>JAESUZ010005145.1:0-1425000 GCA_017311185.1 Proteles cristata cristata | reverse complement strand
GGCCATCAACTTGACAGACTGTACATACTGTACAGCTCCAGCCAAGCCATTTCTATTGTGTCATAATGGTCTATGATTCAGACCTCACCTCAGTACCTTGGACAGCACCTGGCTAAGTTCTCACGTAAGCACAAGAAAAAAATAGAACTTTTAATTACTAAATTACGCTAAGTTATTTATTAACATAATCTCATTACCCACAATAACACTTTAAGGTACATAATGTCATTTTTCTGTATTTATGGGTGAACAAACTAAAGTTCTGAGACATAGTCACAGAGCTAATAGGTGGCTGAGAAGGATTCGGAATCCAGAAAATTTTATTCCAAGTCAATACGTTTTACCACTGTATTTTCCTGCCTCTCTAATAAGTAACAGATTATATATGTAAAAAGCCCTCAGTTAAATGTGGCTAACCTCACTTCCTCAAGTTACACTCATTAATTAAAAATTTCCATATGTAGTTTATTTTAAAAATCAAGTTCGTGTCCACCAAGCTATTAATTGATCAGTTAAGACAATTCATGGGGAAGGGGAAGTTAGAATAAGTCAAAACAGCTATCTTCTTTCTCAACCACTTCTGTCTAAACACCTTTATTTTTGTGTCCATCCTCAGAAGCACCAATTTCATAGACCTCCTGAGAAGACACATTATGCTAGAGCCATTGGTGGAACCAGGATAACTCTGAAGGTAATAGTCAAAGCTCAAATGCATCAGCAAGTGGAACACCCATAGAATGTAACAGCACCCCAAATCTCCTCAACTTCTACCACAGCATGAAATCATCAGCTTTTCTCCACGAAAATATATAATTAAAAGATTCAAAATACTGTATTTAATTATCTACAACATGCATAAAATGAAGTAAAAGTCACTCAATCTACATGCTTATGAATAACATATATCTATATTAAAGTGATTTCCTGTGTTTCTGGTCCCTTTGAGTTTCTTAGAAAACAAAGATGGGGTGGCTAGACTGTTTCTAGAACAATTAATAATGGTCTTGCTGAAGACTTGCTCATCTATTGTTGCTCATTACTGATAACAAACCCAAAGTCTTTTGTAACAACACAGATATTTCTAATATTTCTTTCCTCAAAATATTAGAAAGCAATACTCAGTACAAATCCACCTTCACATACTGCCAGTAAACAAACAAATACAACCTCAAACATGAGGACTGAATCAAGTGGAATAATCTGTTGTCAGGCCACTTCTTGGTATTCTTATGCTGAGAGGCTCACTTCTATCTGAAAGCAAATCAAACACTATGCTTTGGTCAAGAGTATTCTGCTTCCATTGCCTGTGTAATTCACAATTAACATAATAAGGGCACTCGGTTCTCTGGCTGCACTATGCCGAACACATCTGATGAGCATGTGGGAGAATGTTTGCAAGCACCATCAGTCATTGTCTAGAGATTTATGATCCACATATAAGATCAACAGTCTGGTGCACACTGATTATTTTACTGCTGAGCTGCACCATCTGTCTCCACCCAGGAATCTTACAGATTTCTTAAATAATGTTGCAGGGTCATCTTTTAAGAGGCATTGTCAATGGCCCTCCAACCACTTTTGACTAAAGCAAAATTGATATGGCTGTGCTAACCAATGAGTCTTGGAAATTAAAGGTCTCACTACAAACAAATATCCTATCCGTGAAAATAAGCTTTTCCTAACAGGATTAGCGAAGGGAAAAAGAAAGTACACTCCACAGTATCTGAAGATTAAATTAGACATGCCAATATCTACTCCGGTTATAGATTTAAGGATATAAAATGTAGATTTTGATGCAGTTAAGTCTGCCTGGTTAAAATAAACCATTACTGATTTAAAAGACGGCATGAGAGCTGTGCTTAGCTACAGTGACAAAGATCATGCTTACCAAATACTCATGCACTCTTTCTACAGTAGCGCCTTTAAAAATTATTTGGCAAAGCATTCTTAGGGTATGTTTTTCTAAAGATAGGCCAACATCTTCATTATGTATTTTCCCATTTCTCTTGTAGTTAGACTATATGATTAAGTTGACCAATGGACTCTGACTGTATCCCTTCTAGGCTGAGGCATGTAGGAGCTGGTATGCCTTCATCACTCCCTTTCCCAGGAGTCAACCTTGGAAAGCATACACAGATGTCATAGAATATGGAGGCCAGCCTGGCCAACACTGGGCTGTGATGAGAGCGAGAAATAAACTTTTATTGTGTTAAACCCTTGAGATTCAAAGTTATTTGTTATAATTAATTACTTGAACAATACAGCCACAAATATCAGGTGGCATTGAGATTTTTCACCACTAAGAACAAATCTTATTTTCACTACCAAATTGGGAATAAATCAGGAAATAAGTTTTTGACTTACTGAAGGAGTTAAAGTTTTACAGCTATTCTATGTATTGCCTTTTAAAACTATGCTGATCACAAGGGTCTTTGGGTATTTTGTTTCTAAAGATCAGCTTTTACCTTAATTATGTTGAGAGATAGGCAAAATAGATCTCTGCCCAGTTATTGTTACTTCAGTCTTACCAGCAGGTTGGAAGAATAATTAATTCCAGTACCCTGAGCTACCTCCAAACCATGGTAAGCTACCTCCTTTGTAAGAGCTTTAATGTCAAATACTTCCTTGATCCATTTTTTGTGGCTGGGAATATCATATTTATTGCCTGGACTCAAATGCGGTATGGATAAGGTGGCCAGGAGAAAAGGGCAGAGGAATCCAAGCTTTTAACAAGCTGCCACCAGGAGCTGTCTGCCCATAAAGAATGAATTTTATGGAGAAATCTCACTGATACTTCAGAAGGCATCTGTTATATTATCTTAGCCACAATAGGTGAAACACAATGAAGCAATTGTTTGCAAGAAGGCCTTGGCCATAAGCTACGTTTGGTGACCCAGAACTGATTACAGTATTGTCAAGGTTGTAAAAGAGTAGGGTATATGTAAAATACTGCCTATAACTCATCAAAGGAAATCACCTTCCATGAAATGTAACTAAGGAGTCTTGATCAGGAATATATGTCAACTTCCTAAATCTACTCTAGATGGAGTAGATTAGATTAGTAGATTAAACGGAGAAATCTCTATTTTCAAAGATGTCTCAAAATGTTTTCCCATTATTCACTGAGTTTTTGTTTGTCTTCTTTTTTCCATAACGACAGCCTTACTGCTGCATTAGGATATACAAAAAGGGATCCTGCCTTAGTGTGGAGGATACAACAATGAACCAATTTTACCAGGCTCAAGGGGAACTACATGGAACTAAGTATTTCCCTCTCGATATGTTTCTGTCCTTATAGATATCCATTCCATAATACTCCTAGACTCTCTCACTTTTTCTTCCCCAGTAAAGGATGAATTTCCTGTCTGGTGAGTAACTTTAGAAGTAGAAACTATGACTCTGTAGCTTAGTCCCACCTTCCCCTCTTTTCTCTTTGGGATTTGTCTGGTTGCAAAGAAGATGTGCCACAAGAAACTTAGTGATAAAGGTTCTTTCCCTTCAGGAGGAGGTTACAGTTGTCCTGTGCTCCCTATGAAAGGTGGACAAATTGGTCAAATTCTGAGATTCAGCATTGGGAAATTGTCTCTTGTCTCAAACCTAAGTTATATCCTTCAGTGCAACATTAATCAACAACAAACCTGTACTTGTATCTTCACTTGCCTGACTCCTTTATCTACTGGTTCAGAACTTAGTATGGGTGAAGAGGTATGCTACCTCAAACTAGAGGAATATGTGCAGAAGGCAGTTTGAAAAGTCCCAAACAGGCTCTAAACAATTTTGATTCTTTGTATTAGTCAACTGAACACAACCCAAGCTGGGGAGGGGCAGGGGAGGGCATAGAGTTTCACCTGAAGATACAGACCATTTCATTGAACTCAGGGCAAAAAAAAAAAAAAGGCTATCGGACCTCAGGCAGAACTGGAACCGGAAAATGAGAGCCCAGATGGGATCTTTTCACCTCTTGTCTTGACATCCCTCTGTACTTGCTCCATTCTTCTTTCTCTGCTTCTCTAGACCACACAGGTGTGTGGTGTGTGTGTGTGTGTGCAGGCGTGTGTGAGTGTGTGTGTGTGTGTGTGTGAGAGAGAGAGAGAGAGAGAGTGAGAAAGAGAGAGAGAGGGAGAGAGAGATGGAGGTGTCCACAATGATCCAATAAATTACAACCATGAGTAAATCATATATAACATTATGTCTATTGTATCAATAAATCAATAATGTAGGTTATCAAATAAGTTTTGGGAACAGAAAACAGCTGTATGAGGTTGGAGGAAGATAGTGTAAAGAAGGTAGATGGGAGATAGAGACTGCAAATTAAGTATTATACCACTGGTTGTCTGTGCTGAGGGCCCTGGTGAGATTTGTGGTCCTTTGCTTAGAGAGAAGTCACCCCTGATGCAGTTGTCTCCCTGGTCATGATCAGCTCCTGATGTGTAGACATAGCATAGGCAGAGAGCTTAGTTTAATCTGAATTGCTTTTTTTTTTTTTTTTTTTGGTCCAGTGGGAAAATCAAACGAAGAGAAGATATCAATGGTGCTTTACAGATATAGATGAAGCTACCTTTGTTCTCTTTTGGTCTCCACTTAAACCCAGTCTTCTAGGAGCCCTCTGACTTGCTCTTCTAATTTGGGCCAATTGCTTTCCAGGCTTGCTGCAGAATTCTTCCCCTGGAATTTCTTTTTAGTGTGCACTGAGTTAGTGCCATCATTTCTTGCATCCTACAACCCCTTTCATATTACTTCTTATCTTATTTTGTCAGGAAATTCTTTAGAAGGAAGATGTTACATGCAAGGTTTTGGAGGCTTTGTAAATCTAACACTATCCTTATGTTACCACCAGTGTTGGTCATTGTTGACTGACAATTGGACTGAATGTAGGATTCTAGCTTGAAAATTGTTTTCCTCAGAATTTTGAAAGCATTGCTTTCATGCCAGTCTGACTCTTATTCCTCTTTTTTTTTTTTTTTAACCTATGAAAGAACTTAGAATCTTTTCTCTATTCCTGGGGTTCTGAAATTTCATAATGATATGTCTATTTATGAGTATTTTTTTCATGCATCCTCCTCAAAATTTGGTGAGTAAATTCACTCTTAGTTTAAAATAATCCAGTTCAGATTAATACTCACTTAATTTCAACATTATATAGAAACTTTTCCCCAATATATATCCCTTTCTTCATCCCTTCTTGGGCTATTGTTGTCAAAGTACATTTTTACATGTTATAACCCCAACAGTATAGATTCTTTAATTATAAATTATCATTATTATTAAGTATAGTTTTATGTGGTTATTTTTTAAAACAGTAGAAGAGAAGAATTATGAGACAGACAATTTCTGGGGTGCCTAGGTGACTCAGTCTTGATTTGGCTCAGGTCATGACCTCATGGTTCATGGATTCAAGCCCTTCATTGGGCTCTGTGCTGACAGTGCAGAGCCTGATTAGGATTCTCTCTCTCCCTCGCTCTCGGCCCACCCCAACTTGTTCTCTCACTCTCGCTCGCTTTCTCTCTCTCAAAATAAACTTTTAAAAAAGGCAATTTCAATCCAAAGATTCATGTATCTTTAGCTGACAAATTTTCTTCTTTTATTTCTTTAATAATGTCTCCTTTTTTCCTTATTTTCTTTTCATGAAGTCCATAGTAGTGAGATTCACTGTCTCCTTGTAGATTTGCTCTGCTATCTGAACTCTTCCATTGTCTCATCATCATCTTGTTCTGTTCTTTTTCTATTGTAGTTTGTTCTTAATTTATGAGTATGCTATATTTTATTAATTTATTAACTTAAATAGTAATACATGCTCCTGGAATAAAACCCCATAGTTTAAATAAATGCATAGTGACAACTAAGCTCTCTCTCATCTGATTCCCAGCCCTAGAGATGACCTAGTTATTAATTTGTTATGAATCCTTCAGAGATATTTCATCAACTTTAAAAATATACATACACTTCAAAATAAACTCTTGAATAGCTAAAACATGGAAAGAGCCTAAGCGTCCATCAACAGATGAATGGGTCAAGAAGATGTGGTTTATCTATACCATGGAATACTACATGGCAATGAGAAACAATGAAATCTGGCCATGTGTAGCAACATGGATGGACCTTGAGGGGGTTATGCTGAGCAAAATAAGTCAGGCAGAGAAGGACAAATATCATATGTGTGCATGTATAGGAGGATTAGGAGGAACTTAACAGAGGACCAAGGGGGAGAAGAAGGGTGGAAATGGTGGGGGAAAGGGAGAGAGGCAAACCATGAGAGACTCTTGAATGCTGACAAAAACTGAGGACTGATGGATGTGGGGGGGAGGAGGGATGGGCATGGAGGAGGACACTTGTGGGGATGAGCACTGGGTGTTATGTGGAAACTAATTTGACAATAAACTATTTGTAAATAAATAAATAAATAAAATAAAATAAAATAAAAAAAATACACTCTTGAATCTCTCTGAAAATGTAAGTTCAGTTTTGCTTTTCTTTTTTTATTCTCTTCTCTTTCCTAAATTATCTTGTATTTATGGGGGAGGAGGATCAGATATTCTCTTTATCTAGTCTCTGATTTCATAATTACTCTTTTCTTTTTTTTTAATTTTTTAATTTATTTCTGAGAGAGAGAGACAATGTGTGCAGGGGAGGGTCAGAGAGAGAGGGAGACACAGAATCTGAAGCAAGCTCCAGGCTCTGAGCTAGCCGTCTGCACCCAGCCCGATGCAGGGCTTGAACCCACGAACCGTGAGATCATGACCTGAGCCAAAGTCGGTCACTTAACTGACTGAGCCACCCAGGTGCCCCACAATTACTCTTTTCTATAGATAACTTCTTGTCCATTCACATATAAACATGGACCAGTTACTCTTTCTGTGGAGCAGATGTACATTTTCTCCTCTTGCAAATGTTAATATATTTTCTTGATCATTCTCACCCTTGAGGAGAAAAGCTGCCTAGAAGCTATGCTTATGTGGCAACAGTGGTAGAGAGAGAGTGGCAGGAGCCGATACAAAGGGTTCATTTTAATATAAGTGGCTGAGAGGTGCCTGGGTGGCTCAGTCAGTTAAGCGTCCGGCTCTTGATTTCAGCTCAGGTCGTGATCTCATGGTTTATGGGATTGAGCCCCATGTCGGGAATCCCTGCTTGGGATTCTCTCTCCTCTCTCTCTGCCCCTCCTCCACTTGCACTCTCTTTCTCTCAAAATAGATAAACATTTAAAAATACAAAATAAATAATTTTTTTAAAAAATAAAATAAAATGTGTGGTTGAGAGCTGGTCTGTGCGGGTTTGATGAATGAACAGAGGGGCCAGAAACTGCCCAGCAGCCTGCTGTCAGGCGGTCCGTTCTAGGTATTTACACAGGCTTCTAATTAATGCCTGTTTGCCATCTCCCTCCTCCTATCCAGTTTCCACACCTGCCACCTCCTAGCTCAGAGTCTCTCTGGGTTTTGCTTGGCAGTTCAGCTCTCTCCATACAACTGTCCTTCTTTGCATTTACACACAGCTTCCACCAACTTGTAGTGGTCATTACTATCATCACCAGACAAAATCTCCCACCTGCTGATGCTTCCTTCCAGTACACGGTGCTTGGAAAAAGCTCTGGGCACTGGGAAATAATGCAGTGTAAGCATACCAGACTCACTTGTTATGAAATATGTTTAGTAACGTAAAAGGATAGCCCACAGTGGGGGTGGGTGTTTTCTCTACAGAAGGATATTTTTTAATGTGAAGAGTTTGTTCTTGTGGATTTGGAGACACATTTGGGGCAGGGGGCAGCCCTGGAACAGAGGTGGGAAAGGAATGCTATTTTTATTCATCTGTTCCTATATCTTCCCCCATGCCTCATCTGGAAGATTGGCATTTTCCTGAGAGACATCTGGCAGCCTTGTCTCTTCTGGGGTTCCTCAGCAGTTTAAACAACACAGAAAATGCACTCTAGTTATTATTTCCTCCTTATAAGTATAGCATCAGGTGGGGCGCCTGTGTGGCTCAGATGATTAAGCATCTGACTTAAGCTTAGGTCATGACCTCGTGGTCCATGAATTTGAGCCCCACATCAGGCTGTGTCTCCCTCTCTCTGCCTCTCCCCTACTTGCTCTCTCTCTCTCTCTCTCTCTCTCTCAAAAATAAAAATAAACATTAAAAAACTTTTTAAAAAAACAGAGCATCATGCAATGGCTGCAGCTTTCTGGTATTATCATGGCTCCTTCTCCCTGGGAATAGCTCTCATTTCTTAGTTTGAGGCACATTGTTCTCTTCTTTTGACAGAAGGACCTTCACTCATCTAGGTTTCTAGCAACAATATAAAATTAGAAGGAAAGAAACTTCAGAAGTTGCAAAACAGATGATTAACAGCAATGCTGTGGCCTTATTAAGTTAAGGATGTCATGCTGTTTTGCCCATTCACACATACTTATTGATTTAATGTTTTGTAAATTTAGCTCTCTTGAGTCTCAGCTGATGTGTGGGTGCATATACCAACCAGACTGATATCTGTGCCATAAGTGAGAAACAACTTGATAATTTATGAGCGGTGAAACCCAAAGTCGGACAGGTTTTCCCTCAGGAAAGGAAAAAAAAAACACAAGTGGCACATGGTAGACAACTCTCTTCTTCGGCTCTTTCATTTTAAGAAAGTATGCACTTTCTGGCACAGTTGGGTGGGGGGTGGAGAGGGTGGAATTATGCAATTCCATCAGTCTGTGTTCTCTCCTATCAAGTATCTCAGAGGAATGTGCCTGAATGGCAGTGTTTTTTTTCTTGCTTTTTCTCTGCATCTGTGCAGAGACTGGGCCTTTGAGAAAAAGGACATCCTGGGAGTTCATTGGCCACATTTGTTTGGTGACAAAAGGGCAAAGGAAGTTGTTTTATTGGAGAGAAGGGTACATATCAGTTTGGGGATGAGAGGTTAGGGGAGAGTTGTTTGAAGGTCCTCTTGGAAACCCTCCCCCCCATAACATATACACATGTATGCACATGTGTTTACACACATATTTCATGCATATGTACTTGACGATGGAAAGGATGGGGAAGAATGAAGCCAAGAAATAAGGAGCCAGCCAGTCAGGCTCCTCCCCTGACAACCTTGCTCTCCTTTCATTGGGAGAGGTCCATGGCAGCTCAAGGGTACCTGAGCTTGAACACTGATCTAAAGTATAAAAGTTTGTGTCCAAAGTTTCTTACCTTCACAGCAGAATACAACCCTCAGGGAATCATGGACTTCTGTGCAAGACATAAGCTGTTTTGATTTAGTTTTCCCACTGGCCATCATGGAGGAAAGAGCAGACTAGAAGTCAGGAAATTGTTTCAAAGGTTGAAGCAAAAGAGCGAGGGAAGCATGACCGTGCCATGGTCATTGGTCTGCAGTTATTCTGAAAACAGCCAGGCATATCATTCATTTCTTGATTAAAGCGCAGTTCTGCCCCTTGGTTCTTAATTCTTAGTTCAAGGTGACAGTGTTTCCATCACCAAAATTCTCTTGTATTCTGGGGGGGTCTCCATGCATCATACCTAGTTTCAGTCCTTCCAAGATGGTCACAACCACAAATCTCTTTAAGATGAACTCTCTTCTGGGACGCCTGGGTGGCTGTGTTGGTTAAACATCTGACTTTGGCTCAGGTCATGATCTCACAGCTTGTGAGTTTGAGCCCTGCATGCAGCTCTCTGCTGACAGCTCAGAGCCTGAAGCCTGCTTTGGATTCTCTCTCTCTCAAAAATAAACAAACATTTTAAAAAAGTTAAGAAAAAGAAAAGATAAGCTCTTTTCTACCTGCAGTCCTTGTGAAGTTGCTGTGTGACAATCCCTTAAGAATCTAGGAACCCCCACTGTTCAACAGAGTCTGTGAAGCACATCTTAAGATCTTTAGAAGAATTTTTGTCTATTTGAAAAACTCTATGAGGAACAGCTGGGTGGCTCAGTTGGTTAAACACCCAACTTCAGCTCAGGTCATAATCTCACGGTTTGTGAGTTTGAGCCCCACATCAGGCTCTCTGCTATCAACACAAAGCCAGCTACAGATCATCTGTCCCCCTCTCTTTGCCCCTCCCCTGATCATTCTCTCTCTCTCTCTCTCTCTCAAAATAATGAGAGAAATAATATGAGATGGCATCTTAGATTATTCTGAAATTTTGAAAAAGGATCTTATAAGTCCATGCTAGATTCAATCTTTGCTTGGAAGTCATTTCTTATTGAGAATAGTTTGCCATCTTAAGAGACTGAGAAAACACATACTTTTATTTTCAAATCAAAGAGTCCTGGCTCCTTTACATTTCTTCAAATTTTTCTTGAAACTGAACAGTTGCTATATTCATTTTTTATTTCTGTGTAACAAATGATCACAAACTTAGTAGCTTAAAGCAACACAAATTTTTAATCCCAGTTTCTGTGGATAAAAATAATTATGTGAATTTTTTAAATGTTTTTATTTATTTTTGAGAGAGGGAGAGACAGAATATGAGTGGGGGAGGGGCAGAAAGAGAGGAGGATACAAAATCTGAAGCAGGCTCCAGGCTCTGAGCTGTCAGTATAGAGTCTGACGTGGGGCTCGAACTCATGAACCATGAGATCATGACCTGAGCCAAAACCAAGAGTTGGAAGCCCAACCCACTAAGTCACCCAGGCACCCCAAGATTCCATCATATTTTAACTGAGTGCCCTACTCCTGATCTCACAAGGCTGAAGTCAAGGTGTCAGCCAGCGTTTCTCATCTGGAGCCTCAGCTGGAAAAAGACCTACTTTCAAGCTCCCTGAGTTGATGGCAGAATTGATTCCCTCTGGTTGTGTAACTGAAGTCCCACTTCTTGCCACTCTTAGAGGACACCCTCAGGTTCTTGCCATGTGGCTCCTCCACAGCCCCTCACATTTCAAGTCTCTTCACAAAAAGAACCAGTCCCTTTGAAGGGCTTAGCTGATTAGGTCAATCCCAGCTACTTGGGGACTTTAATTACGTCTGTGAGATTCATTCTGCCATATCATCCCTTCTAATATCCCAACCTAACCTTGGGTGCAACACCATGAGGTAGAGTCCCTGGGGGCCATCTGAGAGTGCTCGGGGCCACAGATCCTTTTTTGGTTTATTTTTCTTCTCCTGTTTTATTATAGGCAGCTAAAACCCTAAGCAGAACCATCAGTGCTCTTCATGGAAACCTCCTTGGCTAGATCATCAAGTTTATTACTATATTATATTTCCTATTTTTCACATTCTGCTACTATATACCAAGGGCCTTGTTTTTCCAGCTTCCAGAAATATTTCCCTTTCTTTCCTTTAGGCCCTTACTGACACCTTCCTTGGGGCCTCTTAGACTTCTACTAACTCTCTTCTCAAGGCCCTTTAGGTTTTTCACTAACATTCTCCTTGTGACCTTTCCAGCTTCCATCAACCATGTGGTGCCAAAGCCAATGACATGTCTTGGGTTTTTACCGTGGCTGCAGTCTCAAATCAGGCACAGATACCAAAATCCACATTAGCCGTCCACAGCAATATGGCAACTTACTCTAAAATCTAGTGACTTAAAAGAGCAATGATAATTTTTTAGCTCGTGAATCCACCAAGAGAATTCCAAACAAAATCTGTGTTTCCTGACCCAATTGACACATAAGATGAGATGAGATTACACTGCTAGCTTAAAATTCTCTCATCTAGGACTTTTACTTATTTTGCCACTGAAAATTAGTTGTTTGGACCAAACTCCACACTGAGAACTAAAAAGGCTGGAACACATACACACATACACTCACTCACACACACACACACACACACACACACACACACACACACACACACACACACACACGTGGTGTAGGGAAAATATCTTAGGTAGAGGAAGAAAGCCCAAAGTGGTGACTCTGGCATTCAGTGCCAGTATCCTTTCAAGAAAGATGTCATTGTTACAAACAGTAAATGAGAAGGTGAGGAGAACTTTTAGCAGGCACAGGTCTATGGGGCAAAAACTGCAGTTCAAGGCTGTGAAAGAAAAGGAATCTATTTCTAAAGAGACCCCAGAGGGTTATATACAAGGACTAAGAGTAAACTGGAAATTGATCAGCCCTCCCAGATACTGACATCCAACTTTAAATCATTGTAATTTCTGATTGTAAGGTGATCTGGAGGCTCTAACTAAAGGTCCACTTCCAAAAATTGAAGATAATTCTCTTTGAAGGAAGATAACATTATGCAGAACTTCAATTTCCTCTCCATTTTAAAAATATATAATGTCTGGTACCCAATCAAAAGCATTTTAGTATTTTGGAAAATGGGACTTAATTGAAACCCTAGATAAGAAAACATATGAGAGATGTTTATTATTTTGTCTGATGGAGTTACTGGCCATGAACTTTAAAATCATAGGTTCCCAACTTGACAATAAACTATTTAAGAAAAAAAAATCATAGGTTCAAGGAACTGAAAGAACAAAATAGAGAATTTCAGCAGAGAAATAATAAAGAAGAATGACATAGAAACACTTGCTGATAAATCCTAGTATTAATAATAACTGATACTAAGAACTCAGTGATTAACACACTTGATCTGACTGTCATATGTAGAACAGTTCACCCAACTGCTGAAGAACCATTTATCAAAACTGGACACACACTAGTTCATCAGCTTCTCTAATAAATTTTGTAAGATTAAAATTAGAGAGTATATTCCTTGACCATAGTGAAAGTAACTCAGATATCAATAACACCACCACACACATACACACAAAAATTTCCATATGTTTGGAACTTAATATACTTCTTAATAACTCATGTGACCCAGAAGAAGTTGCAATGGAAATCAGAAAATAATTGAACTGAATAATAACGAAAATTGGACATGAAAAGTTTACATAATAAAACCAAAGTAGTGCTTGGAGGTAAGTAGATGTCATTATATATATTAAAAAACTAGAGTGCCTGGGTGGTTCAGTTGGTTGAGTATCTGAATCTTGACTTCAGCTCAGATCATGATCCCAGAGTCACGGGGTCAAGCCCCACATCCATACTGAGCGTGGAGGCTGCTTAAGATTCTCTCTCTCTCTCTCTCTCTCTCTCTCTCTCCCCTCCCGCCCCCTCTTCCTCTTCGCCCCTCTCCCCTACTCACCTTCTCTTTTTCTCTCTCTAAAAAATAAGAAAAGAAAGGCAAAAAGGCTTCAAATCAATGATTTATGTACCCTTCTCGAGAAGTTGTATAGATAAACCACATATTCTTGATCCATTCATCAGTTGATGGACACTTAGGTTCTTTCCATGTTTTGGCTATTGTTGAGAGTGCTGCTATGAACATTGGGGTACACGTGCCTTTATCTATATAATGAAATACTACATGGCAATGAGAAAGAATGAAATCTGGCCATGTGTAGCAACATGCATGGAACTTAAGGGTGTTATGCTGAGTGAAATAAGTCAGGCAGAGAAGGACAGCTACCATATGTTTGCATGTATATGTGGATTAGGAGGAACTTAATGGGGGACCATGGGGGAGAAGAAGACGGAAAATAGTGGGGGAGAGGGAGGGAGACAAACCATGAGAGACTCTTGAATGCCGAGAACAAACTGAGGGCTGATGGGGGGTGGGGGGGGAGGGGAAGCAGGGGTGATGGGCATGGAGGGGGGCACTTGTGGGGATGAGCACTGGGTGTTATATGGAAACCAACTTGACAATAAACTATTTAAAAAAGAAAAGAAGTTGTAAAAATAAAATCAAATGAAACCCAAAGTACAAGCAGGAAAATTATAACTGGAAGTGCAGAAATTATTCAAAAGAAAAACATAAAAGATTTAAAAAGCCACAAAAAATATTCTTTGGAAAGACTATGAAAACTGATAATACCTTGGCATGACTGATCAATAAAAATAAAAAGAGGAGAGGCATGATTAACCAATAATATTAAAAAGATTCAGCTGATATTATCATCTGAAAAGATGCTCAATATTATTATGAATCAGAGAAATATGTAAACTAAACCCACAATGAGATACTACTACACCCCCACCAGAAATGGCCATAATTTAAAAGATTGGCAATATCAAGTATTGGTGGGAATATGGAATAACTAGAACTTTCATGCACTGGTGGTGGGAGTGAAATTAGTGCAATCATTCTGGTAAAATGCACATTACATGTCCACCTATCTCATGACCCAGCCAGTCATCTCCTAGATTTATATTGAAGACAAATACCTATGTATATGAGCCAAAACACACAGCTCCATAAAACGATAAAAACCAAAGTTCACTGACTGCCAGATTATAAATACCATGTAGTTTAATCATATAATAAAAGAACATATAGCTCTCAGTCAGTTGGGCATCCAACTCCTGGTTTCCACTCAGGTCATGATCCCAGAGTTATGGAACAGAGCCCCGCCCTGGGCTCCAGGCTGAGCATGGGGCCTACTTGAGATTCTCTCTCTCTCTCCCTCTCTCTCTATTAAAAAATGCATATAGCAATGACAATGAAGATGCTACTGCCACACAACCTAGATCAACCGCACGAACATAATATAAAGCAGAATAGTTCAACTCCCCCATGCCAGCAGCATATATAGTATATGATTCCGTTGACATAAAGTTCAAAAACAGGCAAAAATCATCTCTGGGAAGGACCGTGTTAGTAGATTGGAAGGTGGGTCTCTCCCCAGGCTGAGACATAGGAAACCCTTTGCTAATCTCTAGAGTCTTCTCTGTACAACTTCCTCTTCTTTGACACTCTGTTCCACAAACTGTAGCCACCTTAGCCTCCCAGAACCCTCAGACTCTGTTTCGGTTCCCTCTTGCTGAGTTCAGGCCTGGAAAGAGTCTCTAGGCAGGACTCTGGAGCAGCTGAAGGGCTCACCTCATTTGTTTGCCTTCCTCCATGGATCACAGTCTTACAAAGTTTGTTATTCAATGTCTAAAAACCATACTTTCAGACATTTCCACTAGTTTTCTAGTTGTTTACAGTAGTACTACCATATTAAATGTGCAAGTATTTGCATCCCATTCCTGAAAATTCTGATTCACTAAGTTCAGAGTAAGACCCAGGGATTTGTCTTTTGAAAAATATGTAAAAGTGATTCTACATATCAGTTCTCCATATGTCTATAATAAAAAGGAGGCCACTGCCATTATTTGACAGGCGTATAATTTCCTACTTAAAATACTGATGGTCACATTTACATTGAAACATACACATACACACACAGTGTGCATATGCAATTAGCATATAATCATTTCAATTAGTATGTACTTATATGCAAGTTACTTTAACTATACTGGGCTTTCTGAATCTATGAATTGGAATTGTAAACTGAAAATATATTCATCATTTAGAAGTACAAAGTCAAGCTGGCTTGATGTGCATGCCTAATTTTTAAAAACCATGTTGGGGGCACCTGGGTAGTTCAGTCAGTTGAGCGTCCAACTTTGGCTCATGATCCCGCAGTTCATGGGTTTGAGCTGGCAGTGCAAAGCCTGCTTAGGATTCTCTCCCTCTCTTTCTTCCCCTCCTCCACTTGTGTGCATGCTTTCTCTGGCAAAATAAATGAATAAACTTAAAAAAAAAATCATGCTGGATAGCCCTATGCAAATGACACCTCTGTCCAAGAATTTTTAAGACTTATTGATCTTTAAAGGAAATTCCAAAGGGGAGGGGGCAAGATGGCGGAGAAGGAAGGAGCGCCGTACTTGCACTCACGCCCGTACATCACACGGAAAAGATCTGAAGCCATTGGAAACCTTACAAAACCTGAGAGATTGGGAGAAAAAGGACACAGAATCCACTGAGAAAGCCTTCTAACGTGAGTGCGAACTGGGGAAGATAAAATCGGGCCGGGATCGGAGACTCCAGGGTGGGAGGCGATCCCCCTCTACCCTCTACGGGGAGTGAAGGGGGAAAAGAGAGAGTCCGAAACAGAAAAACCTCCGCTCGGGAAAAACCTCCGCTCGGGGCATAGAAAGACCATACTTGCCAAATACCTGCACGCCAGGTCCCCTCGCGCCAACTGGTCCCGGGGGCGCTGAGCGCAGACTGCTTCTTTGTGCCGCTCCTGGTGGCTGGACTTCAGAGTGGCGGCGCGCCTGCCACCATTGTCCTCCTGGGTGGCTTGGGTCCCTGGAAAAGCCGCACGCGCGGACACCGGACGTCCGCGCTCCTGGCTGGCTGGAACTCGAGAGGGAAGGCAAAGAGCTAAAAACTGGGAAATTTGCCTGTGAGTTCGTGTTTCGGGTGACGAGCCATAGAGGGACCCGGTTTTCCTCACTCCAGCGGGCTCAGGCTACGCGGACCCGGCAGGCAAGCCCCCGCGCATGCGCACCAGCCCGACCCAGAGAAGGAAGCAGCGATTCTGACTCCGCCCCCAGAGCTCAGCAGGGAGCCTGGAATAGCCCGAGGGGGTTGCCTGGGAAGCTGTGTCTAAGGCAATCTCAGCGGGGCGCGCGGACTGGGATTTGGAGATTGGGACTGGCCTTGGTTGAAGAGTGCAACCAACTTCTGCTGCGCCCCCGGTACGGGGAGTTTACACGCCCAAAAAAGCGAGGTACAGCTCTTGTTCAAGAAGGGACTGGAGCACCCTCACTCTCCTCCCCACAACCACCAAGGCAGAACTCCCACCTGAGGCATTGGATCACACCACGCCCATCCCTGCTTGAGAGCTACCCTCCTCCCCTTTTTTCTTTCTTCTTCTTTCCATTTTCTCTCTTTTTTCCCCAGAACACTGACCTGATTAACTCTGGTCGCCGGCTTGCTTAAACAATCATGAGTCCATTCTGTAGATGTAAAATCTACACCTACTGACATTTTCATCTCTTTCTCTCAGGAGTAATTAGACTATATAGTTTATCTGGATAATACCAGCGTCCTTCTCTCACCTGTCCAACCATATACTACCCTTTACCTCTTTGAAAAAAGCTTCTTATCCCTTCTGTCTGTTCATTCTATTGCCAATTTTGCCTCATCCCCGCCCTGTCTTCTCTCTCTTTTCTCTATGCTCTTCAACGAGCACTGCATACACACGGCTATTTAACTGTAGCTGGGAAATCCAGGTATATGCTTTAAACCGTTCTTTGTCCATCAGTTTTCTTCTTTGTTCCTTTTCTTTTCTCCTTTTTGACCCTTTTATACTCCCTATTATTCGCCCTCCCTCCTCCGTCTTTTCTCTTAACTTTTTCGTTTTCCCACTCGCTTTGCATGGTAGTTGAATTAGTCTGTACGTTTGTGTGCTCCTGCTCCCTGTGTGTTTGTCTGCCTGTTTTCTTTTCCAGGGCTACCTCAAGAAACAAGCCAAAGTACACAAGGTAGAGAGTCCCAAATATCACTACGAATATAGTGAAATACTAGATTTCCTATACTAGGAAAATAAAATAACCAAGGTCCCAACAAGAGAGACCAAGAGATACCATTCAAAAAACACTCTCTGAAAGGATAGGCCCTGGACAGTCAAAGAGTCTTCTTGGATATAGCAGCGCTCATAGATACAGAGAGCATTAAGAGGTCTTTAAAACCAACAAGAGCCGGAAAGCTAACTAAAATGACAAAATGAAAGAGCTCTCCTCCAATGAAACTCCAAGAAAAAATGACAGCTAATGAATTGCTCAAAACAGATATCAGCAGCATAACTGAACAAGATTTTTGAATAATAATGGTAAAATTAATAGCTGGGCTTGAAAAAAACATAGGGGAATTTCAAAGAAACTATGGCTACAGACAGAATGGAAAATAAAAATAGGCATGAAGAATTTAAAAATGCAATAAATGAGATACATAATAAATTAGAGGCCTCCAATGCACGGATTGAAGAGGCAGAAAGGAGAATAAGTTATTTAGAAGACACCATTATAGAAAAACAAGAAGCAGACAAAAAAAGAGACAAACTGATCCAGGAACAAGAAAGAAGAAATCAAGAGCTCAGCGATACGATCAAACGCAACAATATCCATATCATAGGAATATCATAGGAATCCCAGAAGAGGAAGAGAGAGGGAAAGGTGCTGAAGGAGTCCTGGAACAAATTATGGCAGAGAACATCCCCGACCAGGGGAAGGAAGTAAATGTTGAGATACAAGTGGCTCAGAGGACTCCCCTCAGACGTAACTTGAATCGATCTTCTGCATGACATATCATAGTAAAAATGGCAAACTACAAGGACAAAGAGAGAATTTGGAAAGCAGCTAGGGAGAAAAGGGCCGTAACATACAAAGGGAAACCTATCAGAGTGGTGACAGATCTATCTACTGAAACTTGGCAGGCCAGAAAGGAATGGCAGAGGATCTTCGATGTGATGAACAGAAAAAGCAGGCAGTCAAGAATCCTCTATCCAGTAAGCCTCTCATTCAAAGTAGAAGGAGAGATAAAAACCTTTCCAAATAAACAGAAATTGAAAGAATTTGTCACAACTAAGCCATCCCTACAAGAAATCTTGAGGGGGAGGCTCTGAAGGAATGGTTGCAAAGAACAAAGATACCAGAGACATCACCACAAACATGAATCCTACAAAAGATACAAAGACTCTAAACCCACATATTTCAATAATAACACTGAATGTAAATGGACTGAATGCTCCAATCAAAAGACATAAAGTAGCAGAATGGATAAAAAAACAAAATCCATCTATTTGCTGTCTATAAGAAACTCATTTTAGACGGGAAGATACCTTCAGATTAAAAGTAAGGGGATGGAGAAATATATATCATGCTACAGGAAATCAAAAGAAAGCTAGAATAGCTATACTTATATCAGACAAACTGGACTTTAAATTAAAGACAATAACAAGAGATGGGGGCACCTGGGTGGCTTAGTCGGTTAAGCGTCCGACTTTCGCTTAGGTCATGATCTCGTGGTTCGTGGGTTCGAGCCCCGCGTCGGGCTCTGTGCTGACTGCCAGCTCGGAGCCTGGAGCCTGTTTCAGTCTGTGACTCCCTCTCTCTCTGACCCTCCCCTGCTCATGCTGTCTCTCTCTCTCTCTCTCCTAGAAATAAATAAAAACATTTAAAAAAATTTAAAAAAAAAGACAATAACAAGAGATGAAGAAGGGCACTACATAATAATTACAGGGTCCATCCATCAGGAAGAACTAACAAGCATAAATGTCTACGCACCTAATATGGGAAGCACCTAAATATCTAAAACAATTAATCACCAACAGAAACAAGCTTATAGGTAAGAATGTGCTAATAGCAGGGGCCTTTAATACTCCCCTTACAGCAATGGATAGGTCAACCAGACAGAAAATCACTAAAGAAATAATGGACTTGAAAGACACATTGGACTAGATAGATCTGACGGATATATTTAGAACTTTACATCCTGAGGCCAGGAAATTTACTTTCTTCTCAAGTGCGCATGGCACATTCTCCAAGACAAATCACTGGGATATAAAGCAGCCCTCAATAAATATAAAAGAATTGAGATCATACCATGCACACTGTCAGATCATAACGCTTTGAAACTTGAAATCAATTACAGGAAGAAGTCAGGAAAACCTTCAAAAACATGGAGGTTAAAGAACACCCTACTAAAGAACGAATGGGCCAATCAGGCAATTAGAGATGAAATTTAAAAATATATGGAAACAAATGAAAATGAAAACTCAACAATTCAAAATCTATGGGATGCGGCAAAGGCAGTCCTAAAAGGAAAGTACATTGCTCTCCAGGCCTATTTCAAGAGATTAGAAAAAGTGCAAGTCCAAAATCTAACAGCTCACCTAAAGGAACTAGAGGCAGAGCAACAAGAACGTCCTAAACACAGTAGAAGAAAAGAAATAGTAAAAATTAGAGCAGAAACAAACAGCACAGAGACCAAAGAAACAATTGAACAGACCAATGAAATGAAGAGTTGGTTTTTTGAAAAAATAAACAAAATTGACAGGCCTCTAGCCAGGTTTCTCAAAAAGAAAAGAGAGAGCACCCAAATAGACAAAATTATGAATGAAAATGAACTTATTACAACCAACCCCTCAAATTTACAAGCAATTATCAGGGAATACTATGAAAAATAGTATGCCAACAAATTGGACAACTTCGAAGAAATGGACAAATTCATAAACACACACTCACTACCAAAATTCACACGGGAAGAAATAGAAAACCTGAACAGACCCATAAGGAGTGAAGAAATCGAATCAGTTATCAAAAGTCTCCCAACAAATAACAGCCCTGGACCTGATGGCTTCCCTGGGGAATTCTACCAGACATTTAAAACAGAATTAATCCCAATTCTTCTCAAGCTATTCCAAAAAATAGCTTGACTATTTTTTGAGTCCCAGACTCATTTTATGAAGCCAGCATCACTCTGATTCCCAAGCCAGACAGAGATCCAGCAAAAAAAGAGAACTACAGGCCAATATCCTTGATGAATATGGATGCAAAAATCCTCAACAAGATACTAGCAAATCGAATCCAGCTGCACATAAAAAGAATCATCCACCAAGATCAAGTGGGATTCATTCCTGGGTTACAGGGCTGATTCAACATTCACGAATCAATCAATATGATACATCACATCAATAAAAAAAAAGATAAAAACCATATGATCCTGTCAACAGATGCAGAAAAAGCATTTGACAAAATACAGCATTGCTTCTAAAGAAAGACCCTTGAGAAAGTCGGGATAGAAGGAACCAACTTAAACATCATCAAAGCCATCTATGAGAAGCCTTCAGCTAACATCATCCTTAACGGGAAAACCGGAGAGCTTTCCCCCTGAGATCAGGAACACGACAGGGATGTTCACTCTCACCTCTGTTGTTTAACATAGTGCTGGAAGTCCTAGCATCAGCCATCAGACAACAAATGGAAATCAAAAGCATCAGAATGCAAAGAGGAAGTCAAACTTTCACTCTTCGCAGATGACATGATACTCTACATAGAAAACCCGACAGACTCCACCAGAAGCCTACTAGAACTGATCCAAAAATTCAGCCAAGTTGCAGGGTACAAAATCAACGTACAGTAATTGGTTGCATTTTTATACACCAACAATGAAGCAACAGAAAGAGAAATCAAGAAACTGATCCCGTTCACAACTGCACAAAAAACCATACAATACCTAGGAATAAACCTAACCAAGGATACAAGAGATCTGTATGATGAAAACTATAGAAAACTTATGAAGGAAATTGAAGAAGACACAAAGAAATGGAAAACATTCCATGCTCATGGATAGGAAGAATAAATATAGTTAAGATGTCATTACTACCCAAAGCACTCTACACATTCAATGCAATCCCAATCAAAATTGCACTAGCATACTTCTCAAAACTAGAACAAACTATCCAAAAATTTGTATGGAACCACAAAAGACCCCGAATAGCCAAAGTAATCCTGAAAAATAAAACCAAAACGGGAGGGATCACCATCCCAGACTTTAGCCTCTACTACAAAGCTGTCATCATCAAGACACTATGGTATTGGCACAAAAACAGACACATAGACCAATGGAACAGAATTGAGAACTCAGAAGTGGACCCAAAAGTATACAGCCAACTAATCTTTGGCAAAGCAGGAAAGAACATCCAATGGAAAAAAGACAGCCTTTTTAACAGATGGTGTTGGGAGAACTGGACAGCAACATGCAGAAGAATGAAACTAGATCATTTTCTCACACCATGCACAAAAATAAACTCAAAATGGATAAAGGACCTGAACGTGAGACAGGAAACTAGCAACACCCTAGAGGAGAAAGCAGGAAACAACCTCCTTGACCTCCACCGCAGCAACTTCTTACTTGACACATCCCCAAAAGCAAGGGAATCAAGAGCAAAAATAAATGATTGGGACCTCATCAAGATTAAAAGCTTCTGCACAGCAAAGGAAACAACCCACAAAGCTAATAGGCAACCGACGGAATGGGAAAAGATAGTTGCAAATAACATATCAGATAAAGGGTTGATATCCAGAATCTACAAGGAACTCACCAAACTACACGCCCGAAAAACAAACAACCCAGTGAAGAAATGGGCAGAAGATATGAACAGACACTTCTCCAAAGAGGACATCCAGATGGCCAACAGACACATGAAACGATGCTCAGCATCGCTTCTCATCAGGGAAATACAAATCAAAACCACACTGAGATACCACCCCACGCCAGTCAGAGTGGCTAAAATGAGCAATCAGAGAACTCTAGATGCTGGCGAGGATGTGGAGAAACGGGCACCCTCCTACACTGTTGGTGGGAATGTAAACTGGTGCAGCCCCTCTGGAAAACAGTGTGGAGGTTCCTCAGGAAACTAACAATAGAACTCCCCTATGACCCAGCAATAGCACTGCTAGGAATTTACCCAAGGGATACAGAAATGCTGATGCATAGGAGCACATGTACCCCAATGTTCATAGCAGCACTCTTCACAATAGCCAAAACATGGAAAGAGCCTAAGTGTCCATCAACAGATGAATGGATCAAGAAGATGTGGTTTATCTATACCATGGAATACTACATGGCAATGAGAAACAATGAAATCTGGCCATGTGTAGCAACATGGATGGACCTTGAGGGTGTTATGCTGAGCGAAATAAGTCAGGCAGAGAAGGACAAATATCATATGCTTGCACGTATAGGAGGATTAGGAGGAACTTGACGGAGGAACAAGGGGGAGAAGAAGGGCGGAAATGGTGGGGGAAAGGGAGAGAGGCAAACCATGAGAGACTCTTGAATGCTGACAAAAACTGAGGACTGATGGATGTGGGGGGGAGGGGGGATGGGCATAGAGGAGGACACTTTTGGGGATGAGCAGTGGGTGTTATGTGGAAACTAATTTGACAATAAACTATTTGTAAAAAAAAATAATTAAAAAAATAAATAAATAAAAACAAAACAAAACAAAAAAAAATAAAGGAAATTGCTGAGCCCACTTACATCCAGATTCTGTAATCTATAGTAGTTTTTAGATTATGCAAACCCACACACTATAATTGCATACATGTAAATTTTTAAATAATATAATAGCATTAATAGCTGATATTTACTGAGCACTTATGTGGCAGGCTCTGACCTAAGTTCTTTATAATTATTATATATTTTGAAACTCAAAACCACCATAAAATGTAGGTCTTGTCATTATCTACTTTTATAAAGACTATTATCTGGCGCATGTTAGGCAATGAGAAGGTATCTATGACTCCAAACTTGTGCTTATAATAACTATGCTGGCAGATCCACGTAATATCAGAAAAAATCCCTCAAGTGTTTTGAAATAAGAAGATGACACAGTGAAAGAATTTTGTCCCAATTCTCTTTTCTCAGACTAATAAGATTTTTAAATAAACCTCTATTATGGAAAGAAGTAGGGTAAAAAAAAAATTGCAAATGTAAGTTTCTGATGATAACCCCTTTCCTTCAAGTAAGCAGTGACCCCTCAAGTCAATATTTACTATTATTGATTGTAATCTAAGCATACAGTAAGTTCAACTGAAAAAGGAAGTTTGCCATATCAAAGAACTTTGATGCAGATAAAGAAGAAAATGATTAATCCTGGAGGAATCAGAACTTTGATCCCATGTTTACCATCAGGGGAATGGTAGCAGACATTTTACCAAAGAAAAGTCGTTAAAACAAATCAGTGACTTTATGAATCGCTTGGATCAATACGTAGCTTTCCCCATGTTTGTAAAACTCCATCTGTCTCTGTGCAGACTGGGTGGGTTCTGTTCCAACATCTCACAACACCATACATTCTCTGCTCACTAAATTCACAAAGGCAGAACTCAGGACAGTTTGGCCATCAGGTTAGAAATTGTCGCATCTCCAAAATAAGTGTCTTACTAATTTTCACCAAAAACATTAAGGCAGTCTGTGTATGTGTGCTTCAGAGACTATCATAAAAAGAAAGAGAAGGGAATGCTTTTCCATTGCTTCTGCTTTTGGTTTTGTTTTTTAAAGATATACCACCTTCCTCTCCTTTGCCCTTCCACACCCAGTAACACTTGCTTGTTTTATAAAGCTCAGTTTAAAGAAACTCAGACTGATGAATTCCACACGAATAGAAATGATGTCCAGGTTTCGATAGTGAACACTTAAGGCTGTTCATCTTCTCCACCTCTTACAGCAATTGCAAAGTGAGTGTTACACCAGCACGGAAACCTAATGAGCACTTGTTTCATTTACTTGGGACATGACTTGAGCTGCTGCAAAAATTGCTTTTGCAGAAAAGCTGAGAAATGATAAACAAGCTCCTCTTCCCAGAGACATAGTAGCTTATCTGTAACTATCCCTTCATAAACATATTCAATCCAATTCTCATCTTTGGGTGTCTCCAAGGAAAGCAGTTATCTGCCTTGGAAATAGGTAAGGAAAGCTTACACTGTGGCTCAAACTGCCTGGATTTGGATCCCAAGACAACCACCTGCTAGCTGTGTAATCTGGGCAAGTCACTCAACCATCATGTGCCTCATTTCCTTCTCTGGAAGGTGAGAATAATAGTACCTATCTCACAGGGCTTTCTAAGGATGAGTAGGCATTTTTTTTTTTTATTTTGTAAAATTTGGCTTTATTTGACTGCTCCCATGGTCACTGTAGGGATATATCCTCCCAAGTACGTATCCATCTGACTTGAAATAAGACAGATGATATCTGACACAGTTCAGAAATCTCTAAATCAATCACATTTGCAATATATCCTAGCTAATTTTGTCAAGCCTTAAGACCCTTTACAAATCCCCCCTACATACAGAATCTACCCTGAATAGCCTTGACCAAAGGGACACTATATCTATTCCTTCAAATTCCCAAGTTACTGTAACTGCTGTCTGGCTCACCCCTATGGTTTATCACATATAGTCTTTTATTCTCAATTATACTTCTTTTTATTTATGAATCATCTTCCTAACAAGACTGTGAGCTTGTTAGGAAAGATGGGGCTTGTTTAATAGTTCTTTGATTCTTCCCTTACACTTAGCATCATTATCCTCCTCCTCCTCCTCATTATCATTATCATCATATCGCTTATCTCTTCAGCTAAGGCAATCCCCCTAAAGGGCTAATAGCTAAAGACAATTTGCCAGCAGCTTTCCCAATAGCTGGGGTAATAAGTCCTTCATTCCAGAAGGGGGACCTGGATGATACATCAGAACACCCATTTTAACAGTCAAGATAGTCATAGGTATAATATCTACAGAAGGTAGAGCCAGACCTTCCCACACTCAGGCAGTGATTTCTTAGCTGCTTCTTTGTGATGCAGTTTGGTGCAGATTTTCCAAGGGGGATAGATTGAATGACCTCTGAAGGCTGGCCTTGTCTGTTAACAGCCTGTGAGCCAACGGCAGTTGAGAGGCTTCCTTGGGCAAACAATTATTGCCCTTGTGAATCAGAACGCCAATGCTAAGAAAACATAGGTATCTGTTTGAGTAACCACATTTAATTATAGATCCAAGGAATTCCACTGATGATTCCTGTCTCCAAACTGAACCTGAGAATAGCTGAGGAGCCCAGCTGGCTCCACAACTTCAAAACAGAACAAAACAAAAGCAATCAGAAACTCTTTGAGAAGTAGAGGTGACTGGGTCTGTGGGCAGATGATGATGCATGCCCTAAAGCTCCAAGTGGGGATAGGTTGGCAGAGAATTTCTTAGTTTAAATCTTTCCCTTTCCTAGCATTGCCTTGAGCAAATCACTGACTTTTCTACTATAAGCACAGGGCCAGTATGAGAATATCCTGGAAGCTCTGAAGCTGCAGAAGGAAAGAACAAGCAGCATAAGTGCAGATGAGTTGGCTAGCACCTGAGCAACCTAACATGTTCCTCCTCAAGCCACCACATAGTTAGAACAATTGCAATATCCGTAGATAAAAGCAGTGCATGAGAAGAGTGACTGAACTCCCAGGGTACAAAGAGTGATGCACAGGTGGCTTAATCCTGAATTTCAACACAAGGGCCTCTCTTACATGGAATGATTTTCCAAACTCACTTGGTATAATGCTCCCTATCTAACTCATTTGGAGAAACACTAGACAAGGCCTGATCAGCTTTTGCCCCTCTCTCCAGGTAAATAACCCTAGGTTACTATGCTAGTCAGAGTCCCAGCAGGAAATGGTGGCATACTCAAACTGATCTTAAGAAGACTTGTGTAATAAGACTAGAGTTATGCAGGCAGCCTATCAGAGCACTCAAGTGTTAGGAATAGGCTTGGGAAGGGGAGAGAAGTTAGGAGGTTGGATTCATAAAGAAAAAGTCATTTGGTGAGGTATGTCTTGACAGGAATTCTGATCTTTAGTCAAGGACACAGCCAACACCATACGGAGGGAGAGAGGTAAGAGAATATGTATTATAGGTGGCACATTCTTCTTTCCCACCATTCTCCTGCGGGCCTCCCCAGTGGCTGAACTCAATCAGAAGCCAGAGGACATAGGAGCTTGTTGATGTCATTTGCACAGGTCAGCCTCAGGGACGCTGAGCAGAGTGGGGAAGGTGGAAAGTAGGTTTAGAAGAGCAAACAGAAGACGTGCAAAACACCGAGTTAGCTGATAACTTCAAGGGACAAATAATGAGATATCTTGTAAGTGTAAACACTAAAAATGGAAGGATATAATGAAAAACTTGCACTCAAAAAAAAAGAACTAATATATCAAAAAATTTTTAAAGAAATGAGTAAATAATATTCAGTGACATAAGGAAGAATATTGGAAACAGGAAGCAGAGAAAAACAAATTTCTGAAAAATAGGCAATAGACCATATTGTGATGGAAGAATAATACAACACATGGGTTTAATTCCAGAATGATTATAGTTAAAGAAGAAATTAGTGAGATGGAAGATCAGGTCAAGAAACTTATCTGGAAGGTAATAAGGATAAAAAGATGAGGAGATGAAAAAGAAGTTGAAAGACATGAAAATGGGTCAGTTTCCATCTGGTGGTAGTCCCAGATGCAGATAAAGGTTAAATGAGAACCAAGAAATAATGTCCAAGAGTGTCAGAATTAAAGAAACATCGAAGACTCCAAAATGACAAGATTTTTAATGCTGAATTAGGGCTCAGAAGAAGAAAGCCCATTATAAACATATTATAGTAGAATTTTAAAACATGGAAGAAAAAGAAAAAAGAAAACCAGATTTCTCAACAGCCAAACTGTATGGAAGATAGATTATAATCTCTTTAAAGGATTGAAGGAAAACAATTTTTAATCTTGAATTTTATAATCAGTTAATCTATCATTTAAATGTAGTAAGGGGGAGTATGCCTGGGTGGCTCACTTGGTTAAATGGGCTGACTTAGGCTGAAGTCATGATCTCTCAGTTCCCGGGTTTGAGCCCACACAGGACTTTGTGCTGATGACACAGAGCCTGCTTCAGATTCTCTGTTTCCCTCTCTTTCTGCCCCTCTCCTGCTTATTCTCTCTCTCTCTCTCTCTCAAATAAATAAATAAACATTTTTAAAAGCTTTAAAAAAATAAAAATCAATGGAATAATTGAATAAACATTCTCTCAGGTATACATATATGTCTCAGAAAGTTTACCATGCCAACACTCTGAAAGACCTCTTGGAATCTGTACACCGGCAAAAAGAAAAATTAATACAGGAGGAAGCTACGAGATAAGAAAGAAAGGATGAATAAAGAATACAATAAGGTTTACTTTTGTTTAGTTAAGCCTGGCCAAAACAAACAAGAAAAAGAATATCCATAATACTCCAAAACTAAAATTTTAGCTGATACCCATCGGGTGGGAAGGAGGTTGTATGTGTGTTGGGGGAGGGGAAAGGAGAGACACATCATTTCTGACAATCTTTAGATACTGGTGGAGGGGTTCTTGGGTGGCTCAGTTGGTTGAGCATCCGACTTTGGCTCAGGTCATGCAAAATCTTGCAGTCAGTGAATTTGAGCCCCGTGTCAATCTCTGTGCTGACAGGTCAGAGCCTGGACTCTGCTTTGGATTCTGTGTCTCCCTCTCTCTCAGCCCCTCCCTGCTTGTGCTCTGTCTCTCTCTCTCTAAAAATAAATAAATAAACATCAGAATTAAAAAAAAATATTGATAAACAAGCATAAACAAGATTTAATAGATTGAGATCCTAGCAATAGATTTGTAAATATATAAGAACTTAATACAGATAATATCACAACTAGTAGGGGAAAAAAAGAATCATTTGGTAGATGGGATTGGAAAAACAGTCTCACTATATTGGAGGAAAATAAGATTGGCTCTTTACGTGATACTAGTGAGCACTAGGTTTAGTTGTATATATATTATAACCCCTCCCCACAGAAATGACAGTGGTTAAATAATATATATGCTTATTTCTCTCTCCTGTAAGAGAAATCCAGAGGGAGGAGGCAGGGCTGATATTGGAATTCTGTAATACCATCAAAGTCGTTCTAGCTTTCTGCTCTGTCATCCTCAGCATATGGTGTCCATCCTCAAGATCTCTTCATGGTTCAATACGGTTGCTGATACTCCAGCATCATTTCAGGAGTCCAGGCTGGTGACAGAAAGACTCGAAGGAAGTAGAAGAGGGACTTGTCTCCTCCATCTTAAAGAGTCTTCCCAGGACTCTCTCATACACTCTTGGTTATATCTAATTGCTGAGAACTAAGTCCTGTGGCCTCACTTAAATGTAAAGAGGTCTGGAAAAGGCAGTCCTTATTATGGGTAGAAATATGCCCATCTAAACTCTGAGGCCAAGCACCTAAAGAACAAGAGGAGAATGAGTATTGAGAAATAACTATTCAATATTGAGTACAAAAAAAGTAAGCTCCAAACTGGCTAAAGATATAAATGTGAGAGATATACAGTCCATTAAATTATATAATAAGATGATAAAATATAGAAAGTTATCTTTGTGATATTGGGGCGGTGGGAAGAAGGTGAATTTCAGAGACTAATCATCAAAAAACCAAACCATAAGAGGAAAATGAAAGGATTACCAAAGCAAAAGTAAAGATTCCTCTTTAATGAAGGGCACTATCGGTCAAGTTTCCCATGGAGAGGGTGACAGACTGAAAGAAGATATTTGCAAGAAACCAAAAAGTATTAATGGCTAGAATATACAAAGAACTTTTTAAATTATCAAGAAAAATAGGACAATAAGCAAATATGTATATAGACATTAACAGGCAGGGAAACCTGAATGTCTATTAAATACATGGGAAGATCCTGAAATTAGTAGTGGTCAGAAATATGCTAAAAATAACAATGATGGCATAATTTTTTGCCCATTAAAATGGGAAAAATTAAAAAGTGGAATTAAGTGCTGATGATGATGTTGGGAAAGAGTAATCCTCATCCACAGCTGGTCCAATGATTCTGGAAAGCAATCGGGAGGTAGTTATTGATACTTAACATGTGTACACTCTGCTATATAATCTAGAGAATTTCTTGCACAGGCCCACAAGGAGCTATATGCAAGCATATTCTTTGCATCATTGTTTGTGGTAGTAAGAGGTTTGGGGCAAACTAGGGAGTCCATCTTTTGGGAGTAGAGAAGTAAACTATGGCATCTTCCATATAATGGAACTATCTGTCATAAATCACAAACTAGATTGCATATAGTAACATAGGTAGATCTGAGAAATAGCATGTTGAGAGTGAAAGAAGGAATAATGAGATACACAGTATGTTATGGACCGAATTCTGTACCATTTGAATTCATATGCCGAAGTCCCAATTTCTAGTTCCTCAGAATATAACCATATTTGGAGATAATGTCTTTAAGAGGGGATTAAGTTAAAACAAGGTCATTAGATGGGGTACTAATCCAGTTCAACTGGTGTCCTTTTAAGAGATTAGGATATACAAAGAGACACAGGTATGCACCTGCACAGAGGAAAGGCCATGTGAGAACTAGAGCAAGAAGACGGCCATCTGCAAGCCAAGGAGGAGAGAGGCCTCGGGAAAAGCCAAACCTGCTGATACCTTGATCTTGTACTTTTAGCCTCCACAGCATGACAAAACATTTGTGTTGTTTAAGCCACACACCAGACTGTGGTGTGTTATTATGGCAGCCCTAGTAGACCAATTACAGAACACATTGCCTTTAAAAACACATGCAGCAAAGTTACACACACACACACACACACACACACACACACACACACACACAGAGTAAGGGGGTTTAAAGGGAAGAGAAAGGATGGAAGTAGAAAGACGATCAAATAAAAGAAAGCAGAAGATGGCCTTCCACAGAATGATGATGCTGGCGTTCAATGATTAAAGAGTATAATCAACTCAGTTCGAGTGAGTTATAATACAGGCAACCAGAGCTACAGCCTTGGCCAGAAGGAGTCGTCTATAAATGGTAGAGAGGAGATGTTCCTGGATCTGGGACAAGGTAATCACCAGAAGGAGACTCTGGGAGCACTAATTTCTTCATTCACAAACATGGAGGGACATTGGTAAATGTCAGTGAGCCAGAGGTCAGTCCCTAAGATTGGTAAAGACTGTCCTTATCAGGACTCTGGCTGATACGAGACAAGGAAGGGGGGAAAAGCAGCTTAACCAGAGCAATTCTACCTTGACACCAGGATTGTAGGCATCTTCCTCCAGGCTTCCTTCTGTCCTCTTACCCCAAAACACCACACCGCCCACCCTCTCAGTCCTCACAACCTTTATTCCGAGTATTGAAGGCCAAATTTGTTCCCAAAACCTGACAAAGAAGGTCGTTGAATGACAATACCACCTACCAGTAACCAAAATTCAGAAATATCACATAGAGGCTACATCAAAACTCTGTTGTGTGGGGAAAAAATTGAACTGGAATGAACTTTCTAGCCACAGTAAATTTGAAGTCAGAAACTTAGCTCTAATCACTGAAAATGGTAGACTCATCCCAAAGGAACATTACATATTACCTGCTTTATAAATCCATTCAGTCATCTATTCACTCAACCACTATTCCGTGAACCCATACAATGTTCCAGTTATGTGTTAGGTTCTGGTGATTCACTGATGAATCCAAACAGATTGGTCTCTTCACCAAGCTTCAGTCTAGAAGCAAAGATAGTAAGACTCCTTCCTGTTTTTGAGCCTTCACAAATACTGTTTCTTCAGCCTACAAGAAACTTCAAATGAAAGTATCCTTCTGAAACTTTAGGTTGTGGCTGAAATGCTAGAGGCTTGGTCTAATAACTCTTTCAAAAGTGGACCCTGGCCCTGTACACACACTGGCATTTTCCTATCACAGCACCCTTCATATCCTTCATAGCACACTTATCACTTGTATTTGTACTTATATGTTGATAATGTTTGTATGTTCATATGTTTGTATTTATATGTTCAGATGTTTGCTTCAATACCTAAAGTTTATAGGTGGTAAACTGAAGTCCAGGACATACAGCAAATTATTATCAGAATCAGGATTAAAACCCAAGCTACCTAAATTCACAGAAACCATAAGAAGCTGTGTAACTCCCCTGAATCTCAGTTTTCCTTTATATAAAATATGGTTCATAATCTATTCTACCACTGAAAACAGGGAAGAAAAAGATATAGAAACTATCCAGGTTGGAAAGGAGAAGTAAAACTATCTCTCTTGGATTACATATATGACATGATCTTGTATATAGAAAATCCTAAGGAATTCATACACATTAAAAAAAGTACATTAAGAAAATACATCCATGGTGATAGAATTAGAATAAAATACTTAGGAATAAATTCAACTAAGAAGGGGCAAGACATGTACACTGTAAGCTACAGAATATTATTGACATAAATTGAAGAAGATCTAAGAGAAAGACATTCTATGTCCATGTAATGTAACACTTAAAATTGCTAAGATGGCAATTCTACAAATTCAATGCGATCCTTATTAAAATCTCAGCTGGCTTCCAAAACAATTTTGAAAAAGTAGAGCAAAGTTAGAAGATTCATACTTCCCATTTTATTTTGTTTTGTTTTGTTTCTAGGAGAGAGAGAGAGAGACAGCGTGAGCAGGGGAGGGTCAGAGAGAGAGGGAGTCACAGATTGAAACAGGCTCCAGGCTCTGAGCTGGCAGTCAGCACAGAGCCCGACGCGGGGCTCGAACCCACGAACCGCGAGATCATGACCTAAGCGAAAGTCGGACACTTAACCGACTAAGCCACCCAGGCGCCCCTTATACTTCACGTTTTAAACATTATTACAAAACTATAGTAATGAAGACTCTGGTACTGGCATAAGTAAAAGGCGAAAGATTTATTCGATCTGAAGAGAAACCAGAGTATCTGGTACTGGCATAAGTATAGACATATAGATCAATGGAATAGAATTGATAGTCCAGAAATAAACCCATACATTTACAGACAATTGATTTTGACAAGTATGCCAATGTAGGACAGAATAGTTTTTTCAACAGTGTTGAGACAACTGGGTATTCACATATAAAGAAAGAAGTTTGGGGAGGAGGCAAGATGGCAGAGAAGTACAGAGCTCAGTACATTACACTCGCCCCCATCTCAAACGGAGAAGGCCTGAAGCCATAGAAACCCTTACAAGGAATCTAGGAGTTTGGGAGGAAAAGAAGACAGAGTCCGCTGAGAAAACAACCTTATAGCGTGAGTGCAAACTGGGGAAGATAAAAATGGGCCGGCTGGGACCCGGAGACACGGAGGGAGGGGAGGGAGTCCTCTGCATGGAGCTGCGATGAGTTGAGGGGAAAAGAAAGAGCAGCTGAAACTGCTCAAGAAACTGTCCCTGTCCCTGAAAAAGAGAAAAGCCTCGGCTAGGGACACAGAGGGATCCGGTTTCCAGCTGTCCAGCTGACCTTAAGTGGGACGCACTGGTCCCAGGCGTCGCTGGGAGAAACCGCTCCTCTGCTCGCCAGCTCGACCTGGAAGGGAAGTGGCGCGCCTGAAGCTGCTCCGCCGCTCTTCTGTCTCCACTCGGTTCCCAGTGGGGGGGTGAGAGGCTTGAAACAGCTCCAAGGGACTCGACCTGTGGGTTTATATTTCGGGCGGTATCAATGCAGCGCACAAACTAAGATCTGGAAATGAGGCATGGTGCACCTTGGCTACGACCCCAGCACGAGGAGATCGGACCCAAAAGGGTGAGTTACAACCCTTGGTTCAAGAGGGGGCTGGGGTGTTGCCACTTTTCTCCCCACAACCACCCAGGGGGAGAACTCAGGGAGAGGCCCGCTGGACGCAGTGGAGGCTAAGACCTGCCTACACCAAATCATGCCCATCCCCTCTAAAGAGCTGTTTTTTGTTTTGTTTTGTTTTGTTTTTACGAGAGCCCAGGGCAAGACCACCATGCATGCACTGCCGTGATTAATTCTAGATCAATTCATTCTATTCAGATATATCTTCCCTTGTATCATTCGTATCCCTCCCCTCTGCTGGACTGGGCACTCTGGTCATTAATTTGCTTAAACGGTCACATTTAATCCATTTTCTAGATGTATATTCTACACTTCCACTGATAACTTTCTCTCCCTCTCTGGAGTAATCAGACTATATAGTTTCTCTGAGTAACATTATCTTTGTTTCTTTTTCCTCACTTCTTACCATATTCTCCTATTTCTGTCTCTGAATTAAGCCTCTTAGTCTCTCTACGTGGTCATTTCTCTTCCAATTTCGCTTCCTCCCTGCCCAGTCATTTCTCTCTTTGTATATGCTCTTCCATCAGCACTGCATACACTTGGCTCTTTATTTGTAGCTGGGAATTCTGGTTTTATGCCTTTAGACTGTTCTATGTGGATTGGGGTTTTTTCTTTTTTCTTTTCTCTTTTCTTCTTTTATTTTATTTATTTTTATTATTTGTTTTTCCACCTTCCTCTTTTTTCCCCCTTCTTTTTTCTTTTCTTTCCTTTTTATTTTTCCCTTTCAGTTTGTGTGTTTGTTGGATTTGTCTGTGCATTTGTGTGCTTTGATCCTGGTGTGTTTGTCTGTCTGTTTTCTTTTCCAGGGCTACTTCGAAAAACAAGCCAAAGTACACATAATGGAGAGTCCCAAATACCACTACGAGTAGAGAAATAAAATAATCAAAGTCTCAACAAGACAGACCAAGAGACACCATTCAAAGAACACTTTCTGAATGGACAGGCCCTGAACAGTCAAAGAACCTTCTTTACTACAGCAGTACTTGCAGGTGCAGAATGCATAACAAACTTTTAAAACTAACAAGAGACAGAAAGCTAAACAAAATGATGAAATGGAAGAACTCTCCTCTAAAGAAATTCCAGGAAGAAATGACAGCTAAAGACCTGCTCAAAACAGATATAAGCAGCATAACTGAACAAGAATTTAGAACAATAGTCATAAAATTAATCACCGGGCTTGAAAAAGGCATGAAAGACATCAGAGAAACTATTGCTACAAAGACTATGGAGACTAAAAATAGTTGTGATGACTTAAAAAAATGCTATAAATGAGATGCATAATAAAATAGAGGTGCCCAATGCATGGATTGAAGAGGCAGAAAGGAGAATAGGTGAATTAGAAGACACAATTATAGAAAAAAAGGAAGCCAAGAAAAAGAGAGATAAACTGATCTAGGAACACGAAAGGAGAGTTCAAGAGCTGAGTGATACAATCAAAAGGAACAATATCCATATCATAGGAATTCCAGAAGAGGAAGAGAGAGGGAAAGGTGCTGAAGGAGTCCTTGAACAAATTATAGCAGAGAACTTCTCCAATCTGGGGAAGGAAACAGATGTTGAAATCCAAGAGGCACAGAGAACTCCCCTCAGACATAACCTTAATCGATCTTCTGCATGACATATCATAGTGAAACTGGCAAAATACAAAGACAAAGAGAGAATTCTGAAAGTAGCTAGGGATAAAAGGGCCCTAACATACAAAGGGAAACCTATCAGAGTGGTGACAGACCTATGTACTAAAACCTGGCAGGCCAGAAAGGAATGGCAGGAGATCTTCAATGTGATGAACAGAAAAAGTAGGCAGCCAAGAATCCTCTATCCAGCAAGCCTGTCTTTCAGAATAGAAGGAGAGATAAAAGTCTTCCCAAATAAACAAAAACTGAAAGAATCTGTCACCACTAAACCAGCCCTACAAGAAATCCTGAGGGGGACTCTCTGAGGGAAATGTTGCAAGGAACGCAAGGTACCAGAGACACCACCACAAGCATGAATCCTGCAGAGAAAACAATTACTCTAAACCCATATTTTTCAATAATAACACTGAATATAAATGGACTAAATGCTCCAATCAAAAGACATAGGGTGGCAGAATGGATTTTAAAAAAATCCATCTATTTGCTGTATACAAGAAACTAATTTTAGACCCGAGGACACTTTCAGATTGAAAGTAAGAGGATGGAGAAATACATATCATGCTACTGGAAGTCAAAAGAAAGCTGGAATAGCTGTACTTATATCAGACAAACTGGACTTTAAAGTAAAGGTAGTAAGAAGGGATGAAGAAGGGCATTATATAATAATTGTAGGGTCTATCCATAAGGAAGAGCTAACAATTACAATTGTGTATGCACCGAATCCAGAGCACCTAAATACATAAAACAATCACAAACACAAACAATCTTATGGATAAGAATGTGCTAATAGCAGGGAACTTTAATACTCCACATACAGCAATGGATAGATCAACTAGACAGAAAATCACTAAAGAAACAATGGACTTGAATGACACATTGGACCAGATGGATTTGATAGATATATTTAGAACTCGATATCCTGAGGCCATAAAATTCACTTTCTACTCAAGTGTGCATGGCATATTCTCCAAGATAGATCACATATCGGGACATAAAGCAGCCTTCCACAAATATAAAAGAATTGAGGTCATACCATGCACACTTTCAGATCACAGTGCTATGAAACTTGAAAACAACCACAGGAAAAAGTCTAGAAAACTTCCAAAAACATGGAGGTTAAAGAACACTGTACTAAAGAACAAATGGGCCAATCAGGCAATTAGAGAAGAAATTTAAAAATATATGGAAACAAATGAAAATGAAACTACAACAATTCAAACTCTATGGGAGGCGGCAAAGGCAGTCCTAAGAGCAAACTACATTGCACCCCAGGCCTATTTCAAGAAATTAGAAAAAGCACAAGTACAAAATCTAACGGCACACCTAAAGGAACTAGAAGGAGGGCAACAAGATCACCCCAAACCCAGTAGGAGAAGAGAAATAATAAACTCAGGGCAGAAATAAACAATATAGAATCCAAAAAACAGTTGGAGAACAGATCAATGAAACCAAGAGTTGGTTTTTTGAAAAAAAAAAAAAATTAACAAACCTCTAGCCAGGCTTCTCAAAAAGAAAAGAGAGGGCACCTAAATAGACAAAATTATGAATGAAAATGGAATTATTACAACCAACCCCTCAGAAATAATCAGGGAATACTATGAAAAATTATATGTCAACAAACCGGACAGCTTAGAAGAAATAGGCAAAAACCTAAACACACACTCACTACCAAAATTCACACTGGAAGAGATAGAAAATCTAAACAGACACATAACTAGTGAAGAAATTGAATCAATTATCAAAAATCTCCCAACGAATAAGTTCCCTGGGCCAGATGGCTTACCTGGGGATTCTACCAGACATTTAAAACAGAATTAATACCCATTCTTCTCAAGCTACTCCAAAAAATAGAAATCGAAGGAAAACTTCTGGACTCATTCTACGAAGCCAGCCTCACTTTGATTCCCAAGCCAGACAGAGACCCAGCAAAAAAAGAGAACTACAGGCCAATATCCTTCATGAATGCGGATGCAAAAATCCTCAACAAGATATTTGAAAATCGAATGCAACAACACATAAAAAGAATGATCCACCATGATCAAGTGGGATTCATTCCTGGGTTACAGGGCTAGTTCTGTATTCACAAATCAATCAATGCAATATATCACATTAACAAAAGAAAAGATAAAAACCATGTGATCCTGTAGATAGATGCAGAAAAAGCATTTGACAAAATACAGCATCAAGAAAGTTGGGCTAGAAGGACTTACTTAAACATCATAAAAGCCAATGAGAAGCCTTCAGCTAACATCATCCTCAATGGGGAAAAACTGAGAGCTTTCTCCTTGAGATCAGGAACATGACAGTGATGTTCACTCTCACCACTGTTGTTTAACATTGTGCTGGAAGTCCTAGCATCACCCATCAGACAACAAAAGGAAATTAAAGGCATCAGAAATGGCAAAGAAGAAGAAAACTTTCACTTTTTGCAGACGACATGATACTCTACATAGAAAACCCAACAGACTCCACCAGAAGCCTACTAGAATGGACCCAGGATTTCAACAAAGTTTCAGGGTACAAAATCAACAGAAATCAGTTGCATTTTTATACACCAATAATGAAGCACCGGAAAGAGAAATCAAGAAACGGATCCCATTCACAACTGCACAAAAAACCATACAATACCTAGGAATAAACCTAACCAAAGATATAGGAGATCTATATGGTGAAAACTATAGAAAACTTATGAAGGAAATTGAAGAAGACACAAAGAAATGGAAAACCATTACATCCTCACGGATCCGAAGAATAAATATTGTTAAAATGTCATTATTACCCAAAGCAATCTACACATTCAATGCAATCTCTATCAAAATTGCACCAGCATTCTTCTCAAAGCTGGAACAAACGATCCTAAAATTTGTATGGAACCACAAAAGACCCCGAATAGCCAAAGTAATATTGAAGAAGAAAACCAAAACGGGAGGCATCACCATCCCAGACTTTAGCCTCTACTAGAAAGCTGTCATCATCAAGAGAGTATGGTATTGACACAAAAACAGACACATAGACCAATGGAATAGAAAATTCAGAATTGGACCCACAAATGCATGGGCAACTAATCTTTGACAAAGCAGGAAAGAACATCCAATGGAAAAAGACAGCCTCTTTAACAGATATTGCTGGGAGAACTGGACAGCAACATGCAGAAGAATGAAACTAGATCATTTTCTCACACCGTACACAAAAATAAACTCAAAATGGATAAAGGACCTGGGTGTGAGACAGGAAACCATCAAAACCCTAGAGGAGAAAGCAGGAAACAACCTCCTTGACCTTAATTGCAGCAATTTCTTACTTGACACATCCCCAAAGGCAAGGGAATCAAGAGCAAAAATAAACTATTGGGACTTTTCATCATCAAGATAAAAGGCTTCTGCACGACAAAGGAAACAATCCATAAAACTAATAGGCAGTTGACGAAATGGGAAAAGGTAGTTGCAAATGACATATCAGATACAGGGTTAGTATCCAAAATCTATAAGGAACTCACCAAACTCCACACCCGAAAAACAAACAACCCAGTGAAGAAATGGGCAGGAGACATGAACAGACACTTCTCCAAAGAGAACATCCAGATGGCCAACAGACACATGAAACGATGCTCAGCGTCCCTCATCATCAGGGAAATACAAATCAAAACCACACTGAGCTACCACCTCACGCCAGTCAAAGTAGCTAAAATGAACAAATCAGGAAAATCTAGATGCTGGTGAGGATGCAGAGAAATGGGCACCCTCCTACACTCTTGGTGGGAATGTAAATGTGTACAACCCCTCTGGAAAAACAGTGTGGAGGTTCCTCAAAAAATTAACCATAGAACTCCCCTATGACCCAGCAATAGCACTGCTAGATATTTACCCAAGGGTTACAGGAGTGCTGATGCATAGGGGCACATGTACCCCAATGTTCTCAACAATGGCCAAAACATGGAAAGAGCCTAAGTGTCCATCAACAGACGAATGGATCAGGAAGATGTGGTTTATCTATACCATGGAATACCACATGGCAATGAGAAAGACTGAAATCTGGCCATGTGTAGCAACTTGGATGGAACTTAAGAGTGTTATGCTGAGTGAAATAAGTCAGGAAGAGAAGGACAGATACCATATGTTTGCACATATAGGTGGATTAGGAGGAACTTAAGGGAGGGCCATGGGGGAGGAGAAGGGGATAAGTAGTTGGGGAGAGGGAGGGAGGCTAACCATGAGAGACTCTTGAATGCTGAGAACAGACTGAGGGATGATGGGAGTGGGGGAGAGGGGAAGGGGGGTGATGGGCATGGACAAGGGCACTTGTTGGGATGGGCACTGGGTGTTATATGGAAACCAACTTGACAATAAACTATTTAGAAAAAAAAATGAAGTTTGACCCCCTACCTCATACCATATACAAAAATGAAGTCAACTTTTACCTAACTGTAAAAGTCAAAACTACAAAACTCTTTAAAAAACACACACTGGGCATATGCATGTAACCTTGGACTACAATATTGTTTCTTAGATATGGCACACACACACACAAAAAGAATGTCCTCAAAATTAAAAACTTATACTTCCAAGGGCACTATATGAAAGTGAAAATAGTCCATAGAATGGGAGAAAATACATGAAAATCACATATTTAATAAAAGCCTACTATCCAGAGTATACTAAAAAAACATAACAATAAAAAAGCAACCCAATTTAAAAATGAGCACAGGATTTAAATGGATAGTACTCCAAAGAGTACATACAAATGGCCAATAAGCACATGAAACGATGGTCAACATCATTACCAAAATGGGATACTACTTTGCATATATTAGAATGGCTATAATAAAAAAGATGGACAATCAAAAGTGTTGAAGATGTGGAGAAACTGGAACCCCATATATTGCTGGTGGGGAGAATGTAAAAAACGATTCAGTGCTTTGGGAAACAGTTTGGCAGTTCTTCAAAATATTAAACATAGAACTGTTATATGTCTCAGTAATTAAATTCCTAGGTATAGAATGAAGAGGGATGAAAACATATGTCCACACAAAAACTTGTCCATGTGTTCACAGCAACATTATTTATAATAGCCCAAAAGTGGAATAAACCCTAAAGTCTATCAACTGCCAAGTGGATAAACAAAATATGGTATATCCATTCAATGGACTATCATCAGACTACTAAAAGGAATAAAGTACTGATCCATGCTACAACATGGAAGAACCTTAAAAACATTATGCTGAGTGAAAGAAGCCTGACACAAAAGACTATGCATTGTATGATTACATTGATATGAATTTATATGAATTTATGTGAATTTATATGAATGTCCAGAATAGCCACATTCATATAGACAGAGAGGGGATTAGTAATTGGTAGGGGTAGGAAAGAGGGGAATGAGGAGCAAGTGCTCATGGGTGAAGGGGTTCTTTGGGAGGTGAGAACAGTGTTCTGGAATTAGCAGTGATGGTTACACAACTCTGTGAATATTAAAAAACACCAAATTGTACACCTTAAGGGGATGAACTGACGATATGTGACTTATAACAAGAACAAAATTTGAAAAATCTTTCTTGGCATAGTGCATATCAACTTCTCACTCTCCCTGACTCTGATGTTCTTGAACTTGCCTCTATCCACCTCCCATCCCCTGACTCCATCATAATGGAAATATCTAAAAAGATCGTTATATTTTTATAAAACTCTACTTTCTGGCCTCAATCTACTGGTCCCTATAAATCTCTAGGAATCAGGATCCTTCTCCATGATTTCAAACTTGGAAAGACATAAAGAAGCAGTCAACTATTAATCAGAGTTAGAGGCTGTTAGAGGTAAGCCTAACTTGAAATTGGAAGCTGTTACATTCCATGGGAAGAAAACCAGTCTGCAGTGAGAGGTATAAGAAAGATTTTTATGCTTATCCCAGAGAGGGACAGGAATAAAAACAAGAACATGTCCTGGGGGCATTCACATCCTGATTCCAGATGTCCTGAAAGTGAGATACATCTGGGATCTTCCCACAGTTCAGGGTATTCAATCCCCTTGGGTTCCATAAATCAATAAATTATCTCTCTTCCTAAACTAGTTCTATCACTGGCTACCACACCAATATATTTTAATGCTGCAATGCTTGTTGTGAATAACAAAGGAATGTAGGGGATGAAAAAGAAAATAATATTAAGAGCTAACAGTTAAGAAAAGTCTTACTCGGTGTCAGACACTATTGTAAGCACATTAACTGTTCAACATACTTGTCAAACACAACAATCTTAGGAAATAGATCTTACTCATATTCCCATTTTAGAAATGAAAAAAAAAAATACAAGGCACAGAAGGCTAAGAAACTTATCTAAGGTCACATAGGTAGTAATTAGCAATGTCAGTATTCTTAATCACTGCACTATCTTGCCTTATACAGGTTAAAACACTGTATGTACATAAATCATTACTATTATTTGGAAGAAATTAGCCTGGGAAGTTTCCATGTTATTGTGATTTAGTAACTATTCAGAGGTGGGTTTTCTTTTAAAAAGTAGTATCTTTCAGACACAGAAACTTTCAGGAACTATTCATGCTATTTGGTACTTTGAACCAATGACTTCAATTCTCTGATTTCAAATACTTCTATTACCTAGATCCAAATTAACTTTTACAGTGGTCCCAGTTATTCTGGATGATTGACAAAAATATTTTAGCTTTTACAGCTGCATACAGTGTCTGTCTCTGTTATGCTCCCCCCAAAAAAGAAATGTCCATATGCTGATGTCTTTATTATCAGTAGAGTCAGTAAATGATCTACACAGAGTTCACAAGAGAGCTGTAGAGTTGGATAAGATATGATCACATCGTCTAAAATACATGCAGGGTCTGCTATTGCAGCTGTAAATCAAAAAGACAACACTTGTGCAGCCGGTTTCTCCTTGCAAGAGCATCTCTAAATTTCATGTTAAAATTATAAGCTGCTTTCTCAAGGTGATTAGAAAATCAAATTTTGGTGAATCCCAATGTTTACCCAAGGTATTCCCAGCCCAGGTTGGAAAGTTGTATATTAAGTTTTTTCTCTCTTTCCCTTGGCCTTCCCTGCCGAAGAATGTGTCAACTTTTTGCTAAAGGAAGCACTCAAGGGAGAGAGGCTCTTTCCTCCAGGCTATTCAGTCCCCTGTGTCTGATATCCTACAGAGTGCTAATTATTGGTGGAAATCTGTTAGATGAAGTTTGTGCATTGGGCAGCTTTGTACAAGGAATAGGAAATGAAATTACCACTTCATTTCAGATAAATATCAAGTTGTCACCAAGCAGGCAACAATTAATGCCAACTTCAGATACGAACTAGTGGCTTCCTGGGAGCATGCTGGCTTTAGATGTAAGTTAAGAAGTGTGCCGAGATGGGCAAAGAAACTAAGGTGGCCAGAAAATGCTTTCTCCTCTTGCAAGATAATATCAGAAATTCCATGGTTTGAGATTCACTCCTTAGTTTAAGACTTTGCTAGGTTGAGTTGCAATTAATCTAAGGAAAGGAGACATTTTAAATCTCATCAATTATTTGTATCTTATTTGCATGAGTTTCAGATCCTGTCCTGTGAGTATGTCTCAGGAATGGAAAGAAAGAATAAAAACACACCCCAGGAAGGAGAGATGATCGACAGAAGCTTAGAAAGAACCTAATGTTGCTCAAGTCCTGCCTTGCAGTGTCATCTCTGACTGCTCAGTGTCTCACTGGGACACTTAGTCACTGAACCAAAGGGAAATCTGAGAGGCCTGGCCACCCCACAGGAGGAATTGGACAGAATTCTTTCACAAAAAGGAAATCATAGCAGGCCGCTAGTCAAGAGGGGGGAAGGGAGGCCACAGTGACATTGTATCGTCATACACCCTCATGTTTGATCAACCATAGTGGAGTAATTGCATTCAGCAAAGCACCAACTTCAAGGTGGTAAAGGAAGAAAAATGCAATGCAATAGAAATAGAGGAACAAGTTGCCACTATCCTTTGAAAATCCAGTGAGGGCAAGTGTATAGACACACAAAACAACAGCAATTCATTAAAAAAAAATTTGTTAATGTTTATTTATTTTCAAGAGACAACACAAGCAGGGGATGGCAGAGAGAGAGAGAGACACAGAATCTGAAACAGGCTCCAGGCTCTCAGCTGTCAGCACAGAGTCCGATGAGGGGCTAGAACCCATGAACCGTGAGATCATGACCTGAGCTTAACCAACTGAGCCACCCAGGTGCCCCCAAGCAACAAGAATTCAAAGCAACATGTCTGTTCACACAGGTTACTAACACAAAGGCACAATAAGTTTTATCCTCACTAGTTCCTGACTCAGTCGGCTAGTTGATCCTATTTATAAGATGTCTAATATTCACTTATGTGCTGTTCCTCTCAAGAATCTCATGATATGAGTTTCCAGGTGAGCCTAATGTTTCTGTTTTCACTCTCTAAAGACTGCCCTGATGATTTTTTTTTCCAGGAGCTTGAAAAATAGTTAGCCATCAAAATAATTAGCACCAATTATTCATCATCTTACCCTAAACAGCCCTGAAATTTTTCTAAGAAGAATTTGAATAGAAAAGTAAAGCATGCCTTAAGCTTATGAAATAAAAGAATGAGGGTAGATAATTGACTTATCAGATTGCAGTTGTCACAATTCATTGGTGATGGATACAGCAATCTCTCAAAATGCAGACTTGTTAAACAGAAACCATTAAAAGCTGTGTAGCATTTTACAGATTAACTCTTGATAATCTCACAACCAACCCATAAAGGAGACAAGACTCGTACTGATGATGTGACAGATGATGAAATTTGGGGGAGCTTGTGTTTTTTCTCTTCTTCCTCAACTCTCTTTTATGAAAGTTTTCAAATAAAGTCAAAAGAAGAGTACAGGGCACACGACCTAGATTGCACCATTGTTAATATTTTGCTAACTTTGCCTTATTTCTACATACATAAAAATATTTCTCTTTTGCTGAGCCATTTGAAAATAAGTTGTAGAGGCACCTGGGTGGCTCCATCAGTTAAGCGTCTGATTTCGGTTCAGGTCATCATCTCATGACTCATGAGTTAGAGCACTGAATGCGACTCCGTGCTGACAGCTCAGGCCTGGAGCCTGTTCCGGATTCTGTGTCTCCCTCTCTCTCTCTGCTCCTCTCCCACTCACACTCCATCTCTCTCTCTCTCTCTCAAAATTAATAAACATTAAAATGTGCATTTATACATATGAAAATAAGTTCCAAACATCATAAACTTTATCCCTAAATATTTCCAAATTCATTGGTTAAAAAAATAACATTTTTCTTTTATAGCCATAATATCATTCTCACCCTGAGAAAATTAGAAATTATTGCCCAATATTATCTAATATTTGGACTATGTCCAAATTTCCTCAATTGTCCCCTTAAAGGTCTGTTTTGGGTTTTGTTTTTCATTATTATAACTCACATTCCATAAAAATCATCTTTTCATAATAAACAATTTAGTGGTATTAGTATACATCATCATGAGGATCTAATTCTATATTTTTGTCCCTTCAAGGAAATCCCTTACCTGTTAGCAGTCACTCTCCATTCTCTCCTAGCCCCAGCCCCTGCCTAGTACTAATCTCCTTTCTGTTTCTGTGGATGTGCCTAGTCTGGACATTCCATATAAACAGAATCATGTAACAGGTGGCCTCTATAGTTGGCTTCTTTCAAGGTTGATTTATGTGGTAGAATGTATCAGCACTCCATTTCTTTTCAGAGCTGAATGATACACCATTGTATGGATATACTGTTTGTGTACCCATGGAATGCACATTTGGGTTGATTCTAGTTTCAGCCTTTTATGAATAATGGTGCTATGAACATAAATGTGGATATATATTTTCAACTCCCTTGAGTCTAGGCCTAGGAGTCCAATACTGGGACATATGGTAACTATTGTTTACATTCTGAGGAACTTCCAAAATATTTTCTAAAGTAGCCGAACCATTTTACATTCCTACCAGTGATATGTGAGCATTCCAGTTTCTCCACATCATCACCAACACTTGTGATTGTGATCATAACATCTGTAAAGTGGTAGTGCATTGTGGTTCTGATGCACATTTATCCAATGAGGATGATGCTGAGAATCTTTTCCTGCACTTACTGACCATTTATATATCTTTGGAGAACTGTCTATTCAAATCCTTTGCTCGTTTTAAAATCAGGTTATTTTATTTTATTCTTGAGTTGTAAGTGGTCTTTGCCTACTCTGGATTTCAAAGCCTTATCAGATTCATGATCTGCAAATATTTTCTCCCATTTTGTGAGCTGCAGTTTCACTTTCTTGATTCTATTCCCTGAAGCACAAAATTTTCAATTTTGATGATATTCAATGAGCCTATTTTTTCTTTTGTTATTTGTCCTTTTGGTGTCACACTTAAGCAATGACTGCCCAATTCAAGGTCACAGACATTTGCCTCAATACTTTCCTTTAAGATCTTCATAGTTTTTTGCTCTTCTGTTTAGGTCTAGGATAAATTTTGGATCAATTTTTGTACACAGTGTGGAGTAGGGGTCAGACTTCATTTTTTTTTTTTTTTGCACATGGATATTCAGTAGTGCCAGCATTATTTGTTGAGAAGACTATTCTTTCCCCAGTGAATTCTCTTGGCACCCTTGTCAAAAAGCAGTTGACCATTAATGTGTGAGTTTCTCAACTCTCACTCCTATTCATTGATCTCTATGTCTAAACATATGCTAACTGTATGCTAGTCTTCATTATTGTAGCTTTGCAGTAAGTTCTGAAATTGTATACGTGTATGTCCTATGTCCTCCAACTTTCCTCTTTAACATTGTTTTGGCTTTTCTGAGTCCCCTGCATTTCCAAATGAATTTTAATATCAGCTTGTCAGTTGCTAGGGGTGTTGAGAGAGACTGTGTTTCCTATGTCGAAAACTTGCAGAGTGACTTTTAAAGGATAGCCAATAAGTTTTCCTAAGCAAAGAGGTTTTTCAAGGACAATCACTTTTAACTATTTTAATTGTTTCAGAGACTAAATGTGGGGTATTTATTCTCATTTTTTAAAGAACTTCATTCATTTTGAAGGAAAAATGCATTAAATATATGCAAAACTGAATTTCAAAGGGTGTTCATGAATAAAGATGCATGCAGCCCAGTGATCTACAGCGCTCTTACCAAGAACTAGTGCTCTTTAATCAGCAACTTTTTTATTTTTTTTAAAAAAAGATCATTTTGCATGGGATTTTTTTTTCCTTTTGAAGAAATCTGATTGCCAATTATTAAAGAGAGTACTACATAGCTCCAACAGTTAAGTGAGAAATAGACCGAAAGATAAGTTTTCAGCGAATGAAAATTCAAACTGCAACAACCTCACTTCAATCTGTTAGTGTAAGCTCTTAAAATGTGACTTTATAGGAGCCTGATTGCCTGGGATTTCAGTTAGCAATGCTGTCAAAGAAAAAAATTTAAATATGCTTCCTTATGAGTTTGGTGTCAAACTCTTGCAACTGATTATTTTTCCCCCTGCTTTTTCTCCTCCTCAATGCCTCCTCATCACTCACTTCCATCTCCTCCTCACTGACTGCTTCCTTTTTTTGTTTTGTTTTTTCCAGGGAATTTTAAGTACAGATTTTTTTAAGTATCTTAAAATAAAATTAAAATACATGATTACTTGGGGTGCCTGGGTGGCTCAGTCGGTTAAGCGTCTGATTTCAGCTCAGGTCATGATCTCACGGCTCGTGAGTTTGAGCCCCGTCTTGGGCTCTGTGCTAACAGCTCAGAAACTGGAGGCTGCTTTGGATTCTGTATCTCCTTCTTTCTCTACCTCTCCTCAGCTCATGCCCTCTCTCTCTGTCTCTCAAAAATAAATAAACATTAAAAAATTTTTAAAAATACATGATTGCTTAAGTAATTGATTTTCTTACATTGAGGTCACTGTGAACTCATTCTACAACAAATTCTTGGGTTCTATCCTAAGAAAGTGGCAGGGGTTGGGAGTTTGTGCAGATCAATTCAGGTGAGTATGTACATGAATACTGAGATACAATGCTCTCCACCCTCCACTCACTGTACAAGGCAGACTTAGGCATACAACTTCCTAATAATAAAAACATTGTTTGGTGTTTCTAAGACAAATTCATCTTCAACAGGACTCAAACTTGCTTAGACAAATTATATGGTTCTCTAAGACAAATACTAACTATGTAATAGAAGAAATATTCCTCAAATATATAAATATATAATATATGTCATAGATGTGATATATATATCACATATATATATATATATATATCATAAATGTGAACTGTGTCAGCTGCAAAATTTCTTATAAAATAGCTACTTCATAGATTATATGAGACAAAGTTTAACCTCAACATAGCAACTTTCAATCATTCGGTTTCTGAGTCACCTATTTACTTACCTCCACTGTTAGAGTCGCTCTTCAGAAGAGGAAACTCATTTTATCATGACTATATAGGAAATGGATGTAGTGAAGTAAATCTAGTAAGAAAATTCAAGTGTCATATTCCAAAACAAATACAAATGATATTTTTCTTATTTAGTATTTTGAATTCTCTGATCCACCAGCCTCCCGTGTATTATCCTAAATTGCCACAAGATGAACATATGTGGATTTAATGTGTTTGGGCTTCAAAAGGGAACATATGTTAAGTCAAATAACGACTCACACACAGATACATTCACCCTCACTCAGTTTACTAAAAGATTTAACTGGCTAGTTTAGGTGCACTTTCTGAGAATATCTTGTTTAGTCTAGTTTGAAACAACCCAAGCCTGAGCTTTCCCTGCTATAAAATCCTGGTGAAAAATTATTATAGTAAAGTACACTTTTCTAAAGAATTGGGATTTTAATGCTTCCAAACTTTTAAACTCTATGATAGTAGCTGGTAGTAGTTTTGAAGCTTAAAAAAAATTTTTTTTTAAAAATTTATTTCTGACAGAGACAGAGTGAGCAGGGGAAGGTCAGATAGAGAGGGAGATACATAATCTGAAACAGACTCCAGGCTCTGAGCTAGCTGTCAGCACAGAGCCCAACACGGGGCTCGAACCCACGAACCATGAGATCATGACCTGAGCCGAAGTCAAACGCTTAACCGACTGAGCCACCCAGGTGCCCCAAAGTTATTATTATTTTTTTTTTAACTCCGACCACATAAAATAGAGTGTGTGTGTGTGTGTGTGTGTGTGTGTGTGTGTGTGTGAAATGACAGTTGTTAATGGAAAGGTACTTACCCTGACTACATGCTAGGCATTCTGAGATTTTCTATTCTATTTCTTTAATTTTGTAAAAATGCTGAGTAATCCACCCAACTGATTTCACAACTAAATGATGATTCCCACTCTACAGTTTGATAAACACTGTTCAGAGAAAGACAATCCTATTACAACAGAGTAATCCAAGAATCAGACTTCAGTTTGTGGCCTGATAACCCCAGGTTTGACTCAGCTGTTACCCCACTTGGAGTGACAGAGAAGGCTTCTATTCTCTCCTGTTGTCTTTCTTCCATAATAGTCTTACACGTCACGTATTGCAGGAAAATACAAACGTGCAAAGAGATAACACTGAGCAATACTGTAGCTTCAGTCACAGGCTTTTTAAAAAAATCCCTCGTCTTCAACATTACAATCTGTAAAATTGGTGATTATGTAATCAGCAATCAAGACAAGGGCAAATACTAAAGGAGACATAGATCCACAAGAGCAAAATACGTATAGTGTTAACATTCTCCAAACTGTCTCTCTCTAGACTCATTTCTTATCCTCTGTCCTCTGTAATGTCAAATTTTTGCTCCGTGGGTAGAATACAGTTGCCTTCTTTGCCCTAATGTCTGCTTTTTTTCCCAGAAAGTTGCTTTTCTCTTAGACTCATGGCAGCCTTCCATACAGTCTCTCCCCATCCTTCCCTAGCACTCACTGAATAATGGAAGCTCTTTTATTCAATCCAGAGCACTAGCTCTCATTTGACTCCTCACCCACTAATCAATCACTCATTGCCCAAGGATTCCCAGTAAACTCTGGCTCCCCTTCCTCCCCAGCCAGAACATCTTTCCAGCTTTCATCCAACAAAGGCCCATGATTAAACAGCCAACCTAGATTAATAATAACACAAAACAAAAGATGGATTAAAAATTTTTACATTACAGACGAAATCATAATCTATTAAGTACATATTAGTCACTGTATCTACCTAGCATAAAACAAAGGTTTTATTTTAGTTGCCCAGGGAGTAGGTGAAATTAATTGAGCCACAGGGAATTTCCTGCCCTAGCTCTGGCTGGAGGAAAATTCCCTTTGGTAATCTCATTCTTTCTATTTAAACTGCACACCCCACCTTGCTAGTGAGGCTATGTCATTTCCAATCTTCCATCTCTTCACTTGTGGTTTTTGTTAATTACTTTTTCTTTTCCCACAATGGCTCTCTTTTCCTGCTATTCATGGCCAAACTAAATGCGAAATAGACTCGTAACCCAGAATGGAGCAGAACTAGACCATCAGCTTGTGTTTAAAAATGTTATCTTTCTGGATGTCATATTTTATTATGTCATTACATCTTAACATTTCATATCAGGTGAGAAACCTGAACAGAGAAGTCACCCACTTCACCTATTTGACTTTATTATTTTTTCACTGATTTTAATTAAAAGATGGCCACATATAATTTCTCTTAATATTATATAAAAATATAGAAATAAGGGGCACCCAGGTGGCTCGGTTGGTTGAGCGTCCCACTGTTGGTTCCAGCTCAAGTCATGATCACACCATTTGGGAGCCACAGCTCTACATCGGGCTCTGTGCTGACAGTGCAGAGCCTGCTTGGGATTTAGGTCTCCCACTCTCTCTCCACCCCTCCCTAGCTTGCTCTCTCTCTCTCAAAAAAAATAAATACATAAATATAAAAGCATTAAATACATAGAAATAAAAGTGAAAATCAACTACCATCCCACCACCTAGAAATAATGACTGACAATTTACATATCCACAGAGCCATTTTTCTCGTATACATGTCACACACACACACACACATGCACAGAAACACGCACACACAGGCACACACACATGCACGCGTGCGCGCGCACACACACACACACTTGAATACAGTCAGAAAATCTCAAAACCAGCTGCCTTTGGGTGGTTGGACTTGAGAAAAATATTTTCTACTCTTTATACCTTTCTCTGCTTTCCACTACTTTTTAAATGTCCATCCATGGTTGAAGTCACAGTAAAAGAAAGCCAGAAACGAAAAAGCCTAACGGAGAAGCCGTGGGGTGGGGAGAGGTCAGGTGCCTGGCAGGGGAGGCTGCGCTGGCCAGGCAGAGAAAGAAGCAAGGCTGGGGATGGGGAAGGGGTTGCAGAGGAACGAATTAGTTATTCCTAATTCCCAGCTCCTGTGGTGGTTCTCTCAGAACTTTGACACTCGGGCACTGTCAGAGTCCCTTCCCCATTTATATTTTCCAGGACTTAGTTTAGGACTTTCTGATAAAAAGAACATTACCTAGAGCTTTTGCCGATGTCAAGAAGTGAGGAATAATTTATATGTATTTCTTTAACTTCTGCTATTTGGGTCATTATGAAAAATCCCACTCATAGGATGCAGTTGGCAGGAAAGATGTGATTATTATCTGCATTCCCTCCATCAGGCTCATGGAGGAGGAAGTGCACACATCTCTGCAGGGCTAGGACGCACTCCCCATGGGCCACTATTTCAATCCAACTGTTAAATTACACTCCTTCGCCAAACCCAGGAAACTCCCCTCTTTCCCTAATGAAGCATTTATCACCCTTTCCACACTGAATCTATGGCCTTTTCCCTTTCCTGCAACTTCATATCTCAGCCCCATCCATCTCTTCCCTTTGTTTTACTTTAGGAGGGAGGCTTGTTATATATTGCTTGTATAATGCTTTAATCATGGGTTATGGGTTGCTTTACAGCTCCCTGAATACCTCGGCCGAGTCTCTATATAAATAAAATTATTATTATTAAAATCAATTAATCAGAGGCACAATTCACTTTTCAGTCTGACATCCTGAAAGCCTACTGATGCAGAGAAGTCTTTTTGTTCGCGTTCAGTGTAACAACATTTTGGGGAATCAATTATATAAAACATGGTACTGTAGAGTTCCTTAATTTGATTGTGATTTGTACCTACGTATGGATGCTTTTTGTTGACCTGTGAAGGATCAATGATCGATCAGCAGTGTAATAAGATAGGCTAGTGAGTAATTATGTTTAGGAGATGCTGGTGAGGAATGTCATAATTTGCAAGCTATTTCAATTCATACTCAGCAAAAGAAAGCTTGTTGTATAATTTGAATCTCTCATCCACATCAATTTCTTTTGATAGGGTCTCTCTGGAGTAGCTAATTACTTGATTTTTCTTTTTTCTTTTAGTAAACTTTGTATTGAAGCACACATGACAGACATACAGAAAAGTGCACAAGTCACAAGTGTACAATAATTTTCTCAAAGGAAACACAAGACAGGTGCCACCAAGATCAAGCTATAAAACACCACCATTCTTCAGAGGCCCCTCATACCACATCCCATTTATTGCCCTTACTCAAAATCCTGACTCCTGTCTTCCGATTAGTTTTGTCCATTTTGGAACTTTCTGTACATGCAATAACAAAGGATGTATTCTGTGTCTGCCCAGTGATCTGGCTTTTATGGGATTTAAGTTTTCTATTTATAATTTATGAAGTAACAGCCATGAGGCAGGAAACATATTAAGGGCAAGGGCTATAAAGCCCTATTAGAGACAATTTTCTGCCCTTGACAGTCTTTCAGATTGAGGGGGGTGGAGGTAGGCTGGGAGGGCACACACCTGTGCACAGGTGGCGGCAGGTGCCTGTTAGTGGTTCCGTGAAGAAAAGCAGTGGGGTTCCAAGTAAACAGGGTTCAGTCCCATTGGGGTTCAATAGATAGGTTAAAAAGAATCCCCAGGCGTCTGTCTTCATACCTGTTATACCATTCTCTAAGGTCTTGAAGAAAGAGTAGGAAGGCAGAACAGCGTTGTTTGGACAAATGCTAGAGGGGCTTCCTGGGTTTCTGCTGGGGTCCTTCCCATTCAGCCCTTTCCATCCTCACTTCTTTTTTAGTGTTTCCACCCTGCCTTCCTCTATTCTCCCTTTCTCTAAACTCTCCCCTCTTCCTTGCCCCCCTCCCAACAGAATCTGCGGGCTGCCCCCCACACCGGGAGAGGGGGACATCTGTTCTGGATCCTGACTGACCCTTGCTTCCAAGGTGAGAGGGGACAAAGGACTGAATGTTCTGTCCACACACCATCCCAAGTGGGCTTCCTTAGGCTTAGTGGGCTTGCAGCACTCCTGGTGCCTGTGGACCGAGCAGGTGGAAAGGATCGATAAAGAGAAGGCTAGCTGTGGGCGCAGGATAGACACAAGGGATGAGCAGAACCATTTCAATCAATTATTTATGGTTTCCCACTCAAGCCCTATGGTCAATCGAATTGAGTCTGGCTCACTTAATATTTATTGTGCTCCTTGTACCACCGCCAAGTACTATTCAATTTTGGGTATTGAGGTAGAGTGGATAGAGCTCTGTTTGGTTTTGGCTCCGGCAAATATATTCTTCTCTCTGAAAACCCAAAAGGTGGTTTGTGGTGATTGCCCATCCACTGAGAGGATGCTGCCCCTCTGTCTCCTGCCAGAGGGATGCTCCCTGTTCGATGTCAATAGGAGACCATTTAAAACACCAGCAAGGGACCTGGACCTCCTGCTTCATCATCATGCCAAGAATTCCCAGCCTGTATTTTCTTTTTCATCTGGTTCCAACAGGGTTGGGTTTTGTATTTTACCCACTGGCTGCTTAAATTGGAGACTTGGCTGAAAATGAACTGGCTGAAGTTCAGTCCAGGCAAGATGAATGCCCCGGGTTGGTAAACTATAGAAACTGGAAGAGATAGTCCTGGTCCCTCTTACATGGGTTTTTCCACGGGGAGATGTTACTGTTCCAGAGGACAGAATGCGACTGTCATTTGGCAAGTGTTAGGTTATGTTAAGAGGCAGAGTACTGAGATGGGGAACATCAAAGGGCTTTGGATGAAACCATCTGACTTTAAATCCTGGCTGTATCAACAAGTTGGGTGACTGTAGGCAAGTTGCTTAAACTGAAGCCTGTTCTCCAGTGTGTTGCTTGGGATGGTAATGCAGGCCTTGCAGGTTGGAGTCAGTGAGGTTATGTGTGGAAGGGCTTGGTGCAGAGTCTGGGACAATTCCTCAGGTGAGTTGTGTCTACATCTCTTCTGGGTGGGATTCTGTTTTTAATTTTTTATATTTTTTAAAGTTTTTAAAATCAAGTTATAATTGACTTATATTAGTTTCAGGAGAAAAACATAATGATTTGATACTTGTATATGTTGCAAAATGATCACAATACATCTAGTTAACATCCATCACCACACAGTTATAATTTTTTTCTTGTGATGAGAACTTTCAAGATCTACTCTCAGTAACTTTCAAATATGCAATATAGTAGGATTATCTATAGCTGGCAGGCTGTACATATCACCAATCTGTTCTCTGTATCAATGAGATTTTGGAATTTTTAGATTCCACATATAAATGAGATCACATGGTATTTGCCTTTCTCTGTCTGACTTATTTCACTTAGCATAATGTCCTCAAGGTCCATCCGTGTTGTTGGAAAAAGCAAGATTTCATTCTTTTTTTCATGACCAAATAATATTCCATTGTGTATATGTGTGTGGGTTATATATAAATATATACATATATATCACATTTTCTTTATCCATTCCTCCATTAATAGACACTTAAGTTGTTTCCATATCTTGGCTCTTGTAAATAATGCTACAATGAACATGGAGGTGAATACATCTTTTCAAGTTAGTGTTTTTGTTGTTTTCAGACAAATACCCAGAAGTGGGATTGTTGGATCCTATTGTAGTTTTAATTTTTCGAGAAACCTCCATACTGTTTTTCATAATGGCTTCACCAATTTCCATTCCCACCAACAATACACAGGGGTTCTCTTTCTCCTCATCCTTGCTAACATTTTTTTATCTCTTGTCTTTTTGATAATAGCCAGTCTAAGAGGTGTGAGGTGATAGTTCATTATGGTTTTAATTGCATTTCCCTGATAACTAGTGATATTGAGACTCTTCTCATGTGCCTCTTGGCCATCTGTATGTCTTCTTTGGTAAAATGTCTATTCAGGTCCTCTGCCTATTTTAATCAGACTGTTTTGTTGTTGTTGTTTGCTATTGAGTTGTAGAAGTTCTGTATTTTTTGGATATTAATTCCTAATTAGATATCAACTTACAAATATTTTCTCCCATTCTATATGTTGTCTTTTCATCTTGTTGATTGTTTCCTTTGCTGTGCATTAGCTTTTTAGTTTGATGTAGTCCCACTTTTTAATTTTTGCCTCTGGTGTCAAATCCAAAAAATCATCACCAAGACCAATGTCAGGGAGCTTACGACCTATGTTTTCTTCTAGGATTTCTATGGTTTCAGGTCTTACATAAAAGACTTACTCCATTTTGAGTTAGTTTTTTGGGTCTGGTGTAAGGTAGTAGGCCAGTTTCATTCTTTTGCATGTGGCTGTCTAATTTCCCCAGCAGCATTTATTGAGGATACTGTACTTTTCTCATTGCATGGTATTGTTTTAAAACCACAGGATGCTCTGGTGCTAAAAACAGAAGCTTGCTGATGTTGGGGCCCTATTGATAAAAGGCAGATTTTTTGAAGGAGTCCGATTTCAGGTCCAGTTGGAGTTTACATTTCAGAAAAGATATGGTTGAAACTCAAAAAATGTAGCCTCTAGCTGTACATCTGATGAAAAAATCTTTTGGAAAGCCTAAGGATCGCCTCTACACTAGATAGTATGTGTGAGAACCTTCTGGGCTCACTGAGACATTACCACCAGGAGTCAGACTCTAACTTTTTTAGGGGTGTTCCCAAAAATGAATGTCCTTTTGCTTCTTCAAACTGAGAATTCCAATACAAATCAGAAATCATAACTAATATGGCTCTAAAGTTATAATGGCAGGAAAAAAAAACACCTGAGACCAAAACAATTGATTTCTCTTTTCTTTGTAGATGTCACATCCTCAATAGGTCAGGAAATCCTGTTAGCTCTACCATAAAAATATAACTAGAATATACCTATTTCTCAACAGGTTAATGAGGGGTGGCCTATGTATTTTGCTAACTCTGTCCATCATTTCTTTCTGGAAAGAGCTTCCAGAGGCTTTCTCTGGAATTCTTGACAATTCTAGTTTAACAGAAGCCCAGTGAGTTGACCTTTGGAATGCGGGGATAAAGTCTTATCTTTCCAAAGTCTTTTATTCCTCTGCTGGAGAACAGCAAGACCACTGGTTTTTTACTTTATTTTATATTTCATTATGCTCACTTTACTAAAAACATATTTCTTAAAATAAAGTTTGCCTAATACAGTTTGTGTGCCTGATATCTGGGAATATCTGAAATACAACTAAAGTTTTATCCTTATGTATGGATGTAGTGGCCAATATATTTCTCTTATTTTGCAGCAGTTAATAGTCAATCGCCTGGATATAGTAATAATTAGGATTGTATCCATAAAATGATGTGACCATTTTTTTAAATGTTCGTTTATTTTTGAGAGAAAGACAGAGAGACAGAGTGCAATGAAGGGAGGGGCAGAGAAAAGGAGACACAGAATCCAAAGCAGGCTCCAGGCTCTGAGCTGTCAACACAGAGCCTGACGCAGGGCTTGAACTTACAAATGGTAAGATCATGACCTGAGTCAGAGTTAGATGCTTAACTGACTGAGCCACCCAGGCACCGCTGATGTGACCATTTTTTAATTGTCAAATATGTTTTCGGGGTCCAGGAAGTGGAAGTATGATTTAGAAAGATAAAGATGGTAGTACACGCCATCTCTAGGCATTTATAAAATATGACATGTGCATGGAGGAGGGCACTTGTGGGGATGAGCACTGTGTGTTATATGGAAACCAACTTGACAATAAACTATTAAAAAACAATAATAATAATAATAATATGACACATGCAGCAGGGTTCACATTCAGTGTGCTGCAATTTCTCCTCTTAGTAATACCTCGATTGAGCTTTTGTAACATTACCAGGCATTGGTTTTCACTTTATGTATGGGATTTCTCCATGGAGATGGGTCCATAACATGAAGGCATCCAATATAGAAAATGACAGGCAATGCCTTTATTCTTGCAGTTTAATGAATGCTGTGACAACCAGTTGGCACTGGCTGTGGTGAAGAGGAAGCCTCTGTGGGGAAGTGCAGGTTGTAAGCAGTGAGGTCCAACTCCTGGGGTCCAACATATCAAAACCTGAAGCTCTCTTTGCAGTATCACTGGAGATATATCCCAAGGAGAGCAAGCAACTCCGAAAATTGAGTTGCTTAGTATAACAAGCAAGAGAAATTGATCATGGTAAAAGTCATAATTTTTAATGCATTTCGAATTTCTAGAAAATGGTTTTCCCAGTTTTGAGAAAATAATCCTCAAGCGTATCCCAGCTAGATGTTCTCAGTGCCCTGAGTTCTTTAAGGAATTTAAGTTTCCTTCCTTCCTTCAGGGGTGATTCACGGAGCCTCAACAGGGTGTCGGGTTCAGTGGTGAATGAGATGAAATCAGGAGGCAGCACGGACAGACAGTAAGCAAACCCTGAGACACAGGGTGGGTAGGTGAGGGCGAAGCGGAGTGTCACTACAGACAGGGGCGTCAGGGAAGGCTGCTCTGACTTCTGAACTGACACCTAAATGTAGGGAGTGATGGAGACCCATGGAAAGAATGTTCTAGGCCAGGTGGAGAGAGGGAGCAAAGACCTGAAACAAAAGTCTGTTTGCTGCACTGGAGAGAGCACCAGAGGAGGTGGTGGGAGCAGAGGGAAGAGGGAGAAAGTAGGGGAGGTGAGTGAATGAGTGAGTGAGTGAGTGTTAGCAGGGGGCTCATCCCTGAGGATTCTCCATTCTATCAAACCAAAGTCCCTTGTACATACAAATCTTTCTTCCTTCCTTCCTTCCTTCCTTCCTTCCTTCCTTCCTTCCTTCCTTCCTTCCTTCCTTCCTTCTTCTTTCTTTCTGTCTTTCTGTCTTTCTGTCTTTCTTTCTGTCTTTCTTTCTGTCTTTCTTTCTGTCTTTCTTTCTGTCTTTCTGTCTTTCTGTCTGTCTTTCTCCTTTCTTTCTTTCTGTCTTTCTTTCTTTCTTTCTTTCTTTCTTTCTTTCTTTCTTTCTTTCTTCCTTTCTCTCGAGGGAGAAAGAGAGAGTGCACATGAGCAGGGGAGGGGCAGAGAGAGAGAGGTAGACATAAAACCCAAAGCAGGCTCCAGGTTCTAAGCTGTCAGCACAGAGCCCAATGCAGGGCTTGAACCCACAAACACAAGATCATAACATTGAACACTCAACTGACTGAGCCATCTAGGTGCCCCAACAAATATTTCTTAATGACCATTTTATTCTCTTGTAATAAAATCTGTAGATAATATGATCTTTACTCATAATTTTTAAATATTAAAATAATACCCTAACTCCAGGAAGAAGTAGAGGGCCTTCAATAAAATAATTATGTCCTAGCCATTGCAGAAATTATAATGAATTAGTAAGTGCCTTGCACCTACATAAAATCACTGTGAACCTGACAGTGCACAGATACCAGTGTGCTGGCAACTCAATAGCATAATGTTGCTGTCTGTATATGTTCTGAAATGGTGACTTGATTTTAAGGACTAGTGTTTTGTGTTCTTGGATAATCAGGTACAGGATAAAAACTAGTTAGTGTTTATGTATAATATGGAGTTGGGCTCTAAGCTTAGGTCATCTTGGAGACATTTCATTACTTTGAAACATCTTGCTGCAAACAGGACAATTTTGCATTGTGTGACACCGTTCTGAGTCTTGTCTCAACATCTGGCACTCTGGTTCCCACCCACTAAATGCCAGCGGCACCTCCACATACCTCCCATAAGCCTCCCCGTGGACAGTACCCTTGCCTTGGAAACCACTAGGGTAAAGCATGACAGGAGCTTTGGGTTTTGTGAGGAGGTGGGAGTTTGGCGCATTCCTGCGGTCCTGCGCTGTCCACAGAAGTCCATACGGTGATGCAAATGTTCCGTATTTGCCGTCCAGTAACACAGCCGCTGGCCGCAGGCAGCGTTCAGACACTTGAAATGCAGCTAATGCAAGTGAGGAACTGAATTTATCATTTTATTTAATTTTAATTTATTTAAATGTAAACAGGCACTTGTGACTAGTGGCTGCTGTGGTGGACAGAACAGCTCTAGGTTATAAACATAGATTCCTAACAACCGGTTTCTTCTTTTGTTGTTATCCCTCCCTTGCCTTATTTTCATAATCATTTCTATTTTTTTTCTTAATTTTGAGAAAGAGAAAGAGAGCATGGGTGGGGGAGAAGAGCAGAGAGAAGGAGAGAGAGGATCTTTTTTTTTAAAGTTTATTTTGAGAGAAAGAGAAAGAGCGCACAAGCAGGGGAGGGGCAGAGAGGAGAGACAGAATCACAAGCAGGCTTCACGCCATCCCCATCAGTGCAGAGCCCGAGGTAGGGCTCAAACCCACAAACTGTGAGATCATGATATGAGGTGAGATCAAGAGTAGGACACCTAACCAACTGAGCCCCCTAGGCGCCCCAAGAGAGTAACTTAAGCAGGGTTTCACACCCAGCACAGAGCCTGACATGGAGCTTGATCTCACAACTATGAGACCTGAGCTGAAATCAAGAGTTGATTGTTCATCCAACTGAGCCACCCAGGCACTCCTCATTTCCTTTTGATTCTACTGATTTATCCACACTTGAAAGGTGAGCTCCCTGGAAAAGCTGGACTTGCACCTTCACCTACCGAAGGGTTAAGCAAGTAACACGTAATGGGGCCTTCCTGAAACTCTGTCTGGCTACGGATGTGAGGAAGGCTCCCCACTCCTGCCACCCATGCCTCTTGCCAAATATGGACTAGCAGTGAGCCGGCCTCTCCAAACACAGACTGTCCGAACACAGAAGTGAATCCCACCTGCAAGCACAGTCACCCAAGGAGCTACAGAGTTCCAGGACGTGAGGTTTAAGTTAACAGGGAAAAGGAAGATAAAGCTAAAGGGGCCAAGAGAGAAAGCTGACACTAGAGGACAATTGACCCTTGGTGGAGTGGGGGACATGCTTAAGAAATGGTACCGCAGGGGCGCCTGGGTGGTTCAGTCTGTTAAGCGTCTGACTTAGGCTTAGGTCATGATCTCCTGGTTTGTGAGTTTGAGCCCCATGTCGGGCTCTGTGTTGACAGTTCAGAGCTTGGAGCCTGCTTCGGATTCTGTGTCTCCCTGTCTGCCCACCCCCTTCTTGTGCTCTGTCTCTCTCAAACAAAACAAAAAAAGAAGAAGGAAGGAAGGAAGGAAGGAAGGAAGGAAGGAAGGAAGGAAGGAAGGAAGGAAGAAATGGTACCATATCATCAAAGCGGACAAAGGCATCTCATGACAGTTACCCTGAACCAAGTGGTGTGATCCCTGTTAGGTGAGGCTCCCCTGTCAGCCAGCCCCCTCCTTCAGCCTCTTTGAAGAAGAAAGCATTCCTTGCTTCCAGGCTTGGCTTCCACATCCTCCCCCTTAGAATCATACCCATTCTTCAGTGCCCAGGCCACACACTGCTGCCTCCCCCAAGTGCTGTCCCCACACACTGTACGGTCTCTATTTTGTGCAGCTTCATGAATCGCCGCCCTGCTCCTCTGCCTCGTGTGCCTCTATCCCAGCACTTACCTCAACCAGGTGAAAGGAGGCCTCCCCTTTCACCTCTGAGTGGACAAACCCCTCAGCACTTTCGTCAGTCAGGACATGCCATGGTGTGCGCATCCTGGTCCTGTCCCCGTCACTACATGGAGCTCTGTGCAGGCAAGGATGGGGTCCCACTCCTTGTGTACCCCCTGCACAGCGCCTAGCCCAGGTGGTGTGTGATGAAGATCTGTGTGCAGGAATCTAGCTCCTTTCCTCCCTTAATGAAACTGAGTCCTCGTGTGAGAGGCATAATAACCCTCCAAAGATGTCCACATCCTATTTACCAAAACCTGTGCATATGCTGCCTTACATGGCAAACACATCTTTGCAGATACCATTACGAATCTTGAGATGGGGAGACTGTCCTGGAATATGTGGGTGAGCCCAACGTGATCACAAAGGTTCTTCTGAAGGACGGGATGGGGCAGGCAGGAGAGGGAGAAGGGGATGACTGACGAGGAGGTCAGAGTCAGAGAGGGATTTGAAGATGCCAGGCCATTGGCTCTGAAAACAAAAGAAAGTGGCAAAGTAAGGAATGAATGCAGGTGGCTTCTAGAACCTGTAAGAGTCAAGGAAACAGATTCTCTCCAAGAGCTTTCAGGAGGAACTCACGCTGGCCAATAGGTAAACTGTAGCCCAGTAAGACCCATTTTGGACTTCTTACCTCCAGAACTGTAAGATGATAGATCTGTGCTGTTTTAAGCTACATTTGTGATTTGTTACAGCTGCGATGGGAAGCTAATACATTGTGTCTGCTCTTCAGTGGTCAGGGGCCTCTCCCTCCTGGGCAGGTGAGCACCTGGGCTGCCGTAAGGAATACTAGTTTGAACCTCGTCAACAACAAGCAACAAGGTGTGTCTGCTCACATAACCTTCCAAGTCCTTTAAAATGTCTGCACAGGGTCAGAGGCCACATCCCACCCTACCACCACGGAGGTCAGGGTTTGGCCCAAAGGGAGGAGAAGGCACTTGAGAATGAAAGCTTGTATTTAATACATTGACAACCCCAGAATTATTTCCCTGCTGTGTGGGCAGAGGTGGCACTGCCCTAGCATAGGCCAGGAAGGTGCCAGGGAGCAGGCAGCTTCCTGCAGAAGGGCTGGGACCCCCTCCGCATTGCTTTCAGGCTGTCACAGACTTGGTGTGCAGCCAGCAAGTCCCAGACTATCCCCCGTCAGTTCTCCAGTATTGCCTGTCCAGCGGCCATCTTTCCTGCTGGTGTGTAAGCCTCGTCTGAGTCTGAGTTTGTCTTGTTTGCTGCTGCACCTCCAGGCCCAGCACAGTGCCACATGCTCTGTACCCCTGTGTGGAGTGAGTGAAGCCACCACCAGCTGTATTGCCTAGGAGGATAGAGCCATCAGAAGCAGCATTCGTGGGTGTCTCAGGAAGGAAGAGAAATGGGGTCCTTTATCTGGAATGTACCCCTCAAGTCATCACAATCTGCCCTTCATTGTGATTGGACAGAGTTTATACTTCTTCCATTTGACATTCTCACTGGCATCCATCACCCAAATTTCTCTGGTGTCTACCTTGGCCTTCCTTTCTTTTTACCGTTCCTCTCTGCAGGATTTCGTCTATGGTCAGGACTTCAGCTGCCATCCATAAACTGATGAAAACTCTACCCCAAATCTATTCTAGCTCAGAATGTCTCCAGAGACACTCAGAATCTTTGAGGAGCCTGACTGTTGTAGGGACAAGTCTAACAATAGGTGGAATAAACTTGAACAGTACAAAGTAATAGATGACAAGGCCCTGGGGCACCTGTGTGGCTTAGTTGGTTAAGCATCTGACTTCTGCTCAGGTCATGATCTCACAGTTCATGGGATTGAGCCCCATGTCAGGCTCTGTGCTGACAGCTCAGACCCTGGACCCTGCTTCAGATTCTGTGTCTCCCTCTCTCTCTGCCCCTTCCCTGCTCATACTCTTTCCAAGACAATCTTAAACAATCACTTGTTTAAGTCAAATGGTTTTCTGGTTTTGTCACCTGAAAAGATGCACATATCACCTTGATTTGTCAAACCAGTCCTCACTTGATATTGGTTGCTTTAATTCTGTATCTCATTTAGGCTTCTGTGGATATGAACACCAACTGTAAATAAGCATCCTCACTTCAAAATCCTTCATTGGGGTGCCTGGGTGGTTCAGTCAGTTAAGTGTCCAACCCTTGATTTAGGCTGCAGTCATGATCTCATGGGTTTGTGAGTCTGAGTCCAGTGTCCAGCTCTGCAGCATCAGTGTGGAAGTTGGGGCGGGGGGAGTCTCATTCTCTCTCTCTCTCTTTCTCTCTCAGCTCCTCTCCCTATCCCCACTCTCTCAAATAAATAAATAAACTTAAAAAAAAATCTGTCATCAAACAATGAGTCAGAAATGTAGTCTATTCACCTGATATAAGAACAGGTAGAGGAAAATTCTAAAGGAATCGAATCATCTGGACTGATTACGTGTCCTCCATACAAAGCGCTACCTCTGCCCCAAGCACAACCTTTTTTGGATGGCTACTGTGTCACTGTAAGAAGGTAAGGTGAATTACCGTTCCTCATCATCCAGCATGTACTCTGGATTATGGTTTCCTGGGACTTCTTGTACTGAGCAATAAATATTCAGTAGACTTGATTATAAAGATACTGTCTGTATGCAACATCCTGAATTTATCAAGAACATGGCTGGATGATTCCTAAAGTAAGTAAGTGACTCTGTCAGATGGAGAAACCCTCTGTGGTGGGGGCCCCTGTCTTTTTTTTTTTTTTAATGCTCATGTGGGCTATTACTTGTTTATGTCAGTTATTTTCCACCTATATATATTTTTTTCTCTCCTGCCCATTGATAATTCAATTTCACTGCTGCTGACACTGATTTGCAACCAGAGTAATTATCAAATGCCACAAATGCCCCATTTACCCCATTGAGCACATTTACAAACACGAGCCCTAACCTAAGCCCCAGCCTCCACTGAGCAATCCTCACCCATGAGGATGCTGCTATTGAATTGTCCTGCTATGGGCTTAATATTTTAATCAATGCATTTCTAGATGTGTTAGTTTATAAAAACCAGTTTGGGCAAGACTTTTTTTCAGATGACTTTATTTTGAAAAAGACATGCAATGATTCTTTTTGTTCACTAAGTCTGTGAATTTACAGATACAAGACTAGGATGTTCAGGACATAATTTTCAAACCCTTGCTGTGTTCTTAATAAGTCCATCATGTTGTCTCAGCGTCACAAATCATAGATTTTTAAAGTAGCATGTCATGCTCGATGCATTTTCTTCCTCTCCTTGTCAGCATTTAAGACAGATTCCCATGACAACTGAACCCCACTGACTGCTCATGACTTACAAGAAGACTGAAAACCCAGCTGAGATCGATTACAGGGGAGATACTCCAGCAGGAGCCCCACACCTGACCCAAGAGCATTTCCAATGGGAAGGAGACACATGTGGCTTGAGCCAGTCAGCAACCCCCACCCCTTCCCCATGTAGGAACTTCTGGATTGTACCTCCTCTCTGAGCTATTCAATGGCAAAGCTTCTAATGAGGAACAGACTGGGTCCTCACCACAAACAGGTTGGGGCCCCTGGGAATACAATATCATGCAAATATGCTGACTGCATTTGGCAAAGGTAAACAAAGAGACCCTGAAATTGACATCTAAGTGCCTATATTCACACTAACTAGGATTCCAAGGTTTATTTATCTCCAGGACTCAATCTGCGACATCTGCAGTTTCTAGAGAACACAGTATTGAAAATATATTGACCAGCCCAGCCTCATCAAAATTATAGCCATGATATAATGGGGTACAGTATGGCTTGGGTTTGAAACCTGGCTCTGTATCTTATTAGCAATACCTTGAAAATACCTTTTCTTGAGAGATGGGAGTGTCCCTGTCACAGGCTTGTCTCCACCAGTTTTTAATTGGAGTATAATTAAAATACAATTTTATATCAGTTTCAGAAGTGCAATATATTGATTCAACAATTCTGTACATCACTCAATGCTCGCCACAGTTAAGTGTAGTCAACATCATCACCATACAACGTTATTACAATATTACTGACTATATTTCCTATGCTGTACTTCTCATCCCCATGACCTATTTTACAAGTGGAGGTCTGTGCTTCTTGATCTCCTTTTAGAGCGAATACCTCAACCCCTTCAAAGCATTGGTTTCTTCATAGATCAAATCTTCATAGATTAAAAGGAAGAACAGTATCTCCCTTGCAGGTTGGTAAAAATGTAGCAGAATTTTATTTTTAATGGGAAATGTAAACCTAGGGTTTTCTTTTCCCCTCTTTTTGATTTTTGCCTTTTCTTTGTCTTGCAATCATGAGTAAAACCACTGTAAACAATCCAATACAGTTGTGTTTGCTTTGTCTTATTGGATAAAGGTTTTCATTTCTCTTGAATAAAAGCTTAGGAGAGTTGCTGGGTTGTGTGTAAGTGTGCTTTCAACGTTTTACAAAACTGGCAAAAGGTTTTCCTAAGCAGCTGTACCATTTGGCATTCTGAGCACCATCAACAAGAGAGTTCTTTCTGGTCGCTCTGCATCCTTGCTAGCACTTGGTACTTTCAGTTTGTCGTCTTCCATTTGTTTGCTATCTTTAGCTAATCTGATTTTTGTTTAATGGTATCTCAGCATTGGTTGTTTTTGTTTTTTTTTTTGTTTTGTTTTTTTTTAGTGTTTATTTTATTTTTGAGAGTGAGAGAGAGAGAGAGACAGAGCACAAGCATGGAAGGGGCAGAGAGAGGGGGAGACACAGAATCTGAAGCAGGCTCCAGGCTCCCAGCTGTCAGCACAGAGCCCGATGCAGAGCTCAAACTCAAAAACCATGAGATCACATGATCTGAGCTGAAGTCAGACGCTCAATTGACTGAGCGACCCAGGTGCCCCTCACCATTGTTTTCACATGTATTTTTCTACTGGTTACTAATGTTAAGTATCTTTCATGTGTTTTCTACCCTCTTCATATATTTTTTGACAAGGTGTCTGTTGAAATCTTTTGTCAAATTTTTAATGGATTGTTTATTTTATTGAGTTGTGTGAGTTCTTTATATATTCTGGATAACCATCCTTGTGTGTTTTGCCAATACGATATCCTAGTCTGCTGTTTGTGTTTTTAATTTCTTAACAGAAAATAGAAAACATAAGACATTCAAAGAAGACACTTATTTTTTGAAGAAGAAAAATTTTAATTTTGAGGAAGAATGACTTAATCATTTTTCCTTATGTTTTGTGATTTTTGTATCCTAATAAATCTTTGCCTAACCCATGATTGCAAAGACTTCTTCATGTTTCCTTTGAGAAATGTTTATGTTTTAAATTTAGATTTACAATACATTTTGAGTTAACTTTTACATATGATTCAAGCTATGTGTCAAGGTTCTTGTGTGTGTGTGTATATGTGTATTGACATCCAGTTGTGCCCATAAAATTAACTGAAAAGACTATCCTTTCTTCACTGAATTATTTTGGCTCCTCTGTCAAACCTCTATTAGTATCCACTAACTACCTATCATCTATCTATAATCAATCTATAATATATTTATAATATATACCATGTGTATTTCTGGAGTTTCTATTATTCTTTATTGACCTATGTGTATATACTTTCAGTAATAATCCACTATTATTCATTCATTCATACATTTTCAATTTTATTTTTAAATAATCTCTCTGCTCACCATGGGGCTTGAACTCCCAACTCCAAGATCATGAGCTCCAACTGAGCCAGCCAGGTGCTCCAACCATACCCCACTATCTTAAATTACTGCAGCTTTAGGGGTGCCGGGGTGCCTCAGTTTGTTATGTGTCCTACTCTTGATATCAGCTCTGGTCATGATCTCACGGTTCATGAGTTCAAAGTCCTGCATCAGGCTCTGTGCTGACAGTGCGGAGCCTATTTAGGATTCTCTGTCTCCCTCTTTCTTTGACCCTCCCCTGCTTTCTCTTTTTCTCCTTCTCTCTCAAAATAAATAAACTTTAAAAAATAAATAAAAATAAAAACACTGTAGCTTTATATTTAGTCTTGAAATCTGTTGATGTAAATTCTCCAATTTTTTCTCCTTTTCGAAAAATTGTTGGGATGCCTGGGTGGCTCAGTCAGTTGAGCATGTGACTTTGGCTCAGGTCATGATCTCACATTTTGTGGGTCCAAGCCCCACATTGGGATCTGTGCTGAATAGCTTAGAGCCTGGAGCCTAATTCAGAGTCTATGTCTCTTTGTCTCTGCCCATCCCCCATTTGCACTGTCTCTCAAAAAAATAAACATTAAAACAATTTTTAAAATAAAAATTCTAATTTCTTTGTACTTCCATATAAATTTTATAATTAGCTTTGTCAATTTTTACAACAACAAAATCCTGCTGGGATTTTGAATGTTACTGGATTGAATTTATATATTAATTTGGGGAGAAGTGACATCTTACCAGTGTTGACTCTTTCAATTTATGAACATAAGTATACAGTTGGCCCTTGAGCAGCACAGGTTTGAACTGTATCCACTTATATGTTGATTTTTTTTCAATAAATACAGCACAGTTCTGTAAATGTATTGTCTCTTCCTTATGATTTTCTGAATAACATTTTCCCCTAGCTTATTCATTGTAAGAATATAGCATATAATTTTTTAACATACAAATTATATGTTATTCAACTGCTTATGTTATTGGTAAGGCTTTGAGTCAATGGTAAGCTATTTAGTAGGTAAGTTTTTAGGAAGTCAAAAGTTATACATGAATTTTAGACTGTTAAATTCACTTATGAGCTCTAGAAGATTTTTTGTAGATGCTTTGGGATTTCCTGCATAAGAGGTCTCTGCAAATACTGACAGTTTTATTTCTTCTTTTTCAATCTGCATGATTTTTATTTCTTTTTCCTCTATTATTTCATGGGCTAGAAATTCCGTGCATTTATTTATCAGGATTATATTTAATAGAAATGATGACACTATATCTTACAGGAGTGGTGAAGGTAGACATCTTTGCCTTATTTGTGATGTTAAGGAGAAAGCATTAGATCTTTCAACATTAAGTATGATATTAGTTGTAGGTTTTTCACAAGTGTCCTTGACAAGTAGAGAAAGTTGTCTTTAATTTCTCATTTACATGGAGATTTTAAAAAAAATCACTAATGGAGGGGCGCCTGGGTGGCTTAGTCGGTTAAGCATCCGACTTTCGCTTAGGTCATGAAATCGCGGTTCGTGGGTTCGAGCCCCGCGTCCGGCTGTGTGCTGACTGCCAGCTCGGAGCCTGGAGCCTGTTTCAGTCTGTGACTCCCTCTCTCTCTGACCCTCCCCTGCTCACGCTGTCTCTCTCTATCTCTCCCAGAAATAAATAAAAACATTAAAAAAAAAAAAGAAAAAAAATCACTAATGGGTGTTGGATTTTGTCAAATGATTTTCTGCCACTATTAAAATAATCATGTGATTTTCTTTAATCTACTAACATGATGAATTATACTGATTGATTTTTGAATGTTAAATCAGTTTTGTATTCCTTGGAAAACTCCACTTGGTCATGCTGTATTAATATTTTTATATATTTACTGGCTTTGATTCATGAATATTTTGCTAAGAATTTTTGTGTTTCTCAATAAGGGGTATTAGTCTGCAAATTTCCTGTTATGTCTTTGGTTTTAGTATCAGAGTTATGCTGGCCTTCTAAAATGAGTTGAAAAGTATTCTTATTATGCCTTCTTTTTTTCTGAAAGAATTTATACAGAATAGAAATTGTGTACTATTTCTCCCTTAAATAGTCACTACAGTTATTAGTGAAGGATATGGGTCTTCAGGTTATTTATTTCTTCTCAAGTTGTGGTTGTCTACGTATAAGGAATTGATCCATTTCATTTAAATAATCAATTTTATGGGCAAAGAATTGTTTATAATATTCTCTTTTATCCTTTTCATGTCTGTGGACTCAGTGGTGATCTCTTTTCTTAACGTAATTTTTTTAAAAAATATTTTTTATTTATTTCTAGGAGAGAGAGAGAGAGACAGCGTGAGCAGGGGAGGGTCAGAGAGAGAGGGAGTCACAGACTCTGAAACAGGCTCCAGGCTCTGAGCTGGCAGTCAGCACAGAGCCCGACGCGGGGCTCGAACCCACGCCCGCGAGATCATGACCTAAGCGAAAGTCGGACGCTTAACCAACTAAGCCACCCAGGCGCCCCTTCTTAACGTAATTTATGTCTCCTCTCTTTTTTCTTGGTTAGCTTGACTAGAGGTTTATCAATTATGATGATCTGTCCCCCCCATGGTAAACAGGTTTTTTCCTGTTTCTTTCCTCCAGCCACAGTGCCCCTTAAGACTACTGGATTTGATGCCTTTCCACCAGTGGCTTATGCATTTTTTTTCATACAGAGAAAGGAGAGTGACACATGACGAAGGTTTCATACCTTTCCACAGCAGCTGCTTGTCCCCACCCCAGGTTTGTACAATTGGGGAGGATTTCTTCAGTCTCTCGTTCCCCAGTCTTTCTTGCGAACACTTGGAGAAGAGCATGTGAATGCATGTAAATTGTTCTTGTGTCTACATCTCCCAGGAATTCTATATTCTCATACCAGGCCACATTCAATCTTTAGTAATTTGTCAGAAGTTTTAGCTGAATTCTTACCAGCTTATATGACACCCAGCATCTGGCCCAGGTAAGCATATGCTTGTGTCCTGTTTTTCTTTGATTTCAAATCACCTATCTTTCTTTAGATTTCAAACTAGTTGGTTATTCGCTACCTCAGCTATTTGAAGGGCTCAAAAGAAATCATGATTTTGCACTTTTTCCTGTTACAAGGTTGGGAAAGCTCTTTCTGACTTTCTACATTCTAAGTAGAAACTAAAAGTCCCATTACACAACTTTTAGTCTAGCAGATAGATTTTTTTCAATACTCATCAGGGTGAAGCATCACATGCATTTCTCATTCACATCTGAGGGACAACTATATATACTCATGGTCCTACACCAGAATTATGTCAACTCTCCTGCTCTCTGTTGCAATACAGCCAAAGGGCTCTGAGCCATCTGGATATCACATAAAACAACGTTGGTGTACTGTATTGATGATATGGTATTAATTGGGCCAACTGAGAAAGAAGCTGCAAGGAATCTGGATGTCGCAGTATGACAACACATGTTGTCCACGTGCTGGCTGAGAAATCCTCATGAAGGTTCAGAAGGCTTCCACATCTGTGAAGTTTCAGGGGTCTGGTGGTCTGAAACATGATGTACCATCCCTTCCAGAGTAAAGGTAAAGCTATCACACTTGCATCTCCTATTGCTAACAGGGAAACAGAATGCTTCATAGGCTTCTTCAGGTTCTGGTGACAACATACACTATCTGGAGGAGGGCTGCTATTTTTGCAAAGGGGAGCAGAGCAAGAGAAAGGACTGTAGAGGATCTAGGCAAGTAGTACAAGCAGCCCTGCCTCCTGGGCCGTACAACTCAGAATCCCAGGATCAGACAGATCTGTGTGGATGCTGTGTGGAGTCTGTGGATGAGAGAGAAGGATGCTGTGTGGAGCCTCTGGCAAGCTCCAATAGCACAGTGCCCTTTGGAGCTCAAGCAAACAACTCTTGGCATGGTACAGTGCCTTGGTAGAAGCTGAGCATTACACCATGGGACATCACGTGTCACATGACCAAAATTACTCATTATGATGAAGTGTGTACTCTCAGACCTACCAATCCACATGCAGCTATCCATTTTAAAATTGAAGAGATACACTGAGGATCAATTTCAAATAGGTACATCTATTCAAATAGATGAATAGGTTCTCTATTCAAATAGAGAACATCTGCAGGAACAGGTGGCCCAGATCTACCATGGCACCAATGTCTCTCCCTCAGCTGATACCTATGGCTTCACGGGGTGTTTCCCCCACAATCAACTCATGGAGAAGGAAAAAGGCTGGCTTTGTTTCATGGATGGGTGAACTCTGTATGTAGGTGCTAAGTTGGAAATGGACTGTTGTTGTACTAGAGCCCTACTCAGTGGAACTGAAAGACACTAGTAAGTGGACAGTTTTGAGTGGTAACACACTTCAAGTGGAGAGAGAAGTAGCCCCAGGGAAGGTTAGTCAGACTCAGGGGCAACAGTGAATGGCTTGGCTGGTGGGTCAGATATCCACAAGAAACAAGACTAAAAAATCAGGAACAAGGAGGTCTGTGGAAAAGGCAGGTAGAGGCACATATGAGAATGGGCATGGACTATGGGATCTTCTGCATCCAGATACAGAGGATGCACTAAATCACTGAGTGGAAAGAATGGGGTCAGAAGACACAAGCCAGCTTTTGTCCCCAGCTACTCCAGTGCTTGCGCAATGGGTTCAGAGATTCAGCCTACGCTCACGGGCCTAATAAATATGGGTGGAGGGAAAGGAGAGGAATCCTAAGAAGCTGAGTTTAAACTAGAAGGGGCTGAGTTAATCTTGAATTTCACAGTTTCTACCACCAACAGAAGTGAGGGCTCAAAAGCGAAGTGACTTTCAAAATAAACAGATGATAGATAGATAGATAGATAGATAGATAGATAGATAGATAGATAGATGATAGATAGATAGAAAGGGAGGAAGGGAGGAAAGAAAGGAAGGAAGGAAGAAAGAAGGGAAGAAAGGAAGGGAGGGAGGGAGGAGGGGAAAAGGGAGGGAGGAAGGAAAAAGGGAGGGACGGAGGGAGGGAGAGAGGGAAGGCAGGCGGGCAAGCATCTGATACTTTTTGCTTGAGTTTGTCATACATAAGATATGTGTGAATTCCTCGTCTGGAGGGAAGGGTTTGAATCTTACATTCTCATACTCCTTTCTTAACTTCTAAGTTCAGCTAACTTTGTGATTTCCACTTGGTATCCTTTAAATTTACTCTAATGACAACCCATTAGTAGGAAACTGCCTCTTTTAGATGATCTTCTCCAAAACATGGCTGTTGTATGTAGCAGACTGTTACAGGAAATTTATGGGTTCCAAGAAATGGTCACATTTTGAATTGTAAAGCAATAACTTAAAATTTCTCCTTGGCTATATTACCCATACAGCGGCCCAGCTTTGGATTTTGTTGGCCCAGCTTTTGTTGGGTGCCTAGGTGGCTCAGTTGGTGAACATCTGACTCTTGATTATGGCTTAGGTCATGATCCCAGGGTCATGGGATTGAGCCCTGCATCAGGCTCCATGTGAGCATAGCGCCTGCTTAAGATTCTCTCTCCCTCCCCTTCTGCCCCACCCTCCTGCTCACATGCATGCACACATGCACACTTTCTCTTTCTAGAAAACAAAACCAGAACCAAAACAAAACAAAAAAACCCAAACAAACAAACAAACAAAAAACCCCATCCCTCTTGTGTATGTCCTTGCCCTGATAGCTCAGGAGCATAAATAAATTCTTTTTCTATGCAGAAGAGTTGAGTCATGTTTCTGCTGCCTTACTTCCTCCAAAGACCTATCAGGGTCTCATCCTCTACCCTTTCAGCTTCATCTTTTCTGTCTTTTCCTCCAAGTTGCTCATCAATGTATTTTCTTCCCTAAGCGGCATTCCAGTGTCAGCTTTTCAGTGAATACATTTTTTCATCCAAACTACATAAGCATTAGAGATGATATATGTGAATTATCTATTACAGTGCCAGGCACATAAATGTTCAGTTGGTAGTTATTATTAAAATCACATAGTTTTTTATTTTTTATTTTATTTTATTTTATTTTATTTTTTAATGTTTTATTTATTTCTAGGAGAGAGAGAGACAGCGTGAGCAGGGGAGGGTCAGAGAGAGAGGGAGTCACAGACTGAAACAGGCTCCAGGCTCTGAGCTGGCAGTCAGCACAGAGCCCAATGCGGGGCTCGAACCCACGAACTGTGAGATCATGACCTAAGTGAAAGTCGGACGCTTAACTGACTAAGCCACCCAGGCGCCCCAATCACATAGTTTTTTAATAGTGAAAAGCGAAAGAGGAAAAAAATTCTATCTTAAAGGGCAATATGTGTCCAGTAATCCCTGTAACTTTTGTCTTCATCTCCTTTATTCAGGTAGCTCTTAGTTATTGCGTGATGAGGATGGAACCATATTTATACTTTTATGACTGCCTTGCTAATGAGTGCCATTGGTCACAATTGCAAGTAAGAGGAAACCAAGGCAAACCAACCCAAAGCTTGAGCCACAACACCAAGCATGTCCTCTTCTGAGTGGTATTCAGTGGTAGATTTATCAAGATTACAGTAAAAAATATATAAGAGGGATGGATATTTCCAGAAAAAAATAGGTACTAATAACCAGTAGTCCATATTTAGATCCATTTAAAAGGAACTTTATATATAACGGAGACATTCTGCATACAATCTTATTTCTGAAATGGAGAGAAAGCAAATGTATCATAATAGAAATAGCTTTTCAACGATGGGCTTTCAGAATTTAATGAGCATATTTAATCTGTGAACTCAGTATTTTAGAGGCCATTTTGTTGAGGCTGTGCATGGCATACATTGTTATAATTAAATCTATGACCCACTCATGCCTTGTCTGTCATTTTTCTTTTTATAATACTGCAACAGTCATTTGAAAATTTAGGTGAAAATTTCACTATTTAAATAAATTTTAATTGTATCATGAATCTTATCTTCCCATAGAAAAGACTGACCAAAAGTTACTTACAGTTTACTAGCAACTCCCCGAGGAGTGAGTTCCCTTCTTAAGGGGTCTGAATGCTCCTGCACAGGAGCTCAGGCCCGTGGATAGGAAGAGGCAACTATACTTCCTTCATACACACATTTCCCTTACACACTTTCATTTGGATACTGACAACCCTATGGTTTCTATCTCCAGCCTGAACTCCACACTTACTTACTTACCTCCATGACATCTCCTCTTAAGATACCTAATAAAAATTTCCAATTTACCATATTCACACCACCCCCTGATCTTTTCTCCCCTCCACTCTTTCAGAAGTTCAGGTCAAAAACCCTGGAGTCATCCATGACTCTTTCATAATTAATACCCAATTAATTAGCGAGTCCTTTTTATATCCTGAATCTGACAACTTCTCACCACCTCCACTGTTAATACTCTTGTGTGAGCCACCATTCTCTCTCACTTGGATCATTTTGATAGCCTTCTAACTGTTCTTTCTGTTTCCATCCTCCTCTTCTCTAAGGCCTATTAACAATGTAGCATCCAGTGGTCCTTTTCAAAATCTAACCAAATTATGGGACTCCCTGCTCAAAACTCTCCCATCTCACACAGAGTAAGAACCAAGTCCTTCAATGCCCTGCAAGGCTACACATGACACGGTAATCACCTCTGAACCCACCTCCCACCACAGCTGCCTTTGCTCCCTGTGCTCCAAGGACACTGGCCTCCTTTGAAGCCAGGGCTCCTGTGCTTTGGAAGAAGGGTGGAGGAGACAGAACACCAACAGTTTCTGCTACACCAATTCAAATTTTGAGATGGCATAAAATATATTCCAGCTGCATTCCATAATAGTATTTTCAGCCTATTATGTTCTGTGTAGGGATTTAAAGTATGTTTGTATATTCTTTGCTACGCTTTCTATCAAAAGAGGTGGATCTAATTTCCTTCCCTTTAAATACAAGCCAGCCTTAATCACAATCCTGCAAAGCAATGCTATCAGGAAGGGGAGAGAGCTCACAGAGGGACCATGTGTGGGTGTTCCATGTGAGAGCCACCCGCCAGCATCAGTCTCGACATCAGTGAGCCAGCCTTCATGTGACTGCGACTCTGCTCAAGTTGCCCTAGGAGACATCGCGTGGAGCCGAACCCTGCCCAGACCACAGATCCATGAGCAGAACAAATGACTGATGTTTTTAAGGCCATGAAGTTTGGAGTGGTTTGTTATCCAGCCACAGATTAACTGGAACATCTCATTTCTGTGCCATTTATGGTTCATATTTCTATAAGTTGGTATCTATTTCACTGCCTTCCTCCTCTCCCCCTTCAATTTCTTTTATGTCTTCCTCTCTTTAATGTTTCTTTTGTTCTTTCTCCCATTTTATTATCATAAGCATTTTTAAACAAGGAGGCCTATTAAGAGACATATTGGCTACACACATTTAAGAATTGGTTTTTGATGCAATGTCTTTGATTTTTTTGTTTTGATGCAATGTCTTTGAGATACTACTTTTCATGATGTTGATGCGGTTTCAATTTCAACTTCTTGTATATAAATTATTTTTTTAAACGTTGTCATTCTAAACATTTTTCATGAAGCTCCAATCTTAAATCCTACCAATCACATTTCACAGGCTGTCGTGAGCACCACTGGTCTCCACCTGATCTGTCCTTTTTTTCTTACGGTAAAAGACACAACGAGGGGTTTTCTTTAAATTACAAGAATAGAGGGGCGCCTGGGTGGCTTAGTCGGTTAAGAGTCCGACTTTCACTTAGGTCATGATCTCGCGGTTCGTGGGTTGGAGCCCCGCATCAGGCTCTGTGCTGTCAGCCCAGAGCCTGGAGCCTGCTTCGGATTCTGTGTCTCCCTCTCTCTCTGACCCTCCCCTGCTCACTCTGTCTCTCTCTCTCTCCTAGAAATAAATAAAAAACATTAAAAAAATAATTAAAAAAAAATAAATTACAAGAATAGAGCAACCAGAAGTATAAAGGCCACAAATTTACTTACAAGGACCATCTCTGAACGCTGCTAACTGGCGATTTTATGACTGCCTCCAATTTCTGTAGTGAACGTGTGTTCCTTTTATAATAAAGACTGATCCCATAATAATATAGAGTAGCATTATGAAAAACAAGCATTTTCTCTTTGGGGTGGAGGTCTTTTCACATTCTCTCCTTAATTTCTTTCTGGTTTAACCCAGACCTCTGATCATGAAGGGAATTGAGACAACCAGCCCATGCTGCATGGAGGTGTGGACAGTACTGTCTTCCATTCAATGGTTCCAAAGTTTTACCTGTCCCTAAGCTGGGGGCTTCTGTCATGCTCCTCCTAATTCTAGTGGTATGAGAAAATTTTTTTATTGATATGTTTCACTTCTCCCATATAACTTTTTGTTAAAATATCACAATTAAAAAAAAACAATGCAATTAGATCTTAGATCTACTTATTCCTTTCTCTGTCGGTCAGCTTAATTATTGTTTTTACATTCAGAGGCATTTGTAGCAGCTGCCTGTTTTATCTCTAGAGACACGTGGCTCTTTCTTCTGTCTTTCCATCCCCTGGGTGACAAGGCTTCAGTCTTTCATTGTTGTTCAATTAAAAAAGGCTGATGTAGGAAGTAGCAGGGGTTTTTCTTTCAGCTTCCTTCCTCCTGGATGTCTATGGGGTTGGTACAGTTCAATTCTTCTGAGGCTCTCTTCATTCCCAGCTGGATGAGTCCCATGCATTAGGATGGCTGAACGCTCAGACCCAGAGGAAGTGAACCCAAAAGGGCTCTGAAATTCCACGGCACACCTGAGCCACAGCAGTGCCCCTATTATTTTAAGAGTTGGCCCAAAGTGATGAATCATGTGTTTTTGAATTAACGTTCTCCACAGATAAGACTCTAAGTGTGTCTGATTTTTCCTTTTGGGATCAGATGCTAAATGGGACTTAGCTGATATCTCACTGCTGCTTCATATACTGGAGGAAATGTGGTGTATATGAACAGTGAAGAATTGTTATTTGGAAAAAAAATAAAGTTAACTACAGCTCTGTGGCGAATTGAGGAGCAATAGTTACGGTTACCTTCTATATGTTTTCTTTCAGCTCATTTCCAGATGGTTTCTTCCTCACCATGTCTGGGACACGACTTTAAGAACTAAGACCTCTAACTTACTGAACAGTCCTGCTTTGACAACCGCTGCATTTATACTTAGCTGTAACTCAGATCTCTAACTTTGATGCAACCACCTACTTCACACTTCATTTGACTAAGCACTCCAATGGCAACATGTTCAAAATTGAACTCATGATCTTCCTCAAGCCACAGATCTAATCCTTCCCCCAAGATTTCCTCTCTCATGGAATGACTCTACTGATGCTGAGAGCACCTGTTGTCCAGGCCAGACATCTGACTCCTTGGACCACAGCCGGTAGTTGGTATTTTTTGGATGAATTTGAATATTCATATGGGAAAATGTCATTAAATTAGAGGCTCAGCCCCTTCAAAGACCAATGAAATAGTTTGTGGCTCATCCAAAACCCAAGAAAATCTTCAATGTCTCTAAAATCCAGACTCTTTGCTCATGCCAAAGCTACCACTATTTACTCAAACAGTTGAATGCCTTCTAAAATTCCCATCATTACTGTGCATCAACATGCAGTTAAATGAATGAATTGATTATAATTTTCTTTGCTCTACCAAATTTCTACTTCTCACACTGTGCTTCATGAATGTGTCACTGCTGGAAAATGAACACTAACTGTGTATTCAGGCCACTTAATAGCAAATTTGAGTGAAATGTTGGTATCTTGATAGGAAAGATTTCTTTGAGCTCTACTAAGCATTTTTGAAAGCAAAATGTGTCAGCAGACTGAAATTACATGCAAAATTATCTGAACGATTTACATATGATAGACAGTCCCACTCTGTAGCAGATGAAGCTTTCAAAATGTAGGGGAGGAAGCCGAATAATATCAACCACTGCGCTAATTACTTCCAAGTCTTTGCTCATGGCTGAAGGCATAAAATGCAAACAATTATGATACACAACAGTGTGCGTGTTCAGCTAACCTTGGAGGACACTATGACAAACCAAACTGCATACCTGGGGGCGACTGCTGCATTTCAACTACTCTTTTTGAGACTTAGTACTTGATGCAATAAGGGATGCACTATTCCTGGATTTGATGCATTACTTTTCTTTGCACAGTATAAACAGGGGTGCACGTCTTGAAGAGACCAAAGAGGTGGCTTCTTACACTGGAGCTTTCCAAGCTCCAGACCACCTTAATTGCATCAAACAGTTGTCAGTTAACTAAATCCATTAGAGGTACACCACTAATCGCTCAACTATCACACCTTGTGGGAAAACAGTGTATGTCACTTGCTCTCTGATTTGGTCACTTTCAGCTCATGCTTTCCACTATTCAACAAAATCTTGAAAAACAAGTAATGAAATCTGGGTATGAACTAGAGCCCAGCTGATAAGTCTTTCAATTAAAAAAAAAAAAAATCCAAGGTACTGTGTCCATTTGAATAATTCCAAAATTTCCAACGAGAGATTTTCCTTAGGTATGGTTAGGTAAGAGTACCTCTTTCCTTTTTGGTTGGACTATTTCTACATTCCTTTACTTACCTCTTTCCTAGGCCACAAATATGTCATAATAGCAACAGCCAACATTTGCTGAGCACTTACTATGCCATGTACCTTATTTAGATCACAGTTCCTCAACCTCAGCACTACTGACATCTTGAACCAGGTAATTCTGTTGTGGGACATGCACGTAAGATGTTTATCAGCACTTCATTCCTCTACCCTCCACCCATCTCAGAGTTGTGACAACCAAAAATCTTTCCACAAATTGCTAAATATTCATTCCATGGTGAGGAAAAACTGCCCACAGTTGAGAATTACTGCCTCAGATATATCAATTTATTTAATCCTCCAAACTATTGTGGGAGGTAAATTCTACCCTCCACTGTACAGGTGAGAAAACAGAGGCACAGACAGATTCAACAACTTGCCTAAAGTCACACAGCTTGTAGAAATACAGCTGGTGTTTGATCCAAGGTAGTCTGACTCCAGAGCCCCAACTCTTAACTGCTGCCCTAGAGCTCAACCCCCTTCTGACCTTAGGGCTTAATAAGAAGAGGCTTGTTGGATCAGAGTCCTTTCCAGGGTTATTGAAAAGGAATTGCTTTTGCAATAAAGACTGGTTCACAGATTGAAAGTAACTTGAACATAAGAGGGGGGCACCTGAGTGTCTCAGTCAGTTAAGCTTCCAACTTTGGCTCAGGTCATGGTCTCATGGCTTAGGAGTTTGAGTTCCACGTTGGCATCTGTGCTGACGGCTCAGAGCCTGGAGCCTGCTTCAGATTTTGTGCCTCTCTCTTTCTCTCTCAAAAATAAACATTTTAAAAAATAAAAAAAAATAAAAAAAGAGAGGAGGAGGGAAGAAGGCCTAAGATCCCCACCTAACTAGGTATACCTGGGTCACAGTCATTCAAAGAAAATATTCTTCAAATATATGGTCACCCATGTATAAAAACTCTAAAAACCTACAGCACTGTAACTTTCTCCTTCTACCATCTAAATCATTTTTAGATCTAGGCAGAATAAATGCTGAGCATAATTTAAGTGCCTTCTCTCTCTCTTTTTTTTTATAAATAATGCAACAAAACATTACATAACAGTGATTTCCTGATAAATTTCAACATAGTATATTTCATGTTTTATTATGCTTGGTGTTAGAAATGAAGATGTTTATGAAGTGTATATTAAAATTAGGGTTGAAAAAAGTTACATTTTTTGTGATGAAAATTTTTACGATTTACTCTTAGCAACTCTCAAATATGCAACACAGGATTATTGACTGTAGTTGCCATACTATACATTGTATCTCCATGACTTATTTATTTAATGACTGGAAGTTTGTACTTCTTGACTCCCTTCACCCATTTTGCAACCCCCCACCTCCACAATGCCCTTTCCACCTAGCCGTCTGTTCTCTGTATCTAGGAGTTCGGTTTCATTTTAGCTTTTTCATTTCACATAAAAAAATCCTAAGAGTATTTGTCTTACTCTAACTTTTTTCACTTAGTATAATACCCTTAAGATACCTTAATATCTGCATAGCTGAAAATAACAAGATTTCATCCTTTTTATAACTGAGTCATATTCCATCACACATATGTACCACATCTTCTTTATCCATTCATCCATCAATGGACACTCAGGTTGTTGCATATTGTGGCTACTTTAAATAATGCTGCAGTGAACACTGGGGTGCACAGACCTTTTCAAATTAGTTTTTCATTTTCTTCATATAAATGCTCAGAAGTAGAATTGCTGGATCATATGGCGGCTCTATTTTTAGTTTGTTGAGGAAAGTCCATATTGTTTTCCACAGTGGCTGCACTAATTCACACTCCTGAAGCACCTCCTCTCTTAATGGAAATAACTGGCCCACCAGCCAGCCCAATTCTCCTCATCAGACACCTTCCTGTAATTGGAGATTCATATCTTCCAATTATAGAATTCATTTGCAGATGACCCTTGTTAAAATGCTAAAATCCATATTAAGCTCTATTAGCCTTCATTTAAATAAATCAATTAAATTAGTTAGTCATTTAGCCATTAGAAAGTGAATTATGAACACAGTAGGTCTTATGGTCCAGTCAGGAGCAGGGAAAATCTGGTTACAAGGTCTTCTGCAGGGAAGCCACATGTGGGGACGATAGCACTGTGTGGAGCAGGTACAGGACAGGCAAGGTGCTGGGCAGGGGTTGGGTGGCCAGCAGTGAGGAGGAGGCATGGAGAGTCACTTACATTCTTCTAAGTGTACTCTGCCTCCTTTCCGCCCTCCACTGCAGTTCCCAATTTGACAATTTCTTCCCCCTCTGACATTCCAGAGTTCTTCTCTCAAAATGCAGATTGGGCCCAGCCTATCCAAGAAGGCTGCACAGCAGACCTGCCACTTTCCAGTAAACCATGAGGGGCTGAACTCTCCCCCACCGCTCCTCCTCAAATCAGCTACCCAAGCTGATTTCTACTTCAATGATACATGGATTTCTTTGTGCAGGAAACCTAAGCCTGAATTTGCAATGCACATGGCTTTCCCTTGGTCCTGGTTTCTCCAAACATCTTCCAGAACACAAAATGTCACCACCTTCTGTAGGACATCTCAGGTAAGGTGGATGTTATCCTTTGGGAGACAAACAGGAAATCCATTCCTTCTCTCCCTTTTATTACCTCCAAACAAATGCAAGAACAGAATTGCTTATTTTCTTTGATTCAGAACGTGGCAGACAGTAATCACATGAAAAGGTTTCCTATCTGGCAGTGACTATTTTGAGAATTTTTCTTTAAAAAAGGAAAGGAAGAATAAAATGCCCCTGAAATGTAAACTGGGCTCTGTAATCAAGCACTTTAATCTGCTCAGAACAATTTTCAAGTATTCAACTAACAGAAAGCTTCTTCAAAATATGAACAGACAAGAAAACCAGACCCAAGGTTCATTAACTGATATAACAGGAAAAAGTTTTATTGTGGAACTCTTAAAGGCCAGTGACTTTAAAAAAAAAGATAAGAAAGCCATCATGTGGATTAAAAAGCTAGGCTGGGTGGTTAATTGTCAAGAGTAACCAGAAAAACCCCAAATGAGCAGACTGCATTTATCAAGCAGGCCTGGGGATGGAAAGTTGGCCTAAATCTGATCAAACTACCTTGTGCCTTTTGAGAATATCAGGGTGAAGGATAAGCATATACAAGCTTGGATTAAAAAAAAAAAAAAACCTTCTATTTATTATATTCTGCAACTATGATCTTTTAAAACGGTGGCCTTAGGAAAATCTGCTTTGGCAAGCAACCGCAGAGGCTCCTGTGGAGAGGAAGTGAAAAGACTGGGCTTATATACAAGGGCTGCTGGCACGTTCAAAGCGCAGGGGATAGTTCACAGAGCAAAATGTAGTCCTAAGTAAATGGGTTTCAGGCAATTTCAGTGTTAAGATAACATCATTAAGAGTAGAACAGATTGTGCTCAAACCCTGCTGTTTATAATTAACACGTTGCTTCCAAATACTCCAGGGTCCCTGGTAAATAGTCTTCTGCTCACATCCACCCAGACCAATCAGAGTATTTTCATCAGATTCCATGCTGGGCCAGCACCTGTCTGGACAAATCCAATAGAGCCAAAGAACTCCTCTCCCTGGCCAGCTAAGTAGTTGGATGAACACAGCTTGGCTTAGTCATTGTCACAGTGTCCATATGGCTTTGAAGCTTGTTTTCACAAGAAATCATACAAGTATTTTATTATGTCAAAGTTCACCGTCCTATAAACAAAAATAGATAATATGTTAGCATCCTCACCCCCTTGACTGCTCAGCTTTGTATGTACGATTCTGGGAGGCACATGCAAAATTATACACAACTAATGCTAACCAATCCTATAGTGCTATGAAAAGCACCAAGACAGGAATGGCATTAATTTTATAAAATGTCACTAGGAAGAAGGTTTCTTTGAAAAGTTTCCTCCCCCCACCCCAACCCCATGCATAAAGTTTGCTTTTCTGAGGGAAAAAAGAAAAAAGGAAATGAAGTTAGAACCATCCAACATTCTCTATTTCAATTATCCTACAGAAAGTTAAGATTTCATTTGAAAACTATTTGCTTTTTGTCTAATAACCAGAATAAAGTAATTAGAGATGCAAAAGTATTTAAATCTTCTCTGCTTCTGAACACTGTTTATCTTCCAAAACACCTGTTTTATCATTACATTATGCATAGCTCATCTGTCCTCATTTGTAGTTTTCATTCTTTTCAGTCTTTCAACACTTGGTGACCTGCGTGCATATTGTAACTAAATCTGTATGATCCAACAATATGATACAACAAACAGACGATGTGAATGTATATTTTTGTACTCTGATGGCAGGCAGAATAAAATAGCAGAGGGGCAGAGACATATAATTATTTTCCTTTCTCCAAACTCATTCTTCACCATAAATATTCAGACTTGGAGGTTTATTATTTGAATAAATGGTCAAAATAATTAGATATAATGATCTAGCAATAAGTGTAAAATTAAAGCCTTGAAGTATTCAGTTCTGCAAATAATCATCCATGTGAGAACAGCCTTTTCAAGATTCAGTAATTACATGCTCTTATTTATTAAACCATCATCAATTAATGTTTTTGTCTATCATTTTGTAACACTTTCTAAAAAAGTTTCTAAGCAAATGACTGACATATCAAATATTGTTTGAAATTTGGAATGGGGAACTGCGGATGCTGCTTGTGAAAACACATTTAAAAATAGCTCAAATGAGATGCTATGGCTATTGTGGCATCTCATGTAGGAGCAAAGAATACCTTAATTTTTTCCTTACAATGGTGCCTCTGAAGATACTAGACCTTTCCAAGTGGCATAAAAACACTGCCAGGACAATCCTGTTATCATTCACAGTAATAAAGAAACTACAAATAGTTACTAAAATTTAAAAAAAAATCTCAGGCATAAAGACCTGAGTTGTAGGGATATTATATCATCCTCTATATTATTTTTATGTTTTTCTTCTAATTCCAGGACTTCCCAAATTTACTGGCAACAAGGTATCACTAACCTTTTTTTTCTCTCAAATCATTAAGTACAAACTTCCAGTTGGACAAAACTGTCGAAAAAATATAAATCATCCTGGTCGAAAATCAGATCCTTTTTAGAAGATGTTGGGAGGAGACAGACATAAATGGCTATTTCTAACCAGAGGCAAAAAGGTAAGGGGAATTTGTTCATTTTCTCCAGGCACATATCCCCACAGTAACTTTTTTGGGTCTTAATCTTATAAACCAAAAGTGACAAGGTAAAGTGGCCTTAATGTTAAGTTTTATTGTTTTGGGCTTTGGGATTTTTCGACATTGAGTGGGAAATGATTAGAAGAAGCCAAGGTTGAAACATTTAAAATTGAAAACTACTGGATTAGAAGGTATTATGTGATAGAATATGGGATAGTCGTACAAAACAACCAATATGAAGACATATCTACAAATACTAAGAAGGAAAAGAGCAGAATTGCAACTCAGTACTGAAAACTCAGGACAAGCATCTGTATAATGGACTAGGACCAGAAGAAAACACAAACAAATGAAATACTGTGATTTGTTAGTGGCAGGACTCTTGTATTTTACTCAGTCTAGTTGTATAACTTTAGCATAATTTGTGGAAAAGTTTTATTTGCTAGAACGAATGGACTGACTTAAAAACACTACACTATTTGAGTGCATCCATCCATAAAAGTGTCACTACATTCCATTTGTCTGCTTTGTCACTGGGATGTATTCAAGCAAACTGAATAACACCCTTAAGACTTTTGGACTTTTTCAAGACAATAAATTACTCAGGAATTGAACACATAAGATTATTCCTTTAAGAAACATTTACTGAGCCTAGTCACTCAGCTGGTTAAGTCACTTGATTTCAATTTGACTTTTTCAAAAAAAATTTTTTTTAATGTTTTATTAATTTCTGAGAGAGAGAGAGAGAGAGAGAGAGAGCGTGAGCAGGGGAGGTCAGAGAGAGAGAGATACAGAATCTGAAACAGGCTCCAGGCTCTGAGTTAGCAGTCAGCACAGAGCCCGACGCAGGGCTTGAACCCACGAAGCGTGAGATCATGACCTGAGCCGAAGCCTTAACCGACTGAGCCACCCAGGTGCCCCGATTTCAATTTGACTCTTGATTTCAACTCCAGTCATGATCTCACAGTCATGAGATCGTGTCCAACATCGGGCTCTGCACTGACAGTGTACAGCCTGCTTGGGATTCTCTGTCTCCTCTCTCTCTCTGCCCCTCCCTCATTCACACTCTCTCAAATTAAACAAACTTTTAAAAAAATGCTTAATATTAGAAAGAAAAAGAAACATTTACTGCTCAAGATGTATAAATGTCTTTCTCCATCATCTCTCCATCTCCCAATGTAAATAGGTGACTTGCTTACTGATCCCCACATATATTATTCTAGGAAATGGCAGAATTTCAAAGAATAACTACCAGGACATCAAAAATTATGTCACACATTCCAAAGATTATAGGACTTGGAGACACAATTCACTGTAAAGAATGCTTTAACTGACAAAGAGAGTTATGTTCTTTGTATGTACTTTCTCTGGGTTTTCATGGCTTCAGATGCATATTAAATTTATATAAATATGATTTTAAGATTTTGGATAGTTGTACAAGAGCTACTTGTTCTCTTAGAACCAAAATTAATTATTTTCCTTCTTTTTAAAAATTTTGATGTTTTTAATTTATTTTTTTAGAGAGAGAGAGAGAGAAAGAGAGAGAAAGCAGGGGACAGGCAGAGAGAGAGGGTGACAGGCTGACGGCAGTGAGCCTGATGCAGGGCTCAAACTCACCAACTGTGAGATCAACTATGAGATGAACACCCAGGTACCCCAGAGAAGTAAGCATATAGAAAAAAATAGGATAAACATAAATATATCAGTGACAATTTACCTAGGAGTAATTAATTCCTTTTTTCCCCAAGTTTTTATTGAATTTCCAGTCAGTTAACACAGAGTATAATATTAGCTTCCACAGACAATACAGTGATTCAACACTTACATACAACACTCAGTGCTCAACACATGTGTGCCCTCCTTTTTTTTTTTTTTTTTTAAATGTTTTATTTATTTCTAGGAGAGAGAGAGAGAGACAGCGTGAGCAGGGGAGGGTCAGAGAGAGAGAGAGGGAGTCCCAGACTGAAACAGGCTCCAGGCTCTGAGCTGGCAGTCAGCACAGAGCCCGACGCGGGGCCCGAACCCGAACCGCGAGATCATGACCTAAGCGAAAGTCGGACGCTTAACCGACTAAGCCACCCAGGCGCCCCAGGTGTGCCCTCCTTAATCTCCATTGCTATGTCTCTCATCCCTCTCCTCTCCTGCCTGCTGGTGCCCATCAGTTTGTTTTCTATAGTTAAGAGCCTGTTTCTTAGTTTTCCTTTTTTTTTCCCCCTAGGAATATTCCTTCTTAAATCAGAATTCAGAACACTCTTACAGAAGTTAGTTACATGGCATATGTCTGAAGATTTAATTTTGCCTCTATCCTTTTATTTCACTTTGTTGATTCTTTCACTACCCTGAAATACTTTTTTTCTCATGGGATGCTATTTTCTTTCTTTTTACTTTTGTGGGCAGTTTGAATTTTTAGTTTGGTTCTTCTGACAACTTGCCACCAGACAACTTTAAGTTTCAATCCTGTTATCTTGTATTGTCTTCCCAAGGACTGTGTTAAGAAAGAAACTTAAAACTACCATTCACATTAAGAACATTCTAATGACAATATTTACTAAGCTTCTCATCAGCTGTCTTCTCCCATATTCTATTTCCATATTTACTACTTCCTTTAAAGCTTCTGACGACTTCTCTGTTCAAACTTTCTCACTGTTCCTTGGTCAATAAAGTTCTCTATGTCTTCTCTCTCTCCCATTCATGTTTTTCTCTTCTGGGTTTAAATCTGCCCCCCCGCCTCGAAGGACCTTGCCTCTTCTTCAGCTCTTTCCAATGAGGTTAGACTCCAGGTAGTCCTGTTGGGTGGGGTCGGTGTCCTGGTACCAAAAGCTCTGCTCCTCTGAGACTCAGATCATTCCATTTACCACCTTGTATGGCCCTGCCACTATCTCTTAGTCACTGAAAATGCAGCACCCAGTTCAGTCCTCCTCTCCATTCCAAGATCTGTATCAGTCTTAGTGACTTCACTGCACACCTGTCTTCCTTGCCTTCAATGGCATTTTCTTTTTTGAGGAAAATTTTTAATGTTTATTTTTGAAGAGACAGAGCACAAGCTGGGGAGGGGCAGAGAAAGAGGGAGACACAGAATCCAAAGCAGGCTCTAGGGTCTGAGCTGTCAGCACAGAGCGTGAGGTGGAGTTGGAACTCACAAACTGTGAGATCATGGCCTGAGCCAAAGTCGGACACTTAACTGACTGAGCCACCCAGGCACCCTCGTGACATTCTTTTCTACTCTTAGATCATACTCAGAAATATTCTGCCTCTAAAAACATAAATTCAGGCATTCTATCCTCTAATCCCCAAGCTCTTTCTTTAAGCTATCTGGAACACCTTAAAACAGTTCACAAGCCCCTGTACTTTGTCTTGATCTACAAATACTTTGTATTACATGCTAGGCACTGAACTACTGGCCCTCTACTGGCTTCACTTCCTTCCTTCCCTTCCTAGATCAGACTCCATGGAATGTTACTTCGAGCACTCACTTGCTGGCATCCACCAAATTCACCTGGCAAAACCCCAATCCTTTGTGATTTCAACAATGCCCCTTTGCTCTCCCAGTACCTGGGACATATGGAATGCTACTGGAGAGGATCACAAGTTTCACAGATCAGTGCCACTGTAAATTCAAGCTCAGGAACCTTAAATGGGCCCTCAATATTACCAGCAAGTTTGCTTTTCCTGGTAGCACTTTCTTTTATTCCCTATGGCAGCTATTTCAAATACCCACGTTCCTCACAGATTTCCATAACTTCTGTCCTTAGTCTCAAATTTGCCTCCTTCCTTACTGGCAAAAGAGAAGACATAAGAATACCCTCAACTTCTGGCCACCAAATTTTCAAACTCAGCTCCATCTGAATCTACTTTTTCCTTATGCTATAATGCAAAAAGAGTCCCCTCTTTCATCCAGGGCTACTTCTTTCAACTCATTTCTAAATCCCACGTGGATATACCATTTCAAGGACTTGAGGCTTTAATCTCTCTATCCTTCATATCATTGATTCTCTTCTATCACCCCTTTCCCTTAAGCATTTAAATACACTCAAACGTTTAAACAATAATAACCCTCTCACATTGTTAGTAGATAACAATCCTCTCTCTAAACAAAACAAAACAACAAGGCTAGAATATAGGCTCATGAGGATGGGGTATAGTAGATCTGTTATACTTGTTGCTATATCCCAAAGCCTAGCACAGTGATTATAATGGGCAACACGATAAATGTTAAGTGAACAATGAATTAAAACCATTCTATTTGCTGCATCAATTTCTTCTAAATACTATAATCTCTGACTTCTAACCCACTGTATTCCTGTAGGTATTCCTGATAAAGCTACAAATGACTGTTTTATCATTAAAACAGATGCTTGATTTCCTGGTGGTAATTGCCAGTTTTGACCATCACTCCCTTCCCGTAGGTTTTCCTACTTTTCTTGTGTATATAACTCCATATGTAACTGCTTTATCCACTTGATATACTGTATTAATAGTATTTTTATGTTTTTACCCTTCAAAAGTATGATTTTTAATAACTGTACAGTGCTTTTTAAAAATAAGAATGTACAATAAATTAGCGATCCATTCTCTTGTTTTGGACATTTAGGTTGTGTCCTCTGACCTAATCATTCATTTTCTACCACAGGTGTCAGCATCAAACATACCTACCTCTTCTTTGGTAACTATCCTTGAGATCTCCTATCTCCACCACACCTCAGTTTGGAATGAAACTCTGTCTCTTTAGCTCCCTTTTTGTTGCTGTGCCAAAACACAGGAATGGTTCCTTTTCATCTGAGGTTTTACTGCTAATCACTATAGGAAAATATGCACTGCTTTTATATTTCACACATACTAAGTTTAAAGCATTGTTTTTAAGTGTGAGGTAAGACAGTAACTGACATAGTTTCTGTGTTGAGCTTTGTGGACTTACATGGTAGAAAGAAAAAAATCTAATTATTGAATTAAGTAATTAATTAAAACTATGATAAGTATCAGAAGAGAAGAAGGAGACCAGTTTACCTAAGTGTGATTGGAGGGGAGGGGGGGTGGATGATGGTGGTTTAAGAACACTTTTCATTTAAATTGACATTACAGGTTAAGCAGCAGTTAGCAAGATAAAGGAGAAGAGGAGTTGGAAAGTGCTGCCTTTCCAAAGATGGGAAGCATAACGGTGAATAGGAAGAATTAAAAGCCAGCTGGGTTAAAATGCAAATACCAAGGGGAGCAGTGTTTGTACCAGACGTGGCCTGGGCAGCACAGAGACGTGGCAAGGGCCAGAGCACTGGGGTCTTGTAGGCTACTTTAAAAATTCCTGGGTTTTTTTTGTGTGTTTGTTTGTTTTATCCCAAGAGTCATGGGAAATTACTGAAGACTTTTTTTTTTTTTTTAAATATAATTGATGTACAATGTTATATTAGTTTCAGGAGTACAAGATATTGATTCAACAATTCTACCCAAGATTCAGTGCATACACAGTAAGTGAAGTCACCATCCATCACCAAACATTACTGCCATCTTAATGACTATATTTCCTGTGCTATTATTTTTCATCTTTACAAATTATTTTATAACTAGAAGTTTGTATCCTTAACCCCCTTTATGTATTTCACCTATCTCCCCAACTACTTCCTCTCTGGCCACCACCAATTTGTTGTCTGTATTTACAAGTTTGTTTGCTTTTTAGGGGCGCCTGGGTGGCTCAGTCAGTTAAGCGTCCATGTTCAGCTCAGGTCATGATCTCGCGGTTTGTGGATTCGAGTCCCACATCAGGCTCTGTGCTGACAGCTAAGAGCCTAGGGCCTGCTTTAGATTCTGTCTCTCTCTCTCTCTCTCTCTCTGCCCTTTCCCTACTTGTACTCTGTCTCTGTCTCTCAAAAATAAACATTAAAAAAAATTTTTTTAAGTACTTTTTAGATTCCACATATAAGTGAATTTATATGGTATTTGTCTTTCTCTTCCTGACTTAATTTCACTTGGCATTATACCCTCTAGACCCACCCATGTTGTTGCGAATGGCAAGATCTCATCTTTTTTAAGACTGAGTAATATTCCATTGCATATTACATCTTTATCCATTCATCTATCAGTGGACACTTGAGTTGCCTCCATGTCTTGGCTACTGAAAATAATGCTGCAATAAGCAGAGTGGTGCATATATCTTTACTAATTAGAGGGGTTTTTTCATAAGGAGTTAATATCCAAAATATATAAAGAAGTTATATCATTAAACACCAAAAAAATCCAATCCAATTAAAACGTAGGCAGAGGATTAAAAGATGGATTTTTAAAAAAGATTAAAAGATTTAAAAATGAGCAGAAGATTTGAACACTTTTCCGAAGAAGACATATAGATGGCCAACAGACAGGTGAAAAGATGCTCCACTAATAATCAGAGAAACACAAATCAAAACCACAATGAGGTATCACCTCACAGTGGTCAGAATGGCTACTATCAAAAATACAGGTAACAAGTGTTGGCAGGGTTTGGAGAAAAGGAAATCCTCATGCACTGCTGGTGGGAAGGTAAACTGGTGTGGCCGCTATGGAAAACAGTGCAGAGGCTCCTCATAAAAAGATTATCCAGTAACTGCACTATGCGGTATTTACCCAAAGAAAACAAAAACACTAATTCAAAAAGATATACTGAAGACTTTTTAAGTAGGAGGATGACATTAAATTTTTATAAGATAATTCTGGCTATAGTGTGGACAACAAAATATAAGGGGAAAAGAGTAGACAGAAGACCAATTAGGAGGCTACTAGAGAAAAGACGATGGTGGCTTGGTCTAGAGGGGTAACAGTCAGTAAACGTGAATGAATCTGAGGTATGTAGGAGGGACTTGGTAATCAACAGAACTAATGCTTGGAAGCTGGAAGTGTGGGAGACAGGAGTGTCAAGAATGACTCCCAGGTCTGAGGCCAGCACCTCAGGCCAGCAGCACATGGCCAACTGCAGTGCTAACTACTGAAACAGGGGTCCTGGAGGGAAGCTGGATCATTTCTTTTTGGTTGGCAGGCAGAAGCAGAGGTTAGAAATCCCGAGTTCAGTTTTGGAAATGTATTGATATAGCAAAGAAACATCCAATAAAGATCAAGAATATGAGGAAAAAAAGGTCTGGCCTTTACAAACCGGGGAGTTATTAATACAGAGATGGTTGTTTAAGTCATGAGTGTAGCTAAAATTGCCTAAGGAAGAAGTATGATATGAAAAGAGGAAAGAGCCAAGCCTCAGGGACCAGCTAGATTTAAAGGTCAGGTGGAAAGGATAAACTGGAAAAAGAGCCTTAGAAAAAAACTACCAAAGAATAAAGAGGAAAACCAGAAAACTGGAATCACAGGCTCTAAGAAAAAAGAGTTTTAAAAGAGTGGTCAACAGTGTTAGATGCCACTGAGAAGAAATTCTCATTTTGAGAGACATACTTTCTTCCCTAGAACTTCTTGAAGTACTCATAATTAGTTTCATCCATTTTGTACGTGAAAGGCCCTGAAATACTCGAGACGGTTACCAAATCCTTCCTAAGGCTTTTTTCTCTCATACCCTGTCCCTTAGGGATGTGACATGGTTCCTCATTCCACCACTTTCCTTCTGCCTTCTCCCCTTAACACCGGCACGTCCCATTTGTCAAAGCCCCTCTTAAAACACCAAGCACAGGAAAGTACACCAGATTTGTTTTGCCTATGGCAATGCACAGTAGACCTATTACCTCCCTTGAATGAGACACCAGCTAAAATGCTTAGGACTTAAGCCAGATTTCTCCCACCTCGTTTAAGTACATTTGAGGGGGTTTTTTGTAGCCAATTATCCATTAAATCCTACCTTGCTGCTATGGGATCATTATTCCAGTCTTGTAAGGTTTTTCAGAATCTTCCTTTTTGCCATGTAACAAATTAGCTAATCCTCCTGATTATGTGTCATGTGTAAATTTGATGAGAGGTTCATTGTACAGTGAAACTTATTCATTCTTGGCACTTAAATGATCTTCTCTTGCTTAAATGACTGATGACATTACATTAGGAAGAACATTAATTTTTATATTTAGTATATCATTTACATAATTCAAGACATTTTACGTTAATGATTATCCTGTGCTTACCTAGCAATAGCTCTGATGAAATCTAGAGATACTGTGCATTTGTATTTTGGTCCATCAAGCTGATCGTCATGGCCAACCAGGGTTAACAGCTGAAGGGTCACTAGAGAGGTAATCTAAAAATAAGAAAACATTTTTGAGATGTTTTATCAAGATTACATGATGCCCTCATTTCTAAAACATTTTATAGTTCCTTTGGTGAAGACATATAACTGAATTCATAAGAAAACCTGCAAAGAATGTAACTGTGAATTTGTATACAGATATTTGTACATATACTTAAAAGTCCTGGTTAAACCAACAATAAGCTTTAAGGATTCCACTAGAGACAGCTTTGTTTCATTAATGACTCACACAATTGCTAACCTTTAAAATATATAAATAAAGCACACTCCTTCTCTACTCAGAATTTTATGGAGTTTCTATCTTAATATCTCAGAATATCAAATCTGTACTGCCTTGAGAATTGAGCATTTATAATGTGGATGTGGGTCTTTTAAAGTTCGGTAGCATGTTAAACGGGAGATAAATACATTCTTCAGGCCTAGGCTTAGTCTTGCTTTAAAACTGATCACCAGTTGGGTAGTCAGAAAAACACCAGAAGGATTAGTAGTGGCAGAAACAAAAATGCGTTCTGACAGATCAAATCAAAATATAAGATAACATCACATTCATAAGGCCAACAAAAGTATTAAGTATGATAAAAATCCAAGAGAAAAAGCTGATCCAAGAGCTGAAATACTTTGAGCAGCCCATTCTTTTCTCCCAATTTCTTATTCTCATCTCCTGGACAATAGGAGAAGTCGTCAGCAATGGCAACAAGAAAAGATTTGGAAACTTGCTTTGTGGCAAGAGAAGGGATAAGAGTTTTTAAAACCTGTAATACCTAATGACAAGTCTTAGGAATTAAAAATACTTAGCTTGAGATTAAAACTTTGCAGATGCTCAGTAAACATTCTATGAGTGATCAAAAACAGTAATAGCAGAAATTATTTGCTTGGTACCATGTATTCTATACACAATATCTCATTTATTCCTCATAACCTTAGAACTTGGACACTGTTACACTCACTTTATTGATGAGCCTTAGAGGTGTTAATAAGCAACTTTCCCCAGAGCTGGTAGGTGACTTAGCAAGAATTCAAATCTAGAGTCCCTGCTCATCCTACTTAAAGTCTCTGCCCATTACAATTTTTAAGAGAAAAGTGTTATGCAGTGTTCAGTCAGCTGCCGCTGCTTTAATAACAAGTTAAAAAATGAACAGATGGTAGATACCACAGTATTTTATATACAGAAAGTTCTATATTTAGCAAATATGAAGGATTTCTGCTAATTAGAAAAATATTTTGTGTTAAAATATCAAAATATGAAGCTCTGTATTCAGAGTTAAGACTTTAATTTCTAATTCAATATCACAAATTAGGCTATGTCTAAAACATTTTTTATAGATGATCTGTGTGTTGAAAAAGTTCTGCATTCTGTAGCTGTTATATGCTGTTTTACAAGTCTACTAGATCAAGCTTATTTACATGGCTGAAATCTTACATACTCCATTTTTTATCTATTTCATCTATCAAAATTGGCAAAAGGAATTAAAACTCTCCCATTACAAGGAGTTTGTCCTTTTTGTAGTTGTTAATTTTTGCTTTATGGTTTTGAACCTGTTACTAAATGCATACACTTAAAAACTGTATTTTGTTGGCAAATTAAACCTTTTTGTTACCATCTAATCGTCACTTTGTTCAGTAATGTCTTTGACTTACAATGTATTTTTTCTAATATTAATATACCTATATCAACATTCTTTTAGGTGATGTGTTTTCCTTTTAGACCATCTTTGTATGGTCTAAAATTTATTTTCTTTTTTTTTAAAGTTTATTTATTTATTTTGAGAGACAGAGAGAACATAAGCAGAGGAGGGCCAGAAAGAAGGGCAGAGATGTAGAATCCTTCTGATAGTGTGGAGCCTGATGCAGGACTTGAATTCATAAACTGTGAGATCATGAACCTGAGCTGAAATCAAAAACTGTATGCTTAACTAACTGAGCCACCCAGGCACCCTTCAAATTTTTAATTTTCTTAGTTTTAGACAGTTCTCATGTAAACAACATGTAGTGTGATCATCCAGTCTGACAATCTCTACCATTTAGACTGTATGCTCCATTTGCCTTTACTGTAACGATATTCTAAAATTTTTACTTCTACCATTATGTCAACCTTTCTTCCTTCTTTTCAAAATTTTTAAACTCTTTTCATGTTTATTTATTTTTTTAAGAGAGCAAACATGAGCAGGGGAGGGGTAGGGAGAGAAGGGGACAGAGGATCCGAAGCAGGCTCCATGCTGAGAGCAGCAAGCCCAATGAAGAGCTTGAACTCACAAACCATGAGATCATGACCTGAGCCGAAGTTGCATGCTTAACCAACAGAACCACCCAGGCGCCCTATGTCAACCTTTCTATTTGTTCTTCTTCTATGTGTCTTTCTTGTCTTTTATTGAACTAAATTATAATACTCTCCCATTCTATTGTTTGCTCTACTATATTGAAAGTAGTTATATACTCCAATTCTAATTTGTTTTGATTTCTTCTTTAGCTCCAAAGTTATTTTAGAATTCTTTTTTTTTTTTTTTTTTAATGCTTATTTTCTTTTATTCAGAGAGACAGACAGACAGAGTGTGAGAGGAAAAGAGAATCTCAAGCAGGCTTGGCACTGTCAGCATTTGTGAGATCATGACCTGAGACAAAAACAAAGAGTCATATACTTAACCAACTGAGCCACCAAGTGCCCAAGAATTCTTTAATTTCCAAGTCATTAAGTTTTTCTAGTATTTTTAAATTGGGGTTTTTTCTTGAGGGGGTTTGCTGGAAATCACAGGATATGGTCTTGGTGCTAGCAAGCCTTTGACATTTGTTCAGACAGTTGGTTTCTCCAGGAGGAAAGAAGAGTACACAGGACCTAAATGTCACTGTGACAAAGAGTGGAACTGACCACAGTAGACACCCTACCTGTCCAGCCGGCCAGGCCCCTTTCCCCTGTTTCCTCAAAATGTCTCCAGATGACGGCGACTGAGCACAAAACATGCCCAGAAAAGATACTGACCTCACACCAGGAAAACAAGACAGGATGAGATAAAAGTCTTCTCTCTTACACAAGTACCTACATGATACATCCTCCATTTTGCTTCCTTGCCTGCAAAACCTAAAATATTTACAATGTGGCTCTTTACTGAAAAAGTCTGCCAACGCTTACATTAGAAAACTGCTAGGTTCTCATGATTAATTTAACCAATGTGGAAATCGAGATACTCACTGACTTGCCCGAAGTGATAATGACTGGACAGAGCCAGAAACTCAATTGGCCAGGATTTGTTTTCCTAACTACAACTCCAAAACTTTTGAAAAGCATGTAAGTGCTTTCTGCCTTGAATCAGTTTTACTTTTCCTTGTATCTTCACTGGATGAGGTAAAAGTCTAATACAACTCATTTAATGTTAGCTCTCTTAGCTGTGATCACAGTTTAGTTATGATTTTCTTAGTAACATTATTCATGTGTATGAACAAAGTTAATGAAAGGTAAAAAAAAGTTTCATGTTATTCAAAATTTTTACAAAAGATAAGAGTTTCCATTTGCCTAGTTTAGGAGTTAAGTTCACTGAAACAAAAATTATTAAAATTAAATTGGTTGTTTAAAACATGTGAAATAGTGATATGCCAATCAAACGAGGCCATGTGTAAAGTACTTAGCACAGGGCCTGGGACATAGTATTCAGTAATATGAGGTATTATTAATATTGTTACTACCTATTAGCATTATTTTTCAACTTCAAATTTAATGAGTTTATTTTCTAACAGCCCTTTCATTAAGTTAAAACTTACTATATTACTGGGAGCCTGGGTGGCTCAGTTGGTTAAGTGTCCAACTTCAGCTCAGGTCATGATGTCATGGTTAGTGGGTTCAAGTCCTGTGTCGGGCTCTATGCTGACAGCTCAAAGCCTGGAGCCTGCTTCGGATTCTGTGTCACCCTCTGTCTCAGCCCCTCCCCCACTCATGCTATGTTTCTCTCTGTCTCAATAATAAACATAAAAACAAATTTAAAACTTACTATATTATTTAAAACCACTGAATTTCCTATAGCTTACTAAAAAATATACCATGCTTGACTTGCTTAGAAAACAAAATTTAAAACTATCTTCAGATTAAAAACATAACCAATTAAAAATTATATGGCCAAATATAGAGAAAATTAAGGACTGTGAGAACAGTTTTGAAGAAATTACCCAAAATGCAGACTAAAGGGATACAAAGAAGGAAAATATGAAAGAGGTTAAAAAATAGAGAAAACAAAGGTCATATTCCTAATCAAAAATCTAGAAGGAAAAGAAAGGTGGACAATATGGGGCACAAGCAGTATCTGAAGAGATAATGGATGGAAATTCATTTGAGGAAATGAAAAAACACTAAAGCACAGAATTAAAGAGCTAAATAAACTCAACGGAGGAAGAATCAAAAGAAATCTACACCTAGACACATCACAGTGAAAGCAGAGCACACTGAAGATAAGAGAAGTTCTTAAAAGTAGCTAGAGAAGACGGGGGCGCCTGGGTGGCTCAGTTGCTTGAGCATCTGACTCTTGATTACGGCTCTGGTCGTGATCTCATGGTTTGTGAGATTGAGCCCCACATGCTTGGGATTCTCTTTCTCTCTGCCTCTCTCCTGCTTTCTTTCTCTCTCTCAAAGTAAATAAAATGAACTTTAAAAAAAATAGCTAGGGAAGAAAACACATTATCTTCCAACAAGTGGCAGTTGGACCTACAGACTTCTTAAGAATGATGAAAGCCATAAAACAGTGAAAAGATATCTTCAATACATGGTGAAAAATAACTAACTCAGAACTGTATACCCAGAAAACAAACAATCTTTTAATACTGAGGATGAATTAAGAACAGTTCCAAACAGAACAACCAAATGTTTACTACCAAAAGATCCCTACTTAAGGAAATTCCTAAAATGTACCTCCAGATAAAGGGAAGTGATTCCACTAAAAGGTCTGAAATGCAAGAGGGAATGAAGAATAAAGAGAGTAGAAAACGTAACGGTAGATCTAGATGAATTTGCCTGCAGAAATGGTAATAATGTATTATGGATAGAAAAGTAAGATCAGGGCCTCTGGGTGGCTCAGTCAGTTGAACATCCAGCTCTTGATTTCAGCTCAGGTCATGATCTTGCGGTTCATGGGATCAGGCCCCGAGTCAGGCTCTACGCTGATAATGCAGAACCCGCGTGGGATTCTCTCTCTGGTCCCTTCCCTGCTCATGCTCTCTATCTATCAAATATATAACATGAAAAATAATTAATTAATAAAAATAAGAATTAAGTGCACAATACCAGTAATATGTAAATTGGGAGTATGAAAAATGAAGTTAAAATGTTCTAAGTTTTCATGGTATCTGAGTAAAGTAAAAGTACTTATTAAATTCTGACCTCAGTAAGTATGAACATTATAATTTTTAGAATAACAACTAAGAGAACAGAAACAAGAGTATGTACTTCTAAATTAGTAGAGGAAAAATTGAATTATAAAAATAATCCAAAAGAAAATAAGAAACAAAAATAGGTAGTTGAAACAGAAAATATAAAATCATAGATATAAACAAAATTACATTAGTAACTATAAGTAAGGTAATTGCTGCAAATAAAAAACAAAGATTGATAGAAAAAAATAAATCCAACTATCTACTATTTAGGAGAGATATCTCTAAAACAGAAGAATATGGAAAAGTTAAAAGTCAAAGGACAGAATGAGATACATCAAATACTAACTAAAAAGAAAAACGAAGGTATATCAACACAGATAAAACATGATTTTAAAAGCAATTTAAAGAAAGGTTCACTTAATAATGAGAATATGCAGGCCCTGCGTGCTTGTATCTCTTACATGATGACTTGCTTGAGATCTTTACTATGAAGGGATGAGACACAGAACAAGATCAGCAGCCTAGGAATAATGGGGCATCTGGGGAAAGAGTAAATACTACTGAAATCAAGACAAACTCATTATTTTTCTATTCTGGAAGCAGGTAGGAATCATGATGAGAAAGTAGGCCTGAAATTTCATGGATATATAGAAAAGAGTTAACATAGTTTCCTGTGGCAAAATATATTCATTAACTTCAATCTTTTCTATTTTTCTGTAAGGGATTTTCATTTGCTAAAGTAGGTTAGTAATAGCCATTTGAAACTCACACATTTATTATTATTCCTTATTATTAAACACAAGTTTCTTTGGAACTTTTCTTTTAAAATAGAAAAAAAAATTTATTACCTTTTTCTGCCAGTGGCATCTCCTTATATTTCTTACAACTTCTACATTCTTATGATTCAAATACTCTCATATACTTAATCCTTTAACTCCAATTGTATGCTAAATTACGTACATATTTTTTCAAAAAGAAACACAAAAATCTGTCTTTATTACTTTTATCACATAAGTTATCAACAAATTTCCATAGGCAGTAAGTTGAGCCAGATAGCCCCTTAAAGTCATTACCAGAATTCCATGGATAATCATGTAAATTGTGCAAAGGAAACAGTATCACTTTAAGATGTAGCAGTCAAGGGGCACCTAGGTGGCTTAGTCAGTTCGGCGTCTGACTTCGGCTCAGGTCATGATCGCAAGGTTCCTGAGCTCCAGCCCCACATTGGGCTCTGCTGACAGCTAGCTCGGAGACCGGAGCCTATTTCAGATTCTTTGTCTCCCTCTTTCTCTGACCCTCCCCTGCTCACGCTGTCTCTCTCTCAGAAATAAATTTAAAAAAAAAAAACATTAAGAAAAAAGATGTAGCAGTCAAAAGGCATTTCCAAACTGTTAATAAGATGACTGTTCAACTTTGGGAGGAGAGGAAGGTATGATTTAGGAAATGCTAATACACCAAAAAAACCCAAAACCAAAATGAAGCAATTAGATTAGGATGTGATTTTTTAAATTGAAAATTTAAAATAATTTCAGAGATTTTTTTTTTATTCCTTGACCTTACCATAAGAACAAAAAGGACAGAGTTTAAGAGAACATTACAGGGGCGCCTGGGTGGCTGAGTCTGTTAAGCGTCCAACTTCGGCTCAGGTCATGATCTCACGGTTCGTGGGTTCGAGTCCCGCGTCGGGTTCTGTGCTGACAGCTAGCTCAGAGCCTAGAGCCTGTTTCAGATTCTATATCTCCTACTCTCTCTGACCCTACCCTGCTCACACTCTCTCTCTCTCAGAAATAAATAAAACATTAAAAAAAATAAAAAAAGAGAACATTACATAAAGCAGCGTACAAATGTACCAACAATTTAACAGTACTCTGACAGTCTATTAAAATATTACTAGAGTAAAACTGACAAAAATCATGTACAAAGATTAACCTGTGGGGTGAACATTTTGAATCTCAAACATAGGAACTTTGCCTAAATGAAAACTCACAGAAAAGAATACATGAAACTTTGGAAAATTATTTCTATATATACGTTAAGTTCAAGAACATCCATCTTCCTCCTTTTAAGAATTAGCCAATTCTTAAAAATTATCTAATATTTCCAATTGGAGATTCACAAAACTCTTGAGGTCTTCCTCTAGGTATTGTGCATTCGAAGATAAACAGGATCACGGAAAATACTGATTTACTTCCTTGCACTACTTTAAAATGTGCATGACAACACAGTGAAATAGGACCTCCAGATTGGCACTAATACTTAGGGTTTGATATGGTTGGTGGGAATATGGCATAAGTCTCTAGACAGTGAAGGTACTCAGGACCAGATGCACTATAGTGTCTCAGTTTTGTGCGTACGCATGTGCATGCGTGAGGTGGAGACGGGATCAGTCTTTCCTATCTGCTGCAGGAACCAATCCTATTGTTAGAGTCATTCCCATTGTTAAGGCCTCATATGCAAGAAGTGGTTCTGAGTGAGGCTCTGTGTCTAGCAAAGAAGAATAAACTAGAATATGCTGCGGCCATATAATAATAAAATTAATGTCTTAAAAGGTTTTAATCTCTATTGGGGGATAAACTTGCTAAGTAATAATGGTAAAACATACTTGAATATTCTGAAAAAAAATTTTGCACTAATTTATAGTAGACTTCTCATGCAACTGAACTTAGCAATTACCCTTGAATATATATATTTTTTAATTTTTTTTTTTTTGAGAGACAGAGCGCATGAGCAGGGTAGGGGCAGAGAGGGAAAGAATCCCAAACAGACCCCATACTGTCAGTGCAGAAACTAACACCTGAATTCACGAACCAGGAGATCATGACCTGAGCCGAAACCAAGAGTTGGATGCTTAACTGCATGAGCCACCCAGGTGCCCCTACTCTTGAATATACTTTATAAACAAATACTAACCATGAGCCTAGAAAGTAGGGCTGGAAAAAACATGTAAAAAAAATAAAAATACAGGAGAACCTCTAGTCCAGACAAGATGGCATCGATTCATATTTACTATCCTCCCCAGGACAGCTCTCCACCCTGGAAATCACCTAAGAGGCAAGCAAAGGAGGACTCTGAAAGGTGGAAAGAGGAAGGCAGACTGTTTACAGACCAGAGACTAGAGGAAAAACATGAAAGCTCAGGGAGTCCTGTGACTCTCCAACCCAAAAACACAAAGTAACCCACACCCTGCTTCCCCCAACTGCCAATCCAGAACAGAAAGCTCCCCAGGTAGGCTTATTTCTCCCTAAAAGGAACAGGAATCCTGGCCCCACAAAACTGGCAATTTTTAGTTCTATGTCTCAAAAAACTATTCTTCATGAATAAAGCAGAAATAAAGACCTTCTCAAATGAAGGAAAACTAAAGAATCTGTCACTAGCAGACCTACCTTTAAACCATGGTTAAAGGAAGTTCTTCAAACAAAAAAAGGAAAAGAGAAAAGGAACCCTGAGCACCAAGAAAAAAGACAGAGCAATGGAAAGAGCAGAAATACGATAAACAGACTATCTCCTCATGAGTTTTCTCTATCATATTTAGTTAAAAATTATTCCACCAACCTGATACTCAAGACAGTAATATTTAAAAAGGGACAAAGGGGATCTAACTGGAAGTAAGGTTAACATACTTCACTGGAAGTGGTAAAACACTGACATCACTTATAAAACTAAACATACAATTATGAGGTCACCAGCAATTGCACCATTGGACATTTATCCCAGAGAACTGCATGTTCTTACAAAACCTGTACATGATGCTCACAGTAGCTTTATTTGTAACAGCCCAAAACCAAACTATACAAAAAAACAAAACAAAGAATGGAAAAGAGTCCGGATGTCTTCAATGAGTGAATAGGTAAAATGTGCTATATCAATATGAAGGACTACTACTCAGCAAGAAGAAAAAGAATGACCTACGATACTTGTGAAAACTTGGATGAATCTCAAAGAAGTTAATTATGCTGAGTGAAAAAAGCCAATCTCAAAATATTATACTATAAAATTCTGTTTCTACATGGATGGACCTTGAGGGTGTTATGCTGAGCGAAATAAGTCAGGCAGAGAAGGACAAATATCATATGTTTGCATGTATAGGAGGATTAGGAGGAACTTGATGGAGGAACAAGGGGGAGAAGAAGGGCGGAAATGGTGGGGGAAAGGGAGAGAGGCAAACCATGAGAGACTCTTGAATGCTGACAAAAACTGAGGACTGATGGATGTGGGGGGGAGGAGGGATGGGCATGGAGGAGGGCACTTGTGGGGATGAGCACTGAGTATTATGTGGAAACTAATTTGACAATAAACTATTTGTAAAAAAATAAAAAAATAAACTATTAAAAAAATAAATAAATAGTCCATCTCCAAAAAAAAAAAAAAGAATTCTGTTTCTAAAAATTCTTAAATGCATATAACTTTTGAGATGGAGATTAGTGGTTGCCAGGGATTGATAGAGGGGGTGGGAAGGAGGCTGGTATGGTTATAAAAACAGGGGTCCTTGTGGTGATGTCATTGGTCTGTATCTTGTCTGTGGTGGTGGATATACAAACGCACACATGGAATAAAATTTCACATAAGCAAGTATATGGGAAAAATAAATACATGTAAATACATATATATTTACAAAATATATATATATGTAAAAGTGGGAAATTTGAGTAAGATCAGTGGATTGTGTTAATGTCAATCTCCTTGTTGTGGCACTAGTTTTATAAGACATTGCCTTTGGGGGAAAGAAGAAATGGCACACAGGAAAAGAGAGCACATTTGACTTCTCACAATTTCATATGAGTCCACAATCACCCAATTAACTCCAAAAAACGGTTGAATTAAAAAAATAAATACAGAAGATCCAATAAAATAAATATACATGAAAAAAATTATAACTACATATGGCGAAAAAGTTAACTAGATTTACTGTAGTGATTTCATAATATATGCAAATCTCAATTCATTGTGTTACACACCTAAGACTAAGATAATGTTGAATGTCAATTATAACAATAAAAACACATATACATACATACGCTAATACACAAAACATGGAGAGCTTTGAGAAAGACCTTATAAATTGCCTGAATAAATTTGTTCTGAAATGTTTAAGTTACCTATGAAGTTAAATATCTACTTAGAGAAATAAAAACATTTTTGACTCATATTTACAGGGATCTAAACAAACTTGATAAAATATTGCTTAAAATGGGCAAATAAGATATGTTAATTATTTCAATCCTGATATGGTGAGGCTCTCTGGATTTTTAAAAGCATATAGATCACAGATTTTCTTATTGAAAGCCAGATGATTAGTTATGACTTGTGGTTCAGCAGTAAAGGATTTATAGCTGCTGGTTTCATGCCCTGAGTCCATAAAAGCCTCATAAAGTTGCTATAAACCTGTGGCTTTTACAGCTTACTTCTCTAGACATAGAATTATAAGAGTAAAGCTGTTATTATGTAAATCCCAATTTGGGATTTACATTTTCCCAGATTTTACTTTTTATTTCTATTTCTTAAAACTGTGAAGGTTTTTCAGTTGTATGGGGGCTATAGAAACCAAATATTTCAAACTTACTAAAAACTAAAATGTTTCAATATAAAAATGACTACACAATAAAATTCTGAGCTAATCCATCAGTACTGAAAACCTTGTCGATCAATGCCTCATTTTACAGATGAGAAAACAGACATCATAAAAAGATGAATGACATTATCAGTCCCTGGTCAGTCACCCCAAACAAATATGTAGGAGCACGTTAGCAGATGTTCGAAATTATTTACTCTAAAAGTCCCAATGAAAAAGAATACATACAACACCTATACCATGCTGGAGGTTTATTTAAAAAAAAATTTAGAGTTCCAAAAATAAATTTTAAATTAAGCATCTTTAACATATTAAGAATTTTAATATACTAAGTCTTAAGAATCTTTAACATATTAAAAATGTTTAGCCAAAACAATGCCTCACTTTGGGTGTTGATGAATATGACAAGGTGATCTGTCAAGGGTATTAACTACTGTACTAAAGACCCCAGTCAATGCTTTTATCTTTTCTTCTAGTGTCCTTCAAAATTCCTGAGAATGACACAGATGTAACCTGACATTCCTTCCTTCCTTCAGGATCTAGCAGAGGATATGGACAAAACTTGAGTAGGGGGGGAAAAAGCCATGGGACTGGTTAATATTAGATATCATGGGTAATTAGTGATATGGGGACTGGAACTTATTACTGAGTCCAAGCTCTATAGATCTGATATAGCACTGCTAGATTATAGATACAGACACTGTGGTAAGCACTTTAATTTCTTCAGTCCTCACAAGAACCCCACCATGAGTTAGGTACTATATATAAACCTCTTTTCTAGATGAGGGAACAACTCAAAGAGATCAGTAAATGTTCAAAGTCACTGAGCCAACAGTTATAAGTGCACCACTGAATTTGAATACCATCTGAACCTAATGCCCATATTTCTTATACTACCCCCAAAAGGGAGCTACAGAACACAGCGAAGAGAAAACTTTGTTGGGAGAGATTCAGGAAAGCTTTATGGAGGAGGGGAGTAAAATGATAATTCAGGAAGCACTACATACTGAAAGGAGGTCCTGTGAGTATGCCGGAAGTTAGAAACCCAGCAGGAAAAACAATGCAAACAAAACACAGACCTTAATGAAACTGTAGCAAAAAGGATTAAAGAAATATCTCAACATAGGCAAATGTCCTGCCCTAGGGATACAGGTAATAGCCTTGAGAATTACTATTCAATAATCATGTGAACAAAATTATCAGATGTGAGGGGTGTGATTCACTAAAGTAAAATATTAAGTAAACTTTATTAACCTAATGAAATGTTAACTTTTCATAAATCAGACTGCACATTATATTAGACATAAAATCACTGCTTTTAAGGCTTAATTTTTGAAAGATAATTTAAGGTGGGGGAAAAAGCATGATTTCTTAAAATTTGAAATTAGGTAACTTTAAAAATGGTATCCCAATGCAAAATTTCTTATACATTTGTGGATTAAAGATCATTACAGAAAAATTTATGACATCAAATCATACAAAACATGTAACAGTGGAAAAAATTAAGTTAGGATAATCATTAAACTTTTAAAAAGCAAAAGTAATAGAAAGGTCTTTCCTAAAACAATGAAATCATTCTCAAGAAGTATCATTTTATTTTTTTTATTTAAAATTTTTAAATGTTTTATTTATTTCTGAGAGAGAGAGAGAGAGAGAGAAACAGACAGTGTTGAGCAGGGTAGGGTCAGAGAGAGAGGGAGACACAGAATTGGAAGCAGTCTACAGGCTCTGAGCCAGCTGTCAGCACAGAGCCCAACGCAGGGCTCAAATCCATGAACCGTGTGATCATGACCTGAGCTGAAGTCGGACGCTTATCCGACTGAGCCACCCAGGCATCCCAAGAAGTATCATTTTAATTATTTAAGTAAGTTTAAATTTTTGTATGGAAATTATTTACCCCCCTTTTTGGTTTCTATTACCTATTAAAGCATATTGTTTTGCCAATAATTCCTAGACTGTAGGAGAATATATACGGTTTTCGACAGCTTCTTGTCTATTGTGTCAAGCTCAAATTCAGATGAATGAAATTCAAATGAATATGAAAGTGGCCTAGGGAGTTGATTCTTCCAAGTCAGGATTTGGATTTTGTGCCAGGAAATACAGAATAAAGTTAAAAAAAAAAAAAAAGCTATATTAGAAGTCAGGATCTAGCTGAGGGTATGAGCTTTGGGAATGAGTTAATATTGGTGTTAAGTTTTAGTCATGTGTTGCCACTGATGTTTTTCCTCAAAATAAAATTTCTGGTTTTCAGCTCTTGGCTTAAAAATGAACAAAGGGCACCTGGGTGGCTCAGCTGGTTAAGTATCCGACTTCAGTCATGGTTCGGTCATGATCTTGCAGTTTGTGACTTCAAGCCCCGCGTTGGGCTCTGTGCTGACAGCTCAGAGCCTGGAGACTCTCTCTCTCTCTCTCTCTCTGCCCCTCCCCTGCTCATGCTCTCTCTCTCTCTCTCAAAATAAACATTAAAAAATTTTTTTGAATCAACAAAACTTCTAAAATTCTGAAGCATCCTGTAATCAAAAGGGAATGTTATTTCCCTAGTATTTCTGCATTAGCAACATACCATAATTAAAGAATTTTATTTTACTTTAGCTTAAAATAATCAATCTGCCTAATTCAAATGCCAAAGTACACAGTTTTTTCCTGTGAATAGTACCTATGTCATGATGGAGGCATTCACAGAGAAAAATTAAAAGTGAAAACCTCCTTGCACTTGGATAATTTTGAATTAACATCTCAAATAGGGTCATGCAATATTTACTTAATTAATCTTTGCTCCATATACTATTATGTTCTTTGTTCTCATCCATGTAGGGGATGAGCTGATTATTTATGTCTTAACAAGAGGAGTTCATGCACCACAGTGAGGATGTTTTTTCTTAGTCTGAGAGGCAGTCACTAACAAGCTTCAGCTGGAAGTGCTTGATGTTAAAACAGTGTGAACCTGCTCCCGGGCTAATAAACTGTGTTCTTTCTGGCAACAAAAGGAAATCAATTTACAACTGTAATTAATTTTTAACATGCTCATTATTTTTATACTCTCATAGGTTGATATCTATGTCAATTGATTTGTGAAATACCCCATCCTGTTTGTCCTGGAGGAGCTTTGTAACTTGAAATATATTAAATTATTTAAATAAGAGAACTTAACATGTGATATGTTAATGCATGAGGTTCACACAACCCAACAAGCACCACATTTGATCTGATTTCAGGTGACGTGATAGTTCATGAGCATGTGGCATACATCAAGAGAGTTCAACTGACAGTTCTCCACACACGAGGCAGAGCTGATGACTGTGAGGCAATGGAAGCGATAGGCAAATGCTGTCAAAGCTGTTCAACCTAAAATCATCATCTCTGGAAATTCATCTTTGAATTTTTTATTTAAATTTCTTATTTAAAAAAAACAAAGGTAGGAAGTAGACTATTAGTCTTCGATTTTGCTCAGATAAACAAAAACTGACGTGTATGTTTTTACATAGGGGAACTAAAGATAATGCCTATAATCCCTAGAATTTAATTAGCACACAGATGACTGCCAATCTTTAGTCTCTAAGATGTAACTGCAAGCTTAAGAGAATGGGAAACCATTCATTCAATGAGTGAATCTCATGTTCGAGGCACTGTCCGAGAGACACAGAAATGAAAAGACAAAGCCTTTGCAACCTCAAAGAATTCAAGGTATCAGAGAAGACAAACACATAATAAAATGGTAATGACACAATATGAGAGGGATGCTAGTCATATGTATAAACACAACTATATGGTTGTAGAGAAGACAATGAGTAATAGGGAGAAGGGCAAAATGTGGATTCATTGAGAATGGCATTTAGGGGTATGGAAAACAAAGCATAGAAGAGAGCTCAGCAGTGGTAGGGGGATAGCACAAGTAACAATGTAAAGGAAAAATTGGCTGTGCTTTTGGAGAGGTAACAGCTTACTGTGAATGGTGTAGAGGGCAATAAAGGAAGAGGCAGAAAATGGGACCAGTTTGTGAAGAACCTTACAGGAAATGCTATAGAATGGAGAACTGATTTTACAGATAATGTAACTCATTTAAAAAGTACAAGCAGACGGGTGCCTGGGTGACTCGGTTGGTTAAGTGTGTGACTTTGGCTCAGGTCATGATCTCACAGCTTGTGAGTGTGAGCCCAGTATTGGGTTCTGTGCTGACAGCTTGGGGCCTGGATCCTGCCTCAGATTCTGTGTCTCCCTCCCTTTCTCTCTCTCTGCCCCTCACCCACTTGTGTTCTCTCTCTGTCTCTGTCTCTGTCTCTCTGTCTCTCTCTCTCTCATACACACACACACTAAATAAGTAAATACATTAAAAATTTTTTTTAAAGTGTAAGCAGAAAAACAAGATCAAATTTCCTTAAGATTTATGCTGACGACCATATGGAAGTTAAATTCGAAAGTACTTGGTGACAAGGAGACCAGTTAAGACAATGGTGCAATAGTCTAGGAGATAATGAAAATATGGATGTAAGGCGACTGGCAATGGGGAAAGAAAGGAATACATCCAAGAGCCATCTGTATTTAGGAGGAAAAAGAGACTGGACTTGGTGACCAAGTAAATGGAGACAAAAGCATTCAGAGATGATTTCTCCATTGAACTAAAAAATATCTGTATGATCTTTGTTTTTCTAGCACCTAATACTGTGCATACCACAAAGTATGTGCTTTGTTAAAGGCTGAATAAATAAATGATAGGTTCTGAAATCTAGGTAAGGCTGAAAAAACACAAAGTGGTTTGGAGAGCAATTTTTGTTTTGGATATATCAATGTGTGATGGCCGTAGCACATCGACTATGAGTGTCTAGTTGGCAATCTGGGTCCACAGCTAGCTAGAAATACAGAACTGAAAAGACATCAGCAGACACACAGCATCTTAAGTTAAGGGAGCAGATAAGACAGTTCTGGGTAAATTTATTTCCCTTTCTGATTCCTAACTATCAGGGCATGACTACTCTCAATTTTGAGAATCCAACTCTATCACATTCAGAGCATCCAAGGTAAGGGAGCAATTAGGTTCTATGGATGACTTGGCACTGAGAATCCCAATTTCTCACCTAGGGGAAAGGACAAGGACTTTTCTGCAGCACCAGCTGCTGAAATATGCCTTTGTATGGGCGGGTAAGGCCAACGTCCTCCAAAAGACTCCCAATTAATTGCGAGCTGACAAGGAATCAAGACGATTTCTCATTGGAAACCCCCTTAAGCATCAACACTTCTTCTAATCATCTTTTTATAAAAGTATTTTAAAATGTAGGACACATTTCCATGATGTAGATTTTTCCAAATCTATCTCCTAGCCTATTCTTACTGAAACTCCTTTCCTCATTAAGACAAACTAGTCATAAAGCTCTAATTAAGGTATGCATTTCCCTATATAGTCACTGTATTAACAGTACAGGTTCTCTTAAATAGGCACGTGCAGGCACATTTCCATACATTCCTTTGCATTTTCAGCAAAAAATTCTGCCAAGTCAAATAAAATTTATTGGTGTTGAATATATCTGCCCCCAAAAAGAGAACAAAGGGTATACATTTAGTATAGTTATTAGAAGCACTACTGAGCTTTAAGCAAAGTAGTTATAAAATATTGCCTACAAAAATTAGGTACCAATATATTATTTTACTCAAAAGGTGAAAGCATAATTTATGCAATTTTTTTTTTATCCCTTAGGCAGTATTTTACAGGTCACCCTTAAGCAATGGTTCCATTTTTCTACAGTTCAGTAAAAATGACTACTGCTGGGCTGATATATTCACAAAGGCAAAGTGGCTACACTGAAGAAATGTAATACCAGATTTAGGGAAGACACGAGAAGAGCAGCATAGGGGTAAACACTGTTCTTTTACAGATAACAAGAAATTCAACCTTTACCCCTGAGCCAATAGAGTAAAATATACTGTCCCTTTTTTTTTTTTTTTAAATCTTTGGTAATGATTAGTATTAGTATTCCTTACCACAAAGGTAACTTGACTCTTGTGAAATATGAAACATTCCTATATAGTTTTTAAAAAATCTCTGGAAATAAGCACATACGACAGAGGGGCCTGATGGCAGAATAGTAATACACCCATAGTGGATTCGAGAATCTAATTTCTGGCACCAGTGGAGACAAAGCATCATGGCAGTCAGGCTCTTCACGGCTAGAGAAGAGCCCGCCTCTGTCACACAGTGCCCTGCTGACCTATACCGTGTTTATAATGAAATGTCCCACAATCTCGGTTGCGTTTTAAAAAAACATAGTAAGATTATTAGAAAACGTTAGCATTCAAGATATTTTCTGTGATTTATATAATTTATCTCATTAGCATCAAGTATTTAAGTTGGATACCACAGAGACACTGGAATGCCATTACAAGCCAAATGAAGCATAAATCACCAAAGAATAGCTTTTCACATTTTCTAGTACTCTACTATGCAGAGAATCTATTTTGAGGAAGTTTTGTTCACCAATTTTAATATATAGAAACAGAAAATAATCATACTTAAACCACTTCATATGAATATATTAAGCTAGATTTTAGGATGTTACTCTTTACATTTATGAGGTTCAAATTCTTATCCATCCATCAAATTCTTAATACTATCCATGGGATAGTATTTCATCAACTATGATTTCTGATGCTAGGGGACTAGCTAGCATCTAATAAATGTTATTACTTTTCCTGTAAAAACCTATATCAAACAACTACAATATGAAATATGCAAACTAATTTTTTAAGGTAAAGAGGTTTTATAAGTAAAGTCTATAAAATCAGTTTATTTGGTTAAAGTAGTTTTGGTTAAAAGTTTATAAAAATAGTTCAAAATATTGTATATAAAAGAGAGACCTAATAGTATAATTTTTAATTATGAAGTATTTGATATACATCCATTTGTCTTTTTAAGAGCCATTTAGTTTATAATAAGCCAAATGTAATACACTGCTTATTTGTCCATAACAAGTTTCAAGTCTTAACTGGGATTGTTTGATACCAATAAACACAACTAGCTGAGTTTAATTTACTTACAATTAAATTTAGTTGGATATTAACAAAATTTAATTATGACACAGGTATAAAACAATCATGTTCCACAACGCTAAGTTCAAGGTATGTCAAAAGAAAAGATTCAACCAACAGGTTTGTTCATTTTTTTTAATGTTTATTTTTGAGAGAGAGAGACAAAGCACAAGCAGGGGAGGGGCAGAAGGAGAAAGACTGAGACACAGGGTCTGAAGCAGGCTCCAAGCTCCAAACTGTCAGCACAGAATCCAACGCAGGACTAGAACTCATGAACCATGAGATCATGACCTGAGCCAAAGTTGGACTCTTAACCAATTGAGTCACCTAGGCGCCCCTTAATTTTACTTGGAAGAAGACATTTAAATACCTGTATTATTGAATAACAGGGACTACTGAAGTGAAAAATGCTAATTTATATTTAGGTATTCGTTTTCACTTTAAGTATTAGTTCCTTCATTCAGCATATATGTCCTCCCAGTATATACACATACAGGTCATCAAGTCTAGCGTGAGCTAGAATCTGGCAACTGCACCATATACAAATGAAGGGCAGAGGAAGCTACAGACGGACTAGAAAGCCATTTGTAGCAATGTGGATGGAACCCAAGGGTGTTATGCTAAGTGAAATAAGTCAGGCAGAGAAGGGCAAACACCATATGTTTTCACTTATAAGTGGATCAGGAGAAACTTAACAGAGGACCACGGGGGAGGAGAAGGGGAAAAATAGTGGGGGAGAGGGAGAGAGGCAAACCATGAGAGACTCTTGAATACTGAGAACTGAGGGCTGATGGGGTGGGGGGAGGGGAAGGGGGGTGATGGGCAGGAGGGCACTTGTTGGGATGAGCAGCACTGGGTGTTATATGGAAACCAACTTGACAATAAACTACGAAAGAAAAAAAAAAAGAAAGTCCTGAGGGCAGGAACAGCATTTTCTTCACATTTGTATTCTCTTTTTAACACAGTGCCTGGAGGGGCGCCTGGGTGGCAGTCGGTTGGGTGTCCCACTTCGGCTCAGGTCATGATCTCACGGTTTGTGGGTTCGAGCCCTGCATTGAGCTCTGTGCTGACAGCTCAGAGCCTGGAGCCCGTTTCAGATTCTGTATCTCCCTCTCTCTCTGACCCTCCCCTGCTAGGGCGCGCATGTTCTCTCTCTCTCTCTCTCAGAAATAAATGAAACATTAAAAAAAAAATTAAAAATAAAAAACAAAAACACAATGCCTGGAACAAAGCAGGCCCTCAATAAGAATCTGTTAAATGAAATTTTAAGCAAAGAAAAACACAATTCCAACTATGTTAAAAAGATAAACACTAACTTTCAATTTGAAACTTTAATTAAAGTAGGTTAGATTAAAAAAAATTTTTTTAAGATTTATTTATATTTGAGAGACAGAGAAAGACAGAGCACAAGCAGGAGAGGGGGAGAGAGAGAACAAGACATAGCATCTGAAGCAGGCTCCAGGCTCCGAGCTGTCTGCACAGAGCCCGAGGCGGGGCTCAAACCCACGAACTGCGAGATCATGACCTGAGCCGAAGTCGGAGGTTTAACCGACTGAGCCACCCAGGCGCCACAGTTAGATGAAAATTTTTATTTAAAAAGTTTTTTCTTTTATGTTTCTTTTTGAAGGGGAGAGAGAGAGAGGGCGAGAGAGAGACAGCGAGCGAGCGAGCGAGAGAGCGCGAGAGCGCGCGAGCGTGTGCGAGCATGAGTTGGGGAGGGGCAGAGAGGGAGACACAGAATCCGAAGCAGGCTCCAGGCTCAAAACTGTCAGCACAGGGCCCAAAGCAGGGCTTGAACTCACGAGCACTGAGATCATGACCCCAGCCAAAGTCGGATGCTGAACAAACTGAGCCACCGAGATGCCCCTAAAATTTTTATTTTTAAATGTTTTTGAAATAAATAATAAAATCCCTTTTATACTTTAAAAAAGCAGAAAATTCCACAAGTTTACTGTACCTCTACCTATATTTGAAGAAAAATGCCAAAAATCTGTTTTTGGCTGAATAAAAGGTTAGCAGTCCTAACAAGTACTGCAAAAACATCTTCCAGTTATGATAAATTAGAGGTGAAGCATCTGCTTCAGAAAACTCACACTGGTAAAATGACCAAATTATCATTCTGCATTCTGACTTATAATGATTTGGAAATTAGCAAAATTATTAGTTTAAATACATCCTGTATAGCTTATAAGAAAACAACTAAATCAGTAGAAAGTATAAAGTTATGTAAATACTATTGCAATTAATGCAACCTCTGTGGGGAAAGATCAAGTTGATTCATGACCAAAAAAATTCAACTGATGCAGAAATACATAGTCCAAAGATATTCCAATACGTTTTTGGTATCATGATGTGAGTTCAAAAAGCAGAGTAGAAATGGAAATGTTTATTTTTAAAAAAATTTACCTGTATATTTTGCTCAAAATTTTTCTTTTTTAGACTCTTAAAAGTAATAATAAATTTATAAGGACATTTTAATTTAATTTTTTCCTTATTGAATTATGCACACCTAAACAGAAAGCCATTCAGAAAATAGATACTAATTACTAAAAAAATTCAATTTGTCAGTATGGTACATAGAATTTTTTTTAATTTTTTTCATTTTTAATTTTTTTAACATTTGTTCATTTTTGAGAGACACAGCATGAGTGGGGGAGGAGCAGAGAAAAAGGGAGACAGAATCTGAAGCAGGCTTCAGGCTCTGAGCTGTCAGCACAGAGCCTAATGTGGGGCTCGAACCTACGAATCACAAGATCATGACCTGAGCTGGACATTTGACAGACTGAGCCACCTCGATGACCCTGGACTACTTAAAGGAACAATGTATGTTCCTTTTCATATATCTGGGCTACTTCTTGACATTAGAGTGCACTGTATAGCAATACAATAATTCTTTTAATAATAATTCTTTCACAATTCATGAGTTGTGGAATTACAGTGAACTATTTTTAAAAATAATTTTTCAAAATGCTGAGTGATGGGGCGCCTGGGTGGCTTAGTCGGTTAAGCGTCCGACTTTCGCTTAGGTCATGATCTCACGGTTCATGGGTTCGAGCCCCGCGTCGGGCTCTGTGCTGACTGCCAGCTCGGAGTCTGGAGCCTATTTCAAAGTCTGTGTCTCCCTCTCTCTCTGACCCTCCCCTGCTCACGCTGTCTCTCTCTCTCTCCTAGAAATAAATAAAAATATTAAAAAAAAAAAAAAAAAAAAATGCTGAGTGATCAAATATCAATGACAATATGTAATATATGTAAAATTAAATGCCCTTTATATTTTAAAGATAATTTTCCTGTTTAAAAGTCACTTTATAAACCTGTACTAATAATTTTAGAAATACACTCTTCCTCTGGGAAAAGAGCAGGCAATATGGCTTAATGTTTTAAAATAAGTGATACACATGACTACAATCTTAAAGAACTACATTCCCACTATCTTCACCTCACTATAAGATTATGGAGGGTGTGGGCAAGGATGTGTAAGAGAGGACAGAAGTATCAAAAGTTTGAAAAAGATCGTGCAAAAAATTTCCAAATTACCATTTTTCAACAAGGAAAAAAGGTAAAGAAGCATAACTGTTTTTAATATGATTCTGGAAAAAAAGACAATTCAATAGTATGTTTTCTAAAGATGATAAGTGACTTTTTTTTTTTTTAATTTTTTATTTATTTCTAGGAGAGAGAGAAAGACAGCGTGAGCAGGGGTAGGTCAAAGAGAGAGGGAGTCACAGACTGAAACAGGCTCCAGGCTCTGAGCTGGCAGTCAGCACAGAGCCCGACGCGGGGCTCAAACCCACCAACCGTGAGATCATGACCCAAGCGAAAGTCGGACGCTTAACCGACTAAGCCACCCAGGCGCCCCTAAAGATGATAAGTGACTTTCAATAACATATCTGATCAAATTAAAATTTGAAAGTAATAGCTATAAGCTTGACCACTTCCTGAATGGAAATGGTATAATGTATCCATTCTAGCCAGGCTGACAATGAAGAATGAGAACATCAGAAGTAATGACCTGCCATTCACCAAGCTCAGATACATATACAAGAGCTACATTTGTTTTAGGTGAGTGAAAATTTTTTAAATGATCCATGACCTTGACTATAAGATTATATTAAATTGCATAAGGCTAAACTTATCTTGAAAGTCTCAGAAAAATTTAAAACCATATTTCAATTTGATAAATCTGAGCATTAACCTATCGTAAAATGTTATATGTGCTAACATTCTTTTACCTATGAGATTAAAAACTTAACGAACAGGATTTTACCTAAAACTTCATAAAGAACATATTCAGAAGAATAACAACTACAATATTACTGCTACTAATATTATAAATTTGATTATCATTCTTAACTGGAATTTTAACAACTTTAAAGTTCCTTAACTTACTATTTTTATAGCTTTTTTTAAAAGAATAGATTTAAGTAGACTTAAAATACTGAAATGGAAATAAAATTTCACTTCAAGAAATTGTGAACGTATGTGCCACATTTGATCAATTTTTTTAATAGGAGTAAAATCAAGCCTCCCCTTTTTTTTAAAAAATTAATTTGTATTTATTTTTTTTTGATAGAGCAAGCAGAGGAGGGGCAGAGACAGGGAGACAAAGCATCCAAAGCAGGGTCTGTGCTGACAGCACAGAGCCCAATATGGGGCTCAAACTCACCAACTGTGAGATCATGACCTGAGCTGAAGTCAGACGCTTAACTGAATGAGCCACCCAGATGCCCCTTAATCAATTTACTGTATGTAAAAAGTTATAATTATGTGATATGTAACAGCACATTACTATAAAATAAATCCTTAAAGGATAAAGAATAAGTGAGTAGAAAAATACATTATCATCTCATAGAGACATATTATAGCGAAAAGTAAAGAACTTATTTCCAAGTGGAAAATACTTATGCAACACAATTTTTTACCAACTGTATGTACATTTTCATGAACATGTACACATATGTGCACATACACACATATATTTCATTACACATCCTCAGGCAATCGTTTTTTTCCTAATAAACCAGTGTGTGAAATTAAAGCTTTCTCTAAACATGAAGCAGTTTTCCTAGTTCATCTTAAAGCCAGAATGAGGCAATACTGCCATCTAGTGTCCATACCAAGGAGCACTGCCAATACAAATGTCCTATTTATTTAGAAAATTAAGTGTGCACAGGTAAACTGTCATTCCTGTGGGCAAGAGTACAGTTGATGAACGAAAGGAGAAAATACAAAAGGACCCTGGGAATTAATGGAAAGGGAAAAAAATAAGCATGTGGGACAATTACCCTTTTTCTGAATATGATTTCAGCCACATTTTGTTCTTAAACAGAGTGTATGTGTTACTTGACTTCCCTGGATACTTTATTGACCAAGCTCCTATCATTTTCCCTTAAATCTCTAGTCTAACTGAACTTTACTCGTTGGAAGTAAGATGTCCGCTTTATCTCTTACTTTTTATTTACCATTTTCTCATTTTTGTACAATAAACATGTATCACTTACGTAAACTAGAAATAATCAAAGAAAAAACAATCCTACTCATTCTCCACAGCCCAGCTCCATTTTGTGCCTTCTCTGTGAAGTCGTCTTTCTCTCGTCCTGCCCTATCCTCTCTGCTCTAAAATTCTCAGCAGCACTATCAAGCATCCATTTACAGCCTTACAGCATTATTGTTATGTATATGTTTTACCCCTCCCAGAATAAATTATAAGCTCTTTGAAAGGAAAAAAAAAAACCCCACTTATTATCCTTCTTTCCATCCCCAACAAAGGTAATTTTTGGGCATCTATGAAGTACAATCACATGTGATGCAAATGTCTTCCTTTTCTGTTTAGAACTGTCTACTTCGCTTCTCTAGACTTTGGTACATAAAAATTACTGTGTCATATTGAGAATATCATTTAACCTCGCTAAGGCTGTTTCCTATAATAAAGTTCATAATACCTGCTTTCTGTTTCACAGTTATTGCCAGAGCAAAAACAAAACAAAAATGTCATATAGTGTATGTAGAAAGCTATTAACAAAATGTAAGTCTGATTAAAAAGCAATTTCAGGAGCACCTGGGTGGCTTAGCTGATTAGGGGTCTGACTTTGGCTCAGGGCATGATCTCATGATTTGTATGTTCAAGCCCCATGTTGGGCTCTGTGCTGACAGCTCAGAGCCTGGAGCCCGCTTTATATTCTGTGTCTCCCTCTCTCTCTCTGCTCCACCCCTGTTCGTGTTCTATCTCTCAAGAATAAATAAACATTAAAAAATTTTTTTAAAGTAATTTCAGACAAAGCTTTTTAAAAGATATATATGAAAAAAATCCCTGTAATACAAATTAAAACTGAATTAGATTTTTTAAATTAACAGCATTAAGGCTACCAATCTACCTACCTATTATTTATATAGCTTAATAACCAACTAGAATACCTTTCTTCAAGAATACAATAAATGTAGATAAGAATTTTCTATAAATTCTGACATATAAAAATTATCTAACTTTAGGGTTGAGAATGTTAAGAACGTATCTGTTTTTGGTTCTCAAAGTCTTCTTTAAATGAAAACTTAAAAGTTACCACCATACAAAAATGTTATTATTTTATATATTTTTCAACCTAAAAACATACACATATAACAAAATGCTCATTGAAAATTCCAGGGTGAGTGCTTTTCATTAATACTAATCACATCATTCATTTGCTTTATCTTCTAGTCATTCACACCATGTTGTAAGAACTGTTCTTATGTACTAATTAAGAAATCTATTGTGACCATATATTTAATAAATAAGTTTTTCTTAAAATGTCAACCAAAATAAAAACCTTAATGACTTTATTTTGTTTTTAAAAAGTCTTATTTCCTATTTTTAGGCTAGTGCTGCCATCTAGTGAAAATTCTGAGAACATAACCATTCTGGGAATTTTTTTTTTAAATCATACTGTGGGGGCACCTGGTTGGCTTGGCTCAGGCCACAATCTCATGGTTTATCAGACTGAGCCCCACATCACACTGTGTGCTGAAACACAGAGCCTCCTGGGATTCTATCTCTTTTCTCTGCCCCTGCCCTGCTCATGCTTGGTCTCTAAATAAACAAACAAACAAACAAACATTTTTAAAAAAAATCATACTGTCAACTAATATCTATATGAGTAAGGATATTATAACTTTCCTACAAATACATTTTTAAAAATTGTCTTCATTAGATTATATTTCTACATTATAATTCTTCAAATTAATCATGAAGCCACTTATTTAATCACCAAGATAATTATAATCATTTAATTTAAAAATTCCTTTATTGAGGGGCATCTGGGTGGCTCAGTCAGTTAAGCATCCAATTCTTGATTTCAACTCAGGTTATGGTCTCATGGTTTATGAGTTTAAGCCCCACATCAGGGCTGTCAGCACAGAGCCTGCTTGGGATTCTTTTCTCCCTCTCTGCCCCTCTCCTGCTCATTATTTATTAAAAAATAAATAAACACACACAAAAAAATCCCTTTATTGAAAAAAGAAAACATCCAAAACATCAAGCTGTTTTTGTCATCAAGTTATACCTATAAATAAAAGAAAATTCAGGGATACCCTCAAAGATGCTATATTTGGAAATTTCAAGTACTTACCAAGAACAAAGTTCATACCAGTTAAAATGGTAACGTATGCTGACTAAAAATCTAAATGCCTGGAACTATACCAACTATACTACTGGAAGAATTCCATAAAAATAAAGATGACAGATAATAAGCTTACCTGGGAAAAGATGTTCGCGGTTGGAGCAACTCTGCTGTCCACAATACTATACAATATTGCTAATAACCTGTCGAGTGGAAATGGTTTTGGGCCAAGAAGATGATTGCTTGTCTGTAACAATAAAAGAACACGGATTTTATTCTTACAGAAGAGCATTCACTTTTTGCACTACAAATTCCTTGTAACAATACACATATACTGTTCCCCAAAGACCCTAACAACTCTAACTTCCAGTCTCTACATTAAAATCTTAGCTGATATGATCATGAATTATCTTTCAACTTTTCCTTCAAGGTTTTCTGACTTAGCATAAAACTAACAAGTCATCCATCTTAGTCCTGAACGTCCTGAAGATCATACCTATTTTGCTGCTGTAACTATATGTTCAGGGAGTTATCTAAGTCATTTGTCAAAACAGTGCAAATCTAAAACCAGGGTCTAGGTCCTAAGTCCTAGACAGAACTTACTCCTTACATCTCACTATTCATTCCTCTGTGTTGCATCACCAGGAAAACACATTTGTTCCATATAAGTAATTCTAAAAAATTAGTTATAGTAAATACTAGCTTAGAAAACCAATAAAATTTTGTAATTTATAAGCTGTCAGCCTGAAACAACCTAAACTTTAAAACTGAAAAATTGCAACATGTTCATACTTGTGTACAAATTCACATGATACAATACTTGTTATTAAAAAACTGAAGTGCTCAGGGTGACTGGGTGGCTCAGTTGGTTGAGAGTCTGACTCTGGCTCAGGTCATGATCTCACAGTTCACAAGTTTGCCCCGCATCAAGCTCTGTGCTGATAGCTCAGAGCCTGGAGCCTGCTTCAGATTCTGTGTCTCCCTCTCTTTGCCCCTCTCCTGCTAATATTCTCTCCCCTCCCCCCCCACCTCTCTCCTCTTTCTCAAAAGTAAATAAACATGAAAAAAAGAAAAAAGAAAAGTCAAGTACTCAAGGTCCACTCAGTAAGATAATTTTAATAGCACTGCTAGAATTTAAGTATCTATATTAAGCAATGAAAAATAAATGGAAATCTTTATTTACATGCAAGAGAATAATTATTTATTTAAAGAACGACTAAAAAGATGCCTACAGAGTTTACAAAATGTTTATCCCAGCTGTTTATATCTAAAAAATAGTTCAGAAATCATTTTCCAGGTCTTAAATTTTATATCCTTTCTCATTAAATACTTCAAGTGCTTAGAAAAGTATGGAGGCCAATATAACAATGTACCGAGCACCAAATTTTATCAAACCCTGACATTATGCAATATGTGCAAGGAAATAAAACATCAGATCACATCATAGATAAATTGAAGCTCCCTTACACCCCTCTCACATCTCATTTTCTCCCTAGAAGGAACCACAATCCAGAATTTGGTGTTTTTGCCACTTTCATTACAGTTTTTACACCAGTGTTACATATGTATTCATAAATAATATATAGCACTATCTGCAACATCTAATCTCATATAAATACTATGTTGGACTATCACTCTACCAAGTTGCTTTTCTCCAACATGTTTTTGCGATTTATCCATATTGATATATGTATCTCTAATCCTATTTTTTTTAAATTGCTTTAATGTTTATTTTTGAGAAAGAGAGAGTGACAGAGTGTGAGAGATGGAGGAGCCGAGAGAGAGGGACACACAGAATCCAAAGGAGACTCCAGGTTCTGAACTGTCAGCACAGAGCCTGACACAGGGCTTGAACTCACGAATTTTGAGATCATGACCTAAGCCAAAGTCAGATGCTCAACCAACTGAGCCACCCACGTGCCCCACTCTAATCCCATCTATAAACTACCTAACAGAATTCCATTTGATGACAAATCACTATCTACTTCTAAAAATTCATCATTATCCTTCATCACAAATAATAATGTGATGGACAATCTTGTACATATCCCCTTGTGTACATATGTGAGTCTCCCTAAATGGAATTGCTAAATTAAAGGAAAGGGCACAGACAATGCGGTGTGCTCACCAACGTTTGGTTCTCAGGCACACAGGAAGACTACATTTCTCAGTATCATACTTCCTGCAGTTAGATGAATACAGGTGACTATGATGTAACTGACTTCAGCCTAGCCTTTCAAACCTTTAATCTTCTTTTAGTCCTTTAATCTTCTTACCCTTTGGTGGCAACTTTGGAAATCACCATGTTTTACTTGGCATCACTATAAAAGAGGGCCATCCAACTCATACTCCGTTGAGTCAGGAATAACACATAAACCTTTGTCATGTAAAGCCGCTGAGGATTTGGGGGTTTGTTTTTTACTACAGCATAGCCTGGTCTCTATCCTGACAAATACAAAGTACAGTCACATATGAACTTTAATTATTGCCAACCTACAGAATATGCCGGCTCCTATTCTTCTACAGCAACATTTGAAAGCATCAGAATTTTTTTTTTTTAGTTTTGCCAATCCAAGAGCATGAAATATCAGCTATGGTTTAAAGATTCATTTCTCTCACTAGTGAATGAGGCTGATGATCATGTCAGCTTTGTTAGACATTCAGGTTCCTTTTTGTGTCATTTACCCACTTGTCAATTGGATTTTTGCCTTTTTGTTACTGGCCTGTATAGTAAGTCTTTAAAAATTCTAGATATGAATCATTTGACAGTTGTATGAGATTAATAAGAGTGGTTAACATCATGGTAGGCTTTGGAGTCATAAAGTCCTGAAACTGCATGCTGGTTCTACAACATTAACTAGATAACCTTGTGCCAGTTACTGAATTAATTTCTCTTTAATAGTTACTTAGTTTCCTCACCTAGAAAATGAAGAGAATCATAGAAACCACATTCAACAGGTCACTGTGAGAACTAAAGTAAGATCAAACACAGAGCCTCACCATATTTGGATTATAAATGCTCAAAAGCTTTTAATATAGTCATCATGATACACCTGTTTATGTGTTCTTTTTCTTTACTAGATAACTGCCCTGAAAACAGGAAATGTTTTATTCACCTTTTTATCCCTAGCACTTAGGATCATTAAATAAATGAATGGATGAATGAACAATGAATAAATCAATGAAATGATGTTCAAGACAGAAAGGAAAAAATAAAGGAAAATGTTGAGATACCTAAATGGAATAAGTATCCCTGTCCTCATTAACACTTAGAAGTGACTTGATGTTAAGTAAAAAGTTCCTAAATTCCAGAAGTAGTGGGAATCATGTGGGAGGCAACTCAGCCTGAGAATCGCATTGTGAATACCTACTTCTTTGATTTTCACTTTTTAAATTTTCTGATTAGAAAACACATGTCCAATTTAAAATTAAAGTGTTCTGTGGCACGTAAGGCATATGATAATTTATCTTCCTCACTGAACTGGTTTGTGTGCTATAAATGCAAGGTGGCTTCTCACCTAGAGGGGAAGACAAAGTCTGACAAATGCCTACAAATTCACTGTAGAGCTCAAGAAGGAAGGTCTGTAAGAACAGAAGAATCAAAAAAGGAAATCAAATCAATTATTGAGGAGTTAAATGGCATCAAACTTGGTGTCAAGTTACATAAAGAAAAATAGAGACAGAAACTTAATATGGATATCTATACCCCCCCAAAAAAACCCAGAAAACAATTCAAAGAAGGGGGGGAAGGGGACTATGAATGAGGAGAGGGGGAAAACTTTTGTTTTTCTATGTAAACTAACTGGCAAGTAATCTGGCGTCATGCATATGCATTTGTTGAATTAAAAAGTAAAATCTTAAAAAAAAAGTGTCAACTGAGTACACACAGAAAGAATACACAATTGAAGATATGTAATATTTTCAAAACAACTGTTATAATAATTATTCATGTGGTTTGCTTTTTAAAGTTTGATGCCTGATTAGATTGAGAGCTTCAGGAGGGCAGAGACAATACCTGTTCTGTTCTCTGTTATATCCATAGCATCCAGCAGAGTGCTTGGCATAAAATAAGCCTTCAATCACAACTTCAGGAGGAGAGGGAACAAAAATATAAACTAACAACTGTAAAGTTTCTTTTAAGCTCAGAATTTAAAACGACATGAACCAAAGACAAAAGAGGCTATTATAAAATTCAAATCAATAAGAGTAACATCAGAAGAACTAGAGTTTAGTGGTGTCTGGAGGGCTCAGTCGGTTAAGAATCTGATTCTTGATTTCGACTCAGGTCATGATCTCACAGTTTGCTGTTCAGGCCCTGTGTTGGGCTCTGCACAGATGGTATGGAGGCTGTTTGGAATTCTTTCTCTCTCCCTCTCTCTGCCCCTCTCCCACTCATGCTTACTTGCCTGCAGGTATACTCTCTCTCAAAAGAATAAATTAACATGAAGAAGAAGGAGAAAAAGAGAAGGAGGAGGAGGAGGAGAAGAAAAGAAAGAAAGAAAGAAAGAAAGAAAGAAAGAAAGAAAGAAAGAAAGAAAGAAAGAAAGAAAGAAAGAAAGAAAGAAGAAAGAAAGAAAGGGAGAAAGAAGTATTAGTAGTAATAGTAGAGTTCCTTTACAACTACAGGCATCTTCATGAGGTCTTTGCTCATACGGTTCCCTCTGTCAAGACCATCCTCTCTTTGACTTGCACAAATCTACTCATTCCACAGGGGTGGTCTGAGTGCAAGTTCTTCACAGTCCTCACTGATGACCAGCACTCATACATCTTCCACCTCAAAATTTTTAAATGCTTTTCTCTGTCTAAAGAATAGGCCTGGGGGCGCCTGGGTGGCTCAGTCGGTTGAGCGTCCGACTTCGGCTCAGGTCATGATCTCGCGGTTCATGGGTTCGAGCCCCGCGTCGGGCTCTGTGCTGACAGCTCAGAGCCTGGAGCCTGTTTCAGATTCTGTGTCTCCCTCTCTCTCTGATCCTCCCCTGCTCATGCTGTCTCTATCTCTCTTTCAAAAATAAAAAAAATATTAAAAAAAAAAAAAGAATAGGCCTGAAATTCTCAGTCTTGTATTCATTCTTCAATTTTCTTCATTCTATTTATTCATTTATAAATACCCAGCAAATAACCAATTCCTGAGATACAGAAATGAAGAGATGAGCTTCCTTCCCTTAAGAAACTGGTGAGTGACAAAATTCCTCCACAATCTGGCTTCAAATGACTTGTTTCTGAAATTCACCAGATACTTTAGCCAATAAGATTTCATTATTTCTTTTACACCCCACACTTTTTTTTTACCTCTGCTTCTTGACTACAATCATTTCCTCACGTGGAATGCCCTCCTCTCTCATCTTTGCACATCCAGACCTCACCATTCTTGAGCACCCATTCATATGCAAGGCCTACCACAAATCCTTCCTTGACTACCCCAGCCGTAAGTACTCTCTCATATCAATCCTTTATGACCCAAAGCAACTACACACATAAGAAAGAGGGTACAAAATCAATGGTATGCCTATAGTGGAAAGCCTAATCAGAGATGTCTCAGTGAGCAAGCAATACCAGAAGAATTTTTCTGTGCCAAGCAAATATATTTGGTAAGGAAATTTTCCTGTAAAACTCTGACTCTGTGTGAAGAGAGGAATAAAATCTTCCCTGAGAATTTCAATAGAAAATAGGGCTTAATGCTGATGGGGGGAGGGGGAGTATAATTCACAGTACCCGCAGTTATAAAAAGACGTTATTTCAAAAGACATATGTGATATAGAACCACTTGTCATAAAAAAAATCTCTGAAGATAATGTTTGGTTATGGATATAAATACAATACATGTAGCAAAACCTGGTATGAACGATTCCATTGCCTCCAAGACAGTAATCCCCCACCCCCATCCCACCCAAGGAGGGAGGGATTAATAAAGATGGTGGTCCGATTATGAGGGCTGAACTACTCTTTCACTTAGTTTTTTCCAGCATTTTCTTATGAAAAATGTCAAATATAATGTTGAAAGAAATCTTCCATGAACATCCTCTAAGGCCCTTGGAAGAGTCCACCATTAACGGTTTACCTATGTGCTTACCGTCTCGTCGCTCCATACTCCACCCCTTTACCCATCATTATTCTTTCTTGGGCATTCCAGAGACTGCTGCCAACAGCATGCAGCCCTCCGAAGGCTTCCGTGGCAGATCAAAGGTTAGAGCTCAAAATTTGTACAGTTTTTCTTTCGATGTGAAATTGACTTACAATGAAACGCACCAATCTTAAGTGAACATTTGCTGAATTTTAACAAATGCGAGCGTATGTGTAGCCCACACCCAAATATCAAGTTGTACAACAAGAACCCCTAAAAAACCTCTGTGCCCCTTCCTGCTCAACCCCCATCTCAGCCTCTACAGAGCAACCGATGTGCTATTTCCATGGTAGACTAGTTTGCTCGTCCTGGAATCCCACAGCGCCTGCTTTGCTCAAGGAGACTCCCCTCGCTCAGTGCTGTGTTCCTGGGATTCACTCTACTGGCTGTGCTAGGAATGTGTTAGGTTTATTGCTGAGTATCACTCCACTTGCAGGAAATGTGCCACTCTTTGCTTATTCACTTTCCATGATCCAGATAATGGATATCTGGGCTCCAGCTCATATCCCCAATAAGGTGGGTGAGTTCTAGTGCTCTTAAATGGCTGCACAGAAGTAAATATAAAACATTTCTAAAGAACACACTTCAGGCTTCAAAAATTCCAAATGACCAAGTTCGGCCAACAATTAAAAATAATAAAATGTTCAGGAACAAGGCATTTTGTCAGCAAAGACAGAAAATGGAAAATCAGTAGACCAACAAGTCCTTCTAACACTGGAATATAAGAGAGAATATACAATATTTTTATGTTAAAGAAAAATATTAGGAAAAATAAAAGTCATCAGACTTGAAATAAACCAAGGAAATGTCTAAGAATTATAAATAAAATATACCGGAATCACAAAGATGATGTAAACACAATAGACAAAGCCAAAGAGAAAGTCAAAACACAGAACTAAAGAGATCAGCCAGAACACAGCATAGAGACCAAGGGTAATGAAGAATGAGAAAGACTGAATAAACAGAGGACAGAGTGGGAAGGTCTAACCTACATCTAATCAGTGTCTCAGGAAGACAAGTTAGAGAGAATGAGGACAAGGCACTATTTGAAGAGTTAATTCATCAGAATTGAATAAAGGTATCCTTATTTAAATTCAATTAACAAAACAAACCCCAAGTAAAAACTTAAATCCCAGACTGACCTCAGTGAACCAGGAAAAAAAAAAAACTACAGGAAAAGAAGTTCTCTTCTAGCTAGAGAAAAACACAGATATTAACAAAGGAATAACAGACTAACAGTGGATTTTTCAACAGCAACAATAAAGCCAGAAGATGGCAAAACAATGCCCTCAAAGTCCTGAGAGAACACTATCAATTCAGGAGTGCGTACTGAGAAAAACTGCTTTTGAGAACAGGAGTGAGAAACAAAACTCAGAGCTTCTGTGATGCAAAGTTTACAGGCTGAATTTCTCCATCCTTTGCCAAGAAAAGCAGCAGTGGTTTAAATGTACAGAGTGGAACAAGCGATCTGAGTAGGCCCAATGCTCCTTCTGCCAATTTTAATCTGGCCCCACACCCCTACCTTCCTAGTGCTCAGGACCTCTAATTCCTAAACTGTTCCAGACTCCTCAGGTCAAATCTCTTGCTTTTGGGCTTAGGTGGCAACCTTCTCTGGAGGCTTAGTCACCTGTGTGTGTACCTATTAACGCAGTTCCAAACCGTGCAGGTCTCTTATCTACCCTTTATCTGTCCATTCACCTTCTGTATTTCTTCAGTGTCATTCTCATGGGTGTGTCAAAGGGGAAAAGAGGAAAACCAACTGTGGTTGGTTAAAAATTCCAGGGTAATCTTTGTCATCTATGAATTCTCTATAAAAACTTGTCAACTCACTTTTATCTCTAATATCAGCTCACTGGAATGTGCCTTCATCACTACATTCAATATAACAAAATATGGAACCTTACCATTAAGTAACTTCTTACATCCAAATGACTAATAAAAGCACACAGTCATTCACTTCCTATCATACCCTGAATTCATGAGTTCTTCCCAACAGAGATATTAAAATGTAAGTACCTTTTCATGCTTCTTTAGGAAGTTGGTTTTCTTGATTTTCCCATGATGCTGCAATTAAGGAAAATAACTGTTAAGATGGAAAAAAAAAGGTGATACTCCATAAAAACAGAAAATGTAATTTAAAACATGGCACATATAACACTTATTTCATATCTTAGGCTTCCTTATTTACCTCCACCTAAAATAACATATTTTAGGCTACTTTGACTTAGATTTAGAGTATACACAAGATAACTTCTGTATGTAAAGAAAAAGGTGTTAAAATAGTGATACTTCCTAAAAGAACCTAATATATTGGCTCAGTACAGCATTATTGGTTTCTATAAAAACAAAACTTCCAAAGATAAATGGGTTTTTATTCACCCCTTAAGGCAGGCTGTCAATTCACATTAGAAACACTGACTGAGGACATTTAGTTAAGCACATGGGATTCAATAGTCCTTTGCTTTCATGAAACTAAAGACTAGTGGGAAGATAAACAAAACAAATAAAAATTTATTACAAATACATTTAATAATAAATAAAATTATATATATTTTTTCAAAAAGAAAAAAATTCCAAAATGGAATTTCTCCAACTAATGTACATGCAGAAGAGGCTTCTGAATGGTCTGCATGTCAATGTATGGAGTACACAGCACCCTTAGAACTATTCCCATCTCTCACACTTTAAACAAAACCTTATTTATATGTATTGTTAAACCTAGAATTATTACCTAAGGTATACCTGAACTCTTCTGTGAAACTACGTACTTTTCCCATACAGATTATGACCTTAATTTAAAGCCTTTTTTTAGTAAGCTCTCCTTTTATTCCTTTTTTTCTTTTTTAAAGAGAGAGAGTACAAGTGGGGGAGAAAGACAAAGGGAAAGGAGGGAGAGAGAGAAAATCCCAAGCAAGTTCCACACTCAGCCCAGAGCCCGATGTGGGGCTCAATCCCACAGACCTTTGGGATCATGACCTGAGCTAGAATCAGGAGTTGGATGCTCAACTGACTGAGCCACAAAGGCATCCCACATAGTTAGCAATCTCTTATTCTAATCTCTACCCCTGAGAAATTACAAGTGTTGAGAAATTTCAAAACATTCCTGGAATCTTCAAAAACAAAGTAAAAAGAAATAATTATTACCTTAAGAAAGAACCTCTTGTCAGTTCTTGCTGGATTGTATGAAGCGAGGTAAGCAGCAATTAAAATAAACTTGGAGTAATATGGAAGTTCTACATGAGTATATGCTGAGAGCCCTACAGAACAAAAAGCTTTCATGAAGGCATTGAATAGGCTACCACTAAGTTTCTCTTATCTTTTCTCACTTATGTTTTGACTTCCATATGGTGTTCTCTTGTACAAATGACCTATTCCCTAAGCTTAAAGTGTCATATAATGATGGTGGCAGCAGTGGTAGGAAACATCACTGTTAGTCATATGCTTGCTCATTCTATTATTTTTGCTGAGCTCCTTCTATTCTGAACTCTAAATCCTACTCATTCTGCCCTTCAAAGCCATATTTTCCATTAAGCCTTCCCTGATGCCTTCCTATCAAACCAAAGTAGAAAATCTGTCCCTAATATGAATTCTAACTTTGAGTATTTAGCTCATGGCCTGTGTAACTTTATACCTTGTATTAACAGTTAATTATATACATAAATTATATTTCTTACCAAGCTATACTGTTTGCTGAAGGAACTGTATCTAGTATGTTTTTATAGGTATCCCTATAGTATGCTGCACAAAGGAAAAAAACTAAATGAGCAGATAAATAAAACAAGAGAGCCAGGCAAATAGCATTGATGTATACAGGAAAGGAAGGAATCTGCTAGTTACAGAATATCTAGTATGTGTCAGACACTGTGCTAGGTGCCTTATTTAGACATCTCTGAATCTTTGTAATAACTTAAAACTAGACATTCTACCCATTTTGGTTGAGGACACTGAGGTGGACTCAAGGTTGTACAATTAGGGAATAAAGCAGACCAATCATTACAGATTTTCTAATGCCAGCATCTATTTCTTTCCATTGGAACATAAAACTGGAAATCACTTGTATGGCACCTAGAGCATTTAGAAACCAAAAGAGACAAAACAGAATTGCAACACCATTTAATTTTACACCACCTCAACAACATCTAGACAGTGATCTATTTTTTAAAATATTTTCGATACATGCTTAATTATAAGTAAAAGTTCTTCTATGGAGATAAATCCAAACTGATAGTTTCTTTAAAGAAAACAAAAGCACAAGGTTTTTTAAACTTAACCAACAGAAATGCATCCCCCAAAGTGGGTTAACATAAAACTTATGAAGTACATATATACTGAGATAAAACTGTGTCACACAACTCAACAAAAGCATTTAAAGAAATTAAACTGCTTGAGTTTTACAGGATATAATCCAACATTTAGAAAAGAGAAAGCTGATATTTGAATTATTTCCTCTCACTAAGTAGAGCTTCAGTTAAGAGAAAATCATTCATTCAAATATCACTGTAGCTTCTAGAGTCTTTTCTGTCACACTACTTACTGACTAATGCTAACTTTAGAATTAACATCAGTATCTTAGTTATCAGTAATCAATTAAAGACATGTCTCTGGTAACTGTCTCAACATGTCCTTGGATACCTTTCAGTTGTGCTGGATCAGTATCATCTTTCTGTAGCTTTTCCCACTGTGAACTGAAAGAAGACAGAAGAGTAATAATGGTTTGAAAATACATGAAATCAATATACTGGACTTAAGAGAGTTCTAGAAAAAAGTAAAAATTTTTGATTTAAGAAAACAATTTCTTTACAAATAACATATATATGCAATAATATACCTGTGCCTCAATGAAATCACTGAGCGCATATTAGAATATAAACTTACATATCAACACCTAGATGTTAGTTTTAATTTTTTAAAGTTTATTTATTTATTGGGGGGAAGGGGCAGAGAGAGAGGGATAAAGAATCACAAGCAGGCTTCACGCTGTGAGCACAGAACCAAACACAGGGCTCGAACTCATGAACTGTGAAGCTGAAATCAAGAGTAGGACACTTAACCAACTGAGCCATCCAGGCGCCCCAATACTCAGGTGTTAATTTTTAATGTCTTTTCCTGATCATAATTTTAAAGCTATCAGAAAGTACCAATAAATAAATAACATCACCTATCCTTCAGTATAACTCCCCATGTTTCAGTTAGCATATCAGATGCAACTGTTATACACTACTTCTAACTCTGTAACAATCTCTTAAAATAAGTACCATTTCACCAGAAAACTGAGGTCCACCCAGGACCAAGGTTAAGTTGCCCAAGGACAGGGGCGCCCGGGTGGCTTAGTCGGTCAAGCGTCCAACTTTCACTTAGGTCATGATCTCGCAGTTTGTGGGTTCGAGCCCCGCGTCGGGCTCTGTGCTGACTGCCAGCTCCGAGCCTGGAGCCTGTTTCAGAGTCTGTAACTCCCTCTCTCTCTGACCCTCCCCTGCTCACGCTGTCTCTCTCTCTCTCCTAGAAATAAATAAAACATTAAAAAAAAATTAAAAAAAAAAAAAAAGTTGCCCAAGGACATCCAGCCAGTCAGTAATGGAGCTAAGACCTGAATCCTTGTAGAATGCCTGCAAAGCTCACGCCATTTCCACTGCCTCCTCTGACCTTACTTGCAATTAAAACTATTAAACAGCCTCAAATATTATTAAGAATATAAAGTAAGGATATGACAAGTCAAATTCATTAGGAAACACACTATGGTGTAGTAAAAAGACGCCCTGAGAGACAGAAGTTTTAGCTGTATGACCTTGAATAAATCAATATACTTCTCACCAAAATATAAGGCAGTTAGATGCAGTGATCTGTAAGGACCCTCTCAAACTCATTAACTCAGCTCAAAATACTAATTTAAAAATAAATGCCAGATCAGAACGAAATATCCCAAATTTAACTGTACTCCAAATCTGCAAGCAGAGCTGAAAATTATGGAGATACAGGTGTACTTCATTTTATCATGCCTCACTTTTCTGTGTTTTGCAGATGGTGCATTTTTTACAAATTGAAGATTTGTGGCAACCCTGCATCAATCAAGTCTACTGGCACCAATTTTCTAACAGCAACTGCTCATTCCATGTCTCTGTGTCACATTTTGGTAGTTCTCATACTATTTTAAATTTGTTCATCACTATTATTTGCAATGATGATCTGTGATCAGTGATCTTTGATGTTACTGCTTTAACTGTTTTAGGGGTTCAAAACTTGTGCCCATATAAGATGGGAAACTTAAACGCTCCAATGACTGACCGACCATTTACCCATCTCTCCCTCTCCTTGGGCCTTCTTATTCCCTAAGACACAGTAATATTGAAATTAGGCCAATTAATAACCCTACAACGGCCTCTGAGTATTCAAGTGAAAGGAAAAGTCACATCTCTCACTTTAAATCAAAAGTCAGAAATGATTAAGGTCAGTGAGGAAGTCCTGTCAAAAGCCAAGATAGGCTGGAAGCTAGGCCTCTTGCACCAAACAGCCACATTTTGAACATAGAGGAAAAGTTCTTAAAGGAAATTCAAGCTGCTACCCCCAGTAAACACATAAATGATAAGAAAGCAAAATAGCATTACTGTTGTCTGGACAAAGTATTAGTGGTCTGGACAGAAGATTAAATCAGCCACAACACTCCCTTCAGCCAAAGCCTAATCCAGAGCAAAGCCCAACTCTCTTCAATTCTATGAAGGCTGAGAGGAGTGAGGAAGCTACAGAAGAAAAGTCTGAAGCTGGCAGAGGTTGGTTCACAAGGTTTAAGGAAAGAGGACATCTCCATAACGTACAAGAGCAGGGTGAAGCAGACGGTACCGATGTAGAAACTGCAGTAGCTGTCTAGAAGATCAAGCTGAGATCGTTAATGAAGGCGGCTACACTAAACAAGAGATTTTCAGTGCAGGTGAAACCGCCTTCTCCTGCAAGATGCCGCCATCTGGGACTTTCATAGCTAGAGAGTTGACTCTCTGGTTAGGGGCTAATGTAGCTGGTGACTTTAAGTTGAAGCCAATGCTCAATGACTGTTCCAAAAATCCTAAGGCCCTTAAAAATTATGCTCAATCTACTCTGCCTATGCTCTGTCAATGGAATAACAACCCCTGGATGGCAGCACATTTATTTACAGCATGGTTTACTGAGTATGTTAAGGCCACTGTTGAGACCTACTCCTCAGAAAAGATTCCTTTCAACATGTGACTGACTGCTCATTCACAAAATATCAACAAGAACAAGAGTTTGGAAGAAGCTGATTCCAACCCTCAAGGTCAGCTTTGAGGGGTTCAAGACCTCAGCGGAGGAAATAACTGCAGACGGGATGGAAACGGCACGAGAACTAGGATGTTAAGTGGAGCCTGAGGATGGGGCTGCATGGCCATAATCTCATGAACTTTAATGGATGAGGAGTTGTTTGTGATGCATGAGTAGTTTCCTGAGATGGAATCTACTTCTGGTGAAGATGATAGGAAGATTTTTGAAATGACATCAAAGGATTTAGAATTCTATATAAACTTAGTTGATAAGGCAGCAACAGGGTTTAAGAGGACTGACTGATTCTGAAAGTTCTACTGTGGGTAAAATGCTATCAAACAGCACTGTCAACAAAATGGCGGCAAATTACATCGTTGTCTTAAGAAACTGCCACAGCTACCCCAACTTTCAGCAACCACCAGTCAGCAGCCATCAACATCAAGTCAAGACCCTCCACCAGCAAAAATTAAAACTCACTGAAAGTTCAGATGATGGTTAGCAATATTTAGCAGTAACATATTTTTTATAAAGGTATGTACATTGGTTTGTTTGTTTGTTTTTAGATAATGCTATTGCACTCTTAATAGACAGTAATATAGGATGAACTAACTTATATATGTACAAGGAAACCAAAGAAACTCATTTGGCTCACTTTACTGCGTTATTTTTTATTGCAGTAGACTGGAACAGAAGCTGCAACGTCTCCAAGGTACACCTGCACAATAATATGGGAAATTCCAACGGGCTACCAGTAACCTATGTGGACAGCAGACCCAGTACAGCAAGCTGACTTTCAAAATAGATCACTTCTGCCACCTATGGCTCAATAATGCTTCACAGGTTATAAGGCATTTTCATTACTTCTTATAAAAGCCAAGAAAGATAAATTTTATCATTTACATTGTTATAACCCAGACTTTGAGATAATCTAAATTGATAAGATTTTCTTATATGGCAAGTACCCCTGTAATGTTAAACTCTCAAAGGACAACCAAGTGAAAAAATGACCATCTTTAATGAAAAAAGAGGAAACGAACATTTACCAAGTGTCTTCTATGAACCCAGCTTTTAAAATATTCCACTTATCATTCATGAGTTTATAAAGCAGACAGGATCACTTTTTTTTTTTCCTTTCTGTTTTTCTTTTTCTTTTTTTTTTTTTAATAAATGACGAAACTCAAAGTCAGAGAAGTTAATCTGACTAAGGCTACAAAGTGGAACCAGTTTAAACTGAGATCTGACTAAAAAGTTTATCCATGTTTTAAATAAATGTTTATGAATTATCAATTTCCAGAGGTGATTCAGAGAGTAGTTGGTTAATTAGGTCAAATAGGCTAGAATTTTAAGATGAACCAGGGAACAAGGTTAGAGTCTTTTTCATAATTTGTCCACACTGCTTATAAAAGCTGTACAACCAACATTTACTCCCAACATCAGCCTAGTGAGTCAGGACCTAGCCTTCCAGGACTTTATTCTTTATTCTGCTTATCCAAAGTATTTAATCTCAATTAGGAAATATAAAATATGTGATTTTTTAAAATTTATTTTAAAATATTTAAATTTTTAGGGGCGCCTGGGTGGCTTAGTCGGTTAAGCATCCGACTTTCGCTTGGGTCATGATCTCGCGGTTCATGGGTTCGAGCCCCGCGTCAGGCTCTGTGCTGACTGCCAGCTCAGAGCCTGGAGCCTGTTGCAGTCTGTGACTCCCTCTCTCTCTGACCCTCCCCTGCTCACGCTGTCTCTCTCTCCTAGAAATAAATAAAATATTAAAAAAAATTTTTTTTTAATTTTTACATGGGTGAAGGGTCAGGGATAGTGGGAAAAATATAGATGAGTCACACCTTGAAGCAATGTGAATGCTTTCAAGTGGACCAGTAGGTATCACCACTGAGAATGCCATTTCCCTACCATCCTATGGAAAATCTCACTGGTCCTTTATATCGCACTGCAAGAAAAAAGGGAACTTAAGGGCATTCCATATGATTGGACTACAAAGGTAGCCAGGTGGAACAAAAATGCAAACTGTCCTAACTACCAAAAATTTTTTCAAAGACAAATAACTGCATAAATTCAGCAAATTAACATGACAAAGTTAATATAACATATACATTTTGTATCAATAAATACAAATGAATGTAATTCACCCATTAAAGAAAAGGGTTTTCAAACTGCCTCAGCAAAGGGCATCTGGGTGGCTCAGTCGGTAAAGTTTCTGAATCTTGGTTTTGGCTCAGGTCATGATTTCAAGTCCCTGGGATCAAACCCTGCATCCAGCTATGCACTGACGGTGCAGAGCCTGAGCCTGCTTGAGATTCTCTCTCTCTCCTTCTCTCTCTGCTCCTCCTTCCCACCAAAAAAATAAATAAACATTTAAAACAAAACAAAATGTCTCATCGAAGGAGGAGGTTAGATTAGCAAATTATCTCTGTGCTCTATCTTTCTGGGAAAGAAACACATTATAGGTTATATATTAATTGCAAAGGGAAAGAAGTGCCTTTGCATACATCAAGATTTATGTGCATACACATGCATATTTTTTAAGATAATATTTTATTTTTAAGTTTATTTATTTTGAAAGAAAGTGTATGCATGTGTGCGCATGTGAGGGGGAGGGGCAGAAGGGAGGGGCAGAAAAAGAGAGAGAATCCCAAGCAGGCTCCACACTGTCAGCACAGAGCCCCACACAGGGCTCAATCTCACAAACAGTGAGATCATAAACTCAGCCAAAATCAAAGTCAGACACTTAATTGACTGAGCTATCCAAGCACTCCCAAAAATTATATAATGTTTTTAGGAAAAAGAGTAAATAAGGTAAGGGTGGATATGAGACTTCTTTGAATATATGTTTTGAAAAATATACTTCTGGGGGCACCTGCGTGGCTTAGTTAGTTAAGCATCCAACTTTGGCTCAGGTCATGATCTCATGATTTGTGAATTTAAGCCGTGAACTGGGCTTCTGCAGTCAGCACAGAGCCTGCTTCAGATCTTCTGTCTCCATCTCTGTCTGCCTTTCCACTACTCATGCATTCTCTCTCTCAAGAATAAACATCTGAACACACACACACACACACACACACACACACACAAATTGTACTTCTGACTTATTGACACCCATGTGTTACCTGTATGGCAATCAGTAAACCCACTCTACTTTTCCCTCTCTTTCCCTTCTCTTTCCATGATTTAACTTTGTAACTGTGTTATTTCTTCCCTATCAGACAGAACATGTAATATTCATAATACTCATTTACCCTTGTTTTCATCTTTTAGTTCTGAGCTAAGATTAACTGAATTCAGTGCTCATCATCAACCCTTTTGCTAAAGTTTCCCCAGTCATGCCTGTTGCACACCCTTTTCAGTAGAAGACTCTTGGGAAGGTGTTTATGAGCAGTATTCCTAGAGTTCTTACATGTTTACAATGGTTTCTAGAGCCCTGATACTTGATCGATAGGTTGGCTGGATACAAAATTCCTTGCCTTACACTTCCTTTCTTGTTAAGTTCCTTGAAAATGTTGCTCCCCTGTTGTTTCTCTTCATTAGATTCACTGCCCTTATCAAGTAGCTGAACTTTCTGCCTAGATTCTCAGAAATAGTTGTTTTTTTTGTTTGTTTGTTTGTTTGTTTGTTTTAGAGTTAAAAAAACAAGAAAGTCTCTGCAGTAGGCTCAGTACAAGTCCCTAAAGATATCCATGCCCCAAATGCTGGTACCTGAGAATATGACCTTACATGGTAAAAGAGACTTTGCACAAGTGACTGAGTTAAGGATCTTGAGATGGATAGATTATTCTGGATTGTCTGGGTAGGCCCAATGAAATCACAATTTAAGAGGAAGACAAGAGGTTCAAAGAGAAGAGAAAATGATACACTGCTGGCTTTGAAGTCAGAGCAAGGAACACAGGCCAAGGAATGCAGGTAGCCTCTAAATGATGGACAAGGCAAAGACACAGGTACTCCCCAAAAGCCTCCAGAAGGAAAAGAAACAGAGCCCTGTGCACCCATATTAGATTTCTGAAATCCAGAAATATAATACATGTACATTTTTAAGCTACTAGTTTGTGGTAATTTGTTACAGATTAATAGACTAGGGTAGTCTCCGAATTGACCATTCTGGGTCAAATGAAAAGATGAACTCAGTAATCTGTGGAACCAGGTCTTCTTTTACTTCTGGAAAGTCTTCTTCGGTTACAGTTTTAGATCTGTGTTCAAATCCACTGTTTTCTTTAGGAACTCCAATTATACACATATCGAATCTTTGCCGTCACATTTATGCATTCTACTTGATTATTTTTACCTATTTAGTTTTGTCATCTTGGTTGTTTTCATTTCTGTCTTCAATACCGTTTATTAATTCTCGGTTGAATCTACTCTCCTTGGATATCTTAAAATTCCATTTTCATTTGAGGAGATTAAGTATCAAGTTCTCTCCACTTTGATATGTTCAATGTGTTTGCTTGAATCTGAAAACAGATGATTTACTACGAATGCAGGGGTAAGGGTCTGGGATGGCTTAGTAAATTTTTTAATTCTAAAATGCTTTCTTCTGTAAGAATAATGAAGTGCAGTGCCATTCTGAGGGGGAGGGATTGGTTTATCTCCTGATTTTGTCATTCTCTTCTTATTTGACGGTGGGGTGGTGGGGTTCCCTAATCTCTATCCCCCACTTCTTTCTTGACTACCTACTCTTCAGGGGATGCCCTGCCCTTTCAAACCACCTGTCTCCCCTCAAAAACAGTACTTCCCTAAGAGAGCCATGATAATTCTTGTCATACATGCTCTTAAAACACTTAAAGTCTTCAGTAGCTAGTGCTCTAACCCTTCAGGTCCCACTCATTCTCAGTATTTACCCACTCAGGACTGGACTCTCAACTAAAGGTGATTTCATCTGTCTTTCACCACTACTAGTGAGCCCATCTCCTATTCCCTATGTCTTCTCCTTGCAGTTACTGCTTAAGGGTGTATTTCAGCATGAACTCCAGAGCTGGCTCTGCTGGCCTCAGTTGTTTCATTAGTTACATATAAATGGAAGTTTGTAGTCAACTCTGAAGACTCCCAGTTATGGTGCAGGCAAAGATTAAAAGTGATTTTATTTGCTCTCCTTATTGTTCTTATGGAGAAAACTGGATTTACGTGGCCATCACTATCCTATGGGAAACTCTTAAGTCCTTCCATTATTACATAAAAATCATTTTAAGCATCCAAATTTTTCTACCTTTAAAAGAGCACATAACAAGATTTTCATTCTGGGACTTCCAAAAATCCTCATCAAATGACATTTATTTAAAATGTTTTATTTATTTTTGAGAGAGAGAGAGAAAGAGCGAGAGAGAGCGAGCATGAGCAGGGGAGGGACACAAAGAGAGGGAGACACAGAATCTGAAGCAGGCTCTAGGCTCTGAGCTGTTGGAGCAGAGCTCGACACGGGCTCAAACTCCAAAGTCTGATGCTTAACAAGTGAGCCACCCAGGTGCCCCTCAAATAACTTTTATTGAAAAGAAATAACAGTATGTTTGTAATTTTTATATTTTTCTGAAACTATTACATTTCTACCTGAATTTCAGTCTAATTGGCTAATTAAATGAGCAAAGTTAGTAAAGAAAAGGAGTTACAGACTAAGATATTTATGGGAGAAAAATGATAACACAATTGACCAGAAAGTGAGAAAAGCAGACAGTGTTGATGTTTTTAAATTTCCTATACTGCTTTATAACTGAGGCTTAATCTATCACTTAAGATTTTATTATTCACAAATCATTTTCACACACGATTATCTAAATCTTGTAAGGATTGTTAAGAGGAGAAAACTGAGGCCTAGAGTCCTAGTGACTGAGATCACACAAGGCAGAATATGGCTGAGATGAAATTAAAACTCAGTTCCTCCCCCTGCACTAAATGCCACCACGTTTCCTGCTTCATTACTATGAAATGTTAATACAGACAAATGTAGACTTATGACTTAATTTATACATTGCTTTAATAATCAAATTTTCATTATACTATTCAAATATCTAACACAAATATAAGAAACAAAGCTGAAGTTCATTTTCCTGTAGATTTCTAGACTTAAAAAAATTACTAATTCTGAGACATATGTCTTGCTTCAAACTGTGTAACATACTGGTTAAAAATTGTTTGCTCTTCCCAAAATAAGAAGAAATGATTCAAAGCTCATGAATATTTTCCTAATTGTGAAGAAGGTAAATGAAAATATATATATACTGTAGTAGACAAAATATCCAAACTAAAGATAAAGAAATATTATATCCATATTAAATAGAAAATTACCTTGATATTTCCCGGAGATAAACAGTCTGCATGGCTTTCTTCAAATGAGGTTCAATATTTCTCCAGAGTTTGCGAGTATCACGTTCATTTGCTACCCCAAATGAGAGAAAATTACAAAAATTCAGATCTTACAGAAATTTTTTTCAAAACAAACATTCATAAGTAAAATTACATAGGTACCTTCTCCTTTAACCACAGGTTCACAATATTTAGGAAAATTAAGTACTGCCTGTAAATAAAGGGGAATAAAAGAAAAAAGGCATTATTTTCCAAGTATAATTTTCATTAGAATTTAGGCAATTTTATTTCAATATAATTACTCAAAAAGTTTTATAGCTTATTCCAGTAATAAAACAGAATGTATCAAAAAAGATAGTAAAACAACACGTAAAATACTCCTTAATTGGCTAAATATTGCTAATGTATTAGCCTCTAGATATAAAGCAATATAGCAAAGCATAATTTGTCATTTTATCAGATAATTATGTCACAAAGGACATAATAAAATACTACTAGCCCAAAAAATTAACCTGTTATTTTCCAGGTTTGAACATTCTCACACATCAAACATCATCTCATTCACTACAATTCAAAATTATGTGATTGGAAACACTATCTGAGACTATTATAAATTTAAATTCTTGGCATCATGCCAGGCATACTAGATTACAATCTCTAAGAATGAGATCCATGAATCCATGTTTTAACAATCTCTCCAGGAACTCTATGTATTACAAAGTCTGAGAAGCACTAATCATTATTACTTAACAGTTTTCCGTGAATTAACACTGGAATTCTTTTTTTTTTTTTTTTATTTCTAGAGAGAGAGAGAGAGAGACAGCGTGAGCAGGGAGGGTCAGAGAGGGAGTCACAGACTGAAACAGGCTCCAGGCTCTGAGCTGGCAGTCAGCACAGAGCCCGACGCGGGGCTCGAACCCACGAACCGCGAGATCATGACCCAAGCGAAAGTCGGACCCTTAACCGACTAAGCCACCCAGGCGCCCCTAACACTGGAATTCTACTGTGAATTCCAAGCAAAGTGACAAAAAAAATGCTGCTGCCGTTTATTAGTATTAATTTGAGGAGCTGCCTGGATGGCTGTCAGTTTAGCATCGGCTTAGGTCATGATCTCAAAGTTCATGGGTTCAAGCCCCACTTCGGGCTCTATGCTGACAGCTCAGAGCCTGCAGCCTGCTTCAGATTCTGTGTCTCTGCTCTCTCTGCCCCTCCCCCACTTGCACTCTATCTCCCTCTCTCAAAAATAAACATTAAAAATGTTTTCTTAATATTAATTTGAATACAAGTATTTCATACTAAAATGATTCGATAATGAAGTCTGGAGAAAGATATACATAAACGCAGAACTATAAACCTCAAATCCAGAAGATAACGGAGCTAAGAACTAATCCTTGAAACAGTTTTTCCTATTTTACTCCACAAAGTGCAATTGTTTAGGACAGAAAAATATTTCAAACTCTGTTAATATCAAGTATAGAGAGGTCAACTCTCTTAACTTAGTTCCAGGTTTTCAGATCTAAACACTGCTTAGTAACACTAATAGGTCATAATGTTAGTAGGAACTGATAAACAATTTGGCTAACAGCTTTTTTTTTTTTTTGGCAAAAACATTAAAATATATGTTTAAGCATTTACAAATAGTGATACAAAGGTAATAAAGATAATTTTAGGAGACTTGTTTCCAGTTTTACTTTAAGTTAAGTACTTACCCCATGTCATTCTTCAAGAACTTGCTGAGTATATAAAACTATATGATTATAATGGGACACTTTAATTGTCCAAATGCAATCTCTGTATTAGGTCTATAAATCTTAGCCCATAATAACATGGAATTTCACAAACAAAATCATATGTTCAAATACAAAATACTTCTTACAACTTTGGCTATCAACTTTCAAATGTGCTCTCCAATATTATACCCATTTCTCCTATATTAATCCCCAAATATAAGCAAGTTCTCACATCCCTATAGTAATATTACTTAGAGCAAAATCTAACTTCAGGCCCACTGGTATTTTAAACTGTCCTCCCAGCCACCCAGAGAATAGAAACAAAAAGGCTGCTAATAAAATCACAAAAATTATTTCAAAGCCCAAGCAGAAATAACGTTTAAATGATTATTTGACATAATAAATTTTTACTTCCACTGAACATTCCCCTCATTTTAATTTCCCCAATATTCCTTAACTTTTAAGCATATCTTATACTCTTAACTGGTTGCATTAATAAGAAGTGGGTGGGAGGGCAAGACAGATGCATAATTTTGTTAAGAAATGACCATGTGCTCAGCAAATATTATGCTCATAATTGTAACAAGAGAAGCATACTTATCAAGAGTTAGTTATGGCCACTTGTTATCTCACTCACTCCTGACAATTGCACATTTATGATGCCCACTTGCCAACTCAGAAACCAAAATATAATTTGCTTACAGGCATGCAGACTCCACTGCCTGAATTTATGATCATGGATTTGTGAGATGTTCTGGGAACTTACTTTTTTTTTTTTTCTTAAGCAGTTTATTGTCAAGTTGGTTTAAACACCCCGTGCTCATCCCAACAAGTGCCATGCCCATCACCCACCTTCCCGTCTCCCCCACTCCCATCAGCCCTCAGTTTGTTCTTGGCATTCAAGGGTCTCTCACGGTTTGTCTCCCTCCGTCTCCCCCACTATTTTTCCCCTTCTTCTCCCACATCGTCCTCCATTAACTTCCTCCTAATCCACCTATACATGCAAACATATGGTGTCTGTCCTTCTCTGTCTGACTTATTTCGCTCAGCATAACACCCTCGAGTTCCATCCATGTTGCTACACATGGCCAGATTTCATTTTTTCTCATAGCCATGTAGTATTCCATTGTATAAATATACCACATCTGCTTGATCCATTCATCACTTGATGGACACTTAGGCTCTTTCCATGTTTTGGCTACTGTTGAGAGTGCTGCTATGAACATTGGGGTACATGTGCCCCTATGTATCAGCATTCCTGTATCCCTTGGGTAAATTCCTAGCAGTGCTATTGCTGGGTCATAGGGGAGTTCTAGTGTTAATTTTTTGAAGAACCTCCATAGTGTTTTCCAGAGTGGTTGCACCAGCTTACATTCCCAACAACAGTGTAGGAGGGTGCCCGTTTCTCCACATCCTTGCCAGCATCTAGAGTCTCCTGATTTGGGGAACTTACTTCTAAACCAATAAAGGCACAATGTCATCAAAGCCTGAGCCAGGTGAAACTGAAAGACTGTTTTCCCTTATACTGCAGAAAAAAAACTTGCATTGCTTTAAGAGGCAAAACAATCTATTATGAATAATGACTAGGTTGCCCTAAGACAGAGACAGGCAATTTAGGACACTTCAAACTCTCCCTCAGTGAGATTTTCAGCAAAACTTCAGTACTGCATTTGAAATTACTTGTTAGAAAATGATCTGATACATGTATATTGTAGTAAGCAAAATTCTAAGACAGACCCTCATATACACAAATACATTCTCTCAGTTATTCAATCAAATGCTATTTTAGGTACTGTTGTGAAAGAATTTTGTAGATGCGATTAAAGTCCCAAAGATTGTACTATTTATGGGAGAGTTAAAATGAAGAGATGATCAGATGAGTCTGACCTAATCACACAAACTCTTCAAAAGCAGAAAATGTTCTCTGGCCAGGCACAGAAATCACAGACTGGGTATATGAGAAGGAGTCAACAAACCCTTGCTAGCTGGTGGATGGAAAGTTGTGTGGAAAAAAGTACACGTGCTCTCTAGGAAGCCTGAGAGGGACTTGGCTGACAGCTAGCAGGACAGCTCTGAATCTCATTCTTAGAGCCAAAAAGAAGTGCATTCTGTCAAGTCTGAATGAGCTTGGAAACTATTTTCCCCAAAACCTCAAGCTGAGAATAGTTTAGCCAAAACTTTAATTTCATCTGTGATGTCCTGGGCAGAGAAGCCAGCAACAGTTCCTGGATTTCTGACCTACAGAACTATGAGCGAATCAATGTTTATTGTTTTAAGCCACTAAATTTGCAGTAATGTGTTATGCAGCAATAGAAAGCTAATACGCATGTTGAAGTATAAATGTAAAAAATATTCCAATATTCCAAGGCCAAGTAGAAATAATGTCTGAACTCTTTTGCTTTTTTTATAAACACCCACATTTTATCTCTGAAACATTAGAAGGAACAAAAATCAGAACTGAAAACATTTGTATTAACATTAAATTAATCAAGCAATGAGGTCTTACCATGTGCCAGGTTTTACTATTCTAAGTGCTCTACATTCTCTATATGATCATTCATTTAATCCTCTGAATGATCCTATGAGGTAGACATTATTATTATCATCCCCATCTTACAGAAGTTACAGTATACTCCAACCTCTGACTTCTCCTTCTCTGATCAGTTACAGAAAACTCTCTGCTTTAAAGTGCTTATGTGATTAGGTGATACCCACCTTGGTAATCACAGTATCTTAAAAATAGGATAATCTGAAGCTAGACAGATATAAAAAAGTGATTAAGTTGAAATTCAGATGAGAAGCAAGATATTTACAAGGTTTTAAAGTACATCCCCACAAAACACATATTACAAAGGAAAAAAGAAAAACCTCTTAATCAAATGATCAAAGTGAACATTATCACTGACAAAATAACATGAAATCCTGCAATACATGATAGGATGCAAGTAAACAAAGCATCATTTCTATGATATTCCTGTCAGATGCATAACCTGAATCTGATAAGCCAATATTAGTCAAATCCAAACTGAAGGTGATTCTACAAAACTGTCCTACAATCTTCAAAGGTCTCAAGGTCATGAAAGTCAAAGACTGAACAACTGTTCCAGATGAATGTTCAAGAAACATAACAACTAAATGCAATATGTGATTCTAAACTGGACTCTTTTGCTCTGAAGCACATTATTGTGACAACTGTCAAATAGTGAATAGGGCCTGATGATCAGGTTGTGGCAAGGAATCCATTTTCACATTCTGATAGTTGTACTGCAGTTATGTGGAAAAATGTCTTTCTAGGATATGCACACTGAAGTATTTGGGGTGATGGGCATTAGGTCACAAACTTAATCTCAGATGATTTGGGGAGAAAAGAGAAAAGTTCTTTTTAATGTACTTGCAATTTTCCTATAAATCAGAAATTGCTTTCGAAATTCTTAAATAAATTCTGAAACTATTCAATACTTCCATGATCTTGTAAATACTCTAACAAAATAATGAAAACAAGCTATTAACATGTCAGTGCTACTGAATATGGTTTTGATACAAAAAGAGTCCTCAATTATTCAAGGCCAAAAATAAAGGTACCCTGTAAAGGCCCAATTCGGAAAACCAGCTAAATACCACTTCTTGTTTACCCTGTCTAGAGACAATTATTTAACATCCATTTAACAGGAATGAATATCTCAAAATGTTGAGCAAATGTAGATAAAAAGGAATGCATCCTATTTGTTTCCATTGAGATAAAGTTCCACAACAGGCAAAACTAACCTTTTAACGTTAGAAGCAAAGATAGTGATTATCTCTGGGGAGGGAAGAAGAGGTAGTGATTGGGAGGAAGCATGAAGTGGACTCCTTGGATGTTGGTAGTTTTCTACTTTTTGACCTGGCTCTATTTACACATGTGTTTTCATTTTGTGACAATTCACTAAGATACATATGTATGGTTTCTGTGCTTTTCTATATGTATGCTACACTTTCATCAAAAAGTTAAGAAAATATGAAGAAAAACAAACCTAACTAGGTTTTTACAAGCACTTTAATAGAGAGTATTTCATTTTACACTCATAAAAATCATATGAGGCATGTATTCTTGGTCTGTTCCCACCCCACTACTTTAGAAATGAGGAAACTGAAGTACACAAAATTACATAACATACTGGTAGGCAGCAGAGCTAAGGTATTTCAATATTAAGTTCTCTGCTCATTTTACCATATATACTTCAATTATCTGGCACTTTCTTCTTAGTCACTGTGTCACTAGTCAACACCACAACCCACAGGGCCAAACCACACAAAATAACAACAAAAACAGCATCAGAAACTTGGAATTGCACTCTAAAAGATTACTAAGCTTTGCCTAAGCAATTAATTTTTCTGAGTCATCTCTAAGAAAACTCTAATATTTAGGGAGAAAAAAGTTTAAAATACAATAAGTTTACTGTATGACAGATTTGTTTTAACAAAACTATGCAAGAAAATTTTAGAAAATGAACCATTCTGTGTCTGGCACTTATATAGGAGTATAAAAATAACTTCCTCAATCAATCCTTTTAAAAAATATAATTACTATTTTTAGGAATATCATTAAGGATTGTCAAAGAAGACAAACCTAAATGAGTATTTTAAGTAGTACTTTACTTTTTCCTGTCTTGTGATACCTACAGACCTAGCCCCCCAAAAAATAATATTTAAATAATTTCTAGGGGCGCCTTGGTGGTTTAGTCGGTTAAGCGTCCGACTTTCGCTTAGGTCATGATCTCGTGGTTCGTGGGTTCGAGCCCCGCGTCGGGCTCTGTGCTGACTGCCAGCTCAGAGCCTGGAGCCTGTTTCAGTCTGTGGCTCTCTCTCTGACTCTCCCCTGCTCACGCTGTCTCTCTCTCTCCTAGAAATAAATAAAACATTAAAAAAATAAAATAAAACCTTTAAAAAAAATAAATAAATAAATAAATAATTTCTAAAGCAAATTCAAAAGCATATACATAGAAAATATGCCTGAAAAGAATCTTTTGCAGGTGATTTGTTAAACTTTCAATAAATGTGCCGTTTACAACCTGTGAAACAAATAATTGTATCCACTTGAAGGAAAATCTATCTTTATTATGCTATAGAGCATAATTTATTATATGAAGGAAAAAATTATTTATTATACATACGGAGAAAAATAAGAACACTGCTATTTTTTCTCCAGTGCTTACAGATCATTTCTTATATCTGCTAGTATTACTAGTAGTAGTTAAAGCTTAAACCATACTTCAATTTTATGAACAGGATATAACAATAATAACAACAACAACAAAAACCCTGTAACCTCACCCCTAAATAATTTCTCAGCGAAACCTAAGGACAAATTAAAATACCATATTCAAATATAATTTGTTTTACGTTTTATTTCTCTAGAAATAGTTCCTTAAATAATTCTTCCTTCTTACACTTTATGATTTACTTTGAAATGGCTGCAGGCACTGATTCCAACAGGATTCAAGGATATCTAGGTCATGGTAAACATGGTAAACAGGTTACCCACAAGATGGTGGAGAAGTATTTCTTCCCAACTAAGGACCATGTACTGACCCTCTCTCCTTTCTGTAAGCCCCTCTGTTGTCATTTCCTTTGGGCACCAGGCATCCAAGACATGTACTTGCTGGAGAGATGTTAGTGATGAGCTTGAACTAGAACAGCTCGCCTTTTGTTTTTTCCCTACGCAGAAGATGCTTGAAATCTGCATCTAAATCAGAAAAAGCCTAAAATCTAAAAGTCAGAAAAACATACTAAATGTGAACACAGTTTTAAATGGTCATCTTCTTCTACATTGTCTTGAACACACATTCAAACCCATACTGAATCTCTCTATGTGATTCTTTTCAGAGCAAAGAAAAGAGTAAAACAAAGAAAATGTGCTAAAATTTATAGAATCTGTTCTTTTCAAAGTAACTGCGTTTCAGTCTTAGATATATTACTACTTTTTCTAAATGCAGATAAAATCTTAATATTAATGGACGGTTGCTAAAAGTGAAACTGGATATTCTTGCCTCCTCCCTTTCACATCTAGACAATTAAAAAGTAGAAAGATCAAAGAAAAATTAAATATGATCACTTCCCAAATTGCCTGTAAAATATGAACAGCTTTTATACTCTTTTAAGTGTCTTAAGTAATCTTTTATGTAAATATTAAAAAGCAATCCTGTATATAAATATTACTAAGTCAAGGTGAGTGCCTCATGAAAGACCTGTAATTAGGGCTTCTATCCTCAAGTTCATCTACATGCCAGACCACTCTCACTACATACACAAAACCTGAAACAAATCTGTTACAAAAAATTAAAAGATATTAAGTTGCTTATTCAGCTTTTATACCTCCTTTTATACTTCTCTTCAGTTTGATTTTAATGAAGTTTTACATTTTCTGCAATTAGAAAAAAGAGAAAGAAGGGAACAAAAAAACACTCCTAAGGAAAAGTAAGAAGACATAACTATAGATGAATGAAGATTTTCTGCTCAGGTTGCATTTTATACTAAGACACAGGCTTCCGCCTACTTACGTTAGCCTCAAAAGGCCATACCCAAATTTCCAGAATAAATTTTCAGCTCCTAGCGTACCTCACACCACTTCTACATGGAAAAACATTAAAAGGTTTTCTTTTTTTTTTTAAGTAAAATGTTCACTCACCAGATGTCTGAGCTCTTTCAAATCTCGGCAAACAGTATAGAAAACTCCAAGAAGAATATTAATATAAGCAGCATAGAAATCAGCCGAATACTCTGGAGGATGATCATGTGACAAGATCTTCTGAAGGTTCCCTGTTCAAAAGACACAAATGAACTTAAGGAAGAACCCAGCACCCCAGTTATATCTTCTAGCATTCTATAACAAAGGAATAAACAATAAATACGCAGGCTCAGCAAATATCAAGGAATAAGAAAAAGATTAGGAGAGTAACGCAACTTTTCAAACTAAAGTAAGAGAATTAGGAATCTAATGTTCTTAAAAAATTACAAAATGTTGCTTAAGACAAATATTAAACAATGACATCCAAGAAAATCTCAACAACCTCTGCAAGCAAAATCAGTATCAAAGGCGAAAAATAATACATATTCTATTCATTTTTCTGCCATACTCTGATTTCTCTTCATATCGTATAAATCTTTTGCCTTTTACTATTTATTTTTCTGTCTAATAAGTACAGTAGAAAAAACAAGGGGTACTATATAAATGACCACCAAACTGGAAAATTAAGTTTTCTTCCTAAAACTTTGGTATCTTTATTTTTCTTCTCTTATATCTTAAACTCTTTATTCAATATCACACGTTCAGAGTCCTAAAGTTTAATTTATCCTACTAGAAATACCATATTGTAGAAGCACAGTTAAAGTTAAACAGAAACAACCACCCACTATTCAAAATCTCCCAGGTATAGTACTGGGAATCAATTAGTCATTCATTCCTTACTACACTTCTCTCTGACTCCTTGGTGCAATGGTCTCTTTAGACTCCTCAGTTAGGAGTTCTTTGATTGTGACCAATACTTTAAACCTAGTTCCACAGGTTCAGAATCTTTGCAATACTTACAAGTAAAGAGAAACTTAGATAGAGCTATATTAAGGAGCTCTTTTTTAGATAAGGCTATTGACCAAAAAACCAAAACACAGCAGCACATTTCAAAGCCCAGTTACATGCGTGGAATATTATCTTGAAAGGATTCTGTATGGGAGACTATTACTAGATGCATTTTTCTATCACAACTACTGAAAAAAAAATACACAAAGTCCAAAACTTGACTTTGGAGTCTATGTATTTTTACATTCTAATAGGACATTTTAAATTTAACGTTACTAAGGTTTTTAAAACTATGCATGGGAAAATATTCGATACAAGGAAAATTTCTAAAAGGTGTCTTAAAACTCAGAACTAAAAATATCTGTACATACAAGATGCTAAATAACTGGCTAGAAAGAAGAAAGGAGAAGAGAAGGAAAGAGAAAGGATGGATGGTGAGACATATGCATACACACAGGGGGAAAAGATGGTCTACAGATGCATGGATGAGGAAATCTGGAAAACAGGTCTCCAGCTCCGACTGCATTCCTAAGCTCCTCCAGACCATCTCTCCCTAGATACCCCTTATTGGTGACCCTTGGCACCTCACGTGAAAGTTGATTAGATGCTACCACTGGCCTAATCTTGACAAAAGTCTTAAGAAGAAAGAGAGATCTCACTGTGTTGCTGTAAAAGTAGACCAACTGCTTAGACTACAGACAAAATTAGAGTTCGAGTCTACATTATGGAAGCTCTAATTGCCTGAGGGTATTCAAACTTATGGAAAAATCCATCTCTAATGGAAAGCTGAAAACAGTGCACAAACAGGTAGTAAATAAAGGGAAGGAGAAACCACTTGATTGGTCTCCTCTTCTCTTAAAATTTCACTATCAAAAGTATAATTTAACACACAAAAAACAACCATTTCTAACTTGAAGAGGAACTTCAGCTTCTAGCCATGAAAAAGTAAGAGTCCAGAAATACTCTCCTGTAATAAACAACTAAAAATGGACAAAATGTAGAAAAACACTATTTTCAGACATCAAACAATAGGCAATAAAGGACTGTGATACCTGAGAAAAAGGAAACAAATGAGCCATCAGCCACGCTAGACTTTCTAACAAGAGGTAATTTTAGAACTGCAGAACAGGAAAAGTTTCAAAAGGAGCCATTAATCTCAATGAATTGGGAAGACAAAGATCAGAGTAGAGCAAACTAAGGTTGCTAGAATTTGCAGGATAGAGTACTAGAGAGAAAAGAGTTATGGAGAGAAAGAGCTCCAGAAGTCTCCATAGTGGCTCCCCTTCACTCTTGTCTGAATACCAATCTGTATACACACCAAGTAAAACCCCATAGGCCAAGCAAGAACAACTTCCAGAGTAAAACAATTAGTGGAGAGTTGTCAGTCAATTCTCAGTGCTCACACAGAACTATAAATCATTCATACTGCCACCAGTCAGAATGAAGAAACATGTGCTTTCAGTAAAGATCCCAGAAGGGCTATGTCTTAGAAGAAACTTAAGTCTTTCCTAGAAAAGTGTCCAACACACAGCAATGAAAAACACAGCATTCTTCAATCAAAAATTACTAAATACACAATTAATACCCATAATAGGTAAAAATCAGTCAACATCAATAAACCCAAAATGAAAAAGGTTATGGAATCAATAAACAAGAATATTAAGAACTATTGTAAACATGCTCATAGTCTCAAAAAGAAAACAAAAGCATAATCTGTTTTTGACATCTGTAATGAAAAATTCCACTGGATGGGATCTAACTGCAGCTTAGACACTTATACGAAAAAAGACAGTGAGCTTAAAGACATAGAGAAAAAAATATCCCAGATGAAACACAAAGAAGAAAGGTTTATAAGTTAAATTAGTAAAAAGATTCAGTGAGACAATATCAAGGGATCTAGCATACATGTAATGCAATCTCAGGAAAAGGCAAGAAAAGGAGGTGGGGGGAACAAAGAAAATATTTGAAGAAATAAGGACTGAAATTTTTCCAAAGTTGATGAAACTGTACACTCATATATCCAAGAAGCTCAATATATCTCAAGCAGGATAAACAATAAAAGATTTTTTATTTCTTTTTTTTTTTTTAATATTTTTTTAATTTATTTCTAGGAGAGAGAGATACAGCGTGAGCAGGGGAGGGTCAGAGAAAGAGGGAGTCACAGACTCTGAAATAGGCTCCAGGCTCCAAGCTGGCAGTCAGCACAGCGTCCGACGCGGGGCTCGAACCCACGAACCGCGAGATCATGACCAAAGTGAAAGCCGGACGCTTAACCGACTAAGCCACCCAGGTGCCCCAAAGATTTTTTATTTCTTTCAAGTCCAAATAATAATTTAATATGGGGTTTATAATAAATGTATAAGTAAAACATAAGACAACAACAGCACAAAGGTTGTGAGATGGGAAACTATAAATCGCTGGGATTTTCAGATTGTTTACTGGAGCATAACTTATCTTGAATGATACAGTAACCAAACCATATCAAAAACCTGATAAAGTGAATTATAATCCACCAGAAGGGAGAAAAAAATGCTTTACCAAAAGATAAGTAGTCTGTATGTGGTAGAGATTAGAAAACAAGAATTCCAAACTGGGCCTCTAGACATTACTGCTGAGAGGAAAGGGCATCTTGAGCTTGAAACCCCATTCTTACAGATGGTATGTGTACCAAGTTATGATTGGATAACATTAGCCACTAAGATTATTCCTATGTTCCTATTCCATGCTTACTCTAATTTGGCTTATCAATTAATGTTCCCTTTTTGAACGACTTTTTGTGTAATTACTGGGCTTTGCTTTTTAAAAAAATCTTGATATACAGAAGGCTCTAAATTAAATAATCAGATTATACATGGCTCCATAATTACTTTTCAAAAACCTATTAACCTATGCTCTCTGAAATTGGCACAATCACTTTAATTAAATACATCCTCAAATTCTCTCCATCAATGAGCCTTCATATCTTTACTTTCTAAAATTTTAAATAAAATTCTATAGTTCCTTATACCATACTTTAATACTTCAATAAAACATAGACAACCAGCTTTTTAAAAAATACTTTTCTTAAATTCTAAATTATTTTTCAGTACAGGACACCTGGATGGCTCAGTTGGTTAAGCATCTGACTTCAGCTCAGGTCATGATCTCATTTTCTGTGAGTTTGAGCTCTGCGTCAGACTCTGTGCTGACAGCTTGGAGCCTGGAGCCTGCTTCAGATTCTGTGTGTCTCTCTCTCATTGCCCCTAGCCCACTCACGTTCTGTCTCTGTCTCTCAAAAAATGAATAAATGTTTAAAAAATTTTTTTTAATCTTTAATTTTTCAGTACTTAAATCTAACATGGGCCATGAAAGAAGTTAATTGAACAGTGATGACACAGGTACACAGGAATTTTTTTAATGAAATTCTTTGATTAATTCCTTTTCTTCCTACCTTCCTCTCTTTTCCCTATTTTGCAATTTTCATGGAAGAGAAACTATTGAATATAAGGGCTCCTTTCATCTATTCTGGGTTCTTTTTTTCTATCTCAGTTAATTAGCTAATGCAAGGTGTTATTTGATTGCTGTTCTTGTGAAAACAGAAAAAAAGTGTTTATCTTAACAATGAATGTTTGCAGCTGATTAGTTCAGAGGCTAGTGTTAATGAGGCCAAGGTCAAGAAATGCTATTTTTTCATACCCTGCTAACCACTTTATGCTTCACATTTATAAACTCTGAGTCAGAAGTATCTTGTTTGCACAGTGACAACACAATACTAATCTTCAAAACTATTCAGCAACACAAAAAGCTACCATGTTCTTCCAAAGACAAAAATAATTAAGATCTATGAAATTTAAGATTAAATACAAACCAAAAGAAATAAGCACAAGGCCTAGTAGTTGGTACTGTAAGAGAAATAATAATGAAAAATGAGATTTACAAAGTCAAAAGATACATTCCACATAATACTTAACCCAAGTACATGGTAAATAAAGATTTTATACAATTTAAATGTGCTCTGCCCACCTAGTCTGATGCTTACTTTGTATGGATGTTACAATCTTAATATATACATCTTACTATACTGACTAAAAAATGTGAAAATACACCATTAACACAAATAGGTGAGAAATATTCATTCAAAACTTTTTAATAACTATATAAGAATAATCTCTCATGGTTCCAAAATAAAACCTCTATAAGTACATACACATTTTTGAGATTGGCAATCTGAAGACAATAAGACATCAAAATATTCCTATTTGAAATATGCAAGCTTAATCTTTCAGAGAACAAGAAGTATTTTAGTGAATATCATTTGTCAAAACAAAGTTTTAAAATTTACCTATGCTGTAATCAGGGAAATACAAGACAAATGGCTCAAAGCACCCCGTATTTGGACGAAACTTTTCCCAAACAATTTCACTGAGAAAGAGAACAGTCACATTTCTGTCAGTCTGTAAAAGAAAGAAAAATAAAAGCAACTTTGCATTTAAAAATCTTAATCAGAGCAGCAATTCCATTTGAATTTTTCTTTCAAATAAATCCAGCAAAGTTACAACATATAACAAATTATTTGCATATTAATAGATCTTATTTCAAAAACCTAATCAAGGAGTTCATCCACTTGCAAATCTTCATACATAAATACTTAGAATTTCCATAAAACTTTTAGGTTAATGGACATTTCGGTTACCCATGAATGCTAGGACAGTCACACAAGGGTTTATTTCATAGAAATTAAGAAACACATTTGCTTAATAATAAAGATCTTTTTATAGGAATTTTCACTGAAATCATTAGCTTTCCATCAATAAGCAAAAAACATACAACTTAACATCTCTCATCATTAAAATAGCTACAGCAACCCTGAGAGGAAATAAGAGTTGAAGGAAAACAGAAATGCCATCCCACAGAACCACAAAATCAGGATATTTTGTTTTTTTAAGGTTATTTTCATAAAAATTATTGAGCAAAATATGAATACACATTAAAAACATTAAGTATACAAATAAAACACTGATGTGATAACTGTTTAGAATGTATTACCCATATACAAAAACAAACACTAAGAATACAAGCTCAACATTTATGCTGTCCTCCAGAATAGCCACAAATGTCCTATGCATGCTAGTTTGAATTAATCTGTAGACAGACTTCTGCGTTTTCAACACAAATTTTAATTTTTCCCCATATTTTTTTTTGACATCCCCCAAGGTGACAGCAGGCATGACAGCTGTATTGTTCTGCAACTATACTTAGGATCCAATCACATATATTATTCTATACTCTGATAGTGGTTTACTATTTATTGATTCCTAATTTATACATAATCTTATATTCCAATTTGCATTACTTAGAAAAACATTCTTTTGGCTAAAAAAGAAGGCTGAGTTCAATAAATTCATAATTCCACAAAAATCTAGCATCTTTATGAAAAAGAGGAAAAGATTACTACTTTCAAATGTTTTTTATCTTATAAACTCTTTAATTTTTAAGAATCCTTGAAATTACTTCTATGGGGATAAAAAAAAAGGATGCTCTAAATACAATCTTGAATGCAAATCATTAAAGTTGTTTTGCTTTAAAAAATGATTATCTAAAAGCATTTGATAAAATCAGTTCAAAAATAGAGAGGCCTAAAAATAGAAGATATTTATCCACCTAAAAGTATTATAAGTTGCTAGTGTTCTCAACTGTTAAAGTACCTTCAACATACAATATCATAAGTTAACTTTACTCATATACATTAACATAGAAAACATGAAATGCCTTTACTGTATTTCTCCTAAATGAAATACATTTTTAAAAATCAACCATGTTTCCCGCAGTATCAAAGCAACACTTCCCTTTTCTGGTAAGGTTGAGATTACTGTGAATCTTTTAATTTTCTCCAGTTTCCATAATTACAACTAAAAAAAATGGAGGGGGTAAAGGACTAACTCTGAAGAAGGGATGCACGATGACCATGACTGGGCATGAGGGGGAAACTGAGGTAAGCTATGGTGTAAGAGCAGAGGACAGCAAGAATGTACTTGGAAACCAGACAAGGAATCCCAGGGCAATGAGGACAGTGGATGAAGTCATACAAATAATCCACAAATGCAACACAGCAAAACAATAAAAAGAAGTGAAGAAGAAGGCATCTACTCAAAGAAGATGAGTTGCTGGTCTCAGTAGTAAAGTGCCAAGAGTTAATAAAACTAGCAAAGGCTAGACTGTAGCAAATAAATTTCCAAGGATAGGCTACCAAGAGCTACACTAATTCTGCTCCTGTCTTCTGACATCTCACCCCTGCCCAATACTATTACTAAAAGTGAATTTTAGGGGTGCCTGGGTGGCTCAGTTGGTTAAGTAACCAACTTCAGCTCAGGTCATGATCTCATGGTTTGTGAGTTCGAGCCCTGCATCGGGCTCTCTGTTGTCAGCACAGAGCCTGCCTGGTTTCCTCTGCCTCCCTCTCTCTCTGCCCCTCCCCTGCTTACACTCTCTCTCTCAAATATAAATAAAAACATTACAAAAATAAAAAAATAAAATAAAAATCGGGGCGCCTGCGTGGCTTAGTCGGGTACGCGTCCGACTTTCGCTTAGGTCATGATCTCGCGGTTCGTGGGTTCGAGCCCCGCGTCGGGCTCTGTGCTGACTGCCAGCTCAGAGCCTGGAGCCTGTTTCAGAGTCTGTGTCTCCCTCTCTCTCTGACCCTCCCCTGTTCATGCTGTCTATCTCTCTCTCTCCTAGAAATAAATAAAAATTAAAAAAAATAAAATAAATAAAATAAAAATAAAAGTGAAGTTTAGGAATTGACCTTAGGCACATAATGATTTCAGTGGCACTTGGAAAGCCTCTCTTAACTTCTGACTGTTTCTCAAATTTCAGTAATATGTTCAGTAAATGTTCAACTTTTCAAAGGTGGAAATGCTGTAAACACGGTCTCTCCAAATATTAACTTTTATTATAATGTTACCTAATACTTAAATAAAGACATAAAACTAGGTAGGTATAAGCTATTTATGCTCAAAGCACTTATAGAATTATAAAAGAAAAATAAATTTGTTAAATACAAAACTACAAAATCAATAAAATTTAAACTAACAGTGATTGAATATGATTAACAATGCTGTTTTGCTCAAACTAAATCTTTGCTCACTTCATACTTATGGTACAAATAAGCAACAGCCACAGTTCTTTTGAGGTTAACTTTCCTATACCAACTGGTGTTGGTGAACAATGAATTCTCTCTCCAATTTTCTTTATTCAAACTACTGTAAAACCCTGCTTTTGCCATATTATTATTAGGTTTTGACCTGACACATATGCATGTTAAGTTCATCCCTATTCTCTTCTTATTACTCCACAACAATTAGAGTAGTATTACTACTATTCAGTACCAACACAATTATAAATTCAAATATAAAGCTGGTTCGGACACTGACTAGCCAAGAGATAGACTCCAGATTACCCAAAACAGACCTACCTTTAGACTACTAATTCTGTAGATTACTCAAAAGAAAATTTTAAAATTCTTACAGAAAGTTTAAAGTCTAGGCCCCCTCCAACTACTTCAGCAAACAACTAAAAGCTTTTAAAAGAGCAAGGTTAGTCATTTCACAATTAGAAATAAAAAGCGAAAATAAAGAAAGAATAAATGCTACCAAGTCACAAACTGCTTTTACTTTGGAAAAATATTCAATAACATTCATAATAAAGAAGTGCAAGTTAAATTATGTTAAGATTTGTCTCTCACCTGTCAGATTGGCAAAAGGAAAATATCTGACAAGACAATCAATTGATTAGGTCATAGGGTGAAAAGACTCAACATTACTTACCAATTCTTGTAACCTAAGAAACCCAGGCAAAAGATTTGCTTCCATATCTCTTAGATATTCTGCTTTGTCTAGAACCTAATTTAAAAAAAAATACAGTGTCAAAATCAATTTACAAAGCCTTCTACAAAACATTTACATAATATACTGCACAATTCAAAATGTGAATTTTCTATGTTAAAAAGAAAAATTGTAACCTAGGAATTAATTTTCAAACGGTATTTACATTTGTAGAAGACATTCAAATAGGCCAAATTAGTAAAATAAAAAATAGACTACTTATATCATATTTTAACCCAAGTTTCTAAACAGAAAATGAATCACAGGTACATTAAAAAGGTTTCTTTTATAGGTATATTATCAATACTCTAAGGATATCTTACTAGGTATACAAGAAACACAATTGGATGCATTTTTTATTCCATTTGATAAAAGTTACATTTTGTTCAGTTATGATAACACTATTAGGATTATATTATATATATATTATTTTAAAAGACATAATATACATAGTATATGTAGATCTAGCACATATTCATGGATATATGATATAGAGAGAATGTATATATATATTTATGGATAACATAACACAGGAAACAATGAAGGGATAAAGATAAAGGGTCACACAGGTGTGACCACATGTTAATAATACTTGAAGCTGGATGATGGGTTCACTAGAGTATATTACACTATTCTCTTTATATGTTTGAAATTTTGATAAAACATGTTAAAAAAAGTTACTTCAAGAAGTCATCCATTAGTCCATAAAAACAAAAATCAAGGTCTTCAAAGCATTGTCTAAAATATTTAATCTATTTAATCTAACCTTTGTTTTTTCTTTTTGTTTTACTTTTTGTTTTTTCTATCCACCTCCACTTTTCTCCTCTACCATCTTGCTGGATTATGTTAAAGCGAATCCCAGACATAACTATTCCATCCAAAAATATGTTATATGTAGATCTAAGATACGAAGACTTTTTTTAAAAAACATAACCTCAGTATCATTATCATGCCTAAAAAATTTAACAATACTCCTTAATGTCATCTAATAACTAGTACTCATATTTCCCCATTTGTCCCGCAAATGTCTCCTTAGAGTTCACTTATTTGATTCAGGATCCAAAAAGGTTCATATATTGAATCTTATCATATTTGGTTTGTCTTCTAGTCAATTTTAAATTAGTAACATTTCCCCTGACTCTTCATTTGTTTGTTTGTTTTGTTATATATTCAATGAAGTAAAGAGGTCATCTGTTGTGTAGAATTTTCCATATTCTGAATTGGATGACTGCATCTCTGTAGTGTCATTTAATATGTTGCTATATCCCCTATATTTCCTGTAAAATAGTTGATAAATCTAGAGGTCTGATCAGATTCAGGTTCAACTTTTGGGCAAGAATACTTCACAAATAGTGCCCTATATTTCTTACTGAATCACATCAGCAGAAACACAATACCTGACTATCTCTCTTTTTCTGACATTAAGATTGATTGATAGTTTCAGGTATTCTCAGCCTGATCCATCCATTATAAAGTTCCCCAGCAGCCTTTCACCAAATGATTTCAATTGATTATCCCTGCCTATGTATTACGGACTACAAAACTATAATTTTCTAAGATTCTTTCTTCACTTATTGAAGGATGTTTTTCTAGAAAGAATTTTTCCTCATCTGTTACTTAGTTACTCAGAAATAAAGTTCACAGAGGACAGAAGGGATATATGCTTGATTCTTTCCTTTTATCTACCAACTTTCAAAATAAGTTTGTGCCTCTGTGATTGCTGTAACACATCATCACACAAACGTGGTGGCTTGAAACAGACTAAAAATTTATTCTCTCACAGATCTGGAAGCTGTAAGTCTGAAATCAGTTTCATGGGGCCCAAATCAAGGTTTCTGAAGGGCCACACTCCCTCCAACAGCTCTAGGGTACAATCCATTCTTTGCCTCTTCCAGCTTCTGGCAGTTGCCAGTATTCTTTGGCTTGTGGCTGCAACACTTCTCACTTAATTTGCGTGTGTGTGGTTTAATCAAATCCTCCTACACAAACATTTGTGACTGCATTTTGGGCTCACCCAGATAAACCTGATAAATTTCCCCATCTCTAGATCCTTAACTTAATCACATTTCCAAAGGCTCTTTTTCCAAGGGGCCATTTATAGGTTCTAGGGATTAGGACCTGATATCCTCAGAGGCCATTACTCAGCCTAGTCCTAGCAAATGAAATTCTCATGGTAACCAATGAGCTGAGGTTTTGTGGTTTTTATCTGCTTGTTTAGTATCATTACGAATGCATGGATTTTAACACATCTGTTGTGCTTCCATCTACTGAATTGATCGTTCTTTTCGATGGCCAAACCGTACCATGTTTGGCCACTGGAAGCCTCTTCAAAGTAGCTTCTGGGTCCTTTTTGTCTCCGCAGCTTTGAAATGTAACTGACATATAACACTGCATAAGTTTACAGAACACGATGTGTCAATCTGATATACTTATATACTGCAAAAGGATTTCCACCATAACTTTGGCTGACATTTCCATCACCTCACATAATTATTTCTTTCTCATGGCAAGACCATTTAAGATTTATTCTACTCTCTTAGCAACATTCAAGTATATATAACACAGTACAGCATTAACTATAATCACCATGTTGTACATTAGATTCTCTAGAACTTATTCATCTTATAACTAGAAGTTTGTATTCTTTGACCAACATCTCTCCATTTCATTTACCTCACAGTCCCTAGTAACCAACCATTTTACTTTGCTCCTATGAGTTTGGCTTTTTAGATTCCACATATAATTGTCTCTGCCTGACTTAGTTCACACAGCATAATGCCCTCAAGGTCCATCCATGTTGTCACAAATGGCAGGATTTCTTTCTTTCTCATGGATGAACAATATTCCATTGTGTGTTCTTCTTTATCCATTCATCCACTGAAGGACACTTAGGATGTTTCTATGATTTGGCTATTGTGAATAAAACTGCAATGAACATAGGAGTGCAGATATCTCTTTGACACCCTGATTTCATCTCCTTCATCTATACACCCAGAAGTGGGATTGTGGAATCATATGGCAGTTCTATTTTTAATGTTTTAAGGAACATTTATACTGTTTTTCTTTTTTTTTTTTAATTTTTTAATGTTTTATTTATTTCTGAGAGAGAGAGACAGCGTGAGCAGGGGAGGATCAGAGAGAGAGAGGGAGACACAGAATCCAAAACAGGCTCTGAGCTAGTTGTCAGCACAGAGCCCGATATGGGGCTCGAACCCATGAAAGGTGAGATCATGACCCGAGCCGAAGTCAGATGCTTAACTGACTGAGCCACCCAGGCACCCCTATACTGTTTTTCTCATAGTGGCTATACCAATTAACCTTCCCAAGAACAGTGCACAAGGGTTCCCTTTTCTCCACATCCTCACCAATACTTATCTCTTGTCTTTTGAATGACAGGCATTCTAACAGGTTTGAAGTGATATTTCATGGTTTTGATTTGCACTTCCTTGATTAGTGATGTTGAGCACCTTTTCATGTACCTGTTGACCATCTGTATGTCTTCTTTGGAAAAATGTCTATTCAGGTCTTCTGCCCATTTTCTAACCAGATTTTTTATTTTTTTACTATGGAGTTCTATGAGTTCTTTATTTATTGGATATTAATCCCTTGTTCAGCAGATGATTGCAAGCATTTTCTCTCATTCTTTAGAATGCCTTTTATTTTGGTGATTATTTCTTTTGCTGTGCATAAGTGTTTTAGTTCAATGTAGTCCCACTTATTCTCGCTTCTGTTGTTTACACTCTTGGTATCATATTTTATTTTTTTTTAATTTTTTAATTTTTTAATTTTTTTAACGTTTTATTTATTTCTAGGAGAGAGAGAGAGAGACCGCGTGAGCAGGGGAGGGTCAGAGAGAGAGGGAGTCAGACTGAAACAGGCTCCAGGCTCCGAGCTGGCAGTCAGCACAGAGCCCGACGCGGGGCTCGAACCCACGAACCGCGAGATCATGACCTAAGCGAAAGTCAGACGCCCAACCGACTAAGCCACCAGGCGCCCCACTTGGTATCATATTTTAAAAGCTGTTGCCAAGACCATTGTCAAGGAACATTTCCTCTATTTCCCCCCCCAGGAGTGTCATGGTTTCAGGTTTTATACTTAAGTCTTTAATTCATTTCAAGTTAATTTTTGTGCATGGTGTAAGACAAGGGTCTAACTTCACTCTTCTGCATGTGGTTATCCAGTTTTCCCATCACCGTTTACTGAAAACACTAGTCTTTCCTCAATGAGCACTCTTGGCTCCCTTGCCAGATATTAGTTGACTGTATATATATGGGAAAGTTTATTTCTATGTTCTCAATTCTGTTATATTGGCCAATGTGTCCACTTTTATGCCAGTACCATACTGCTTTACTATACCTTTACAGTATAGTTTGAAATCAAGAAGTATAATGTCCCAAGTTTTTTTTTTCTTTCCCAGCTTTGCTTTGGCTATTCCATCTTCTGTGATTCCATACAAATTTTAAGATTGTTTTCTCTATCTCTGAGAAAAATGTCATTGGAATTTTGATAGGGATTGCACTGATTCCTATAGATGGCTTTGGGTACTACAAACATTTTAACAATATTAATTCTTTCAATACATGAGCTTCTGTGTCTTTTTGAAATGACCCTAATTATAGATGAAGTTTCCTAGCTTTCTATTATAGCAAAATGTTCTAGATTTATCTTGTACATTTTCTTCTCAGAACTGAAGTAAAGAAAGTTGGGGTCTTTTTTTAAAAACATTTACAGTTTATTAATAAATCCTACTGGAAATTATAATCATTTAAATTAGGAATAAAATTAAAATGCAAAAAATGGGATATTGTTTCCCTAAGTAGTCCCAATTGTTTTGTAACTGTTTTATTAATTAATAGACAGCCTGTAATCAACTTAAGATATTTCATTCCTAATTAGACAAAATAAAGCTAAAATTATTTACTGCTAAAAAAGATATAAATTAGTTTCTCTACTACGCAATTATGCAAATTCCCCATCAATCTCCATTTAAATAACTCTCTCATCCAGGACACAGATTAATACAAATAAATGGTCTGTTTTTATGCCCATTTTAATGCAAAACACAAGGCTGAAGCTGTAAATTAATAGTTCATTCTTCTAATTTAATTTAGTTAACCCACTCTAATTAATGATCCTTCTTCAAAAGCAATTATCAGATAACTAATATTCAGATAAGTAAAAACTTTAATTCAGATTTAAACATTTATCTTAATAATTTACACAAAAGCATTCTAATAGACTCTTGATTTGCAACCTGGTTTATTGACTAGAAAATATTTTCAGCCACCTTTCTTTATTTCTTAAGTATTGAATCTTACCAATTCTTACATTAGAAGGCTAAACAGTCTATAGATGTACTCTTAAAATGTTCCACACTAAGTACCTGCAAACTTTTTCACACTTAATATTTAGTCACTTAATAAGTACTTACTCAATACCTACTTTTATCCATTGAATCTGAAAATGTGAGTAGGGTCCTACTTATTTGTCAAGGCCATTTCTAAAATTATTTTTTAAAGTTTTATTTATTTAAGTAATCCCTACACCCAATATGGGGCTTGAACTCACAACCCTGAGATCAAGAGTTTGCATGCTCTTCCAACTGAGCCAGCCAGCTGTCCCTGTTCCTACAATACCGATTTTCTCCTCCTACCTAAAGACATTCAGCTTTGCAACTCTCCTTGTTGTCATCCACATGTACTGAGATCATTTCCTCTCATTCTTTAAATACTACAGTTTCTTACGAATACTTCTCTAATATAACTCCTATATTTTTTGGATATTTCAAAACCCACATTAATGACCCCCTTCTGATATGGACTCTTAATTCATTAAATTCCTCACCACTAGTGATTTTGTCTCCTACCTTATCTCACTGAAAGGCCAACTTATTTCTTAGAACATCGGTTTCGGGGGTACATATGATCTGTGGCCCTCTGGGGCTGCGAAGGATGGTCTCTGATACCCTTTCAAAAGGTTGGCAAGGTCAAAAGTATTTTCATAATAATACTGAAATATTATTTGCCTTCTTCACCATGTTGATATTTACATTGATGGTGCAAGTAATGGTGGGTTAAACTAGAGTTGCCTTAGCATAAATCAACATAATGTTGTGAAACTGTACTGTATCAGCTGTATTCTTCACTATGCACTTGCATTTTAAAAGAAATTAGACTTCCACCTCTGAGAAGATGGAGTAGATAACTTTTTCCTATTCCTCTTGAGTAAAACTAAGAATCTTGAATATTATATATAAAACAAACAGGGTTCTATAGGCAGAGAGAAGGCAGACCCGCTTGGGACCTCAAGAATGGAGGAATGACCAATTCACCTCAGAGAGTATATCTTTTTGCCGCACACAGCCCATATGCGGAGTTGGAGAAGTCAGCAACACAGAAAGTCTAATGAAAATAAACCAAAAAAAGCCCCATCAAAACCCTGCTCTCCCTAGTCATAGGACCAAGAAAGAGAGGGGCTAGCAAGACTGCCATAACTGCAACTTTCCCAAGTTTTCTCTATACATCACTGACTTCTTCTCTGTCCTCATTTGTTTTTCATCTCCTCGTTTATTTTTCCTCATCTCCTCACCCCATAACCAATGGGTTGTCTCACGACTCAGGCATTTGACTCGCCTCTTTTCTAACTCACTCACCCTCTTGGTGAGCTAATAGCCCCACAACTTTAAGAACTACAACCTGTAGGGGCACCTTGGTGGCTCAGTTGAGTGTCCGACTCTTAACTGGGCTCAGGTCATGTTCTCACAGTTCGTGGGTTCAAGCCCCACACTGGGCTCTGTGCTGACACTGTAGAGCCTGCTTGGGATTCTCTTTCTCTCTCTCTCTCTCTCTCTCTGATCCTCCCCTGCTCCCTCTTTCTCTCTCAAAAAATTAATAAAAAAAAAAAACAAAACACTACTACCTCTATTCTCACAACTCCAAAATTGTATCTCCACTATGGACCACTCTTGACCCAAGACGCCGGTGTCCAAGTGCCAAATGAACACCTGTACTTGATTTAACATGCCCAAAGCCAAACTCCTCATCACTCCTTCCCTGCCCAACAAGACCTCATCTGCTGTAGTTTCCTCCACTAAGATAATGACAACTCCATCCTTTCAAGTGCACAAAAACTTCTGAGTCATCCTTAACTTTGTTCTTTCTCACCTCCTCTGTATTCAATCTATCAGAAAATTCTGTCAAAATATATCCAGACCCCTTCTTACCACATCAACTGCTACCAGCCTGCTCTAAGCCAACGTGTTTTGCCTAGATTATCATAAATGCCTCAGAACCAGCTATAGTAGTTTCCTACAGCGGCCATAAGAAAGCACTACCAACAGGGTGACTTCAACAACACAAATTTATTATCTCACAGTTCCAGAAGCTAGAAGTCCAAGATCAAGGTATTGGCAGGGCCATGCTTCCTCCAAAGGTACTAGAGGAGGAACTGTTCCAGATTTCTCTCCTGGTTTCTGGCAGTCCCTTGGCCTGTGGCAGCATACCTCCAATCTTTATGTGGCATCCTCCCTATGTGCATGTCTTATCTCCAAATTTCCTCTTTTTATAAGGACACCAGTCATACTAAATTAGGGACCCAAACCACTTAACTTCATCTTAATTAGAACTGCCATGACCCTATTTCCAAATAAGGCCACATTCTGAGGTATTATGGTTGAGAACTTCAGCATGTGAATTTTTGGAGGAAACAATTCAACCCGTAATGCTAGTCTGCATGCTTCTATGCTTGCACCCTTCATTTGATTCTCAACATTACCACTCTACCCCTTACTTAAACTAGCCCAACCACAATGGCCTCCTTGGTGTTCTCTGAATACACAAAGCATGTTCCAGCCTTTGTACTCTTATGTTCATCTCTTTGCCTGGAATACTCTTTTTTCACATATCTTCATGGCTTTCTCCTCACTTCTTTCAGGTTTTAGCTCAGTTATCATCATCTCAGTGAGATCTTCTCTATTTAGAAAAATTAATTGATTCTCCTTTACTCTATTAGCTTATTATATCTGACATACTACTATTAACTTACTTTTCATCTATCTTCCTCAACTACACTATAAACTGCAGGAGGGCAAGGGGCTCTAATTTGTACCATGTTCTAGCTCCAGTATTTAAAACAGTGCCTGGCATATAGGAAATGCTGAATAATTATTTGCTGAGTAAATAAAGGAATGAAATGAAAATGTGGAAGGAACTATTTTATACATTTCAGGAGATACAAGAATCCATAAGATTTGGTCTCTTCAGTGAGTTTACAACTTAGCAGTTTTGATAAGGCATTATATTAAAACTTAATTCCAATTCCAGAGGTAATCATTTTTTTAATTTTTAAAAAAAAATTTTTTTTTTTAATGTTTTATTTATTTCTAGGAGAGAGAGAGACAGCATGAGCAGGGGAGGGTCAGAGAGAGAGGGAGACACAGAATTGGAAACAGGCTCCAGGCTCTGAGCTGGCTGTCAGCACAGAGCCTGACGCGGGGCTTGAACCCACGAACCGTGAGATCATGACCTAAGCGAAAGTCGGACGCTCAACCGACTAAGCCACCCAGGCGCCCCAATCATTTTTTTTAAAAAGGATTAAAGTATTATTAAAAAATCCACTAAAATAAAAATAGTACACTCTTTCAGGTGTCTGCTAATCATTTTCACATTAATGTAACAACTAACAATTCAAACTTAGCCAAACAAAAATCAAGTGATTCATCTTTCCTCACAAACCTACTTCAGACATAGCTGAAGAATTTGACTGTCGCTGTCTCTTGCATTTATTCCTTTCTGCATCTTCTGCCCCAAGTCTAGTCCAGGCCCAAATTTCCTCTAGTTGAAACAGCTATAAGAGCCTGAAAACCATCCTTTTAGACCTGAGTCTGTCATCACTGTTCCCTCTCCATCTATTTAGCCTGCTTTCCATGTTAAACATTATTTGCTGCCCTAAAATCTATACTACCTCCTCACTGTCCAGTACATGAAATAAAGCACTTTAGTAGAGTTTTCAAGATACTCTTTTTTCTGCCTCCCCTACCTCCCTAGCTTTTTTCTCCTTTCATACATTATTACCCACTAAACCTAGACTATTTGCATTCCCTGGCTTCCACTGATCTGCATGCCTTTCCTTACATAATTCCTTACATCTAAATTCCCCTTCTTCAGTTTCATCCTATAATCCCCTAACTATCCTTTTAGGTCTATCTCTAATGCTATCGCCTCATGAAGCTGTACCATATATGCCTTCATCAGTACTCTGCGTCTCATGGTTATCACTTATCACACTCACGCATGATCAAACGTAGTATATGTCACAACTCCTCCATTACACTGAAGTTCCCTTTGGATAAAAAAAATACATCTAAAACATTTCTGTATCCCAAAAGCCCCTTACACAGTGCGCCATACACAATGAGACTCAAAACAAATATACAGGAATTGACCTAATAAAGAAACCAACTTTCAAATAGATGGTATAAGGAAATTAAATTACTTACAATATATACAGTCTGATCCTTGAGACTTTCAGCTTTGGTTACTTGTTTAAACAAGCGAACAAAATCATTAAATGTTTCACAGGTTATGTGGGTAGAACATTGATCTTCTGAAGAACTAAGATGATTCAATTTGTTTAAAATTTGTTCCAAGAGCAGCCTCAAGGTAAAACATTCAACACAATTCACAAAGACATGTGGGAGCTGAAAACAAAAACAAAAACAAAACAAAAAGCAAAAAAAGTGTAAACAGAAGAGAAAACACACATATCCAGTAACAGCTCTGCTGGATGTTCTCCACTTGTCCTTCTGATCTACTCCCCCAACTCCCCGGCCTTTCCCCAACCTGCTCTGTGCCCCAGGAGGCTAGCCACTATAGACGGTATCATTCAGACTCTTGTATTTTCTGGCTCCAGCTGGATTCAGCCAATGAGAAGAACCAGGAGCCCGAAGGAAGGGTAACAGAGAGAAAATGAATATTCCCTTGCCTCACACCCACAGTTCTATCATGGCTACATTCTTCTACCAAAGGTCACAGCTCTAGTGGGGCAGCTCCTCATCTAAAGCGACAGCTCTTGCTGGGATCTGGTAACAGCTCCCTCCTGTGGTCCACTCAGATCTAGGGGAGGCAAAAGCTCTCAGTGCTTTACCATCCCTTATTGATTCCCTTAACATTTCTTCAACCTCTGTATAATAGTATCTTCATTAAACTCACTTCAATTATTTGAGTTTGCCATTTGTTATAGGGATTCAGAACAAATCTGTACTTCCCTCTAAAGAATTCTTACCAAAAAAAACCTAATATGTGTTAAAATTCTTAGTAGGAATTTCATACTAATTTTAAGATAATATTCTAATGATGAACAAACCTAAATAAAAAAGAATTTTAAGAGTTTAAAACCACAGTAATCCTCCTATGAGGATTAAGCTAGCTCTTCATTCAAAAATCAAAATGGAGGTAATTCCAGAAGTAACAAGGAAACAAAGACTTGCTTAAAAGTACAGTCTGTTCTCAAAATAAAATCACAAAATCAGTATTGATCATTCTGAGGAAGATAACTTTTGGCATCTGGCACAAATAATGGGACGTATAACTATTTTTAGTGATGTTCCACAAATCTCACCCAAGAAGGAAGCCTTTCTTTATCTTTCAGAGTAACAATATAACTAAGGCTACCTTACACTTCTTATAAGGCTTCTTTTACCCTATTCCCTTGCAAACTAGATTCCAAAATATCTCAAACAAAAATTAGTCTGAAATGCCTGGGTGGCTCAGTCAGTTGAGCGCCCAACTCTTGATTTTGGCCCAGGTCATGATCCCAGGGTTATTCTTACCTCTAAAGTTTTCAACAAGGTTTGTGTTACATAGGTCTTTCCACTGGCAGTATGTCCATAAATAAAAATTGATGGGAAGCTGAAATGATGTCTCTAGGAGAAAAAAAGACAAGTATTAGTCTGCACATTAAAAAAAAAAAAAAAAAAACAGAAAATAAACAATTATCTACTCATGAGAAAGTTTTTCATAGTCAAGTAAAATATTCAATCCAAATTATTTCAACAGTTACCATACACTGGATCCATGTTCACACTCTGAACTTAACTTGAATTCAATCCTAAGCACTTTCTCTATATAGAAATTGAAATGTCTAGGGCACCTCAGTCATTTACGTGTCAACTCTTGATTTCAGCTCAGGTCATGATCTCATAGTTGTGATATCAAGCCCTGCATCAAGCTCCATGCTGGGCATGGAGCCTGCTTGGGAATCTTTCTCCCTCTCTGCCCCTCCCCTGCTCATTCTCTCTCTCTTTCAGAAAAAAAGAAATTAAAATTTCTGAAAAACTATATTTGGCATATTTAGTATGTGTTACATATCTACATGCTATATATACAGCATATATTTATATTTTTTATTATTGTGCAGGTTCATTATATAAGAACTCTTATATTTTCAAATTTATAGGAGATTTCAGAGATTTTTCAAGGATACCTTTGACCATCCTTCATTTTTATCTTAACTCTTAAAAGAATCCATTCTCACAGTCTGCAAATTCACTGTACATTGCAGAGCTTTGAACCTAAGCATATATAATCACAAACGTGGAAGGAATTTCAAGAGTCCCCTGTTCTTAAGAAAATTTACAGGGGACTTTTAAATTATGCATACTACATTTATCCTGGCCTAAATGTACACATTTCATCAAATAAAACAACGATAAAATCAAGGGAAAAAACCATATTAATATTGTTAAATATAATTTGCAGTAAAAAGCAAAGGTCAAAATCTTTTCTGTGATCAACACCAAACCCATACCAGTCATCTCTATTGGCCAATTTTTTTTTTCTGGAGGACTGTTTCTAGTTGGAGTGATCTGGGTTTATCATTTCCAAGGAAGGAATGCATAAAGCATAACGAATAAAGTATTTCAGTGATGATAGTGATAACTCGAACTGAAAGCTTTATAACCAGAATACTGAGGATGCAGTCATTGATCTCTTACTTCCCTAACTACTGTGCACCTTTAGAAGGGTGGTACTCTTCCATACTTCACAGACTCAGACTGCCATCCGGCATTCTTTGTTGGATACAAGTACTTAAGAAAGCAAACCAAGGGGCGCCTGGGTGGCTCAGTCTGCTAAGCTAAGCACTGACTTCAGCTCAGGTCATGATCTCACAGTTCGTGGGTTCAAGCCCAGCATCGGGCTCTGGGCTGACAGCCAGCTCAGAGCCTGAAGCCTGTTCCGGATTCTGTGCTCTCTCTCTGACTCTCCCCTGTTCATGCTGCCTCTCTCTCTCTCGGAAATAAATAAAAAAACATTTTAAAAAATGTTTTAAAAAGCAAACCAGAAGATGGCTGAGGGGGAGGGTAACGAATGAGTCTAAGCCTAAACTCTCATTTATGCTCCTCACAGATTAGACCCAAGTCTGATTAACTTAACTCCATGTCTAATTAATAATGCTGAAGCAAAAGGCTCACCACAGGCCACCAGAAAATAAAAGGAGATTAAGTTCTGAACTGGTGACTACTAACCTCCTAACTAACTGTTCATTCAAAGTCAACACTTGCCTCCCCCTTCTCTCTGGCATCACCTGAACTGCTGGTCAGCAATTCTAGACTGAGATCTCAAGGCTTTGGCAATTCTGGAAAATCTGCTCAAGTCTTAAACCTGAGGGCTGCTTTGGCCCTCATGGGTCTTGCAAACCATATATCACGTATAAACACGTATATCCACGCTTCATTTACACCTATTACCTCAATGAAACGTGCCAACTTACATTTGAAAAAATGACACTGCAAACACACTTGTTGTATAAAGTCTTGCTCAGCTGAGGTAAGATACTAAGCAACTTCCAGCGGCTACTTTGGGCTAAGCATCTCAAAAGCGTGCCGTGTGTAAACGAACACGTCCTGGGCCAACGTCCTGCGGTGCTTGCTGCCTGTGCCGTTATCTTTTAAAGGGGCTAATAAGTTACTTTGGGTATAGGAGTTGAATACACCTACACTAACCCCTGTTCTCAATGCAAAAACTTGGAGTACTACCCCCCAAATCCAAACACGAACCCCCCCCAAAAATGAGAACATGTCGCAAGACCACGGAAATGTTTGCCTCCTGGATTTGGAAGAGAAAAGGCAGTTTGACCACAATACCTCTCCAAACAGGGACTGCAAGGTGGACACTTGGGACTCGCGACAAAGCACCATGTTTTCCAAGTGAGGCATTCCGGCGAGTACCACAGAGCAGTGCCAGCCAGCTCGAGCTCCAGCACCCGACCAACACTCTCACCTCCGCCCGCGGTCCAGGCTCCCGCCGGAAACCAGACTTGCGAGGTTGTGGGCGGGGCCGGCGTGCCCGTGCGTCGACCTGACGGCAGCGCGCACGCGAAGCGTCGCTCCGGCCCCATCTTCCAAGGTCCGAGGGGTGGAGCTGTCTTTTCCCCTGTCGTGGGGAGGATTGGCTTGCTACCGTTGGTGTTTGCGCGTCTCCAATGCAGGTTTTTTGCCAACCACAGGCCAGGAGAGCTCTCGGGGAAGGACGAACAGAAAACCGGCTGGAAGGAACTACGGGCGCTGCGGATTCCTAATGACCCGCGAGCCCGGAGCTTTGATTTCTTTTTTTTTTTTTTGGTCTGCAAAACCCCTGAGTCCCAGGAGCTCTCGTTCCGTAGGCGCAGTCCTGGAAAAGAAGGCAGGCATGGACCTGAGGCCCGTCTCCTAACGGGAATGAGGAAGGCGGACTGAGATAATCAGTAGTAGACTTTTTTCCCCCATCGCGGTGTCAAAATTCGGGGTCTCCAGTGCAAGAAAGAATGAAATGGGGTTGAACATACAACTCGGAATTACTAGTCTTCATGCAAGCCTGAAACCATATCTGGACATGCCTTTCCCTCCTGAAAGGAGGAAGATCTAAGGTGTGTTGGTGAGGATGCCAGGAATAACAGTAATGCTACCTTCAGTGTAAAGCTTTAGCTTGTATTTTTTTCGAGGAGCGCCTACTAGAAACCAGATACTGGAAGATTCTGGAAATAAAAAGATACAGAAGTAAACAAATATGGGGGAAGAAAACTTGGGAGTCCTAAAACCCTAGGTCGGGGCAACTGACTCAACTACTTAAGAACAGAGAGACACCTTGGAAAAGTTTAACCATTCATTTTGAACTTCAACTTTCTTTTCATAAAATAGGGATAATAATAGGGTATTGCTAGGAGTAAAAGATTATCTACTTAAGGGGTACCTGGGAGGTGCAGTTGGTTAAGCCTCGGACTCTTGGTTCAGGCTTAGGTCATCATGGGGGGCGCTGGTATAGATTCTCCCACTTCAGATTTTCTGCCCGCCCTCCCCCTCCCATCCCTCCCCTGCTCCCGCGCTATCTCAAAAATAAACGTGTTTGTGTTTTTTTTTTAAGGATATATACTTGGTGCCTGGTGTATAGGATTAATTGCAGACATCATGGTCAGAATCTTGTGATGGCCAAAAGAATCTTTAGTTACTTACTCTTTAGTTTTTAAATGATTTGTTTACCAAACATAAATGCTTTAGTCCTCAAGTATTGGATGACAAAATGTGCTTTCAAGTTAGTGTTTTTCAATCCTATTCTTAAGTCTAGTATGCATTGCGATGTACTGGCATCCCAGGACTAGTAAAATATAAATTCATTGTATAAAAAGTAATCAGGCAGGAAGAATCTAATAGTTGCGGAACTTAGCCATGGCATCAGATAAACTAGAAGAAAGCCCTAATGTAGATGGAAAACTTCATTTTTGTTTTTTGTTAGAGCAATAATCTAACTTTATGAAAATTGTCATCCTCCTCTGATTCTTGTCATTTTCCCTTTCACCAGATCTTCACCCTGTAGAAGACCGTGTAGAACCTGTACCTCTCCTTACCTCGCTGCTTTGCTCACCTCATCTGCTTCTCTTCTTTAATAGTTTGTTTTTGAGAGAGAGAGGGAGGGAGAGAATGAGTGGGGGAGGGGCAGAGAGAGAGGGAGACACAGAATCCCAAGCAGGCTCCAGGCTTTGAGCTGTCAGCACAAAGCCAGACACCGGGCTCGAACTCACAAGCCTTGCGGTTCACAAGCCATGAAGTCATGACCTGAGCTGAAGTCAGATGCTTAGCCAACTGAGCCACCCACATGCCTCTATCTGCTTTTCTTAAATCTTGCGCTCCTTCCGCCATACATACTGTGCTTTCTCTGGAACATACTGGGCATGCTCCAACTTCTTGTGCCTGAACTTGCTGTTCCTCCTAGACAATTTGCTCAACCTTTATTCCTGTGGCTCACTTCCCATTTCAAGTTTCTGCTCATATCACCTTACCTAAGGGGCCTTCTTTGACCCCTGAAGTCTCTGCTTTTCTCACATCCCCTTTTTTTCTTTATTTTTATTCACAGTACTTATTAAATATATTTTTTACTTGTTTATTGTCCATCTCTCGCACTAAAGTGTAAGGTCACTGAGGAACTTAACATAAAAAAGTTCCTTGTGCAGAGTGGGAACTCAATAAATAATTATTAAATTAATTAATGACTTATTCCAAATGACTACCATGAGTTCTAGCACAGAGCAGATGTTTAGCCACATTTGCTTAATGAAATTAACTATTAAAGAAAACTTCTTGCTAAAGTAAAACACACCAAAAAAGCCCCAAATGTCTTAGTTTTAGTTTCAAAAATGCTTTCTGTGCCTCAAAATACGGCATCCCATCTTTACTCAGCAGTGTGACTATCATAGTTTTCCACTACTTTGAAGACTTAAAAGAAAGTGTAAATAGTTGTCCAAAAAATAAACAAGCATATAAATAAATAAAATTGGGTTAGAATCTAGGCAGCTTATTCTGAAATGAAGCTACCATTAGGTCCTTTGGCCATTTACTGGTAAGGAAGTTTGAACGTGAAGGACCAGCATGGTCTTTAGAGGTTGAATGATATATGGGGCCGATGGCCCAGTTGGAAGAGCATGTGACTCTTGATGTCAGGGTACGTTTGAGCTCCATGTTGGGTATAGAGATAATTAAGAGAAAGAAATTGGGTAATATATCCCCAGTACCATATTATACTTTTGTAAAAGTCCCTCCAGGTGGATCAGGACATTGTCTAGGATATTACCTGAAAATAAATCAAACGTTGGCTTTTTCCCAAAATATATTTTAAGGACAAAGTACTGATTAAATAATAATTACCTATGTTTATATTTATATTAGGAGGAAATAGGAAGTAGATTTGAAAGCAATGTCATACTTAGGCAGATTGCTGTATTTTATGTAACTTCTCTAACATTAACTTACTATATATCTCTCTAGTTCAATCCAAGCATGATGTCTGCCTCTTCCACACCTTCCATTGACTACCTGTGATAGGCAGAATAATGGCCTCCCGAAGATAGCCACGAGCTAACTCCAGGACCCGTGAGTATGTTAGATTACATGGCAAAGGGGAATTAAAGTTGTAGGAGGAATGAAGGTTATCAACTGACCTTGACATGGGGCAATTAGACTGTATTATGCAGGTGGGCCCAATATAATTATAAGAGTCAATATTAGTAGAAAAGGTAAGCAGAAGGAGAATGAGAGATGTGGCAATGTTTAAAAAAAACTTGGACTGATGTTGTTGGCTCAGGTCATAATCTCAGGGTTCAGGAGTTCAAGCCCCACATTGGGTCCTCTGCTGTCCTCACAGAGATTCTCTGTCCGCCCTCCTCTCTGCCCTTCCCCTGTGCGGTCCCTCTCTCTCTCTCTCTCTCTCTCTCTCTCTCTCTCTGTCTCCCTCCCCCCCCTCAAAAGTAAAAAATAAAAATAAGTTACAAAAAAAAAATAGAAACAGCAAAGGGAAAGAAAATGAATTCTTCCTGAAAACCTCCAGAAAGGAAGGCAGCCTTGCTGAAACCTTGATGTTAGCTCAGTGAGACCCATTTCAGACTCTCACTTCCAGAACTATCAGAAAAGTAATTTGTGTGGTAATTTGTTACAGCAGCAGTAGAAAACTAATGCACCACCTGTTACATTACATTAGAGTTCGTTCTGATCTTTCTGCTGCATTAAAATTTATATACACTCTACTCATTAGTACTCCTACTGGTTAGTCTTCAGAGTAATCATGTTTGGAAATAATTCAGGGATATTAAAATGGTTAGAAAGGAACCTCATAGATTTTAAGAGTGAGGATCAGGGGCGCCTGGGTGGCTTAGTCGGTTAAGCGTCCGACTTTCACTTAGGTCATGATCTCGCGGTTCGTGGGTTCGAGCCCCGCGTCGGGCTCTGTGCTGACTGCCAGCTCAGAGCCTGGAGCCTGTTTCAGCCTGTGACTCCCTCTCTCTCTGACCCTCCCCTGCTCACGCTGTCTCTCTCTCTCTCCTAGAAATAAATAAAAAACATTTAAAAAAAATTTTTTTTAATAAAAAAAATAAAAAAAGAGTGAGGATCATAACACGAGATAACCTGAAGTGTTATAACTTTTTTATTGCATCAAAATTATGAAACAATTCTATTAAAATTACATCAAACAGGGGCGCCTGGGTGGCTCAGTCTGTTAAGCGTCCGACTTCAGCTCAGGTCATGATCTCAGAGTTCATGGGTTTGAGCCCCGCATTGGGTTCTGTGCTGACAGCTCAGAGCCTGGAGCCTGTTTCAGATTCTGTGTCTCCCTCTCTCTCTGCCCCTCCCCCACTTGTGCTCTCTCTCTGTCTCAAAAATAAATAAAAAACAAAAAAAGTTTAAAAAAAAATTACATCAAACATAATATGCAATAAATGGTTGAAATTCAAGGAAAAGTTGACAAATCTATGACTATCGCAGGAGATTTCAACAGAATCTCTCTAAACTACTGTTAGATTAAGCAGACAAAAATAATAGGGACACAGGAGGTTTGAAAAAGATAATTAACAAACTTGATTTACTAGACATATATATAAAACCATTAAACAAAATAAAGAATTCACCTTTCTAAGCACATACAGCACATTTACTGAAGGTGACCAACGTGTTCCAGGGCATGGCAAATCTAAACAAATTTTAAAGTGTTAGAATTATAAAGATCTCATTGCAATGTGATAAAAATAGACATTAATAACTAAAAAATAAAAAATGTCCATAAGTTTGGGAATGTAAAAACATACTTTTCACTCAAAGAAATACCAGACTTAGGGGCACCTGGGTGGCTTAGTTAGTTGAGTGACCGACTTCAGCTCAGGTCATGATCTCGCTGCTCGTGGGTTCAAGCCCTGTGTCGGGCTCAGTGCTGACAGCTCAGAGCCTGGAGCCTGCCTCAGATTCTGTGTCTCCCCCTCTCTCTGACCCTTCCCTGCTCACGCTGTCTCTCTCTCTCAGAAATAAATTAAAAGCACTAAAAAAAAGTTTTTTAAAAGAAAAGAAATACCAGACTTAAAAATGTTTGCCTATTGCAAAAAAATAATTCATAGCAAAACTTGAGGAATGCAATGAAAGCAATATTGAGAGGGAAATGGAAACTTAAAAACTGGACATTAATGCTAGCAGTCAATTTTAAGTGGTAAGACTTAAGAATAAACTCAAAAGGGGCTCCTGGTGGCTCGGCTGGGTAAGCGTCCAACTCTTGATTTGAGCTCAGGTTATGATTTCATGGTTCATGGGATTATGCCCTGCATTGGGCTCTGTGCTGACAACACAGAGCCTGTTTGGTGTTCTTCCTCTCCCTCTCTCTGCTCCTCCCCTGCTCATGTGTGCTCTCTCTCTCTCTCAGTCTCTCTCTCTCTCAGTCTCTCTCTCTCTCAAAATAAATAAATAAAACTTAAAAAAAAATAAAATAAAAAATAAAAAGTTCTTTTTAAAAAAAAGAAGAACCCAAAAGTGTAGAAGGGAGGAAAAAATAAAGATAAAAATGAAAACTTATGAAATACACAGCAAATATCAGTGAGGAAGAAACAATAAAGCGATAAGTTTGGTTTTGAGAAAAAGTAACAAAATAGTCCATGAAGACAAAAATTAATAATGGTATGAGTGGAAAATTCTACGTAAATATACAGTTAAAATTACAGAGAATACTATAGAAAATACTACTGAAGGAGAATGCTATTGAAAAACTTGATGCTACCAAATTTGAAACCCTAGTCCAATAGTCTGAATGTTTGTGTACCCCCACCACACACACACACACACACACACACACACACACACACACACACGCAATTCTTATGCTAAATCATAATGCCCAATGTGATGGTACTAGAAGATGGAGCCTTTGGGGGGTGATTAGGTCATGAGGGTGGACCTCTTCAGATCGGATGAGTGCTTTTATTAAAGAAATCCCATAGAAATCCTAACTTCTTTCACCCTGTGAGGATATAGTTTAAAAAAAAAATTGTCCACTATGAACCAGGAAGAGAGCTGTCACCTGATATGACCATGCTGGCACTTTGCTCTTAGATTTCCCAGCCTCCAGAACTATGAGAAATAAATCTCTGTTGTTAATATGCCCCCCAGTCAGTGGTTTCTTATTTATAGCAATTTAATTCGACCAAGACTGCTGTTTCGTACTTTTGTTGTTTTTTTCAACATTTTTATTCCTCCCTCTTGGCCTCTTGGCCTTTCCTGTGGATTTGCAATTTAGAGGTGGTCTGTCTCCACATTCTAGCCTCTTCTCCAGAGACAGAATACTGCTTTTTTTTTTTACTTGCTGCTTGCCTGTGTGATCAGAGAGTGTGAGGAGTATTCTCTGCTGTCTTGTCCTGCTTCAGTCTTGGGCTGGCCTTGGAACTTAGGAGTGTTGTTTTTTTCTCTCTCTCAGCAAACTTGCCCTTCCTTCTGTGGCTAAACTCTGCAGTGTGTATCTGGGGGATCTTATATGAGAGGGCTTTGCTGCCCCACTTCTAATTTCTCTAATTGCCTTATTGGCTCATTCGTTCTTTAGTAGGGTGTTCTTTAACCTCCATATTTTTGGAGGTTTTCCAGACTTCTTCCTGTGATTGACTTCAAGTTTCAAAGCGTTGTGATCTGAAAGTGTGCATGGTATGATCTCAATTCTTTTATATTTATTGAGGGCTGCTTCATGTCCCAGTATGTGATCTATCTTGGAGAATGTGCCATGTGCACTTGAGACGAAAGTGAATTCCATAGCCTCAGGATGTAGAGTTCTAAATATATCTGTCAAATCTATCTGGTCCAATGTGTCATTTAAGTCCATTGTGTCTTTATTGATTTTCTGTCTAGTTGATCTGTCCATTGCTGTAAGTGGAGTATTAAAGTCCCCTGCTATTAGCTCATTCTCATCTATAAGAGTGTTTCTGTTTGTGATTAATTGTTTTATGTATTTAGGTGCTTCCATATTTGGTGTGTAGACATTTATAATTGTTAGCTCTTCCTGATGGATAGACCCTTTAATTATTATAGAATGTCCTTTTTCATCCCTTGTTACTGTCTTTACTTTAAAGTCCAGTTTATCTGATATAAGTATAGCTACTCCAGCTTTTTTTTTTACTTCCTGTAGCATGATAGATATTTCTCCATCCCCTTACTTTCAATCTGAAGGTGTCCTCCAGTCTAAAAAGAGTTTCTTGTAGACAGCAAATAGATGGATTTTGTTTTTTTAATCCATTCTGCTACCCTATGTCTTTTAATTGGAGCATTTAGTCCATTTACATTTAGTGTTATTATTGAAAAATATGGGTTTAGAGTCATCGTGTCCTTTATGGGATTCATGGTTGTGGTGGTGTCTCTAGTATCTTGTGTTCCTTGCAACATTTCCCTCAGAGGGTCCCCCTCAGGCTTTCTTGTAGGGCTGGTTTAGTGGTGACAAATTCTTTCAATTTTTGTTTATTTGGAAAGACTTTTATCTCTCCCATTCTGAATGACAGGCTTGCTGGATAGAGGATTCTTGGCTGCATATTTTTTCTGTTCATCACATTGAAGATTTCCTGCCATTCCTTTCTGGCCTGCCAAGTTTCAGTAGATAGGTCTGTCACCACTCTGATAGGTTTCCCTTTGTATGTTAGGGCCCTTTTATCCCTAGCTGCTTTCAGGATTCTCTCTTTGTCCTTATATTTTGCCAGCTTCACTATGATATGTCGTGCAGAAGATCGATTCAAGTTACGTCTGAGGAGCATTCTCTGTGCCTCTTGGATTTCAATGTCTGTTACCTTCCCCAGATTGGAGAAGTTCTCTGCTATAATTTGTTCAAGGACTCCTTCAGTGCCTTTCCCTCTCTCTTCCTCTTCTGGAATTCCTATGACATGGATATTATTCCGTTTGATTGTGTCACTGAGCTCTCGAACTCTCCTTTTGTGTTCCTGTATCAGTTTATCTCTCTTTTTCTCGTCTTCTTCTTTTTCTATAATTGTGTCTTCTAAATCACTTATTCTCCTTTCTGCCTCTTCAGTCCGTGCATTGGATGCCTCTATTTTATTTTGCATCTCATTTATAGCATTTATTAATTCATCACAACTATTTTTAAGCTCCAAAGTTTTTGTAGCAATAGTTTCTCTGATGTCTTCCATGCCTTTTTCAAGCCCAGCGATTAATTTTATGACTATTATTCTAAATTCTTGTTCAGTCATTTTGCTCGTATCTGTTTTGAGCAGTTCTTTAGCTGTCAATTCTTCCTGGAATTTCTTTGGAGGAGATTTCTTTCGTTTCATCATTTTGGTTAGCTTTCTATCTCTTGTTAGTTTTAAAAGCTTGTTAAGCACTCTGCACATGTGAGTGCTGCTGTACCAAAGAAGGCTCTTTGACTGTCCAGGGCCTGTCCGTTCAGAAAGTGTTCTTTGAATGGTATCTCTTGGTCTCTCTTGTTGAGACCTTGGTTATTGTATTTTCCTACTTGTAGTGGTATTTGGGACTCTCCACCATGTGTACTTTGGCTTGTTTCTTGAGGTAGCCGCTGTAAGGTCTTCTCAGCAGACTCTGTCTCCTTTTCCTCCCAAACTCCTGGATTCTGTAAGGGTTCCTATGGCTTCAGGCCTTCTTCATGTGAGATATGGGGGTGAGTGAAATGTACGGAGCTCCCTACTTCTCCACCATCTTTCCCTCTTAGTTTATCCAGCTTTCCTGGAGTAATACTCCTTTCAGATTTTTACCATCTAGATTATAGTGGAATTCAACTCGTTGTTTTTTAAATTCAAGCTCCTTTTTACTTTTTCTGCCTTTGGTTTGAAACTTTCATCTGAAAGCATTTTTATCATTGACTCAGTCTGTATTTTCTAGGAAACCAAACCTAAGACACCTATTTTAAGTCCAAGCTCCAGTGCTGGGAATCTCACCCAATTTTCTCAACAAAAACTTTCTAATCTCACAAGTCTCATAGCATTCATTACTTTATACTTGTATAGCCTCTGAAACTCTCAACTTGGATTATGGATGTTTGTGCTTATGGTTTTGGGGGGAACCAAATGGATTAAAATACCTGATTCATTTATTTATTCTTTCATTCACTGTGCTCGCTTCAGCAGCACATATATTCCTTCATTCATTAATCTAGCATTTGAGTGGAGTGACATGCTGGAGTGCCAGAGATGCAGTGTGACCAAGAGAGACATTGTACCCCATGCAAAATTTACAATCTAGTGGGAAAGACAGTGACGCTGTAATTAGAAGCTTATATCCTACAAATGCCAAGTCTCAGTAAATAATATAATCCTTATAGAATGAATAAATGAGTGGTTGAATAAATGTGTGAATAATAGTCTCCTGCACAACTTTCCCCTCTCTTCTTAAAAACAAAAACAAAAACAAAAAAACTTTGTTTTTCAAGTAGGCTTCACACTCAGCGCAAAGTCCAACATGGGACTTGACTCAAAACTCTGAGTTCAAAGACCTGCGCTGTGATCAAGAATTGGACACTAAACCAACCAAGCCCCCTAGGTGCCTCATCTCTAGAGGCATTTAGCTTAAAATATAAAGCTTCTTATGGTCCCTATCACATATATTTTTATATTACATTTAGCCTAAAATATTATATTTTTTATATTACATTTAGCCTAAAATATAAAGCTTCTTATAGTCCCTATCACATTATTTGAGAATTCCACTGAATATAGCCCCAGAAAATATTTTTCACAAAATTTCTTTGATAAGTGATTAAAAAGTATCTCTTCCTATGTGTTGGATACTCATTATAAGACCACAGTTTTCAGTGCTTCTTACTCTCAGAGAGCTACTAATATATGTTAGAAGTCTTTTTTAATATTCCATTGTCAATTCCATTGAATTGGACAAATATTTTGAAATTTACCTCAACTCAAATTTATTTCAGTAGGATAATGTTTAAAATTATACCACAAAAGAAATAGAAAGTAATAAAATATATAATGAAACTATATTCAAAGAAACTTATATAGTAAAATATAAGAAAATCCAATATCAGAGTGAAATTAAATCAATATTAAATAGAAAAAGCAATTCAGTTAACTTTTCCACTGCAATAGCCAGATCCATTATTTTTACATTACTTCTTTTTAAATTTTCAGTGTTGCATTTCTAAGGACAGTTTATTGGACAGGGTAATTTAACACTTCTTAAATGACATTATATTCACTTTAGTGAATATTCATGAGTACATTCTTATTCAAAAGATAAATAGGCTCTAGTGTTAAACAGATGAGTTAGAATCATGGCTCCAACATTTATTAAATGTGACCTTAGTCACATATTAGTTTTCTTGTCCTTGTTTCCTCCTCCATAAAGTGGGGAGAAATAAAAAATTCTGCCTCACAAGGTTGACATCTCTATCTCCAGAAAGAGATGATTCCTACCCACATTGAACTTCCTCAGCATCCTGACTGTCCTACATTAGAATGTAGGCACAACAATGGAAGGTAAGGATTTTGCTGGTTTTGTTCCATACTGAATCTCTAGATCCTGGGACAGTGACTAGCACCTATGGTGCTAGTTAATATGGTCAAGTAAAAGGGGTCACCAAAGTGACTCAATCAGTCAAGCATCTGACTTTGGCTCAGGTCATGATCTCACAGTTTGTGAGTTCAAGCCCATCAGGCTCTGTGCTGACAGCTTGTAGGCTGGAGCCTGCTTCAGATTCTGTGTCTCCCTCTCTCTCTGGCCCTCCCCTGCTCACACTCTGTGTCTCTCTTTCTCTCAAAAATAAACATTGAAAAAAATTTTTAAATATATGGGTCAAGTAAATGCTTTTGCTGAGTTTACACAGTGTCCAGCATATGACAACTACCCAATAAATATCATTATGATTATAATTTTTTCATTGATTAATTAGCCTGACCAAAACCAAACTTTTTTTTTTAAGGATAGACGTAGTATTCCTACCTTCCCCCCCCCCAAACTTCTCATTCTTGCCCTGGTGTACCTACAGTCATTCTAACTCAGTATGTTGGCACTACATTCTTCCAGTTGCCTAAGCCAATGATTTGAAAATACTGTTTATTTCCCTTTTTTCTTAATACCTCATAAATATATCATAAATCCTGGCTCTGTGTTCAAAATATTGTTGTGAAACACTTCTCCATGGGTCTCTCGCATTTCTGTTTATCTTGTGAGCAAGATACTGGCTTTCATTTTCTAAAGACTATGTCTTCTAAGAAGTGTGTCTAACAAATAGCTTTGGAAAATAGAGATAATGTCTTTCTCTGGAGCAAAAAACAGGCAAGCTTTCTGCTTGTAAAGATAATATCTCCCTCAGGACCAAAGAGCAGGCATGTTTACTGCCCATTATGAAAGAATCAGGTTCTTCAAGCTCAGGGTTCCGTTCTATGTAACAAAACCCATTGCATATATAGTTGTTGTCTGGTCTTTGTTGTGTTACCTTTTGGGAATTGGAGCTTGGGCAATTCACACAAAAATTCTGATACTGGGGCATAGAATTAAAAGTGTGTGTCATAGAAGTCTTTCTAGAGGAAATGATATTTGATGTGAATACTGAAATATAAGTAGGAGTTAGCCAGGTGAATAAGAAGAATGTGTAAAGTTTCAATGTGCAAAATAGGGACACCTGGCTGGCTCAGTCAGTTAGGCGTCCAACTTCAGCTCAGATCATCATCTCACAGTCCGTGAGTTTTAGCCACATGTCAGGCTCTGTGCCGACAGCTCAGTCTGGAGCCTGTTTCAGATTCTGTGCCTCCCTCTCTCTCTCTCTCTGCCTCTCCCCCGCTCATTCTCTCTCTTTCTCTCTCTCTCTCAAAAATAAACATTAATTTTTTTTAATTCAATGTGCAAAACAGATGAAAACATTAGAAAAGTTGCAGATGCTTCAGCAGAGCCAGAGTATTGGGTAAGATAGAGGGAAGGAAATGGAAGAAAGAGACTGGGGGAGAAAGTAAAAAAAAACTTTAGAGAGGTTAGAATATCCTGGGCACTAAAGGTCATGTATGCCATACATGGGGCTTAGACATGATCTTTAAGATTATGGGGAGCCACTGAAGGATTTTAAGATTTGCACCTTGGAAAGATCCCAGTGGCAGAAATATTGAGAAGATTGAAACAGTCAGGAATGAAAACAGAGAGATACTTTTTAAAAAAAATTTTTTTAATGTTTATTTATTTTTAAGATAGAGAGAGATACAGAGCATGAGCATGAGCAGAAGAGGGGCAGATAGAGAGAGGAGGACAGAGAATCTGAAGAAGGCTGCAGGCTCCATCCATAAAACATGGACATGTTTTAAATCTCTGATATAGTAAAATGGCTTAGAATTTTTAAGGAATTCAAACAGGAAATGGTAAAAGCAAGGTCGGATTAAGGAATCAAATCTTGCAAAAATTATGACATTTCCAAGCCTCCCCCATGCATATTTCAAAAAAATGGTGTTAAACCGTAAAAATATTTGTAAGGAAATTCAGTTATGTTCTGAATCATATTGAGTATAATCTGTGGGGTTTTTTTTTTTTTTGATATATCAAACACTAAATTCCTTCCAATTTTTGTCTTGGTTTTTTGTTTGTTTTTGATTCCCAAGGTTTTAGAGAAATCATTCAACAAATATCAGGGGAGACTTCCTCCTGCTTGTTGAGGTATGAATTAATTACATGGTTTGAAAGACTCAACATTAAGTGACAAAAATCAGTCAAAGGGTTTTTTTAAAGTGTTTTTTCATTTCTTTTTGACATTTTTATTACATAATTGGATATTATCTGTATGCTAGTTTCTCATTTCTCTATTTGTGATGTTTCTTTCTTGGAACTGTCCCATAATTCTAATAATGAATGCGTTTCCTATCACAGGGATAGCTGATATAATAATGTCTACTTACAGTTAAACATTGTGGACATGATCTCATCACTGCTTCCCCTGGGGGTTGGAGGAGGGATAGAATGAAAATTAAGTGCCTCTTTTTTTTATATGTATCTGAGATGATTGACAGTTAAAATATGTAAGTAAAACTTTTCCTTTCTTATACTCAGAGGTGGGCTTCCTCTGTTGTCTACTAAAAATATTACAAAGTCAAAAGTATGTAAAAATTTTCTTGACCAAGGAAGATAAGAAGATTCTGAAGAACATCTAATGTTTTCATGCCTTCCTCTTTTATAACATATCAATTATTTCTTGGGAACAGGACAGGGCAGATGTTGGTCTTTCAGTTCCCATTTATTGGGTTCATCTTTTTCTTGGACAAGTGTAGAATCTTACATGACAAGTAGCCAAGAGTCATGGCCAGCAAGGTGAGAGTTTCTGAGGGTTTCTTGGGACCCCATATTTTGCTAGTGCCTTAATTATTCAATGAAGCTATCTATTAGATAACCCAACACCAGGAAGAGGAATGAAGATAAATAAACAGATTTGAGAGCTATTCAGATGGTAGAGTTGAAAGACTTGTTTGGTTAAAGAAAGAGAGAAGACAAGAATGGCTGCTAGGATGCTGAATAGAGGTGGTGGCCATCACTGAGATTAAAAATACTGGGCAGAACAATTTGGGGAGTAGTGGGAAGATGAGTTCTGCTTCGGGCAGGCAGATTTTGAGGATCCTGGAAGACAACCAAATAGTGATGACCAATTGGCTAACTGGTTCTAGAGTTTGGGAAAACCACTGGAGCTAAACACTCAGATCTGAAATTCACTAATATTTAAATGGTTTTTAAATTCACGTAGGAGCACCTGGGTGGCTAAGTTGGTTAAGCCTCTGACTTCGGCTCAGGTCATGATCTCACGGTTTGTGGGTTCGGACCCCGCATCGGGCTCTGTGCTGACAGCCAACTTAGAGCCTGGAGCCTGTTTCAGATTCTGTGTCTCCCTCTCTCTCTGACCCTCCCCTGCTTATGCTCTCTCTCTCTCTCTCAGAAATAAATTAAAAAAAAAACATTAAAAATTTTTTTAAAATATTCATGTGAAAAGTGAAGTCACTCAAGGAGAGTGGACAGAATGAGAAGATAAAAGAAGAGGAATATGGAAATCTGAAAAAAAGTCAACATTCAGAAATGACAAAAGAAATAGATTAAAAGATTGATAAGACAACCAGAGAGAATGGAAGAAAATTAGGAGTGAGGAAAGAGGTATCATGAAACTAAGAAAATTTCAAGAAAGGAAATGATAAGCAGTGTTAAATACTGCAGAAGACAAAGGAAATATATATTGGGATCATATCAAATATGCTGTTCTATAGATTGTCTTTTTCCTTATAGGATATTACAAATATTTTTTCACATCAGTAACTAAAGGTATGCTTTATAATTTTAAATAGCTACAATGTAGCTGCTACATAGAATTCAGTTATGTGGGTACATTTATTTCAGAAATCATCAGCTGAACCTCAACATTATTTCTAATTTTTGCTTTTATAAAAATTTCTGTGAATATCTTTGTATGTAGACTATGACATGGGTTCAAATATTTCCTTAGGGTGAAGTCCTCGAATTGGAATTATTGGGTCAAATCTCTATAGATTGTGAAGATTTTTTTTTAATATATTTGCCAAACTGCCTTCTACTACTTTGCTCCATTTAACTAAATCTAGACTTCTGGATTAAACCAGGGATATGGGAAGAGGGCAGTGTGGTCAAAAGCCAGTAATGCCACCTGATTCTGGGCAAAAGGAAATGGACATGCTTTCTAGCGAAAAGCATCTATTAGCAGGGTCTCCATTGAATGAGATCTTCCAATCCTCCCACTAATGCAGGATAAACTCCTGGGCTAACCAAAAGGGAGAAAGCAGGCATGCCCTCTGCATTCTTGTACAATATGGGCAGAAGCAGAGGAGCATTCTATGAGCCTGAGGCTGTACCATCTGGAGAGAGCATGCCAAATTAGGAAAATCCCTCAATTGAGAAGGATTGTCAAGTAGAGTGATGTGTTTCTGGCTCTGGGATGAATTCTTTGGGTTCATCTTTGGGTTTGCAGTAGGCAGCTGCAGCTGTAGGGTAGAGAAAGAGAAGCCAGAGGACTGATAGAAAAATCCTGGTGGGATCCACAAAACTTCCCCACAGGGCTGAGTAAATGGTAAAGGAAAAGCTAGAGATGTTTTTAGAGAAAGAAAACTTCTTGGAAGGTCAAGGAGTAGGGAAGAAAGCCATGAGGAAGATAATGGGTAAGAAGGCCTGGGAATGGGGAAATTCAACTCCCTTTCAAGATCAGGGTCTTTACCCTTGCTTTCCAAACTCACAGCCTCCCAGTCCCTGAAGGTGAGGGTGACCCACCGGCTTCTCCCCACCCATCCAGATCTGGTGCAGTCCTGCAAATATGGCCATTTGGGAGCCAGAGGATTGCTGCTCTGATTGGGTCTGTTGGGGCTGGAGGAGGACAGTGCCGAGCTTGGACGCCCATGCCCTCCCACCTGGACCCCTGAGTTGCTGATGCTCATAGAAAGGAGGACCCCATTTACCAGGCTTATTTTTGGGTCGTCTGGCTAAACCATGAGAGCTCACTACATCTCCCTGCTGATAGCCTTTAGATTAGAAGGCCAAGTCTAACTGGAATGCAGCCCGAAATGGGCATGAGGGGGTCAGACATTAAGGGAGCAGTCTAGGCCTTGGGCGACTCTACCCTGGCAGAAGCCCTCCCTTGTCACAGAGGAAAGAGGACCTCAGCACACCGTTGAAAGACAATTCAGTTACAGGTGGCTTCCCGCGCCTCTGCAGCTACTCTTCTCTGCCTCTAGATGTCGCCCTTAGAGTCAGAATAACAAATCGTGGCTCCCTGAGAGCACAACACTCAGGAAAGAACTCAATCTACCGTGCCTCTCAGGCTGGATGACAAACCCTAATTTGTAGAATTTAGACACATCCAACCCTATAATTGAAGGGTTGTGGAGGTGGAAATGGGGGCAAATCATTGTTTTCTCTTTTCCTATGTCAGATATGTGGGGAGACAGGGAGATTAGGGGCTGGAATTATGGCACAATTGAATTACCTGAAAAAGATGCTTAACTCTCTGTTCCTGGGCAACGAACTAGTTTAGGTTGGTAGCTACTTCGTACAGTCCCCAAAGCTGTATTGTCTTACTGGCCCAAGATCTCCAAGGTGCTGGGCATCTGGGTTCTCAGAAAGCTCATTGTAAACTGCCAACATCTGAATAAGCATTTTCTAGAAACAAAGGAATCTGCAGTTGCCCCATTGAGAAATTAATTCTCATGCTTGCCCACTAAAAAGGGTACAGGGAGGAGGCTGATGTCTCTTTGCTGCAACTTCGTTGTGTGGCCTACAGTGGCATAGATTTCTATGGTGTGGAGGAAGAATTAGGACACTCAGGTCCTTGCTTAGTGCCCTTGGCTTGTGAATGTCCCCCAGTAAGGCATATTCTTTACCATGTCACGTGATATTGTAGATTTCACCTTTATCCATCTCACCACACTGCAGAAAAGTGACAACAAACAGATCATAAAAACAGCCCAAGAAAAAAGTCAGATATGTAGCCAATAACCACCACTAGACTGATTGTAGATTCCTACTCAATAACAAAAACTGAAAGAAGAAAAACATATATAAAGAGCTGAGAGAAAATATCTATCTCAAATTGTGTGCCCAAATAATCTCCTATCAAGAATGACAGCCAAATAAAATAATAAATCTATTATGATAAATAGGAACTAGAAAGTTTGTCTATGGTTAAGTTATATGTAAAAGTTTTACTTCAAAAAGACAAAAGTATATCAAAAGGAAAGTCAGAAAATGCAAGAATCAATATTAAGGAAAGAGTGGTAAATGTAGATGAATCTAAAACATTGCAAATAAATGATAATGATGATGATGAAAGTAATAGTGTCTAATTTGAAGTGTTGAAAAAGGACAGAACTAAAAACATAAGTCACGAATGGCAGGCAAAGTGGTGGGGAGTTGTTTGTAATGTAAGTGTTCCAAAGACCTTTTTCAGAGGTCTTTAAGATATTATCTTCAGACTTTGACATGCATTTTCCTTTACATACATAAATTGTATAAATCGCATCTTAACAAAACTTCTTTCAAAAGGGAAAAACAAAATGTACATCTGAAAGTTTTGGAGTGTATACAGTAAAAATCTTCCCTTAATTCCATCATTTATACTCCCCAGATGGACTTTTTGTTTACTCAACATGCACACACATGTACACAAGTATAATCAATGTTTTCAAACAAGAAGTTTACTCTTCAACTTGCTTTTTCACTTAGAAATAAGCATGGATAGTGTTGTAGTTCAGTGTTGCAATTCACACACATACACATATACCTCATTCTGTTTAACTGACACATACTATTTTATTATTTGTAGGTACTATAATTTTTAAAATTCCATTGATTTATAGTTTTGTGGCTTTGTTGTTACCACTATTATTTCAGTGTCACAGTATGTATCCTTATACATATTTCTGACAATTTGTGTGATTATTTCTGTAGGGTAGACTCCTAGAAACAGATCAAAGGCTGCATGTAACTTTAATTTTGACAAAGATTACTCTCCAATCCACAGCCCAACAATGTCTGAGAATGTCTGTTTTCCTGCACCATCCTCAACACCAGAAATTATAAACTTAAAAAATTTTTCGAATTTGATAAACAAAAATGAGTTTTAAAATTTATTGTTTTAAATTGCATTACCTTAGGGGCGCCTAGGTGGCTTAGTCGGTTAAGCGACCAACTTTCGGTTAGGTCATGATCTCGCAGTTTGTGGGTTCCGGCCCCGCGTCAAGCTTTGTGCTGACTGCCAGCTCAGAGCCTGAAGCCTGTTTCAGTCTGTGTCTCCCTCTCTCTCTGACCCTCCCCTGCTCACGCTGTCTCTCTCTCTCTCTCCTAGAAATAAATAAATAAATAAATAAATAAATAAATAAATAAATAAATAAAATTGCATTACCTTAAGCAATACATCATAGGAATCTACCCCCAAAACCAAGAGCACACTGTACACATTGTATTGTTAGCCAATTGGACAATAAATTATAATAAAAAAATAAATAAGTTGCAACACCCTTGATTGTTAATAAAGGTGTCTTCTTGACGTACCTGAGTGGCTCAGTCCAATTCTTAATCCGGTTCTTAATCTCAGCTTAGGTCTTGATCTCAGAGTCTTGAGTCTAAGCTCCACATTGCGCTTCATGCTGGGCATGGAGCCTACTTAAAAGAGTAAATAAATAAAGGTATCTTCTTTTACTGGCTGTTTACTTTTGTGAATTGACTATGCATTTCCTTTACTTGTTTTTATTGTCTTTTACTCTTATTCAAGTTTATATTTTTTAAGTCTTTGTGGGGGGAATAATCAATATACAATAAACTGTACATATTTAAAGTGATTTAAATGTATAATTTGAGACATTTTGCCATAGTATGTACTTGTGAAACCATCAACACAAGCAAATAATGAATATTTCCATCACCCCAAAATGTTTCCTCATATTTCTTCATAATTCCATCCTCCTGCACTTCCACCCCAAACCAGCCCCTGCTGGTGATCTGCTTTCTATCACTATAGATTAGTTTGCAATCTGTAGAATTTTATTTAAGTGGGATCAGGCAGTATGTACTGTCTATTTTTGTCTGGCTTTTTTCATTTAGCATAATTATTCTGGATTCATCCTTGGTGGTGCTCATAAGAGCTCTATCTGTATTCTAAATATGAGTCATTTGTTATATATAATTAAAAGATGTTCTTAGAGTTCTGTCTATATTTTAGTGTGGATTATTTTGCTTTATAATCTGATTCTTAGGTTTGAATTTACAATTAAAAGACCTCCCCCATTCCACAATTACATTATGTTGTTTATTTTTAATGTTTTATTTATTACTGAGAGAGAGAGAGACAGTGTAAGCAGGGGAGGGTCAGAGAGAAAGGGAGATACAGAAACTGAAACAGGCTCCAGGCTCTGAGCTAGCTGTCAGCAAACCCACGAACTGTGAGATCATGACCTGGGCCGAAGATGGACACTTAACCCACTGAGCCACCAGGCGCCCCCATTCCACAATTATAAAAACACTCGAGAATTTCCTAGTACTTCTTTTTTGGAACTACATTAAATTTATAGATTAACTTGAGGTACGTATAATTTGATACGTTATGATCCAGGAACATGTATTTCTCCATTTACCCATGATTTCCCTTATGTCATTCAGTAAGGCTTTATTTATAGTTTTTAAATAAAAGCTTCTCCGTTCCTTTTGCCCTACCATGAAGCTGGGTGTTTGTCCAATCAGGAAGCCCTTCATATGTATTGCTCCTCTTCCACAGTACTTTCCACAGACACCTATGACCCATTCAAGTTGTGGAATGATATCTGGAGTCTACTGGTGGCTTCTCCCTAAGGAACATCCTATGACATCCTGGAAAACCCTTTCTAGTGCCTAGGAAGCCCTTCCTAAATCCTGATATACAATTACTGAGGTTCATTCTTCACACTTTTTTGTTGTTGTTCTCAAAGACATAACTCTACGTGAGTGGTGTGAGTTGTGGAGGATTGCTATACTTATGGAAGATTGTTCAGGGCACTTGATACATGCTTATGCTGCTATTTGCAGTCAGCCAAGCAGCAAGGAGCACAGATCTACTCAGTTCTCAAAACCTTCCCATTCCCACACTTAGTCCATGCGCCCACACCCGAGCCCAAGCCAGAGGTCACAGATAGATCAAGGGCCTCAGGTATAAACAAATGTAATTTAACTATTTGTTTTGTTTTATGTGAAGTCACCCCCAGGCTCTCGAATGCCCTACCTCTATCAGGTCATCCCAAAATGTTCTGAGAAGAGATTCTTCCTTATCAAGAAAAAAGAGTAAAATAGAAGGCTAAGACAGAAATGTGAACACGTGAAAAAGCATAAAATATAAAGAATAAAAAATATAAATCAAACTGTAGGTATCAGGAATGGGATGGAAATATATCTAAAAAGAGATTTAAAAAAGGTGAGAGGGAGAGAAAGATGTTGGAAAATTAATTATGGCAAATATGAATCTACACACTCAGGTGAGCAAAATCATTACCTCACATTATTTTTTTTTTAATCTGATTTAATAGGACTTTGGTCCCAGTTTCCATGACCAGGCTGACAGAAAGTTTAATCTCAATCATGTTGGAAACTTCTGCTCCCACCCAATCCTATGAATTGCTCCAGGGAATTTACAAAATATTGTGGGTGGCACCTCCCATTTTCAGTCCCCCCTGATTACCACTAATATTACCATTGTTGCTTGCTAGACATTTGCAGGGCTCTTTTACTTCTTTGAGCATGTGAAATTTCGTCTATGCTAGTGACTGTCTAAGCTCAGGCTGCTATAACAAAATATCATAGACTGGGTGACTTTAAGAACAAATTTCTTTTTCCTCACAGTTCTGGAGGCTGGAAAGACCCAGATCAAGCTTGGAAGATTTGGTTCCTGATAAGGACTCCTCCTTGCTTGCAGAGTCTTCACACTGCAGAAAAAGAGAGAGAAAGAAAGGGAGGGAGAGAGAAATGGGGGAGGGGGGGAGATATGAGTTGAGCTCTGGTTTCTCTTCTTCTAAGGACCCTAATCTTATAATGGTGCTTTACAATGACCTCATCTAAACCTAATCTTATCCCAAAGTCTCTACTTCCAAGTAACATCACATTGGGGGCTAGGGTTTCAACATACAAATTTGAAGTGGGGACACAGACGTTCAGTCCGTAACAGTGACTGTGCAGCCAGCCTTCCACCGAAGCCCTGCTGCTTTTCCCCTTAAGTCCTCACTCCCATGGAGGCTGCTGACCTCCAAACTGATCCTAGTCCCAGAAAAAGCCACTTTCTTCTCTGTCACTCCTCAAAATCATTGACTTCTATTTCTTCCTAATGTAATTTCCTCAAGAATTTCAGTCTTTTGAGAAACAAATGACAGGGAAGGAGGTTGCCTACCCAAAGGCAAAGGTATAACATAGAGGACCTGGCTACCTTTAGATATGGGGGATTGTTGAAAAAGCTGAGTAAAAAAAAAAAAAACAAAACTAATATGTCAACAAATTATCCTTTCACATTAAATTTGAAGAAATCATGGGACGCTTTGATGGCTCAGTCAGTTAAGCGTCCAACTCTTGATTTCAGCTCAGGTCATGATCTCATGGTTGTGACATGGAGCCCTTCCTTGGGCTCCATGATGAGCACGGAGCCTGCTTAAGATTCCCTCCCTCCCTCTGCTCCCTGCCCAAAAAATGTAAAGTTAAAGAAATCTTGTATATTCTCAGCCAGGCTCAGCACCTTGATTAGGCAGTAAATAGGTCACACAGGAATAGGTGCTTGCACTTCTGAGACTCAAGAACAGAGCAATTATGAGTGACGATGTCTGATTGAAGATCTCTGATTCACACCACTAGCAATGCAACAATCTCAGCAGGTGATTGGCCAATTCTGGATAAATAACCATGCACGGCAATTGGCACCCAATCCATTATTAGCTAGAGTCTATAACACATGTCCAAAATCTAGAAAGCTCTGGAAAATAAAAGCCTTTTGGTAATCAATTGGAAGCAATATCTGGCCTACTCTGTCTGGAAACAGTTTATAGTCTTTATTTGTCTTGTTTCATGTGAGTAGTCATATATGTTGCTGAAGAGATAATGTGTTTGATAAAAGGATGTGGTCTCAGATTTGCTGGGGATATTAAGTAATATATGGCCCATGCACCATAGTTTCTTCACAAAATTGAGGGGAGGGGATCTGAATTCCAAAAGATTAAACCATAAGCGTTGCAGAAAAAATGATTATGGAACTTGTGTAGTTACTGGCTCATGCACACAACGTTCCAAGATAGACTCCCCAGAATCATTCATTTCCAACCACAGGGAAATACAACACCAGAACAGTTGTGTAGGGTAATCACTCTCAGGACTGATGAACTTGAAAGGCCTGGTTTCTCCTGAGGGCAGACAGAGAACAATGAATGAGAAGTAGCATATGGCCAGGGCTCCGTGGCTCTCTGGTGTATAACTCCACTGGCAAAAGAAGTAAAACACCCAGGATAGCAGTAACTCCTTCCCTGCTGGCTGGGCTTTATTCAAACATTAGGAATGAAAAAAGAGGCTGGGCCTATGTTCTATGGCCTTGAGATGGAGGTAAAAGGTAGGAGGAGAGAGGAATAAGCAGTCACTATTACCAAGCATGAACCTTATTAGCAGAAAGAGATCTATTAGGAACATAAATCCAGGTCCTATAACTTACCAAGGGGTTTTGCCGGTAGGGACCACAAGCTTATTAGATCTCAGCTTTCAATGAAAAAGATGTAAGTGAGTAGAAAAAAGCAGTAAGGGAAATGAAATGGCAGGCACTTCAATAGGAAATGGTTTGTTTCTTTACATGAGAAGATGAGAGCTAATCACAAAGAGGAAAGTCTCTTAGAGGTAAAGATGCAGACAAGAGTTCAAGAAAATCAAAAGGAAAAGTACTAATACATGGATCACCTAGCAGCTATTTCATACTATGAAAAGACATCTGGGAGTTATCTTCACAGTTTGTGGAAGCATTAATAATGTGAAGACTTAATGGTATAAGAAACCACAAATATAAGCTGGTTCAAATGCTTTGATGAACAAAAGAGGTTTAAATAAGTAAATAAATAGTATCATTTAAAGTCATCTAGCACAGCCTATATGAAACATACTTAGAGATATTCAGTATGTTTCTTATATCATGCCATTACTGTGAACTTTAAGAAATTCACCATAGGGGGAGCCAGGGTGGCTCAGTTGGTTAAGGATCCAACTCTTGATTTCAAATCAGGTCATGATCTCATGGCTTGTGAGTTCAAGCCCTGCATCATGTTCTCCACTGACAGTGCAGAACCTGCTTGGGATTCTCTCTCTTTCTCTCTTGGCCCCTCCCCCATCCATGCATAAACTTTAAATATTAAAAAAGAAAAGGAACTCACCACAGGATTTGACTGGCTTAGGGGCACCTGGGTGGCTCAGTCAGTTAAGCATATAACTCTTGATCTCAGTTCAGGTCTTGAACTCAGGGTTATGACTTCAAACCCCACATTGGGCTCCACGCTGGGCATAAAGACTACTTAAAAAAATCTTTCATTGGCATCTGAGACTTGGCAATCTATCTTTCCTTTGGCATCCTTGTCAACCATACATAGTAAAGTAATGTTTGCTCCATAAAGAACATTCTCATGAAAAGGTTGAGAAGGGGGTGTAATACAGTCTAATTTCCTCAGAAGGTCAAGTAAGGTTTAAGCAAAAGTCCTTCTCTTGTCTAGGTTGTAATATGACAGTGTGGTCTTCTGCCTCTCTGTCATTGGGGGGTCCAATAGCATAAGCCATAGAAAGGGCCATTGACCTACTTTCAGGAGCTACTGGTTTTCATCTGACATTACCTCCAGTATGCTTGCTAATTGTCTTCAGTCTTAGCTTCTATTTTCTCAGTTTTGGGGGCTACCTCCTGAGATTACCTTTTGTTCACCCTTGGTTTGTGTTTTACTTCCTGGCTTTGGACTATCATCCATTTTGCTTACTTGCCTGACTCTCAGCCAGCAGCAATCTATGACTAGATTCAGTATACGCCAGTCACTCAGCCTCTTCCTAGGAGATGCTGTATTAGTTTTCCCTCTGATTAGCCTCCTTCTTCTGTGTCTCACTCTTAACCAGCCTCTCCTTGGTTATTTACACATTCAAAGACTGGAGACTGCCTTATATGTCCTCTAAATTTGACATAATACCTATCTATGTTGCTGGACACTCATCAAATATTTGTTGAATTGAACATTAGTCAAACTAGTTTTTAAACTATTCACAATCAATTGTAGGCATGAAAACACTTTGGTGAGTCAGGAGTAGGTTTTTGTTGTTGTTGTTGTTGTTGCTGTTGTTTTAATGAAGTAGAATGTGATAGCATGGAAAATATCAAAGTACATTACTAAACAGAGTATTGTTTTGTAACACTTGTGTTTCACAAAGGTTAGGATTTAGGATTAAATTATTTTTTATCACTGTAAGTCATAGTTAAAAAATGCAGAGCAGGTTAGATGAACCAGGCATTTGTCGTTTTTGCTGCTCTAACATGTCTGGCCATGTTTCTGGCAACAGAACCACTTCCAGTTCTTGCTTCCTGGTCAGTGTTTACCTTGCCCATCCAGTCTTGCTGTTAGAGAACTCCATCCCCTAGTCATAGTGACTGGCTGAGGAAGAAGCAACTGGCACAAACCAGTCTAATCATAGTGCTCTTTGAGGTTTTCTGTTTCCCCAGACCTGTCAGAAAAACTTTTTCCCTTGGAGTTCCCAAATTGGTAGACTATGATTTTAAGGCCACCCGTTGACATATTGGAGAGACTTAGAGAGGGAGACAATGCCCCTGGTCTCAGTGTTACTCATGGACATTCCTATTACACGAGCCAGTGCATTTCCTTAGCTTAAATTGGATTTTTTCCTTTTGCAGCCAAAAGAATCCCAGCTGATGTTAGCCAAGTGATAATACATTGACCTCAGCTAATATGAAAGACCAGGGGTCGAGGAGTAGGGAAAGCTGGATTTAGGCCTACTAGTATCACATTCTGGATATATGACTCTTAGAGAGTCTCAAAAGCTGTATAGGTCTCAGTTCTCTCTTCCTATGAAAAAATAGATGTGGATTCAGATGGTAACTCACAGTCCTTACTGGTCATCACAGCTTTCCCTGTGGAGCTTTGAAAAAAATGCAGATACTTGAGCTCCATGCCAGGTTTAGGCTTTCAGAATCAAAATCCATAGGCATGTGACATAGGCAGGCATTTGTCATTTTAAAATGACTTCCTGGGGCGCCTGGGTGGCTTAGTCGGTTAAGCATCCGACTTTCGCTTAGGTCATGATCTCACGGTTCGTGGGTTCGGGCCCCGCGTCGGGCTCTGTGCTGACTGCTAGCTCAGAGCCTGGAGCCTGTTTCAGTCTGTGACTCCCTCTCTGACCCTCCCCTGCTCACGCTGTCTCTCTCTCTCTCCTAGAAATAAATAAAACATTAAAAAATAAAATAAAATAAAATAAAATAAAATGACTTCCCATGATTCTGATGAGCAGCCAACATGAGTAAGTCACATCATCTCTAAGGTATTTTCCACCCTAATACTGACTGCCTTGTGATTCTTCAGAGATGACACAATCTGATCAAATTTTCTGCAGTTGATATAGTGACGAATGCAGACTCTGGATTCACACTATTTTTGTTGACTAGCCTGAAATAAATGATGTCATGTGAATGGTAATAATGACTAATAAAGATATGCTATCACTATTCCTAATTAGCCTTACAGAGAAGTAACGCCCACCAATGCATCAATCACATTTTCTTAGCACAGACACCCACAGTCTGCTATCATAATAAACTTTCTCTCTTTTTTTTTTCCTGAGAAGTAGAAGCTTAAGAGGAGGAGTATGGAAATTAAAAAAATTATCATAATAAGTGCAAGCCAGATATTAAATTTGCTTTGTGTCATTACAAATATTTCTAGGACCAGAAGTGTCACATTTCAATTCTTTCCTGTGTCAGAGCATACATGTAAATTACCATTGTTAGCCAGATAATAATACATTGACCTCAGTGATCTTTCCTGAGTTGTTTCTTGCCCAAAGAGTTCATTCTGTATAGAAAAGGCATATTTCTCTCATTAATTTAAAAAAAAAAAAAACAAAACCCACAGAGATACGTCTCATTACCCCTACAGATTTGTGTCTGTTTTCCTCTTTAGGATGCTTCAAGATAACTCATTTGTCTGTTCATTGTTTTTCACAGGAACACTAACAAGACGGCAGACTTGAAATTCTTTGTCTGGGAGACTGATGTCTTGGTAAATTTTCATTATATTCCTCTTACGCCCACTCTTTCGTGGAAAAGGCACTGAGTTTTGGGATGGCTGCAGAGATGTGCACAAGGCCCTTAAACACATGGGTTCAGTTCAGTGTTCTGGGGCTCTGGGGTAGTGGCCGTGGAGGGGAGAAATATGAGTAACCTCTTCTTAAATGAAGACCTTCCAGAGGAAAGAGGATGCATGGAGACAACCAAACAGGCAGATGGAGGAGGCAAGATAGGAGACAGTTCTGCACCTAAAGAAACAACTATTTTTGAAATGTTAAAGTAGCCTGTCAGCCTTGACAATATTTTTTTCAGATTCAGAAGAAACCAGAGTTAGTAATTATAGGCAGTGACTGTCATTGTCAAGATAGTTCTGTAATTAGAGAAACACAAAATATGTCTCACTTAGAGGCACCTCAAATAGAGCCATGGGGACAGCCATCAGTTAGAAAAGGTTAATAAAGTCAGAATAGTCAGACGATGGTGCCGAAAGCTGAAGACTACAGCAATGTCCATGACAGGAGAAGACGTTCCGTCATCCTTAAAGCATGGACTTTGCTTTATAGCAAATCTGGACAGAGCAGTCTGAAAGAAGAAATGGCTCCTGGAATCTGAAGCAAAATTGAAGGAAGGGCACAGAGGCAAAGCCTACTAAGTGTCTGTGCATTTACCATTCAGATCTTTTCTCTTTTTTATTAAGTGTATTTTATTTATTTTGAGAGAGAGAGAGAGAGAGCGTGCCCAGAAGGGTCAGAGAGAGAAGGAGAGAGAGAGAGAATCCCAAGCAGGTTTCACACCGCCAGCACAGAGCCTGACAATGAACCATGAGATCATGACTGACCTGAACCGAAACCCAGAGGCAGACACTTAACTGACTGAGCCACCCAGATGCTCCAACCTGTCAGATTTTTTAAATTCTATTTCTTTTCTTAAATTAATGGAATAAAAAAATACCTTGGGAGGAGGAGCAAGATTCTTTCCTTAGACGCATGATACTGTTTCAATACATTTCTGCTCATGTGCAAATCTAATGAAATGGTTTAAGGGAAGTAGCTCACTGCCTGAGCAGTCAGTGTATTAATAAACAGTAGGTCAAAATTTTAACTATCTTACAATGTGGAGGAAAAAAACAAGGCACTTTCACCATGAAAACATGTAAGAAGAAAATATGTATGGATTAAGGTTAAGGAGAAATCATTTTCACAATGTATTTCATAAACTAGAGAAGGAGCTAGGTGCGGCCACCTTTGGGCATCTGCTCCAGATTTATGGGTGCGCAAATAGACCTCCTAAATTTTATTGGCACATGGTTAGAATAACTTATTGTACACAAAATCTTCTCATGTGTGGTTTTTGTTTTTTTAAATTCAGAATGTCTCTCTTATTCTTACCACACCCATAAGAGGAGCTTAAGAAAAAAATGTATTGTTAGCATTTCCTGTAATCACATGCCTAAAATGATTTTCAGAGTGTAAGCAAAGTTCAAGGACATTTGTTTCTTATAAAACCGGTGATAGAGTATCCCTTCCTCCTTCTCCCCTTCTTTTCTCCACTCTCCTTTCCTATTTATATTTAGGATATGAAATCTCTCTAAGCAAAATGTGAGAACTATGTGAAAATTAGGCTAAAATGGAAAGCTTTATTTATTTTATTTAGGAACACTTTATTCATCAGCCACAAATAGATGTGATCTTTAAATACTAACATCTTAGTCTGGATGGAAGAATAATTGTAAAACTCAAGTTTAAAAAGGAAATCCAATGGAAATGATTATACTAGAGTGAAGGTCTTTGCCCACATATGGAGCTTTTTTCCTTCTCATTTAACATTCAGTTTAACAGAGTCCAGTTTTCATTCCATGCTTGAGTCAATCATATCATAACCAATACTCAGTTCCACACTGTAATAGTATTACCTGCTAGTACGTTCAGAGGAAGCAGTTGAACACTATTGATAGTAAAACAATAGTTAGAGTAATGGTTTTATTTGTTTTATTTTTTTAATTTTTTTTACTGTTTTATTTATTTCTGAGAGAGAGAGAGACAGCATGAGCAGGGGAGGGTCAGAGAGAGAGGGAGACACAGAATCTGAAGCAGTCTCCTGGCTCTGAGCTAGCTGTCAACACAGAGCCCGACATGGGGCTCGGGCCCACGAACCGTGAGATCATGACCTGAGCTGAAGTCAGACGTTTAACCAACTGAGCCACCCAGGCACCCCGAGTAATGGTTTTTAAAAGGAAGCATTTGGGGTGCCTGCCTGTGTCAGTCAGAAGAACATGCGACTCTTGATCTCGGGGTCATGAGTTCAAGCCCCACATTCGGTGTATAGATTACTAAAAAAATAAATAAACAAACTTAAAAAAAGTAAAAATAAATAAAAAGCAACTAGAGCTTGAACTGTTACGGAATAACAAGTTGATCAAAAATTAACATTTCTGGCTCAAATATAAATATTAATTACTTGTAAAGAACATAAATGAAAAATGGAAATTGGAATTTTGTAATTCTAGTCTTATGTCTGAGAGGCTCATGGAAAAAAGTACCACTGAGTAGTTCCATTTCTATTGAATTGACATCCAGAAGCCGGGCGTTATCTTTCTTTTTTAAGTTTGTTTATTTATTTTTAGTAATCTCTATACCCAACATGTAGACCCCAAGATCAAGAGTCATATGCTCTTCCAACTGAGCCAGCCAGGTGTCCCTGGGTATTATCTTTATAGATAGCTCAATATAATTGCAAGAACTTTCAACCCACAAGCATGTTGGAACTACTCTTTAATTCTTCAAATATTCATTAAGACACCAGGGTAGAGATGCTGAGAAAATGAAGATGAAAGAGTCATGATTATAAACAAAACAGAAAAGAAGGGAAAGGAAAGGAAAGAAAAGGAAAGGAAAAACAAAGAGACATGATTTCAACCATCAAGAAGCCTAAAGTTTATCCAAGAAGAAAGACATGTACAAATACACGTGTTAGTTCAGACATGGAAACATGTCTAAATGCTTAGGAGAGTCTAACTTTCCCAGAGAGAGTCAAGAGAGAGTATTTGATGTTTTAGTTGAGTCATGAGGAATAATTAGATATCACACAGGCCAAAAAGAGAGTTCTAGAAGCACCTGTGCAAAAGTATGGAGTGATATATAAATGTTGGAGAGGAGCAAGTAGTTTAGTTTGGCTGGAACAGAGATAGAAACCTTGGAAGTAACTGAAGATAAGGAGACAAGAAAGATAGACAGAGGTCATATGGAGTTTGCATTTTATTCAATTAGTCAGTGATTCCTATCCTGAGGAAGTGAATACATAAACAACCTGAAAAAAATTCCTGCATGATTCTGAGATTTTCTTTCTCCATTTCCCATCCTCTACCAAAGTCTTCAGGCTAAGAATCCCTACTAAAGGCAGTGAGGAACATGCAAATATTTTAAGGCGGAGGAGAATACAATAAAATTCTTGGTTTAGAAAAAGTACTCTTACTAGGGTGACTCAGTGGCTCAGTCAGTTAAACATCCAACTCGGTTTCAGCTTAGGTCATGATCTCATGGTTCGTGAGATCAATCCCTGTGTCAGGCTCTATGCTGACAGTGTGGAGCCCTCTTGGGGTTCACTCTCTCCCTATCTGCCCCCCATTCTCTCTCTCTCTCTCTCTCTCTCAAAATGAATAAAATAAGCTTAAAAAGAAAAAAAAGAAAAACTACTCTTGCAGCAGTGTGCAGAATGTTACTTGATCACCTCTCATGTGCCAGATTTGAAGGACAGACTGGAAGCAAAGACATCCATTAACATCCCACTCATCTCAGTTTCTATAAAATCTGGCTCCCAGTCCCAGAGGTAATTAAAACACACTTAAGAAGAACATCAGGATGCAAGTGGTATGTGTGTATCTATGTTTTCCAGCCTAGCTTCTCTTAACTGCCACACCAATTGACTTTCTTCTTGACTCATGCGCTTTGACTGGGCTCTGGTTAAGATCTCTTATTTTGTAGGAAATCTCACAGAGTAATAATTGGTTATAAATCCCCATTTATAAGGGGATTTATAAGGGCATACCCTCAAGACCTCTCACATCAATATATATTTCTCAGAGGCTGCTCAAACCAGATTTTCTCTAGTTCCATGAGATGGCCCCAGACAGTAAGGAGGCCAGTGTCACCTCTAGGTAAGAGGTGACACAAGACTAAACAGAGATAGGGGTTTGGGGAATACAGATGTGTCACAAGAGGGATTAAAGGGTCTTTGCCACCAGGGGCAACTGACTGGCTCAGTCAGTAGAGCATGTGACTCTTGATCTCAAGGTGGTGAGCTCAAGTCCCACATTGGATACGGAGCCTACTTTAAAAAAACAACGGGGTGGGGGGGATGGCTCACCACCAATTGGATGCATGGAGAGGATGAAGATGAGAGTGTGACATGGATAACTTTCATGTTTCCAGCTCAGAGAATAGGATGCTTAACAAAAGGATATAAGGGGAAGATGAGGGGTGCCTGGCTGGCTCAGTCAGTAGAGTGTGTGACTCTCGATCTTGGGTTTGTGAGTTGGGTGTAGAAATTACTTAAAAATAAAATTTTAAAAAAACGAGGAAGAGACAAAGACATATGGGGGTGAGGGTGCAGTTGGACCTGCTGATTTTGAGCCTTCTTCAATTCATCCATGTTCCATAGAGTATGTTCTGCCTGTCTGTTAAATGTCAATGAATCCTAGGATTTGATTCCTGCTTAACTTGCCTTACCCTTGCACACAGACTCTGCATGATCTCATTCATTCTCATGACTTCAACTACCACCTGCCTCAATGCTGTTCTCTCTGCTTCCAATCTCTTCCCCTTTGTAATTGGATAATAGGAACTCAATGCATATTCATCAAGTAAATGAATGTATGGTTGACTGAACCCATCTTCCATAATGCCCCAACAGTTCTCTTTCTAAAATGTAAATGTAAGTCTGGAATTAAGAATCATGGTCACTCTGAAGCTAAGACCCATTAGTGCAGGATCAATTAATGAAGCCTTGACAATGGATAAGTTCACTCAGGGATAATATGTGATTAGAGAAGAAAAGATAATAGAGGACAGAACTTTGGGTGTCAACAACATTTAAGAGTTAAGCAGAGGAAAGTAAATCAGACAAAGTTACTGAGAAGAAGAAACTTACAGGGAGGTGGAAGAAAAAACAGGGAATTCTTGTATCTTAGAAGTTAAACAAGAAAATGTTTTGGAGATAAAGGCCCATGAATGAAATCGCCTTGGTGGCAAGAATGGAGGATATGAATGGGTACAGCAGCATGGACTTTTACTTCCCAAGGCTGTTCTAGTTGTTGCCACTGCCAAGTACCCAACCTGCTGTCAGCAGAAACCAATGCTAAGCTCCTGTTATGTTATTATCTCTTTAAGAGTCCACCTGCCACTTGGTGGCAAGATGACTACACTGAACCTCTTCCACTCAGGAAGAGCCAGAAATTCATGTTGACAGAAATGGACACATATTCAGGCATGGGTTTGCCTTTCCTTCCTGCAAGGTGTGAGCCAGCACTGCTATTCAAGGACTTAAAAAATGTTTGATCCATAGATGTAAGATCCGACATAATTCATTTCAGATGAGGGGGCAAACTTCATAGAAGAGAAGGAGTGGAATATAGAAAAACATGGGATCCACTGTTCCTATCATCCTACATCACCCAGAAGCTAAAGGCCTGACAGAGCATTGGAACCTCTTGTTAAAGACACAGCTGACATGGAATCTGGGAGACAATACTTTACAAGAATGTAAGGATGCAATATACTCTCTGAATCAAAGAACTTCATGAAGTGTTATGTCTGCAGTAGGAAGACTAGATTGGTCCAGGAACAAAGAGGTAAGAACAAGAGTGATTCTGCTTGCCATTACTCCCAAGTAATTTCCATTGCTTTCCATGTGAGGCATTGATGTTTCCTGTCCATGCAACTCTGACCTCTGCAAGTTTACAAGTTCTAATTCCAAATAGGAAATAATTCCAACAGGGAATACAGTAAAAATACCATTGAATTATCAACTATGACTGCCATTTGGATCCTTGAACCAAGGGACCATCAGGTAAGAAGGGGAGTTGCCAACCTGACGATGACAATTGGCCCTAAGCATCAAGAAGAGGCAGAGCTACGTAATGAGTAGGGAGGAATATGTGTGACACTTAGATGACCCACTGAGACATCACTTGGTATTTCCATGCCCAGTGTTTATGGTGGATGGGAAAGTGCAGCAGTGTCGTCCTGAGAAAATCATGGTGAGCAGGATCTGACCTTGTGATGTGACACTGAGACCAGCAGAGGTACTAGTGCAGGGTGAAGAGAATCTAAAATGGACATTTGTTGAGGAGATGAGTATCAATTATAGATTTGAGCCCTGCTGGAATGGTAGGGCATAATTTACCCTACTAACCTTCTCTGCAAAGTTCCTCTAGAAAGAGCTGCTTCCAGAACATATACAAAGAGGTAGATCTGTGTGGCACTGTGGTAGATGCTGTGATGTATGGCCCAAATCCCTCTTCAATGAAGGTTTGGTTGCCCTAGTTCCTGGGAGTGCTAACTGCAGACAGCCTTCAGCTGTCAGGGCTTTCGGGGATTGCCTCAGCTGCAGAGAGTGGCTTTGCCCAAGGTCATGCCCTTTCCCAGTGTAGCCCACATATGATAATTGGTTAGCATGGAAATATGAAAGCGTGGCTATCCTGGCACAACTGGGGCTAATTTTGAAAGTCCATTCCAGCTTCAGTTCTTGCAGTCAGCCAAGGCTTCTACTGGGCTATGTCACCGCTCTACTTCTCCCTCCTACCTTCATCCTCCTACCTTCCTCTACTTTCTATAGGTATTGATCTCAAGGACTCTATGTAGCAAATATCTGCATGCTTATCATGGGATTCTGAATTTAGAGTTTGCTCCCCAGGGAACCCAGTCTGTGACACTTCCCTAATGACTAATCACATCACTAGTTCTGGATAAGGCTTCTCTTCATACCACTGTTCATGATTTCTTCAGGCCTGGGATCAGTCCTCCTTAGGAATGAAAGTCCTTGGTTTCAGCTTATAGTGTCTTTTGCTCACGGGGTCCTCTTCCTGGTGGAAGCCCATCTGGCCTGACATCTTCTCTCAGCCAATTTCAATCATCCACATTTTCCCTGGCATGACTGCTATTAGGATGCGGAAGCTTGGGATACCCTACTATTTCGACTAGGAGCTACATCTCATCCAGAAGATCACACATAAAAGGAAATCCAATTTAACTAATGTTTATTGAACAGCTACTGCAGCAAAAATACCAAGCTACCATCTGGGAGTTTACAGAGATGAATTCTTTTCCTAAAGAGCTTACAAAAATGTACTGGACTAGCACTTTTCTCCTTTGAAGACTAGCCCAGGAGCAGAACATTTTGGGTTTTTACACATTACATGCTTCCTTTCCTTTGGAGTGCAGCTATTGCTGTGAGCTTCAAAAGCAACCTTCAGAAACAGTGACTGAACTCATCTCAGCTTGTATGCCTCTCTGTCCTCCCTAACCACAGGGTCAAACATCCAGCAGTTTTTTTCACAGAAGTGCTTCAAGCCTGAGTCCATTAACAGACTAAACACCACAACTGATGGTCTCCTGCCTTATTTTCACTGGGTGGTAGATGAGAACGATTATTTCATCCATGGTGTTCATAGACAAGTACCAATCACCAAACCCTATTCCATATGCCAGGTAATTCTTTAAGCTGGGGTGGCTCTACTATTCCCATTGACCTATATTTAAGCACAGGAATGAAAGAGGTCAGGGCTCAGAATCCCAGCTCTAGACAAGCAAAGTCACATTAAGCATTGCATACTGTTGTACACATACTAATCTGAAAGGCTCCACAGGGAGCCTAGTTGCTATCCTGGTAAACATCTTATTTTATTAGAATAATAGGTATAACTGCACCCAGGCAGGTAAGAGGGGGCTATAACATCAGTTTCCTTGTTTGTAAAATAAGCACAATAATGCCTCTCCATTCTGCCTCACAGTTTATTGTGCCAGTCAAGTGAAAACATACGAGTTCATTGCATGAAGACTGAAGCACTAAACCAACTATCTCAATCACATAGCCTATAGATATGGTTGATTGTGACAGAACAATATTTTAATGTTTGTAAATTTGGGTGCCTTCAAATGAATGACAGTCCCCAACAGATTTAACCTTTGATAGGCTTTATTTATATAATTTATTATAAACTGCCTGGCCCTGAAGGGTTTTGAGCTTGTACTTCTGCTCATGGAAATATAAGATCTTATTATTATCATGATTTAAGAGAAACACGATTACAATGGTGTGTGCATCCTTAACAATGTCTAATAAATTACAGATAAATCTCTTTTTTTAAAAAAAAGTTTTACTATTTATTTTGGGAGAGAGAGAATGCGAGCTGGGGAGGGGGGATGGTACAGAGAGAGGGAGACAGAGAATCCCAAGCAGGCTCTGAGCTGTCAGCACAGAGACCAATGTGGGGACTTGATCTCATAAACCGCGAGATCATGACCTGAGCTGAAATCAAGAGTCAGATGCTTAACTGACTGAGCCACCCAGGCACCCCAATAAATTCCTTTCTATATCAATTATAAATGCATCCCATTTGACTGTGAACTCACTGAGGAGAAATACAATAACTTATTCATTATTATATCTCCAAAGTCTAAGGTGGTGTTTGGGCTTTACAAATGCTCAATAAATACTTTTTGAAGGGGCACCTGGGTAGCTCAGTAGGTTAAGCATCTGACTTCCATTCAGGATATGATCTCATGGCTTGTGACTTCAAGCCCTGCATCAAGCTGGCTGCTGTCAGCACAGCCCACATTGGACTCTCTCTCTCTCTCTCTCTCTGCCCCACTTCCTGCAGGCATTCTCTCTCAAAAATAAATAAACATTTTAAAAAAAACTTTGGGGGCCTAACCGAACCAGATGGTAAGAAAAGTGGGTCATTAGAATAGGGTAGATGTTAAGGAGAAGCAAGACGTGGAAATGTAAAATAGAAATTATGGAAGTATGAAAAACATGGAAATGTCTGTAGAGAAAAGAAAAATACTAAAACAACAAATATTGAGCACCAGGTAGATACGGGGACACATCCAGGACAGTTTCAACTCCAGGGGATAAGGCTCAGGGAAGGAGGAATGGAGTAGGTCTCTGAAAGACGAAACAGTGAGAACTGTGTCTGTCCTATATTAGGAAAGCAAAGCTTCTGAATGCTGCTGATTGGCAGGCAATACTGGGCTTGTTGGACAGACACGTCTCGGGCTGGCTGGAGGTGGTCTGCTGCATGTGTGCAGATGCCCAATTTAGGATTATGACATCAGCTGCCTCTGGCTGCTTACATAAGATGCCTGTCCAAAGATTATGGTGCTCAGCTCACGTCTTCTGTATGTAAAGTGCCCAAATCAAGAGTATGTCACCCAGTCCTGCATGGACAGATGGCCAGGTCATGGTTTACTACCCTTTTATCTTTCTCCTTTCTTTATTGCACATCTGCAGATCCCCAAGGCTTTTGCTCTCCTTCAGTAGTAAGGCACAGCCTGGACCAGAGAATAAACTTCAAGCATTCTACACCACAGCCTGGACTATTGGTCCAGACATCTTTTGGCTTATGGACTCCAACTTCTTTCTGCCTCCACTCATATGACATTGGGTTTGTCTCTATGCCTTACATGGCCCCCACTTGTTTTTCATATCAAAGTAAATTTCCAGCTCCAAGGAGTCATCCTTATCTTCCCATGGATACGTCTTGCTACGTTCATTCATGCCAAGGCATGGCCTTTCCCCCATCAGGTCATTCCTCTTGCCCTCATTGTCTCCCTCTCCTAAGTCTGGGCCTAGTCTAGTCCCATTTACAGTGGTCTCCCCACATTTCTTCACCAACCATTTGTAATTTCAGTGTTCATCTAATAATTTAATTTTGAAATATGGGCTTATGTGTGTTTTTTGGTTGTTCTGGCATAGGAATGTGTTGACTTGGAAAGTCACTGTCCTAAACATGGCTTAAATCTCTCTGGGTACATGGTCTTGTCACTTTGGGAAGGGCACACACCCTATGGTGTGTGTGAAGGAAGAGGATTCCCATGTACACCACCACATTGACTGTCCACAGGAGGGTAGATGCAGCAAAGTTACCTTCACATGAAACAGGGGGTCAGCAAAGTAGGGCCTGTTGGTCAAATCCAGCTTGCCCTCTGTTTTTGTAAATGAGGCTTTACCGAGCACTGTCACACTCAGGCATTTCCATATTGTTTATGCTGGCTTTCATGCTCCAGTGGCTGAGTTGAGTAGTTGTGATAGAGACCATATGGCCCACGAAACTGAAAATTGAAATTCAGTACCTATCTCTCTACAGAATGTTTGCCAACACCTGACCTAAACTTTTCTTACTTTAGTCTGTCTGGTCTCCTCCTTTAGACCTGTCTGTTTAAGCACAGGCCTATATTCCCCTCATTGTGACTTGTCATGCCCTCCGTACAACAGAAAAGTGGAATTTCTGATTGAATGACAGGCATTCATCCAAGGAACATTTTTAAGTGCACCAGATGAGCAGGAAAATTTAGAAGTGATTTATATTTCATGTGGTGGAAAGGCTATTTCCATGCCTTTTCTTCCCAATACAGTGAATTTTTAAAGTTATACTCCACAGGGGCACCATAATAAAAACATCTCAAACTTTGTTGAGAGGTTTCTGGAAGACATAGCCTTTTTGAGGAAAGAGACCCTCTGGTTTACTGTTGTAGCCTCCTACTAGTACAGTGCTTGGCACAGAGGAGATGCTTTACATATATTATTTAAATGAATGATAAATAAATGAGCTTCCTTTTCCAGTTGCAAATTATTTTATTTAAAATATGGTGTTTGAGGGGTACCTGGGTGGCATAGTTGGTTGAGGGTCCAACTCTTGATTTTGCTTCAGGTCACGATCCCAGGATGGTAGGATCCAGCCCTGCATGGGGCTCTGGGCAAGCGTGGAGACTGCTTAAAATGCTCTGTCTCTCCCTTTGCCCCACTTGCATGTGCACTCCTCCACTTGCATGTGTGCATGTGCACTCTCTCTCCCTCTCTCTCTCTCTCAAAAAACAATGCTTGAAAACATATGTAAACTTGAATTTCACAATGCTTATCACTCCATGGTTAATTAAATAACACCCAGGCATGTGTTTGTTTGGAAAATGCCAACATATTTGCAGGGAAAGCTAAAAAACAAGTGCTATTATATGGAGCCCATTAGGCCAATTCTGTACATTATGAAGAACCCCTTTCCACCCCAGAACAAATAGCATTATGCTCAAAATGAATATAGGCAGGCTCCATTTAAAACACAGGTTGCATTTCAGAATTTCATTTATAAGCCAAGATTTTGACACGCATTTCTGCATAGAAACAATCTTATAGTGAATGGCTAGGTTCTAATACAAAAACACCACTGTGGCAAGGAGGGCTTTGTTTAGAGGAAAACAAATCTGGGTTCATTCAATCCTGGCTCTGTCATTAATCAGCTGACTTGGGCAAACTCTTCTTCCTTGCCAAGTATCTAGGGCTTGTTTTTGTTTTAGGGTTTTGTCTTGTTTTTAATCTGCAAAGTGGGGGACAGTAACACAAGATTTGTTGGGAGAATTACGTGTGATCATATACATGAATTGACTTTCATAATTCCTGGCACATATTAGAGATTCTTAAAATGTAGTTTCCCCTTTCCTAGGAAGTGGTGAAGTTTACATTTGAAGCCTCTCTTTCCTTCTCTCTGTGGAGATCAGTGATCTAGATCTTTTTCCAGGTCTGTCTCATTTCCCAGAATATTTGGAGCCCCAGAATAACTAAAACTCTTGTTCCTCTCATTCAACTGATCCTGCTCAGGTGTTTTCTAACACCCAGGCAGTGTGATTGAATTACCTTATACTACAGTGTTAATGGCTCACCAAACATTGTTGATATTTTCAAAAAGAATTATGAGACCACCCAAATGAATCTCTAGCACTCCAACTAAAATTCGGGCAGAGGAAGTGCCATTCCATTTCCTCTCTTGAAAAGATCTCCCCTCTTGAAAGGATTTCCCCTCTCTTCACCCTGGGAATGAGGTGGTCCTGTCTGGGAGGCCCTTGCTGGAGTCGATATTTCTAAGCCTGGGTTTCTCTGGATAAAGAGGCCTGGAAATGCCCCGAAGTTGTACATGAGTTAACAGGTGCATTTTTCTGGGGAGACAGTCTTCAGCTTTCATCAGATTCTGAAATTGGTACCCCATACTCCAGAATGGTTAAAAACCTCTGCTCTAAGCTGTACCTCGTTTCACAGCTTCTTTCTCTTCCACACTTCTTTTTTTCTTAATGTTTATTTATTTCTGACAGAGCAAAGGCATGAGAGGGGGAGGGGCAGAGAGAGAGAGAGAGAGGTTCTGAAGCATTCTTCGCTGTGCTGATACCTGAGAGGCTGTTGCACAGCTCAAATACACAAACCATGAGATCATGACCTGAGCCGAAGTCAGACACTTAACTGACCTAGCCACGCAGGCGTCCTTCATCCGTACTTTTTCTTCTTTTTTTTTTTTTTAATTTATTCCTAGGAGAGAGAGAGAGACAGCGTGAGCAGGGGAGGGTCAGAGAGAGAGGGAGTCACAGACTCTGAAACAGGCTCCAGGCTCTGAGCTGGCAGTCAGCACAGAGCCCGACGCGGGGCCGGAACCCATGAACCGCGAGATGATGACCTAAGCGAAAGTCGGTCGCTTAACCGACTAAGCCACTCAGGCGCCCCAGGAATTTTTTAAAACATAATTTTTCCTTATTAAAGTGAATTCTCACTAAAGGCAATTTAGAAATTAAGGAGAAATAGAAAGAGGGCTTCATGTTCTAAGCATGATGCCAACTTAGTAGCTGTATGATTGTTGTTCCTGAGTTTCTTCAGTTTTTGAATTACTTTTTAATCTTTATTTAACTTCTTTCCAGAACTCATAAATCCTTTATTTATTGAACTCAGAAAAACAGCAGATTAGTAAAACATGGAGTAGTGGAGATTTGATATCCTAATCAGAATTACAGTGTATTTTTCCAGGTTTATTGAAGTATAATTGACAAATGAAAATTGTGTATATTTAAGGTGTACATATGATTTTACATATGTGTACCTCATGAAGTGATTACCACAATCAAGCTAATTACCACATCTATTACCTTATATCGTATGGTGATTGTTTTCAGATTAAATATAGTTTCCAGCATATAGTTGGCACTGAATAAATGTTAGCTATTCTATTATTCTCAGCCTCAGTTTCTGTCTATAAAATTGAGATAATAGTAACTACATCCCACTATTGTGGGCGGGGGGGTAGAGATATACCTGTAAATTGCCCAACATATAGCTATTATTATGGTTATTAGGATCATTATAATAGGTTATTATAACTCCTCATAAATATAAGTTTAATATCAGTGTAATACCCCATTGAGCTGAAGGCACTTACTTATTTTCCCATAGTGGGCAAGTAGGTCTGGAAACACCCTTTTGTCCTTTTGTGGGGGGGTGGTGTGCAGGAAAGCCTATATATAATTTGGTATTTACATGTATATTTTTAGTGTATGATCACAGAAATGAAGAGTACTGGTCAAAAACTCCACTCTTTAATGTATTTTACAATGTATTTTTAGGTCAAAGTATATTCATATTTTAATGATTTTATATGTAAAGTTAGTTTTTAAAACTGCTGTACCAATTTGCCACTGCCTACAACGTGCAAAAGGTCACAATATCTCATCAGCAGGAATACTGCCATTAAGAGCGTTTTCTGGGGGCGCCTGGATGGTGCAGTCAGTTAAGCATCCAAATCTTGATTTTGGCTCAGATCATGGTCTCCATGTTATGAGATTGAGCCCTACATCAGGCTCTGCACTGAGAGCTCTTGTTCTCTCTTTCCCTCTTAGGAAGGAAGGAAAGAAGGAAGGAAGGAAGGAAGGAAGGAAGGAAGGAAGGAAGGAAGGAAGGAAGGGAAAAAAAAGGAAGGAAGAAAGGAAGGAAGAGATTTCTGTTAATCTGATAGGAAGAAATGGTATCTTGTGATTATTTTAATTGGTAACTTCCACTTATTATTGGTAAGAGAATTTTTTGAAGAATTTTTTCTTATATATTTGTTGATCACCTGTAGTTATCCTTTTGTAAATTGCTCAGATTTTTTTTAACATATGGTCTTACATATATATGTTTTCCCTATTGACTTCTACATGAATTTCCATTTTTGAGAGATTCATAATTTTGAAAGATTAACCAAAGAAAATAACAATATAATCACACTTCATAGATACAAAAATGCATTGGCTAATAGTTGGTACTCAGTCATAGTTTTGCTTACCATATTTACATTCTAAGAGTTAAACCTCTCTTTGGTTTGATTAATATTTTACCCCTGCTTCTTACTTGCCTTTTAAGTCTAGTGGAGTAGATTTTTTCTTGGTCAGAATAATTTTTTTCATGTAATCAAGTAATCTAATTATTGACATCCTATTTTTAATCTATTCCTCCTCCTCTTTCCAGGAATATCTCATTCCAAGTTCCAAGGACTTTTTAGTGGTTTGTATATATAACGCTACATCTACTTTCAAATTATTTTGATGGCTTGCTAAAAATTAAGAGTCTAAATTGTGGTTCAAATTACTAACCTACAATCTCAACACAATTTATTAAATGATTCTTTCTTTTCCCAATTGGATGGATCATTTTAAAATGGGTGCTTAAAAATCAGGGAACACCAAATACAAAGGGTTCTGAAAATACATTTTTATTTGCAGAGATCTCAAATGCCTGCAGTGTTAGGCAGGTAACACAAAATATGAAGTTTTAGGTTACTGTAAGAGTCTGTACCAAAGTATACTGCCTCCCCTTCAAAACTCTGTATTGTCACTTTTCCTTTCATACAAAAAATAGAACCTCCCTATCTCACTTGCAACATTTAAGCTTATTTTATAGTGGAAGGCAAAAGAACCTATAGAATGGTGAAATGAAATTAGATATTTTTTTGGGCTCTCAATCATAAACATGTCCAGAATTCTGCTTCTTACAAAGGTCACAAAAATGTTCTCCCTGAGAACCTAACCTGATTGAAGAGTCTGAATTCAAGGTCTGGGACCTGCTACCTCTCCTCCCAGCCCCCACAGTCCAACCAACTTTCAAAAGTCCATGCTCAGAGATGGGGCGCCTGGGTGGCTTAGTCGGTTAGGTGTCCGACTTTCGCTTAGGTCATGATCTCACGGTTCGTGGGTTCGAGCCCCACGTCGGGCTCTGTGCTGACTGCCAGCTCAGAGCCTGGAGCCTGTTTCAGTCTGTGACTCTCTCTGACCCTCCCTGCTCAAGCTGTCTCTCTCTCTCCTAGAAATAAATAAAAACATTAAAAAAAAAAAAAAAAAAAGTCCATGCTCAGAGAGCCAAGAAGACTGGGAGCGTGAAATCCTCCATCTTCCATATGGCCAACTCTGAGCCATATTTCTCACGGGCCCGCATCACCTAGTAAGCTGTGCCCAATCACAAAGGCCATGATGAATTTCTACCCTGTCAAAATAGCCTCCAAATTCACCTATCTGAATTACTGGCCTGTACATCAGACCTGAGATAAGAGAGGAAACTGCCATGGCTTTACAAGGGACGAAGAAGTAGTCACTTTACATTGGGTAAAATGTGGAGTGCAAAAGGGGAAACGTCCACAGGAAAAACAACTTCAAGTGGAAGGACCAAAAGCTAGAAGGAAGACCACGTGGAACAATAATCCTGTTGTTTTGCTGATACAGGAGAATTAGCCAAAGGAATATATTTACTGTATTTACAAATGTGTAAGCATTTGGAATGCTTAACCAGTTTTCTTCATTCATTCATTTGTTCATTCATTCATTCTTTCACTTATCCAATAAGTATGTATTGAACTTCAACAACTTTCCTGGCCTGTGGTACAGAGGATAAGAGGAAAGGGTCTAAATTTTTTCTCTTTAGGTAGTAAAAATGTAACTGGAAGATGGATGATTATCACAGTTTATAATTGTTTTATTGGAAGTATCTCAATACAGTAGAATAGCAGCATTTTAGTCTGGTTGGGAAATGATGTAAGTTTTGACAGAAGGTGATGTTCTGTGCTAATACTTGAGTAAAGAAGAGGTTGCTGGAGCACCCGGGTGGCTCAGTTAGTTGAGCATCCAACTCTTGATTTGGGCTCAGGTCATGACCTCAGGGTTATTGGACCAAGGCCCATGTCAGGCTCCATGCTGAGTGTGGAACCTGCTTAAGATTCTCTCTCTCTCTCTCTCTCTCTCTCTCTCTTTCTTCCTCTCCATCCTTCCCTCTGCCTCCCATACCCATTCTCTCTCTCTCTAAAAAAAAAAAAAGACAAATTGTAAGAAAGAAAAATAAAAAAGAAGAGGTTGCCATCAGTGACTTCCCATGGACTTGATTTATTGAAACTCTGTGCCAATTATTAGCAAACAAAGATGATTTTCTCTCCCAAAATACCAATAATCAACACTTTCATGAATTTCTTTTTACTTATGTATTTTCTTCTATTAAAATTTTTATTTTAAATCAGAATTTGTATCATTTAGGATTCACTTCAGCTGCATATAACAACTACACCAAATTAGCAACATATCAAAATTTTAAAAATCCATAAAAGTCGTTTAAACAAGTTAGGAGTACACATCTTTGTACTTCCTTCTCTTATAAAGGAAGTCTGGAGGTAAGAAGACCAGGGCTGGTATGGTGGCTTCCAGGTTGTCAGCCATCTTGACTTTTTCTGTTTTGCTGCTATATTAGGCTTAGTGTGCTACTTCACAGTCCAGGATAGCTTGGAAGTTGTAGCTATTATAAATGCACTTCAACCAGCAGGAAGAAAGAAGGGAGACAGAAAGAAAGATCTCCCTGTGTTTTAAGAATACTTGGTAAAGTTCCATAGATAATTCTGCTTCTGTCTCATTGGCCAGAACTAAGTCTCAAGCTTAGAAAATGTGGGAAGGGAGGCGGGGAAATGTAGTCTTTTAGCTAGCTGACAATATGTCAAACTAAAAATTGATCCTGTTAGTAAGGAAGAAAGAGTGAGTGGATATTTGGAGGCAAGTAGCAGTATTTGTCACAGATTGTCAACTCACCTGGACTTGAACACATAGCTCCTAGGACCACATCACTGTCTCCTACTGCCCCAGAGCAGCAGCCTAATGGAGCAAGGCCAACGAGTCAAACTTATATGAAAAATGAATACTATGTAAAATAAGTTTGGGAAAATCTGTGTTACAAAGATAGACAGGTTTCCTTATTATAAGATTTCTCAGAATCCTTTATTTATTTATTTATTTTTAAATTTTTTTTTAATGTTTTTTTTTTTTATTTATTTCTAGGAGAGAGAGAGAGACAGCGTGAGCAGCAGGGGAGGGTCAGAGAGAGAGGGAGTCACAGACTGAAACAGGCTCCAGGCTCTGAGCTGGCAGTCAGCACAGAGCCCGACGCGGGGCTCGAACCCACGAACTGCGAGATCATGACCTAAGCGAAAGTCGGACGCTTAACCGACTAAGCCACCCAGGCGCCCCATCTCAGAATCCTTTATTTGCTAATGTCCATTACGAATCTCTAAAGGGTCCCAGGACCTCTGTGACAAATTTCCCATATATATATTTAACAAATAAGTAATTTATTAAAAAGTCTTTTTTCCCCCGAGAGATTTTAATGGGCTTAGTGTTTCATTGAACATATTTTGAGAAATGCTAATCTAGCAAAAAGATGATGGGCTTTGCAACCAAACTAAGATATATTAATCCCTGCTTTTACTTACTAGTAGTGTATCTCTTGCTGTTTCTATCCCAGGGTCCAACCCAGAATGCAAAATTACATTTAATTATCATGTTTCCTTAGGCTTTTCTTAGCTGTGACAGTTTCTCCTTTTTTTTTTTTTAATGTTTATTTCTTTATTTTGAGAGACTGAGAGCAGGAAAAGGACAGAGAGAGGGAGAGAGAGGGGGAAAGAGAATCCCAAGCTGGTTCTGCACCAGCATCTCAGAGTTGGACACGGGGCTCAACCCCATGAACGTTGAGATCATGACCTGAGCTGAAACCAAGAGTCAGATGGTTAACCAACTGAGCTACCTAGGTGCCCCAGCTGTGACAGTTTCTAAGATGTCTTTGTAAAAACACTGAATTTTGAGGAGTTCTAGTCATGTATGTTATAGGAAGCCCTGCTATTGGATTTGGTCTGATATTTTTCTCATGATTAATCAGGAGTTATGGGTTTTTTTTCTTAAATGTCTTTTTTTTTTTATTTATTTTTAAGAGAGAGAGTGCGCGCATATGTAGGAGAGGAGCAAAGAGGGGGAGACAGAGGATCTGAAGCAGACTCCACACTGACAGCAGAGTGCACAATGCGGGTCTTGAACCCATAAACCGTGAGATCATAACCTGAGCAGAAGTTGGACGCCCAACCAATTGAACCACCCAGGCACCCCTAACCCAGAGTTATGAATTTTGAGAGGAAGATCACAGACGTAAATTTCCTTTTTCATTACACCATATGAAGTGTGCACACTATCATAATTTGTGACTATTGACATTGACCCTGATCAGCTGACTGAAATGTTTATCAGGTTTCTTCGTTGCAAAGTTACCCTTTCTTTCCACTTCCCATACTGTACCTCTAAGAAGGAATGTCACTCTGTGAGCCCACACTTAAAAAGTGGAAAATTATGCTCCCCTTCTTTAAGATGAAGTGTCTACAAAACTGATTTGGACTTCCTCTGTGTGGGAGATTTGTCTTTTCTCACCAATTTATTAATTTATTCAATCATTTGTCTATATCTGTAGGGGCTGATGTATACTTATTTAAATTTGGGCTTATAATCCAATACAGCTTTATTTAGTTGCTTAGATTCATCCTTCCTTGGTCATTGGAAGCTCTTTTAGTTGAATCCTGTCCCTTTGACATAACCCCATTGATGTGGATTGTTTTGTTTTGTTTTGAGTGTCTCCTTCCTTTCTGGCACTATGAGATGCTCCAACCTCCTCTTATATACCTTCTTTCCCAGTCCTAGATTCAGCCATTTCTTCTAAGATCCCTGTTCTTTTTATTGGAAAATGGTTCTAGAAACCTATACTAGATGCTAGGTTTGTGTTCATTGCTATTGGAGGTCACTTTGTAAAGGTTCTGTCAGCTTTTGCTCTGACAGAGCAAAGAAATATGTATGTGTCTACTAACCTATGTATATGCACATATCTATAAATATTTCTATATGTAACCATCTTATCTATAAGAAGTTAAACATGAGTTCCTACTGATTTCTTCAACTCTAATACTTCATCACAAAGATCCTTCTAGCTTTCTCCCCTTGTTGATCCGTCAATTTCCACTCCGACAGTAAGATATCTGGCTCCGACCATCACTCATCTAGTTAACATGTAGGGCAATCTCTGAATTGGTAACCATACTCCTATGACAAACAGCTTTATTGAATAGAGTACATTATTTATGTTCCATTCCTTTTGCCTTTCATGTAACATTAATTTCCAGAGTTACTTAGGTCAGTGCCTTTTCCCCATCACCTTCAGTGAGGTTGTTTCATATATATGTAATACAATTAGATTCTCTTTTCACAGACTGCATTTTTCCTGGGATCTTCAAACCTAAATGATTTTTTTTAATAATAGGTTTATGCCAAGTCATTCTTTGTGTTGTAGAATTCTATGGGTCTTGAGTAATGTATATGTATCCACCATTACAGTACCATACAGAATAGGTTCACCGCTGTAAAAATTGCCAGTGCTTCTCATCTATTTTTCCCTTCTGCTCTCCCATGGACCTCTGGAAACTATTGATCTTTTTTTTTTTTTTTTTTTAAGAGAGGAAGTGCATGAGCAGGGAAGAGGAGCAGACGGAGAGAGAGAGAGAGAGAGAGAGAGAGAGAGAGAGAGAATCTTAAGCAGGCTCCATGCTCAGTGTGGAGCCCTATTCAGGGCTTCATGTCATAACTGTGAGATCGTGGCTTGAGCCAAAATCAAGAGTTGGATGATTAACCAACTGAGCTACCCAGGCACTCTCAACCACTAATCTTTTTTGTTGTCTTTATACTTTTACCTTTTCTAGAGTATTATATAATTAGAATTTAATTCCAGAATATCATATAATTGGAATCATACCGTTTCCAGACTAACTTCTTTCACTTGGCAGTATGCATTTAAGGTTCCTCCATATCATTCTATGACTTGATAGCTCATTCAATTTTATTGCTGAATAAATTATATTGTATGGATATACCACAGTTTGCTTATTTATCACTTATCGAAAGACATCTGAATTGCTGCCAGGGTCTGGCAATTATGAATAAAGCTGCTATAAACATTCTTGAGCAGGTTTTTGTATAGACATATTTTTAACCCAATTGGGTAAATACCTACAAGCACAATTGCTGAATCATATGCTAGGTCTGTGTTTAGCTTAGTAAGAAATTGCCAACCTGTCTTCCAGAACTGCTATATCATTTTGCATTCCTACCAACAGTGAATGAATATTCCTGTTGCCTCACACCTTTGCCATGTTAGTGTCTGTTGTTTAATATCATCAGGATTATTTTTGGATTTTAGCCATTGTAATAGAAGTGTAGTGGTATCTCATTATTGTCTTAATTTGCAATTCCCTAATAACAAATGGTGTTGAGCATGTGCCATCTGTATCTATTCTTAGGCAAAGTGTCTGTTCACATATTTTGCCCAATTTTTTCTTGAATTGTCGGTTTTCTTATTGTTGAGTTTTAAGAGTTCTTCAAATTTTTTGGCAAAATTTAGTAAGTTTTTATTTAAATTCCAATTACTTAGTTAACATATAGTGTAATATCAATTTTAGGTGTACAATTTAGTGATTCAACTAAACTTCCATACAACCTGGTGCTCATCACAAGTGCCCTCCCTAATCCCCATCACCCGATTATCCCATCCCCCCACCACCTCCACTCTGGTAATCACCTGTTTGTTCTCTATCTTTAAGAGTCTATTTCTTGGTCTTCCTCCCTCGCTCTTTTTCCCTATGCTCATTTGTTTCTTAAATTCCACACGTGAGTGAAATCATATGGTATTTGGACAAAAAGAATATGGTAATAGTTTAGATGTATCCTTTTTATATTTAGTAATACTGAAAGAGTTTTCCCTAAATATTATTGACTAGGTCTTATTCAAGGAGATAATACATAGCCATTGATTTTATTTTATTCTGAAACTTACCTGATTTTCCAGACTTTTTCTGATTCATTTATTTTGCCCACTCAAATTATTTCTTAAAATTTTTCTTCCTTTAGAACAACTAGAAAATAATCTATTTTATGGGTACAAATAAGGACTAGCCGAAATTTTATGAGTAACAGAAGGGTAAAATCAGACTACCAACTCCAAAATAATCTACTTCCATAATATTCATTCAAAAAAGGAAGATAGAATTAGAGTCATCCAAAAGATTCCTTAAAAAGCATTTTAAAAAATTGCTTTGCACAGATAATAATAAGTAGATTTCATTATAGAGCCTTCACTGTAAAGCCAAAGGAATAGAAAATAAATGGTAGCAGTCCAGGAACAGTTGATAGTGGCAATTAATATTCATAACAGCCATCATATAGCTATAAAATATTACTTATTGTTATAGCTAGTATATAAAATCCAATTGACTTCCTCAGTATTAGCACAGTAATGTCATTATAGTCTGAAATCATGTTATAAAACTGTAATCATGCTGGCCTAAATAAAATGAGAATTTGCACCTGAAAAAATTAATCCATTTACTTACATTTTGTATTTGACTTAACTCAAATGCCTCATATCTAAATTGTACATCACATAGTCCTATTAGAATTGTACAAACTTAGTAGAAAATGAAAGCACTAACCAAGGTGCCATCTACAGGGTATCATAGAAAATGCAAAGGCTATCTACTGCCAGAATATCTGGTCAACAGGAAACAAACCTATAGGCTACTGTCTGGAATGGAAGACCTATAGGAGCAAAGTCTCAAAAGGCAAAGCAAAATACAGAATCAAAGGAGCTAGTTAATTACTACTTTTGAGTTCAGTGAATGGAGTATACTTCATAGTCTAAGTAATGTGTTCTTGCCCTCATTTGTACATGGTTTTATAGTTTTCTATGCACCAAATTAATGAAGAAAAAGTTTGCAAGAAGTTCTTTATGTCTAAATTGTCTAGGGAGGCAATTGATGAAATCAAGGCTCTCAAAAAAAAAAAAACAGAATTAAGAGAACTGGTTCAGTTGCCACTTACTAGTTGTGTAATCATTGATTATAATGTTGAAAAATGTGGGCACGGGATACTGGCTTCCGAATTTGAGTTTTCACCATTTCCCCCCCGACCCCCAGTTCTTCTCCCTTCCGTACAATCTCCTAACATCTTTCCAACTTTTTTCCCCCAACATGTTCTTAATTTCTTCCCTCTCCTTCCTACTTCTCTCTCATCCATTTCTGCCCTCTGTGTTTCTTCCTTTTCTTTCCCCTTGTCATTGTTCTCCTGTGTCTTTCCCCTTTTATTTCTGAAGGATATAAAACTTGCTCTTTTTGGGGTGCCTGGATGGCTTAGTCGGTTAATTGTCTGACTTTCGCTTAGGTCATGATCTCGCAGTTCGTGGGTTCGGGCCCCGCGTCGGGCTCTGTGCAGACTGCCAGCTCAGAGCCTGGAGCCTATTTCAGAGTCTCTGTCTCCCTCTCTCTCTGACCCTCCCCTGCTCACGCTGTCTCTCTGTCTCTCCTAGAAATAAATAAAGCATTTAAAAAAAAAAAGAAAAAAAACTTGCTCTTTTTAACCATTCACCTAATGTTCATAAAATAACCAAGTATACACAGTGCCAGGTCTTTCATTAATGTTATTCTGTTTTTACTTTTGTGATGGAGGTCTGTCATGTGTTCTGACTGCCCAAGATATTTTTTTATAAATATTTATTCATTTTTGAGAGGATGAGGGGGGACAGAGGATCCAAAGCAGGCTCTGCGCTGACAGCAGTGAGCTGATATGCAGCTCAAACTCACGAAACTGCGAGATCATGACCTGAGCTGAATGAAGTCTGATGCTCAACTGACTGAGCCACATAGATGCTCATGCCTATGATATCTTTTAACACCCTTGTTGTGGTTGAGAACTTAGCAGCTTATGAATTCAGTACCTCCCTTGCCAGGCTTTTTTGCAGCTAAAGCACAGGCATATAACTTAGTTAGATTCCACCTATGGACTCACCCACGGGAGACTTGAGGCAGGAGGCTCTGCCTACAGGCTGGCAAGGTGACAGAAGTGTGGCAACCATGAGAATGCACACCAGACTTCCAACTATGGCGAGCATAATTGATCACAGGCTCCAGTTGCTGCCCTCTGAGAGCCATTACAGCCTTTGCACTGAGGCCACACTTTCCACATGGCTGCTCAGTGAGTGACACAGAAACACTAGGGAAGGCTCATTCCTGTCCGCTGATGACTGACTTCAGTTGGAGGACTCCCTGAAGGACCTTCTAGAAACTTAGACTGCAGCAGTCTGGCACACACCTCTATACTCACCTTTCCTCCCTTTTCCCTTCACTTAGGGTCAGACTTGGTTGGAGATCTGATAGCTCTCTCCTTCTAACACCCTTCCATTTTCTCTCACACAGGTATTTCCCCTAATAAAATCCTTGCATGTTTAATTCTGTTTTGCTGCCTGTTTCTAGAAGGACCCAGAGTAACACAAAGGGCTTTTAGCTGAGAGGAAAGGCACTGGCTGCAAGGTTGAGTTCCCAGTACTGAAAGAGCAATGGTTGCAGAATAAAGTCCTGGTACCTGTGTTTGGTGATGGGTATGGTGTATGTTTCCTTATCTGGGTAGTTCTAAAGATGTTTTGAGGATGGGGCGCCTGGGTGGCTTAGTCGGTTAAGCGTCCGACTTTCGCTTAGGTCATGATCTCGCGGTTCGCGGGTTCGGGCCCCGCGTCGGGCTCTATGCTGACTGCCAGCTCAGAGTCCGGAGCCTGTTTCAGAGTCTGTGACTCCCTCTCTCTCTGACCCTCCCCTGCTCACACTGTCTCTCTCTCTCTATCCTAGAAATAAATAAAACATTAAAAAAAAAAAGATGTTTTGAGGCAACTTTTCTTAGAAAATTAGACTCAAACCTCATTCTCTAGCTATTGTTACAATTCCATGAGCTTCTTAATATCCTAAGTTTATGCATAATCAGCCAAAGTAACTTTTTCTTTCTTACAATTAAGAACTCACACTACAGGGGCGCCTGGGTGGCTTAGTCGGTTAAGCGTCCGACTTTCGCTTAGGTCATGATCTCGCGGTTCGTGGGTTCGAGCCCCGCGTCGGGCTCTGTGCTGACTGCCAGCTCAGAGCCTGGAGCCTGTTTCAGTCTGTGACTCTCTCTCTCTGACCCTCCCCGGCTCACGCTGTCTCTCTCTCTCCTAGAAATAAATAAAACATTAAAAAAAAATTAAAAAAAAAAAAAAAAGAACTCACACTACAGAAATCAATTTCAGATGTGGCTACAGGCAATAGCTCTTCAGAGAAATGGAGAAAACCTGGAGTGGGTGATCCGACCTCATTGGGGCTGGTGGCTCCTAAAATCCAGCTAATGATAAGAATCTGTGGCGTTGCATGACACACACCCTGGCAAAAGAGCTAATGAAGTCAGGTAATATGAATAACACCTACAGCCTAGTGGGATAAAGTGCCCACTGATAGCAAGACTTTGAGTGAGCAAGTGGCTGCTACTTGCGTTTTTCCAGAAAAAAACAAAAAAACAAACAAACAAAAAAACAGGAAGGTTATGAGGAACTTAAGGGCTATAAGGGCTTGAAATGGATAGCTTAAAGAAAGAGAATAAGGGCGCCTGAGTGGCTCAGTTGGTTAAGCATCCAACTCTTTGTTTTGGTTCAGGTCAAGATCTCAGTTTCATGGGTTCAAGCCTCACATTGAGCTCCATGCAGGCAGAGCAGAGACTGCTTGGGATTCTCTCTTTCCCTCTCTCTCTGCACCTCCCCCACTTGTGTTGTCTCTGTCTCTTTCAAAATAAATAGATAAACTTTTAAAAAAAAGAAAGAGAATAAAAATCTCAATTTCTTAAATTCTTATCTCACAGAAAACCATGCAATGTCTATGATTAAGATATAAGAACCTTATACAAAAAGTGGTTACAGGAAAACGTAACAGAAAATCAACTCAAAATTTGATTCTCTGGATTGTTTCATCATATCAGTTGAATTCACAGCCAAGCATATTCTCTTATAAGAATGTTGGGGTGGGTGGGGGAATGAAACAGCTTGGAGCCTGCTTGAGATTCTCTCTCTCCATCTCTCTCGGCCCCTTCCCCATCTCAAAATAAATAAATAAACATTAAAAAAAAAGAAAACACTGACTTTAACAAATATTGTACTGTATGTTAACTAAATTTTAAATAATAAAATAATAAAATCACACAACAACAACAACAACAAAACCCTAAGTGTTCATCAAAAAGAGAAAATGTTGGTTGGGCGTCTGATTTCAGGTCAGGTCACGATCTCATGGTTCATGGGTTTGAGCCCTGCATGGGGCTCTATGCTGAAGGCTCGGAGGCTGGAGCCTGCTTCAATTCTGTGTTTCCCTCTCTCTCTTCCCCTCTCTGCTCTCACACTCTGTCTCTGTCTCTCTTTCTCTCTCTCAAAAATAAATAAACATTAAAAAATTTTTTTGAAAGAAAAGAGAAAAAAATAAAATGTTGAATTTAAATGCTACAGAATTCCTTACCATTCACTTTTTAAAATCGCTTATTCTGATGATTAATGGTTAGAATAGAAGGGCACCAGTCTATCGTGCTTACTCTCAATTCTTTTTTTCTCAGTCAATATGCTTTATTCAGAGAGTCCAGGCAAGTAAACTTGGTATTCATGGCACATCTCTAAATAGAAACCTGTGAAAGATAATGGGTAAACATTAAGACTCCAAAGTTCTGATCCATGGGGTCATCAAGCTATTGATCTTGCTTGTTTATATTTGTCTTGCCAATGGAAATCCTGAGATATGTCTCCTTAATGTGCATTATAGACAGTAACAGCAAAATCACAAGCTAGATCATACACTCCAGTGAAGGAGAGGCAAACAAATAAAAATGACTGAGATTCAGAGAACATTTTTTTTTCCTTAGACAAATGAAGACTTAACATTGAAAGCATATTCTTTGTATTTAATTCAGTCAAGGTTAAATACATGATGTTAGGGTGATAGAGGCCCTACAGATAATATTCTCATAAAAATTTCTCTACCAAATATATACACTCAAATGAGATATATAAAGAATCAGTGAATTATTCTGTTGAAAGCAACTTTTTTAATAATAAAATCTGCAGAAAAAGATGAATTAATTTTATGCATTATGATATGATTATTTGACCTCCCTTGAACTGAGAATCTCAAGGACTCTGAGAGCCAGACCAAAAGCTATGGAGTCTCACTGAAGTCTGTATAACTCTCCCCTTTAAACCACATATGGATTTAAAGTTCAAAGTGATGATTACTTAGTGACTCACAGCAGGAGGTTCTTGGCCACTAACACACTAGTTTCACATCAAGCTTCCTTTCTCACAACCCACAAGTGCTCTCTAATACCATCTCTGAATATGTGTGACTGCTCTCAAAAGTGTCATAACACTGCATAAAAAAACTTACCATTCACAGTATAATACTTAAGAAGAGTGATGACCAGGGGTACCTGGGTGGCTCAGTCAGTTGAGTGTCTGACTTCAGTTCAGGTCATGAACTCATGGTTCATGAGTTTGAGCCCCGGCCTGCTTTGGATTCTATGTCTCCTCTCTCTCTGTCCCTCCCCTACGCACGCTCTGTCTCTCTCTCTCTCTCTTTCTCTCTGTCTCAAAAATAAATAAACATTAAAAAAGAAGAAGAACTTAATTATTATTTCAAATCATCTTCAACAGTTTAATGATACAGCTGGGTATGACATGGTAAAATATAGTCTCTTGTGCCTCAGTTCATAAAATGCCTATGCAATTTGTAGCTATTGCAGTAGGTGGCAGTGTTTTAAAACTTCCTCCATTTGCAATCAGGATGATTGAATGATTATTTTTAATCAGAATATTTATATTTTATATAGATGAGTCCATACAAAACAGTCATAGTTTGATTCACACATTTATTACCTCCTGAACAAATGCTAAACAGCAAAAAAAAAAAAAAAAAAACTTGCATTGACAAACATTATGTGGTACCTGGGTGGCCCAGTTGGTTAAGCATCCAGCTCTTGGTTTCAGCTTAGGTCATGATTTCACAGTCCAAGAGTTTCAGCCCCTCATTGGGCTCTGTACTAGCACTGCAGAGCCTGCTTAGGATTCTTTCTCTCTCCCTCTCTGCCCCTCTCTCCACCCTTCCCAAAATAAATAAACTTCAAAACAAAACACATTCTCTGTGTGCTTGAGAGGTGCCAGGTGCTACTCGGGGAGTACATGGATTTTCTGAGCCCTGGGAGCAGGAAAAGTCAGGGTTAAATTGTGCTGGTGATGGTCATCAGCAGAGACTAATAGAGCCCAGACAACATTAAATGTGTTTTTAAAAGAACCATTACTGAAATAGGGGTTTGCATTTTATATAATGGGCATTTAGTAACCCAGGAGAGGTGAAATTATTCTCTCCATTGAAAAATATTCTGAGTCTCTGATTTGCATTGGAAATCTTTAGAAAATGCTTTTGGCCGAGTATTGTGCAGCATTAGTAATAGGTTATTTATGTTCACTGGCTATTATAGACCTATATGCCTGGCTTTACCAACTTCACCTAGAAGTAGTTATTTAAGCTTTCGTTTGTGAGGGGAACAGGGGACAATGTGTGTCACTATGTCTTTTTACCATCAGCTACAATGAAAATATTTTTTTCATTATCCCTGGAAATAGGTGGTAGTTCCTATAATTGGAGGAAAAGAATTTCTGGAAAGCCAGTAGTCAACCAACATAGCTCCTAATTAATTAGGCATTTTGTAGAATCCACTCTTTTCCACCCTGACACTTTATTTTCTTCCAATACTTCATGAATGCAGAATATTAAACTTCAATAACCAATTATGAGTAATGATTCTAGAAACTCTGTTTCATATGCACCCAGTACATGCTTTCCTATTTTAGATCAATCCCCAAGTTGTGCTCTTGGTCCCACTTCCTATTGCTTCCTTTGTAGTTTTGCTCCACTAATTGGCCATCCTGTCTATTGTCTCCCCGATTTTTCCCTTTTCATTGACTTCTTCCTCTTAGCCAAGAAATGTACTGAATATTGTCCATCCTAAAAACATTAAATTAAAAGCCATTCCCTTGATCCAGAACCTTATTTTGATTATTGTCTTCATTAGTCAGGTCAGGCTACCATGGCTTAGGCAGCTTAAACAATAGAAATTAATTTTTTTCCCAGTTAGGAGGCTGGAGGTCTAAGATCAGGGTACCTGCACGACCATGTTCTGGTCAGTGCTCTTTTTGTGGCTTGCAGAGGTGTCTTCACACGTCAGAGTGAGGGATCTCTCTCTCTCTCTCTTGCTCTTCTGATGAGGCCACTAATCCCATCATGAGAGGCCTCCTGTCATGATCTTATCTAATCCCAATTACCTCCATCTCCCCAACTCCAAATATTATCACATTAGCAGTTAGGGTTTAACATATAAATCTGACGGGGAGGAACACCAACATGCAATTCATAACTTTTGTCCCATTTTCCTTCCTCAGGAGCTTCTCAGATGACACTTGGGAAAGGGTAAGTCTCACTTCCTGCTCCTCTACCTCACCTCTCATTTTCCTATAACTCTCCCCCCTTTGGCTTCTCTCCTCATGATGTGACTGTCATTACTCAGATAACTAGCAACCTTATGTTTGTGAAGTTCAAAGACTGCTTTTCAGTTCTTGACTTACTTGATCTCTCTTCCTTGATTGTCCAGTGCTGTTGGCCATTTTGTTTATTCGTAGCTTCCTCCTCTGCCTTCCAAGAAATGATACTGTTTTCTGCCTCCTCCTGGCTCTGGTGTTTCTCCTCCTCAATATCCTTTGCGGTGCCTTCCTCAGAGACCCAGTATCTGTTCCATCCTTGGTGCCCTTCTCTTTGTAATTTATATTCTTTCCTTTTCCTTACTTCCATGCCTGCATGTCCTCTGTGCTGTGGTAGATCTCCAGTGGACTTCTGTGTCCACAATGCAAAGGGAGCTTTGCCTGCATCACCATGCAATCTGTAACTCTGTCCTAGTTATTTAAATAAGCATTTTCTCAGGGGCGCCTGGGTGGCTTGGTTGGTTAAGCATCCCACTTTAGCTCAGGTCATAATCTGGCCATCCATGAGTTTGAGCCCCGTGTCGGGCTCTGTGCTGACAGCTTAGAGCCTGGATCCTGTTTCAGATTCTGTGTCTCCCTCTTTCTCTGTCCCTTCCCCACTCATGCTCTCTCTCTCTCTCTCTCTCTCTCTCAAAAAATGAATAAATGTTTAAAAAAACTAAATAAGTATTTTCTCAGATGGAATCTGCCTCCTCACTGACTATGTTTTTTTTCCTTTGTGACAGTATAAAACAAATGTATCCCCTCTCTTTTGTTGCAAAGCTCTTAAGGTTTATATTGTAAAATATTTCTTATTGACTTTCTTTGTTTTCTCTTATCAACACTAAGTAACATGTTACCTTCTATTGCTTCTCAGTAGGTATGGTCTCAAGGCTGATCCAGTCACCTTTGGATACTTCACTCTTTCTCACTGTTTTTCTTAAAATATGCCATGAAGAAAATCACGTACAATACTCCAGAGGTGAGAGAATTATTAGTTTCATGATGTAAACTCTATTCTTTTTAAGATAGAATGATATTCTGTTCCCAATCCACATTTCCAAAGCATGTTTGGGTTTCTTTTTCAACTGAAAAACACAGAATTATAGTTTACTTTAATTAAATTTTATTCTCCAGATTTTTAATCCAGTATTCTAGCTCATGGAAATAATAAATTCTAATCATGTAATCTATTGTATGGTTTCATTTTACTGAATAAATCATTATTCTTAATTTTATCTTCTGAAATTTGGATAATCTTGCTTTCTGGAACTTTATGCAAGATACTGATACTATTGAACAGGATGAAATCAAGGAAGAGCCTGTAACACTTTTTGAAGATACTGCTTCACTGATGGTTTTGTGCACTTTACCCAGGACTTGCTCCGTAACTCAGCTGACACACACAATATCATTTATCAGCATCAACTGTGGTTGTATAAGCTTCTGTACCTCACCAATGATACTGTCATGTCAGCAACCTATCCATGCGGCTGTCATGGAAATCTTCATCAAATAGTTATTAAATAACAGAGTATCTAAAATATTCCACCAAACCATTAGTCTTACCCCAAAAGGAAAAGATTAGTTTAATAGTGTTCTTACTGAACTCACTTTTGGAGGCAACTGAGTACTACACTTTCCATCAATTACTCTGTTTTATCACATGTTCAAAACTTTTCAACTTATCTTGATTTTTATTTTAGTTTTCAGATAAATTATAATTTGCCTTTATCTTTCCTTTCTTATTTGCCTTTCTCAAGGCAAGATATTTAGTCCACTTACTGGCCAGGGAGAACTCTTTGTTTGGAATTATTTCATTGTTCTAGGACATATTCCTGACACATTTCTGCAGCATGGTTTGTTATGGTGATGAGAAACTCTAAAACTTAAATAGTATGGATTCTTCCTCTTGAGTAACTCTTCCCATTGTGTCACACCAGAGTCCCCCCAAATATAAAAATTATGGTTTTACTGTTTCTTACAGGAGTCAGAGACTTCCCAGTATGTCAGGAGATTCAAAATGTGATTTTTCTTCAGTATTTTAATCCCAGGCACATGAACATAAGTATAATTCAGGAAACTCTGATTGTTCATATCATGGGCTCATTTCACTGTTACAAACATTTCAAACACTTTGATTGGAGTATAAATTCTTAGCCTCAAGATTCTTTCACATTCCAAAATATTGCTTCAAAAATTATAGTTTAGGGACCTTTCTTCCCAATTTTCACAACTTTCCAGAAACATTTTAGCCAAGCACATACACAGCTATAAATACCACCACCTTTCTGTTTTGCCTCTTCTAGACTACCCCTGACCTATTTGTCCATTTATCATTAAGGAGGTTTCCAATAGCACATAACAACTGTAGCTGTCTCAGCCTCCCAGCCACCTACTGCCAGGCCACGTTTCCCCCAGAATGTCTCTTTTACTGCCTCTTTCCCATCAGTGACAGCCTCCCATCCTCACAGTTATCGGTGCATCTTTTATCTTTTCGAGCCTCTATCATCAACCCCCATAAGCTGCATTTGCAGTTAGATTGAATCTCATCTACACTGAGGCTTAATTTTTCCAGGTGTTTGCCCTTGATTTCTAGGTGTGAAATGAGACACTTTAATTCCTGTGAAAAAAATTTCAGGCCACAGTCAGCAGATAGAAGAAAGTTCTGCTTTCAGTGGGGGAGTAATTTTCTTCTTGCTCCTGAACCAGATATACCTAAGCCTGGCTCTGAAAGGAAAGCTCCCTCAGTTGTTTACATAAGGTGCCTGAGATAAAGGGAAGCTTGGTCAGAATGGACAGTGAGTAGTCTGGACCAGTCTGTTAAGATAACTATTTCAAGAAAACTATAGGGCAAAAGTTTGGGAAAGAAAAAAACACATTATCCCTCCTCCCCAAAGTTGGCCATATGTAGCCATTAATTTGATTAAGTATGTAATTCTTAGATTGATAGTTGCCCTAATATAGAGAGATGTCCAACACAAGGAATCGTAAAAGATCTCTAGGGCAGAGTGAAAACTAAGGTTACCATTTAACCTCTAGAATAACCAAAAGAGAATCAAACAATAGATAACTTGTTCATAATTTTCAGGCCTATAATTAAGTCTTAAGAATTCAAGAACTACAGTTGAATTGTATTTTTGTTTCCCAAACCTCATGGGTTATAATGAGTTATTGAATAGCATAGTAAGAAGCTCTTGACTAAAGTTGATTCCATGTGCCTGGTGGAAGAACAAGTCCCACGTGAGGCCAACTGTAATTTCTGATAAAAGTGATTAAGTCATGGTTCTTAGAACCTCTGACAAGTACAGTGTTGGAGAACAAAAGATGGCTCTTCCAACCAAAAATTAGGTTCTACTGTAGCAGACTACAAAATGACAAACCATTGGTGATTCCTCATAAATGACCAACCTTTTTGAGAAAAGAGACAGCCCAGGAAATATGAAAGTAATCTTTCGTTTATAAAAAAAAATTAATCTGCCCCTCAAGTTGACTCAAGTCATGAAAAAGGCAGTATTTCATCTGGAAAAAACAAATTCAAACTTCTAATATTCAACATTTTGAAGAAGTGGTGTGTCAGTAAAACTGATATTGGGGAAGCAGAATTAGCTGGTTGCTCAGATATAAATACTTTATATTTAAATCTATACTAATAAAGTATAAAGTATTAGTATAGATTGTTACAGGTACAGTGAGGATCCAGTTATTACATATAATGTACGAGGAAGGCTAGCAACTTGAAATACACTACACTCTTAAGATACAGAATTAACTTGGAACTTTATATTTGTTTGGTTGATTCATTTTTGGAAAATGAAATAAAACCTAGATTGATGAAATTTCTGTGACACACAAAATTTTTCTGCTTAGACATTCTGAGCAAATATTTTTAGAAAAAGCCTTCCCTAGAATGGTACAGAAGAACTGCATACATAGATATATTTATCTTCATTCATTTATATTGGCATATATTCAAGGAAAGTACAATCAGAAAAAGGTATGAAATCCATTACATAAACACATGAGCCCAGTTTCAGTGAAATTGGTATTCTTTTAGAAGGTTGGAAATTGTCTACTGACCAAATGTGAGTGAATGAATGCCTTGATGGTATATGTAATTCCATTTACACAAAGCAGAGAGCCATCTCAGATCCCTCACTATTCCCCAGTCATCTTCCTCCTCCCTGACTATGATTAACATCCTTAGATTTAAAAAGATGGTGGCCTTAAATGGTTTCTGTTGCTCTATAATGAGCTTTTGCACTCTCTCTCTCCTCTCTCTCTCTTTCTCTCTCTCTCTTTCTCCCTCTGTCTCTTTCTCTCTCTCTCTCTCTTTCTCTTTAACATGGCTCATAGAAAACAGTCAGAAATCAATCCTGCTTCAGGAATTGGTTATCTTTTCTCATAAGGGTGAATAGGTGTGGCTAAGTAGGAAGTCACAAGTGTCCTACACAACATTAAAGAACTCTCTACCAGCAAAAGCAAGTGGTCTAGGAGTGGGACTCTGGATGTTCTTTAGTCCTAAACTTCATGAGAACTTCTGGGTAAGTAGCTTCATGTTTGGCATCTCCAGAACAGCACCAGGATCAGATACTGCTGGGGGCACCTGGCTAGCTTAGTCGGAGGAGTATGCAACTCTTAATCTTGGGGTTGTACATCTGAGCCCCATGTTGGATGTAGGGATTACTTTAAAATAATTTTTTTGTAAAAAAAGACTGATCACAAATGAACATTTTTTCAGCCTTGTACTCCAAAAGTAGCAACAGCAGAAGCAGAAGGAGCAGCAGTAGTATGAATGTGTAGATTTGGATGGTGGTGGTATGTTACTTAAACTTGCTGAAGGCATATGTTCCCAGTTGTATGTGAAGTTTGTTCACTGAAGACAGTGGCATTACAAGAGTATTTTATCTCTCAATAATCTGTGTTCTCCTCTGATTTAAAAATAATCTGGTATTCTCTGTAAAGACCTGTATTTGCATAAGAAAAAGCCAAATTTGCATTGGGAGAGTTAAAATATGGAATTGCACAGAAGGTGATGAGCAAAAGAATAGACTGAGTTGATCCGTAATTCTCAAAGGCATGGAAATCAACATTTTCACCTCTTAAAGGGATAAAAGAAAAAGAAAAAAATATATTCAGCAATGTCCTGGCATTTGCCATTAATTGTAACATAACCCAGTTGCATATTGAAGAGCAGTTACATTCCTTCAAGATTTATGTAACACTTATAACAGTATGATTTATTTACAAAGAGTTCCTTTGATGTGCTCTTTGAAACAGCCCAGCAAAGTGATATCTCTTCCATCCAAATAATGTTTGATTTGAATTCCAAATTCAGTCCTGGAAAGGAATGCAGGCAGTCAAGTGCATTTGCTTTGGACATGAGCCATGTGAGGATCCCAGGCCTCTCAGAATCCATGTTGGCTACTCCGTTCCCTCTGGGCCCAGTAAGGTTTCCTGAGGCTGCCTTTTTTATTAGCATGATATCCTGAAGACAGGGTGCTGGACACTGTGATTATCCCCTGATCAGGGTCTGATCCCTATTTTGTCACTGTGTCCCAGGTTTGCTTGGGAGAATTAGCCCTTCCTCCTTCACTGGTACAGACTTGATGAGTATAACTCAAGGTGTCCTACCATTCCCTGGCCAAGAGGTAGGAATTGACCTTAGGTAGGTCAATTAGAGGATTTCTTCTGGGAATTTGACTCTTTTTTTAAATATTTATTTATTTTGAGAGAAAGAGAGTGTGAGCAGGGGTGGGGCAGAGACAGAAGGAGAGAGAAAATCCCAAGCGTGCTCTGTGCTGTCTGCATAAAGCCCAGATGTGAGGATTGATCTCATAAACTGTTAGATCATGACCTCACCTAAAATCATAGTCAGATGCTCAACCAACTGAGCCACCCAGTCTCTCAAACTGAGACTGATACAAGGAGCTGGCCCATTCCAAAGATGGCACTATGAAGACATTGTCCATTGGTTTTTGTTATCAATGTGCCAGGCTGCTCTGGACATTGTCCTTACTGCACACTTGCTGGTTTGAACTTGTAAGTAACTTCAATGACACTCTTTCTTTCTCCCTTTTTGTTACTGTTTTTTGCTTAAATTAGCTATTTTTTCTCTTGCTTGCAAAGAAGCTTAACCACCAAGTTATGCCTCTCAGTCTGTAACATCTCTCTGTCTGGAATACCTGTTCTCAAGACCAATCTTCTGTATTCACTCCTCTCTCCTCAAAATCTCTAATTGATTCTTTGTGAGTGGCCTGAGGACTACTATGTTGAAATTCTTCAAGAGAATATAGGAAGGATAGGAAAAGAGATGAATAAGGATTTTAGTAACAAATATTTAGTGTTTTAAATGTCCGATCCCTTTTTCCCCTAAGATTGGAGGTACTTTCTTACAAATCTGAACCCCTGATCTACCAAAACTGGCTCTTACTTCATCAGCAATTGAAATAAAGATATTCATCAGCCATCAGCAATTCAAATAAGCTCCTGGCACACTGTCAGAGAACTCTGCACATCCTACTGTTGTCAGAAATGGTTCTTGTTCATTCCTCTCTAGTAAAATTGTGTACCACACAGACTTAGGTGGGAGATTTCCGTTAGGGATTTCCTGGAAACCACCTTGGTGAGAGCCAACTGTGTCCCCTCAGAGCTTTCTCTTCTCCCACATTTTTTCCTGTATTTCTTGTCCTTCAAAGCCTTCCAGCTCCAATTCCATATTCACTTTCCTCAACATCTAGACTTCTGGTATGAAGTACAGAGGGCTGGTAGAAGGATCTTTATATATAGAGAGACATTGTTTTTCATTAATTTCTAAGTACACTTTTTCTTCTCTGTCTTTGTCATTAGCCTTGTTGACATTCTAATATATTTTCCAATGGTATTAGAACATAGTAAAACTTCTCCATCAGATTGAAAAAACAGAATGTTTATGTCCTCATTACAAATCCTAAAGCAATGTTCTTCAAACTATGGATGAAAACTCATTTGTAGATTGTGAAATCAATTTAGCAGATTGTGTCCAGGATTTTAAAAAAAAATTGCAATAGAACAGAGAAGAAATATTGGATCGAAAACGGAATAGAAAATATTGGAGTGCCTCACTCAGAAACTTAAGTATTTTTTGAACAAATTTTTGTCACTATGATATGTAATTCATTGTCTGGTCTTTTTGGACTAGTTCAGCACCCAACTGAGATGTCTGACTCATTTGGTCTCCTTTTCCATCCTTTAAGAAGGGCAGTGGCTCTGAACATCCTCTACTTTGCTATCTGAACTACTGGAGGATGTAATATGTCACTTACAAGATAGTGTGACACTACGAACTTTGTCCTCCAAGCTCAGTAGTACATTTGCCAGAGTGGGAAGTGAGGGAATTAGGAAATCCTCTTTTAAGATGAAAATCTGGTTAGCAAAATTATTGTCTTGTTGTCTGATCCTGTTTTGCATGTCAGAAGCTGTATCTCACAATGTTACCTTGTTTTCATTCTGCATCTCTTTGTAAAGTTCTTAATCCCTGAGAGAGGCTGCTCTTTCACCCTTGCTCAACTGAGTTCCCAGGAAAGCAAAAGAGAAAAACACACTAACTGAAGAACTATTTTTAGATTGTACATATAAATGATTCATGCAATACCAAGCTCTCCGTAAGTGTCACCATGCTTCTCTGAATGAGAGTTTTGACTTGACAGCCTCTAAATCCCTGCTCAAGTTAACATTACATCTTTCTAAAAATGTCTGTACCATTTCCTTTTTGAACTCCCTACCTATCACCCTCTGCACCTTCCTAAGGGCCCTTTGGTGTTTCTATTGAAGTTTCTTTCTTTGGCCAATGTCCTACCTACCATTCTCTTTGGATATTTTTCTCTTCCCCAAGAAAATTGTTCTAAGTCAATTTCCCTCTGAACATTAATCTCTGTCTACAAAGTCCCCACTACTAAGTGGTGCAGCCACTCTGGAAAACAGTATGGAGGTTCCTCAAAAAATTAAAAAAACTACCCTATGACCCACCAATTGCACTACTAGGTATTTATTCAAAGGATACAAAAATGCTGATTCAAAGGGGCTCATGGACCCCAATGTTTACAGCAGCATTATCAACAGTAACCAAAGTATGGAAAGAGCCCAAATGTCTATCAACTGATGAATGGATAAAGAAGATGTGAGATAGAAATAGAGATACAGATAGATAGAGATACATACATACAATGGAATATTACTCTGTGATGACAAAGAATGAAATCTTGCTATTTGCAACAAGTTGGATAGAACTAGAGTGTATTATGCTAATCAAAATAAATCAGTCAGAGAAGACAGATATTGTATGATTTCACTCATATGTGGGCTTTGAGAAACACAACAAGGAGCATAGGAGAAAGGAAGGAAAAGTAAGATAAAAACAGAGAGGAAGGCACACCATAAGAGACTCTTAAATACAGAGAACAAACTGAGGGTTGCTGGAGAGGGCAGGAGGTTGGGGAGATGGGTTAAATGGGTGATGGGCATTTGAGGCGGGCACTTGTTGGAATGAGCACTAGGTGTTTTATGTAAGAGATAAATCACTGGGTTCTACTGCTGAAGCCAAAACTACACTGTCTGTTAACTAACTTGAATTTAAATAAAAATAGAGAAAAATTGAATTAAACTAAATCAAAAAATTTTTAAAGGTGAACATTAGAGGGGGAAAAAAGGCCCCACTACTTAATACAATAAACTAATTTATGCTAAAGCCACCTTAGTTTTCTTGCTTTGTTGATTCCCCTTAGCTATCTTCTTCACTCTCTTTACCTAACCCTAACTCAACTCCCCATTACTATAAATTCATCAGACAACCTTTCCTCCTACCACAGCAAGGTTCCTCACTTTCACCTGAAAAAAATGAAATAGCCAAGGGACTTCTGGTTCCTTCTGCCTCTCTGTCTCCTAAAGGCTGAGCCTCCTGCACTCAGCCTCCTGCACTTATTCTCTTCTGCATATTCACACTCTTACCCTCTAATCATGTCCTTCTCTCTCTGCAAACATACTAATAATGACTCTCCTGGGAAACTGTCCTCTGCAACTAACCTTTTACCCTACTTCCAAATTTCTTGTCATTCTACATTATATGTTTTCTTCTCCATCAATTCCTCCTCGATTTATCTTTTTCAAAATTTTAAATAAAATTGTATATATTTGAGGTGTACATGACTATTTGATATACAAATACTTAAGGAAAGGATTACTACAGTTGAGCCAATTATCATACAATGTCCTCATACAGTTGCCATTTGTAGGAGAGCACTTGATATCTACTCTCAGTAAATTCCCAGTAATCAATATAGTATTCACTATGTGACTATAATCATTATGTTATACATTAGATCCCTAGACTTATTCATCCTACATAACTGCAACTTTCCACCTTTCTGCACATTTCCCCCACCAACCACCCCTGGAAACCACTGATATACTCTTTGCTTCTATATATTTAACTGTTTTTGATGCCACATATATGTGCCACCATGTAGCATTTTTCTTTCTGTGTTTGGTTTATTTCGCTTAGCATAATGTCCCCCAATTTCATCCATGTTATTGCAAATGGCAGGATCTCCTTTTTTAAGGCTGAGTAATATTCCATTGTGTGTACCACAATTTATTTATCCATTTATCTGTCATTGGATACTTAGGCTGTTTCTATATCTTGGCTTTTGTGAATCATGGATTTATGCATCATAGGGTAGTTCTGTTTTTAGTTGTTGTTGTTTTTATAAGTTCTTTCATACTGTTTTCTGTTTAGAATATAACCCACTAAGATATGAACCCTGTATTCTCAAAGGTCTCAAATGACTTTCAATTGCTGACCTTTTCAGTTCTCATTCTACCTTGTCTTTTAGAACATTTGATGCTGTTGACCAATCTTTCTTGAGCCCCCACCTTGATCTCTATTATGTTAATTACCATTATTTATTCAATGAATTTATTGATCCCCTACTATATGCCAGGCACTGTCCCAGAAGCTGGGATAAATATCAGTGAAACATAGCAACAACAAAAATCCCTGCCCTCACAGAACCTAATTCTTAGCAATGGGGGAAAATTTTGTGTTCTCTTTGCTTCTTGTGTAAGTCTCCTCCAACTTTGCTGATAGTTCCTCAGACTGTTTTTTCAGCTTCACATTCTCTGCTCAGTCTTTAAGTATTTATGCTTTCCCATGGTTACTCCAAAGGACCTCCTCTCTTAGCACTTTATCTGCTCTACTAGAGTAATTTTGCCCGATCTTGTGACTTCAACTTTCACCTACATAACATTAACGGTCACATTAATATCTCTACTCTGAGCAATACGTCAAACTTCTACCCATCTACTGGAAATGCCTATTCTTACATCCTAGAAGCTAATTAAATTCTATTATATAAAATAAGATTAATAATCCTTTCCATTTTTACTTTCTTAAAGTGATTAGCAGCAGTACCATTTTACATATATACCCATTAATTAAAAATCTCAAGTCACCTTTAATTTATATAAGTCAAAAATGTCAACTGGATTTCATTAATGAGTGTCTCTTTTCCATCTCTACTTTCACTGTCTAGGTTTTGGGTCTTGAAACTTGTCAATTGTCCCATTGCAACATTTTCCTAACTGACCTCCTTGTCATTCTTATCTCCAATTTTCCCACTGACACCAGTTATTTTGAGACAGAAATCTGTTTGTGGTGTTCTTCTGCTTACAAATGGCTAACGGCTCCTGACTTCCTATAGGATAAAATACATGTCCTTGCAGAACACCTAACCTCTTTCAGAATCTGTATATAAACCTTGTGTCTGACCGAAGCATTCTAACCTTCTTCTATAGGAGCCAAACCAAATTTCTGCCTCTGACATTAATCAACCTTTTTAAATGTTACTCTCTCTGCCTGAGAAAGGAGAGGGTGATCAGTCATCACTGAATGTCTACTACATATCAGGCCATTGTGCTATCTATTCCACCACCAATACTTCTAGAAATTAGTTATTTTTCCCATTTTGAAAATGAGGGAAAAAATCATGCTTAGAAAAATTTAAAAACATTACCCAAATTCACAGAATGATCAAGGGCTAAAACTAGGATGCCAACTTTAGTCTTCTTGATTCTAAGCCTCAAGTACTTATCAGAAAATCAGACTGTGCTCTGAAACTCATCCTTTCTTTGTCCTTCAAGACCCAGTCTAACATGTCATGTCTTCCATAAAACTTTTTCTGACTTCCAAGGCAGAATTAATTACTCCCTCCCTCCAATACTGGTGCCACAGTGTACACCTCTCTGTGGTAGTTCTTGTCACATTGTATTGTAGTTGGTTACGTGTCTGCATTCCCCTCAGCATGTGGGACAATGGCCACATCTAATTCATCAGCAGGAAGGCCAGATGGGGAGGTGGAAACAGCAACAGCTTGCCAAGAATTGAATCCCCTTTCTAGTATTTATTAACCATGCAACCCTGGCCAATTTACTGAACCTCAGGACATTTCCTCAGCTGCCCAATATGGATGATACCATAAGCAAGTTTTCTAGTACCTAGAAGACTCTCAGTAAATGTTGAAAGAAAAACTTGCAAGCCTCTTCAACAGTTTTGTAGTTCTTTCAAGACATAAATTTGCATTTCAAGGGATCTTACACAGAAATGTAATAGTGGGCTTTTTTTTTAGGTTTATTTATTTATTTTTGAGAGACAGAGTGTGGGTGAGCAGGGGAGGGGCAGAGAGAGAGAGAGAGAAAGAGAGAGAGAGAGAGAGAGAGAGAGAGACAGAATCCCAAGCTGGCTCCATTATCAGGGCAGAGACTGACTCAGACTTGATCCCACAAACCATGAGATGATGACCTGAACCTAAATCAAGAGTCAGATGCTTAACTGGCTAAACAACCCAGCCACTCCAATTTTTGCTATTTATGAGAGAATGGAAGGAGAGGTGGTTTGGGGCAGGCAAAGCACCCAGGACTCTCTCCACCCACAGTATTTTGGTAAACCCCAATGCTTGGCTTAGTGGGATAGGCCTCTAGAAGAAAAAACTTATTCTTAGATTGGTTCAGCACCCCTTTACTAGAGTCAAAGCCCAGCCCTTTGCTAGGCAAATGGGGAACATGCCCACTAATTCACCGATGTACTACTTGAAAACTCTTAGCTTTATACAGAAAAAATAATATGCATTTTATTGTACATTTATGAAAACAACAATAGACTTTGTTTCATAAAATATCTCTAAAGAAAGTTGTACCCCCGAAATATATTTTATAAAGCTAATCATTGTGTTTTAATATTTATGTGAATCTTTCCATTTAAATAGATTCAAAAACATTTTGCAAAAAGATTTATTACCTATATAGTGTGTTCAAATCAATTAAAGGAAAATTCAATTAAAATGCAACCACCTCCAAAGTGGGGCGCGTCAGATGTTCGACAGCTCACAGTGACACCTCACAGCGGTGCCACTTAAACAGCAGTTGACGAACAAAAATGAAGAATTCCATTTTCTATTTAAGCTACAGGAGCAACAGAGAGAAGCGGAATGTAATTATCCAAATTAGAAATTTTCTGTGACACTGAGGTCACCATTTCTGCTATTCACAGAAGGGCCAAGGGATATTTATTGATCACACGCAGCCAGGAATACTGCTTTATGCCTCTGTGGATGGACAGCCCCTCAGGCACACGGCCTCCAAGTACTCCAGCAGTAAAAATTTATGACAGAATCAGCACCCCAGAAAGGCTGGCCCTTTTCCTTATTCTTCTACCCCTGGGCTCAAAATGAGGTTGACCACCAGACTGTCTACTGAGGGACACAAGTAGAATATAATGTGAGATAGCCATAGTGTATCTTTTTGTCCAGTGCAGTAGGAATGTTACCAGTATTCAGCTCCATCCTGGGTCTGGATAGAGTGGAAAACATTCTGACAATTTCATTCTGTGACTTCCATGTTCACTGCTGCTGAAGACTGATACTGAGGCAGGCTGGGGTTTCTTCTCCATGTAGACATACGATTTGAAGAAAGTCACTACGCAATATCGGAGCAACCTTACAAAGAATAAAAAAATCAACCACTATCTGAAAAATACCTAGATGGAGAACTGGATATGTCTCCCCTTCTTCTAGATGTGAACTCTTCTACACCTATAAGCTATCTTGATCATCCTATATATATCAACCATATGCCTATTATATTACATTTAACTTAAATGCTGGATAGAATAGGCTTCCCGACAGAAACAGAACAACCTCCTGTCTTCAGCTTATGTTGAACTGAATGATAATTTGACTCAGTTTTGCTTTCATCTGATAGAATTCTAAAATTAGAAGCAAGCAGGAACATGTTAATGGATTTGTCTCTGGGTCAAATTTCTACATCAACTTACCGTCGTAATGTTATTATTTAATTAACTCATTTTGGTAATGGCCACTTGCAAACAACTTACTGATACATATAGAATTAACAATTAATCTGTCCCTGCATGCTGAGGAAAGGACATCTCCACAGTTTGAAGGAGAGGGAGGCCAGCAGTTTCTGATAGAGGTACTATTTGCTATTAAATCTCAGTCTATATAGATGTTGTCACAACAGTTTTATATAATAAGAGATATAACAGAGGCTACTTAGATATTATGATATGACCTCACCTCTAGCTTCCAAATTGCAGGGATTGAATGCCAAGGTAGATATTTTCCTCCTGTGCAAGAAAAATGGAAGCCTTCCTTAAGAGGTTCATACAGACTTAATTCTCTCAGGATCAAGGCAGATGCAAATAAACATGTTTATTACACACGCACTGTGTGCATAAAATTGTGCTGAGTGGTAGGCAGGTATAGAGATGAACACAATGATCTCTTGAATCCTTACAATAGTGTAGGGATCTAAGGAGATAAGGAACAAAAACTAAGAAGCAAGGATCACACAGAACATCTGTGGTAGAGCCAGAAATCGTATTAGAACTTTTTTTGTAGTCTGGGGCTGCCCTTCAGAAGCAGAATTTTGAATTAGGACTCAGGGATTTCAAATGGTTTTCAAGAGCATATATATAAAGAATAATGGAACCAAGCAGGTCACCTTCAAGACAGCAGAGGAAGAATCCCTCTTAGTCACACAGAGAGGAGACTAAATTTGGAGACCAAGATGGACGCTGTCGTTTCTCTCCAAACTGAGATTTCTCCTGTCACTTGAAAAATGTTATCCCATCAGTAATTTTCCTCTCCTGGATCTGCCATGCCTGTCTCTGACCACTACACTTCTCAGAGCAGAATTTGATAAATTCCCAGGACACCTGGGTGGTTCAGTTGGTTAAGCGTCAGGTCTTGGTTTCGGCTCAGGTCTTGATCTCACAGTTTTCATGAGTTCAAGCCCTGCAGTGGGCTCTGCACTGCAGCACAGAGCCTGCCTGGGATTCTTTCTCTCTGCCTCTTCTCCACTTGTGCTGCCTCTGTCTCTCTCAAAATAAATAAACTTAAAAAAAAAAAAAAAAAAAGATAAACTCCCATATATCTAAACCAATCATATAAACCAGCAAAATCTTACCTGAACCCTGAGTGCCCTACATGTCTCTTAGTTTTTCTCCTTCCATCCACAGCCACACTCAGGAAAGGAGGAGTTGTCTGCAATTATGGCCCCAGCTAAGCTACCTAAATCTCACCCTAGGCACCAGCAATGGGTGCCTAACTATGGATATTGCTCTCTTACCATCACTAGCAACTACTTTGCTGCCATTCATCTTACGGCAATAATGACCATGCTGAGAGTTTTTCCATCTTGAATATCTCCCTGACTATTGCCTTTATGATACCATCCCTTCCAATTCCTCCTCCCCGTCAGACCACTCATTCAGACTCCTCTTGCTCCATTCACCTCTCTGATTCTCGGTCCTCTCCCTTTGTCAATGTCCCAGAGCATCATAGAGAGTGAAAGAACATGAGTTCCAAAAATGTTGGTCGGAATGTTGTTTCTTCCACTTGTTAGCTATGTGATTTTGAGCAAACTGTTGACCCTTCTGAACCTGTTTCCTTGTTCTCAGTAAGATGGGGCTAATCGTGCATAAGTCACAAGGTCCCTGTAAGAAATAAACGTGAAACTCTAAGTGTCACAGAGATGATCTTGGGTTTGCCACATGGTATGTTCATTAAATGTTCATTCTCCTTCACTGATCATCTCTGTGTTAATAATGCCTTAATCGATTACTCTAATGTCAATCTTACCATCTCTCAGTGAAGGCATAACATCAACAAGTCACCTACAAGTCACCATAAATCATTTACTCTACCTCATTCTCATAGAATTCCATTGTCTTTAAAGCTCTAAATATCCATTATCCTGTTGTTTTCCCCACTTCAACTCCTATCTCACTTTGGGGTACCTCCATCTTTTACCTGGACTGTTGGGGTGGTCTTACTTCGTTGGCCTCCCTCCAGTCATTCCCACTACCACTCCCATCCCTTCACCCTCCAGAGCTCCCATGTAAGGCATGTTCTCTACTGGAAAGTCTTCAGTGGCTCCCCATTGCCTAGAGAACAAAGCTTACATCATCTGCATGGCATGCAAAGCCTCACCACCTTATTCTGCAGCACAGATATCTTTATCCTTTGCACAGAGGTCCTGTTCTCCATTTTTACCAACCTATTAGGATGTGTCCAACACACATGTCCTTACTTTCTCTCTGCCTCTTACATCCTGATTCCTCTGATAAAAGGGAAACATGAAGTGTCCTAACACTATATGGTGTGGTGTGTGTGTTTTTGTAAGTGTAAACTCCTAACACTATGCTCTCTATGGTGGGATAAAATGACCCGAGATGGGGTGTGAGAGAGGAGAGAATACCACAAGCTAAGAAGGAAAGGGAAAAATAGACTCTTGGGATCTTGAATGATGTTTTACCCAAGGAATCAATAAAATAAGAAGTATTTCCAATATAAACCACTTAGATAAATTTCCCCAAACTGAACCCACATGTTAGGAATTTAAACTACCAAATATGTTAGAATCATTACTGCTAGGTTAAAATATAGGTTTTTTAAAATTGATATCTTATTATATTAATGGCTCCCAATTTTCAGGGACCACTTCTTCCCATAAAGATGGGAAGTTTATTCACTTTAACCACCAGGCTGCCTAAAAACTACTGGTTTTCTTAAACTGCCACTCACAGTAATTGTAGACAAGAACTGTCACACATTCCATTCTGCCACCCAACCTGGGATGGCAAAATGACTTCCGGTTTGCCATGCATTTATTTACTTAACACAAGCCACCTTCAATTCAGTTGAAAATTGGGAATCACTTAGTTAAAGACAAAAGAAGACCTCTCATTATTTATAAAGGACATGATCACAGGCTCATATTGCTTCTTGTACTTTTCTTTCTCTGATTTTATTACTGAAAAAGAGAAAGCATTAGGTAACCAATTTAAATTTTGGTAGTGATGGAATTGGGAAGGCCATGCATGAAAGCTAGAAACATTTATTATTTATGACAAAACAAAGTTGACCTCTGAGCACAGACATTGAAGGAAATCAGTTTGGTTATTTTTGTACTTTCCTATTGGGCACATTCCAACTTGGGATAGAGATTATAGGTTTGCCACTCCTAGTCACGAAGAAGGATCCCTTTTCATTTCACCATGGAAACCCTGCCTACAGGACATGAAATTTCTGAATAATGGGAAGGAAAGTAGTCCATATATTTCCATCCCAAGGTGTAAATCTGGGGCACTGGAACCTGACTGGCAGCAAATCCAGATGTGCTACTTTCTGATTATCCTCACTACATCTGTTTCCTTCTCTGTAAAGTGAGGACAATAACAGTAATAATAATAGAACATGTGTCATAGGATCACAATGGGTTTTTAACCCATTGATTTTTTTAAATGTTTCATTTATTTCTGAGAGTGAGAGAGAGAGACAGTGTGAGCAGGGGAGGGTCATAGAGAGGGGGAGACACACAATCTGAAACAGGCTCCAGGCTCTGAGCTGGCTGTCAGTACAGAGCCTGACGCAGGGCTCAAACCCACGAACCATGAGATTATGACCTGAGCTGAAGTCGGACACTTAACTGACTGAGCCACCCAGGTGCCCCTAACCCATTAATTAATATAAAGTACCTAGGGAGTAACTGGGTGGCTCAGTTAAGCATCTGACTCTTGATCTCAGCTCAGGTATTGATCTGAGGGTTGTGAGTTCAAGCTCGAAGTTGGGCCCTGTGCTGGGCATGAAGCCTACCTGAAAGAAAGAGAGAGAGAGAAAAAAAAGAAAATAAAGAAAGAAAGAGAGAAAGAGAGAAAGAGAGAAAGAAAAGAAAGAAAGAAAGAAAGAAAGAAAGAAAGAGAAAGAAAGAAAGAAAGAGAAGAAATAACCTAGAATAAGCCCTGATCTGCAATATCAGCCCTTGTGATAATGTGTGGCTGTTCTAAATGACCTTATAGAACATCTGTTTGATTTATTTCCTCAAATCATGGAATATTTGTGGTAGAAAGGAAAAACTTTAAAATCACCTGTTTTAGTTATTTATTTTAATTAATTAATTAATTAATTAATTAAATTTTACATCCAAGTTAGTTAGCATATAGTGCAACAATGATTTCAGTAGATTCCTTAATGCCCCTCACCCATCCACCCTCCCACAAACTCTCCAGCAACCCTCTGTTTGCTCTCTATATTTAAGAGTCTATTATGTTTTGTCCCACTAAAAAAATCAACTGGTTTTAATTTAAGCAGAGACTGATTAAAAAGGGGCGCCTGGGTGGCTTAGTCGGTTAAGCGTCCGACTTTCGCTTGGGTCATGATCTCGCGGTTTGTGGGTTTGAGCCCCGCGCCGGGCTCTGTGCTGACTGCCAGCTCGGAGCCTGGAGCCTGTTTCAGAGTCTGTGTCTCCCTCTCTCTCTCTCTCTGACCCTCCCCTGTTCACGCTGTCTCTCTCTCTCTCTCTCTCTCTCTCTCTCTCTCTCTCTCTCTCCTAGAAATAAATAAAAACATTTAAAAAAAAAAAAAAAGGAAATTAAGCAGAGACTGATTCTCCTCTTCAAGCCCTGCCCCCTCTCTCCAATCCATTTTTTTCACACAGTAGTCAGATCTTTCTAAAATGCTATCAATGATTCACCGTCCTCGATGCAAAGACCAAATCATTTCACGTGGTAATAATACTCTAGCTGTCCCCCCCCATCATGTATTAAAAAAAACCTTGGTTTGCAAGCATAATTAGTTCTGGAAACAAGCTTGTAATCCAAAGCACTTGTAAATATCAAAGCAAATTTCAAGAACCATTGGCTCTGCTGTGATCATGTGACATTCATGTACATGTACATGTACTCATGTACTACTTGTATTACAAGACATCGCTCTTTTAGCAAGTTAAAATTTACTAGAAGTGTTTTTTCATCTTGTGGAAAACTCGCAGAACAAGTTACTCACAATCCAAGGTTTTACCGTATTTAATTCTGTTTTGCCGAGATCCCCCTACATTCTCAGGAGCTCTTGCTTCTGCCTCACACAACTTCCACTCATCTTACCATCTACTTCTTATTTACCTTAAGGTAGAACCCCTCCTGTGTGCTTACAGAGAATTCTGGTGCTTTCTTCATTAGCACTCAATAACACTGAACCATAGTTGCCTCTTTGTATCCAGCTACCTACCCCCAGTTCTGAGGGGACAGAGCATCTCCATCTTCTTCGTAGGTTTATGCTAAAGACTAAGTGCAGTTGCTGAACATAGTAGGTGCAAAACAAATACTTGTTTTGTGAATGAATCAATACATCAATGATTTTTCTCCCCAGGTTACTCAGGGCACAGATAGGCTTAAAATTAGGGTTTTTCCTCCATAGGTATTTGATCAGTTCTTTGGGGAAAAAGGAAAGGCTTTGTTCAACAGTCACTGAAGTTGTCAGAAGAAATGTTTTCTAAATAACAATGTAAACACTTTTACAGAAGAAAGTACCAGGATTATATTTTGAATTTACTTCTTATTTTTTTCCTATGTCTATTACTCACCTCAGCTTCTTAGAAATATGAACATATTTTCCTTTCGTGATGATTTTATTATTTGCACTTGGCAGATAACCATTTTTCCTTTGTGTATGTTTAATGGAGCTGAGATTAAGATGGATATTTTTGCTTGACAACTTCAATTTTTGAAGCTTCTTATAGTCAAACATCTTTAATGTGATGCTATATCAGCAATTAGAAAAGGGAGAGTTTTTGTGATGAGGAATAAATGTCTCTGTTAACTGACTGTTGTAGTTGTGAGAAAAAATAAAATCATTCACCTGATCTCATAAATGTGTTGCAAACTTTACATTCAGCAAACACTACTTCTCCCCTGCACAGAATTAAAGAAAGAGCTTCTGAGTGTCTGATGCTCAGTATAAGCCACTGCATCCCAGCCTTCACATCAGGTGGGAGGAAATGGGACCCCAATGCTCTGTTCCTGACAACGCCCTCACCTCTCCTCAGCCATAGGCACAGGCTCTCACGCCTGCTCTGCTCTGACAACCCCAGGGCTAATTTCATTCTCTTCTTTAGCTCTGCTTTCTTTAGTTACAGAAGTCCAGGATGCCACATGGTCTTCTCTCCCACCTGCTTCCCAAGCAATTTGGCATATCCTCCTTTTAGATTTCATCTCGCTCCTTCTCTTTCCACCGGTTCTCTGAAACTCATGCTCCATCACAGGGAAATCTCAATCTCCTCTGGACATTTCTCTCACCAAAAGGTGACAATCCCCTCAGGACTCTGCTTCTACTTTGGCGCTTTCCAGTAAAGGCTGCTTTCTCACCCACACTCTGCACAGCTGAGCTTATAGGCAGTTCTTGTTTCCTGTTGCCCCTTGTAGACCATTCTTTCTCTTTCCTCCCTCCCACAAAACACCAGCTCAGAACTTTGAGTCGTCAGAATCTGCCATCCTGAACCTCTCTGGTTGATATTACCTGCTGACCTTCTCTCATTATTTGAAGATTTTACCTTGGGCTTTATCTGGGGTTCTGGTTCCCCATGAAACAGACTCTGGATGTTTGCACACAGGAGGTTTATTGTAGAGTGTGCTGTGAAGCAATACTTGTGAGACAGTGAAGGAAGAGGGGTTAGACTGAAGAGAATTTGATTGGTGATGAAGCTGCAAGAAAGGCCTCAACTCACTCCACAGGTAGTGGAATTGAGATGTGTCTTCAGAGTCATTCCCAGTTAATGGAAGGGAGCCGAGACTGTACTTTATCATCGAACTCTTACTCTGGAGTGTGCATGTTTTGTTTTTGTTTGTTTGTTTTGGAGTATGTACATCTTACCAAGGCATTCAATATACTTACCATTTCTTGCTCATCCAGTCTGACTAACATGATTGCACTGCTATAGTGGACCAATGTGATATTCTACAGAATGTCCAGATATTCTGTGTCCTTCAGACTATGGCAGAGAGTAAGAGAGTTAATATAGCCCTGGACACAAATGGGTACTGTGGTCCATTATTAGTATAAGCTACTCCTGATGCTTTTTCCTGATAGTGATGATGAAAAAAACTGCACTTACCAGTTCAATGACTGCATACCACGTCCATAGGCTGCATTAATCTGCTCTGGGAAAGACACCACATCTGACCTGAAGCTCTTCCTTGGTTGAGTTTGCGGTGGTCCATATTCATCCATCTGATTTTTTAGGGCCCAAACTGCTAAATGGCATAAAAATATGGTAGGAACCACCAGTCCTACATCCTTTACATTTTTAAAGGTGGAAGTAATCTTTGCCATTCCCTCTGGGAGGGGATAGTGGTTTTTATTCTCTCATCCTGTGTAGGGGTACTATTGACAGCACAGTCCTACAATAGTTCAATACTTGCACCCATGGAAAACTCACCTCTGGTCTCTGTGTGGAGGACTGTCTGACAAATCTCTGTCTCAGAGAGGCAGGCAGCCTACTGCAGTTGTGGTCCCAGCTCAATATCAAACCATCTCATCATCACCTCCAGAAATGGCCATGATGGGTATTGGTAATGGTTAGGCCATGACTTGGCTGGTAGCAGATTTATGGCTTTAGAGAGTGCAAAGACATGAAAGAGCCAACCTCTGGAGGACTGGGAGGCAATATAGAGGAGTTTGGAATTGATCCAACTCACACTGGGGAATTTCTTAAGCAGAACAATGAGTTGGTGAAAGTAAGGCTTAATGACTTTAATATCCTGGCCAAAGAATAGATGGAACATGGCAATCAACTCAGCCAAGTACAATAGAAAATATTAGAGTGATATATGCATGAGGTGACAGAGTCATGAATAAAGGTGGTAGCTGTATGAACTGGAAAAATGGGGTACATCTTAAAACAAAATGGATCTTAGGGCACCTGGGTGGCTCAGTCTGGTGAGCATATGACTCTTGGTTTCGGCTCAGGTCATGACCTTGCAGTTTGTGAGTTCAAACCTTGCATGGGGCTCTGCACTGGCCGAGTGGCTCCTGCTTGGGATTTTCTCTCTCCCTCTTTCTCTGCCCCTCCCCTGCTCATGCTGTCTCTGTCTCTCTCAAAATAAATAAATAAACTTAACAAAAAAAAGCAATGGACCTTGATAGTGTAATAGAATCAGCAAATGAAGGACTGACATTTATCGAAATTGATTCTACCTTTTCACCCTAGAGTGATGGCAGATTGCTATTCTCTTTAAGATAATTCAGAAATTAAGGAGGAGGTGGAGAAGAGAAGGAGGACATTGAAAATGGAGGATGATGAATTTTCTTTGAAATGTTGAGTGAGTTGATGGCAGAATAGTCTGTAGGAATCATCCCTTAACAATTGTAAAAGTGAAATTATAGTCTTGGATAAACATTTGGTAAAACTATAAAAATGTAAACCTATAAGGAGCCCTTCTATATATAATGTTTTTAAGGTTTTATTTTTAGCAGTCCCTACAACCAACATAGGGCTCAAACCCACAACACTGAGATCAAGAGTCACATGCTCTACCAACTGAGCCAGCCAGGAGCCCTGAAGGAACCCTTTAAAAGAGACCAATTAGAAATCATTCAGGTGCTTCCATGGAGGATGATGGTGGTTTTTAAGAAATTGTAGAATATTTGTGAAGTATATGCCTCAGTAATATTTGGAGACATTACTTCATATTCTGTACACTTTCCCAGCCATCTCCTGTTCATTTCTTCCATTAATTCAGTAGTAGGCTCTATGCTAAACTGACTAAGGGAGAGTAAGGGCAGGCAGAAATTCCAAAAGTAGTCTATAGAACCTAGTATCTCTAAAAGTATAAGCCCACTGGAAAAGGGTTAAGCATGAAATAGTAGACTGAAAGAAGTAGAAGGGAGAGACTGGGCAGCAAGATGGTGGAAAGTAGGAAGTTCCCTATCTCCTGCCTGCATCTTTCAAACAAAGAAGGGCTGGAGCCAAAAAACTCTGAACCACAAGAAGCTGGGAGGAGAAGAGACGGAGTCCACTGAAAAAAACAGCCTCATTGAGCTACCTCAAGAAACAAGCCGAAGTACACAGGGTGGAGAGTCCCAAATATCACTACGAGTAGGGAAATAAAATAACCAAGTCTCAACAAGAGAGGCCAAGAGACACCATTAAAAGAACACTACCTGAACAGACAGGCCCTGAACAGTCAATAAGCCTCCTTCAATATAGCAGTACTCACAGGTGCAGAGTACATAACAAGCTTTTAAAACTGACAAGAGACAGAAAGCTAGCCAAAATGATGAAACAAAAGAACTCTCCTCTAAAGAAGTAGAAGGGAGAGAAAGGCTCCCTCAGATTAAAAGAATAACTTCTTGGATTGAAGAAGAACCAAGGTCTAGTAGATCCTGAGACAGTTCAACCATAATTGCACATCAGGTCATCTGGAGAGAATTTTTTAATTTTTTTATTTGTTTCTTTTTATTTTGTTTTGTTTTTGTTTTTAATAACAATATCCAAGCTCACCTCCAAAGATTCTGATTTAAATATTCTGGTTTGGGCCCAGGAATAAGTATTTTTGAGAAGTTCTCCAGGTGATTTTTAGAAGTAGTCAGATTCATTGGCCTAGGGCAGAATTTCTCAATCTCATTATTATTAATATTTTTGGTGGATAATTCTTTGGTGACTAGGCAGGTTGTGCTATCCTTGCATTGTAGGATATTTAGCAGCATTTCTGGCCTTTACACCCTAGATTCCAGTAGCACCCAAATACTCAAGGTTGTGACAGTCAAAAATGTATCCAGATATTGCCAAATGTTCCTGGGGACAAAACTGCCCCTGTTGGGAACCATTGGTATAGGAATCTCATAAGATTTGAGGTTCTTGGCCTCATCCATGAATTACATAATAGCTCCTGTGAACCTGTGGAACTGAAGGAAACACTGGACAACTCAGAGGAAATACCTGAAGACTATGACCTGTGTAAGCCAATGGCTGATGATCAGAGTATCTCCCACCCCACAACTTCTCACATCTAATGCTGTTTACTGGGAAAGTGTTAGAGGTCTTAGCATAACTTGAAGATGAGGGCAAAGGATGGGGACCTGAGAGGAGACCTCCAAAGTAACTATAGTGGAATTTTTTGCTGCCCTACTGGAATTGGGCCTTAAAGTTAAAAATGAAATATTAAAGAAGGATGCCTGGGTGGCTCAGTTGGTTAAGCATGTGACTTGATTTTGGCTCAGGTGATGATCTCATAGTTTGTGAGGTTGAGCCCTGCAACAGGCTCTGTGCTAACAGTGCAGAGCCTGCTTGGGATTCTCCCCCTCCCTCTCTCTCTTCTCCTCCCCTGCTCATACTCTTTCTCAAAATAAATGATTTTTTACAAATGAAATATTAGAGAGAAATGGAAGAGTGATATTTCTTGAATACCTGGTTTGTGTCCTAATTCCTATGCATTATGCAAATTCATATTGCCTGGTTAGTTATCAGAAATACATCACACAAAGCTCTGATATGCATGCATGTCCATGACAATCCTGCAGTAGACTCGGGGGCCAAAAAAAAGTTGACTAAAATGGAAGCAGAGCTGCCGCAGTGACAGGCTAAAAAGTCTATAAGAGACATCTGAGCTTATCCGGGCAATAAATGAAGTGACATTGAAAAGTAAGTGCTGTAAAACAAAGATTTTGGGGGGCCTCTTTCAGCAACTAAAGCAACGTACCATGTCCTACCTCCAAACTTTCCTGATACCTGGGAGCTCAATGATCTCTGGTGGATACCTGGTAACTCTGGTAGATAACTGAAAGAGAAGGAAGGCCACCTTTTCCCTATGGGGGCTCATAGCTCCAGACTAAAATGCCTACCCAAAATGGCAAATGTTGCCTCTTGAATTTATAAGTAGGTTTGTCATTCCAAATGCACTGAGAACCAAGACATTCTTAATGCCATCCAGTTGAATCCCATCACCCAAGAAATAAGAATCCTGAAATCCAGAGGTATTAAACACCATTCGCCTAAGGTTATACACCTCGTAAGTAACAGCACCAGGACTAGAGTTTGGGTCTGAGGACAAGCAGACTAGTAACTTTTTCACTCATTAGGATGTCTCAAAATACATATTTTCAAAAGATGTGTCTAATACACTAGAGAGTAACAGAAAAGGAAAGGCAATATACTGTAAATGCATAGAGATTCTTAATTGTGGGGTTATTTCAGGCAGTGTCCCAGATTTCAAGAAGTCCTCAGCAATAGGGACAAGGAAATAGCTCATATATTTCAGCAAGATGGTAAATCCCAGAAGTTTGCCATGGGCAGCTTTGGCTTATGAGAGATTGTGAAGAAAGAAAGTTGTCTTTGCTCCCAGCATAGTTGTGGCCCATGTGCAAGAGTTGGCTCTCAGGTTTATATACATTCCCCACAAAAAGTTACTGTTATCATCTTATATCCCTCTTTGCCTCTACGTTACCATTTTCCTTGAAGGTTCATGGGAAGGACCTCCAGAAAGGGTTTGAGACTAATGGTCGTATTTCTTACTTTCAGAGTGAAATATGTTCAAAAGGAAGTGGTGATGGGGCTCTAAGGAGACTTCTGAGGGAGGAGAGGGCCTCAATAACGCAGGAAACTAATCTGACTCAGATAGCCTATGCTTTCCTTCAAAATACAGTGGTTGCCAGTGTGGTCTACTATACCCGTGACACCAGGGTATTGATGACTCTTCAAGTGGTATCGCCTGATTCTCTTCAAGTATCTACTTCTTTTGTAGTGAATTGTCTTAAGTTCAAAGACTGGGTGCCCTCCTGGTTTCCAGAGACTAATTAACTGTGCTGCACAAGAATTGAAGGTGTGCTGCTGGTTGGCAGCACTGGGACCAGAGACGACATGGAACTGGAAGTAGGGTTAGCACGTGGCATCAGAGACTAAAATTATGTTGCAGTCAGAACTGAAGTGCCATATGTAGGTCATGGGAGGGCAGCCACACCTATTGCTTCTTCCCATAGAAGCTGCAGCTGGTGCAGCATGTGGCTAAGAGTCACTTCCATGGTCTGGCTTCCTTACTAGAGCCTCGGCCTTATATCCTCCTTCACCTTTGTCTTGTCTGTCCTATCTAGCTCAGTTCTGGAACACAGCAGGAACACAATGAACTCAAATGAATTGATCAGGCATTCAAAGAGTTTACCCTCTCACCCCCACCCAAGCACATCTGCATTTAAAGAGTACTCTTCATGGAATTAAACATTTATTCAGATACACCTTCCTTAGACTTGAAATAAAACAAATAAAACAACAAATAAAAATGCAGACTTGAAAGAAAATAAAACACAAATTAAGAATATTGAAAATTTACCTTTAAACACTGAAGAACTGACACAATTGTGGGGAACTGTCAGATGAATTCTGAGAGAAATTCCCTTCCCAAAGAGGCAAGGGAAGTCATTGAGCCCAATTTCTCACTGAGGGCATCGGTCAAAAGTAGGAAACACACCGGGATATCTAGACTTGCATTTATGAGCCTCACGGGTAGGGAGACAGAAATCAAATCCTTTACCAGCAAATTGTACCAAATATTCAACAATGAAGTATCTCAGTGATGAAATTGATCTGGCACAAACTCTTACAGAGAATAGAAGAAGGAAACATTTCCCAAATCCTTTTTTTGAGGTTAGCATATCCTTGATTCCAAAAGTCAGTAAGAATAGTATGCAAAGGAAATATAAGGCTAATTTCAATATGTGAAAATAGTTGCAAACCCCAAGAAAATGAGATTGGATTAATGTTAAAATCAATCAATTAATTCATCACAACATAAGTTTAAACTAGAAAGATCATAGGATCAACTCAAAAGATGAAGAAAATATAGCCCAAACATTTGTCATCAATAGAGTACATTGGAATACTACACACCTGTGATGAGACAGAGCAGGGATTGCACTCGGGTACCCTCAAACCTAACCACCGAGTCCAGCATTCCTTGATAGCTAAAATCCATGGCTTTGGGTAGTGTATCTTGCAGGAATGGAGGCAGGATGATTACTGAAAGAAAGGACTCAACTACAAAGACTGGCAAGAACCAGATCAATCCATTCTGCACTAAGATGGACCCCAGGGCTGAACTTTCACCAACTTTCTCCCTTATTACAGTACTAACAGTCATGTCCAGGCGACATGTTGACTAGACACTTGATGCATGGATAAGCATGGCTTTTATGTACACAAGTGATAATAAATCCCTATGTCTACATGCTTAGATGTTATCCTTTTCCCACCTAAGAAACTCTTCCTGACCTCTCCTTGGAAAGTCAGCCTGAGAATTCTTTCTTTTGTGCTGTCTCTCTTGTGCTCAAGCATAAGCCCCAATAAAGCCCTGCCTGAAACTCCAGTTTGGCTTTTTGTCAATTTCTGTTGCTTAGAGAGCCCAAAGGCCCTGGGAATAATGGTTGTCCGTTAACTGTAGCTAAATACCACAACCCAATGAATCTTACATATGATCTTAGCAAAAGAAACAAGACATTAAAGAATACACATAGCATGATTCCAATTATATAGTTTTTAGAAATAGGCAAAATGTAATTATACTCTTTAGGAATACATACATAAAGGGTAAAAGTATAAAGAAAAGAAATCATTCCTGTAAATATAAGAAAACCATTACCTCTAGGAAAGAGCAAAGGGCTATGAATTAATGGGATGCATGGAAAGCTTATGCGAGAACTGTCAGTATTTTATATTTTAAAGTAAATGGTGGTTACTCAGGTGTTCACTTAATAAATACTGTAATCATTAAGCTTCATTTATATTTTATGCACTTCTAAATATGTATCTTATGTTTTACATCAAAAAATGTTGTTGTTTTTTTTTAATCTGAGAGAGAGAGAAAGAGTTTGTAAGCAAGGGATAGGGACAGAGGGAGAGAGAATCTTAAGCAGGCTCTGCACTCAGTGCAGAGCTCTACTTGGGGCTCAACCCACGATCCTGGGATCATGACCTGAGCTGAAATCAAGAGTTGGACACTCATCCAACTAAGCCACCCAGGTGCTCCCCAAAAAGTCTTTTTTAAACAATCCTTTTGAGACTCACAGAAATAAAGCTCCAATGGTGGCATTTCAGGCATCATGTCTGACAAGTAATAAGAAAGATGTTTTTGAGTATGGTGGGCAGACCCACAGTCCCTTCAGGCATATCACATACCCTACCGTTTACTCTGCTACTCACAGAGGCAACCTCCCTCTCTACAGTCCAGCTCACTAGACTGTAAAGCCTGATCCTGGTCATTTATTCGGTGGTCTATTGATTATGCCATAATCTTTCAGAACCAACCAAACCACCATTATGTTTACTTCAACCATAACACATCTTAAATTTAAATTGCAAGCACAATAATTATTTTTATGTTTTTTAGAATTTTTGATTACACGAACTGATGAATGTGATCCCAAAGCAATTAAGATGACTATCCATGGTTTATAGTTTGTCTGGTCATGGGTGGTAAGAAATAAGAAATAAAACATACTGAAGAAGTCAATGATACAAAATAAAAATGCAAAACTTAGTATTTTTTGAATGATAACAACAGCTCATCAGAGAGGAGCCTAGAAGTTGTCATGGCAACAGTAATACGGAGAAAGTAAGCCTTATGCCTCCGAGTCTCCTTTTTCTCTCTTTCCTAGTACTGACACTAAATAGTAAAGAATGGTCCCAGATGATGTGTAAAACCCATAATGTTTATAAATTAGTCTCAGTTAACTCATACAACAACCTTGAGTTTCTAAACAAATAACATGCTGATGAATGTTAAGAGAGTTGAAACATCTTGGATGAATGTACAATGCATCTAGGTCCCATAAAATAAAATAATATGGCATATGGTTTGGTTTACTGATGGTCTGTCCATATCAGACCTGATTAGCATCATGTGTAGTTTGAAGTGCTGAATTTTGCTCCATCTTTATAAAAGTTTACTATAGCACACTCATTTCAGCCTTCACATCTAGACTCTCATCCCTGATCTCCAATCAGTATACACCTACTATTGTACAATAAATAGGTAGTAGGGTATACTAGTTAAGACAGTGAAGTTTGGAAAGACATGGCTATAAGTAAATGGTATTTTAAATATTTACTTTTATTTTATTTTTGAGAGAGAGAGAGCACAAACAGGGGAGGGACAGAGAGAGAGGGAGACATAGAATCTGAAGCAGGATACAGGTTCTAAGCTGTCAGTGCAGAACCCAACACAGGGTTCAAACCCACGAATGGTGAGATCATGACCTGAGCTGAAGTCAGATGCTTAACTGACTGAGCCACTCAGCCACCCAATAAATGGTATTTTAAACACACACACACACACACACACACACACACACACACACACACACACACACAAGGTAGTAAGGTTTGAGAGCAGAGAGACCTAAGTTCTAAATCAAACAGTGCCACGTATTTGCAGCGCAATCTTGGGTGAATTACTTAATATTTCCAAATTTCAAATTCCTAATCTGTAAAATGGAAATAACTATAGTTATAATACTTTTTACAGGATGGTTATGAATGTTAAAAGAGATCATGTATAAAACCACTTAGCACAGCACTAGGCACATACTAAATATTCCAAATATTAATTTACTATTATTATACATAAAATACTGTTTATGGTCTATACTTAATAAATATTTCAAGCAATATTTTAAAGTCATAGGAATTGTAATTCTCAGCCACTTTATTCTACTTCTGTTTCTATCCTTGATTTGGTGTTTTTTCCTCAGTTAATGCTTAGAGGCATTATTCAAAAACCACTCTGCCAGCCTTTCCCTATATCTCTCAATGCCTTATTATGTTTCTGTTTGAGTCCCAATCTCAATCACAATTAAGAGCGGCAAGTTCTAGAGGTGCCTGGGTGGCTCAGTTGGTTAAGCGTCCGACTTCAGCTTGGGTCATGATCTCTTGGTTTGTGGGTTTGAGCCTCCTGTCAGGCTCTGTGCTGACGCCTGGAGTCTGCTTCAGATTCTGTGTCTCCTTTTCTTTCTGTGCCTCCGCTGCTCATGCTCTGTCCCTCTCTGTTTCTCAATAATAAATAAATAAATGTTTAAATTTTTTTTTAAAAAAGAGTGGCAATTTTAGGCTGTCACTTGAGTCTCTGACTCTGGATTTTGGTTCAGGTCATGATTCCAAGGTCGTGAGATTGAGCCCTGCACCAGGCTCCAAGCTGAACGTGGAGCCTGCTTGAGATCTCTCTCTCTCTCTCTCTCTCTCTCTCTGCCCCTCACCTGTTCATGCTTGCATCCTCTTAAAAAAAAAAAAAAGGAGTGGTATGTTGTTCTGGGGGACTCTTGGCTGGTTCAATGGGTAGAACATGCAATTTTTGATGTTGAGATTGTGAGTTGGGCATAGAGCTTACTTCAAAATAAGTACATAGAAACATCTGGGTAGTAGTTGGCTAAGCCTCAGACTCTTGATTTTGGCTCAGGATGAGATCTCACGATTGTGAGTTTGAGCCCCACGTCAGGCTCTACCATGACAGTATAGAGCCTGCTTGGGATTCTCTCTCTCCCTCTTTCTCTCTCTCTCTCTGCTCTTCCCCAGGCTTGTGTGCACTCTTTCTCTCTCAAAATAAATAAATAAACTTAAAAACAAATATGTATATGCATAAATATAAAATCTGAAGATATTTTTTTAAAAGTGGCAAATTCTAAAAGATAAGACTCAGTTTAATTTCTATTTTGATTGTAGTTTGATAAGTGAGCTAGAGTATAAATATGTCATGTCTATGAGTAAAAAAATGGAAGTTTGGAAAACTTGTAAATCTATTTTATTTACCATCAGCTAACAGCTATGAATCAAGAGCGTAGACTTGAACCAGACTTCTGCCCATTTTTTTCCATTGACCTGTAAAAGTACAAATATTTCGCGTACAGCTTGATGAATTTCTACAAAGTGAACACACTCATTGGCCCATTACCCAGATAAAGAACATTATCAGTACAATAGAAGCCTTCTTTAGGCCCCTTCCCAGTCATTACTGCCTTCTATGATAGCCACGTTTCTATCACTGTCAATTAGTTTTGCCTATCTTTCAATTCTGTAAATACAATCATACAATATATACCCCTGTGTTTGGTTTCCTTTCATCAACAATATTCTTGTGAGACTGTGATATTGTGATTTCGAATAAGAAATACGTATTTTGTCTTTGATCCCATTCAAACTCGTAAAACCCTTGAAAGTTCCTCTGATCAGAGTGGTAAATGTGTCTCTTGTTATGTTAATGAGGTGACTTTCGGAAAACCTTTAGGTAATTCAAGGTTATGGAGGCTGGTTGTTGGGGAACCAATCACTTGATTACTGGGTCAGAATTTTTGATCCCATCTCCCCAACCTGGGGGCTGGAGGTTAAATCAATCACCAAAGGCCAGTGATTTAATCAATCATGGTTGTAATGAAGCCTCCAAAACACCCCAAAAAAGACAGGATTCAGAGAGCTTTCTGTTGGAGATCATGTGAAGATTCATATACACACAAATCAGTCTGGATATGATTTCTTAGTCAAGTATTAACACTGCAAATCACTTCTCTCAGAAATTTCTTTTTCTTTTTACTTTCTTGCAAATGCCTTTTGAAAAATAGAAGTTCTTAATTTTAATGCAGTCCAGCATATCCAACACATAGTGGTTAATAAAAGGTTCGAAGTTAGAGAGATATATGTTAAAACCCTACTTTTGCAAATCGTTTCACTTCTCTAAGTTTGAGTTTTCTCATCTATGAAATGGGAAGAGTAATCTCATCTCCCACAAGATAGTTGTATGAAGATTTAATAAGACCAATTGGGTGAAGCATCTAGAATAGTACTAGGTATGCAAGCTTTTTCATTTTACTCTACTTATTATCAATGTAATACTTATTATTTTGTTCTCATGTTAAAATATATACATAGTATAGCAAACCACAATTTTAATAAGTTCACAGCATGGGTAACAATTAATTTGTTCATGTTAACTTTAATATATATATATATATATATATATATATATATATAATTTTCTGACACTGATATTGTATTGCAGGTCTGGATCAGGCAGTGGAGTTGAAGAGAATATTCCCCTTGTCTAGAGTCTATTTGATTCGCCAGCATAGTTGATTTTGAGCCTTTAGTTGTCTTAATCTGTTTTTATATTCTAGCATGTCAGTTATGCTTTGATATAGTGAAATTCCACTGCACTATGTAGATAAAGCCTTTGAAAAAGGAAACATACTGCATTATCCTTCCTTTAACCTCACTGGGAAAACATTCTTATGATCACATTTAAACACTTATTCATCAAGATTTACTTGAAAGTTTATTAAACAATTCCCTGGAAGTAAGATAGGCACTTCTGGAAATTTGTTGAAAACACTATAGTATCATTCAGTGTACTGTGTTCTTAATTTTCTAAATGATATTCTGGTTCCCTAAGTTATTAGAGCAAACTGAGAGCTAGGGTTGTTGTATGCCTGATGAACTTGAAATACACTTGCAACAAACATGAAGACAACAGAAGTGGGAAGGGGAAAGACTTAATATGATGGATGGTCTTAAAAACTGTAACTGACTCCTTTCTAAAGGTCACATAGAGACTGGCCCACTACAATGAAACTGGAAGCAATGAGTGGTGATGGATACAATGTAAGAGTTGGTATTTACTGAGCACTTTCTATGACAGGCATCTCCTCAGTACTTCATGTAGATTATCTCTTTTAACCTTCTTGGCAATCTTCCAGAAGGGGTACAATTTTGTGTCCATTATGCAGCTAAAGAAACTGAGCCTTGGAAAGAGTAAGTCCCACAAATAACAATTAACAAATGATAAGTCAGGATTCAAACCCAGACAGCTAGATTCAAGATCTTGGATTCTTTACTCAGTTACACTATGCTCTATTTGCATCCTGTGAGCCAACACTTAACATTTTGGGGAAGACTGGAGTAGCACTTCTCAAGGTGTACTCCAGAGAGAGATTAGTTATATATCCCCCGTCACAACCATGATCACCTTACCAGTTTAATCAGCAGCAGTCTTACTGTGGATCCCCAAGATCCAATTTGTTCAAATCCAGTAGGACACGTGCTACAAAACATGCAAAAGTAAAATCAAGACCCTAAACCATTCCAGACACTTTTGTTTAGAAGAGGTGTCACTGGCCCCTCTGGAAAACAGTGTGGAGGTTCCTAAGGAAACTAACAATAGAACTCCCCTATGACCCAGCAATAGCACTGCTAGGAATTTACCCAAGGGATACAGAAATGTTGATGCATAGGAGCACATGTACCCCAATGTTCATAGCAGCACTCTCCACAATAGCTAAAACCTGGAAAGAGCCTAAGTGTCCATCAACAGATGAATGGATCAAGAAGATGTGGTTTATCTATACCATGGAATACTACATGGCAATGAGAAACAATGAAATCTGGCCATGTGTAGCAACATGGATGGACCTTGAGGGTGTTATGCTGAGCGAAATAAGTCAGGCAGAGAAGGACAAATATCATATGTGTGCACGTATAGGAGGATTAGGAGGAGCTTAACAGAGGACCAAGGGGGAGAAGAAGGGCAGAAATGGTGGGGGAAAGGGGGAGAGGCAAACCATGAGAGACTCTTGAATGCTGACAAAAACTGAGGACTGGTGGATGTGGGGGGGGGGGAGGGGTGGGCATGGAGGAGGGCACTTGTGGGGATGAGCACTGGGTGTTATGTGGAAACTAATTTGACAATAAACTATTTGTAAAAAAAAAAAAAAAAGAAGAGGTGTCACTGAAAATTCCTTTGAGTATTTCTATTATTCTTGTAATAGTCTTTTATGCTGCTTTTTTTTTTTTATCAATCCCATCATCTGCTTGAACCCTGTATCACAAAGATGAGAATAGGGCAATTCAGTAGTTTTAAATGGTATAAAAATGGGAAATGAAGATAGAATATGAGAGACTAAAGAATGATAATGGAGTAGACAGAAGCAAAGCATGTTTGGGATCTAGACTGGGTGAAAGGCATAAATCCTGTATATTAATATGATTTCTTTGTGACTTGTTGATATGTTATTTTGATGGTTCCTTCTGCTCTATTCAATTATTAAAATGGTTGATTGTAAAGCATTTTGAGAGTGACCAAATATCTAAGATTTAGTGATCCTGACAACCTATCCTGGATATTTTGCCAGTTACATACATATCTTTTACTATATATTTCAGTTATCTCCTGCTGTGTGACAAAGCATCTCAACTTCATGGCTTAAAACAGTTGCAATCATTTGTGCACAGGGCTTTGCCGAGGTGGTTTATCTATGCTCCACATTGTGCTAGTGGGGCAGCTCATCCGGGGACTAGAGGATCCATATTCAAGATGGCTTACATATACTGCTGCAAGATGGCACTGGCTGTCAGCTGGGAGTTCAGCTGGGGCTGTGGAATGGGGGGCTCAATTCTTTATCTTGTGGGCTTTCTCCAGAGGCTGTTGGTTGGTGGCTGAGTTCCAAGAACAAGAGACTCAGAAGAACCAGGAACAAGGTATTGCCTTTTATGGCCTAATGTCAGAAGTCATAAAGCATCACTTCTGCTATAATCACAGCCTGCCTAGAGTCAAAAGGAGGGAACATAGTTCCCCCCTCAACAGGAGGTGCTTCGAAGCCACACATTAGAAAGCTTGTGAGATGGACAGTACTGTGGCCTTTTTGAAAAGTGCAACCTGCCACACCATATGTGTTCATTCATTCATTCACTCATTCATCCAATAAATATTTATTCAGCACTGAATTAGGAGTTGTTTTAAGTAGTGAGGAAAAATATACACTTACTCTGTGGTGAGAGAAATAGGCCTTACTCAAACAGTCAAATAAATAGATATATGAATATAATAGTGATAGGTAGTACAAAGAGAGATCATGAAGGAGTGTGAGTACATCAAAGACATCAGTAAACGTTCTTTGTCCAGAAAAGGAAATGTGAGTTAAACTGAGATCTTAAAGCTGAGGAAGAGTGAATTTCTTAAACTGCATTCCATGCACAGGGAATAACATGGGAAAGGCCATTACAGCAAAAGGGAAGAACATGGTGAGAACAAGGACACAAAGAAGGCCTGTGTGGCTGGAAAAGCAAGTGAGAGAAAAAATAGAAATTGAGGCTGGAGAGGCTGGTAGAAGAGTCTAGGCCAGGCAGAGACTGCTAAGGCATTTTGCCTTTAGTCTCAAAGCAGCGAGAAGTTATTGAAGTGTTTGAAGCAGAAGCAATGGCATAATCAGATTTGCATTTCTAAAAGTACACTGTCCTCAATGTGAAGGATAAATAGGAGAGGGTGAAAGCAAGGAGAACAATGATGTGGCTATTGTCGTCATAGTTTAGGCAAGAGTGATTAATAACGTAGACTAGCCTGTTGGTGGAGATGGTGAGAATTGAACAGATTTGAGAAATGGATAAGAGGTCCTGCATTTATCTGAAACTCTCCTCAACCACTGGATTCTAGTTCTTTAGAGTGATAGGGGCTAAATCTTAATAATGTTTGAATCTACACTTACCTCAGCCCCTGGAATGTGAGAGATAATTAATGAGTGTTTGTTGGATGAATCGATGGATAGATGGATGGATGGATGAATGGATGGGTGGATGGATAGGTGGATGGATGGGTGGATAGACAGGTGGATGGATGGGTGGATGGATGGATGGATGGAATTCCAAGCTCCCTAGTTCTCTCTTGCCTTAGTACCTTCACTCAGATTGTTCTCTTCTGGCAACATCTGCCCTCTTGTTCTAACTTCTCTCCATTCCCTGGTCAACCCATCCTTCATCAAGGGAGCATTCTTGGATCTTGAGATAGTCTGATGTTTCCCCTCTGTCCTTCAGAAGGCATCTCTATCACATATTAGAACTGGCCACACTGCATTGAGATACTCAATTTATCTCTTTTACCTGATTGTGTGAGCTCCCTCATGCAGGGACTATGTCTTGTTCACATCTGTAGCCCCTGTACCTAATACAGTATACACTAGTATTTGTTTATATTGATGAATGGAGGAAATGAGTTTTATGTGTGTAAGACCCCAAGTACAAAGGTGTCAGAGCTGACATTCTGTGGGGAAAAATTGGGAGTACAGCTAGTCTTATTTTCCAAAGGATTGCCATTGCCTCCACCTGGGAGAAGTCCAGAAGATTGCTGGTGAACTGTCTTTATGGAAGTAAACTTAATTTCTTATTTTGTGACTGTGTTACTATCATTTAAAAATGTACAGTGTATCAGGGGCATCTGAGTGGCTCAGTTGGCTAAGTGTCTGACTCTTGGTTTCCACTTAGGTCATGGGTTGGAGCCATGGTTTCCTTTTATTTTCATTTTTATTTATTTATTTACTTTTTATTTAGAAAGAGAGTGCATGCAGGAGAGGGACAGAGGGCGAGAGAGAGAAAATCTCAAGCAGGTTCCACACTTTGTGAGGATCCTGACTCAGGTCTCATCCCACAGCCCTGGATTCTTGACCTAAGCAGAAATCACCCAGGCATCCTTCCTCTCATTTTTAAAACATATTTTAAAATAGCTGCTTTTAACTCTTTTTGTCTGCTAAAACCAACATCTGGGTCTACTCAAAGTTGGTTTCCATTGACTAATTTATATCCTGTGTAAGGATTGTGCTTCCCTATTTCTTTACATGTCTCAATTCTTTTCTTTTTGAAAACTGAACATATCTCAACTGAACATGTTGAGATAATAAGTAACAGCAACTCTAGATTCTGATTTTACCCTCCTGAGGAACTTTTTTTAGGAACTTGCCTGAGCTTTACTTATAGGATCTATCTCCCTTATAGTCTGTGTCTGCTTATATCTCTGCTCAGGTTTAAAAACATATTTATCTATCTATCTATCTATCTATCTATCTATCTATCTATCTATTTATTTATTTATAGTCTGGTTTCCTAGAGTTTTCCCCTGAGTCTTCATAGCTTAATGGTTAGGCAATGATTTCAGTAGAGGTTATGTTCAAATTCATCAAACGCGTAATACTTCTATCCTCTAACAACTGATTCAGGCATTTTTCAAGTCTTCCTCAGCATTTTAAAAAAGAATTTTATTTTATTTTTTTAATGTTTATTTTTTATATTTGAGAAAGACAGAGAGAGAGCCAGAGAGAGAGCCAGAGAGGGAAACACGTGCGAGCTGGGGTGGGGCAGAGGGAGACAGAGGATCCGAAGTGGGCTTTGCACTGACAGCAGTGAGTCCAGTTTGGGGCTTGAACTCACAGACTGGGAGATCATGACCTGAGCTGAAGCTGAAGTTGGAAACTTAACCAACTGAGCCACACAGCCCTCCTCCCCTTTTTTAGTAGGCTCCAGGCCCAACAAGAGGTTTGAAGTCACTACCCTGAGATTGAGAGAGAGTCACATGCTCTACTGACTGAGCCAGCCAGGCACACCCCAAGTCTTCCTCAGCTTTTACTTTCACCAAATCATTTTTTGTCTCCCCTGAATGTGTATGTCATTCCTCACTTGTCCAGGAATATGTGGAGGGCTTGTGTAGCTTATCTATGGCTCTCTAATTTCCCGACAATCTCCATTAAATTTCTGACTGCTTGCCCGCAGTGGGGCCTTGGGCAAGTAGAGCCCATACTCATTGCCTACTGAGCTTGCTAAGTTTAGTAATAATGTTGTTTGGCATGGACTTTGTCCTCCACTCCAAATGAAGTCTTCTCCTTCTGGCAGAAGATGATAGTGTTCACTGCCAGCCCTGTCCTGCTAAAACAACATGTTGATTGAATCAGGAGTAAGTAGGTAGCAAGCTACCTCAGACAAAAGGACCACAGACTCACAATTTTCTTAATACATTTCAGCAGTTCTTCATGAATAAACGCTTCTCAGTTTGCTTTTGCCTTTGGTCAACCTTCAGAGCCTTAAGATGGCTGTTTTGACACTTCCATTCAGTTTTATATTTGCTTTTGGGGAGAGGATGCCTTCCTAAAGTTTATCCTTTTAATATTTACTCTATACATTTAAGTAATATTATAATAATTATAAGACATTCCTGTGGGTGTACTGGGGTTTTGTTGTTATTGTTATTTTTTAAAAGGATTTATACAGTTTGGAGGAAACTGTAGACTTGTGAGGATTCACAAGGCAACATATATTTTTTCCACTTTGAAACTAAATGCCATTTCCGACCAAGCATACCTCAACAGGCAGAATCACATATCATGCCTGAATGTTATAAAGTGAAGAAATTCAGTATGAATTTCACTTCTCATGAGGCTTTTTTTTTCAGTTTATTAAGTCTCCATGAAATAAAGAGTAGTGGAAGATTCTTAAAAAAAAAAAAAAAAAGAGTGAATGGGCTGAAGTGTTTATCTAAAATAAAATAGTCTATAGCTTTCAAGCAAAAATCGTATATACATATAGTCTTTCCAGGAAGCATTTGAAAAGTAAGTTGGCTTAAAGTCTTATCAGAGGTTGAATGTGGTACATTTGACTAAATGATTTTTTTACTCATTTGTTTCCTACAAGAGCATTTTATATCCCTAGCATATTGACTTTTGGTTTCTGCATGTGATATGCTTTAGCCAAAAGAATATGAGATGACATGCTATATGCTATATTTGAACAGAAGTTTTAGATACAGTTTTATGATTTGCTGCATCCTTTTATACTTCTGTCCTTATGCCAACAACATATCCCAGGCAGGGGCTGCTCCTTCAACTTACATCTCAGAATGAGAATAGAAGCAGACCTGTAGTTAGGTCCACTGCCTAGAGCAGAACCTGAGCCAACCAGCAACCATCATGTGGTGTGGATTAGAAGTAAATGTTTTGTGGTTATAAGCCTCTGAGTTTGGATTGCTTCTGCAGCAAAAGCTGACTAATATAGGCATAAAAATGTGTCTCTTCAACAAAAGCACTGAATTATCTAAAGTTTTTGTATGAGTAAAGCAGTAAAAGGAAGCATCTGGGTGGGTTGCCTTTACATTTAGAGGGGCATTTGGGGTCATAAGACTTTAAATATATGCTTTATGGGTTGGGGAGATTATCAGAAAGACCTAAACTGAGGTTTGAGAGACGCAAGTGACTGCCAAGTGGGAGAGACAAGCTTTGTGAATAAATATGTGTTCGGCAGAGAATCCAAGCCGTAGTTCCAAATATGAGCCCTAAACTGAAACTACAGGGTAGATATTCCAAATGGAGGTATCAAACAAGGTGCACCTTGCATGGGAAACTCCATGAAACAGTTTCAGAATTAACAGTAGATAGACTTGTTTTCTTTAAAAATCAGGAAGACCCAAGGAGTGCTACATTGAAAGAGAATATAACATACGTACCAAACTGAAAACTTTAATATAATAATGGCTCCATTACAGACTTAAAAAAAAATCATACCTCAAATGACGATTATGCTCCTATAGTATTTTATTCAATATAAGTCACTACGTACCCTCACAAAGAATTGTTCTGAAATCATCAAGGGCTTACAAAGGTTAACAGAGAGATGGCTCTTCAGGAACAAAGTGTAGATGTGTTCAGCCTATGGGAAAACATCTTATATTCTTAGCTAAGTTTTAGAAAAGTGAAAAGAACTTATAAAAGGAGTGATTCTTACACAGAATCCAATTCAAAATAGCAGAAAAGGGGGGAGGGGCTGGGGTGGGGAGAAGAGAGGACAAAGGGAAATAAGGAGAATGACTGATGTTCCTATTTCCCATTTCTTTATGTGGAGCTCACATCTCTTTGCAAGTGGTATAGACTAAGGTGGAATGAAATCAGAGCCTTGTGATCAATGTGATCTTGATTTGCAGGGGGCATTGAGACACTCAATGCATTTGATTGCCACTGCTGACCTAGTGACTGATTCACTAAGAGGTGTTTCCTGATGTCTGAGAAGCCCTAAAAAAGAACTAAGGAGGACAGAGGCAGAGGGAAATCTTTGGTCACAGAAAAGAGATTCATTATTAGAGTCTTTATATTCTGGAGTGGGATCTGATACTGACCTTGGTAATAGCCCTAGAAACTGATTAAATAGCAGATTTTAGAAATCATCTCTTTCTCCATTTTCCAAGGTCATAGCAATGACTTACCTGAAAACACTAAGTACCGATTGCCTGAAAAAATTATAACAATTGGATTTCAGAAAGGGTTTTTCAATTTCAAATAAAATGTCTGCATCATGAGTCTGATATCTCTTGTTAGGTCTTGCCTCATTTTTTCTGCAGGTACTGGGTTTTATCTTTTTTTTTGCAAAGTCATCCTAGAATAATCTTTGTAGAACAGAATAGAATTCTACTGCAGAAAGCGACCTTGGAATTCATCTGATATCCTCTTTCCCTCATCATAATTTTAGAGATGAGAAAATGAGGCCCCAAGAGCCTCAGGCTCTCCCAGTTAGTCAGAGATGGTATTGCTTCTGGACCTTGTCTTTTGCCTCCCAAGGCTTTCACACTTTCTCAAGCCATCACAAATTAGTTTGGGATCAAAACAGTTCATCGTTTAACTTACCCAGAATCCTTTTAGTTGTGTTACACAGTCCAACTATTCTTCTTTCGTTGTTTTCTGTTTTATGGTCCTAACATTCATTAAGAAACAATTTGGGAAAAGAGTGGGTCTCACTACTGACTCTTTGTGGCAGTAAGAGAAAAACATTTATAACAGTGAAGTTTGAGATTTGAGTGTTCAGTATGTCTAATTTGAGGCTGTCAGTGACACTGACTTCTACTAGTTATTTAGCACATATGAATCATGTTATAGTTTCAAAATACTCTTCTATCAATAGTAACTTCTTAGCATGAATCAAGCTAGTTTCATTATTTCCTCTTCCCCCAAACAGCTTTCCTGGTCACATCCTATTTGATGGATGCAATGAGCTGCCCAGGTGCTTAGCTGTCTGAACTCCTCAAGTTTGCATGATGTCAGACAGAAGTTTAGATTTAGTTTTGGGACAATCTTGCCTCTGGGGTTTCTGCTTGCAAAGGGCAAGGGCAAGGTTGGAATGGACAATGGAAGGATTTGGGAAGATGTAGAAGAACAATCTGCATTCAGTGATGGCAACTAAAGTGTTTAGAGCAGTTCTAGTTCATCCCTAGTTCTGAGAGTCTTGGGAGACCCTGCTCATCCTGGAAATCTGCTGTGGTGCAGGGCAGGATAAAGGTGGGGAGCAGGGTCATTGGCAGCATTCGGTTCGTCCCTGACTGATCCCTCACTTCAAGGAGCAACAACTCAAGTTCTCAGGGGAATCGATGGGAGCACTTTAATTCTGCAAGACACCAACACCACCAGTCCCTTCCTCGTTGCTGTGGACAAGAGTGGACACCTGAAGTGTGGTGGGTTTTTCTTTTGTTTGTTTGTTTGTTTGTTGTTTGTTTTTTTTTGTTTTTATTTTTTTTGGTGTAGCGATTCTGAGCACGCAGGAGCCTAGAGGCAATTCCAAACCTGGAATAAGAATAGGGCTCTCCTTGGGTATGACTCAAATGGAAGAGCTCTTTGAATCACAACATTTGAATCTGAGTCACTCACCAGTCTTTTCTCTGTCCTATAAAGGCAATTTAAGCACTGAGGTCTAAGCCAGGCTTTTTGATTCTCAGACTTTTCCCTCTCAGCAACCTTCCATCCCAACTACCCCATGGGAGGCAGTAAGATCTCTTTTAGGCATTGATTTTAAAGAAAGACCACTTCATACAAGCAGGTTTAGGGGGATTTGAGGGCTTGGGAAAATCACTAGAAATTACTGTCAGTTCATGCTGTAAAGCTATGTCTGCCCCTGGGACACATGGCCTGCCAGATGGCCCCATAAATCTGATTACCCTCACCTTCCCTCTTCTTTCTTCCATACTGAAACTCTTCTGATTTTCTGATTTGCCAGCAACTTCAGGGGAGTTAAGACAAATGAAACCTAACAGAAGTTCTGACCCTCCGTTGCAACCAATGCACTGACGATGCATCATTGTGAATTATATTTTTAGAGGCCTGCAAGTGTTATATTGGGCTGGCTCATATTTAGGTCATCATCCCTACCTCCCCCAAATGCCTCTGATTTTCTAAAGATCTTCTGAGAGTCTACAATCATCCTTGCAAAGAGTTCTTAGTCACCTAAACTTCCAGGCCTTATACTCCTGTTTAATTCTGTCCTCACGATTTCCAAAGACCTGCCTAAAGAACCTGGAATTGTAACACTGGAATTTCATGCTCATAGGCCAAACTGAATGTAAGACTGCAACACTAATCCTTTAGATTCTTTCCCAGTTTCAACAATAGCTCCTTCATCATTCTGTGTATCCTGTATTCCTATTTCCACTCTCTCCCTCTTTCCATACAATCTCCAATCTTTGGGTTATCAGATGATGGGCATGGTTGGTCTTCGTCACTTAGGGTATGACCTGAATCCTCTTCCAAGTAATAGGTATTTATGCAGCAGAGTGCCTTTTGGAGCTTTTCTTCCTTCCTCCCCAACACCCTCTGCCCCCATTGGACCATTCTAAGCTTTCCTATCCATTCCTGGTAGTTTCATATTCCACCTGATATGCCCTGTTTCTCATGCTCTTGTAAGGTGGGCATTTTGGGCATAATGGCAAGATGATATCAAGGAGCCTATATGTTTTTCATCATGAAAAATATGGAAGTGAGTGTAGACTTAGGGGTCAGATTTTAACAGAATTCTTTTCTTTTCTGCTCAGAGAATTCAATGGTCACCTGGGCCAAAATGGCTTACCACCAATGTCGTCAGCTGGTATTGAGCATTCTGGTTTCATTGCTTTGAGTGGGGAAGGGAGGCAGTTACATGTTTCTTTGCATCAGAATCAGAAGAAAACAAAAGGGTAGCCAATGGAAATAAGGAAATGGAGATTGAAAGGCAGAGACTGTTAAAAGAGCAACAAAATGACTATAAAGGGAAAACATTAAGCCTAGGAAACAGTACAAAGTGCAGGTGTAAAACAGCAATGCTACATGAAACTGTAAGGAATTACCCCGTGGATAGTTCACGGGAAAATTACTTGAAAGCAACTCTCTGGCTAGCTGGAGCTCTGGGTTGTGAGAGATACCTGGACAATGAAAACAATCGTCTGCTGTCTTCTTCATTGTATCCTTAGCACTCCGCACAGTACCTAGACGCAGAACAGATGCCAATGAGTATTTGCTTAAGAAACACCACACTAGCCAGAGTACCCAGTGTTTTCAGACAACCTACACGTTTCTGTGACACAGTCACTTGCATATCCCGCAGGCTCCATCTACGGCCGGATTTGTGGGGAAAACGACCTGACTTAAGGGAAAGTATAGGGCATTCACTGGCAACAGTTCTGTCGGCTACATGGAGGGGGGGAAACGCGAAGAGGAACAAGCTCAGTAGAGCAGCTATTAGACCACCCCTGAGGTGCGCCTTTTACATGATTGTCTGCGAGGCTCCAGTCCAACTTCTCCTGTCTCCACCTCGTGGAACACCTGCCAACCGAGGAGTTAGCCAGGGGGCGGTTCTGTGGTTGTAACAGAGAGGCTCTGGGGGGCAGTACGTCTCCTCTTCCTGGCGTCTCTTGCCTGCACCTGCCGCTCGGCCCCTCGAGCCTCCGCAAAGATGCAGAGGTCGAAGCACGTTGCTGTGCGGTGCAGAAATGCTCCCAGAATCAGCCTCCCACGCCCTCTCCCTAACACCAACCGGGGTCCTGGGATCGCCTCTAGGATCCCTGTGGTGCTCCCGCTGGCTCCTTAGATTTTCCCCCCTTCCCCAACTCCAGGCCCGCTTCTCCGACACACGCCCACCACTCGAGGGGCGTCCCAGGGTGGTCGCGGAGCTCCACGCCCCGGGGAGGCCGGCAGGGGCGGGGGATGGGGCGGAAGGCGGGAAGCGGAGTGGGGGGCGCCAGAGCTCGCGCGCCACACTGCCCCGCGCGGGATTTGCCGCCTTCAGCTGCAGCAGCTGCAGCGGCGGCGGCGGGAAGAGGGGTGGAGGGCGGCGAGGAGGGCTGGAGCCCCGGCCAGGAGGGAGGACGGGAGGGGGGGCCGGGAGGCTGTGCCAGGCGAGCCGGAGGGGTGCTCCGCGCTCCCCCGCCCTCCTTCCGGGAGCGAGGATGCAGACTCTGAAACTGGCGCTGCTAGGCTGAGGCAGAGGCAGGGGAGTTGCAGCGCGCGCGGCTCGGTGAGTGTGTCTCCTGAGCGCGGAGAGGCGGGGGGAGGCGGAGGACGAGGAGGAGGAGGAGGAGGAGGAGGAGGAGGGGGAGAATGCCCGGAGCCGCCGTCGCTGCCGCCGCCGCCGCGATGCTCCCGGCTCAGGAGGCTGCCAAGCTGTACCACACCAACTATGTGCGGAACTCGCGGGCCATCGGCGTGCTGTGGGCCATCTTCACCATCTGCTTTGCCATCGTCAACGTGGTGTGCTTCATCCAGCCCTACTGGATTGGCGACGGCGTGGACACCCCGCAAGCCGGCTATTTCGGGCTCTTCCACTACTGCATCGGCAACGGCTTCTCCCGGGAGCTGACCTGCAGGGGCAGCTTCACGGACTTCTCCACGCTGCCCTCGGGCGCCTTCAAAGCCGCCTCCTTCTTCATCGGCCTCTCCATGATGCTCATCATCGCCTGCATCGTCTGCTTCACCCTCTTCTTCTTCTGCAACACGGCTACGGTGTACAAGATCTGTGCCTGGATGCAGCTCACCTCCGGTGAGTGCGCGCTCACCTCAGCGGAGGCTGGGGGACCGCCGGGCGCCGGAGCCTGGAGGGGCGGGAGTGGGAGGGGCGGGGGCCCTGCGCGCCGCGGGGTGCGGAGCAACTTAATCCGCTCCGGCGTGGGGTGGGGGCGAGGTGGGGGCAGGAGCCTGGGCTGCCGGAACCCCGGAGGTTCCCCAGCCCGGCCCCCGCGCGTTGTCCCGGGCTTTCCAGAACCTCCCCAGCGCGGGGGACGCCGCCCAGGGGGACGCGCGGAAGGGCGGTTGCTGAGCCGAGTCAGCTGCGAGCCGGAGATGGCGAGTAGGGGCCGGCCGCTTAGGGCGCGAGCTGAGGGACTAAGAAGGGGGACTGACCCAGCATGGCGAAAAGCGGATTTGGAGAGGCTGTAGTGGAAGGAGAGTCATCCTGCCCTGTGCCTCCCTGGGACTGTTTCTGTCATTGCTTCATGAGGGGGTGGTGCTGGAGTGAAACTGTTTCACTCCGTCCCGGGCAAGTTATAAAAATTTTATCTTCCATCTGGAAATGAGTAGATGCTAATTCTGTTGTGGGTTTCACCCTTCTAAGAAAAATGTAGCTTAGCATGCTCCTTTTAGCAATAACCCAAAATGTTAACGTCGAGTCTTCGGTTTGCTTCCTCGTCGGCAAAGGTCCTTACATTAAATCCTTACGCAGAGATCTTGAGGGAATCAAGAATTCTCAAGATTTCATTTTGGGGAAGCGGCTTTAGGGACGTGGGCTGAGAGGAAAACCTGTGCCATTAGCATTTCTGATCACTTTTTGCCTGTGGTTGATAGAATGTTGCTAGCTAGAGAACATGAAAAGTACTTTTTTCCGAGCCTTAAAGTTACTTTTAACCCAGAAAGGATGGGGGTGCGTTTCCCGGAGGCAATGGAGAGTCATGAAACAGAACTGATTCCTTTCTCTCCTTCCTGAGATGGGATTCCCACTCTGGTAGGCACCTTGGACGCCCTGCCTTCTAAAGGCAGCCTCTTTGGTCCAACAGTTCACACCCTCCTGTTCCAACATTGTTGGGCTCTTTTGATTTTATGGGTGATCTGGTTGTGCAAGAACATGGGCTATATCAGACAGTCGAATGGTCTCATTTGTGTTTGGTTTTATTGTTCTCATTCTTTAAGGCTTATGTCACCTTCAGGATTTTGTACTTATTCTTATGCCTGGGGAGGATTTTTTTGGGGGAGTTAGGGATTTGATCCCTGAGTTTACCAGGATGATGAAGTCCTTAAAGGTGTTGGACAAGAACATGAAGGTTCATGATCTTTTATATTGCTGGTTGACAAGAGAAACTTGTGAGAGGGTAAACTTGTATTATGGAAGTATTTGCTTTGTATGAAGTATGTCTCGGCTGATTTTGATTTGCCATGTTCTGGGAACATGTGCAGGTGAGAAGCAAGAAATGAGCCTTGGGAGAGGACCCCCGCCCCCATACCATTATCCTCCTGAAATGCTCCAAGCACCCCACAGACTCTCTGTTTTAATAGATACTGTTAACTTTTGTGGCCGTTTCAAGAGCAGACTAACTTTGAGATTTGGAATAAAGTCATATATTGTAGTTCTTCTTGACATTTGGCTCTGGTTTGACTTTGACGACAAGAGAACTCTGAGGATGCTGCTGTTTTTTAGAAAAGAAATTGACCCTGCACAGCTAATTTTAATTTTTCTAAGTTAAATGACCTATTTAAACTGGTGATTCAAAGTAGATTGTTTTTCGAAGGTCTGAAAGTAATTTGTGGTTGATTTCTCAGCAACATATTCTTAAATATTTTATTTTTATAAGTTTCCATACTCTGAACCCAAGCTTTTTTTGTTTTTGTCTTATTTGAAAAAGGAAGGAAAACAATCTTTGGGACAGAATTGCCAGCTTTGAAGTTAATGCAACTACAACTATTATGGTGTGTTTTTTTTTTTTTTCCCATTCCTTTTCCTGGAATAGAGCACAGAGGAATCATTCTGGGGTGATGAAATATGATGTGGTGTTTTCAGAAATTTGACATAGATACACAATCCTGTTTCCAGTATCATAAAATGTGACGATGGCCTTTGTGCTAATGAAGATATGTGGTCATTTACTTCATTTTTGGAGCAATCCAGAACTTTAGGTTCTAGGCATACTTTTTAAAACCTTTCTTTGAATTTATTTGGTATTTTATTCCTAGATAAACCACAGAAAGACATAATTTTATTTGTTGATCAAACATATTAATTAAGGAAGAATGGATTATGATGATGGGGCAGGTAAGAATAAAAGTCTGTTATGTTCACAGATTTTTAAGGAGTGGGATATAGAAGATATGTTTGAAGAATGTCACATTTAGGAGCCCCTGGCTGCCTTAGTTGGTAGAGCATGCAACTCTTGATCTCAGGGTCATGAGTTCAAGCTCCACATTGAGTATGGAGCTTACTTAATAAATAATTAATTTAAAAAGCATTTAAAATAAGATGTCACATGTAATGTGGTTTTCTTTTTTGAAGTCTCATGACACCAACAAGAAATTTAGCATAATGTAAGGTATTCTCAAAGTTTAGGTTCTAACCTTTAGACCATTCCTCTCTCATGTTCTGCCTTTTCATGCTTATAATTTAACTGTACCTAGGCAAATCTCAAGTGTAATTTGCAAGCTATGATCGATGACGCTTAATGTGCTATTTGCTTATTAGAGACTGTTTAACCCTCATTGGAAGTCAAGTGATTAACTTGTGTATTTCGGTATCTAAGCATTTTCACGTAGTAACATAAATCAGAGCCAAGTAGAACCTAAAATCCCATGTGAAATGATAAGAAGATGAGGAAGCAGGAGACCTTCTTGGGGCAACACAGCATTAAGAGTTATCCTTATTGTGATTCTGAACAAGGAATTAGAAAAAGTACTTAATTTATTGGACCTGAAAATGATGCTGCTCTTCTATCTAGATATGCGAAGCACATAATTAATGGTGCTATTATGAACACCTTGTTCTGTCCCTCTTGCTCTCCCCTGTAAATCATTATTAACCTCAGTAGAGTGAAGTTGCCGAATTAGGAGCTAGTATGTCACATTACTTCTAGATGTAATTCTATACTTACGGGCCATGTCTAATATTAAGACTGAAGACATAAAAATAACACATAGCATAAGTAATAGTAATCAGAGATGCAAAGCTTTCCTAATTTACAGAAAGACAACTTCATGAGAAGAAAAGAGACTTTTATTCTTTCTGTACGATTTCTCTCACACTAAAAAGAAAGGGGTAGATCTGTAACTGGTCAAGTACATAATAAAGTCAAGATTTTATTTTATTTTTATTTCTAGGAGAGAGAGAGAGAGAGAGAGACAGCGTGAGCAGGGGAGGGTCAGAGAGAGAGAGTCACAGACTCTGAAACAGGCTCCAGGTTCTGAGCTGGCAGTCAGCACAGAGCCCGATGCGGGGCTCGAACCCACGAACCGCGAGATCATGACCTAAGCGAAAGTTGGATGCTTAACCGACTAAGCCACCCAGGCGCCTCTAATAAAGTCAAGATTTTAAAAAATCAGATGTAAAGGGAATTTTGTTGCTCTGGGAACTTGATTCTCTGCTTCCGTGTTCTTGGTCTTTAAATCAGTGTTTCCGTCTATTTCCACGTCTATTAATAGCCAAGTCTCATAAAGGTGTTGTTTTGTTTATTTGTTTTACCATGTCTGGAATTTTCCCTAGAAGCACAAGTGTTAACTGTTATAGACCAAAGAAGTCTTATCTTTTTTTAATAAGCTAAAGAAGCTAAAGCATTAAGGGGTGCCTGGCTGGCTTAGTCATTAGAGCATGTGCCTCTTGATCTTGAGGTTGTAAGTTCAAATCCCACGGTGGGTGTGAAGATTACTTAAAAATAAAAAGTCTTTAAGAAAACAAAATAAGCTAGGGGTGCCTGGGTGGTTCAGTTGCTTAAGAGTCGGACTTTGGCTCAGGTCATGATCTCACTGTTTTTGAGTCTGAACCCCACATCGGGCTCTGCACTGACAATGGGGAGCCTGCTTGGGGTTTTCTCCCTCTCCTTTCTCTCTGCCCCTTCCCTGTTTGTGCTTTCTCTCTCTCAAAATAAATGAACGAACTTAAAAAATATGCTAGGGCATTAAGGTAAAATTTATGGTTTTTCAGACATCCACCATGGACTTCTTGGTCAAAAGCAGCAGATGAAGGGTAATTGCTTTCATCTGTGAAGAAGGGCACCAGCTCCAGGTTGGATTTCTTTATTCAGGAGAGAGAAGTTTAGGCAAAGGGATTGCGTTAGCCACCTCCTCGCCTCTTTGGAGTGTAGCAACAAGAAGGGCCACCAAGATGACAAGGCTGTGTGGCATGGGTTAAGGGCTGCATTGCTTAGTCACTTTCCCCTGATTCCTTGCCTTAGTTTTTCTCAGCTCTTTGTAGCCAGCTTCCTTTATTAAATTTTATAACTGTTGTTTAGGTGAGAAGAAAATCATCAGAGATAATCATTGTATTTTTTAGCTTGCAAGAGGAGCTTTTGCAATGTTTTATGATACTGTCTCATGGTACCTTGCTCTTTTCTTATATATCTTATCAACATTTAAGATGATAGAGTTGTTTGTGTATTTGTTTAATGTCTGTCTTCTCCAGTACATGGAAATTTCCATAAAGCCATGTCTGTTTTTCTTCATATTGCATAAAGGTCAAGATCTGGACACTGGTATGAAAAGATGTGGGTTTCAAACCTGGCTCTGACACTCATGACTGTATGACCCAGGGAATTAATTTCTCTATATTTCAGTTGTTCATCTGTAAAGTGGGCATGTACGTGTACTTATCTCAGGTGATTGGTGCAAGGATTAAAGAGCTAATGTGTACACTGAGATCAGTGCCTGGTGCATGGTAAGCAAGCACTCTATGAGTGTTGGGTATGATTACTGTTCTTGTGTTGTCACTGCTATGTCTTGGCACACAGTAGTATGTGCATGTCATGTACTGAATAGTAGATATTCAATAAATTGTTCATGAATAGAAGAAAGAATGAATGATTAATAGGGCAAAGGATGAAAGGGGAGATTTAAAATTTCCCACATGCCCTGTTGAGTAGTGAATGTCAAAGATGAGCAAAGCTCATCTTTCTCATTGTTTTAGAGCAGTGATTGCACTAAAGGATCTCTTCCACCATTCTTTGACAGCAGTGATTGTGACCTGACAGCCTAATTCATGATGAACTTACTCCCAACTGGGGGTCTTTTCTGATGCAAGGGTAATGGTCTTTCTTACAACCATAGGACATAATCAATTATATCTTAGGGTTCACCAAGTTTTTCCTTTTCTTCATTTGACTTCTCATGAAAAAAGAAATCATTCAAAATGGAGGTTTTATGTAAGAATCACAAGATCAGGCTTTCCTAAGAGCAGGGACCCTGTTCCAGATTTAATTTCCTTCCATACCTTCAGGAGCAATCCAGACAGGAGAGGATGGGTCTTGCAGACTTTCCATTTCTCCTTCTGGGCATCATTGCGGATCTGTTCTTGGACCTGCCAGGGATCCTGCGAGATCTGCTCAGACAGGTGGCAGAGCTGTGACGCAGGACTCAGAAGAGGAAACACAGCTAGGACTTGCTGGCTCTCAGGATTCCACACACTTGCCCAGATGCAGAGGGAAGAGTGTGCACAACTGGTGAGGGAAGTTTTCATTTTCTAATAGTATGTTCCACCTATAAGAATTTTCTATTTACCAAATCACACTTATAAGAAAGTGATTTAAAATGAGAATTCAGAAACTGTTTTCTTTCTCTTCTTTCTCTCTCTCTCTCTCTCTTTTTTTTTTTTTTTTTTTGCTTCTATGCAGCATGACAAGGGATGTGACAGTTGAAGAGATGTTGAAAAATATATTAATGTGAATGTCAAAACAAATGATTTTTATAACAGCGGGATTTTAAGTGAACATCTGTGAAAAATAACAGATCCCATATAGCCCATGAAGTATATTGTTAGGTGTTTTTTGTCTTGGTGCAAGGCTGCACATTTAACAGCTTTTTTTTTCTGTTGTAAAAATGTTAACAAGGTGCTTATATACTTTTACTAAGCAACAAATAAATAAGTAAATAAATACTTAACCAGAGTGTGGTTATCAGATACTTAACATGAAAACAATTATTTAGAGATTAGTGCTTGTATTTGGTATTATATTGTGATCAGAGAATCCAGAGGCCAGGCCGGTATATTGCATTTTTTAAAAAATATTTTTATTTATTTCTAGGAGAGAGAGAGAGACAGCGTGAGCAGTGGAGGGTCAGAGAGAGAGGGAGTCACAGACTGAAACAGGCTCCAGACTCTGAGCTGGCAGTCAGCACAGAGCCCGACGCGGGGCTCGAACCCATGAACCGCGAGATCATGACCTAAGGGAAAGTCGGACGCTTAACCGACTAAGCCACCCAGGCGCCCCCGGTATATTGCATTTTATGTACATATCTTAGGAATCTTTCAAAGTGAACAATATTTTAAATGATGAAAGGAAGAGTGGTGCCTGGGTGATTCAGTCGGTTAACTGTCCGAGTTCGGCTCAGGTCATAATCTAACCATTCATCCCCACTTTGGGCTCTGTGCTGACAGCTCAGAGCCTGGAGCCTGCTTCAGATTCTGTGTCTCCCTCTCTCTCTGCCCCTCCCCTGCTTGCATTCTGTGTCTCTTTCTCTCTCAAAAATAAATAAACATTAAAAAGTTTAAAAAAAAAAATGGGGAGCCTGGGGGGCTTAGTCGGTTAAGCGTCCGACTTTCGCTTAGGTCAGGATCTCGCGGTTCGTGGGTTCGAGCCCCGCGTCGGGCTCTGTGCAGACTGCCAGCTCAGAGCCTGGAGCCTGTTTCAGAGTCAGTGACTCCCTCTCTCTCTGACCCTCCCCTGCTCCCCTGCTCACACTGTCTCTCTCTCTCTCTCTCCTAGGAATAAATAAAACATTAAAAAAAAAATTTAAAAAAAAAAACACAAAGAAGCGAACAGAGCACATAACTGTAGGTGAAGTATGTGGCACCTCTGTGTATGGCGTGAGGCTATAGGGAGAGGAGGAGAGAGAACCTCAGATCACACTGAGGTGAAGTAAAGAGCAAACTCCCCAAGAGAATCCTAATTTGGGGGCTTAATGGCATGATAACTGGGAGAGTTTTAAAGTGTAATTTCCATAATATAGTTGAACTTTGGGGGTCAGCACCAGCTTTAATTAATGTGATTTTTGCTTATAATGAGTCAACCGGAATTTTTATTTGATATGAGGAAAGACCAAGGAGCTGACCTTTATTCTTAATAATAACAAGAAAATATTAATAATGACAGAAAGTAAGAGGCTGGTTCATATTAGCAAATAGTAAGTAAGTTATTTGATGGCTTAAACGTAAAACTGTTATGAAAAGTCATTGGGGCATTTAAAAAATAAACAAAATGACCTCTGCCAGCGTTATTAATGTCCACATAATTAATATTATGCAGCTCTCAAATGATAATTATGATTCTCTGATGCACCTATTACACACGGTCAGAGTGCCATTCCTTAGTTTACACTGTCCTAACAGTAATTTTGAACACATTTCTCATGTCCTCCGCTAAAATGAAACAGAAAAATGAGAGATTTGCAAGAGAAAGATAATTTTTTGACCACTATAGACGTGAACCCTACCAAACTACTACTGGACAGAATGAACGAAGAAAGTAACCTTTCTGAAATAGTGTTGCTGACATGAGATCTCCATAATGGGTCTCGCATACCAGGATTCTGACATCTTTCTAAGACTCCTAAAACCAGATCTGCAGCATGGTAGGGGCTGTGTGTGCTGAAAAGGAGAAAGGATCCTAAGTGATAGGTCAAGTGAAATTAGTCTAATTGCATGAAAATTTGAGATTTTTCTCAAAATTTTCAGCCCATCAGTGGAAGGGCTAGTGGCAGAGTAGGGAAAGTTAGTGAAATGAGTGATAAATGTAGATCAGAAAAGAGACCTTCAGCTCAGAAATGGACTCGCAGAACTTAACTTATCAAGAGAGTTCTCCTCATTCTTTGTCCAATTAGAAAACAATGACACACAGAAGTGTGAAGGGACCTCAGCCTTAGCTTTGGTATAGAATGCATCATAGACCCATTTCCTTAAGTGTCTGGACACAATTGTGGAAATAGCCTGGGTGCTCTATACCTCTCCCCCATTTTAAATGTTTATTTATTTTGAGAGAGAAAGAAAATGCGTGCGTGTGTGGGTGCACATATGCACGCATGGGAGGGGCAGAGAAAGAGGAGAGAGAATTCCAAACAGGCTCCATGTGATCAGTACAGAGCCTGATGTGGGGCTCAGTCCCACAAACTGAGATTATGACCGGAACTGAAATCAGAAGCTGGACCCTTAAGTGACTGAGCCACCCAGGTGCCCCCAGTTTTTGGTTTTAATGAAGATCAAGAGTGAGGTTTCAAAAATCAAAATGGGAAACGTGTATCATCATTGACAGAAGGCTCAGTATTTAAAAAATAGGCAAAAAAAAAAAAAAAATAGGCAAAAAGATCCAGCTGTGGAGAATGACAGGGACATTGAAGAGTGACACTGGTAAATGAAATAGGAATAGAAAAGACGAGAAGAAATTCAAGGTTGCAAAGCCTGTGGAATTTCATAATATGAAAAGTCTGTTGGAGTTGATATCATCAATGCTTAAAAATATTTTGGCATAGGACAAGCAGAAGGCTGGAATATGCAACAAACCCAAAGCTGTGTGCCGATCTCAGTTCCCAAAAAGGAAAGATTAAGGCTCTGTTGCACACCTCCGCTACCACTCAGGAGTTATAATAGATTCTAATATCAAGCTATTCAAAGAGAGAGAGATGATCAGACTTCCTGTATGACAGATGAAAATATGGAGGATTAAAATAAGCCAACCAAAGAAAGAAAAAGTCATTGTAAAACTTGATAAATAGAATTCCTATAGTTTCTTTTTGAAAATCTAGTTACAGATTGTGAAGCTAACTTCATTTCTATAATGCTTAAAAAAAAACTTAAAAATTTTTTAAAGTACACTCCACACCCAGTGTGGAACCCAACGTGGGGCTTGAACTCATTATCCTGAGATCAAGACCTGAGCTGGGATCAAGAGTCAGAAGCTTAACTGACTGCCACCCAGATGCCCCTCTATAATGCCTTTCATAGGGAAAGGGAACTTACCTGGAGTATTTATGATAAATATATTTACAGAGCACTTTAAGAATGGATATTTGAGTAATATCTGATAATATCTCCCTATCATCTGAGAAGAACTTAATAAGAATGCCTACGTACTGAGGTCTTGCCATAATCCAAAGATTGTCTGGTCCACCTTGCCTTCAAAACATAGCTTCTTCTTTTTCTTTCTTTCTTTCTTTCTTTTTTTTTTTACATTTGCTTAGCTGAAGTTATTGAACAGTTCAAAATTATTTCCAAAATACATTTTTGTTACTTTGAGTCATTACCCTAGGCAAATAAAATGGAAGAGCTACATGCTGATAACATAAACTCTTTTTTTAAAGAATCTTTTCTTAAATGTTTTTTTATTTATTTTGAGAGTGAGAGAGAAGGAGACACTTGTATGTGAAAGTGAGTGGGGGAGGATCAGAGAGAGAGAATCCCAGGCAGGCTCCAAACTGTCAGTGCAGAGCCCTATGTGGGGCTTGAACTTAGGAACCATAAAATCATGACCTGAGCTGAAATCAAGAGTCAGATGCTCAACCGACTGAGCCACCCAGGTGCCCCAGTTCCTTGTATTTCTTTAGTTTTCCTGAAGAAGGCAAGAAAAACAAACTCAACATGGCCTCATTATTACTTTCACTTCAGGTTTAAAGTCCTCAGATTATTATAAAAGGAGAATATCAGTTTGTTATGGCTACATCTATGATGATGACCCAAACCACTGAATTGATTAATGAATAAATGAACATTCTCTGCCAACATCCTTTTTGCAGTAAATATGTAGAGTTGAGGTGGACAGGAGAACTTGTTAAATAGGGATGCTCAGTCAGACTCTGCTTTTAGACACTCTGGTCGAGAGACGCTTGGTGAGTACTGCCAGGCAGTGTCCCAGCTGTGTCCTGGAGGTCATAGTGGTTAGCTTTGCTCTTCCTGACCTCTCAGTCTGCCGGAAAGGCCTCCCCAGCAAGATGAAACTTAGATGGGGAAATGGGCCAGGATCTCCCTAGCCCCACTTGACTTTACTGAGACCCCTCCATCGAGCGCAGGATGGGCTCTAGAGGGAGCTCCAGCCCTGTCATCCTGTGTTTGTCAGAACTTTCCCTTTTATAAGGTCAGGTCCACAGTCCTTTTCCCTCTGACACTACTTGCAAGATAACATTTTAGAGGGTAGAGAGTGGAGGATAAGATATGAAGGGTGTAAAAGAATAAGAAAAGGGATTTGTTCAGAATATATGCAGTAGAGGGGAAACCTACTTTATCTACAAGGAAAAAGCCATCTCCTCCTGGACTTCTCTGAAGCCCTTTGTCTTTATATAAATGCTTTGAAATGACTCTCTGTAATTTATCTGACCTTTTAAGAAGCCGATGGTGACTTTCCAACAGCCTACTTTTATAGAGGACTCATTGGGATGGTCTTTCCCCATCAGAACATTTTGGCTGTTTTTCTCTAAGCCTGGAGGTGGACTCTTTGGAATAACTTGGACATCACTGGAGAATTAACAGGTCCCTGGAGACCTGGTATAGTAGTTACTAGAGAATTCTAAAGAAGCAGAGGAATTCAGCACTGAGGAATTTGAAATGGCTTTTTGATCTTGACAGTCATGAACTATGCATTATGGTTGCATCTCCACACCAGCCTGAGCAATGAAAAAGGTAGAATTGGAAATTTCATTCCTTGGGAAACTAGGAGCTTTGCAGAATTTAAAAATAATGTTTACAGTAACTCAGAACATGGACCCTACCATAGGCAAATAATACTTCATATGTTCAGAATGAAAATCTGGGCACCTGATTTCATTACTAGCTCCACCTACATATTCTAGTCTCTATTTCCTTAAATACAACAAGACAAAAAGAGAAGGAATGAGTGCCTGCTAGACTCACACATAGTTTTCTCCCCTGGAAGCCACTCAAAGAACACACAAGTTCCTTTCTTCTTTTCTTTTACTTTTTTTTTTTTCATAGTGGGACCTGAACTCAATCTGGTTTCTATTTTATCTCTTTGGGAACCTGAAGTGCAGAAAGTTCTTTAGAGGAACATTCAAAAAGCACACTCCTCCCTCAGCGTCAGGCCTTCCCCCACCTCCCATCTCATACTCAAAAAGAAATTTTTAGAAGTGCCTGGGTGGCTCAGTCAGTTAAGCGTCTGACTTTGGCTCAGGTCATGATCTCACGGTTCTGAGTTCGAGCCTGACATCAGGCTCTCTACTGTCATCATGGTGGAGTCTGTTTTAGATCCTCCGTCCCCCTCAAGCTCTGCCCCTCTGCTGCTCACTCTTTCTCTCTTCCCTCTCTTTAATAAATCAACATTAAAACAAACAAAACAAAACACAATTTAAAAAAAGGATTTTTTAAAATCCTCTTTGGAATTCCCACTCATCAGCCTTGATGCTTCCACTCTGGCCCCAGGGTCCATTAAGGTGACTATGCCTGAACAGACCAAGCAGAAAATCTGAAACTGTACTTGCTTGTACTACAAACTAGCATTGCTGTGGGACTTCTTTAGAATTGGGGTGCTGAGTTTAATATGCGTAGAACAAAGAGGAAAAGTTCTGCAATCAATATGAGTTCATTTGACAAGGGCTGTTCCCCTCCACTGTGTAACTATTAAAGAATTGATTTTTTTTCTCTTACAAAGGTTTCTAAAAAAAAAAAAAAAAAACAAAAACAAAAACCAAAACCTAATGATTTGAGACGGGGTCCCTAAACACTAAAGTTTTAATTGTGATAGATATATTTAGGAAATAGAATGAGTCCAGCATACAGCTCTTCCACATTAAGTCTCCTGGGGACACGAACAATTTATTCAGAATTTATTTTCAAATGTGTTAAAGTATTATCTGAGTTTAGTGTAGAAATATGGCTTATATGGAGGCAAGCTTGAACTTGTCCAATGAAAGAGAAGATGATTTAAATTTCTGTTGTAGTTACAGTGTTATTTAGCCTCGCCTTCATGCTTGTTTTGCTTAACATTTGCAGAATGAATCATTGTTTCAGTTCATCTGCGAACACACTGTGAATAATATATTTTACATTTGTGTGTAGTGCCTGTGTGTATTTGTGTGTACAGTTTAAAAAAAATAATAAAGTGACCATTTGTGTATCCACTACCCACTTTGCTTATAATATCTGCCCAGAAGTAGCCACTTCCCTGAGTTTCGTATTACCCTACATTTCTTATAGTTTTATCACTAATGTTCAAATCCTCAAGTAACACCTTAGTTTTTTACTGTTTCTGTTTTTAAAGATGTTTTCAATATTTTACTGTTTAGTATGACATGTGCTATAGATGCAATATTTCTACATCGACAAGAAGTTTTTAGATATTTAATGTATGTTGAATTTTATTTTTTCTTTTAATTAATTTATTTTTAAAAGCATCTTGGTTTTAAGGATGCCACTTATTTTTCTTTAAAGTTTATTTATTTTGAGAGAGAGATAGTGTGCCCAGACATGGGGGAGAGGTAGAAAGGGAGGGACGGAGAACACCATGCAGGCTCTGAGCTGCCAGTATGTATCCCATGAGATCATGACCTGAGCTGAAATCAAGAGTTGGACACTTAACCCATCTGAGCCCACCTGGGCACCCCATGTTGAATATTATTAAATGCATTTTCTGCCTCTACTGAAATGATCAGATGGCTCACTTGAATTAATCTATAATGATGAAGTGAATTATAATACTGGATTTTCTCCTCTTAATGCATTTTAAAAACAAAGCCAACTTTTATACACACCGTAGGGGCACCTGGGTGGCTCAGTAGATTAAGCCTCTGACTTCAGCTCAGGTCATGATTTCACAGTTGCTGAGTTTCAATCCCACCACAGGTTCTGTGCTGACAGCTCAGCATCTGGAGCCTGCTTCAGATTCTGTGTCCCCCTATCTCTCTGCCCCTCTCCAGCTCATTCTCTCTCTCTCTCTCCCTCTCTCTTCCTCAAAAAGTAAATAAACATTAAAAAAAATTAAATATACACATCGTGAGACTCCGTCTCTAATATCTTATTTATTTTTAAAGTATTTTCATGAGTAAGGTTGGTCTTTTTTCTCTTTGCATTGTCACATGTATTTATCTAGTTTAGGTATCAGGGTTATGTAAGGTACGTAAATGTAGTTGAGAAGTCTCTTTTTCTGTTGTTTGAAAGAATTTGTGTACAATTGGAATGTTTAATAGAATTCTCTTGTAAACTGTCTGGGCCTGGTATTTCTTTGTAGGAAGATTTGAAAACTATTGATTACATTTCTTTGTCTTAGAATCAGTCAGGTTTTTATTTTATCTTCAGTCAGTTTATAAAGATGTATTTTTCTAAGAATTTGCCCACTTCATCCACATTGTCAAGTGTGTTGACATAAAGCTGTTGATACTATTATAATTGTGTAAGAACTATTTGTGTTTCTCTTGTCTATAAATCGATTTCGCCAAAAGTTTGTTTGCTTTATTAGGTTTTTTAAAAACATTGTTTTTACATTTATTTATTTTTGAGAGACAGGGTAAGACAGGGAGTGAGTGGGAGGGGGGCAGAGAGAGGAGACACAGAATCTGAAACAGGCTCCAGGCCCTGAGCAAGCATTCAGCACAGAGCCTAACGTGGGACTCGAACCCACGAACCGTGAGATCATGACCTGAGCCAAAGTCGGAAGCTTAACCAAATGAGCCACTCAGGTGCCTCAGTTGTTTTTTTTTTTTTTTTTTTTCAAGAACTGTTTTATGGGATGGGACTGGGTGGCTCAGTCGGTTAAGAGTCCAACTTTGCCTCAGGTCATGATCTCACGGTTCATGGGTTCAAGCCCTGCGTCAGACTCTGTGCTGACAACTACCTCAAAGCCTGGAACCTGTTTCAGATTCTGTGTCTCCCTCTCTCTCTCTGACCCTCCCCTGCTCATGCTGTCTCTCTCTCTCTCAGAAATAAATAAAACATTAAAAAATAATAGTAATAGAGTAAATTTCTTTTTTTTTTAATATTTTTATTTATTTCTAGGATAGAGAGAGACAGCGTGAAGGGGAGGGTCAGAGAGAGATACAGACTCTGAAACAGGCTCCAGGCTCTGAGCTGGCAGTCAGCACAGACCCGACGCGGGGCTCGAACCCACAACCATGAGATCATGACCTAAGTGAAGTCGGACGCTTAACCGACCACCCAGGCGCCCCAAATAAAGTAAATTTCTAAAAAAAAAAAAAAGAACCGGTTTATCTTTGTTGTTCTTTTGCACTGCATTTTTCTGTTCAATAGGAATACTTTTTGCTTTTATTTTTTACTTTTTCCCTTCTATTTTCTTTGGGTTTATTCTCTTATTCTTTCTCTAACTTCTTAATTGATTACCAAGCTCATTAATGTTTATCTTCTACAAACTTATGGAAAAAACTGCTTATCTATAGTGAGATTTTGAAGAGACCATCATTAAAAATTTTGATCAGGAATTGCGTGTAACCATCTCAGACCTGACACAAAAGATATATATGTTCTTCCTGAAAGATAGCACAAATTATGTAATTTAATATTGGATATATTTTCAATATATTTAATATTTAATACTTTATATTCTATTTCTTATATGAAATAAGCACGAATGTTTCTGCAAAATCACATATAGATGCTTCTATTTATTCTAGCAATTGCTATTGTAATAATGTCATTTTCCATGTGTATCAAAAAGATGAAAAAGATGAGAAAAAATCAAGATCACTAATCATCAGCTGATGCTGCCAAGGTCATTATCAGCTTTGGTGTACAATTGTTCCTCTGGATTTCTGCTTTGTCTTTTTTCTTATCCCTAAGGATTTGTCTTATTGTACTATTGCTCAGCAATGCATGTTAAAAAATGTTTTGAATTTTTATCCAGCATTTTTAGGTATTCTATTTGGGAGTGTTGTTGGGGTCATCTGATCTACCATGGTGCCCAAAAGGTAGATCCCATGGATAATATTCAGTTGGCTTTGCTTAGTTCTATGACCACATGGACTCTAAACTTCAAAGTACCAATTTATGCCATTGCTGAAAAGGGGACAGGATGGGAGGAGTGTGGATTGATGCACATAAACTACTTATACTTTCTGAATTTACTACTCAAAGCTCATGGGTGTCCCATTGTGAGTTAGTGTCATATTTTTCTAAGATGAACTATGTATTAGGTGCAAAAGAGTGACATTGTCACTTCCAATGACATATGCATTTAATGTAGATTCCTCTTAGTTTCAATATAAAAATACCAAATTAAATGACAAAAATATTGCCATTGGGTTCTCAGTCCTTTTATTCTTTTATTCATTCATTTACCTTGCCCTCTTGCATGCTTATCATGCGTATCAGAGAAAGTATCAAGCCTAAAACACTTCTAATATTAAAGATCTCTTGGGGCGCCTGGGTGGCTCAGTCGGTTAAGTGTCTGACTTTGGCTCAGGTCATGATCTCACAATTCATGGGTTCGAGCCCTGCACCAGGCTTTGTGCTGACAGCTAGCTCAGAGCCTGGAGCATGGTTCAGATTCTTGTCTCCCTCTCTCTCTGACCCTCTCCTGCTCATGCTGTCTCTCTCTCTCTCTCTCTCTCAGAAATAAATAAAACATTTAAAAAAATCTCCTGATGATTAGTTTTCTTCTTAGGTTTTGAAAGAATTTTGAATTCTAAGAAGAAAAATGTGGAGGCAGCTATAACATAGCAGAGAACTTCATAAGGTCTGAAACTAAAACACCTGGGTTTGTGTGTTGCCTGCTTCATTTCCAAGGTCATTGCATGACCTTGGATCAGTTCCTTAGCCTATCTATGCTTCAGTTTCCTCATCTGTAAGGTGAGAATAAATATAGAACCTATCTCATGTCTGAAACACAGAAGACACTCCTAAATGTGAGGAATGAGTATCGTCATCATCGTCATCATCGTCACCATCATCATTGCTAGAAAGGCAGTGCTGGAAGAAACAAAATGAAGTATAAACTACATTGCTATTCTACAAAAAAAACCACCCATATGACCTCAAATAAATTCTCTTTTTAAAAGAATTTTAATGTTTATTTTTATTTTTTGAGAGACAGAGACAGAGGGCAAACAGGGGAGTGATAGAGAGAGAGAGAGACATAGAATCAGAAACAGGCTTAGGCTCTGAGCTATCAGCACAACTCACACGTGGGCTTGAACCCACAAACCGTGAGATCATGACCTGAGCTTAAGTCAGACGCTCAACCGACTGAGCCACCCAGGCAGCCCTCAACTTATTTCTCTTTTAATCTAGAAAAGAAATCATGTACATTTTGAAGGTGTGTACCTTTATTCATTGCTATTCCACTTTTTGTTGAGGTTGACCCTTAACATTCTAGGCCTTTGTGGGGATTTTATGGCATTGAGAGAACAAAGGAAGGCTGTGGATCTTTGCTGAAGTGGATACCCTTTCAGCCCTCCTTTTGGGCTGGAGATTAGGGATCTGTAGAAAGATTCTATTAGGACTCAGAGAAGTGTAATAGTTAGTGATTGCTCATCTTTGCGCCCTGCCTAATGGGAGCTTCCTGAGGGCAGAGATATGGAGGTTTATTTACCATTGTATGTTTATTGCTTAGGATGCTTGTTGCAATTTGCCTAATCTTCCAATGCCTTTAACTGATGCCATAACTCAAAGCTCTATCCTAGGAACTGATATAAAGACAATTTCTCAGCTGTTTTTAGAGAAGGAGTTAACATAGTGATTTTCCCACAGAATCCGTACAACCAGAGATCTTATCATTTCTTTTTTAAAAAATTATTTATTTAAATTCACATTAGTTCACATACAGTGTGGTATTGGCTTCAGGAGTAGAACCCAGTGATACATCACTTACACGTAACACCCAGTGCTCATCTCAACAAGTGCTGTCCCTAATGCCCATCCCCCACTTAGCCCATGCCCACACCCAACACCCCCCCAGCAAAACCTCAGTTTGTCCTCTATATTCAAGAGTCTCCAAAGGTTTGCCTCCCTCTCTGTTTTTATCTTATTTTTCCTTCCCTTCTCCTATATTCATCTGTTGTGTTTCTTAAGTTACACGTCTGAGTGAAATCCTATGACATTTGTTTTTCTCTGAGTGACTTACTTCACTTAGCATGATATACTCTTAGTTCCATCTTTGTTGCAAATGGCAAGATATCATTTTTTGATTGCTGAGGAATATTCCATCTTCTTTATCCATTCATCAGTCAATGGACATTTGGGCATTTTCCATAATTTGGCTATTGTTAAAAGCACTGCTATAAACTTTGGGGTGCATGTGTCCCTTCAAATTAGAATTTGTATCCTTTGGATAAATACCTATCAGTGCAATTGCTGGGTCGCAGTGAGTTCTATTTTTAATTTTGTGAGGAACCTCCATATGGTTTTCCAGAGTGGCTGCACCAGTTTGCATTCCCACCAACAATGTAAAAAGGGTTCCCCTTTCTCTGCATCCATGCCAACATCTGTTGTTTCCTGAGTTGTTAATCTTAGCCATTCTGATAGGTGAGGTGGTATCTCATTGTGGTTTTGATTTGTATTTCTCTGATGATTAGTGATGTTGAGCATCTTTTCATGTGTCTGTTAGCCATCTGGATGTCTTCTTTGCAAAAATGTCTATTCATGTCTTCTGCCCATTTCTTCACTGGATTGTTTGTTTTTTGGGTGTTGAGTTTGATAAGTTCTTTATAGATTTTGGATACTAACCCTTTATCTGATATGTCTTTTGCAAATATTTCCTCCCATTCTACCTGATGAAATGGAATTTTATCATTTCTATACGATTTGAGCTCTACTTAAGAAAACAAGTCCTGGGACACCTGGGTGGCTCAGCTGGTTAGCATCTGACTCTTGGTTTCTGCTCAGGTCAGGGTCTCAGGGTACATTGGTTCGAGCTGCACTGACAGCATAGAGCCTGCTTGGGATTCTCTCTCTCCCTTTTTCTCTACCCCTCATCCCCCCACTTGTACTCTCTCTCAAAACAAATAACATTAAGAAAAGAAAACAGTCCCATATTTTTAATATTTATTTATTTTGGAAGGAGAGAGAGACAGAGTGTGAGCAGAGAGGAACAGAGAGAGACGGAGACACAGAATCTGAAGCAGGCTCCAGACTCTGAGCTGTCAGCACAGAGCTCAACGTGGGGCTCGAACTTACAAGCAATGAGATCATAACCTGAGCTGAAGTCAGATACTTAACCTACTGAGCCACCCAGGTGCCCCTCCCAGAAAAGAAAACAGTCCTATTTTTATTTCAAATTTCAAAGTCTTGAACCATGAACCAAATTTGATTATGTTTAATATCTTGTGTATATGAATATGGAATGATACATTCTAAATGGCTCACCTTGACTAGAGAAATTTGGCTTTAATAGCAGATGTTTTGTTAAATCCAGATACATGGATCCCATGGTTTGTAATTTTTGACCGTAACATAAAGAATAAAAAATATTATTAGAACCAAGGAAACACTAAGACATTTGAATATAAACCTTGTTTTTAAACATTATTTTCTAAAATGAGTTCCTTTAGTTCTCTACCTTCAATGGAATTACCATAAAATCTGAAGAGTTGAGCAAGGTGGAAAGATTGAGAGAACAGATGAAAAAGATGAAGACACAGAGCAGTGTAGGTCAAGGCACAAAAAAAGGGGACTGGTACGTGACATAAGGAGCAGTAATCTTGACGTTCAAATTGTCTGACGGTAATCTTGACATTCAAATTGTCTGAGAAGGATGAAACGTATGAACATTTATAAAAGAAAAAAAAATCTGTGTAGGTAGGGAGAGAACATTTTATTTGGAAGCTCAGACAAAGACAATACGAAATAATAAAAAATTAATTGAAGTCTCCTTCAAAATACAACGACATCAGTTTGCTGCTTCCCAGGGTGATAAAGTGGTGTCATAAGATATACCTCATAATCATTTTTTCTTATAAAATAATTGTTTGACCGTTTTCACTGTGGTGAGTTTTTTAAAAACACATAAGTCCTCAGAAATGAGAAGAATGTTTAGAATCTTGGGGACAGTAAAGTAGATATTGAAAGCTGGAGAAAAGTGCTGGGGAATGAATTATTCTCTATAATAAACCTGAGACAGACAAGGGAGCCCTTTCCTTATATTGCTCAGTTACATTGTTCACAAGGATTCTTTTAAGAAGATGCTCCTTGTCTCTGATTTTGAAATGACTTTGTGATGTCTGGCTGCTATGGTAACCAGTCTTTTATTAAAGAGTAACATTTATAGTCAACGGAAATTGTCAACTTGTTAGCGTGCTATTCTAGATGTCCCTTACATTTACCAATTTTCTAACTTATCACATATTTGATATAATCTTACTGTTGGAAATGCCTCTATTTTCCTATGTTTATGTTTATATGGTAGATTAATACTGTTATGTCTGAGTAAGGATACAGTGTTATTGCAAAACCTGCTTCTTTGGCCCACAGTAGTACCATTAGTGATTAGGGAGCTCACTGCGTACCTGGTGCTGTTCTAGTGCTCTGTATATCTTTCATCTAATCCTCACTAAATCCTATGGGGTGCTGCTGCTCCTGTTGTTATTATTATTATTATTACCACCATTTCACTGATGGAAATGGAGGGATTGGAGGCATAGAGAGGTTAGGAAATGTTGCCAAGGTTCATACAGGTACAGCTGTGCTTCCCAATATGGTAACCTCTAGCCACATGCCCTTATTTAAATTTGAATTTAAGTGAAACTAAAAATTCAGTTCCTCAGTTACACTGACCGCACTTCAAGTGTCCTCATGGGTGGTTGGACAGTGTAGAACAGAGTCTTTCTATCATTGCAGAAAGTGCTATTGGATGGTGCTATTGAGGACCAGGCTTGAAACCAGGTGGTGTCATTCCAGGGTCCCTATTCATAGCTACTACATTGCACTTTAAAATTTTCTCCTTCTATTAATAATAAAATGAAGGATAAAGAGTAATAGTGGTGACTAAAGACTGAATGGGAGATCCATTCATTCATTACACAGGTATTTATAGAGCCCTTGCGGAGTGATAGACACTATTCTAGAGGTCATTGCCGCAGTAGTGACCCAGACAGCAGATGGATTCTCTGACCTCACAGAGCTTACTTTCTGCTGAGGGCAGACAGGTACAAACCGTGAAATATATAATATATTAGGTGGTGAGAGTGCTGTGGGGAAGGCAAAGTGGGGTGCTGCTGAGGATAGGGGGTGCTGCCTTATCTTCTGATAAGACACCATTTAAGAAGAGACCTGCAAGAAGGAAGACACATGAGGTGAGAGAGGAGCAAGCCAGGCAGTGACAGCAGTGTGTTGAGGCCCTGAAGCAGAGACCAGTGAGTTCTTTTGACACACTGAGTGCCACAGATACTGGCGGGCATCACAGAAACTCCTTCTCTTCGGCCTCCTTTATCCTTGGTGTGATATCACCTTTCTTGTCGTCTTCCTTTGAGCCATCAAAGCCCATTGCATTTCTCTTGCAAATATTATCAATTTTGGAGGTTGTAGACTTTGGTACATAAAGCAAATCTTAGTACCCTTATATGATTAACCTTGTCTTAATGGGATCATAGGATCATGTTTGTTGGAAATGTCTTTCTGCTTTCCATGGCCCCCTTCACTTTACAAACAGAGACGACCCTATCGGATCAGAAGTTCTGTATGTACAGCCAGGATGATCACACTACTTTTAGAAGAAAATTCAGGTGAAAAGGAACTAAACCGTGGTCTAAAATTTTACTTCTAGATACAAGGAACAGGCTTATGAATCTAATTTTTCATTGTTAAGAGTTTGACCAAACATGGAAAATGAATCCCAAGTCTTTGAGTAAATTGAAATCTTTCCAGATGGCAACTGCATTGGCAGCCCATAAGGATACAGTGAACCCCTCATTTGCCAAGTGTGAGGAAAGCTTTGCTTCACAAGACAATACCTAGGAACTTGCCTGCATCCTTCTCCCTGACTGTGTCACCGTCCCTCCCTTGTCTCCGGGTCTTGTGAGTGCACATCCTGCTACGATCTAGTACAACTAAATCACTACTCCTTTCTCTTAGTAATTGTGAGGACAAAATGAAATGATGAATGAATGTAAATACTACTTTTATATATGTATCCTTGGCATTTTACCCATAAAGTACTTTTATGTGTAAAATTCTTAGAATAGCACCAAGTCTGTGGTGAGAGCCCCATAAATGTTAGCTGCTATCATTGTTATTCCCAGTACTCTCGTCTCTTTATTTAAGCTGGTCTTGCCTCAGTGCATCCTACCCTTTTTTGCTGCAGCCCGCCTATGTCTTCTGGTCCCGCTTCTGTATCTCCAACAGGCGACACACAGTGCCTGTCTCCTTTGGTGAGCCCTGCTTCCCTTCCTCATCCTTCTAATCTATCCTGGAAATGAGAGCTCCTGTAGCCTGACAACTTTAAAAAATCCTGTGCTGAGCACTGTTGAGATTTCACTTATTCACAAGCATTTTATACTCTAAAAGGGAAGACCTTAAGGCAGAAGATAATATAACCCTGTTTCTCCAGGGCAGAGCTTTCTTCGTCCTTTTCTCTAATGTAGGGTGGGTCTTGTGGGCCCACCACCAAGTCTCCAGCCAAGAGTCTGGGTTCAGTGGAAGTGGGCGTGGTCTAGGGAGAACCAGTCACATGCGCCTCACTAATGTTCCAGTGACAGCTGGGGCTCCCACCCTACTGAAAAACAGCCCAGGGGCTCCTGGGTGGCTCAGTCAGTTAAGCATCCGACTTCAGCTCAGGTCATGATCTCATGGTTCGTGGGTTCAAGCCCCGCGTTGGGCTCTGCACTGACAGCTCAGAGCCTGGGGTCTGCTTCAGAGCCTGTGTCTCCCTTTCTCTCTGCCCCTCCCCTGCTCATGCTCTGTCTCTCTCTGTCTCTCAGAAATGAATAAACATTAAAAAAATGAATTTAAAAAAACAGCCCAGAAAAGCTTGATGGTTCTCAGCTGAGTGGGAGTGAGTCTTTAACTGCACTGGGTGGGTACCTGATTTCAGTGAGGAGCCTGCAGGGGCTACATAGAAAGGCTGTTTTCTCTCTGCAGGTCTGGATGCCTCACAGAGGCTCTGACTAGGTTGAAATGGACTGATTTCTGTTTGTAATGTGCTTGTGAGGAAGCACTAAAGGCTCTGACATTTTCTTGAAGCCAGGAATTTTGTCCATTTTATATTACACAAAAAGAAAGAGAGAGAGAAGGAGAAAGATATTGCATGCTATGGGCCAAGTGTCAGATATTTAGCCATTGCCAATGCTGGAGGAATTCACATTTTAAAATACCTAAGCTGGGCTGCCTGGGTGGCTCAGGTGGTGAAGCATCTGACTCTTGGTTTCAGTTTAGATTATGATCCCAGGGTTTGTGGGATTGAGCCCTGCATCGGGCTTGGTGCTGACAGCACAGAGCCTGCTTGGGATTCTCTTTCTCCCTCTCCCTCTGCCCCTCCCCTGCTCTTGCTCTCTCTCACAAAATAAATAAACCTAAAAAACCCCACCAAAAAACCCCAAAAACAAAAACCCGCCTGAACTTATAGGCAACTGCACAAGGAGGAGTAAATTAGGATGCACTGTGTTGCTGTAGTGTGCTGCTCGGTGAGAGGGCATCAGTTACCTAATGCTTGGGAGGGATCACAGTTTTCTCAAAACTTCTTAATATTCTGTCATTGAATTATGTTAGTTCTTTTTATTTTTGTTTCCTCAGACCTTAATTTAGGTCTATGTTCCTGATGGATACAGTGATAAATTATTCATCTGTATATAAATAAAGAGCACATTCTGGATGCAAGAAGTGTTTGCAAAGTGAGAATAACTCCTGTAAGATTAAAGATAATCCTTCATAACTACCTCAAATCTGAATGATGGCACCGTATTTTCTCCATCGGTGCCCGATTAGCCAGAAATTAAATAAGCGGTGAGCATCAGTGCCTGATAGAGGACGCAGGGTGTGCTTCAAACGGTGAGCAAACCCTGCGTGAACTCTAAGTGATAATAGCTGTTTTCATTTAAGGAACCCTGGGATATGCTTTGTGCTGGGTGCTGTATACACAGCATATTTACTTTTCTTAACAGGCTTCAGTGGTGATTCTGTAAATTTGCTGATGATGTGACTGAAGTGCAGAGAAGCATGTGACTTGCCCAGGGCCACCAAGTAGAAAAGCAGGGCTTGGTTCTGTGTCTCTCTCTTCTCTTATGTATTTTTTTCTAATCCCTTTTTTTCCTCATTTCCCACTTCCATTGCCTTCCCATCGACAAACTATCATAATGAGTCTGATGTGTATCCTTCTGTTTGTGCGGATTCTTGTAAAAATAAAAATAGCTTTCTCTTTTGTTTTCCTGTATTTTTAGTTTTAGGCAATGGTAGTGTGCTACAGACTTCTTTCTCTCTTTGTTACCCGTTTATTTATGTAAAACATTTTTTCATGTAGTACTGGGTTTTGAAGATCCATCTGTGTGGCCGTATGTACTTCGGGTCCGTTATTGCCGCCGGCTGCTGGGGGTTCCAGAGGAACAACCCCACAGTGAACACTCAGCGCACCTCCCTCCAGGGCCCCGGGCAGGGATTGTTTGGGATTCACTGGGCCATAGGGAAAAGCATACCCTGACTCTGACCACGCTCGGCCAGTCTGCTGCCCAGGCTGGCTGCTGCTGTCCACATGACCACCCACCGTGCGGGAGCGCCCCTATATCCTCTCAGTCCCCATGTCTTCTCGTCCCTACTGCCACTTCTACTTGTCTGGTTTTTCTAATTCTCTACCTCTGGTCAGTCTGCATGTGTAAAGTGTATCTCATTGTTACAGTTTGCACTTCTCTCAAATTTTAATGGTTTTAAAAAGTCATCTTGGGGCACCTGGGTGGCTCAGTCTGTTAAGTGTAGAACTTTCGCCCAGGTCATGATCTCCTAGTTTGTGAGCTGGAGCCTTGCATCTGGCTCTCTGCTGTGAGCACGGAGCCTGCTTCAGATCATCTGTCGCCCTCTCTGCCCCTCCCCCTCCCCTGCTCCCCTCTCTGAAAAATAAATATTTAAAAAAAAATCATCTCTTCGTATGCTTGTTAGCTGCACTTTTTCAATTGCTACGTTTTGTTCCAGTTGAGGGAATAGAGGTCACAGTCAGGGCCCTGTCCATCTCTCTAGACCAGCACTGTTGATTAAGAATAGAATAACAAACCACATATGTAATTTCAAATTTGCTAGTAGACACATTAAAAAAGATAAAAAGAGACAGGTGAAATTAATTTTAATGATGTATCCTATTTAACTCAGTAGATATAAGTTAGTATTTCCATATGCAATTGATTAAATAGGTCCTAATAATATCTTTTATATATTTTTCAAACTAAATTTTCGAATTCTTATACATATTTAATAATAAGAGTACATCTCAGTTCAGATGTTAACTTTTCCAGTGATGGAAGTAAATTGTCACTTTTACAAGTAAAGTTTTGTTTAACAGAGAAATACATTGTTTATAAAATGTTGGATGTACCTGATTATTAGAAATCCCACTTCCCTCTAATTTTTACTTATTCACCTTTATATTGCTTTCCATGGCCTTTCCATGGCCATTTAGCCTGTCTTTGAAAGGACGTCCTGATAAGCCATGGATTATAGCTCTTGAGTTTCTCTTTCCTCACAATATCTTCTCTTCTTGCTCCCAAACATTCCCCAACCCCAAGTTATACCTGACACGACATGGTTCTTTCACTTAATGACACTGGGCTCTTGTGTTGATTGCATTGCATTTTGTCCAAATCTTTCTAAAATGCAGCACTGGAAGCAGCATGTTTTTTTTGTTTGTTTGTTTTTTGTTTTTGTTTTTGTTTTTTTTTTTAGATGTAGTCTATACATAGGGCAGTGTCCAGATAAATTTTGTCTTCCCCTGACCCAGACACTCTGTCACCACCAGAGTAACTTGAAACTAAATTAGCTTTTCACAATCACATTTGGAATTGGTTAACAATATCTTCTTGTCTCATAATTCATCTGTTCATGTTCTTCAAGTATCCAATGTATGTTTAATATACCTATAAAAGTACAGGTCAGATGTGACTTTCTACTTGTGATATTTCTAAGCAAAGAGAATCAAGCTTATAGAAATAAAATTTCTTTCAATAACACAGTCCCTTACCACTATAACCCCCTGCCAAAAGCCTTCCAAAGACCCCTGCTCAGAAATAACTGTAGCATATCTTAAGTAAGTGCTGGAGAAATGTGTTGCACCTGAAACTGGTGGAAAGTCTCTTCCTCCAGTAGTATCCATTCAGAGTGAGTTAGTAGAACAATCTTTTAATGTGTTGTTAATCTGACCTAAGGTTTAGTTAGTATATTCTACTGCAAAAGCAAAGCCAACACACAATCTCATTTTAATAAGAAAAATATTATATAGAAAGATAAATTTTCATCTTGATGTCATTGATATAGTTCATTACACAGATGTACCAAATTAAAAGATAATGATATGCAATATGGTAGGCATCATAATAAAGAGAATGTGAAAGATTGTAGGACAAATGTAGCATCAGTAAAATGATCATATTGGGATATCACTTTTATAACAGGATGAAACATGCCATAACAAAGGAATGAAAAATGTGGTTGTTTGAAATGTACTGTTACATATTCAGATTTGTTCACTGCTCACTTGAAGGGAAAGGAAAGAGTCTAGATTCAAAGCAACAATATAGCAGATAAAAGAATCTTTTTCCTTGTTTTCTCTACTCCTTAGCATTGACCACAGACTATATATCCAGAGAAAGGGATAGCAACATTCATCCTTAAATCAGGTGAGGACCAGTTTGAGAAATGTATGATGAACAAGAATAATCAAGGGAATAGGAAAATATGTGGGCCTGGAATCGTCCTTACCTGACCCTTCTGAATCCCTCCATATTCTGTCATTTCCAGGAAGAGTTCTGTTCAGACCATGGAAACAATGGAATTCCTTTAGGTGTAGTAAAACAGAGAGAGCATTTGGGGAGGGGGGGAGTAGACTAAATGAAGAGAAGAAGAAATAAAAACCTAGTTCTGACCCCAAAGGATTCAAGATGGACTCTTTGGCTCCCATTTCTCCCCAGACTCCTAGGACTTAATTCGCTTCAACATACAGTCTCCTAACAGACACTGTACTAGTCCTTATAGGATCATAAAGATGAGTAAGTACATTGTCCCACAATCTAATGGGAAGGAAATGGCACCAACATAGAGATAATGAAAATCAAAGGCAGAGTGTGTTCAGTGGTCTAAGAGAGACACTGTGTGTTATAGGAGTTCAGAGGGGGGAAACCTTCACATTTAATTTAATTTGAGGACTTGGGATAAACTATCCTTGGGATAGACTTTAAAGGATTTCCATAGGCAAAGACGAGGTGTAAAAAAGTACAGCAGGCTATTTCTTCAGAGGGGAGTCCCAGTGGTATTGTGCAGGCAAAGTTCCGTGCCTGTATCCTTAGAGTAAAGGTCTAAGCAGTAAAGGCATCCATGGTCATGCTCTATAGGTATCCTAGGATTGTGAAGATAACCCAGAGTAGTCTTAGCTGTGAGACCAGGGCTTTCTTGCTTCTGTGACAAGTCCTGTGCAGTATTGGCCAGATACCTGGTCAGGAAGTATGAGTCAGAACCCAGGATGTGAATAGAGTAAGGACCTTTTCCTCTTCTTTTTGTTTAAAGTTTATTTGTTTATTTTGAGAGAGAGTGAGAAATTGCACACAAACACACATATACATGAATGAGGGAGGGGCAGAGATGGGGGGCGGAGAGAGAATCCCAAGCAGGTTCTGTACTGTCAGTGTCGTGCCAGATGTGGGGCTTGATCCCAGGAACTGTGAGATCATGACCTGAGCTGAAATCAAGAGCCAGACACTTAACCAACTGAGCCACCCAGGCACCACTCCCCCCTTTTTCTCCTATTTAAGGTTATTAGTGGGTATTGACTGGGATACTGGGGCAAATGACTACTTAAAAGAAGCATTTAAGATAGGACATCTATCTTAGTGCTCTGTAAGCACTAACTCTTAGGAAGCCAACTTCAGTGGGCTAGACAAATTGGAATACTATCTATTTACATTTCTCTTTCTTCCTGTATTAGTCGGCATTCAAACAGAGAGACAAAACCAGTAGGAGATCTATAGTAAGAAATGTATTCCAGGAAATCAGCTTACTCAGCTGTGAGGACTGGCTGGGCAAGTCTGAAATCTGTAGGGCAGGCTATCAGGAATGGCAGGCTGGCGCTCTTGGCATGAGCGGAAGCTGCTGTCCGTGGGTGGAAGTTCTTCATCCTCAGGGAAGCCTCCGCTCTGCTCTTAATGCCTTCTAACTGATCACAGGCTTCTTCACATCTACAGAATACTTACATGATTTCACCTAGATTAGTGTTTGATGAGCAACTGGGGCCTGTAGCCCCACCAAACAGACATGTAAAATGGATCATCACACCTCCTGTAGACCAGTTCTGATGTTAAGGTGAGGGCAGGCAGTATTAACAACTGCATCAGGCAGAGTATGGCAACGACAGAGGGGAATCCATCAGAGCTATAAAACGCCACATATTATTTGCACCTCTGTATAGGACTGTCCAGAACAGACTAATCCACAGACACAGAAAGCAGATTTATGGCTTAGGGCAGGGAGGGAAAGGGGAGGAACTGTTTAATGAGTGTGGGGTTTCCATTTAGAGAGGGTGTAAAAGTTCTGCGACTGGATCATGGTGTGGCTGCACGATGTTATGAATGTACTTAATGCCATTGAATTGTATACTTTGAAGTGGTAAACTTTATGTTATGTGTATTTTTACCATAATAGAAAGATAACCAAATGTAACTGTCATTAAACAGTGCTGTGTACAGCTGACTGCAGCAGCCCCAGAACTGGAACACCCGTCTCCTTGAGGGTTCCACGGGTGTAATTTAAAAGTGTAAATTTTGTGTGTTTACCTTTGTTTTAGCAAGGGATTCAGATCCTTGACACATGGCAGCCTCAGCTCCTTTATACACCTGAGATGGACATTGTTCAAGCCTATTGTTCTGAATCCCCAGCTTGGAGGGCACAGGGAGGCTTTGCTTTGACAGCTTGGTAGTGAATTGAGTAATAAAGATAACACAGGATTGGGTGGCTTGCACAGAGCTGGTGATGGAGATCTTCAGATACAGGAAGTTTTTGTGTAGAGTGTGCTGCCTGGGAAGATGGCCATGAAGCTTGGGCCTGTCAGAAAGAACACCGAGATTTAGCTTGGCGGTTGTACTTGGGTTCATGGGAATATTTTACTGCCGTGGCTCTTTTCTTCTCAGCAAATGCTCTTCAGACTTGCTCTTTATTGGGAACTGTGATGTGTAGGCCTTCTCCTCTGTGTATAGCATACATTCTTGCTTGGCATATCGAGGATGTCAGCATAATGATCCTTTTGCAGCGGTGACAGTTCAGAGAGATGTTTTTCAAATTTGTCGCTACTGACAGACATAGATGAATTCCCAACTAGAGTTATGGATCACCTAGAAAATGGGCTCTGACAGTGCCCTGGAGCCAGGGGGTGAAATGGCCCTTCCCTGGAAGAGGTCGTGTGGGGCATGTGTTCACAGTTGATGTGCGCAGTGGCACAGAAAGGGACAGCTCCAAATGCTTATGTTCTGTTTATGTCCATGCTTCTTGCTTCTCAACTGGAAACAGCATGTTGTATGTTTAATGCCCTCAAACAGAGCTTTCTCCTTGGAAATATGTTCAGCTTTTATTTTTATTTTATTTATTAAAAATTTTTTCTTAATATTTATTTCTGAGAGAGAGAGAGACAGAGACAGAGAGAGAGACAGAGAGAGGAGAGAGAACACAAGCTGGGGAGGGCAGGGAGAGAGGGAGACACAGAATCTGAAGCAGGCTCCAGGCTCTGAGCTATTAGCACAGAGCCTGATGTGGGGCTCAAATCCACCAACTGCCAGATCATGACCAGAACCAAAGTCAGATGCTCAACCAACTGAGCTGCCCAGGCACCCTGTTCAGCTCTTACAGAAGCAACATTAAGTATTTGAAGTCACTAAAGAAGATTTTATTTAGTGGCATGAAAGGGACTTCAAACAACTCAAAGGATGTGTGTTGGGCTTTGTGTCCATTTTTACAAGTTAAGAATGAAATTTAAGGGGCGCGTGGGTGGCTTAGTCAGTTAAGTGTCCAACTTTCGCTTAGGTCATGATCTCATGGTTCGTGGGTTCGAGCCCCGTGTCCGTCTCTGTGCTGACTGCCAGCTCAGAGCCTGGAGCCTGTTTCAGAGTCTGTCACTCTCTCTCTCTCTGACCCTCCCCTGTTCACGCTGTCTCTCTCTCTCTCCTAGAAATAAATAAAAAACATTAAAAAAAATTTTTTTTAAAGAATGAAATTTAAAAGTTACTATTAACCATCATATATGCTGCTTTCACATGTGGCTGACTTTAGCCTTTAAAACACAGATTTTAGACAAAATTAATTTTTTGAGGTGTAAATGTTCCCATCCTTAATGACTCAATAAATGTATGAAAAATGGAAGTATAATTTGATATGGTCCTTTCCACAAAACTAAATCAGCCAACTTATATTTCTTAGGGGTCTTCTGACTTATTCTTGCATAAGGAGATCTATGAGCAGCTTTACATTTATGAGACGAAGAATTCTGCCCAAATGTATCCACCAATGGCCACTGTTAGGGTCCTCACTTTGGGCTGGCCTATCTCTAGGAGATACCTACTGAAAGACAGTAATTTATGAGTATGATGTAAGTATGTTAGATGTCTAAGATGTGCTAGGCACTCTGCATACACAGGACATGATTTTTTCTAACAGTTTTGTGCAGTATATGTTATACAACTAACAGAAAGGTGACTTGCTCAGCTCCACATAGACAATAAATGATAAGAGTTGACATTACCCAGGACAGTCTGATCCTCAACCCTGTCACTTTTCATTGAACCAGGCTAAACTACCAAGGATTTTCAGAACTTTTAGGTACAGAGCTGATGCTGGGGCTCATTCTGGCTACTATAACAAAATACCACAGACTGAGTCACTTATAACCAACTGAAACTTATTACTCACAGTTCTGGATTCTGGATGTCTGAGATCAGGATGCCAGTATTTTTGGGTGAGAGCTCTCTTTGGGGTCACAGACTTCTTGTGTGTTCACATGAAGCAAGTTCTCTGGGGCCTCTTTCACAAAGATACTAATCCAATATATGGGAGTTCCTAATGATTTAAGTACCTTCCAAAGACCCCACCTCCTAATATCATCACCTTTGGGGATTAGGATTTCCACACATAAATTTTGGGGGCAAAAACATTCAGACCATAGCAGCGAGTCACCAGGAAACAGCTGATAGGGACCTAAGGTTTAAAGGAGAGAGGGCAATCCAGGGAAGTTTCCTGATAAACAAGTAATTCACTTGAAGAGCTTCTGGTCTCCTAGAAAACATAGCCGAAGTGTAACCCCCCATCAGAGCCTTTGTTCCCACATATCATGTTCCATAGTCAACCATGTTCTCTTCTGTGCTGTATACCTGCCTGTATGTCTGTACTCACACTTGTCATACTTTACTGTGCCTGGCACAGAACCTGGTAGAGAGTGAGATCTTAATAAGTGCTTATTGAATTAATCAGGTAAAGACATCCAGGCACATCTAAGAGAATGGGAGAACCAGAGGGAGACTGGACAGGTGAAGTGGGAGACCAAGGATGAGCTAATTGGACTTGAAGATGAACCACCCTTGACTGTGTTTGCCTGAGAATGGATCACCTGACACCTGAAATATAAATACAGTGACAGACATGATGATAAAGTCAGGCTTTCTATTCCTTGTATTTTCAGCTTCCAGGAGGTTGATTTCCACAGCAGTTTTTTTTTTTTTAAGTAAGTACTTTCTGTTTGTGTGTGTGTACACACACACGTGCGCACACATACGTGTGCATGCATTCACATGCATTCCTGCCCAAAATGCAAACAAAGAAAGAATATGGAGAAGGACTTGAGAGAGAGTGAAAACTGCTCTGAAGACTCAAAAATCCCCATTTTGGCCCCCACGCTAAGGATTGGGAAACTGTAATCTCTAGACCAAGTCCCTCTTGCTGTCTGTTTTTTCAGTCCTATAAAAACCAAACTAAGAACAATTTTTTATATTTTTAGTGGTTGAAAAACATCAAAAGAAGAATATTTCATGATATGTGAAAATTACATGAAACTCACAAGTTAGGTTTTATTGGAACCCAGTGACACCCATTCGTTCGTGTATTATTTATAGCTGCTTGTGTACTGCAACAGCAGAGCTGAGTACTTGCAACACAGACCATATGGCCCACGAAAAGCCTAAAATATTTACTGTCTGTTTCTTTGCAGAAGAAGTTTGCCAGCCTCTGCTATAAGCCGCAGTAGTGAGTGTCCTCCCTGTTTAAGGCAGGTGGGAAAACAGAATAACATTGTTTCCATTGTTTCAGGAGCTTTCTAGAGGAGCTTATTGATCTTATTTATAGATTTCTATTGATTTCTGGTGTTACTTTAATCTGTGTTGGCACGAGGGCCTGGAATAATTGTACATGGTGAAAGTGCGTTCTAAATTGCATCTGGAAAATCTCTCGTGATTGATTTTTGGTGAGGAAGTTTTAATTTTTAAATTGCTTTTGAACCTTTCTAACTGAGAGTGGGCACTGATGGGGAAGCGGGTGGGGGTGGGGGTATGAAGATGGCCGCTCTTGGCCCCGCACCCCTTCAAGGCTGCTGTCAGGATCAATGAGATAATGTATAGGCCGCATTTTGTGCTTCCCAAGGAAAGGCACTTTGTAAGACATTATTATTAATAACACAGAGAGAACGTAGAGGTAATGATCTTCATCTCTGACTCACAAAATGATAGGTTTCTACTAACAGTTTGGATTTGATAATTAAGTGCAAGTTTGTGATGGGGCCAAAGCAGCAGGGGCATCTTAGAGCAGTGAGAGAGGCCATTGTGATTTCAAGATGTACATATCTGTCTTGAGTTATTTAAATGTTTATTTTTGAAAGAGAGAGAGAGAGAGAGAGAGAATGAGTGGGGGAGGGGCAGAGAGAGAGAGAGAAAGACATAGAATCCGAAGCAGGTTCCCGTCTCTGAGCTGTCAGCACAGAACCTGATATGGGGCTCAAACTCATGAGCTGTGAGAGCATGACCTGACCTGAAGTCAAATGTTTAACCAACTGAGCCACCCAGGTGTCCCTGTCCCAGTTTTTAAAAATGCAGTTTTGGGGAGGTGCTCCTGAGAAATTAAGGGAGGAGGGAGAGAGGAGAAGGAAGAAGAAAAGCCAGTAGAAGGTGTATTTGTTGGATGGTTAACTTATAGACAAGTTGAGGCTCCGTTGCTGAGGACACTCTGAGCCACTGTGCAGAATAACCCTCATACGTTGTGCCAAAAGCTTTGTCTAACTAGTTTTAATTCTGGGGGAAAAAATCTAGAAAGGCATTTTTAGTTACATTTCACAACGAGAACCTGAGGAGTTAGTATAAATTACATAAAGTCACTTAGCTAGATAGCATCAGGGGTGGGATACAGGTCCGAATGCACCTAACTGCCCCACTTATGCTCTTTCCTCTACGTTATGTAAGATTTTAATTGCCTCCTACTAGAATTTATGTTGTTTCTAATTTGTAATGTTGGGAGGATGGATGCATGTTAGGAGGTTATGCTGCAATAACATATAACCCCCAAATCTCAGTGATTTAGCCACGACTTATTTCTCTTACTACATGTCCATGTGTGTGGCAGGGTGGCTTCATGTGGATAACATCTTCAGTTGAGGATCCAAGCTGATGGGACTGCTGCTGTCTGGCGGTGATGGCCCTAAGCTGGGGCAGGAGGGGCACCCCCTGCATTCGTTCTCAGGGTCAGGCTAGTGCTAACACTGCATTCACAAGACCTTGGGAATGAGTGCTTCCTAAATTTTACACCATACACACCTTGCTTCCTTTACCCTAGTCCAGTCCACATGGTGGAGGGAAGAGGGCCTGGTGAAACAGGGGTAACCTCTTAAAACTGTTACTTCGGGTGACATGCTTTTTCTGTTCACATTTTATTGGAAAAGCAGGAAGGACACCGGATATTAGTGAACAATAACAGAGTCCCCCTGAGTAGGTTTTATTTAAATCATTTTTATAAGCCTCCTCCTTTTCTTGTTAATAGGTTAACAGGTTTAAGCAGATCATCATGACTCGGAACCTATTTAATTCAAATGTTAACTTTCCTATGTGGTCTCATGAAAATTCTGAGTACCAAGTGCTGTAGCTGAGACTCTTTGTATTTGGGTATTGGAAGTAGAGTAACAAGGAGGGTGCTGTCAAAGTTCCTACTCCCAAACTAGCAATCAAACGTTTATTTGGAGATTTAGCCATTTCCTAGAAGGCCTGGGAGATAGAGAAGACAGGCAGGCAATTATTATGCAAAGGTTTTGTCTTGAACAAGTAATAACAGCCTTTGGCAATAGCAGTAGTTTGATAATACAACAGCGTGATAGTGATAGGGGCTCATTAAGAAGTTGTCCTTTTCAACATGTGGTCCAGCAACTTCTTTTGTTGTGGGCTGTATTTTCTCTGTGAGCTGGACACACAGCCAGAGTAAATGTAGAAGGAACACTAACCACACACACACACACACACACACACACACACACACACACACACACACACACATGCATTTCAAAGAGATATTGCAAGAAGAAAAATGGCTTTGAGCAAATAATAGTAAAGCCGATAATAGATATTAGATTTTTCTGTCTGCTCATCTCTATTCAAATGTCCAAATCTTCTACCAAAATTCTTACTCTTTTCTTGGGGGCAAGTTCTGGTGGTGGAAAATAGTGTGGTACAGTCAGGATTAGAATTTAGGCAGTAGCCATAAATTAATAATCTGATTAAACATGGGCAGAGGACCTGAATAGACATTTTTCCAAAGGAGACATACAAATGGCCAACAGACATATGAAAGGATGCCCAACATCACTAACCAGGAGAGAAATACAAATCAAAATGATAATGAGATATCGCCTTACACCAGTCAAGTACAACTGGTATCAAAAAGATAAGAACAGGGACACCTGAGTGGCTCACTTGGTTAAGCGTCTGGCTTCTGCTCAGGTCATGATTTCACAGCTCATGAGTTCAAGCCCTGTGTCAGGCTCTGTGCTGACAGTTTAGAGTCTGGAATCTACTTCAAATTCTGTGTCTCCCTAAATGTTGATGCATAGGAGCACATGTACCCCAATGTTCATAGCAGCACTCTCCACAATAGCTAAAACATGGAAAGAGCCTAAGTGTCCATCAACAGATGAATGGATCAGAAGATGTGGTTTATCTATACCATGGAATACTACATGGCAATGAGAAACAATGAAATCTGGCCATGTGTAGCAACATGGATGGACCTTGAGGGTGTTATGCTGAGCGAAATAAGTCAGGCAGAGAAAGACAAATATCATATGTGTGCACGTATAGGAGGATTAAGAGGAACTTAACAGAGGACAAAGGGGGAGAAGAAGGGCAGAAATGGTGGGGGAAAAGGGGAGAGGCAAACCATGAGAGACTCTTGAATGCTGACAAAAACTGAGGACTGGTGGATGTGGGGGGGAGGAGGGGTGGGCATGGAGGAGGACACTTGTGGGGATGAGCACTGGGTGTTATGTGGAAACTAATTTGACAATAAACTATTTGTAAAAAAAAATTCTGTGTCTCCCTTTCTCCCTGCCCCTCCCCCACTCAGGCTCTGTCTCTCTCTGTCTCTCTCTCAAAAATAAACATTAAAAAAGACAAAAAATAAGTTTTGGCAAAGATTTGGAGAAAAAGGAACTTTTGTGCACTGTTGGTGGGAATGCAAACTGGTGCACACACTGTGGAAAACAGTATGGAGACTCCTCAAGAAATTAAAAATTGAAATCTACCATATGATTCAGTAATTCCACTACTGGGTATTTACCCAAAGAAAATGAAAACACTAATCTGAAAAGATATATGCACCCTTATGTTAATAGCACTATTGTTTACAATAGTCAAGATACAGAAGCAACCTAAGTGCCCATTGGTAGATGAGTAGAGAAAGAATATATGTTTTATATATACATATACATATGTGCCCGATGTATATGTACATATATATACACACACATATATATGTATATACACATATGTATGTATATACATACAATGGAATATTCCCTAGTTAAAAAAGAATGAAATATTGCCTTTTGTGATAACACGAATGGTCCTAGAGGGTGTTATGGTAAATGAAATAAATCAGACAGAAAAAGACAAATACCATGATATTACTTATATGTGGAATCCCAAAAACAAAACAAATCAACAACAACAACAGAAAAAACCCCAGAAAGTTATAAATACAGATAATAAACTAGTGATTGTCAGAGGAAAGAGGGGATGGAGGTGGGCAAAATAAGGGAAGGGGATTAAGAGGTACAAACTCCCAGTTATAAAATAAATAAATCATGGGGATGAAAAGTAAAGCACAGGGAATACAGTCAATAATATCACAGTAACATCGGGGCGCCTGGGTGGCTTAGTCGGTTAAGCGTCCGACTTTCGCTTAGGTCCTGATCTCGCGGTTCATTGGTTCGAGCCCCGCGTCGGGCTCTGTGCTGACTGCCAGCTCAGAGCCTGGAGCCTGTTTCAGTCTGTGACTCCCTCTCTCTCTGACCCTCCCCTGCTCATGCTCTCTCTCTCTCCTAGAAATAAAAAAAAAAAGAAAAGAAAAAAAAATAATATCACAGTAACATTGTATGATGACTGACGGTGACTGCACTTATCATAGTGAATACAGTGTAATGTATAGAATTATCCAATCATTATATTGTACACCTGAAACTAATACGACATGTCAACTATACTTCAATTAAAAAAAATAATTTAGATATTGAGAGAGAGGGCAGGGTGTTAGGAGGAAGGGAGTCATATCATGGTGAAAAAATTTTGCATGCTTGCATTTTTGTCCACTCTTGCTTGCACACTTCCATTCTTCACTTGTAAGATGAAACTAGGGGAGAAGACTGTAGCTCTGAATTTGGTGATGAAAATAAAGGAAGAGATTGTCAGTTTAGAAGGATAGCAGGACTGAGAAGTTTCTTTATTATTATTATTATTATCATCATTTTGTTTACTTATTTATTTTGAAAGAGAGAGAGAGAGCATGAGCAGGAGAGGGCAGAAAGAGTGGGAGAGGGAGAAAATCCCAAGCAGGCTCTGCACTGTCAGCTCAGAGTCCAATGTGGGGCTTGAACTCATGAACTAAGAGATCATGACCTGAGTTGAAGTCAGATGCTCAACAAACTGAGCCACTGAGGGCCCCAAGAACTTTCATTTTAGGTTAGAGGAGCTTTTAGTAAGTTTGTAGAAATGTTGAATGAAGGAATTGGTTGAGAGAGTTTCTGAAGGTGCAGGGAAGGAAAATTTCTGCTGTAGTGAGTTTGTGACGGAGGTGGAAGAAGGGGTTGCATCCGGAGACCAGTGTGGAAGATTCCTGAATGGTGGGGATGTTCCTCCCTCTAAGACAGGCTATAGTGAGGACACAGTGAATGGGGGTACAGGTGGTGAAGAAGATAGGGTAGTATCAGGGAGATAAGAAGCCTCATGCCAGATTGGTCATCTGACTAGAATGTGTTGGCAGACCCGAACTCATGAACTAAGGTCATATTAAGGAGTAGAGAAAAAGTTTGGAACAACTGTGTAGGGAGTGACTGAGACAGTTACTAAATGGGATATACAAACACTTGGGAACACAACAAGGACTAAATAGGAATTGTGGTGGACCCGGTTGCCATATTTTTCATAATTTCCCACACTAGGACAAGGCGTAAGGGAGTCTAAATGCAAGCCAGGGTCACCTTGGAAGGAGTGCCCTTGGCAACTTGGCTTGGGAGGAAAACAAGAGTCCAAGGTTTACTGTGGTCTCTCTGAGGGAGAAATAAGGCTCAATAGACACAAGAGTGGGAAAGATAGAAGGAAAGGACACCCAGGGATCACTGGAGGCAAAATAATACTCTGCAAAGAGGTACTAAGACATGTGAGTGATGGAAATGAAGTAGGAATTACATTCTCTTTTTGAAAAGGTTAATGAAGGGGCAGAGTGCTAGGTTGTGAGCCCAGTAAAGCCAGGGCCAAAGACTCTCTTATTTGGGCATCCCAGCCATTAGCATGTCATCAGGCGCATAGTAGATGGTCAGTCAATCTTTGAAGAAGTAAATTAAGCTAAATGTTATCCAGGGTGATGGCAAAAGATGGAGTCAAGGAGAAAGTTCTGCAATGACAGGGCTGTAGTAGACAAGGTTGACATGTACAGGTTTCGTCTCTTTCAGAGGAAGTAACCTAGTTTCTCTTGTCAAGCACCCCATCGAGGGCTTTCCTTAACAATTGTAACAACTGGCTCCACAGATAAGGGGGAACTTCCTGAACTATACCAAATTTCTGAAAATACAAAATTCTATGCTGCTTGCCTGGATGCATACATTTTGTGGTCATGGCTTTGACAATATTCTTGTTAGAGAATAATTTGTGGAGGTTCCATAAATACACTGCTGAGAAGATGAAACAAAAATGAGAACCCAGCTAATTTGTATTAGAGGTGGGGGAGTCCATTTGTGGATTGCTGAGTTTTGAAAAATAGCCAAGAAAGAGAAACAAATAAATCAAATAGCTAGCACTGCTGAATGCAGGGCTTTTTTCCCCATTTATTTTGCTAAGTGTGGATGGCTGTTAATTACATATTTATGATAATACTTCATAGCTTAGCTGTGAATGTCCTGAAGCATGTTTTGTTTTTCCTTTTTTTTTCTTTTTTCTTTTTTTAATTTTGAGAGAGAGAGAGTGTGTGTGTAAGCACATGCACATGAGCAGGGGAGGGGGCACAGGGTGAGGAAGAGACAGCTTCTTAAGCAGGCTCCATGCTCAGCCTGGAGCCCCTCGGAGGACTTCATCTCACGACTGTGAGATCATGGCCTGAGCCCAAATCAAGAATTGGATGCTTAACTGACTGAGCCACCCAGGGGCCCCAGAAGCATGTTTTCTAAACATAATAAAGTCTGGACTGCAGGGGCCCTCTTTGCTCATTATTCTGCTATTACATTTGATCATGGAAGTGGCTTAAGTTTGCTATGGCCGTTGTGGATTAATTACATTGGGGTGGGTTTAGCTGGGATCAAACTGGAATACCAGAGAGACTTTCTTAAATTTTGAGAAGTTCTATAAAGTTTCTACCTTTACTTCACAGAAATAATGCATTTAATCATCAGAGAGAACCATTTTGGTGTTGAGCTCTGAGAGTCTTATGGGCTATAAATGTCCAGGCAACCCTTTTATTACCAGCTTGGGAAGGAGATGCCCTATGTTTAACTTGTAACCTGAGTGAGCATCTTTCTTATTCCCCTGTTTCCAAATTAGAGAACTTATATGTTGTTATACCCAAGCTTCTGTGCCTTAAAATGGGATTAACTGTAACCCCTACCTAGTATGGATGTTGGGCCAAATACAGTGGGCTGCTAATAGCTTTGGGATACAGACTGTCAGATTGTTAAGTAGGCAGAAGAGGGAGACGCTGCTTTATTGATGACCATAGCCCAAAATAGTGGATTTGGAAACATCAGCATAATGGATGTGTGTATCCCAACTTAGAAATTTTAGAACTGTTCTCATCATATTAGAAAAAAATGTGTATGTATTTTGGTTTATTTGTTTCTTTTTGGTTTTGGCTGCCCAGACAAATAAAATGGAGTTGTCATGACTTGAAGATGTAAGTAGCCATTGCTGGGAGATTGCTAGGGCTCAGGGTCAGGGAGTACCCCACAGTAAACATATTGTTTTTTATTTCATCCAAAGACGAGGGAAATTTGTTTCTCTTTAATGGTGCATTTATTATAAGTAGCTATCTCACCAAGACTTACTTTCCCCTCATACTTCTGAACTTGGAGCCTTCAGCTCAGAAGCACTCAGAAATTTGTCATTGTAATTCTTTAGCTATCATTTCTTGCCTATGAGCCCATATTTCCTCTGTTGGGTATTCAGTGCTCTTGCTGGGTTGTCTATCCACTGAGAGCAGTACTGAATGAGGCTGTCAGCTCATTAGCAGCGGGGCGTGGATTTAGGTGTGCTTGGAATTCAGGAGCACTGAATTAGGAGGCCTTTCCAGGCAAGCTTTGCTGTGGGTCCTGCACTTTATTTTCTCCAGCAGGACAATTTGCATTTGAATAACATTTTCCTTGTGGTGAAAATCCCTGTCCAGAATCTTTTGAAAGGAAGTATGAGGGAGAACGGATGGAAAGGACCAGAATAGTTCAAGTTTGGGACTTTTACGACTAATTTTAGTTTAGCACGAAGCTTCAGGACTTTGGCCAAGACCAGATGCTTGTAGACACCCAACTACCTGCATGGGGTAGAGGAGGTGGGGACCCACTTATCTGGCTTATTATCATCTGTTCCTTTATGCTCACCAGCACTTCCTGACTTACATTTGTCTCTGTTCCTACGTCTGCCTGAAGCTTTCCTGTTCCTGATTCTCAGCTGTAACATGTTTGTCCTGTTTCCTCTGTGTGTGTGTGTATATGTGTGTGTGTGTGTGTTGTTTTGTTTTGTTTTTTTCTTTGCATAGCATTCCCACAGACCAACAGTTCTATCATTTCCAAATGGATTCCTCCTTTTGGATACCTCTGTACTGGCCTCTTGGAAGGGCATGACTAGTTTGCTCTGCACTGATACTGATTTTAATTAAGCACCTACAGTATATTCCAAAAATTGTGCCAAATGCTATATACATATGATATTAATTTGTGATAGACAAAGTAATTAATAAGAGTTAAGACGTAACACTATGTGCCAGGCACTTTTGTACACCCCTTCTGCGTATTTACTTGTTTTATATTCACTGCAATCCCATGAGAGTTATAGTAGAGTGTCTCCAGGAGACAGAACCCACACCATTTCAAAAATTGTTTTATTACTTATAATTTATATACCATTAAATTTACCCATTGTAAGGGTGCACGTCAATAAATTTTAGTATATCTGTGGGTTGTGAAATCATTACATTAAGCCAGTTTTAGAGCATTTCCATCACTCCCTGGAATTCCCTTGAGCCTGTTTGCAATACCTACCCCCATTTTCACATTCATGCAACCCCTGGTTTGTTTCAGATCTCTATAGGTTTAACTTTTTTGGACATTTCATACAAATGGATCCTACAGTATATAGTATTTTGTATCTGGGGTCTTTCACTTGCATAACACTTTTGAATGTTATACTTGTTATGTGTATCAGAAGTTTGTTCCTTTCATAGCTAAGCAGGATTTTATTGTATGAACACGTCATATTTTGTTTATGTATCCATAATTGTTAGGCATTTACATTTTTTCCAGGTTTGACTATTATAAAAAATGTTTGGGCATATGGTTTCTTTTGGATAGATTCCTGGGACTAGAATTACTTGGTTGTATGATAATTTTAAAAGTTATTTATTGGGGCACCTGGGTGGCTTAGTCGGTTAAGCATCCGACTTTCGCTTAGGTCATGATCTCGCGGTTTGTGGGTTCAAGCCCCGCGTCGGGCTCTGTGCTGAATGCCAGCTCAGAGCCTGGAGCCTGTTTCAGTCTGTGACTCCCTCTCTCTCTGACCCTCCCCTGCTGACGCTGTCTCTCTCTCTCTCTCTTCTAGGAATAAATAAAACATTAAAAAAATTAAAAGTTATTTATTTATTTTGAGACAGAAAAAGAGAGAGTAGGGGAGGGGCAAAGAGAGAAGCAGAGAGAGAATACCATGCCGGCTCCATGCTGTCAGCATAGAGCCCCATGCCGGGCTTGAACCCACAGACTATAAGGTCATGCTCTGAGCCAAAACCAAGAGTTGGAGGCTTAACCTACTACACTTTCTCAGGCACCCCTGTATAAGAGGTTTATGAATAACTTTTCAAGAAACTACCAAACTCTTTTTCCAGAGTGGATGTACCATTTCACATTCTCACATGCAGTGTATGAGAGTTCCAGTTTCTCCACATCCTTGCCCACTCTTGGTATTGTCTGTCCTTTGAATTTTTTTAGTGTTTATTTATTTTTGAGAGACACAGAGACAGAGCATGAGCAGGGGAGAGGCAGAGAGAGAGGGAGACACAGAATTGGAAGTAAGTTCCAGGCTCTGAGCTGTCAGCACAGAGCCTGAGGCAGGGCTTGAACCCACAAACTGCGAGATCGTGACCTGAGCTGAAGGTGGCGCTTAACCAACTGAGCCACCCAGGTGCCCGTTGTCTGTCCTTTGGATGATAGCCATATGAATAGATGTGCAATGGCATTTCATTGTGGTTTTAATTTGCATTTCTCAAATGAGTAATGATTTGAGCACTGTTTTCATGTGCCTGTTAGCCATTCATATGTCTTACTTGATAAATTGTCCATTGTTTGTTTTCTTATTTTTGAGTTGTAAGACTACTCTCTCTATCTATATTCTGGATATAAGTTATTTATCAGATACGTAGTTTGCAAGTATTTCCTCCCCACCTGCTTTTTTTTTTTCACACACCAATTGTTTTAGTAGAGAGAGTTGAATATGAAGAATTATTAGCCATGTGAACATACATGTCACCCATGTACTGAAGAACTGAAGAGACAAAAGGAGAACACAAAAGTTTCACGAAGGCAACCATCACAAGAAGCAGCTAGCACCCCTACGGATGGAGGAACAAAGGGCAGAGGTTGAAATGACGGGACTTAGGAACATGGAGAAGGAGATGAAACTTAATCCTTTGAGGAGAGGATGCTGCTCAGTTGATGCTGGTGCCTCTGAGGCATACAATGAGCTGATTCTCGGGGTGCTGGGGAAACTGCAGACCAGAGTCAACAGAGAGAGCAAGTGCAAGTGGGGCAGAGAGAGAGAGAGAGAGAGAGAGAGACAGAATCTGAAGCAGGCTTCAGGCTCTGAGCTGTCAGCACAGAGCCCAGCTAAGGGCTTGAACTCATGAACTGTGAGATCATGACCTGAGCTGAAGTCAGATGCTCAGCCGATTTTACCACCCAGTTGCCCCAAGAAGTCCCTTTTTCCTCTTCCAGCCTCCCTGTCTCCACCCAGCACCCGTATTGGCACATGCTAACAAGGAACAAGGTAGCAGAAGCAGAAATGTGGCTTGCAAAGCTGCAGAGCATAGCGTACAGAAGGGTGGGATTGAAGCCCATAGGCTTAACGATCAACATAAGTAGGTGCTGCCATTATTCCTATTTTACATGTGAGACCACTGAGGAAGAAAGAAATTATAGAACTTTCCCAAGATATTCAAGCTGATAAATAACAGCTGGGGTCGGAGCCCACGTGTCTGGCTCCAGAGCTCCTTGTCCTATCTGCTACTTAGTCTGCCTTCCTGATCCAGCCATAGATTGTAATAAAGCAAATGGTTAGCAAACAACGCAACTGCCTTTGCGAATTCTTGGGTCTTCTGTGGTCTTTCTTACTAGTTGATAAAAACCATAGTTCTTCTGGATTCTTGAAAGTGTAGGAGAATTACAGAGTTCTAGACCCTACTTAGACCCCAGACAGTGAACCTTGCTTGGCTCCAGTCTACATGGTTTATGCCACTTCTCCCTCCGTAACTCAGTCTTTCACTTTCAATTCTCCATTTCCTCTAATACTAAAATGGTTTATTAACAAGGGCACATAATTTTTCTCCCTAGTATTACCTATGGGGAGTGGGAGTATTTGGCATTAGAGGACAATCAGTTAGGGTATGGTTCTCTCTTAAGAGTCCGGTTCATTTGGTTCTGTGCTTTCCATTTGATTATGCCTTTCTCCTATTTTTTTAGCTGCTTTCTAGTTCACTCAGTTTCAGATTATAGTTCACTGTTTTAACTTTGGAGTTGAACTTGATGCTTTCATTGCTTAACTTGCAAATTCTGGAATAGTGATACTACCATGGCTTCCCCCAACTGAGAAATTAAGCACATTTTCTTCTTTTCCAAATGAGTCACAATATGGATGTTACACATGTATAATTAGTTTCATAGGCTGTGTGATACTCTTTTGCTTAGAATTTGAAAGTGATGTTTTAGAATACGTGTATGAGTATAGGCACATAATTTTGCATAGATAAATAATGTTATAACAAAGTAAAGTAAGCTGCCTGGGATTAGCATGTAACATATGTGTTTCCCCACTTTATGATTATTCATGTAGGAAATATATTTTTTCCTTTACAGATGTATCCAGACTAGAAGTTGACCACAATTATCTAAGTGTACATTGAGAACCTCAGAGAAATTAACGTATTTTGGTGGGTAGATTTTTCCAAACAGCCACTAAAAACAGTGTGAATTCATTCAGAGTGGTCAGGACCTAAGTCTGGCTTGAGTGTTGTGGCTAGAGGCACTCATGGGTCCACCCACAACATAAGAATCCAGCCTCTAATGGTCTGGGAATTGGTGGGGAAGCTACTTTCTCACATATACTTTGTCTTTTAGGCTCCTGTCCTTTTATGATCCAGGAGTCTGTAAAATGGAAATTCAAGGTCGCAGTTCTAAATGTATAATGTTGATGTAGGACCATGGGAACAGTAAATATGATACTTGCATTTACGTATACTTATATTTAGTATAGTACTTGATTCATCTGTGACTTCAATGTTTCCAGGATGCCATTTACATCATTATTTCAAAAATCAGCTGATATGATTTTATTATACATTATCCAGTGAGTGGTCAAATAATGAATTAATTAAAAAAAACACTTTGTGTCTATCATTAATATACTTCTGAGTAAAAGAAAATACTATGATTCAAACATGCATTTCCCAAAAGTTTCCCAAGAACTGCTTTTTTAAAAAAACAGTTCCATGGGCAAATAAGTTTGTGAAATGCCACATGACCTAGTCTTCTACTGAAGGTTCATAAAGTGTGCTAATATATTAAAGGTTCTGAGAAGTCCTACACTAAATAATGCTGTTGAACTTCATTAATCCATCATGTTCTACTTACATGACTATTAGTTCTTCTCCATGTAACATCTAATGGAACAGTGTATCCAATTGGTATATTCTGCTTTAAGTAAAATTTTCAAGACAACAAGGTAGTTTTACTTGGAAGTAACACCAAGTGAAAAAGTCTTTCTGTACTTATTTGCACAGTAGCAGCCCCATTTCAGGAAAAAATTGTGAAATAAATGAAATGGACTTTTGATTGATAAACCTAGGAAACACCTGGTTTAGAAGTATTACATAAGTTTTTCATACTTGTGAAGTTATTTTTGCTTTCTAGCTATTGATGGTATGTTATAACCTGCCATCCCTTCACTCCCTGTGCTGGAAGAAACATGTTTTGAATATTTGTTGGGTTGGCAGATAATTCTGTTATCTGTGAATGGATCTTAAAGTTTCTTTGCAGACTAGGGTTGGGGGAGTGAAAGACACATATTAAAAATGGACATTAAGACACGTACTGCTGGGGTTCCCTGGGATGTTAGAAATACACAGAGCCCTGTCTTCACCTAATGAGATGGTTTTGATAACAAACTCCTGTGAATGGCATCACAGGCACTAATGTTAATTGCAAATAATTTTGGAGCCCACTAGAAGTGTGGGCTCCTCTACCAGACTGTAAGTTTCTTAGGATGGACTTTAATGTGTTTTTGTATTCTTAGGTCCTATGCGCCTGGTAAACATGAAGTTATTTTTTTGAATCTTCAGTGAACTAGTAGAATTGGAAGCAGAATATTTTGACCCCATGTGTCACTCAGGTCATATGTCTTTGCCTTGCCACTGCTGTTTGATTCAAGTGAAAAATACAAACTATTAGTGTATTTTAAATGCAATTCATAATAAGTTTTATCTGTAGAAATAATGCAAAGTAAGAATGCAGATGATAAACACCGTGCATGGTAAAATTTGGTATGCTTGGAAAACTGGTTTTAAAACCAAATATGTTCAGGTAAAATTGAATCTATAACAATTGACCTGGGAAAAACTGGACTTGATCAAAAGTAATGAAAGTAATATGAAATGAACAAAATTATGCAGGGTTAAATTTATTATTGGCTAAGAGTTCACATGACAACACTTAGATTTGTAAGATTTGACCCCAGGAAAATAATTAAAGTTGGTAGAAACAATGAGTATAAAGGAAATCTCACAGACACTGTCCTGGACCCTTCACTTTGATAATGGGTTTCTGGAAGCAAACCTGCAAAGGCTGGTATTTCTCTTGCCTTCTTTTCCAGAAAATGCAATATTATAGCTCTCTAGCATACTGCATTAACTTACCATTATCACAGCTGCCACCTTCATCTTCTGTATTAAACCATTTGCCATCACCTTTCCCTAGCTCCGTTCCTCAGAGTGCTTCAGCATCATTCGGAAAACCTGCTAAAAATCCAGATTGTTGGCTGCTCCCTCTCATCTCCTAAATCAGATCTATAGGGTTTGGCTTAGGACTCTGGTTCTTTACAGTATATTGATTGGGTGATCCTTGTGCAGATTAGCATTTAGGAACTGTTGGTAAATATGTAGATTCGTGATATTGGATGTGGGAAAGGACACCAACAGCACCATGGGTGGTGGCAAGATATCAGGACAGCACAGAGTCATCCATTCATTGATTTATTCAATCATTCACACAGTTGTGGACACTTTTATGGGGCAGGCTCTGTCCTAGGTGCTGGGGATGTGGAAGGTATTCTATAAGATCAAGAACCTACCCTCATTAAATTTACATTTTAGGAGCACCTGGATGGCTCAGTTGGTTGAGCATCTGACTTTGGCTCAGGTCATGACCTCACAGCTTGTGAGTTCCAGGCCTGTGTTGGGCTCTGTCATGACAGCTCGGAGCCTGGAGCCTGCTTAGGCTTGTGTGTGTGTGTGTGTGTGTGTGTGTGTGTGTGTGTGTGTGTGTGTATCTCTGCCCCTCCCCTGTTCACTCTCTGTCTCTCTCAAAAATAAATAAACCTTAAAAAATTTTTTAAAAATTACATTTTAATGTGAATGGCTATGCACAAGTAAAAAGTATATATTTTCAGGTAGTTTTAATTGCAATTAATAATGTGTAAGGAAGTTTTCATATAGAACTTTCCAGTGTATCCTCAAGTGCCAGGTGCCTCTAGTGAGGGAGCTGGTAGATCCCTGGTGGGGGCCAGGGTAACATTGAGGGTTTTCTCTTTTCCTTTCTCCTGCTAATATTTCTGCTACTTTGCTTGAAATGTAGGTTGTCATGGTGATTACATGGGGCTGAACTGGCAGTGGGTTGTGAAAAGTCACATCCTGAGAAGGAATTTCTGCTCTACAAAAGCTTTTGTCAAAATATACTCCTTGGTATCAAGAAGGTAATAAGGTTGGTGAAGTGCCTGCTCTGGGCTGGCCAGGAAGCGGTGTGCTAGGCCCCTCCTCCTCGTTGCTAGAAGATATTGGTCAATTATGTTGTTTTCATCTCTTTACCAGTGATATTTATACACCTACAATTCAGAAGGCCTTGTTTTTCCTTCAAAGTTCTAGGAGCCCTGCAAAGCCACTCAGAAACTGTTGCTGGGATGTAGTATACCTGGGTTATGCCTTTAAAATTTTGATGTTTGATGCAGTGTAAAGTTTATTTTACGTGTTGGTGATTTTGCTTGGTAAGGACAAAAAGGAAACATCACAAACTGGCTACATTTCCCCAAATATCTGGATGTTTTCAAGTTCCCCACTAACTCTGTTAGGACTGCAGGAAGGTCAAAAATATCCCATTTGTGGGTGGCAGGGGACTGGATGCATTGTGACATCTTGTAAAGTTCCATGCCTTGTGAAATCACAGGATAGAAGGAAAGAATTTGCTGACTCACCTGTCATCCTCACAGGTGCATGATGTAAACCACCCCTGCGAAAGGTGACTGGGGGAGGGATTGCTGGAGAGCCTCTTGCAAAACACAAATTTTATTTCTCTACTTGTTACTTGCAAGGAGACATTATTCCACTTTTTTAAAAAAATGTATATTTATTTTTCAGAGAGGGAGCAAGCGTGTGTGCATGGGCAGGAGAGCGGCAGAGAGAGAGAGAAACAGAGGATCTGAAGCAGGTTCTGTACTGACAGCAGAGCCCAGTGTGGGGCTCGAACTCATGACCCAGCTCATGACCTGAGTTAAAGTCAGACTGAGCCACCCAGTTGCCCTCATAGTTCCATTCTTTATAGGAAAAGGAGGAAAATAAGGTTTTGATGTCTCACAAAGGCACACTGAGGTAGGAAAAAGAAGGGTTTAAGGAAAGGAGGCACTTCAAACTGAACTGGAAAAAAATCTCTACATCATCATAACTTCTTATTCTTATTTTTAAAAAGTTTTTTTAATGTTTATTTAATTTTGAGATAAAAACAGAGTCAGAGACAGTGAGTGAGTGGGGAAGGGGCATAAGGAGGGAGACACAGAATCCAAAGGAGGCTCCAGGCTCTGAGTTGTTAGCACAGAGCCTGGATGTGGGGCTCGAACCCATGAACGGTGGGATCATGACTTGAGCTGAGGTCAAGCGCTTAACTGTCTGAGCCACCCAGGCGTCCGTCTTCTTATTCTTTAGATTCAGTTTTTAAAGAAATGACAGAAGCCTGATTGCTTTGAATACTTAAAACCATCTATTGGCTTCTTTGAAGAATCAACCTGCACCTGCAAGGAACTGGGTCAATTAACATAAGTTGACTCTTTCACTGTTTTCAGTGACAGTTGGTAAAACAGTGACTGCTCCACATTTCACCCCCATCCCCACCCCCAAATCATTGCAGTGTCTTCTCAGCATTACATAACCTCTGGGAAGGACAAATCTGCATATTAAAGAAGCTAATAGTGCTTCCAGCATATTCCTGTGGCTTCTCAATAATAATAGATATATTTTTATTTGTCTTAAAGACCCAGAGTTTACTTGCCTGTGGCTTCTTCAAATCTTGAAAAAAATTCCATCTGGTGAAACTAAAATGGATGTAGCATTGCACCAGAATTTTGAACTTTCCCAAATAAAATTTATTTTCAGTCTAATCTTTTTAAAAATATCAACTCTTGGGGGAGTATAATTTTCATATAATGAAGTACATTCACTGCAAGTGTACATTTGGGAATTTTGACCAACTATACACCTAAGTAACACTATTAGGAGGTAGACTGTTTTCTACCACCCCCCAGAATGTTCCTCCTGCCAATTGCTATCATTCCCTTCACCCTTGACCCAGGCAAGCACTGATACACTTTTTGCCATTATAGATTAGTTGGCATTGTCTTTTCACAGAATTAGAATATGCAATGTGTGTGGTCTTTCGCTTCTTTTGCAGAGCATGGTTCAGCTTCATCTAAGTCATTGTTATTTAGCATTAGTTCATTTCTTTTCATTGTTAAATAGTATTCTGTCATGTGGATGTATTCTATTTGTTCACCTGTCGACTAGCACTTATGTGTTTCCAGACTTTAGCTATTCTGAATAAAGCTTCCATCACTTTCACCATTCAGGTATAAGTCTTTAGGCTGACATGTTTTCTTGGGTAAATATGTAGGAATGGAATTTCTTGGACATAGAGTAAGTCCATATTTAGCTTCTAAGAAATTACTGAACTGTTTTCCATACTGGCTGTATCATTTTACATTCCTACCAACGATGTATGAGAGTTCCAATTTCTCCACAGTTTTGTTCACATCACTGCTGCCTATCTTCTGATTATAGCTATTCAATGGATGTAATGGTGGTATCTCATTGTCTTAATTGGCATTTCTCTGATGACATGTGATGATGTGAAGCATCTTTTCATGTGTATCTTCTTCAGTGAAGTGTCATTTCAAATCTTTTGTAAGATTTTGATGTGAGAGTTCTTCATATATCCCTGATACTAGTCCTTTGATATGTATGTTAAATCCTGAATATTTCCCCCAGTCTGTGAGTTGCCTTTTCATTTTCCTTGTACCTTTTTTTTTTTTTAAAGTAGGCTCCATGCCCAGCTTTGGAGCACAACATGGGGCTTGAACTCACAACCCTGAGATCAAGACCTGAGCTGAGATCAAGAGTTGGAAGCTTACCCAACTGAGCTATCCATGTGCGCCCCCCACTTCATCTTTTTAATAGAATCTTTCAAAGTGTTCAGTTTGTCAATATTTTTCTTTATGCTTTGGGTTCTTTTTTTTTTTTAATTTTCTTTGAAATGAAAAGACAAACCTGAATTTATTGTTTTCTAGACACAGTACTGTGCTATTCAGGCATAGGCTTTGAGCAAATCAGACTATTAATCTTGTATTGGATTTTGAGATGGTAGTGAGTTCAGGGATTGGTGAACTTTCAGAGCTCCAAGTGTGTTGACATCATCTAGGGAGGTGATAATATGTGTGAGACCATTGGTGATTGATTGGCACTCAGCAGTGTGTTTATTTGAAGTCTGTCTCTTCTTGGTTGGCTGGTTTTCAGAATCAAGGGCTTGTCTTGATGGCTTACAAAAGCAAGTTCACTGGGGTGAGTTATCATTGATCCCCTGAACTTGAAACTGGCTCTGATTTCTGGTTATTACCGTGGGAATGTGGAAACTTACATTTTTAAGCCTCCCAATACATCATCCATTGTATTGTTCCTAAATTCTGAAACCAGAAACCAATCATATCAGGGTAGAATATTGATTTTATTTTATAAACTGTGCACAGAAATTTTGAAAGAAATGGTGCCAGATGGCCTGGAGATACAGACATTGCTGTTTCTTGCCTGGTTTCCTTTAGTCCAACTGGGTCCACTTCGAGGATAAACTCAGAAATCTAGATTGATTGTCAGATCCCTGGTGCCATTCCAGGACTGAGCCAGGTCTCCAAATTGGTCTCTCAGGGAATTTGAGGTAATTTGGGGGAGTAGTCCACTCTTCCTGGGTGTTCCTAGGTGCAGACCAACTTGAGCCAGACCAAACTAACTGCTCGCATTGGGGAATTTCCCTGGTAAGTTTGTCAGTGTGCCTGTCCATTATTGATGCTTTCTTGAACTTAAGAGTGGAGTTCCTTCCTTATTTCAAGAGGCTAATAACGGGTTTTTTATTTTTAAGGATCAGGAGGCATCTGAGAGAAGTGCCATATAAAAAATAATAAAGTGCTTGTTTTTTCAAATTTTGGATAAGTCAACTATTTTAATTGTCCAAGCTGGCACTAAGGAAGCAGGACATCTGAGGAAGAGGGTGGTATAATAGATACACTAGCTAACAGACTTTTCTGTAGGTGCACCAGTTAAGGCTTCTAGGACATGATCTAATAGAGCAAAAGCTACCAAACTCTCGGAGGAAGTCACAAAGTTTCATGTAAATGTGTAGATCCATTTGGAACTTCTGGGGAAACAGAGATAGGGAAAGAGGCTTCTTAGCACAGTGGCTGCTCTGCTTTGTAGAGGAAGCAATGGATGTGGGTGGAGCCATAGTCTGGGATTCTCAGTCACAGCAGTGTCTCAGATTTTACCACATCTTATAATGCCTTGATGGGAAATGCCATATTTAAATATTTACTGGGCTGGTTGTATGAAAATTCTCTAACTAGAACAGACAATTTGAATTCTATCCATGGTATAGACTTAATGAGAAAAATAAACTTCCTATTTGTTCGTATTATAAAGTCTTAACTGTTTCATTATGATATATAGCATATTCTTATTAGTAAGACTGGTGGTTAAAAGCGCAGCATTCAACATCAGGATGATTGTCCTACTGTCACAATCCCATCACTTAGCAGCTGTACCACCTTGAACACATAATTGTATCTACTCTAAGCCTGCACATTGGAGATGTAAAGAATCCATCATACAGAGTTTTCTTAGGAGCTTCATTCAGGTAATCCATGTGCCTGGCACATGGTGAGTCCTTAATAAATATTAACTATGATTTTATTTAAAGTAACATACTTGTAGGGATATATATGTATATATATTGAGAGATGAAAACTAAGAGATGTTAGATGTTGAGATCAGAAACAATAATCTAGCACATGGTCATGGATGTATCTAACAGAAGGTTTAAGAAGAAGTGGAACATGAACAGAATTTATAGTATAAGTAGAAGAAAACATTCCAGGGCTCAGGGAAGACCTGAATCTTCAGATTGAGCTTACCATGTTTCAGGAAAAATTAATGAAAATAGCTGTAATTGAAATAAAATCTGTGTGGTATTTTTGAATTTCAAGAGTAAGGAAAAATTCTGGCAAGCATTCAGTAAGGGGAAAAGGTTTCTTACGATGGAATAAAAAGTCAAGTTTATCTTAGACATCTCCCTAAGATGAAGACCATGTGTCAACAGAATTTTAGGAGAAACAATTTGTGACAGAGGAATTCTAAACCATATATGCCTAAAGAAATCAGAAAGACATTCTCAGATTTAGAAGGGCTTAGATAATATGTCATTTATATACAATTCTGAAAATTTTACTTATAGGCATTCTCTCACCAAGAAAGAAATGAGTAAAAACAAAGCCAGAAACTTGGGGAATTCACGTCATGAAGGGCATTATTATGAACATTGAAGTCACTTGTGTAGATTTAATTCTTAATTATTGTAGATTTGTTTATTGAGTAGAATGTAATTGTAATAAGTAATTATTATGAGAGAAAATAAATACTAGCTTAGAATTTATAAACTTGGTTAGAAAATCTTAAATTATTTTTTAAAATAGCAAGTGTTCTTAAAAAGTATGGAAAAATAGGGATGCCTGGGTGGCTCAGTCGATTAAGCATCTGACTTCAGCTCAGGTCATGATCTCACAAAATGTGAGTTCAAGCCCCGTGTTGGGCTCTGTGCTGGCAGCTCAGAGCCTAGAGCCTGCTTTGGATTCTGTGTCTCCCTTTCTCATCCTGCTCACATTCTCTCTCTCTTTCAAAAATAAGATAAAAACATTTTTAAAAAAGTATAGAAAAATAAAATATAATCCATGTTGTAAAAGACAGACCACAAAGGAAAGAACAAGGTACTATGCAACACAAACAAAAAACACAAAGCACAAGATTAAAATCCAATGTTCACTGATGACTGCATTTAGTTATGACTGTAAGTTAAAGTGGGTGCGGCTCCTTTATGCGTTAACCAAGATTTACAGATCAAGTCCATTAACAAGAGAGTTCCACAGAATGCTGTATGCATGAGCAGATGTTAAATAGGGTGATTCAAAAAGCTCTACTATTATGGAGCTTCTAGCATTTCTACCTTATATTCTTCAAAGTTTATCTTTTCCATATTTCTATGTGATGCCATTCAATACACTAAGATTGATTACTATTATCTCTTTATTGTCGACCTTACCCACTTAACCCCCTTTACTTTGCATTATGTTATGAATGATTTTTTTCTCCCTGTTCACTCCCTTCCCTCTTCACCTTTCTTCATCCTTTTTTTTGTTCAACATGCAATTATTGAATGTTTATTAGACATCAGGCAGTCCGCTTATTCCTTGAAAGTTGTAAGTAAAATAGTTATGGTCCCTGCTGTCGTGGAACTTAAAACCTAGTGACAAATTAGGATTGTGACTCCTGTTTTCATTATTTTCCTGATGAATCTCTGCTCCTCCATTTATCATAAAATATTTTTGCAAATGAATAATGGGAAGTTGATTTTGACTTAAAAATCTAAATCTCACTGCTTCCACTGGAATAGACGACGTGGAATGATGAGAGACATTAATTTGATTAAAACTGCCAGACTGGCGCCTGGGTGGCTCAGTTAGCTGAGTGTCTGACTCTCTATTTCAGCCCAGGTGATGATCCCAGGGTCCTGGGATCAAGCCCTGTGTCTGGGTTGGTGCTGAACGTGGAGACTATAAATATTCTCTTTCTCTTCCTCTGTCCCTTTTCCCAGCTCACTTGAGCACATAAGTGCTCTCTCAAAAAAAAAAAAAAAAAGCCAGAGATAGGTATAAAATGCAAATCCTTGTTTATCATCTGAGCTAGCCTTTGGACGAAATTGTATACACAGAAGTATGTTTTGTTCCCCACTGTGTGTTTCTTGACTCCATTCTGGGATACTTTGCCTTCCCTTATCTCTTCTTATAGTTCCCTTCCTAAAACATTTTGACTCCTCACACTCATCCAGGTGCCTGTATGCAGAAGGAATTCTTCATTGTCTAGGGCAGTGGGTCTTCAAGGGTTTTCCCTGGACCAGCAGCATGAACTTCACTGGGGAATTTTGTTAGAAATGCAAATTCTCAAGCCCTATCCTATCTCTACTGAATCAGAAACCCTGCGGGTGGTGCTCAGAAGTTTGTATTTAAAAACAATTTTCTTAAGTTTATCTATTTTGAGCGAGGGAGGATGCTGCAGGGCAGAGAGAGGGAAAGAGAATCCCAAGTGGGCTCCTCACTGGCAGTGCATAGCTCAATGCAGGGCTTGAACTCACAAACCATGAGTTCATGACCTAAGTGAAATCCAAGGATTGGAGGCTTAACTGACTTAGCACCTCCAGAAATTTGTATTTAACAGATTCTCCAGGTGGTTCTGATCTGACGGTCTTCAAGCTGGCTCCATGTTGGAATCACCTGGGCAGTTTTGCTAACTACTGTTGATGGAGTCCCAGCTCCAAAGATGTTGGATTTAATTGTTCTTGGATGTGGTCTGAGCATCAAGAGCTTTGAACTTGTACAGACAAGGACAGTCTTTATAGACTGTCATCTCTTTCTATCCCATTTCTGGTCACAGTTTGTATATCTTATGTCCCACTTTCACAACGAAATCTGAAGAACAAAACAGCCAGTTTCATTAAGATCTGACTGTGGTGAGATGGTATGCAAAATGCATGTCTGGACTTTGAGACAGATGGCCCTGATTACTGTTGAGGGCTCTGGCACTTACCTGCTATGACTGTCAGCAGGTTACCTCATTTCCTTATGGCTCTATTTTCTCATCTGAAAAACACTAATCAAAATACCTGTTCTATACTCACCAAGTGCCAGTCACTCTTAAAGGCAACCTATCTCCACTAATCTACTGTTCCCATTAGTTCTTTGAGATAAGTACATCATTTGCTCCCTTTCACAGATGAAAACACTGAGGCACAGTAAGGCACTAGTACATAACAGAGCCAGGCTTCAAGTTAGTGAGTTTCATTCTACAGCCCGTGCTCCTTAGTGTCATGCCTTAACCCCTCACCATCATGACTGTGACAATTAGACCTCGTGAGGTTTTGTGAGGATCATATGTAGTAACAGATGTGGGAAGCCCTAGTAGTATTAAATATCTGTGCTTTTCCTCTCCTTCTGTGAATAGTGCATGATTTAGTGTCAGTTCTTAGAGAGGCTCCTGTCTAAACAGTGACAACGATGTCGGGGTTTCCGGTGCCAAGACAGATCTTAGGTGGGGTCTCCGGCACAGGACCGTCAGTGCTTGTCACAAATTAGCAGCTTCTTAATCTGTTTAGACAGAGGCTGGCCTTGTCAATCATCATTAAAGTTAATGTTTTTAAATGTACATGCTAATTGGCCCCTGTGAGTGTTCTTCCCTTTAACTAGATATTCAGATGAACCAGCATTTTAAGATCTTCTGTTTAACAGTTTTTGCCCTCAGATCTTAGCATTTCATTAGCATTTGCTGATTGAATACACAGCACCTGGCTTCTCTTTCAAAGTGTTGCTATAAAGGAAACAGGTCTTTTCTCCTAAGGAGCTACATTTTAAATTCATTTGATTTCTGGATAGAAAGATGTTGCTCTCAGTAAGCCTGGACCTTGGTGAGAGTTTGCTACTCTTTTTGACAGTATTTGAAGTCTGAAGGTAAGATTACAGGAATTGCTCATTTTGCTTAGAAAGAAAGCTTTAAATATGCAAGAAAAGGTAGTGGCACTGTTTTTGTTCCTTTGTCTTGTTATCAGGGGGAGTTGACGAGGTCTAATGGCTCCTCATTAAAGGCTAATTTTGAATCTTCAGTATCAGTAAGGCTTGTTTCTGTGGGCTTTGTAGTATTATTTTTAAGCACATCATCTGTTGTCTGACCTGTAGCAATAGCCATTCAACGCTCAAAAGAACATCTACCTCTTCTTCCAAGCTTGACCCTTGACAGCTTGACTCCTTGCTGGGCAGAACCTACCACAGAAAGGCTGAGGGTGGCCCCAAGAAGCATTATTCCCTCCCTGCTTTCCACCTCCCCTTCCTTTCCTTCTCTAGATAAGAGGAGTCTTAGCTCTTACATGGTGAGATGATCTTTTTATTATTTTCAGTCTCCTAAAGCAACAGAAACAAGGCAGAAGTTAATATTTTTAATATTCTAGGCCTCAGTAGCCCAATTAGAATTTTATAACATTTCTCATTGTCTTCCTCTCACTGTGCTAGTCTGACAAACTTTGCAAAAGGATTTGTCTTCCCATATAGATCTACCTACAGTGGGAAAAGGCACTAGACATGATGGTATTGTGGTCCCCATGGCATTTAAAGTTTTTATTGTAAATTAATATGTTGGCATTCCGATCTCACTGAGCTGGGTTAATGAGAAGCTGTCCGAGAGACGTGGGCCCGACTTATGTGCTGACAGACTGGCTTTCAGCTGAGTCTGCAAAGCTTAAGGCCAGCCTTGGCACCAGAGTAAAATCACCAGGATAACGATTGTCTCTCTAGAAGGCATTTTGTGGGCAGCCAGCCTGCCTCTCCAGATGACACTTGAGGTCTCTGGGAGGATGGACATTCATCATTTAGGCATGTGTTCAGTCACTCATTCATTCACCCACTCAAGTACCAATTCACTTACTCATTCAAGAACATAAAGTGAGTTTTACTTTAATGCCAGGATGAGCTAAGGTAGCTGTACTTCATTACGTACATTATAATACCATGAATTAGAAGTGCTTTTCACTCATTGAAGATTAATGAATGAAATGTCACATCCTGTTCTTTTGTTCTTTTAGTGTAGAAGTAAGTTTGAAAATACTTATTTTTATTTTTTTTATACTTCTGGCTTTATTTTTTTATTTTTATTTTTTTACAAATAGTTTATTGTCAAATTAGTTTCCACATAACACTCAGTGCTCATCCCCATAAGTGTCCTCCTCTATGCCCATCCCCCCTCCCCCCCACATCCATCAGTCCTCAGTTTTTGTCAGCATTCAAGAGTCTCTCATGGTTTGCCTCTCTCCCTTTCCCCCACCATTTCCACGCTTCTTCTCCTCCTTGGTCCTCCGTCAAGTTCCTCTTAATCCTCCTATACGTGCAAACATAAGATATTTGTCCTTCTCTGCCTGACTTATTTCGCTCAGCATAACACCCTCAAGGTCCATCCGCGTTGCTACACATGGCCTGATTTCATTCTTTCTCATTGCCATGTAGTATTCCATTGTATAGATAAACCACATCTTCTTGATCCATTCCTCCCATGGATGGACACTTAGGCTCTTTCCATGTTTTAGCTATTGTGGAGAGTGCTGCTATGAACATTGGGGTCCATGTGCTCCTATGCCTCAGCATGTCTGTATCCCTTGGGTAAATTCCTAGCAGTGCTATTGCTGGGTCATAGGGGAGTTTTATTGTTAGTTTCCTGAGGAACCTCCACACTTTTCCAGAGGGGCTGTACCCGTTTACATTCCCACCAACAGTGTAAGAGGGTACCCATTTCTCCACATCCTCGCCAGCATCTAGAGTTCTCTGATTTGCTCATTTTAGCCACTCTGACTGGCATGAGGTGGTATCTCAGTGTGGTTTTGATTTGGAAAATACTTATTTTTAAAAGCTTGATGGGGCGCCTGGGTGGCTTAGTCGGTTAAGCGTCCGACTTTCGCTTAGGTCATGCTCTCGCAGTTCGTGGGTTCAAGCCCCGCGTCAGGCTCTGTGCTGACTGCCAGCTCGGAGCCTGGAGCCTGTTTCAGAGTCTGTCACTCCCTCTCTCTCTCTCTGACCCTCCCCTGCTCATGCTGTCTCTCTCTCTCTCCTAGAAATAAATAAAAAAAAACATTAAAAAAAATTAAAAAATACAAAACAGTTTAAAAAAAAAAATAAAAGCTTGAGATGAGGAAGCACTTCTGGAATGGACCTCCAGAAATTGTACTTCCACAAAAGCAATGAGAGCATTGGTAAAAGTAACCAAAGCCAAATTTTCCAGCACTCTGGAAATTAACCAAAGGCTTGCAAAAATCTGAGAAACATTTATTAAAAAACAAACAAACAAAAAAGGAAACAGTTGAATCTCAGCAAGAACAGTGAGCTTTACAGTATTTTTACTTGTCCTATACCCATCATCCTGTCCCCAGCTCATGGTGGCCTTAAATACTAGCAGTGTCAAAAACATGGTTGTTGTGAAAAACAGCAGCCTAGCAGTCACTGCAGTGGGCATGATAGGTTTCGAACTCTTCAAAAAGTCCCATCTCCAGAGAGGTGTCGTTATATGACTTGTCTTAAGGTACCCTAGAAAAGCTTTATTCATAGGACATTATCATTATTTAACCTGATTTGAAGCTCATCCTGCAGGTAAGAAATAATCACTGGCAGTTCTTTAATATAACAGCTTCCTGGGGTATCTGGGGAGCTCAGTCGGTTAAGCATCCAATTTTGGCTTAGGTCATGATCTCGCAGTTCTTGGGTTTGAGCCCCATGTCGGGCTCTGTCCTGACCGCTCAGAGCCTGGAGCCTTCTTCCAATACTGTGTCTCCTTCTCTCTCTGCCCCTCCCCTACTCATGCCCTCTCTCTCTCACACACAAATAAACAAACACTAGGGGTACCTGGGTGGCTCAGCCTGACTTCCTTAAGCGGCTGACTTTGTTAAGCGACTTCGTTAAGCATCAGACTTCGGCTCAGGTCATTATCTCACGGTTCGTGGGTTCGAGCATAGGGCTCTGTGCTGACAGGTACTCAGACCCTGGGGCCTGTTTCAGATTCTCTTTCTCCCTCTCTCTCTGACCCTCCACTGCTCAGGCTGTCTCCTCTCAGAAATAAATAAAACATTTAAAAAAAACCACTAAAATTTGTTGTTGCTGTTGTTGTTGTTGTTTTAATCACAGCTTCCTGAGGCTGTAATGCCAATTGGGGTAAATAAGAGTCTGGCCAAAGATTTAAAAGGAAGATGTGAGGGGCACCTGGGTGGCTCAGTTGGCTGGACATTTAATTCTTGATCTCTGCTCAGCTCATGATCTCATGGTTAGTGAGTTCCAGTCCCTTCTTGGGCTCTGCGCTGAGAGCATGGAACCTGGTTAGGATTCTATTCTCTCTCTCCCTCTGTCTCTACCCCTTCCCCTCTCAAAAATAAATAAACTGTAAAAAATTTTTTAAAAAGGAAGATGTGAGGAGCAAGAGGCTTTTTTTGAAAAGCCCTGCCATAGTCACTGGGATCTAGTTGTAATCATGTCAGGAAAGACCAGACAATCTCCTAATGTCTAATGTCTCACTGACTCCAAGGTTCTGTATGAGGAGGTAAAGCACTAAGGCAGAATTAGACGCTTTCAGAGCATTATAAGTGTGCCCCAGTATACACATAGAGCCCCTCCACAAAGGCAGGGACACTGTTGGCTCAAGGCAATTAAAATCCCTGTCCATTCACTGGCTGACATTAACATCAAGAACAAGAGAACATCCACTCCCACAACTGCCATTCAGCATAATACTGGAATTAACCAGGGTAATTAGGCAAGCAAAAGAAATAAAGGACATCAGGATCAGAAAAGAAGAGGTAAAACTGTCTGCGGATGACATAATCTTGTATATAGAAAATCCTAAGGAATCCAACAAAAACAAAAAGGATTAGAGCTAATAAATGAGTTGATCAGGGGTACAGGATGAAAAGCTAATATACAATTAATTGTATATTATTTGTATTTCTGTACATTACCAAAGAACAATATACAAATTTAGAAATCAATTCCATTTATAATTGTCTCAAAAAGAAACAATATTCAGGAATAAATTTAACAAAAGAAATGTAAGTTTTGTACACTGAAAACTACAAAACGTGGAAAAAATTAAAAAGCTAAATGAAAGGAAAGACATCCCATAATTCATGGACTAGAAGACACAATATTGTTAAGATGGCAATAGTTCCCAAATTAATCTACAAACTCAATGCAACCCCTATCAAAATCTCAGTTTGCTTCTTTGCAGAAATTACACATTGATCCTAAAATGCCCATGGAAGTGTAAGGGACTCAGAATAGCCAAAGACCTTGACAATGAAGAACAGAGTTGGAGGACTCACATTTACCAATTTCAGAACTTAACTGCAAAGCTGTATTATTTAAAACAATGGAGGAGTGGGATAATAATCAGTAGACCAGGAAATAGGGCTGAGAATCCTGAAGGAAAGATAGAATACCACGCAGGCTCTGCACTGTCAGTGCAGAGCAGATGAGGGGCTACAACTCACAAACCGTGAGATCATGATCTGAGCTGAAGTTGGATGCTTAACTGACTGAGCCACCCAGGTGCCTCCAAAAATAAAGTTTTAAAAAGAAAAATCAGAGGGGTGTTTAGCTAGCTCAGTCAGGAGCGCATGCAACTCAATCTTGTGGTCATGAGTTCAAGCCCCACATTGGGTGGAGAGCTTACTTAAAAAAATAAAATCTGAGGAGCGCCTGAGTGGTTCTGTTGGTTAAGCATCCGACTTTGGCTCAGGTCATGATCTCATGGTTCATGGGTTTGAGCCCTGCATCGGTTCTGTGCTGGCAGCTCAGAGTTTGGAGCCTGTTTCAGATTCTGTCTCCCTCTCTCTCTGCCCCTTCCCTGCTCATGCTCTGTCTCTCTCTGTCTCAAAAATAAATAAACTATAAAAAAATTTTTTTAAAAAAATCAGAGAGAAGTGAATAATCATTTCTAAAAAAGGAAAAGAAATCCTTTGCAAGCATGTTATATTTGTTTTAGGTTATATTTGGTTTAGGTTAGAGTTAGTTTTCTATCCTACATTTCTATCAGGAGACTTAATTTTGTAAAGTAATTACAGATGAAAATCTAAATATATGCATTCATATTATTATTGATTTTATATATTTCCTTCTTAAACGTTCTAGTTAGCTTTAGTAAGGCAATTGAGTTAGTTATAATAACTGCTGTTATTTGCTAAGGATCATCATTGCCATGTACAATGACTGGTTCTTGCCCAGAGAACTATAAACTTAGTTAAAAACTGTCACAGTTACTCAACATCTAATATATGCCTCATTGTCATGAAAGACACCAAGGAGGAAGGGATTTTAAGGATTTGACTTATGAGAAACTTATTATATTAACTATTAGATAGCATATTTAATAACAACCCTCATTTTAACATGATTAACAAACATGGAGGTTTTCAGATTAAATCTAATTTGTCCTGGATGCATGCGTGCATAGTTCTTTAAAAAAAGCTTACCTATGGTTTGTCACTTGAGTGCAATAGCCGAGCCCTCCTGTCTGTTCCCATGCGTACACATCCTTCTGGACTTTCTGTGGCTTACCTGCATGCTCCAGCCAGTCTGCCCCTTGTGTCACTTGTATCATTACAGGGAATAATCAGTTCTGGAACCAGAGGCCAGTTTCTTTGCCACCTACTCTCAGACTTTCTCCTACACTCCTACCCCAGAGCCCCTCTCCACAGTTTTCGTTAATTATCAGAATGGCCCACTGACTGACAGGAGAAGCAGTGGTCAGGAGAGGTGGGAGTAATTGTGTGACAAGTGGAAGAAACAAATTGTCCACCATGTAGATACTGACTTTCTTCTGCATTTTTCTGTCTTAATTTCTGCTGGGTCCCAAGCACACTTTATGAGAATAGATTTCAATACTTGATGAGAGTAGATTTCCTCAGCCTGGATTTTTTTAGGACACCTGGTTATTTCACATATCGGAGTACATCACAGTGACAATTTTCTCTTTATTTCCTAATATTTATGGTCTTCAGCTAGCTTTAGATTTTATAATACACTTAAAAATAAAACCTTGATTTTTATGGATATGTGTTTAGTAACAAAGGCTCTTTCTGGCTGAAAGTGCCAGAAATAGGCAAGTGAACCTAAAGCCCAAAGGGGAAATCCAGGTTGTCTCACGGCTTTAAGATCAAGAAGGCAGGTGGCCTGTAGGAAGGACTGTTGGAAGACCACCCAGACTCCTCTTCTTCATTCTTCTCTCTCTGTAAGCACCTTTCCCCACCCTTAGGTTCACCTGGTAGAAAACGTGGTAGAAAACATAGAAAATTCATCACCTATGAATTTGTGTTCATAAGCCTATACATTTGGCCATACTAAGAGGGACCAACTTTCTTTTGGACCTATTCCAGATCCTTAGGAAAAGGAATTGGCCCATTTGTTTTCAGTTGCCCACCTAATGTTAGGTTTGTACAAAATGGCTTTGCCAAGCCCACTGCTACAGGGGACCATGAAGGAGTTTAAGTGCAGGGAAATGGAGATGGCACAAAATGACATGCAATAGCATTGACCTAAGGGAAATAACAGCCCAGGAATGAAAGACTCCTGTGGAATGGATATGCTAGGGTACCAGGGAAAGTTGATAAGAGATTGACAGACTGACTGAATGCAGAGTATGCAACCAGCAATGGTCGAGTCATGATGATTAACTTGAGTTCCTCAACAGGAGTAACAGGGCTCTAATATTCAGTCTAGGAAAATCAGGGGCATCCTCTTCTCTCCAACCCATACTTTTCATGAGATTTCCTGTGTTTTACCATGAAATATGGTATAACAACACAAATATGAAGAATTAAGAAAGGGAAAAGCAGGTAAAAAATGTGCAGAGATTCTCTTCTATTTTTAGTTGTGATGTTTAGTTGCTTGGTTGGATTGAAAAGCATCAGATTAATATATTTGAGGAGTCCCAATAAAAAGCTGAAATCAGAGAAGACTGAAAATGAAATCAAATGTGATAACGTAATAATAGAGCATAAAAAACATTCTTATAGAGTTCAGGATGCATTTAATTTAAAGTGATCAGTAACAAGTGAGTTTTCCAATAAAATTATACAAATTGCATTAAAGTAAAAATCAAGGGCTATAATTTTACATCATTTAACATTCTAAGAAATACTCTGTAGCTGCAATGCCAAGAGTGAAGAATCTTCTTGTTTTTTGTTTCATTACCCAGCAAACCATTTCACCAGGTTGCTATTGACTTTCATAGTTATTGAAAGATTCATACAAATTGAGATTAAGTTGTATTTGATTTTTGACCTTCTCTGTCCACCACCTTAAAAAACCTGAGACTCTTGAGACGTTCCTGGGAATTCTTGGGAGGTGGTGGCCATGTTTGCAGTGGCAGCATGGGACATAAATGGAACTACTGGTCAAGAAAGTCTTCACCTACCTTCTCATGCCTCCTGGTTTTCCCCAAGTGACAACACTTTTCTTTACCCCTTCTCTGGGAGCAGTTTGTCCTTCTACTGACTGTGTGTCCTAAGGTCAGTTACCTTCCAATAACCCGCTTGTTCAGCAAGCACTTGCTGAAGAATTTACTACTTGAAAAGCAGATGGAGGGGTGTGAACAAGCAGAAAAGAAGCAGTGTACAGGAGAATGAACCAGAGTGTGTAGTTCAAAAAGATGACAATGGATTCCTGGGTGGCTCAGTCAGTTAAGTGTCCAACTTCGGTTCAGGTCATGATCTCATGGTTTTTGAGTTCGAGCCCCACATCGGGCTCTGTGCTGACGACAGCCTGGAGCCCGGAGCTCTCTTTGGATTGTGTGTCTCCCTCTCTCTCTGCCCCTCCCCCACTGGCATGTGTTTGTGTGTGTGTGTATGCACGCGCGCACACGCACGCTCTCTCTCAAAAATAAGTAAACATTAAAAAATTTTTTTAAAAGGAAGTAATGCTAGATTTGGGCTTCAAAGGGAGGGTGGGCATATGACAGCAGAGAAAAGGCGCTCCTTGTTAAGCAAACAGCACAAGGAAAGGCTTCTGTCGGTAAACAATTCATCTTGAGCTCCATGGAGATAGCAAACACCAGAACCACTTCAACATACGGTTCCTCATAATAGAAAAGACGAACGTTTATTTTAAATTTCTCTTTCAAGATGAGGAAACAACCCCTTTTAATTTTTACCATGGGTACTATTTTATATTCATTGAACTGGTTTTGTTTTGGTTTGGTTTGCTTTTGGTTTTTGGTAGGTGTCTTCAGCTTTTCCTCAACTTTTTTTTTTTTTTTAACATAAGTATCACAACTTTACAAGATCCTCCTGTGAAGGTCTTATCAGTCATCGGTTCCAGGGTGAACCGCACGCGCGACTGAGTCACCACCCATTTGTAAGGAGTTCATAGTACTCTTTCCACTTGTTCTCAGTTCAGTCCCTTCCCAGGGGAAGTGACTGTGTGTTAACTTCCATGTGAAAAGCATGAGGAAAGACAGAGCTTTAGGGATCACTCTCTGTTTTTGAATATTTCCTCAACAGAGGAAACACAGATACCATACATGCAAAGGTAATTTTGGTCAGAGTTTGCAATCTATTGCTTTTCCACCTGGATCATTTTTTCACATTATTTGCACATGCCCTTTTTATTGTTCTGTGGCAAAATTAGGACAAAGTGAGGAGGCAGTGAAAAACTGTCCCGGTGAAAGCAGTAACTAACATCTTGGATGCTTTTCAGTTTATGAAGCATTTCTGTAAGCTTACAACTTACAAAGTATTGCCTCATTTAATTCTCAGATCCATCCCGTGTTTATTATCCCATTTTACAGAAGAGGAAAGTGAGACACAGAGAGATAAGACAACTTCTTAGTATCCTCCAGCCGTTAGCAAGGAGTTCAAGCCCTGTCTTCTTGCCTTTCACACCTTATAATCTAGTGGGCAGCTGCCGTGTTCCATTTTTCACTGTTACTTTTCTGTTCCTCACTGGGAAACTTCTGTTTTCCTTCCTTCAGGAAACTTTCTCTAACAAAACAAGTGTCCCCTGGGTGCTGTCATAGAAGCTGCATGTCCCTATACCACAGCTCCTATCACACTGTCTTACTATGATTTGTTTGCTGGGTTTTCTCCCTTGTTGGCCTTAGCACCTTGACAGCAGGGAGTAAGTCTTACTGGTTTTGATATTCCTGACGCCTACCGTAGGGTCTGACTTATAGTAGAGACTTTAAAATGGCCAATTCCTTCCCCATTGACTGGGATAATAGCCATGGTTGGAGTAAAAACATTGGCTTCCAGGAGCTTCTGTGTGCAGCTGGAAGGTGGCAGAACTGGAAGGGAAGATGTCGCTTCCTGTGGAGTTTTCTGTGGGATAGTTTCTATGAGCTGGTCCAGCAGCTGCTGTCCTGGAAATCCTCTCCCTTCCCTGGACATCCGGAGTTCTCAGGATGCTAGAGTGAGAAACTAGGCACTCAAATTGTTTGAAGTTAGAGCAAATGCTAGTATTTTGTGCAATTTTGCTGAGTAATTTAAGATTATTATTTATCATTTATTATTGGTCTGATGGCTTTTTCACGTCTGTTCTATAACTTGGTGAAATTAGCATCAATTGTCTTGAGAATTCCATTGTGTTCTTCTGTTATTAAGGCAATTCTGTTACCTTGGAAGGTGGTCTTGGCTACCCAAGGTATGCTAAGGACTGTGTTGAAGGCTGTATAAAGACTCTATGAGAGAATCGGAACTTGACCTGCCTTGTGTTTTTTCAGATTAGAATCTTTGAGCAGTCTTTCACAGGGTGGAGTTATTGAAGTTCAAAGAAGACATGCATTTTCAGCTGTGATGACAAGATCCAAGAAGTGTCTGAACCTGCCAATAAATGTGTTAGAAACAACAGTTTGGCATAAATTATACTGCAACTAAAGTTGTATTTGGGAGATTTTGTCCAATGTTTAACAGGAGAGTGTAATTAACCCTATCTGGTAGGTCCATTCTCTCAACTATGTCGGTGCCTATTCTTAAAGTTACTCATGATAAGCCATTTGATTGCCATTTTACTAAAGAGAATAACATATTCTACACAGACCCTTCTGAGGTTCTTCAGTTTATGAGTAATGCTTGTCCAGCGATGTCAGTCTTCTGTTATCTGTCATCAGATTTTTACCAGGTTACATAAGTAGTAAATTAAAAACTCTAGAGATTTGATCCTGAAGACCATACCCTTTTCACTCAGCCAAACTAACAGACTTAAATACCCTTTAACACTATCTAAATGGTCCAGCCTCTGTAATTCCTGTGGAAAACACATACAAATTTTCAACCTCCTCCAAACCTTTCACAACGACTGTTTATGATTCTTCCATTATACATCATTTGGAGTTAATTTGTAAATATTCCCCATTGGTAAGGACAACTGCCATCTGTAAAGATTTATTGAGCTTTCAGTGTGCCTTATTACCTTGTAATTTAGAGCTATGACTTTTATATGTTGACTTCTACATGGGACTCATACAGAAGTAGCAAAATGTGTATCACTTTCTTGCTTGTTAGACAGAGAGGAAGCCCCAGAACCGATTCGAGTCTGGGGCTGGGCCCTGGTCACTTCACCTCTCCCCTGTCAATAGTAAGGGTTCTCACTTCCTGCATGGTGATCTGAAGTAGCACAACTAATGAATTATGTGTGGAGAAAAGCAATATTCTCAGCCATAAATTCTAAATACAATAGAACATGCCTATTCTAGACCTGTTCCTAGTACTTACCCCAAATTAGTTTAATTTTTTCTTAAAGTTTGTTTGTTTGTTTATTATTTATAGCACACACATGCAAGTGGGGGGAGAGGAAGAGGGAGAATCCTAAGCAGGCTCTGCGCCCAATGCAGTGGGGCTGGGGTGGGCGCTCTATCTCGGGAATCATAAGATTGTGACCTGAGCAGAAATCAAGAATCTGACACTTAACTGACTGAGATATTCAGGCTCCCCAGTTGGTTTATAAAAGTCCTTGAGATTCTTGGAGGAAAAGAAGACTTTATTTTTGTGAATATAAGTAAATATTATTTTTATGTCTTTTTTCAAAAGCAGTATGATGAAATTTTTAAAAAATGTATTTGGTATAACATTTAAACTAACATTTTAATGAAATAGAAACAGCCAAATCAATTTCAGCAGTGTTCAGAAGATAAGAAAATAATTTGTATTTACCAAATAGAAAAGGACAGAGACCAATGGAGAAGGAAAAAAAAAAAAAAAAGAGTGTAGCTCTTTGGATGACTTAAAATTAAAAAAACAAAAAACCAGAAAACAACAGCAGAAAGTCTAAACTCGAATGTTATTTAAGGAAAAAGAAAATAATTGCTACCAGATATTTTTTAGAAATTCCATTTGGGAAAGAGAGTATTTAGAAAATATAAGTCAAGGCAAACTAGATTTATAAAAACAGCCGTAATTAAACTTACACATTCTCTGTTTTTGTTATTAGTGTAAGTGGCTCAGCTGCGGACCTTTCATTCAGAGAAAGATTCAGAAAATTGAAAAAAGAATCCAGTGAGGAGAAAACAATACAAATTATTAAGGCAACAATGGAATTAATTTATGAAGAAAGATTAAAGTAGCAAAGAATGTCTAGCTTTGTTTACAAGTGACTCAGGAGAGTGATAATAACAGTCTACAAACATTTAAAAGGTGTGGAACGCCGAGAAGAACGAGGAATTATATAGCATGATGCCGCATGGGTATAATAAAAAATAACGAGATAAACTCATAAAGGCTATCAAAAGGCTTCCAACCAGTGAATACTTTGGGCAGCTAAATATTTACTCCTGCTGGAAGTCCTGTTGGTTTTAAGCATTGGACTTTCTGAGCAAATAAAACATAAAAAAGATCTCTTTGTTATTACTTATTAGTCTCCTCACTTATTCCAGGACATTCCAGATCTAAATTCCAGGGAGGAGGATTCTGCAACCTAATTAAAGTAAATTTATACAAACAGAAGTTTAAATTAGGAAACGGTGTTAGGCTTACGTTAGCCAAGGCCTTTTGCCAGGGGTCTTAGCTTATGCTGTTCTAGCTCACTTTATCCGTCACACTCTACTCTTTGTTTCAGACTCAGTGCTGATGTCTTGGAGAAAACTTTGCCACCAGGCAGGGGGCAGGTCTTCCCAAGGTGGAATGAGTATACCTGTACTCTAGGACAGCACAACATGATAAAATCCCAATTTCACCTGTCTCCTCTGCTAGACCCTGGGCTCCTGTAGGTCAAGGACTAGGTTTTATTTATCTTTGCAGCCCCAGCACTTCTCAAGGCACTGTGAACAGAGTAGGCACTCTGTAAAAGTCTCTTACATGAATGAATGAATGAATAAATGAGAAAAAGATGCAATGAATGACAGTGCTATTCTGTTCTTTTTTTTTTTTTTAATGTTTTTTATTTATTTCTAGGAGAGAGAGAGAGACAGCGTGAGCAGGGGAGGGTCAGAGAGAGAGGGAGTCACAGACTGAAACGGGCTCCAGGCTCTGATCTGGCAGTCAGCACAGAGCCCGACGCGGGGCTCGAACCCACGAACCGCTAGATCACGACCTAAGCGAAAGTCAGATGCTTAACCGACTAAGCCACCCAGGCGCCCCATATTCTGTTCTTTTTTTAATGCATTATTTTGGTCTTTGGATAAGTTTTTGATTATCAGATTCTTTATATCATTGCTTATTTCATTTTGTTTTATTTATTTATTTATTTATTTATTTTGAGAGAGAGAGAGGACACACATGCATGAGCAAGGAAGGGGCAGAGAGAGAGAGAGAGAGAGAGAGAGAGAGAGAGAGAATCCTAAGCAGGATCTGCACTGCCAGCACAGAGCCTGACACAGGGCTTGATTTCATGACCCAGGGCTCAATCTCATGAACAGTGTGATCATGACCTGAGCAGAAACCAGGAGTTCATGCTTAACAGACTGAGTCTATACCATTTTTTAAAATGTGGTTAAAGATAGCTTTGGAGGGGGAAAAAAAAAGACTATAAGGTGACCCTCCAGGATTTCGCTAGAATTTGTGGTTTTGGTGCCACTGGGGATCAAAGCATGTCCTCAGTGAGCCCAGGCAAGCTCCCTCTCTTTCTGTGACAGACCTTCTAGAGTGGAGGTGCCATTCTTGTGCTATGGTTAGAGCAGGGATTGCTAGAGCAAGGATTGGCCAGAGCAGGGGTTGGGCCTGCCACTTGGTTTCATATGACTTATCTAAGAATGATTTTCATATTTAAAACATTTTTAAACGTTTATATATTTGAGAGAGAGAGACAGACAGACAGATGGACTTGATGGCTCAGTCCATTATGCATTCAACTTTGACTCAATGTCATGATCTCATTATCTGTGGATTTGAGCCCTACATCAGGTTCTGTGCTGACAGCTCAGAGCCTGGAGCCTGCCTCAGATTCTGTGTCTACCTGTCTTTTTGCCCCTCTGCCACTCATGCTCTATCTCTCCCTCTTTCTCTCTCTCAAAAAATGAATAAGCATTAAAATTTTTTAATTAAAAAAAAATCTCTTTAATTTTTACTCTTAGCCAAATGAAGCAAAGTTTTTATTTACATATTTATTTATTTATTTATTTATTTAATATTTGCTTTGTTTTTGAGAGAGAGAGAGAGAGGAGGTGAGAAATGGGCATAAAGAGAGGGACAGAAGATTCCAAGCAGGCTCCGTGCTGACAGCAGAGAGCCCCATGTGGGGTTCAAACTTCAGAACCACAAGATCATAACCTGAGCTGAAGTGGGACACATATTGCCTGAACCACCCAGGCATCCCACATTTTTAAAAAAATGCTTATGTGATTCATTAGAGATCAATAATGATTTGATCATAGGTCCATTTTTTACTGACATAAAATTGTTTGGGTAATGCCTGCTATACTTTAGAGACAGTTTTGAGAGAAAAAGTTCTGTCTTGAGAATCAGGGTTACTGACTTTTGACTCTGGTTAGTAGCAATAAATCACAGTAGTCACTTCTCCTGTCACAAAAAGAATCCGAATTGAGCCATAAAAGTGCAAGACAAACTGTACTAGTTTAAACTAGCAGTTCTGTCTCTCCTTGATGATCTGCCTCTGCCGGTGTCTGAGAGGAGCCTTTTTAAGAGGCAAAGTAGCTGAGCTCCATGGTTCTGACCTGAAAAACTCAGATGAGTAGGTGGTAACTTTCTTGCCAGTAACAAGCCACCTAGGAACCCTCGCTAAATATTACTGAACCATTTTGTATTTTCATCCTATGCTACCTTATAGAGACGATACTTGCTTTGATTTCATAGCTTATTATCCAGGTAGTTTAAACAAAACTAATCAATAAAACATCTATGGAAGTACCTAGATAAAGGCCAAGCAAGTTAAGTTGCTCTCAAATTTATTGTGTCATCCTGGTATGTTGCTGATAGTTGGCAATTAACTGATCAGGTCCATGCAACCTCCTCAACAAATTGTTCCATCTAATTTAGTTATTTATGTTTTTCAGGAATAGGTGTGTGAGAGTGTGTGTGTACGTGTATATATATATATGTATGTGTATATATGCATATATATACATACATGTGTCTACATGATTTTCTTCTAATAAATTCAGATAGGTAGTTTTCAAAATAGTATTGATTCTATTTGCAGATATTACTTTTTACTCAAGGTAAAATGATGATGGAATTTGTCAGTTTGTTTTTCTAATGATTAGATCTTTTAAGCCTAAAAAGACAGTTTCAGTGTGACAGAAATATAGACTGAAGGAAAAACTGACATTTGAGATACTGTTTTCTCCTAATTAATATTTTATGTATAAAAACTATTATTTTTCCTCCCTGTCTCCCTGTACTCTTACTCATTAATAATGTAGAATTGACTGGGAATAAAACGTTTTTTTTTCACAGACTTCAGCAGTACATTTAATACTTAATTTATCAGATGACCAGCAAAATAAAATAAAACTCAGATATTCCCAGATAATGATAGCTGACATTTACTGAGGAATTATTATGTGCCTGGCATTCTGTAAGTACTTTACATGAATATTTCTCTCTTCATCCTGTCAATAGTTGAATGAAGTAGGTGCTATGATTATCCTCATTTTATAAACTGGGGCAAAGAGAAAGTAAGTTGTTTAAAGTAACTCTGGATTCAGTATTCAAATTCAGACTGTTATATCAGAAGTCTATGATTTTAACCACTTTGCTATACTGCCCCCCAGTCATTATATCTTTCTGACAACCTTTTTTTAATTAAGTAAACTCTACTCCCACTATGGGGCTCAAACTCACAACTCTGCGATCCAGGGTTGCATGCTCTACTGACTGAGACAGCCAGCTGGTTCTTTTGAGCCCTCTTCTTGGACAGGATGGTCTAGGACATCCAGTAATTCCTTGCTTTACATGATTGGACCATCTGCTTGGCTTAACTAACCCAGAGACCTATGAGTGAGCCTTTTCTTACTCAATTTTGTTATCCAGTTGTTTGCAATGATTCAGACCATTATTTTGATATTTGAACCTTCATTTCTGGCTGAAATGACATTTCTAATCTATATGAGTGGTGTGTTTGAAATATATTGTTTCTCATTTCTGTTTTTTAATTTATTTATTTTAAAATGTTTTTTATTTATTGTTGAGAGAGAGAGAGAGAGAGAAAGAGAGAGGGTATGAACAGGGGAGGGAGGGAGACACAGAACCGAAGCAGGTCCAGGCTCCAAGCTGTTAGCATAGAGCCTAAGGCAGGCCTCAAACTCATGAACTGCGAGATCATGACCTGAGCTGAAGTCAGATGTTCACCTGACTGAGACACCCAGATGCCCCATTATTTCTGTTATTTTAGACTCCCTTTGTTACTCAATTTTAACCAATAGGAAGGGTTAAGTTCTTGTGGAATAATTTTTCCCCAGATTGGATTTAACTTTCACGTGTGAATTTGTAGCATTTATATATACCAGCTGGTAATTTGCTCACCAGATCTTAAATTATCTGGAATAAATTTGATGTAGTCTTCTGCATCTCTAAACTATTGATCAGTGTTGGGCAATATGATACCAGTCTGGCATTCTACTGTGGTGTCATGTGAATTGAGCAGATTACCTCTATGAGCAGTATCTTTGAAGATAAGCCCTTAAGCCAAAGAGGATGCTATCTGGCCAAATTAATTTTATCACTGCAAGTTAATATTGTTGATCAATAGAGTTGAGTCTGTCTTAGAAATAGCAAACAGATTACAATACAAATGCCAGTTCTGAACAACTGAGTGGGAGCTGTCTGCATGCTTGAAGCAGAAGTCTGAAACATGTCCCTTTTCACTGGGATGAGTAATGAGACAGACTGGCTATAATCTGCCTTTTGCACTGCTGGAGGGGCAGTGCAGAGAATGAGTGGCATCTCTGGTTAGGTAATCATCTATCCCTGTTGAAAGGGAGGAAAATACCTCCCAAATACTACTCTTTGTTTGGTTTTGTTTGGAAAACCAGAAGAAAAAGTGTGTGTATGTGTGTGTGTGTGTGTGTGTGTGTGTATGTGTATGTGTGTGTGTGTGTCTGAAAATTAGTGTCTTACACATACAAAAGAATATTGGGTGAGACTTTGGCATTGCTCTAATTCTTAGAGGACACATTTCTACTGAAGAATAGACTTTTTAAAAAATAGAAATGCTGTAAAGAAAAGTTCTGTTAAGAAAAATTAAAAATCATTGACAATTTCACTCCCCAGGGATAAGCACTGTTGGCAGATGTTATCCTGTGAGCAGGTTGTGAAAATTTTCCTGGTTATTTTTCCCCTGTTGTTCAATAGTCTTGAAAATAAAATGAATACATACAGTTTCACTATATTTAATTAGTTAAAACATTTAAATATCACCCTCTTTTGAGATGTCTAGGTGATTTTCAATTATTTGCTATTGCAAATAATCTGACAAATATCTTTAATCATAAATTGTTGCTGGTATATCTCACAATTTTCCTTGACTCCTAGACATGGAATTAGTGGGTATTATAAATGAGCACACTCTTATTACAGATCAACAGATACCTTTTTAGAGAGGTTGTATCCATTTGCTCTCCTGCCAAGTTCTTTAGGACTTAAACCTCTCAGAAAGCAATGCACTGCCTCCTTTCTCCCACCCATCCCCCACCCTCTTCCTGGTTCCTGTCAGACTGAATATAGAGGGAGGTAACCAAAGAGAAGGTGGAGCCAACACTTGGTGACAGTACACAGAAAGTACATGGCAAAGAGATAGTGCAGAAAGTTTGGATTGGTGCCAGGGCTGAGTTATTGAAGCCAGGTGCCAAGGGAGGTAGAGGCAGGAGGTGAACGGTAGAGACATCTTTCTTGTCTTCTCAAAGTTGTTGGTATTATTTCAGTGGGAGGTATATGGTGGGCTCCATTTAAGATTCTCACTTCAATTTCAGTGGCCCTGTGGGGTCTCTCTCTCTATCTCTCTCTGTCTCTCCCTCTCCCTGTCCATCTGTGTGTGTGTGTATGTGTGTGTGTGTGTGTGTGTGTGTGTAGGTATGTTAGAGGAATACAGAAGGAGGCTCAGTCAGAGATTGATAACCAGATGTTGTTTCTTATTTTGCTTATTTTTTCTTTTAGAGAGAGAGTGTGTGAACAGGGGAGAGGGGCAATGGGAGAGAGAAAATCTTAATCAGGCTCCATGCTTAGCATGGAGCCCTATGCAGGGCTTGATCTCATAACCCTGGGATCATAACCTGAGCAGAAATCGAGAGTCAGATGCTCAACCGACTGAACCACTCAGGTGCCCCTATTTTTTTATTTTAGAGAGAGTATGTGTGCTTGAGCAGGGGAGAGGCAGAGAAGGAGAGTGAGAGAGAGAGAGAGAGAGAGAAAATCTTAATCAGGCTTCATCCATATTCAGCATGGAGCCCCATTTGGGTCTCGATTTCACAGCTCTCGGATCATGATCTGAACTGAAATCAAGAGTCGGATGCTCAACTGACTGAGTCACCCAGGTACCCTATATGCTGTTCCCAACAAAATATTGGTGTATGCCTGTGTGTCTGCCTGCCTGCCTGCCTTCTTTCCTCCCTCCCTCCCTCCCTCCCTTCTTTCCTTCCTCCCTCTTTTGCAGTGTTGAGGGGAAACACTTTTTCCCTACTCCAGCTATTTCCATTTGGAATGACCTCTTTTTTTTTTTTCCAATATCCATTTTCTTTAGTGAGTATTTATTAAGTTTGATTCCTACCCTCACACCCAACTTTACTGAGATATAACTGGCAAATAACATAGTGTAAGTTTAAAGTGCACACATGATTTGATACACTGTATGTTTTGAACTGATTATCACCGGAAGGTCAGTTAACTCTTTCATAACATCACATAATTACCTTTTCTTTTTGTGGTGATAAAGCTTAAGAGCTACTCTCTTAGCAAATTTCAACTAATATATGTATGATGGAGTATTGTTAACTACAGTAACCATACTGTACATTAGATCTTCAGAGTTTACCCATCTTGTAACTGGAAGTTTGTACCCTTCAGGTGACCTCTTTCCACTTGCCCCACCTCTCAGCCCCTGACAACTACCATTCTACTACTTTTTAAAGGAGTTATTTTATTAACGTTCATTTATTTTTGAGAAACAGAGCATGAGCAGGGGAGGGGCTGAGAGAGAGGAAGACACAGACTCTGAAGCAGGCTCCAGGCTCTGAGCTGTCAGCACAGAGCCTGCCGTGGGACTTGAACCCATGAACAGTAAGATCATGACCTAGGCCGAAGTCAGACACTTAACCGACTGAGCCATCCAGGCACCCCTACTCCTTTTTTCTATGAGTTTGGCTTTTTTTGGATTTCACATGAGTGAGATAGTATAATATTTGCCTTTCTCTGACTTATTTCATTTAGCATAATGCATTCAAGGTCCATTCATGTTCTCCCATTGTGTCTATATACTACAACTTCTTTTTTTATTTTTTTATTAAAAATTGTTTTAATGTTTATTTTTGAGAGACAGAGGGCATGAGCAGGGAAGGGGCAGAGAGAGAGAGGGAGACACAGAATCCAAAGCAGGCTCCTGGCTCTGAACTGTTAGCCCAGAGCCTGACGTGGGTCTCGAACTCCCAGATTGCAAGTTCATGACTCATAGACTGCAAGTTCATGACCTGAGCTGGTCGGACACTTAACCCACTGAGCCACCCGGCACCCCACAATTTCTTTTTCTTTAAGTTTATTTATCTATTTTGAGAGAGAGCAAGTGAGAAGGGGAGGGGCAGAGAGGGAGAAAGAGAATCCCAAGCAGGCTCCACACTGTCAGTGCAGATCCCAGCGTGGGGCTCAATCTCATGAATTGTGAGATCATGACCTGAACCAAAATCAAGAGTCAAAATCAAACTTAACTGACTGAGCCTCAATATACTATAACTTATTTATCTGTTTATCTGTCAATGGGCATTTAGATTGTTACCATGTCTTGACTCTTATGAATAATGCTGCATAATGAATAAATAATGGGATGTAGATACCTCTTTGACATAGTGACTTTATTTCCTTTGGATTTATACCAACAAGTGGGATTGCTGAAAGGTATGGTAGTTCTATTTTTAATTTTTCCAGGGATGTCTGTTCTGTTTTCCATAGTGGCTGCACCAATTTACATTTCCACCAACAGTGCATGAGGGTTCCCTTTTCTGTCCACCTCACCAGTACTTGTTATCTCTTGTCTTTTTGATAACAGTCGTTCTAACAGGTATGAGGTGCTATCTCCTGATTTTTATGAAGAGTATTTGGATCCAAACCAGGAAACCTGGTCCAGATTGCTTCACTAACTAGCTGCATGCCTTGAACAAATTATGTAACCTCTCTGTATGTCTGAATTATCCATTGAAAAACCTATCTTACTTATCCACGGGGTTGCTATGAGAATCAGTTGGATGACATAAAATAATGAATGTGAAAGCAAGTTAAAAGTTAACATAAATATAGATCTGTTAGTGACGAAAGGTAGTAATAATCCACAAATATTTTACCATTAAACTGACCCACTAAATCACTTGTGAGTTATAACCTATCTTATTAAAGATTCAAACAAAGTCACGCAAAGGACAAAAATCGTGCATTATTTTACATTGCGGAAAATATTAATATGTGTTGATTAATATAGATTGTATGAAGATAATCACCAAATAATCTTAATAACTCAACAAGTAAGCAGCGAAGAAGAATATTAGTAAACATGTAAATTAAAACACTTGAAATATGGATTGGCAAATCAAAATGTCTAATGCTGATAAAGCTTGAGTGTCTCAATGTGATTCTGAATGATTTTTCAGAAATGGGACTCATTTTTTCAACCAGGCAGGCAAAATAGGACCCAACCAGGAGTTATTTTAATGGAAAATACCTCCCCCTGTGATTTAAACACTGCGGAAGAGAGAGGCCTATTGAGTACGCCCTCATAAAAGTAGATTCTTTCTAAGTGGATTAATTTCAATAAGGGTATTTTAATTAAAAGGTAATATGGGCTTAGTTATGTGGAACATGTTATACCTCTGTTCTCAGGCTTGCTGGCTGGCGATCAGTTGGTTTTGAATGTGTTCACTTTTTGACTTATAAGTTCAGTTCCAGGTGCCATAGTTTTCTTTCTTTTTTTTAATTGAGAATAGTGTTAATTACTTAACATTATATGTGAGAGAATTAACAAGATGGCAGATAGCTGTGGTGCCAGTGGCTGTTTTATGAATAGCTTGAAGTCATTCCTCAGTATGGCAGCTTATTTTGCCCTGATATGTTCCTTGCTGTAGACCAAGCAGAAAGGTTTATTGGTATACTATTTGAGTAGAGATGATAGGAGGGGAAAGATAGTGTCTACAGTGTGTGTTTATTTTTGGAGTTCATTAGACCTCATTCTTTGAGACATTCAAGGACCTTCCTACTTTCCTTCTAAAATCACCCATCATGGATCTAATTGGGACTTAGAATAATAGTTTCAGAAAAGTGGAAATAGGCTACCCAGAAGTACTCAGACTACAAAATTTGCTCTTTCCAGCTCCTTTAATGGTTGTGGGTCTGTTCTAATATCACTTGAGGCTATCAGAATATCAGCCAGCCAAATCGCACACGCATGAAAAGAAGTTCAGACAAGGGCAGTATTGAAAATAAACCAAAGGAATATATTCCTTTTTGAAGTAATACTGCAAGACTGCAATTCAGCTGTTAAAAAGTAAAAAACAAAAACCATTTTTTTAAAATGAGTGGTAGTCGGTAGAACTGGATTTGCTAACTCCAAAACACACACACAAAGCCAGAAGCAATATTTTAAATTGTTTTCTTAAAATGTAGTCCAGAAGATCTGGCTGAAGTTCTATGTGCAAATCTCTTTCACATTGTTCAGATCAGAATAAGAACATTGGCAAAAACTTCAGACAAAGCGAACAAGATCTCTCTCATTTTACTGCCTTTCTCCCCTCTCTTGCCTGCCTGATCTAATATCCAGTAAGATTTCCCCATAATTTTAAAAAGAGCTATGATTTAGCCAATGTTTACTTTGGTTTTCAGCACTGTATTCAACCCTTCGGTATACTTATTGTTCATTTAATCTACACAGCAATTGTTGAGAGGGGCATGCTTCTCCCTATTTGATAAATGAGAAAAGTCAAGTGAAGACAGGTTAAATAACTTGCCCACAGCTTTGCAAACAATGAGAGATGGAATCACACCCAAGCCCGGGCTCTTTACCAGTCCTCTCTATTCCCCTGCCTCCTGTGTGAAGATTGTCGCAAAGAGAGGGCTAATGGCACTAGAATTGCTTGTTATTCATTCAGAATAAGCATAGATAATACAAAACATCAGTTAGTGAAATCATACTCACACATTTATTTATTGTTTGTGTGTTTATTTACTTTGAGAGAGAGTGAGTGGGGTAGGGGTGTAGAGAGAGGGAGAGAGATCTCATGAACCTCGAGATCATGACCTGAGCTGAAATCAAAAGTTGAACGTCCAACTAAATGAGCTGCCCAGGTGCCCTTATTTATTTATTTTTGTTGTTAAAAAATTTGAGGGAGCAGCTCAGTGGCTCAGTTGGTTAAGTATCTGACTTCATTTCAGGTCACGATCTCATGGTTCATGGGTTTGGGCCCCACATCAGGCTCTGCACTGACAGCTCAGAACCTGGAGCCTGCTTTGGATTCTGTATCTCCCTCTCTCTCTGTACCTCCACTGTTTGTGTGCTCTCGCTCTGTCTCTCAAAAATAAATATTTCTAACAAGTTTTTTTCAAGTAATCTCTGTGCCCAGAGTGAGGCTTGAACTCATGACCTTGAGATCAAGAGTCACATGCTTTACTGACTGAGCCAGCCAGGTGCCCCATACTCATACATGTTGAAGATCTTATCCAGTGTCAAGCTTCACTAGTAATTTCAAGTATACATAACTACAGGGCACAGGCAGAGTGGGGAGTGATGTAGGACTTCCACTGTGGTGCCCCAGATCATTTCTTGCTGCACCAGGACATACTCTGGGCCAGCATCAACATGAGGTGTGTATGTGATATGTGCAGTTCACATCACTTACACAGAAGAAGGATCTCCTATTTTATACTAGAGAGTTCCATAGGTTATGTGATATATTCTATTTGATGTCCCATAAATCTATAGATCCCAGGTATGGAATTCCAGGTAGCTGCTGATCTCGTTTCAAAATCCACCGGCTTAGAAATATGCCAGGCAAAGGGAAGGAAAGAGGGCCTGGTTTATTTCTACCTGCAGATTCCTTCCCTATCAGACCAGTCAGCTTGGTAGTCAACATCAGCCAACAGTGAGACCCCAGGTGGTCTTGACCTGCTTCTTCCCTCAGATGAAGCCAATGTTATTAAACCAACCTTGACATAAATGTCATGATATAGGTATCTACTTCCCACTTTGTTTGTCTCTGCCCAGGCTGTACTTGTTCCCCCAGTGGGCCCTTACCCTTTGTTTTTGTTTCTCTGAAACCTCACCATCTCCAAATAATTATACTGATTAAGACTTAGAATGTTACAGGGCACCTGGATGGCTCAGTCGGTTAAGCATCTGTCTTTGGCTCAGGTCGATGATCTCACAGTTCGTGAGTTCAAGCCCCACATCTGGCTCTCTGCTATCAGCACAGAGCCCACTTCAGAGCCTCTGTCCCCACCCCCTGTCTACACCTCCCCTGCTCACCTTCTCTCTCCTTCCAAAAAAAAAAAGAAAAAAAACTTAGAAAGTTACTTATTTATCAGGTACTCTTCCTGATAAATTAGCTCATTTAATCTCCAGATGCACTCTATCCTGTTTTGTAGTTGAGGAACCTGCAGTACAGGCAGTCAAATAACTTGCTCAAGGTCGCATGGTCTGTCAGAGGTAGAACAGGAATGAAAACCCAGATGATTTGGTTCCAGAGCCCATGCTTCTTGTCCAGATTTCTGGACTACTGAGAGAACTCTGTTCCATGCCCCATACCTCCAGAGAAACCTTTCTGGGATGCCCCGAATGATAGTGTGTTCTGCATGCCAGACTTCAGTGTATACTCCTAGAAGTACCATATCACATTGTTTTTAGTATCCCAAGGTCATCGTTTATGGCCCCTCTTCTATTCCCATCATAGTCAAACACCAAGCAAAGCTTCCAATATATAGGATCTATTATTATTATTATTATTATTATTATTATTATTATTATTTTGCAGGAACATGGTCTTTACATTCCATTTGACCTACTGGCCAGATTCATTTCTTTCCTGCAGAAAAAGTGATTTAAAATATAAGAATCTCTCATTCATCATAAAAGGCAGGCCAGGCTTTTAAAAGTATAATATTACAGTATAAATGAATACTTAAGTGAATTCTTTCATCTCTTCTAAATGTGGTACTATATTTCATTATTGTGGTGAGAAAGAACTGCATCATTCAAAATGTTTATATTTGCTTTTGAACCTGCTTATTGGCATTTAGTATGAATAGTAGATGGAGAATGAAAGTTACACCGAAAATGATTAACCATCAGTCACAGTGGCTTTAATATTTTATCCACGTAAAAAATATGTGCTTAATTAGAATTTTCCCTTTTGCTTTTAAAGAAAAATACAAGAGCTTCAGGAATAAGGAGAGGAAATTGCTGCTGATGAGTTTTTCAGGATCCCTAGCAGAGGAATTTCTGTGTTGATTTTTTAAAGAATCCTGCAGAAGGAGAACATTGTTAGGCATTTCAGAGAGTTCTTGGGAGGCTCTATAGTCTGAGCAACATGTAATTGTGCCCAGATCTAAGGACAGGGAACTCTGAAAAATGAAACACAGCTGTCCTGATATTTTTAAGAAAATTGTAAGGGAGACACTATGTGCAATCAATTAAATTGTTCTTTTCTCCCTTTCAGAAGACAGAAACAATTTGTAAATGCAAAGTTGCTGTTAAGACTGTAAATTGGCTAGAGTATCTGTTTATGCTGTTAGATTTATGCATAACCTGTAGATGGCACAAACAAGGTCTTATTGACCTTAGCAGCTAAGCAGTGATCCAAAACAGGCTCATTGCATTCAATTTCATGCTGCCAACCAGCAGTCTTAACTTTTTAGTGTTGAGGCTTGAATTCTCTTACTGATTTAAAAAGAACTTTGACAAATTCAGAAAATGTTGCCATCTAAAAATTGGATCCACCATTCCAAATGGGTGCGTTTCCTGTATTTAATAATGGCATTGCTTAGGATGTATTTGGATGTAATGATAGCATTCATTCATGCTTCTCATCCTGAGAAGAAAACAAATTGCCCCATATAGTTAGACTACTAGTAAGTGTTAACTCTGATTAGCATGTAATTGAAGCCATGTTGAAAAACAATACACTCAGAAATTGATTTAAGAGCATAACTTTTAAAAATTATTGATTGGTATAAGTGTGAGCCAAGCTAAGAAATTGGAAATAGGAACAGAAAAGTGGGAGAACAAATTCTTAATCCTACATCTAAGATACTTGCTTACTCATGCAGTTATCAGTAATTTAACCATTTAGCAACAAATGTTTGTCAGGCATGGTTCTGTTTCTGATGTCTATACTAGGGGCTGACAACAAAATAGGTGAAATATAATCTTTGACTTGAGAGCAAGATTGAGTGGCTGTCACTCTTAACTATCCTATGAATGATGCTTGATGTTTTGTTTCTCAATACCAAATTTTGACATTATGAAATTCCTACTAAGAAAATAATAAATTATAGTATCAGATTGAAGACTGACTTTGGGTCATTTATTCTTTCCTTCCTATCAATTCTGAAATTTTTGAAAATTAAGAGAATCATATAATAATATGAAAGACAGTTGTGAAAAAGTAATAAACCACAGCTGTTCCCTCACCCCAACCCAATTCAGTATTTTTCTAATGTTACTTTCCTGTTCTTGGCTACCTAAGTACCTATTTCCACATGCCTATACCCATAAAACACATTCCATTTTCTAGTCTGTCTTTTTCATTTAATGTGAATTATAAATATATTTTTAAATAACAGATTTGGGGGCAACAGTTTTAGGTTTACAGAAGAATTGGACAGAAAGTACAGGGAATTTACGTGTGGCTCCCCAACCCCTGCATACAGTTTCCTCTATTAATCCTCTGCATTGGCGTGACATGCTTGTTAGGATTGATGAGCCAGTATGGACACATTGGTATTAACTAAAGTTTATAGTATACACTGGGGCTCACTTTTTGTGTTGTACATTTGTCCTTCAATAAATGAGTAAATGGTGGTACATCCTGACAACAGAGTGTTATTCAATGATAAAAAGAAATGAGCTAGCAAGCTGAGAAAAGACATGAAGGAACCTTAAAGGCATATCACCAAGTGAAAGAAGGCAGTCTGAAAAGGCTACATACTGTATGATTCCAACTGTACGACATTCTGGTAAAGGCAGAACTATGGAGACAGTATGAAAGGTCAGTGGTTACCAGGGGTCAGTGGAAGGGAAAGATGAATAGCAGGAACACGGGGATTTTTACGGAAGTGACATCACTCTGTATGGTACCCTAAGAGTAGATACATAGTATATGGTTGTCAAAACTCATGAATACCTAAGTACTTTTATCCTTATGAATAGTTATAGAACATTCTTTTATTGAATGTGACAGAAACTTAGCCAATTCAAGTAGAAGAAGATTTACTAAAGGGCATTAGATAGCTTCTAGAATTTCCAGGATGGCTATAGTTTGACTAGAGATTCCAAAACAGTGCTCTAGTCAGGTCATGACCATTAGGATTAAGGATGCCCCATTACTGTCACTAAGCACTAGACACTGCAGTTTGTATTGGAGACACACTGGCGTGAGTCAGTAGATACTTGTGTCCGCCCAGAAAGATAGGTTCTAATCCTCACCTCAAGTACTTCAAGATTTTTAATGTTTAATTTTTTTTGAGAGACAGAGACCGAATTCAAATGGGAGAGGGGCAGAGAGTGAAGGGGACACAGAATCCGAAGTAGGCTCCAGGTTCTGAGCTGTCAGCATAGAGTTTGACACAGGGTTCGAACTCCTGAACCATGAGATCATGACCTGAGCCAAGGTTGGACTCTTAACTAACTGAGCCACATAGACGCCCCATTACCTCCAGTACTTCATAATGTGACCTCATTTGGAAATAGTTGCAGATGCAGCTAGTTAAGATGAAGTCACATTGGAGTAAGGCAGGTGCTTAATCCAAAGTGACTAGTATCCATATAAGAGGAGAACAACACACACAGAGGAGACAGTCATGTGATAACAAAGGCAAAGTGTGTGATGCAGCTACCAGCCAAGGAATGCCAATGACTGCCAGCAAGCATCAGAAGCTAGAAGAGGCAAGGAATGATATTTCCCTGTAGGTTTCAGAGGGAGTATAGCTCTGCTGACACTTTGATTTTGGACTCTAGCCTCCATAACCACGGGATAATACATTTCTATTGTTTTGAGCCACCTAGTTTGTGATCCTTCATTATAGAGCCCTACCAATCTATTATATTATCCACCACTGCATCACCTACCTACTCACTGCCCACCCCCCTTACTCCCCTTACCTCCTGCAAGCTCCAGACAGAAACCTGCCATGGTCCCTATTTCTGGATCCTCCCTCCTCTCTAAAGTATGGCAGGAGCATCTGAGCAGTGAATCCCAGGGCATACACCCATGCCCTAGTTAAGGGAAGTCTGGGAAAATGAGGATCTGGCATTTTCTGCTTCTACAGCATTTCACTGAGACTCATAAGGTATGGAATTCCCCCAGCACAGAAGAGGCTCAGATGTCAGGCAACCAAAAAGAGTGACAAATGTCCAATATAATTGACTTTATAGTTATGAATTTTAAGGGCCACCTAATATCCCATTATGTTGATGCCATTACTAAAAAGCTTTTTCCATATTAATTGAGAAGTTAAAGTCACTTTTAACTTGCTGTATTTTTATGTGGTGATGTTTGTGCACTTGTAAGTTTTTCTTTTTGTGGAGCCATATCTGGAGAGGAATATTACAGCCTCCTTCACTGCAACTACATATTCACAGATTTCTTTTCAAAAGCATTTTCTCAGTCTATAGCTTAATAGTATAAATATGTGCCTGTTTCACCATCATTTTAGTATCAAGTAAGTTTTTAGAGTTTCTTTGTATTTAACTGGTCAAATAGGTATAAAGTGGTACCTTAATGTTGATTTCATTTGCATATAGTTGATCTTTAAAAAAATAAATATTTTTCCACATGTGTTTATACTTTGCACGTGTGCATAGAAGACTGTGTGCTAACTCCACATGGCACGTGTGTTACCTGTTTCAATTCTGTAAGACAAATACCATTGTTGTTTTGTTTTTATTGATGAGAAAACTCTATTTCAGAGAGGTTATGGAATTTCCCCAAGGTCACAGAGGCAGAAGTGGCAGCGTTCATGTCTTGAATCCTCTGTTTTTTGGACTCTAGAGCCCAAGCTGTTTGAGGGAATTATTTGAGGGAATTGTCTCACACAGTAAAACTAGCAGATCCAATCTGGTTGCTGTTCAGAATGCAAGTTGGAAATTGATGAGAGGCAAACCAGAAGGAGAGGTATATTGATGAAAAACTATGGAGGGTGGTTAATTGTCTGGTGAAGAGTTGTGAACTTCATTTCATAGGGACTAGAGCGCCCCTGGTGTTCTGAGCAGCACAAGGAGAGGCTTGAAGTGTTGTGGAAGGAACGTCTGGTGACACTGTATTGGATTTATTGGAAAGAGAGATACTGGAGTTAAGGAGATCATTTAAAGAGATAAATAATCATTGATTAGTAAGGTAACAAGAGCTTGGACATAGGCAAGAGATAAATATAGGACAATTTTGAATTTGAAAGACATTCCTAAGATGAGTGAATAGCATTTAGTGATCCATGGAAAATGGGGGAAATGAAAGAAAAAGAAGTCAGAGATGTATCTATGTTTCATATCTGGGTCACTGGAGGATTATGATGCCACTGAAAACACATACATAGATGTTAGAGGGAGAGTGGATTTTAGGAGGAAGATTTTATAAACTTGACTTTAGACATATTGATTTTGAGGCAGATATCTTTATGAAAATGTTCAAGAATTCAGATCTAGAAGTATAGGTAAGGATGAAGCTGACACTGCAGATTTGGGGGTTCTCTGCATAGTAATATTAGTTGAAAGCAGTGGCTAAAGGCAAAGCAGAAGGGGATGAGATAGAGGCTGAAAGCTGGGAAAAATACCGAATGAGATGGAGGAAGGCAATGGGGCAGGGAGGAGCACAGGGAAGAATACCTAAAAATACCCATCATACCCTTGACAAGTATACTCTCATCTTCAGATTCCAAGTGGAAAAAAACAAACTTAGAAAAGGCAAAGGCAGAGGAGCACTTACTCGTAGAGGGCTTTGGCTCCAACCCCAGGAAGGATACCAGGGGCCCGGACTCGGCCATGCGGAGGACCCCATCTGCCTAGGCTGGATAAGCCTTAGGAGCCCCGAGGCAAAGCAGGATAGAAAACACTTTTCTGGGCTTCCTTCCAGGAGTTACAGCCAGGCCTTCTCACTGCTTTTGCTACACAGAAGGGAGAAAACCAGAGGACCACACTAGTAGTGAGGCCCATCCCACTGGAACTGTGGTTGACCACGTGACCATGGCAGCTCTCCCTCTGCTTGTAGGTGGAGTGAAGGAACCAGGACTTAGAACAGCTAAGACTATACTCTTCCCTATATTTAACAAAGGGGCCAGACAGGTAGACAGGTGGGTAACAAAGAAGCGCATCAAAGAAAAAAAGAAGAGCTGAGAGATGGAGAGATGGTGTCAAATTCCACGTAAGGATGGTGGACCGTCAACATTGAAGAAAGGTTACATTTAAGTTTTAGATGGTTACTAGTGGCCTTCTTGATGGGTGGATGTAGTAGACTAGTAGAACCAATAGATTTAAGTCAAATGCACAGAATTGAAGAATAGGCCAGTGGGAGGCATGGAAAAGAATCAGTGTGAACTACACTTTGGGGTAATTTGAGTTGAAAGGAATGAGATGGGCTTACGACCCCAGGGCATAGCCAGACTGAGACTTTGTTGTTGTTATTGTGTATTGTTTAAAAGGCAAGGGAGGCTGGTAGTGAGAAGGAACACAGAGTAGAGTGCGTTCATGCAATGAGAAGTGCATACTTAATAAGAAGTAAAATCTTGAGTACTTGATGAAAAGTAGAATTAGAAAAGGGCTTATATTGTTGAGAATTTTCAGAAAAGTAAAGTGCTTGGATTTTTTTTTAATGCTTTATTTATTTCTAGGAGAGAGAGAGAGACAGCATGAGCAGGGGAGGGTCAGAGAGAGAGGGAGTCACAGACTGAAACAGGCTCCAGGCTCTGAGCTGGCAGTCAGCACAGAGCCTGACGCGGCGCTCGAACCCATGAACCGTGAGATCATGACCCAAGCGAAAGTCGGATGCCCAACCGACTAAGCCACCCAGGCGCCCCAAGTGCTTGGATTTTTAAATTCAACTGTAGTCTGTAAGGACTGGTGAACAAGGGCCACTTTGCTCCTATAGATTTAGGAAAGAATAAGAGGTAGGTAAATGAGGGTGAAAGAGGAGGAGAGAAAATGTGGAAGTGAGTCCAGACCTTATGAAAGTGAGTCCAGACTTTGACAGGAGAAAAGGGGACATGGTGCAAATGTGCAGATGGCTACCTGTTAGTAGCTGACTGTTATGGAAAAAACCCAAAGGAGCACAATACGGAGGTAAAAATGGGCTCAATCTGTCAGCTGGAGTACAGGCACATTGCTTGTGATGGGGGAAAAGTCACGTTAAAGTCTTCTTGGGAAGAGGACATAAAGATATGTATTTTTTCCCGGGGCATCTTGAATTAGAGGAAATGAAGTCTTCACTGAGAGTTAAGAGGCTTGGCCAGGGAAGCCAGAGAGGAGATGATAGCTGTCAACACTGGAGAGAAGTTAAAGCATTAGAAGAGAAAAAAAGCTCTGCTGAAAAATAAATCTAAGTTGCCAAGACACAGAAGAGGAAGAAATGGATTTGGAAATTGTTCAGATGTGGAACGCAAAATTGTCTTAGTCTTCCTAATGGTGGTCTAATTTCCAACTCCCCCAAAATAAATTAGGTTGGGTTATGTGGCTTCTTTTCAACTGACTTTTACTGAAAAATGGTTAAGCAAGAGCTGGAGAGTTGAACTGCCTGGACCTGGATCCTAGCTCCATGTTGTACTTAGTCTTTGTGACTTGGTCAAGTTACTCTCTTTCTCTCTAAGCCTGTTTCCTCACCTATAAAAAAGAGATCATAATATAATACCTACCTCATGGTGAAGATGAAATATGGTGTGACATCAAAAACAGGTTCACAGAACTGGCAGCTAGTACACATTTGTTAATATTCCCTATTACTGTGATGATGGTGGTGGTGTTACAGAATCTGGTCTGGTCTGGAAGAACCAAGTGACACTTGGAGATCTTGGAAAGCAAGAGGTTTATTTTATACCAGTGGGCTCAGAGGAGATCATTCTCCAGAGGTCTGAGCCTCTAGCATAAGCAGAGGGAACAATTTATAATCTGTTACTTCTGCATTCTTCATTACTGTGAGTGACAAGCAGGGCGGAAAGAAGAACCCAGAGGGGAGTCTTTGGTCAGGGACAGGAATTTTCTCTATCAGTCCTGTCAGCCATCTTATAACAGCTTTTTCCCCTATCACTGGTAATAGTCATATGAACTACCCTGGGAATTCAGAGATGAATAAAACAATCCCTGTCCTCAAGGACTCAGGGGCTATTGAGAAATATATTTATACCTCTGAGTGACCCAACGATTCTTAGAAAATTACCTGACTCATTGAGCAAATAGTTACTGAGCCCCTTACACTGTTTCAGGTGCTGGGGATATATTGGTGAATGAAACCTATGGAGATTCCCTGTCCTATAGGTAATTGCTTTCTAGTGAGGGGAAACAGGAAATAAATGGTAGAGCAAGTAAGTACAGTGTTTTAGGAGGTGGTATGTATTAATTGTAATGGAAATGGAATGGTTATGGAAGCTAATGGTAATCAGGATGGGGAGCAGTGGTGGGATTGCCAGTTAAAATAGAATGGTGGAGGGGATTATGATGTATATTTATAATGAAGTCATCAAACGGGCTAGTGCTTATGGAGGTGTAGAGGTGGGTCATCCAGCTTGCCCTGGCCAGGAGAGAAATGAAAGGCTTCCCATCTAGGGGATGTGTGAACTAGAAAGGGCCAGTGGCAATCAGAAAGGCTGGAAGAACCATGTATGGAGGTTCCTCAAAAAATTAAAAATAGAAGTACCATGTGATCTGATGAGGGTTTTGGGGTGACAGTGGGGTTCGTGGGGTCCAGAGCTAATGACCAAGGAAGACCTTTGAAGCCGTCTTTGGTGCAAAAAGGTGATTTTATTAAAGCACAGGGACAGGACCTGTGGGCAGAAAGAGCTGTACAGGGACTATGCAGAGAGACTGGTTATAAACTATGGAGTTGGGGGAGGTAAAGTCCAGGGCAAGTGTCCAATGACATTTTCATATGCTAAAGAAGATTCACTGGATACTAGAGACCTAGCTAATGTCGAGCTACAGTTGTTTTTCCCTCTAGCAAATCATTAGCATTAAGAAAGTAGGGAGTTCCTGGAGAAACATTTTAATCTGCCAGCCTCAAGTATTTGTCAATGGGCTTCAGGTTATAAGGAAATTGAGTTCTCTCTGCCACTTCCTTCTGCCTTTGTTTCCCATTTCACTATGGACAGGTGATGTTGGGGCTCTAGGAAACTGAGTCTATAGATTTCTGGCGATTAGGCTATTGATAAGATTGCTTTTTTCTTGTGGTTTACTAAGGTATTTGTCAATAGATGGAGACTCAAGTCCTGTCAGACTATGATCTCCATCAGTTAACCCTTTGATTCCCTCCTTTCTTTTGTTCTTGCACAGCCAGGAGTGCCCAGGGATGTCACACACATCCCCCCTAGGAGTGGGAGAGGGTGTTTGCAGCTTGCCTGTCAGCTTGCTGTATGCTCCCTCATCATGACCCACCAATTCCACTTCTGGCTCTGTACCAAAAGGAATGAAGTCACTATCACAGACATATCCACACTCCATGTTCACTGCAGCTTTGTTATAGTAGCCCAGACATGGAAAAGCTACATGTATGTAGACAGATGCATGGATGAAGAGAATGTAGTATATACATGTAACAGAGTATTATTCAGCCAAAAAAGAAGAAATCCTGGGTTATTAGCAACATTGTGTTTGGACCTTGAAGACGCTATGCTAAGTGAGGTAAGTCAGAGAAAGACAAATACCATATTATCTCACGTATGGGGCACCTGGCTGTCTCAGTCTTTTGAGCACACAACTCTTGATTTTGGCTCAGGTCATGATCTCACAGCTTGTGAGATCTAGCCTTGCATCAGGCTCTGCACTGACAGTTTAGAGTCTGCTTCGGATTTTCTCTCTCCCTCTCTCTGTCCCTCCTCCCCTTTGCGCACACACAGTCTCTCTCTCTCTCTCTCTCTCTCTCTCTCTCTCAAAATAAATAAGAAAACATTAAAAAAGATATCTCACTTATATGTGGGATCTGAAAAAGCAAACTCATAGAAAAATAGCAGATTGGTGATTGTCTGAGGTGGAGATGGGTGGGAAAAGATTGGGTACAGATTTCTAGTTAGAGTATGAATAAGTTTTGGGGATCTAATGTACAGCATGGTGACTGTAGTTAATGATATTGTGTAGTTAATGATATGTTTGATAGTTGCTAAAAGTAGATTTTAAAAGTTCTCAACTTACACACACACACACAACACTGTAACTCTGTGAGGTGATGGATGTGTTAACTAACTAAACTGAGTGTAACAATCATTTGGCAATATATACATATATAAAATCACTTTGTTGTACACTTGGAACTTACATAGTGTTGTATATCAATTATATCTCAATAAAGCTGGGGGTCAAAAAAAAGAAAAGCCAGCAGAGAACTAGCCTGTGAAGAGGGAATGGCCTGGGAGGGCTTCAGCTTTGTTATTAAAGGAGGTAATAGGATGCTCCCTAACGTGCTCTACAAAAACAGAACATAGTAAAAAAAAAATCACTCAGCTAGTGCTTTAGACAAGAAATGATCGTATAAATGCTTCTGCTCTTTAGGAAAAAAAGGGGGAGGGCGACTATAGTTTATAGTGTTTTTCACACCAAGTTTCTTAACTATGACTACCTTACCAAGTGTGTGATTTACTGATATTATTATAGAGAAATTGGTTTTGTGATTTACCTCTCTCTTGGTAGGCACTTGCTGTACAAGAGGCGGCAGGGCCAGACTTGGCTTGAGGTACTTTTGCTGGGGAATCTGAGAACTGTCTGTTGTAATTCACAGAAATCCTGCCAAACGAAGGCACTGAAAGAAGAAAGGCCTTCCACTGAGGCACAGAAGAGCTCTTACAGGATCTGCCCCAGGACTAGACAGTCTTTGAATTCACTTCAGAATGCTCCCAGTTGTCACGTACAGAGGAAGTTATGTAAGACCAAAGAAAGGTACATAATAAAAGGCTAGACCAGCTGAATAAATACCTTGTTTCCACCCCCTAAACAGTAAATCCAAGTGTTGCTTAATCTAAAAGGTCAGTCCACCAGGTCTGCAGACATTTTGTGTTGTCACAACCTTCTGGGGGAGAAGGTGCTGACATCTAGTAGGTAGAGGCTAACCCTGGTGGGCAGAGGTCACGGATGCCTTGAACTGCCTGCGATGCACACAACAGCTCCCTACTGCAAAGAATTGTCCCAGCCCCAAAGGTCAGTACTGCCAAGGTGGAGGAACCCTGGAATTTCAGCGGGGAAAGGGGTGACCAAGACATGGAGTCCACAAAGGGCAGTAGAAAGTGGGACAGTTACTAGATTGTAAGGTCCAGTAAGGGAAGAGATGTACTGGAACTGGGGTAGTGGAGAAGATGAGATAGGAAGCAGATATGGAGTTGGAGAGTGGGAATGCTTCACACTAATTATGGAGAGTAGTGTTCTAGTCATTGATACTGACAAAGGACATTTATATGTCACATACACATAGACATGAATGTGAGCATTTATTCCTACATGTAGTAAATGTTGTGATCTTTGTTAACCTTTGTTAACTCCTCTGAGCCTATTTTCTTTCTTATCTGCAAAAACTGGACATCTTCTTTTGCCTCCTAGAAATATTGAATGAGACAGTATATATAAGCTTTTTTTTTTTTTTTTTTTTGTCTAGGTGCTGATTATCGGGTGTCGAAAGTGACTTTGACAGAGTATAAAAAAAAGGAAAAACATGGCAATCTTTTAGAGGCATTGATGAATTCTCACTCAGAGATTTCTACTTGTTGACACTTTAAGAATGCTGGAGCACTGTGGAGGGCCTAGGCACTCATCCACACTTCTTAGATCCAATTGGATTTATAAGTACAAAAGACGATGGCCATAAATGCATGAAGGAAGCAAACCCCTCAAACTGGCCTGTTCGCCAGCATTGGCTATTTCCGCCAAACATGAGTTATGCAAGCTGGGTTTCTTTCATTTTAACATCTATATTCTTTGTGCAGCACAGGACAGTGTGGTGTTTATTGCTTGCAATTAAATTGCTTATTGCACGAGAAATAACATTCTTTGACAAAAGAATACACATATTGTATGGTACCATACGTTAGCAATTCATTTTATTTATAAACATAGGATTAAATTACCATGCTACATTTCTTTTAATCGAAGTATGATTGATATGCATTATACTATTAGTTTCATGTGTACAGGACAGTAATTCCACATTTGTATACATTGTGAACCGATTATCACAGTAAGTCTAGTTACCATCTGTCACCATACAAAGTTAATACAATATTATTGGCTGTATTACCTGTGCTGTACAGTACTTCTCCATGACTTATTTATTTTATAACTGGAAGTTGTGCTTCCTGATCCACTTTACCCATTTCATGTCCCTCAGACCCCTTCCCCTCTGGCACCTACTATTCTTTTCTCTATGAGTATGAATTTTGTTTACTTTAGTTTTTCGGATTCTACTTATAAGTGAAATCATATGGTATTTGCGTTTCTCTGTATGGCTTATTTCACCTAGCATAATACCCTCTAGGGTATTAATGCTGTTGCATGCTGTTGCAAGTAGCAAAAATCTCATCTTTTTTTATGAATGCATGGTATTCTACTATATGGATGTGAGATATCTCACATCTTCTTTATCTACGCATCTATCAATGGACTCTTGTTTCCATATTTTGGCTGTTGTAAATAATGCTGCATATAGTGGTGCATATATGTTTTCAAATTAGTGTTTCACTTTCTTTGGGTAAATGGTCAGAACTGGAATTGCTGGATCATATATGGTTTTTGAGGAACCTCCATAATGTTTTCCATGTTGGTTGTACCAATATACATTCCCATTAACAGTGTATAGAGGTTTCCTTTTCTCTACATCCTCTCCAGTACTTGTTATTTCTTATCTTTTAGATAACAGCCATTCTGACACCTAAAAGGGGATATCTCATTGTGATTTTGATTTGCATTTCCCTAATGATTATTGATGTTGAGCATATTTTCTATCTGTTGTCCATCTGGAACAGACATCTTCTCTGTAAAAATGTCTATTCAGGTCATCTGCCTATTTTATAATTGAATTGGTGTTTTTGTTGTTTGTTGTTATTGAGTTGTGTAAGTTCTTGATATATTTTGAAGATTAACTCCTTATCAGATATATGATTTGCAAATATCTTTTCCCATTAAGTAGGTTGATTTTTATTTGTTGATGGTTTTCTTTACTGAGCAGAGCTTTTTAGTTTGAATAGGTCCCATTTGTTTATTTTTGCTTTTGTTCTTGCCTCCTTTATCATAAATTAATTGACCTTATATGGGTGGGTTTATTTCTAGGCTCTCTATTCTGTCCCATTGGTTTATATGCTTGTATTTATGCCGGTAACATACTGTTTTGATTACAATAGCTTTGGAGTCAGGGAATGCTTTGTTCTTCTTCCTCAAGATTGTTTTGGCTCTTTGGGGTCTTTCATGATTACATATACATTTTATGATGATTTGTTTTAGATCTGTAAAAAATACCATTGGAATTGTGGTAGAGATTACATTGAATGTGAAGATTTTTTTGAATACTATGAACATTTTAGCAATATCCATTCTTCCAATTCACAAGCATGGAATATATTTCCATTTATATGTATAATCTTTGATTTCTTTCATCAATGTCATATGCTTTACAATGTATGATTCTTTCACCTCCTTGGTTAAATTTATTCCTAGATATTTTATTCTTTATGATGCATGTAAATGAGATTATTTTCTTGGTTTCTCTGATAGTTTGTTATTAGTGTATAGAAATACAGTGGATTTTTGTATATTAATTTTGTACCCAGCAACTTTACTGAATTCCTTATTAGTTCTAGCAGTTTTTTCATGGGGTTTTTAAGGATCATGTCATCTACAAGTCATGACAGTTTCACTTCTTCCTACCCAGTTTGTATGCTTTTTATTTTTTTCTCTTGCCTTATTGCTCTGGCTAGGATTTCTAATACTATGTTGAATAAAAGTGCCAAAAGTAGGCATAATTGTCCTGTGCCTGTTCTTAGAGGAAAAGCTTTCAGCTTTTTAGCACGTAATATATTAGCTGTGAATTTTTCATATATCATCTTTGTTACCTCCCTCTGTATGCACTCGTTGAGAGGTTTGTTTTTTTTTTTATCATGAACAAATGTTGAATTTTATTTGATGCTTTTCTTCATCTGTTGAGATGATCATATGATTTCTAGCCTTCATTTTGTTGATGTGGTGTATTACCGTGATTGATTTGCTGATGTTAAACCATTCTTGCATCCCTGGAATAAATCTTTCTTGATCATGGTTGTATGGTCTTTTTAACATTTTGTTGAATTTGATTTGGTAATATTTTATTGAGGATTTTTGCATCTATATTCATCATAGATATTGACCTATAATTTTCTTTTACTTTTCATTCTTTCTTCTTCTTTTCTTTTGTTTTCATTTTTGTTTTTGTTTTGGTAGTATTCTGTCTGGCTTTGTATTAGGGTAATACTAGCCTTACAAAATGACTTTAGAAATTTCCTTTTTTTCAATTTTTGGAAATATTTTGAGAAGGATAGGTGTTAAATCTTCGAATATTTGGTGGAATTCACCAGTGAAGCCATCCGGTATTGCACTTTTGTTTGTTGGGAGGTTTGCACTTTTGTTTGTTGGGAGGCTTCAATCTTCTTACTAGTATTGGTTTATTCAGATTTTCTGTTCATGAGTAATCATAGAAGATTATATGTTTTGGGGCGCCTGGGTGGCTTAGTCGGTTAAGCGTCCGACTTTCGCTTGGGTCATGATCTCGCGGTTCGTGGGTTCAAGCCCCGCGTCGGGCTCTGTGCTTGACTGACAGCTCAGAGCCTGGAGCCTGTTTCAGCCTGTGACTCCCTCTCTCTCTGACCCTCCCCTGCTCACGCTGTCTCTCTCTCTCTCCTAAAAATAAATAAAACATTAAAAAAAAAAAAGAAGATTATATGTTTTTTAGAATTTATTTCTTATAAGTTATCTAATGTTTTGGTATATAATTGTTATCATTATCTCATATCCTTTATATTTCTGTTAATCAGTTATAACCTTGCTGGGTAAAGTATTCTTGGTTGAAAAATTTTCTTTTCAGCTTTTTGAATATCTCCTGCCCCTCCCTTCTGGCTTGCAAAGTTTCTCTTGAAAAATTTGCTAATAGCTTTATGGGACTTCTTGTACATAACAAGTTATTTTTCTCTTGCAGCCCTTAACATTCGCTCTTTAACTTTTTGACATTTTAATTATGTGTATTGGTATGGATCTCTTTGAATTCATTTTATTTGGAACTCTCTTTGCTTCTAGGACCTGGAGGTCTGTTTCCTTCCCCAGATTTGGGAAATTTTCAGCCATTATTTCTCCTAGAAACTTTTCTTCTCTTTCTTCTCTTTCTTCTTCTTCTGCTTTTGTTTCTTCCTCCTCCCCTCCTCCTCCTCCTTCCCCTATAATACAGGTATTATTTCACTTTATGGTGCATGGGCCTCTTAATGTATCTTCACTTCTAAAAATACTTTTTCTTGTTGCGGCTTTATCTTTGTGAGTTTCATTGTTTTGTCTTCTAGCACTCTGATCCAATATTTCTCGTTATTCAGTTTGCTGTTGAAACCCTCTAGTGTATGTTTTTCAGTTCAAATACCATATTCTTCAGTTCTGTGACTTCTATTTGTACTTTCTTATATTTTCTATTTTTGTTCAAGTTCTCACTATGTTCACTCATTCTTCTCCAGAGTCTGTGACTGTTACTTTGAATTCTTTATCACGTAGATTACTTTTATCCATTTTATTAATGTCTTTTCTGAGGTTTTGTCTTGTTCTTTCGTTTGAAACATATTTCTCAGTCTCCTCATTTTGCCTGATTCTCTGTGTTTGATTTTATGTATGAAGTGAAACATCTATTTCTTCTAGTCTTAAAGGAGTAGCTTTGTATAAGAGAAGATTCATGAGGCCCAGAAGTGCAGCTTCCTTAGCCACCAGAGCCCGGAGCTCAGGGGGCATCCTTTCTGTGGGCCGCATCTGCTCACCTGTCAGTTGTGTCTTGGGAAGGTATGGAGCACTCATCTAGCTGGCTATGGTGCAGCTGCAGCAGAGGGTGGGGGTGGGACGAGTGTGGCCAGGTGCTAACTCTGTTGACTTTGGCACAGCTCTGGCATGAGGATAGAGGTGCTTGCTGAACTGGCTGTGGCATGTCTGGAGCACTGGTATGGGGTATGCAGGTTAGAAGGAGATTGCCAAGATGGCACCCAACCCCACTAGCATTAGCAGGGTAGAATGAGATCACAGAAATGGTGCCTGCCTGTGCTTCTGTCCTGGAGAGCGTCCCATTGAGTACCTACCTCTCCTGCAGTCTCTTGAATTTTGCTAAGTTCATCTCCTGGGCGTGCCTGGGTGGCTCAGTTGGTTGAGCGTCCAACTCTTGATTTTAGCTTAGGTCATAATACTAGGATTATGGGATCAAATGTGCTGAGCATGGAGCCAGCTTGAAATTCATTCTCTCTCTCTCTCTCTCTCGCCTCCCATCCCTCTCCTCCTCTTGCATGCTCTCTCTCTCTCTCTCTAAAATTAAAAAATTAAAAAAAATAAGCTCGTCTTCTTCACATATGATGTAGGTGCTTTTCAACTAGCTGCTTTTGTGTTGGGCCCCATGGTGCATTAGTGAGTCTGCACACAAGGCCTTTAATGGTAGATTGTCTATTTCCTATAGTTTTGTGGTTCTCCTGGATATGTTCCCCATTAGTTTTCAAAGCCAAATATTTGGCGGGCTTGTCTCCAGTGTAGGACCCAAGCATTGGGATACATGATATGGGGGCCAAACCCCTCACTCTTCAGGGAAAAATTTCATACTTTTGAGATCCCTCTGACTGTGGGTTGTCATGCCTGGGGCAAGGGTTTTGGCAGGAGTGTCTCTCTGTTTCTCCTACCCAGTGTGGACTTTTGACCCTTTATCGTGGAGGCACTACACACCTAGTTTTCAGGACTCTTTCAGAGGACGGTATTCCACATGTTTTTGTAGATTTGTTGTGTCTGTGGGAGGGTGTAAGTTCAGGATCTTCCAAAGAGCCCTCTTGAATCACTTCCGATGTAAGCTCTTAATCTAGTGCACATGTTAGATGCGCCATGAATGTTATCACTATTATGATGATGGTTATTTCACTTGAGGGGAAAAGGAGGACAAGAAATGAAAGAAAAAGGAAAAGAGTTTAGCTGAAATGCTTTCCTTGAAGATTCAGTTTCTCTCTTAGCTCTACTGTTACATGTGTAGGTGATAAATTATATTACTAATTTATATTTTTTGCAATGAAATTGTATTTATATTTTCACAGCTGGGAATGCCTGAGGGATTCTCTTATCTCTAGGAGGAAATTATTTGGTAAAATTATTTTCTACAGGGCTTTTGGGAAGTTTTTTTTTTTACGTAGAAGACCAAATTAAGTATTTCTTTCATTTTCTCATTTTTAACGTTTTACTTACAAAATAGATAGGCTCTTATCTTTTTCTGGCTCCCTCGTATATTGGGCTAAATACACTGAAAGTATTTATTATACATAGAAGATAAATTTCAGGGAAGCTTTTGTGTCCTTTGAATGTTGTTCCATCAACAATGTCTATTACTACTGTTTACAATGACAAAATTATAGCAGAATACCCATATTGTAGTATAAAATGTTACTATTCTTCAGGTGATCCAATATGATATTAGGGTATTTTCTAGTTTATTGACATGGCATTTTTTCTGCACTGTCCATTTAAGCAATTTATTCAAGTGTGTGGTGGGATTTAAATTTTATTTTATTTTATTTTAATGTTTGTTTAGGATTGGAATTTTTTAAATTGACTTACTCATGACATTCTTATTCCTGTGTTCTATACTGTTTCAAAACATAGTGAAGGTCTTTTAAAAATAAAGTCAGTGTTTATGAAATGAATCAAATTAAGAGTGGATCAAAGAATTTAAAAACTGGTATATACCTATATTTAAACTGTACTTACAGTTTTTGCCTGATATATATTTTGAGAATAATTTTCTTTGCCCAAGATATCCTTTATTCTTTGTACCAGCCTCATCGTTTCATTTACATTAGAGGGTTAAAAAATACTTTTTGATGAATGTCTTAGCATTGACCTTCCTCATTTATAATTATCTACTATGGTCTTTTCCCTTTACTAATTGTGGTTGCTTGAGAGAGGAGAAATTGTATTATCTATTATTCTCATTGTTGTCAAACCATTCCTAGTCCCATGCATGACCCATAATAAGCATTAAAAAATGTTTATTGAACAGAATTGAATTAATGATGAATAATTAGTAAACATTTATGGAGTGACTACTGTGTTCTAAGTAATTTGCTAAATTCTAGGGATTCACAGATATATCTCAAGATGTCCAGAGTCTATCTAGTCAAATACAAACTATTGCTCATTGTCAATAGTCAGTGGTGTTTATGGAGAGATGGAGGGCAATGTGGAAGAAGAGAAGAGAAGGGGGAGAAAACATACAGTGTCCTTGATGTCTTCAAGGAGACCAGTTTAGTTCTCAGTTGAAACCTCTGTGAACTTAAAAATCTGTCTCTATGGATGGGTGAAATATCATTATTCCTAAATCTATTCCAGCCCACAGTAAACTAAGTAGAGGGTCTGCTTAGGAATTAATTAATCACATAAATCAATTAATCATATTGATTAATTAATTAAGAAATTAACAGATGAAGCAATGTAGAGTTTCTCTTCTACTTCCTACAAGAAGCAAATTATTCTTTTTAATTTGTTAATTGTATAAAAACAGATGGTGCTGGTGTCAGATCATTCTTTAAAACAGGCTTGGCAGGGTCTTTACTTGAAAATATTTTGTCAATATGTAGTTTGAATTACTGTGTAAATTTGAAAGAAGTAAACCACATATCTGAAAAAATATTCTATGTGCATGCTTTGTACTGACCCACCCTGGCTTCTTGCTGGCTAATTTGATCCACATTAGGGCTTTCTTTGCTGTAAGTTGAAATCATTTGTGCTCTCTCTGTCTGGGGTTATAAGTAGACCAGTGGTTTAAGTGGAATCAGAAGTTCTGAACCCTATTTTAAATTCAAATCATCTAGTTCTTCAGGTACTTGACATTCTTATATGCAGGGTCATGAACAAAGTAGCTTGGATTGTTCAATTCAAGCAATCACAACTCGAAACACCTCATGCATCAGTTTTTGCTATGATGAGCATTGTGAATGAGAACTATCACTAGCAGTCTCAACTGCTTCCAACATGAAAATGTGAGATTATATAGTACACACCAGGATAGAACTTGTCTAATTAAAATAGATGGAAACTGCTATACCAATAAAACAGATAATATCTCAGTGTCACAATGCATCAGGTAGATGATGGTAACATTTCACCTTGCTCAGGTAGTATTTAAATGGGTATTTAATGAACAGACATTTCTCCAAAGAAGACATACAGATGGTCAACCAACATATTAAAAGATGCTCATCATCACTTATCATCAAGGAAATGCAAATCAAAACTACAGTGAGGTATCACCTCACACCTGTCAGAATGGCTAAAATCAACAACATAAGAAACAACAGGTATTGGTGAGGATGTGGAGGAAAAGAAGCACTTGTATACTGTTGGTGGGAATGCAAACTGGTGCAGCCAATCTGAAACCCTCTGAAACAGCCAAAGGATGGAAATTTTCCCTGCATATCCTTGCTAGGCACTCTGAAATAGATGTACACTTCTAGCTCGAAGTTCATATGTAAATCATCTCTGATGTTACCTACACCAAAAAGCAAAACAAAACAAAAAAACAAACGTAGACAAACTAGCATGGAAAATACCAGAGGAGAGCAACACCCATTTAAAGATTCAGGGAAGGGGGGTACCTGGGTGGCTCAGTTGGTTAAGCGTCCAACACTTGGTTTCATCTCAGGTCAGGTTCTCAGGGTTTGTGGGTTCAAGCCCCGCGTAGGGCTTTGTGCTGACAATGCAGAGCCTGCTTGGAATTCTCTCTCTCTGCCAGTCCTCCTGGGCACTGGCTTTCTCTGTCTTTCAAAATAAATACATAAACATTAAAAAACACAAAGACTTAAGGAAGGATCAAGGGACACACATTTATGGGTCTGTCTGTGACATTTTTAAGTACTTTTTTTATTACTTTTTAAAATCTTTATTTTGGGGAGAGAGAGAGAGACCGAGTGTGAGTGGGAGAGGAGCAGAGAGAGAGAGAGGGAGACAGAATCTGAATCAGGCTCCAGGCTCTGAGCTCTCAGCACAGAGCCCAACATGGGGCTTGAACCCACAAACCATGAGTTTATGACCTGAGCTGAAGTTGGATGCTTAACCAACTGAGCCACCCAGGTGCTCCTTAAATTATTTCGTATAAAAAGATTGGAATCTGAGTGCCTGGGTGGCTCAGTCGATTAAGTGTCCGACTTCAGCTCAGGTCATGATCTCATGGTTCATGAGTTCAAGCCCTGCATTGGGCTTTGTGCTGACAGCTCAGAGCTTGGAGCCTGCTTCAAATTCTGTGTTTCCCATCTCTCTGCACCTCCCCTGCTCCCACTCTCTCTGTCTCTCAAAAATAAGTAAACATTAAAAAAAATTTAAAGAGAAAAAAAAAAAAGATTGGAATCTGAACACCACCACTTGGCTACAAGCCATGCAATTCAGGCAAATCACTTTGACTTTATTTTCCTTATCTATAAAGGTAAGATAGTAATACATAACAGGGTTGTTTGGAAGCTTAAATGAAATTATGTATTTGCATGAATTTGAAACCTGACTAAAGCAAATCAACCAAGAAGATTACGGGTAGACTCTGAGGTCTACCAATCCAGGAAAAGAAAGAAAAAGAGTGATTGAAGTGGACATATGGTTTATGAAAAGCAAGGTGTCTGTTGCTGTTTGAACTGTTCTTTCTTTTTTTAATGTTGTATTTATTTATTTTTGAGGGAAAGTGGGAGTGGGGAATGGGCAGAGAGAGGGGAGGTGTTGGACAGGATCCAAAGCAGGCTCCGCATTGAGAGTAGTGAGCCCAGTGAGGAGCTCAGACTCACAAACTTTGAGATCATGACCCGAGCTGAAGTCAGATGCTCAACTGACTGAGCCACCCAGGTGCCCTGAACTGTTCCTTAAAGACAAGTTGCTTGCACTACTTGAGATACAGATGGACAAAAGCAAGGAGAAATGGCTCGGTATCTCCCCAGGCCGCTCTGGCTGTTACTCCTGGCAGGGTTTCAGGATCAACTGAATGTGGCAGGGATAGTCATTTAGAAAAAATGAAGTAATAAATGAGACAATGGAAACAAGATGAAAAAAGCATTCTTTAAAAAATCTGGTTTGCAGAAAACATCCATTCAATCTCTGTTCTGTCTGCTTTCAAGTTGGAGTAATTGATCCTTTATCCAGGAGACATCTGTTCTCTGTGGAAGATAATGAAGACATTAGAGTAGAAAAATGATGGACCAAGGCAAGGATTTAGCCGGCTCTCTATGCTGCTCCAGCATCCTGTGTGAATGCAGATCACTGTTCTAGTTAAAATTTGACTTTTTCAGCAAAGTGTTCTCTGTCGTTGAGTTGACTTCTAGGAAGCCCAGCACCTGCCCTCTGCCCCATCTTTGCAAGTGTATATAATGTATTCATTTTGTGTATCGGGGCTTGATTTTTCCCAAGTTCACTTCCCCTTTATCCCAACTTGCTCATCTGGTTTGGATGTATTTCAAAACCATCTCAGATTTATTTTATGATGATAAATAAAATGAATAAACATGCTAAATTCCTTCTTCTCTGAGAAGCTCTCCCACAGCTCGATATTTCACCTGTCTGGGGTTTCTTTAGAGACCACTTAAAAGGATTTTTCTAGAGTTGCTGTTTCTGTTTCTTTCTCTCTCACTCCAAAACCCACAGATGTCTGGCTTTAGTCTCTACTGCCTTTTAAAAATTGAGTGTTGTGATCGTCAAGAATGAGGCCCTTCAGTAGACCCTTGTTAAGGTTTCTCTTGGCCTCTCTGCTATAACTGTGCTATCATTATTTTATCCATTGTTATCAAATTCTTAATTTAGCATCATCTACATGTTTCCCCAGTGATACTCCCTCATCATTTTAACCCCACGCCATCTTGCTCATTCCTATTTATTTGGAAAGGATTGTTTGGGGCCATATTTTTTCTCTTTCTTCAGTCCTTACCTTTATAAAGTATAGTACATTTTGCTAATTTATTTGATCATTCTTATTTTCTGTACCTCTGGCTGCATTCTCCTGAATTTATTTCTTGTTTTAAAAAAAACTTTTTTTAAGTTTATTTATTCTGAGAGGGAGAGAGAGAATTGGAAGCGGACTCCACACTGACAGTGCATAGCCCGATGATGTGGGGCTCAAACTCACGAACCCATGACATTATAACCTGAGCTGAGATCAAGAGTAGGATGGGGCACCTGGGTGGCTCAGTCGGTTAAGTGTCCAACTTCGGCTCAGGTCATGATATCACGATTTGTGAGTTCAAACCCTGCATTGGGCTTTGTGTTGACAGCTTGGAACCTGAAACCTAGTTTGGATACTGTGTCTTCCTTTTCTCTGCTACCCCCTGCTCATGCTCTGTCTCTCACTCCTTCAAAAGTAAATAAACATTCGGGGCGCCTGGGTGGCTCAGTCGGTTGTGTGTCCTACTTTGGCTCAGGTCATGATCTCACAGCTCATGGATTCGAGCCTGGTGTCGGGCTCTGTGCTGACAGCTCAGAGCCTGGAGCCTGCTTCAGATTCTGTGTCTCGCTCTCTCTCTGCCCCTCCCTGCCTCAAGCTCTGTCTCTCTTTGTCTCAAAAATAAATATTTAAAAATAAATAAATAGGGGTGACTGGGTGGCTCAGTTGGTTACGTGTCCAACTTCAGATCAGGTCATGATCTCACAGTTCGTGGGTTCGAGCCCCACGGCAGGCTCTGTGCTGACAGCTCAGAGCCTGGAGAGCCTGCTTTAGATTCTATGTCTCCCTCTTCCTCTGATCCTCCCCTGCTCACGCTGTCTTTCTTTCTCTCTCAGAAATAAATAAAACATTAAAAAAATTAAAAATAAATAAACATTAAAAAATTTAAAAAAAAATAGGACACTTAAGCAACTGAAGCACTCAGGCGCCCCTAATTTTTCTGTTTTTTAAGCATTTCTTCTAAGAATGTTTCCAAAGTGGGCCTTTGTGTGGCAAACTTTCTAAGACCTTATAAGCCTGAGAGTATAGTTATTTTACCATCACACATATGTAGTAATTTGTTGGATATAAAATTGTAGGTTCAAAGATTTTTTTCTCCAGTATTTAAAAATATTAATTTATTATGTTTTGGCATCCAAGTTTTGTATTGAGAGCTGGGATTTCATTCAAATTTGTATCCCTTTGGAGACGATAAGCTCTTTCTGCCAAGACTTTCGAGTTTCCTCTTGTATTAGATTTCACTCTCCTGCTAGTCTCCTTGGCTTGTGGTCTTTTGGTCCTGGAAGTTTGGAGGGGAGAAGAGGTGAGGGAATAAATGTTCCAGGGGTTGATCAGCCTCATTGGTATATTCTGGCCCCTTGCCCTGCTGGGCTCTGGGCTGCCTAATATGCACTGCAGGAAATGTTGCTGCTGGTGGTTTCTGGCATCTTCCATGGCCAAGGAGGGTGGAGACCAGTGCAGAATTTACAAGCTCCCCCTCAGCCTGTTCTCCCCTTGCACCAGGCTGTACTTGACCTTGGTGATTCATGATAGCCTTGAGCTTTACTCAGGGTTTTCTCAGTTTTTATGTTGCTGGTACTTTCTATCTCACTTCTGCAGTTTCTCCAGGATGGATTCTGGGGAAGGAAGTCAGCATCCAGGTTTGGTTCGCCATCTTGTTAGGAACTGGAAGACCCCCACCCCACCCCCTCACCTCAGCATTTTACTCAGTTGACTCATGACTTTTTCCTAAAGTCTGTTGCCTTACCTTCCTGAGAGTGCATTTATGGGATACTTCTTTTTTTTTTTTTTTTATCCTAAGAGTCCTTGTCTTCTGGCCATGCCTGTTCTCTTCCAAATCCTGCTTTCTTGTCACATTCCACATTCTCTTGAGATGATCTCATTTCCTTTAAAGACTTCAGTTGCCACCTGCATTCTTGAAGTACCTAAATGTCTGTGTCCAGCTTTGTATTCTGCTGTACCATAGACCCATGCAGCCAACTCACCATTCGACATGACCAAGTAGATATAGAATACCTACACAACTAAACTCGTTTTACTCCACACAGCTCTTCCTGGGTTCTGTCTTTTTGTGAGGCCTCCACTTAACTTTCAAAGCCAGAATTTGAGTGTCCTTCTTGCCCTCTTCCTTATACCCCAAATCTAAAACATTACCAAATTATATTGACTCTACCTTCTCAACATATCTTAGACTCATTCCTTTTTCTCTACATCTATGTTAAGCTTTAAACCAGGCCACCATCATCATTCACCTGTAACAAAAGTGACTCTCTTCACTGCTCCAGCATTGCCCTCTATCTCCCTCCCTACTCCATTCAGCACTATTGAAGTGAAACCTTTAATTCAGTGTTTCCCAAACTTTTTGGTCTCAGGCAACCTTTGCATTCTTTTTTTTTTTTTCTTTTTTTTGAGAGAGAAAAAGAGAGTGGATGTGTGAGGCAGGGAAAGAATAGAAAGATGGGACAGAGGATCTGAAGCAGGCTCTGCACTGACAGCAGAGAAACTGATACAGCGCTTGAACTCACAGACCATAAGATCATGACCTGAGCTAAAGTCAGATGCTTAACCAACTGAGCCACCCAGGCACCCCTCAACAACCTTTACATTCTTAAAATTTGTCGAGAACCCAAAGAGCTTCTTGTATGTGTCATACATAGATATACAAACATACACAAAGATATATTTATAAATCTAGATGTTGTAGATACACACATTTATTAGAAATTAAAGCAGGGGCACCTGGGTGGCTCAGCTGATTAAGTGTCTGACTCTTGGTTTTGGCTCAAGCCATGATCTCATGGTTCATGAGATTGAGCCCTGCATCAGGCTCTGCACTGACAGTGAGGAGCCTGCTTTGGAGTCTCTTCTTCCCTTCTTCTCTCTCTCTCTCGCTCTCTCTGTCTCTCTCTCTCTCTCTTTCCCCCCTCCCCTGTTAGTGTGTGCACTCACTCTCTCTCTCTCAAAAATAAAAAAAATTAAAAAATAAATAAAACAAAATTTAAAACACAAGGAAAACACCAACACTGACACCTATTCTAAGAGCCATTAGAACAATGGTGTCATTTCTCATAATGTAGCCTCTGGAAAATTCCACTATACACTCTTCAGAGAGTGAGAGTTAAAAAAGCAAACAATGCCTTACTATTATTGTGAAAATGTTTGTGACCTCATGGACCTCCTGAAGGTTTTGGGAGCCCCTCCCCAGAACATTTTGGACTACTCTTTGGGAACCACTGCTTAATTTGTCCCTCTTACCTCTTTGCTTCCCAGTTTAAATCACTTAAATTTTTTTTAATGTTTATTAATTTTTAAGAAAGGGACAGAGTAGGGGAGGAGCAGAGAGAGAGGAAGACACAGAATCTGAAGCAGGCACTAGGCTCTGAGCTGTTAGCACAGAGCCTGATACGGGGCTTGAACCCACAAACCTTGAGATCATGACTTGAGCCAAAGTTGGATGCTTAACCAACTGAGCCACCCAAGCACCCCTCCATTTTAAATCACTTTAATGCCTTGTCTCTCAGGATGAAGTCAGCTTCCAGCAAGACATGCAAGACCCTTCATGTTCCTGTCCCTGCCCATCTCTCCAGACTCCCCTCCTGTGACATCCCCCCTCTGAGCCCTGCTTCAGCTGTGCTGAAAGGCTTGCAGATGTCAGCACTTGCCTTTTCAACCCTCTTCTTCGAAGATTGTTGCTCCTGCCTTTCCCTTGTCCTGGAATGCCTGTTCCCGCACTCGTTATTCTGCATTCAGCTTCATCAACTTTGTCTAAAACCCTCCCTGAAAGCCAATCCCTTCCCCTGGTTTCCCTGAACTTAGTCTCATTTTAGCATTTATTCTCTCCTTTTGTAACTGTTATTTACTTGTGTCCTCCTCTTTGAACTATAAGATCTTTGGGTCTTCATCAGGAGTTTCTGCTGGGCACATAGTAGGTGTTTTAATAGCATTATTGAATCAGTTGCTAAAAAATATATGAATAGTAATATAAGGCATTGATAACTGACTTACATATTTTTTCTTTAATTGCTTTGTAAGTTGGGGTTATGGTTTTTTATAACATATGTATTAATTCACCCTTTGGTTAAAAAATTTCAATTTACAAATACGAGTGAGATATTAGTTGTGAATGCTACTGGACCATGTATATGCTATGGACCAACTTATTTGATGGTGCTAGGGGGCTAACTGCCCTCTAAGTGGGTCCACCTGTTATGCCCGATTCGTGAGTCCCCTGAGACCCCCAAGGAGCCAACACCGATGCAAGTACAAAAGGGTCTTTATTACAAGCTCGAGCAGGGACTCCAATGCACCCCGATGCAGCGGTGATGATATGGAGCCCCGAGCTTGTGATCGCAGGGCTTTTTATTGTGCTTACAGTGGAATTTGGGGCGTTCCAGCTTGGCAGCCTCCTGGCAGCCTCCTGATAGGTACAGGCTATCTTGTCAGCACCCAATTGGTTTGGCCCATTTGGCCTGACTGCGAACTGCTAACCGGAACGTCTTAGGATATAGGCACCTGTTTTAAACTGACTGGCTGTTGCCGTTGCTAAGGAAATAACTAAGGGCAGAACCTGGGACTAGGTTCGGGCCTAGTTCACTCTCAAGATGGAGGTTTAATCTGAAATGGAATCAGTTAGATTTAGGTATTACACACCTTCACCCTAGCCACTAGGAAATCCATGTGGTGAGGCTAGGGCATCAAAAGAGAAAGCAGTTCCAAGTATGTGTGGCTACTTTCATGGCAACTAGACCTATAGCATATTTGCCTGTCGGCTATCTTTCTCTGCCAGTGATAGATTAATCTAGGGGGAGAGGACCAGAGGAGACACTATGGAAATTGCATGGAAAAGCTTTTGCATATGAGAATTTTTCTAGGGAGGGGATAAATAGCTTTTACCTTTAAAGGGTGCAAGGATTCAGAGAAGTGTAAAAACCACTTCATGATTAGTTAATCATTTTCAGTATGTAATGGGTTACTTTATTTTCTATAAAAAAGAGTGAACTTAGGTACAAGATCAGTCAGTGTCCCAGGCCCATTTTACAGTGACATGTTTATATTTACTATGACTGTGAGAATTCTTTACTGAATGTGTAGAGTTCTGTACTGTATGTAATATGAATTGAGGATGTAAATCTTTCTAAATCAGACAGCTTCTGTGCAAATAGACTGTGCACAGCTACTGGGCAAGTGGAAAGTGATTAGAGGCAAACTCAGACCTAAATTTTCACATTAATGTTAATAAATCACAATTCAAGATAGTGTTATCCTGAGAAAACTATTTTGTAAGATCAAATTTCAGTTGCTGATCAATTCAGTAGGCAAACAATTTGGAAAACTTATCAGTATTGTTTTGTATAAATACTCATTACAATATAACTCATTTTATCATGTGTTTACTTCACTATTTCTAACAAATATTAAGTATTTAATAAGTGTTTTGTTTGCATCTGGGATACATCTTTTTTGTTAAAGACGTGACTATTAAATACCAATAATAAAGGAAAAGCAAACAAACATTTGAAAGTGAAAATGAATGGAAAAATGAGATTAAATGCTTTCCACAATATTTTTTAATGTTCATTTATATTATGTATTTATTTATTATTTAAATTTTATTTTTGACAGAGACATAGAATACAAGCAGGGGAGGGGCAGAGAGAGAGGGAGACACAGAATCTGAAACAGGCTCCAGGCTCAGAGCTGTCAGCACAGAGCCCGACATGAGGCTTGAACTCATGGACTGTGAGATCATGACCTGAGCTGAAGTCAGACGCTTAACTGACTGAGCCACCCAGGCATCCCTAATATTCATTTATTGAGAGACATTCAACTTTGATATTTTTTCTTCCAGATTAGATTTCTTTTTTTATTTTTATCACCCCCCCACCCACCCTAAGATATACACACTGGTACTCTTAATAATAGGACATACTCTGTATTTTTTAAGATTTTGTTTTTAGGTAATCCCTCCACCCAGGGTGGGGCTTGAACTTATGACCCTGAGATCAAGAGTCACATGGTCTACTTATTGAGCCAGCCAGGCACCCCATATTCTGTATTTTTTAGAGCATAAATGTGTCCTCAGTCCATAGGCTCTTGCTGGGCTTATTGAATATCTTTTTATATTTTTCTCCATTTTGAGAGCTCACCTGAAAAAAGTGTAATTCTAATAATTTCTTGTTCAAACGTACATTTCTTCTTGCATTCACCTTATGATTTGGATAATTATAAAATGCCTGATTGTTTATAGACTGGCCCCCATGATCTATTATTTGATCTAATGAGATCAAATTGGTTCCATATATATATATATATATATTTTTTTTTTTTTTTACAAATAGTTTATTGTCAAGTTGGTTTCCCCATATAACACCCAGTGCTCATCCCCACAAGTGCCCCCCTCGATGGTTCCTTATATTTTTAAAACAACAAAAGTAAGGCCACTTCCAAGATTCTAGAAGACAAATGGTGAAAATAATACTATTATATTCTATCTAGGAATATGTTTAGGATTTGCATTTGAATATGAGGGCATCTAGTATTTTGAGGACTTTAGTAGTAATAATAATGAAAATATTTCAAATAATAGCCGTTATATGTGTTTATCATATTCTAGACCTGCACTGGCCAATATGGTAGCCCCTAGCCACATGTGGCTACTGATTACTTGAAATGTGACCAGTAGCCACATGTTGAAAGATAATATTTTAGGGGCGCCTGGGTGGCTTAGTCGGTTAAGCGTCCGACTTTCGCTTAGGTCATGATCTCACCGGTTCGTGGGTTCAAGCCCCGCGTCGGGCTCTGTGCTGACTGCCAGCTCAGAGCCTGGAGCCTGTTTCGGATTCTGTGTCTCCCTCTCTCTCTGACCCTCCCCTGCTCGCGCTGTCTCTCTCTCCTAGAAATAAATAAAAAAAAACAAAACAAAACAAAAAAAAGAAAGATAATATTTTAGAGTGTCTGGGAGGCTCAGTTGGTTTAGTGTCTGACTCTTGATTTCAGCTCATGTCATGATCTCACGGTTTATGGGTTAGAGAGCTGCACACTGATAGTGTGGAGCCTGCTTGGGATTCTCTCTCTCCTCTCTCTCTGCCCCTTCCCTGCTCATGTTATCTCTCTCTCTCTAAAAATAAGTAAATAAACATTAAGAAAAAAGATAGTATTTTAGGGATATAAAGTTAAAGCATATTATTAAAATTAGTTTCACCTATTACTTTTTGCTTTTTTAATGAGGCTACTAGAATATTTAATGTTGTATAAGTGGTTTGCATTATATTACATATCAATTAAAGTTATATTAATTGCTATAATAACTGCAATAACATCATGCAATATCATTGCATCATACTGTTATATAAAGTTATATAAGCAGCTAGCACAGAGGTAGGAACTTTGTATGCATTTTAATTTCATTTAATTTTTGCAACAATCTTAGGAGTCATCTTTCTTTATTTACTATTCTCATATTTCATAGAAACTGATGATCAGAGAGATTAAATAGTTACCCCAAGGTGATTCATGGTAAAGCCAGTACTCAAACCCAGTTTATGTTCTTACCCAGTAATCTCTAGCCTATCTGATAGCATTCCTCTCAGTTCTTTTTTGCCGCTGGTGACAGCAATGTAATTGAATATGCTTTTTTATTTTTTTAAATGTTGGTTTCTTTGTGACAAAGCAATTTGAAGATCTCATTCATTTTTTTAAATGAATGATCTGATGGCTGAAATACATACCCTACAACAATATGTGCATCATATAAGGAAAGGCATCATTGACTGCATGTATTAAATCATGATGCTCTCAGTCTTTTTATCCACTCATTAATTATTCAAAGGCTTTTATTGAAATTCAGCTAGTAGATTTCTATTTTGCTGCATGTCATTAAGCTGTTCTTGCAAACTAATTGCATGATGTTGCATTTTTATATTATCAAATGACTCCTACAAAAAATTCTGAAAGATTATAAGCAGGCTTAAAATGACGGGAGACTTTTTACAGCCAATTTTTTTGAAGAATAAAATGGAAACATTTCCATATGTTTATCTTTAAAATTCCATATGTTTAAACACTTCCATATGTTTATATTTTAAATCTCTCTGTTCTTTTTTTAAGATCTATTTTATTTTGAGAGAGAGAAAGAATGAAAGAGAGCAAGTGGGGAAAGGAAAAAGGAAAGGAAGATAAGCCTTTTTGCAAGAACTGTGATTGCATGTTGACTGAATTAGAATGCTATGTACAGAGGTCAGGAGAGATCATCGCCCCAGACACCTTCCAGTTATTTTAAGACATGGACTATGGGACTATCTTTCTAGGGAATTATGTGATTATATAGATTAAGCATCAATCTTAAGGAGGATTGTGGATCTACTTGTAGGATATCTACATGTACACTAATATCCAATTTGTGATCTCAGTCATGTGAGTGGTTTGTTTTGATTCTTTTAAGTTTTTTACACAACCTTATTGAGTTTTCACTGATAAACAAAAAAAACCTGCACATACTTAATATATACAATTTGATGAGTTTAAACATGTGTATATACACACACACCTGTGAAACCGTCACCACAATCAAGGTAGGACATGTCCATCATCTACAAAAGTTGCTTTGTGTCTCTCCTTTCTTTCTTTCCTTCTTTCTCCACCCTCCCTCCCTCCTTCTTCCCTTCCCTTCCTCCCCACCTTCCTCTCTCTCTCTCTCTCTCCTCTCTGTGTGGCAAGAACAATCAATTTGAGATCTACCCTCTTAAGAAAATCTTTAAGTGAGCAACACAGTGCTAACTATAAGTACTATGTTGTCCATCAGATCTGTGCAAGTTATTCATCTTGCGTAACTGAAACTTTAAGTCCATTGAACAATACCCCCTCCATTTCCCCTGCCTCCAACCCTTAGTAACCACCATTCCATTCTTTGATTCTATGAATCTGATATTAGAGACCTCATATAAGTGGAATCATGCAATATTTATCCTTCATTGACTGGCCTATTTCACTTGGCACAATATCCTCCAGGTTCATCCAAGTAATCACATATGGTAGGATTTCCTTGCTTTTAAGACTAAATAGTATTCCAATATGTATGTATATACTGCATTTTCTTTATCCGTTTATCCTTTGATGGACATGAGGCTGTTTCCATATCTTGGCTAATGTGAATAACGCCACAGTGAGCCTGGGAGTACTGACATCTCTTTCAAATCTTAGCTTCAGTTCTTTTGAATATATACCCAGAACTGGGATTGATGGATCATATGATAGTTCTATTTTTAATTTTTTGAGGAACCTCCATACTGTTTTCCACAGTAGTTGTACCAGTTAGTATTCCCACCAGCTGTGCCGAGGGTTCCAATTTCTCCACATTCTTTTTTAAAAAAAATTTTTAAGCTTATTTATTTATTTTTGAGAGACAGAAAGCACAAGCAGGGGAGGAGCAGAGAGAGAGGGAGAGAGAAAGAATCTGAAAGCAGGCTCCTCACTGTGGTGCAGAGCCCCATGCGAGCTCGAACTCATGAATTTCAAGATCATGACCTGAGCGGAACCCAAGAGTTGAGAGTCAGATGCTTAACTGACTGAGCCCTCCAGACGTCCCTCCACTTTCTCAGCAATGCTTGTCTTTTGCTTTTTTAAAATAGCTATTCTAACAGGTGTGAGAAAATATATCACTGTGGTTATGATTTGCATTTTTCTGATGATTAGTGAGGTTTAGAATCATTTCATATACCTGCTGGTCATTTTTGTGTCTTCTTTGGAGAAATGTCTCCTCAAGCCCTTGGCCCATTTTTCAGTCAGGTTATTTGTACTTTTTGCTATGGAGGGGTAGGGTTAACCCTTAAATGTTTGGATATAAACACTTTATCTGCTTTAATTCTTTTTAGAAAATCCTAGCCTTACTATAATTCTCCTCCATTTTAGCCTCTGTATGTGGACATTGATATGAAGCTTTGATACAGGGATTCTTGCCTTTTAAAAAATAGCAGGAATGACACATTATATGTTGAACTGAACTGAATGGGAGGTGTGTGGAGGCTGAAGAAAAAGTATATAAAATCTAGAAGAAAATATGTAAAAGAGCAGGTTGCTAAACTTTTGTAATATCTTTTCATGAAGCAACTTATATCTAGGAACCTGGATTTGTGGCCTACCAGGTAGAATCTGGGTTTTCAGGTTGCTGATTGTCTGAATATTTCTTTAGCCAGATGGTTCTGGAGGCTGGATGCCATCTGACCAGGCAGTATTTAGTTAGATTATTTAATTGTGTGTTTATTACAGTTCGTTCTTTCTGGCAACATATTGTACCTTTTTAGTGTATCCTTGGCAAACTGCTGAGTTTGGGGTGGTGATTTTTTTTTTTTTTCCATCTATCACTGGGGCAGCCAGAGATCACTACTTACTCTTCTATGCTCTAGAATGCCAATGAACATGGCCTCCTTGCCTTTGGTCTTCACTATATTCCTGCAATAGTCGCTTTTGATTTTTAAGCTTTAATTTTTGCAAAATTTGGAGTTATCCTTTGGAGTGATGGTCATAGATGATTTGGTGATTGGTGATTGAGCACTGAATCCCCTCACTGATTTGAATTATCTTGGAAAGTACCGATATTTATATCTGGTAGTTGGCAACTATGTCAGGACCCCACTTTCAAAAAGTGTGGTTAGGGTAACCTAAGAAGACAAAGATCAGTGTGGCTGGTAGAAGCTTGAGCGACTTGATATTGTGGTCCTTTGTAGCCACTGAGGATGGAAGACAGGTAAGATGTCCCTCTCCCCAAAGTGAACAGTACAATATCACACAGTACTAACATCCTCCACCCACACCCACATACTAGTATAACACTCACACGAGACGGCACAGTTTGGGGTGAATGAATTATCAGAGGAGATAGGAGGAGTCCATGACCATTATTTTCAGCCTGCAGGTCTGTGTTCTTCTAGGAGTTCTGGTCATTTTGTGACTGGTCGTCAGCACTGAAGGATGCAAATATTTTTAGGTATCTTGGCATGAACCCCTTTACTCACCAGATCCACCACTCAGAGATCAGGCACATGGCTCAGAAATGTCTAAAATTTAAAGAGACACTTCATATCAGCCAAGAGAAGATTCAGGAGTCAAGACAAAAGGAATGTAGGCTGACCCCAGCTGTTGCTATTTAAGCAATAAAAGCATATAATCAGAGAATTCCTTAATCCCAGAGCAGCTCTGACTCCTGACCCTTGGTCAAGGGTTAAGTGAGGAATCTGGAACCCCATCCTCATTTCAGACTAAGGCTGTCCTAACAGTATTCTGCTGATGCTGGTGGCCTACATGAAAGTGATTATAGAGATGTTCTTCAGTGGTCAGAAAAGGCAGAATAGGTGTTTCTTTGGGCAATGGAAAGAGAGTAATTGAGGAGCAGACAGAAAGCACAAGAGAAATTATAGTCATAAAAAGATGATTTCTCAAAGTCTAGTAATCTGATGGATTTATTGAGCCAAAATATAGATTCATGCAGTATTCATCCCTCAAAAGTGAACTCATCATTACTACCTAATATGAGTTGTTTTGCAAATTAACACAACCCTCAGACAACTAACGTTGGGTAGGAAAACCCAACTTCCACATGTATCCAAATACTTACTATGAAACTGGAATCCTTTGATGAGTTTCCCTTCTCAGGCCATCTCAGACCATCCAGAGGCCATTTGTGACCAGCAGGACTTCAGGAAGGGAAGTCCATGAATGGTGACTCTGGCCAGATGCACATGCCTGTAGAAAGCAGACATTAAAGGACACTGTGTGTGTGTGTGTGTGTGTGTGTGTGTGTGTGTGTGTGTTGTCAGGACAAATGTGTGTCAGCTAAGCGAGTGCTAGGTTGTTATTTCTCTAAAATCCCTTGAACTGAGTGTTCATTTAATTAACACTTTGTGCATGTGTTAGAAGCCATTCTTTACTATTTTTAGAGATTGGTTGTATATGGATTATGTTTAAAGGAATTTTCAAACCCTCCATTGAAGACTCTGGGCACCTGTACTCTCTTGGTGATGGAATACCTTCTGTCAACCTAACATGGATGACTGGTTTTTTAAATTAATTTAATGTTCATTATTGGTCCTTTTCCAACAATTCTTAACCATGATTTCTAAGTTGCAGTCACCATGTTTATTGAATCATAAACATGGATTGGCAGGATCTAGGTGCAAGGAATCTGATTTGTGTAGCCTGGTCATTTTTTTAATATTTGCATTTATTTAATTTTCAATGTTTATTATTATTTTCGAGAGGGAGAAAGACAGAGAAAGTGTGAGTAGGGGAGGGTGCATGGAGGGGCAGAGGATCTGAGGTGGACTCCATGTGCTTATAGCAAAGAGCCTGATGCAGGGCTTGAACTTACTAACCACAAGATCATGACCTAAGCTGAAATCAAGAGCTGGACACTTAACCAACTGTTCCATCCAGGCACCCTGCTCCTTTTTTTTTCTTGAAGGAATATTGTAGATGTCATAACCTTTCTGGTTCTCAATTTGTTTTTTGTTTTGAAGTTTATTTATTTATTTTGAGAGAGGGACAGAACACAGTAGAGGAGGGACAGAGAGAGAGGGAGAGAGAGAATCCAAGCAGGCTCTACGGTGTCAGCATAGAGCCCAATATGGGGCTCAAAGGCTCTCATGAACCTTGAGATCATGACATGAGCCAAAACTTAAAAGAGTCAGACGCCTAACCCACAGAGCCACCCAGGCATCCCTGACTCTATCTCTTAACTTGAATGTGCTCTATAGTTGGTATGAAGTTTTGTGTTGCCTGGGAAGTATTGGTTTTGTTTGTTTCTGGTAGCTGTTGTTTTTGTTTTCATACTATATTGGTCATCTGGCCAAGATGTGGTGGTTTTGTGTATCCATTCTTAGCAAGCCTTAAACACTTATGTTATTAAAACACAGGTTACTATTTTATGGAACTTAAAAATCAATTTTACAAGCTTTACGGTATAAGGAGATGCAACATAATGGATAAGAGTGTTGGCTCTGGACTCAGAGTTCTTGTGTTTAGCTCCCGCTTTTCTTCTTACCAGGTGTGTCCTTGGGCAAGCTACTTAATCTTTATAATCTTTGGTTTCTTCACTGTTAAATGTGGATGTTGAATATATACCTTACAGCATTGTTGTAAGATTAAATGAAGCAATCCACTTAACACAGGGCCTGACACAGGGTAAATGTTCAGTAAAGTTTTATCATCTCATCTGTTAATGTTCTCACAGGCTTGAGAAATGGAGCCTGCCACTAGAGTTAATTCTTCCTTGTCTGCTCACTGCATTTATTTTAAGGAAGTGACACAAAATGGCCAGACTTCTAGCCTGGTGCTCCTATTTTATATACATACTTTTTTTCCATCTATCACAATTAAATTTGCATCCAGGAAAAGATATAAGGAGAAATAAGACTTAGAAACAGTTAATTTCGCTCTTTTATATGTAGTTTAAAAGAAGATTTTGCTCATTGTAATAGTCCGCCGATTGTTTGGATCCCAACTCTCTTAATATCTCTCCTGCAGGTTAATAGTAGCAAAGCAGGGAGAGAACCGAGACGATTTTTCTGTCCTTTGATTTAATCAGAGCCTCTTGACCCTCAACCATAAAGCAGTATCTTTCATCTTCTGCAGGAGCTACTAATGAAAGTCAAGTGTTATAAGACACTGTTCTTATCACCAGGAAGGCTTATTAGACAGTACCTTAGCAGACGGACACAGGATAATTGGACAAAGCTGGATATTTATTTGATAAGATGCCTCATAGGTCAGTTTCTATGATTTTTCCTCAAGAGGCTTGGGAATTATCCCAAAAATGAATAAAAGAAAATCTTTGGACTTAAGAGATAATTTTCAGTACAAATTGACTTAAGAGAAATCAGTTCTGTTTATGTTTTCTGCTCTATGATCATTTGGAATGGCCTCTTGAGTTACAAGAGGGGAGACAGAAAAAACAGCAATAAATACAATCGCTGAAGATGTGGCCAACAGAAGATGAGGCAGAACTGTATGTTTTTTTCTGTATCTACTATATCTACTGTTCCTACTTTTTGGGTAGGAAGATTCTTCGTCAGACTTATTTATGTGAACAGTTTTATTTAGCACTCTTATCACATCTAGATCTTAGAGTATTTAAAAAAATTTTTTCGGGGGAGCCTAAGAGGCTCAGTTGGATAAGCATCCAACTCTTAATTTTGTCTCAGGTCATGATCCCAGGGTCTTGGGATTGAATTCTGTATCAGGCTTCACACAGCACATGGAGCCTGCTTAAAATTCTCTGTCTCTCTCTCTCAAAAAAAAATTTTTTTCAGATTTTATCTGTTTTTCTTTTAACTATCAGTTACAAAATAATGCTTGCTTTGATTAACTCATGATAATAGATAAGTAACATCTTTTTTATATAATCTTGTTTTTTATTTTAGAGAGAGAGCAAGTGAGAGTGGGGGCAGAGAGAGAGAGAATCTCAAGCAGGCTCCTGACACCAGACTTGATCCATGACCCTGGGATTATGATCTGAGCCAAAATCAAGTCTACTATTAACCGACTGAGACACCCAGGCACCCTGAGAAGTAAATTCTTAATTTTAGGAAATTTTTCATTTTCAGAAACACAGATAGAAAAACCCTGTCACAGGGGCAGTATTGAAGTCTGTAGTTATTTTGCATGTAAGCAATGACTGCAATTTTCTAACGTATTTTGTCCTTTATTGCAACACTTTTTCTAGTGTATTATATCTACAGTTGAGTATCAAATTACATTGAACTTGGGGGTGCACACTAGGAAGAAGCTTGGCTCTTTCTCTAAAGCCTCCAATGATAACTTTCATCTGCAGCAAAACAAAGCTAGCAAAGACCCCGGTGGTCTTCAAGATTCACTTTTTAAATCCAGAATTTTTAAAAAAACAATACTTTCTCTAATTGGTCAATCAAAACACTTAATGGATGCAAACTTTCAAACTAGATGAGTGATTCAAAGAATTGCAAGTTTCTTGCCTCCTATAAATTTCTCATCTACTTGGTGGTACAAGTCAAAAAGTCAGTCAGTTTCCTTGTAAATCAAGGTCACTAATAGTCTCTAAATGTTGATGTCCACTGACATTTCTTAGTGCTGTTTTCTGTTGCTCCAGTACTGTTTAGCACCAATCCCTGCCCCCTTCTGGGAACCCCAGGCTGGTACTCTGCTTACCTTTTGACTTCTGTGTGCCCTAAATAGAGATTTCATCAAGGTTCAGGTCTTAGGCATTTTCTCTTCTCTCTGAAACATTCATTTTCATAAAAATGCTTTTAGAAAATTACTTCATGTATTTTTTTTTTATCCGTCAGTTTAAATAAATGAAGATATCCACTTATCTGAAAGTAAATGTACAGGACACATGTATAATATTAAGTTGGACCATATGAAATTACTATTTTCGTGGGTCAAAACCGGTCAAGTATTTTCCATTTCCTCTTCTTCTCTTATATATTTTATTTGATTTCTCTACTACTATGTAAGAAATCCATCTTCTGCTTTATAAAATGAGATACGATTTACCTTTAGGCTTTCCAATACATTTTAATGAAAAAATTCTCATTTTCAACTAAATTCATTTATCTTGATGTTATATTTTCCTCCTCAAGTCATGTGGGTAACTTCTACTGTCATTAATATGGTATAAATAGTGCAAAAAAATGGCATCCTTGAGTTTTTTTCAATAAAATAACTTATTAGACTCACAGATGTAACTAGTAGACATTTGTTTTGTTTTGTTTTCTCCTGAGTTGTATTGAACAGTGAAAAAGACAGGCAGGTCTTTCCTTTTCTTTGTTTTTCTTCACTGTGTAGTTTATTCATTCTTGTCTGCGGTGCCAGAGTTAGAAATAACCACAAGCAAATCTCAAGGTCTCACCCTGTAGCAGGTTCATCTCGTTCCTTGGCAGGCACAGACAGTGCTTTATATGATGACTCTATAATTACCCAGTTTTGGTAAACACACATTATTTAGCCAATACAGCAAAATGGCTCCTTCAGAGCCATTACATTGCAGTTCATCAAGTAAATAGTGATTTAGCCATTTTCACGAAAAATGTGTGTTATTTTGTTGATAGCCTGTCAATCCACGGCATTCAGCTAATTCCCTATCATCCTTTATGAATATTTGGAACCTCTTTGTGAAAACCATTACTGTATTCTTTGAAAACTGTACAATGCTCTATTTCAATGCCAAAATCGCTTAGCGTGATTGATTTTTATAGATATTTCTATTATGAACAGTCTCTCCCCGTTTGAGATACCAGGACACGGCGCCCGGGTTATTAACATGAATTGCTTTGGTAGAAAAGAAACTGGCTTGATTGCTTTTAAAGAATGGAAAGAAATGATTTTATAATGTTGAGGACCTGGCAAAATTTTTACTTGCTTATTTAAATCTGGAGTAATTTAGTGACAGATTTATCCAACCCATGGAGGAGAGTGGACTGAAGTGGCTATGGTTACTGTCTCAGAACAGGTGGGCACTGGTGAGGCTGGACTTTAATACTAATAGAGTCCATTTCACAAAGTTGCCTTTTAGATTAAGATGATATCTTTCCATATCTTTTGAAAGAATTTACTTCCTTCAGGGTAGAAGTATGGTGTGGGATGTTTGGTATATCTTCCTGAGGGACAAACACCGACAAGTAGACGTCAGAGCTCTAAGACAGAATTCTGTGGAGACCGTGGTAGGAAACCTGTGCTCCTTTGTTTTTGTAGTGTTACATCATACAAGGGTTTCTAACAAAGCAATGCATTAGGATGTAGACAGAGTTCCGACCCACTGTAATGATTTTTTTTCCTGAAAGACAAAAATAGCTGCCTTGCCACACAGTGCTGCTGGGCCTTGATGGAAAATGTCATGCTGTTTCTTACTTTTCCTGATGGCATGATACATATATTGAGTACAGGTTCAAAAATCTAAGTATATTTAGCAAATCTCTGCGGGGCACAGAAGTGGGAAATTAGAATGGAATCACATAAAGATTTCAAATTGGAATCCCACAAACGACATCAGGCTTTGGTGCATTTGATAATTCTCTGAGGATAGGGCAAAGAATAATATTTTGATTCCTCCTCACATATGAATTTGCAACGGTTTGTATTTCACTGTGTCCTTTTAGGCCTTGGTTCAAGAGTTTGCCTTAATCCATTTACATTCCTGAGAAAAGTCTTTCAGTCCATCTTGCTAATCCATGCATGATTTAATCAGGGCAGAAAACTGAGTTTGAGGACAAAAGGACCTCTCCCCAGTGCTCTCCCATCATTCCCTGCGGGGTACACCTTCTCTCTCCATCCAGCAACACTAAGCTGTCTTTCCCAAGAATGGTGAAATGTTAGTAACGATTTCTATCTTGTATGACCACTTGTTTGATAATCTTTCTGGGTTCTCTTGGTTGGTGACACATGAGGAGGACAGTTCCTTCACACTTCAACGGCTTCCCTCAGCTCATACAACTTTTTGGTTTTGTTTTTCCATTTTCATCCCTCCTTTGAATGGATAGATTCAGGGGAAAAGGTAAAAAGAAAACCTTTATGATGGTTACTATATGGCAATTTGCTTTCTGTGCTTTTTCTCCCCCCAGAGACATCTGTGATCTATGAGTTTTCCTGAGGCCTCTCAGGAAGAAGAATCTCCTGAACCTATCAAAGAAGTCTAGTGAGGAAGGAAGGCAGAGGCGGAAAAAAAGAAAAGAAAAGAAAAGCTTTGCTATGGAGCTCAGCATCAAAAATGCCATCCTTAATATTAAAAGACCCTTCTCTTCTGACTTCTTAATTTTAAATAGTGCCATTTAAAAAGTAGTGTTGGGAGATGAAGTTACCCTTCTAAATAGGGACAAAAAAATAAAGAATGGTGGTCTGTGTGCTGTGCCTGCCATCATGACTTGACCTTTGAATGTCCTTTCCTGTTCTGCAGTGAGCTGTGTATCACTCTCTCTCCCCAAAAAGCCTTCACTGAAGAGACAAAGCAGAGCAGAAATGAATGGATAAGGCACCTATAAACCCTTCTCTAATTCTTCCCTCTACCTTCCATCTAAGGGGTTCCTTAGAGGTGAGAGGCTCACAGATGGACCAGAGCCCTGAGTAGAGAGCTCATAGCTCTTTGCCCAATCCAGTGGGACTAGGGCCAGAGGGAACTGAAATTGGAATTGGAATGATGGACCGAGATATTGTTTTTCTGGGTATCATATGCACATAGTGGCTAATTTGTTTTTTCATGGAGAGTGTTGACAGAAAAGGGGACACCCCTCAGACAGATTGCTGCTTTAAAAACGTCTCCCTGGTGATAAGATGGCAAGGCTGGAAAGTGAACTTGGCTGCCATGCTCAAAGTTAAGACAACTGAAGGAATTGGAATCTGTAAGTCAAGCCAATCAATTATAAATTGATTAAGCAAATGTGAGCTGCAAACTAGTGGGGTATTAAGGAAGGAAGAATGCCGTGACGCTGATGATATGGTTTTGTTTTTTCTGTTTGTTTTCTGGTGCAGTAGATTTTTCTGATTTTAAAAGTAATATATATGAAAACATTCCAGAAAAATTATGAAGAAAGTAAAAATTGTACACATAGATAATTAACTGTCAACATTTTGGTCACAACATCTTGCCTAAATATATATGATAAAATCAGTTTTAGAGTGTGTATTTTATGTTTAAACCACATGTTCATTGTTTAATACTTTCAAATAATATAGTCAAGTAGAAAAAAACCCCAACCCTGCCCCCCCAAATTATCACCTTGTAAGAGGTAACGTCAACATTTTGGTGTTCTTTCCTCAGAGTCACGTCTCTGTGCTTACATAAGTGTGCATTGGTGCATTGTATAAAAGTTTATGTGACTTTTATACAAAGGGCATCTGCTTATTCAAAATATGGCATGGCTACTTTTCAAATCAGACATCAGTTTTAATGGCTACATTGTATCTCATCCTATAGATGAATTTTATCTTCCTGTTGTTTTATTGATGGACATTGAAGTTGTTTCCAGTTTTCATACACTGGTATAGTAACATCCTTGTAGACTGAACTTTTGTTCACTTGTTCAAATTATTTCCTTAATGTAAATTCGCAGAAGTACAGTTTCTAGGTCAAAGGGCATGCCTATTTTAAAGATATTTTATACCTGGGGCACCTAGGTAGCTCAGTTGTTCACATATCTGACTTTGGCTCAGGTCAAGATTTCACAGCTCATGAGTTCAAGATCCATATTAGGCTCTGTGCTGACAGTGTGATGCCTGCTTCAGGTCCTCTGTCTCCCTCTCTCTCTCTGCCCCTCCCCAGCTTGTGCTCTCTTTCTCTCCCAGAAATAAACATTAAAAAAAATTAAAGACATTTTATAGCTAATGACAAACTGGTATTTTATAGTTTTAGTTTCCATTTCTTTCTTTACTAGATGGACTTAACCTTTTCATCTATTAATTATCCAATTGCATGCTTTTCTTTTTTTTATATTTTATTGATGTTTCATTTATCCTTTTATTTGTATCCTTTTTGTGAGTTGCCTGTTTTGTACTCTTCGGTTTTAAAAGATCTTTATATAGTAGATATTAACCCTGTGTATGTATTTCAAATACTTTTCCAGTTTGCAATCTGTTTTAAAAACTTACCTAATAATGCCTTTAGAGTCAGCTGGTCCTTGATTGAGCCTTGCTTGTGTACCAGAAAGAGGCCACTGGATCAGTTAAAGAGGCAAGGAAGACTTTATTCAAGACTGTTGCAATAGGGCAGAGCTTGAATTCACTAAAGCACAAGGTTTCTAAGCACTAGAATGAGCATAGTGGAAAAGTACTAGAGATCTTGTAGGCTGGAGGAGTATAGTCAATGCAATTTAGGCTATCTGTGTTTGCTAATCAGTAATTATTGAAGTTAGGCTGCTACCCTCCCACAGAGAATGGGAGATAGGGGTGCTACTTTGAAATGATTACATTTCAAAGGGATGGCTCCCAAGTCCTTGCGAAAGATAGCAACTGGATCATAGAAGACTTACATCTCAAAGGGGCAGAGAAAGAATTTACAAATTTTCTAAAGTAAATGTTCTAAGAAAAGGGAAGTTTAAGGGCATTTAGTTAGAAAGAAATCTATCATTTGGTCAAGCTGAGTGGAATGTTAGCACTGTCTTGCTTGCTGGGGAATAGTAATATCCTTCTCAGGAATTGGGAAGGTAATTAAAGAAAGAGATGGGGGAGTGAGGAAAAGGTCTGCTTTTCCATATACTGGTTGAAGTACTTCTTAGGCAGAAGCTAGGACTGGAATTCATGTCCTGTATGTACAAAAAGTAAAGGGAACATGCTAGGGACATCAATCAGACCATAAGTAACCCCTTGTTTGTTTCCCTGAAACCCTCCCTCAAGGTCAAGTTGTGGTAAATTAAGCAGGCAGTCAAAATACATGTCGTAAGATTGATCTTCACCTGTAAGAAATGGGAATTATTACTGGGTACTCAGATCTGGGATTCTGCTATTTCCTACTTGAAGTTACTGCATCCCCATCTGCCACAGATTATGGTTGTAAGGGATGTCTTGAGGTCATGTCCATAGCATAAGGAAGAACAAGAGCCTTTAGACATGCAGGCATGGGTTCTAATCACAGCTCTATTATTTATCAGCATCCTGTAGCAAGAGATTTAGCCTCTGTGAGGCTCAGTGTCCTTTCCTGTAAGATGGGGATAATAACTCTATTCAAGGTCATTGGGATAGTAAATTGAGATCACGTATGCAGAATGCCTGGCCCATGTCCTTCCCATAGAATGAACTCAATTGAATTGTGTTTCCTTTTCTACCATATGGCCTCCCCAACCTGTACATGCCACTTCCATTTTGATTAAAAGACACAAAGAGCATAATTGCCTAACTGATCCATTCTTTAATTCCTGTATTGCCCATCTATACCATGATAAATTACCTGGAAAGCCTATCCTTTGATTTCTTGGTCCAGTCTATAGTGTATGAAGGCTGAATGGAACAGAAACGAGGTATTACCTGCTTCTTCCTTCCATGTTGTCTTATTAGCTGTAAGCAATTAGCCAATGTCCTCATCCTGCATCTGTCGTTTTGCCTCAGAGCCTCCTCAGTATTTTTCCTTTGTAGTTTCGTTTAATCTTGATGCACGAACTAGGTGTGGATTGCAACTTTTCACTTCATCACTAATATCAACATGGACTTATAAACAGCCCGATTTGCCAAAAATGGATCTTGTGATTTTAAAATGCACATTCATTAGCATTTTGCATTTAATGAGTTTTTGGTGATGAGGCAAATTTATTGAGTCACAATAAGCATCTCCCAGGTCTCGAATGTGCAAATTAGTCGATTCACAACTAATTGAAAAATATCTGATCTTAAAATTTGGACAATGCGTGACCAGCACTTCAGAAAACAGAATCTAAAACTTGAATCATAAATAAAAAGAGGGACTTAGACTTTGAATTCTATATTTAATAGTTACTTCTCTCAAACTGCCTAAGACAAAAGTATATTCCTTTTAAGATTGTACCAATATTTTGTAAGAAAAATATTCAAACAGTGAGAGCAATCTCCAGTTCCATAAATCACTACATGTAATTATCCAGTGGTAATTATTTTATGTTTTAAGTCAATTTAGTTAGTTGATTATGGAGTTTTTTGTTTTTGTTTTTTCCTGTTGTCTAAAACAGCATGGAGCACCTAAGTGCCAGGAAGACTCTTGTTATCTGTACTTATTAATCTGATCATGGAGTCAATTTTCAAGGAGTTGGCTATTAGAGTTGTACATATATAGATGTAAAGTGTCTTGTGCAGTTTTATGTACTCCATAAATAACAAAAGAATAATATATATACCTATGCATATACATTTCACTTCTAAAGTTGTATTTATACAGTCTGATGCTTTATGTTTTTGAAGCTCAAATATTATGAAGAACGAGTTTACTCAAGATGGAGCTATTAAGAAGCTCTCAGAATAGCTTTGATTTACCTCAAAGATTGACAGGTTGATGGGGGGAAATGCATAGGTAGAAGACTAACTTTGTACACCTTTAAACAATGATATTTAAGAAATTGAAACAATGAAGAGACATTACATAAGTGTATTCAGACTGTAATTAAAAAAAAACTCTCAATATTTAAAAACTAAGTTAGAAGATGTAAGAAATGTACAGCGGTTTCACACTGTAGCTTTAAATACTTTAAAAGTGTTACCAGCTTTCATCTCCAACTCATTTTTGAAAAGGTCCCTCTTCTCCTCTTTTCTTTTTCAAACACTGTGCCCTGCTATTGCCTATTTGCTCTCAGCGATCCTGTGCTTCACTCGATCTCCATGCACTCAGACTGTGTTTCTCACATTCTGTTGTCAGTAGTCTTGTCAACGGAGTCTGCTGATGAAAGTCACTGGTCGGAGGTGGGGGTGGGGGTGGCAGGGGGTGGTAAGAAGATGAGAGGCTTTCTGGTTGTGGAGCATTTCCAGCAGTACAGCAGAGGTAACAGCATTGTTGGCCCTGGCCCTGGCGATAGGGGCGGAGGGAGTGGGTGGGGTGGGGGGTGTCTAGGCACCAGAGACCTCACCAGCAGGTGTGCACAACCAGGTGACCACAGACTGCCACGGCCTTTGATGTTTCTGTTCCTCCAGTCTCCAGCTGTAATGGTTTCCTACAGTTAGTACCCTTTGAGTAACTTGACCTTGTTAGCTTTTATTTCTTAAATGCTTCCAACACCTGTGTTACCAATTCCTCTATTAAATTTCTCATTTTGGGGGTATCTAAAGAGGTTCCTGTTTTCCATTAAGTTCCTAAGGCACTGTGTTCAATCCTACATTTAAGTACCACTTCTTACTTGTTAATGTGTCCAAATCCTAATGCTATACTGTGCTCTGAGTTTTATATGAAGTAACAAATTTAAATGGAAATGAATTGCAGCCCTGGGCATTAGGCTTCATTTTGAGTACTCTTCAAAGAAGTCAATATAACAAGATGGGGTGGACAGGAATATTGGTCTGAGGAGATCATAATTCATGGTGCAAACTGCCACCATTAACCACCTAAAGAATACTTTATTTAATGTTTTCCTATGGAGGATGTGGAAGGCAAGTAGTTATAGGAACCCAAGTGCTTTTACAGCTGTCTCTCTGCCCATCTTGTTCATAGCTATATCACACTTGCCCCGGACCTATAGCCTGGAAAACCAGCAGAAGGAGAAGGGTCTCACTTGTGACTGGTGCTGGAGAGGAAATAAGTAGGCAAGGAACTATATACTTGTCTTTTGTTCCAGGATCAATAGTGACATTGTAACATTTGAGTAACATTTGAGCACCCTTTTTCTATATGATTTTCCAGGAGAATGTTAACCTTAAATTAAAAAATCCTTGGTTAGGTTTATTCCGAGGTATTTTATGGTTTTTTGTGCAATTGTGAATGGGATCAGTTTCTTGATTTCTCTTTCTGTTGCTTCATTGTTGGTGTATAAAAATGCAACCGATTTCTGTACGTTGATTTTGTACCCTGCAACTTGGCTGAATTCTTGGATCAGTTCTAGTAGGCTTCTGGTGGAGGCTGTCGGGTTTTCGATGTAGAGTATCATGTCATCTGCGAAGAGTGAAAGTTTGATTTCTTCTTTGCCAATTCTGATGCTTTTGATTTCCTTTTGTTGTCTGATGGCTGAGGCTAGGACTTCCAGCACTATGTTAAACAACAGTGGCGAGAGTGGACATCCCTGTCGTGTTCCTGATCTCAGGGGGAAAGCTCTCAGTTTTTCCCCATTGAGGATGATGTTAGCTGAAGGCTTCTCATAGATGGCTTTGATGATGTTTAAGTAGGTTCCTTCTATCCCAACTTTCTCTAGAGTCTTTATTAAGAAGAGATGCTGTATTTTGTCAAATGCTTTTTCTGCATCTATTAACAGGATCATAGCAGCACTCTCCACAATAGCTAAAACATGGAAAGAGCCTAGGTGTCCATCAACAGATGAATGGATCAAGAAGATGTGGTTTATCTATACCATGGAATACTACATGGCAATGAGAAACAATGAAATCTGGCCATGTGTAGCAACATGGATGGACCTTGAGGGTGTTATGCTGAGCGAAATAAGTCAGGCAGAGAAGGACAAATATCATATGTGTGCACGTATAGGAGGATTAGGAGGAACTTGACAGAGGACCAAGGGGGAGAAGAAGGGCGGAAATGGTGGGGGAAAGGGAGAGAGGCAAACCATGAGAGACTCTTGAATGCTGACAAAAACTGAGGACTGATGGATGTGGGGGGAGGAGGGATGGGCATGGAGGAGGACACTTGTGGGGATGAGCACTGGGTGTTATGTGGAAACTAATTTGACAATAAACTATTTGTAAAAAAAAAAAATCCATCTTCATTGCTTAAATAGATTCACATTTTTAAAAAAGCATCACCAACACCTTTACTCAGCAATATCTGAAAATTTACATCTCTTTAACTATTGCTATTAAGAGCGTGCAAAAAACAGACAAAACCCTAATATTGTTGAAACATGTAGGTATGTTTCTGATTTCAGTCTTCTAAAAATGTGTGTCTTAAAATATTTGTTTGTTTTAGAGAGAGAGAGAGAGAGTGTGTGTGTGTGTGTGTGTGTGTGTGTGTAGATAGAGAGAGAAACAGAGAGAGAAGAGAGAGAAAGAGAATGAGAGAAACTTAAGCAGACTCCATGCTCAGCATAGAGCCCAAAGTGGGAATCAGTCTCATAATATTGGAATCATGACCTGAGCCAAAATCCAGAGTTGGATGCTTAACTGACTGAGCCACCAATACTCCCCTAAAAATGTCATTTTTGAAGACCTCCTAGAGGTTGGGGATACATTTGAATTGAAAGGATGAGCTGGGGAAACTCACTACATACGTGTTGTTTTAAGATGATACTTAACATCTTCTCTCTTCCCCAAGCAGAGCAGAAAATGTAGACATTGGAAACAAGAGAAACAGGTAGACTGTGTTACCATGCTTCAGACAACTGTGTATATCTGAGTCCATTCAGGCTGTCATAACAGCATCGCCAACTGGGTGGTTTATAAACAACAGAAATCCCTTCTCAGAGTTCTATCAGCAGGGAAGGCAAGATCAAGGCACTGGCAGAGTTTGAGTTTGGAGAGGACTGGCTTCCTGGTTCATAGACAACATCTTCTCATCTTCATGTAGCAGAAGGTTTGGGCAGCTGTCTGATGTCTCTTTTATAAAAGCGCTAATCCCATTCATGAGGGGTTAGCCTTCAGAATCCAATCACCTTCCCAAAGCCCCACCTCCTAATATATCACCTTGAGGGGAAGTGTCTCAACATACCAATTATCCTATAGCATTAAGCTAATGCTACTACTGAAAATATCTAGGGAATTTGGGAATAATCTGCTCTTCCACTGCTAAAACGTGACTTTTTTCCCCCTTAATTCTATTGCATCTAGCAAAGTCCCCATGTTGTTGTCAGTCCTTCATACATGACTCCGCCAATATTTCTATCCGTTCTCCCCGGCTGAAGCAAACGGGCTTTTAAGTCTTTGTTTTTAGCTGGGCCAAGACTTTATGGAAAAGTGGAGCTGTGTGTTTGACCTAGCTGTAATCCCTGTCAATGGACTAAAAGGAACTTTAGCTGGAATTAAAATCTGGTGACAGACGATACCATGTTGTTGGACTCCACATGTTTCAACAGCATAGCCTTTGCCTGGAATCAGCAACTGAGTTTTGATTCCCATTTTCTTTTCTTTTTTAACTTTATTTGTTTATTTTGAGGGAGACAGAGAGTGTGAGAACAGGGGAGGGGCAGAGAGAGAGGGAGAGAGAATCCCAAGCAGGCTCTGTGCTGACAGCTTGACATGAGGCTCGAACTCCCAAACCATGAAATCATTACCTAAGCTGAGATCAAGAGTCAGACACTTAACTGATTGAGCCACCCAGGTACCCTTGGTTCTTATTTTCATTGTTTCCTTTCTCAAGAACCATATTTCTGATGCTTTCCCTTAATTCTTTCTCCCTCCCTCGAAAGTGCTCATCACTGCTAGGAATAAACTCATCCTAATGATTTCCTAGTGTCCAGCTCCTTTATTAACATCAGTTTCCTTTCTGGCTTCACATTGGTGCTCTTCCCCCACCCCAATTTTCTCTAGAACAAATTATTTCTATTTTTATATTTGTATCTATGAAGTCCAGTAGTCCCTAAAGTTAAAGTGAGGACCATGACTTTGAGTTTATTATTCTTTGATGATGTCCTACAATTCATTGTAGAAGTGGGAGACAGGTGTTCTTTGCTCTACTTTCTCATGTGGCTGGTATGGTAGTCAGACAAGAGTCCTAGGGTGTGTGTGTTGGGGGGGATTGTGGGTAACTGAAAGGACCTAGGACTGAGGGAGGGGCAGAAAACTGCAACTTAACTCATATCTCTGCAACTCAGTCACATAGGGGCTTTTTGGGTATCAGTCATTTTACACTGTAAAACAGGACTAATCATAATTCCTACCTGTCCATTTCATGAAAGTGTGTCAGGAGCAAACGAGATACACTATGTAAATGTAGCTTGTACACTATAAAGTGCAACAGTGTAGGTTATACAGGCTTATCTCTGTTTAAGAAGAAAGTGGCAAATTGACTATGGGGGATTAATCTGTTTTCATTATCCCTGCATTAGATAGTGTTGCATGACAAACAGGCTATCTTCTGTGATTTGGCAAACTGTGTGTAGATGCATAGCCAATTTAATAACATTTCTTGGGTTGGCTTCTCCTCACCCAATCAAGAAATTAGATACGTTTGGATAGGACCATATTTGAGATGAGAAAGATTGAAAACATGAATTTACTTTGAGCAAATTATCAATTTGAACATCAAATCATTGGGTTTTTTTTCTTTACTCCTCCCCCTCATTCTTCTCTGCCTTCTTTTCCTCCTGTTTTTTTTCTTTCTTTCTCCCTCCCTCCTTCTCTCTCCCTCTCCTGCATCTCTCTTCCCCATATTATTTACCATGTCTTTTACATATGGCTGAATTTCCTTACTGCTCAGTGTTTTTCCTTCTCACAACATTAGCAGTAAGGGGTCAGGTGTTTCGCTAATTCTCACCCTGGAGAGATGGATCTGCCAGCTCTCAGTGTGTTCAAGGTATGTTAAACAGAAAGATATGATATAGAGAATTAGATGGTCACAAAATTATTGAAAGGGCTGGAGGAGCAGAAATCATCTGGACTATTGATTTCAGGGTTAAACTACTGTAATGGCAACCCAGAGGGCAGGAAGCTGCTAGTGTCCTCCTTTTCCTCCACCTTGACCTTAATTAGTTTGTACCTTTGAAGTTGGTGACTGGACACTGGAATACAGAATCCAGCTATTGAGGTCGTAACTACCTCTCTTGCCAGCCAAAATGTGCATGAGAACATCTTGTTGGCAGAATGTGTGTTGCATCCAGAACCCCAATTGCTGTGGAATCTAGAAATGAAGGGTTTTTAAAAAATTTTTAATGTTTGTTTATTTTTGAGAGGGAGAGACACACAGAGAGTGAGCCTGGGCAGGGGCAGAGAGAGACAGATAATCCAAAGCAGCCTCCAGGCTCTGAGCTGTCAACACAGACCCTGATGGGGGGCTTGAACTCATGAACAGCGAGATGATGACCTGAGCCAAAGTCAGACGCTTAACTGACTGAGCCACCCAGGCACTCCTAGAAATGGAGTTTTAAGTTCTACAAGAATGAGGTGAAAATGAAAACTATTGCCAATAGCTTCAGCTTGAGAAACTGGCTGGCTTACATTGTCAGGTCATTCTAAAGTTTTCAGAAACAAAAGGGGGAAAATAATGGCTTTGAATTATACAAAACCAATAAAGTGGATATATCATTTGCTCCTGTGTAAGTAAGAGTAAAGATACGAGGATCTGCCATTAGACTGTGTCATATAGGAATGTTTCAACATGGAACAGTTTCCATGGAGAATGACAAAATACCCAAAGTAGGAAGGACTTGAGAAACCATTTCCTACCTTTAACCATCGAGGTTCTTTCCCAGGGAAGAGAACTTGGATTCATTCAGCTCTCGTATGATTCATTCCATGGGAACTCAACTTGACAAGCTTACATCAAACCTTTGCCGTGTGGACATATAGGTAGTTTGATCCAGTCTCTGGTCACTGGAATAAATAAAGTAAATGCCAACAGTTTTTGAGCTGATGGATTGACTTCTGAAATGTCTGCTGTGGATCATTACAAGCATGGTCTAGAAAGAGAAGCATTGTCAGGCTAAAGGCAGACCTCCGTTCCTTTCCCAGCTCATCAGCAGTGTGTTTCATGGCGGTAGGAAAAGAGCAGGTCTTTTTAACCCCCTGCCAACCCTTTATTGGCAAGACCCATGTGATCAGCATATCTGATGATGGAGACCTGTGCAATGGTACTCGTTTTGTGAATACTTCCTGGTAAGCATTAATTGGGAGTGAGGTCAGACTGGATTTTGTTTTTCCTTTGTGAAAGTTTTGTCCTCAAATAAATAGCCTATTAACTGTCCTTTGTTATTTACCAGGTTTAGCTAACTCCTAAAACTTGGTGCAAATCTTCTCCAAAGGATTACCATACGACTGATATAGCTAATAAATGAAAATTTGCATTTCCCCTCAGTCTTCCTGCCTCCCCTAATTGAACTTAGCTCTTGGAGACCTCTAGGATTACACAATGGTCCCCCCTTCTTACCTTTAACAAATGTACCTTTAACAAATGTAGAACTCTGTTCCTTAATAGTAAACATTAAATGTTGTTTCTTGTTTCCTAAAAGTCTATGGACAACAGTTATTATCAGAGAAACTTTAATTATCTTGAATCAAAATAGCATTTTGTTGTTATTGGTTAGATAAGGTGACATTTCTTAACTCCCACAGCATGAATGAAATACAGTTACCATTCTAAACGTGAGACAAATGCATTAATATCTATCCCTGGTCCACCATTCCCTCTGAGCATAATTATAGCATAATTATAGAAAAGTGTAGGGAAGTAGGTGGCTGTATTTAAAATGCCACATTCTGAGAATGCCCAGATCCCAGGTGTGGGTGCCATGTGGGGTTCAGATGTTAGATTAGAACATGCATTGCCTTGTGCTTCCTTCTCAAAGGAAAAAGCAGTAGTGAGGGGTTGAAGAGTGAACCAGCTGAGTGGTATCGAGAGAAGAAAATGAATATTGTTGGGAAATTTCCTCCTCTATTGTTAGTACCTGGCCCCATATTTTCAAAAGCAAGAAAAGGAAAAATGATCAATTTTGGTGGCTTTAGCCAGGATTGCCTTTTATTGATAATTCCATTTAACTTCTGTCTTGTGGGATAATTCTGAATTTGAAGAAATGAACTATTTCACAAATGGGGGTCAATCATAGTCATCCTCGTATTTTTAAATAACTACTCATTTTTTTGTGAGCTTCTGTTTCCCACATAGTTCCATAGAGGTAACATATTATATGTGAGGCAGGATTTTAAGGCATTTGTAATGTCTCAGCTGAAACTAACCTTGGCTCAGACAGAGCAGCTCCTCTTCATGGGCACCTTCATGCCTGCCCAGGAAAAGGACCAGGGGGCTATATCTATCCAGCACTTTCTGTGGTTGTTCTGTGTAAACACAGACAGCTCTACAAATATGAACTCTCTGAACTCTCACAACAACCCTATTGTTCCCTGATGTACAAGTGAGGAAAATGAAGGCCAGAGAGGATAAGGGAATTGGCCAAGGTCACATAGCTAATGAGTTCGGAAGGGAAAGCTTTACCCAGGTCCACTGGCCGGGAGCCCGTGTTCTGAACCAGCCTCTGCAACACAACCACATGTACAAACGCTTGTATGTGGAGGTTTTCTCTTCACAGCAACTCGCCTGGCCTTTCCACCTTTTCCCTCTCACTCCAACTCTCATTTTCATCATCTTGTTGGGATCTTTTCTGTGCAGCCCATGTGTTACATCAAGGCACTGCCTTCCCAGCAGTTACCAGCACAGCTCATAATGTGATTATTTCTACCCTTTGCCTTGTTGACACTTTCTTAGTTACCAGTGAGTCCAAGAGAACTCAGCTTTTCCCTAAAGACAACCCTGAGGAGTAAGAAGACCATTTCTCCTTATCAACATGGAACTCCCATGATCTTTTCATTCATCCTATTCCTGATACATGATCACTATGCTGTATACAATAGGCATTTAAATATTTTCCATAAGGTATATTTATTTGCTTTTGATATATTTTCTATGTGTTTGTATTAATGGTCTCATAGACTCTAGAAGTCAGGAGTGGTACTTGTAATTCAGTTGAAAGCATGACATGGAGTGTTCTTAATAACTATCTTTGATGGCAGTGATAATAATTTTAACAGTGGCAATACTTGGTTGCCACATGGGAATGTGATGCTTTGATGTCACTCTTACAGCCAAGGGAGGTGGCTTCTTTGTTATCTTCTCTTCCTCCCCTTTCTCCATCATTGTGATCATGTGCTTACAGCATGCCAGCAACAGTTCTGATACACATTACTTTATCTAAGCCTTATCACCAGCACAAGGTGGATATTACTCTTAGGTTGCACATGAGGAAACAGATATTTAGGTAACTTGGCTCAATTCATAAATGGCAATGCCAGGAATCAAAACCAAGACAATGACTTCAGATCTGTGGTCTAATGGTATAACTACTGTATATAGCTAATGGAAGCCTTGATGAACCTCAGATACAAGGTTCTCTATTGTGTGACTTGGGGAAAATTATATAATCATTCTGTGCCCCATTTTTCCTGGACACATTTTGTTTTAATTAGTGGAATCAGAAAGCTGCCTAATGCAGTTTAACACCCAGTACTTTTCATTTGGATTCATACCTTGAAACTGAATTATATTAACAAATGTGTATATAGATACTATGAGAAATCTTATACTGAAGCTGGATCATTAATGCTTCGATCAAATGTGTTACTCAATGTAAAATTTTCATTACTCAAGGCTAGTGAATATATGCTCTAATTTAGTCACTATAATTGAGCAAAACACTCATGAACACTGATTAATTTTATATGCTTTTAAGAAGGAAAGATAGGAAGTAGAGAGAAGTTGCATTAAAACAAATATTTTAATGTTTTATTTATTTCTGAGAGAGAGACAGAGACAGTGTGAGCAGGAGTGGGTCAGAGAGAGAGGGAAATGCAGAATCAGAAGCAGGCTCCAGGCTCTAGCTAGCTATCAGCACAGAGACTGACACGGGGCTCGAGCCCATGAACTGTGAGATCATGACCTGAGCAAAAGTCGGACTCTTAACCGACTGAGCCACCCAGGTGCCCTGAGAAGCTGCATTTTTAAGAAGGTAGCCTCACTTTTCATCAGATGGGTCAAGAACTACCCTCAAAAGTCCTTCTATATTTTTTAAATTTAAATTTAATGTAGTTAACATACATTCAGAAGTAGTTTCAGGAGTGGTTTCAGTGGTTTCAGGAGTAGAACCCAGTGATTCATCACTTACACGTAACACCCAGTGCTCATCCCAACAAGTGCTGTCCCTAATGCCCATCCCCCACTTAGCCCATGCCCACACCCAACACCCCACCAGCAACCCTCAGTTTGTTCTCTGTATTTAAGAGTCTCTTATGGTTTCTGTTTTTATCTCACTTTTCTTCTCTGCCCCTATGTTAATCTGTTTTGTTTCTTAAATTTCACAAATGAGTGAAATCATATGATATTTGCCTTTCTCTGGAAGACTTATTTTACTCAGCATAATACACTCTAGTTCCATCCACACTGTTGCAAATGGCAAGATTTCATTCTTTTTGATCACTGAATGATATTCCATATCTTCTTTATCCATTCATCAGTCAGTGGACATTTGGGTTCTTTTCATAATTTGGCTATTGTAGATAGCGCTGCTGTAAACATAAGGGTGCGTGTGCCCCTTTGAATCAGCATTTTTATTAATAATCTTTAAATACTACATATGCTTTATAGAATATTAGAAAATACTGGTAAGCAAAATAGTAAGTCATAAGAATAAAATAAATCATTACACTCTTACTACTCAAGAAATCATCACCGTAGCATTCTGTGGATATCTTTCCACATGCTTGTGTGCATTTATGGATATGCATATTTGTGAATATTCATTTCTAATTAATCAAAATGTTATACCATTGTACCCACTCTCATGTAATCTGTTTTTTTTTTTCAACCAATGATTTCCTTTCCATTTAGGTAAAATTTCATGTCATCTGAATCAAGTTCATATTCATATTTCCCCAAATAACTCAGGACTTTTCTGTACATTTGGTTTTTTCAAACCAGTATCAATTATATTTGGTTATTATCCCTTAAGTCTATTTTAATTTAACACAGTCCCTTTTTTGACAATGGCTTGTTAAAAAATGCAATTTCACTTTTTTTTTTGTTAAGGATGTGACTTTATTATTTTTTTTTACAAATAGTTTATTGTCAAATTAGTTTCCACATAATACTCAGTGTTCATCCCCACAAGTGCCCTCCTCCATGCCCATCCCTCCTCCCCCCCACATCCATCAGTCCTCAGTTTTTGTCAGCAAAAAAATGCAACTTCACTTTAAAATGTCATAATCCAGGCCTTGATTGAGGATTTCAAACCTGCTCAAAATAAAATTTTGATGTAGCATTACAGGAACTTCCTTTGTTAGGCCCTTTGTAAGACTGTTAGCAAATATTAATGACACTAATAAAAGACATTCCTAATTTCAAACAGCTATAATTTTGAGGAAATTAAGATTTTATTCTTTGTGGAACCAGAGGTGATGAAATAGAAAACTTTTCAAACCAATGATTCAGAATTATATTCACATATTTATATGTATCAAATATATAATATAAAATTATGGAATAGAAATCCTGCTAACATATTGTCTATGATGAGAACAAATACCAGAACTCTGTAGGGAATAGATGCTTCCATCAGACTTAAGTTTTACCACCTGGTAAAATGTTTTTCTGTGCATTTTGTGATTGGTCTTTCTAATATTTTCTCTTAATGACAATAAAGATTTTCTTTATTTAGATTTTTCCCAGTTGGACTTCTCCATGGAACACCTGAATACCCTAAATTTTTTTCACTTCTATCCACTACACAATGAATAGCAAATGGCAGGAAGGTCAACTAACATTATCAAGGCTTTAATACAATTATGCTCAGTTATTATAATCTTCCTATATCATCATTGCTTCCACCATTTGCCAAGAAAACAGCTCTTTATTTGAATGCTAACTTTATTGAATGCTATCTATCCACATACTGTGGTGGAGAAGTTGAATTTTGGAGTCAGAATATCCTGTTTCTAAATCCCTTCTCTACAGGATAACCTTGAGCAACTTACATAACCACTTTGTGCCTTATTTCTCATGATTGTAAAATTAGAATAAAACAGACTATATATCATGGGGTTGTTGTGGGGATTAGTTGAGATACCCGTGTCAACCATGTAGAATAGTGTATAGCACATAGTAAGCACTAAACAAATTTCAGACTAAATTTGTTTTAAAAATTGAGTTTGACAAATAACATTCACAAGCATTGCACTGAAAAATGTTCCTTATTCACGCTTGACTAAGAGAAAAAAAGAAAAGTAAAACATTTATTTTGGGGAAAAGTATTTATAAAAGCTGGATGATACACGTGTTCTCCTTATCCCACTTACACACACACACACACACAAACGCACACACACACACACACACACACACACACACACACACACACTGTCCTTTTTGCCCACAGCTTACCATTCTGCCCTCAAACCTACCAGTATCAGGGAACAGGAAAACAACCCAAGCCAGGAGACACATGTGAATTACTTATCAGAGAGTCAATTAAAATAAATCCAAAGTCGTTTCACTTATTTCCAAATTCACTACAGTACAAGAATATCATTCCAGGCCAGTTTAGCTTGTCCTTTGCCTTCTAGAAGCTGCAGATATAAGTCTTCCCTAAAGACCTTTTTTGAAAGTCTGTTTTGAGATTCAGTTCAATTCAGTTGAATATTTATTATGAGAAGACACCTTGCTGGGGCTAAGGTGAATGAAAAAAACAAGAAACTATCCTTGACTTCAAAGATCCAGGGGCTTTAGAATAGGGATGTGGATAGCAGACATAGATGCTGAAAAGACATAAGCAAGGAGTTATGGAGAGGTTTTATTTTCTGGTGCAGAGAAAGAAGGTGGGTTCTTCTTAGCAGAAAGCATGAAGGAAGCACATTCAAAATAAAATCATAAAAGAAATAAAGGTACAGGTGTTTAAAAACAGCATACACTGTGTGTGGGGTGGGGGTGGGGAATAATGGTACATCTGTAGCATTGAGAAAAAGAACTAGAAATATAAACTGGGACCAAATCACAAAGGGTACAGTATCCTTTCAAAGAAACCTGAACTTTGTGTTTTAGGCCATGAGAGCCACCATAGGTTGTTAAGATGAGGTGTCATGATATGATCAACTTAAATATCCAGGCATATCTGCCTCAGAGATGTTGCAGGTTCAATTCAAGACCACCGCAATACAGCAAATATCACAATAAAATGAGTCAAATGAATTTTTTGCTTTCCCAGTGTATATAAAAGTTATATTTACACTGTACTGGGCCTATTAAGTGTGCAATAGCATTATGTCTAAAATCATGTATATACCTTAATTAAAAGATAATACTGAAAAGTGCTGTCACCTGAGGTTTCATTGAGTCATAATCTTTTACCTGGTGGAGGGTCTTGCCTCGGTGTTGATGGCTGCTGGCTCATCAGGACTGTTGAAGGTCAGAGTGGTTATGATAATTTTTAAAATTAGACAACAATGACATTTGCCATATTGATTGACTCTTCCTTTCACAGAACATGTCTCTGTAGCATGAGAAGCTGTTTAATAGCATTTACATATTCTATATATTTTGGATATTATATTTTTAATAACTATATATTATGTATTTTGTATATTAACCCCACATTGGATGTATTCTTGGCAAATATTTTCTCCCCTTCCCTTTTTGCTCTTTTTGATGGTCTCCTTCACTGTGCAAAAGCTTTTTAGTTTGATGTAGTCCCAGTTATTGATTTTTGCTTTTGTTTCTCTTGCCTAAGGAGACAGATCCCAAAACATATTGCTAAGACCAATGTCCAAGAGTTTACTGCCTGTATTTTCTTCCAGGAATTTTATGGTTTCAGGTTCTACATTTAGATCTTTAATCCATTTTGAATTTTTTCTTTTGTATATGGTGTAAAAAAGTGATCCAATTTCATTCTTTTGTGTATAGCTGTTTTCCCAATACTATTTATTGAAGAGACCCTCTTTGCCCCATCGTATATTCTTGCCTCCTTTGTCATAGGTTGATTGACCTTATAGGTATGGGTTTACTTCTGGCCTCTCTATTCTGTTCTCTTGATCTGTGTGTCTGTTTTTGTGCCAGTACCACACTATTTTAGTGACTATAATTCTGTAATATAATTTGAAATCCAGGATTATAATACCTCCAGCTTTCTTCTTCTTTTTCAAGATTATTTCAGGGTCTTTTGTGATTCCATACAAATTTTAAGGTTATTTGTTTTAGTTCTGTGCAGCATTCTGTTATTTTGATAGGGATTACATTAAATCTGTAGATTGCTTGGCTAGTATGGACATTTTCACAATATAAATTCTCCCAATCCATGAGCATGATAGTATATCTTTCCATTTATTTGTGTCAACTTCAGTTTCTTTTATCAACATCTATAGATTTCAGAATACAGATCTTTTACCTCCTTGGTGTCTTGTTCTTTTTGATGCACTGCGATTGGAAATGGGATTGTTTTCTGAATTTCTCTTTCTACTAGTTTGTTGTTTTTGTATAGAAATACAGTAGATTTTTGTGTATAGATTTTTGTATCCTGCAAATTTGCTGAATTTATTTACTAGTTCTAATAGCTTTTTGGTGGAGTCTTTAGGGTTTTTCCATATATAGTATTATGTCATTTAAAAATAGTGAGTTTTATTTTCTTCTTAACCAATTGAGATGCCTTTAATTCTCTTGTCTAATTGCTATGGCTAGGACTTCTATTACTATGTTGAATAATAGTTGTGAGTGTGGACATTCTTGGCTTCTCCCTGATCTTAGAGGGAAAGTGTTCAGCTTTTCACTACTGAGTATCATATTAACTGGGAGTTTGTCATATATGGCCTCTATTATGTTGAGGTATGTTCCCTTTATACCCACTTTGTTGGGAGTTCTTATCATGAATGGATGAAGAATTTTGTCAAATGCCTTTGAACTACACACTTCAAAAATGTTTAAGATGGCAAATCCTATGCTATATATTTTTAACCCAATAAAAATTTTTAAATTAAAAAATATCTTACAGAAAGGACTCTGGTCAGATATGCTTTTGGAACATGCATACTAATGATTTCATTTTGGTGACTTAACAGTTCATAAAAACTCTGAAAAGTCTTACAATAAGGAAACCATTTAATTTTGTTTAGAGCTAAATTTCTACACATAGTAGTACACACTAGTTTTTCTCAGAACAATTTTTGGAAATGCTTGTCTTGACTATATGACTAGAAAATGGTGAATAATTTGTTTTCTATTTCTTAGTGAAATAACATGAAATTCATAAAACAATGGTTTTTTGCTATACATTGTTAGCCTCTTAGTTTTGAAAAAAATTTTAGCAGATACCATCACTGACATCTATTTTGGAAGTAATTCTTTTTGCCTGAGTGTAGCGTGTCTAGGACCTATGCTAAGTGGGCTTAGAGAAATTGGAGCGATAACATTTGTTTATTAAAAGCACTTATTCAATGGTCTTCCAAGCATTTTTCATTAACAAATGTCTAGCTGCTTTCACCTAAAATGGGCATGCCTAAAGGAGCCTCTTTGTCAATGATTATCATAGAAAAATTAAACAGCTGCAAAATCCCCTCAACTCTTTTCCAACTTGGAGATATCACACAAGAGTTGTAAAAATAGCAACATAGTATGACAGAACTGTCCTGTCTAAAGGATTAGGAAACTAGGTTTCAGGTGATGTTGACTGTTGACACCATTCCCAATTTTTGTCATCTATCAGATATTATAAGACCTAAATGTTGGCATAAATGGGAGTATGACTTCTCCTGAAAGCCTGATGTGATTCCTTAGCCTCCCTCTTCTTTTTATTGCTAAATGAAAAAAAGAAAAAGGAAGAACATGTTTTGAAAGAATTATTTTCACTAAAATCTTATTATTAGTTAAGTTAGAAACAAATATACTGCATAGGAGCAAATATCTAGAGCAATGACTACTTTAAGGCAGGAAAGGGACCATGTGGTACATTACTGTTGATCTATGTTCAACAGTTCATTGTTTAACTATTGACACTAGTCTCTAAGGATATAATTTCTGATAGTCAGTTTTATTCATTTATCCACTCATTCAATAAATATTTATCAAGTATTTTCTGTGTGCCAAGCACTGTGCTTGGTCATAGGCATAAAGTGGTGAGCAAACCCAAGGTGGTCTCTCCTCTCATGCAGCCTATCATTAAGAGGAGAAGATAAATATTAACCAAATAATCATATGAGTGAGTGGATGGTTATGAACATAATGATGTGATTTAAAGAAAGGAGTGCTGTCCTGTAAGGGACAAACAAACAAGAGAACCTAGTAAATCAAAGAGGGCTTCACTGAGAAAGTGATGTTTAACTGGGATCTGAAAGATGACCAAGAATTAGCCAGATGTTGAAGGAAAGGGAAGTGCTTTCCAGACATATGAACAGCTTATGAAAAGAAGTAGGGGAGGGCCCATGTTGAACCCCGTCCCAACGGGCAAAATTACTGAAATCTCCAAAGCTTTCTGTATATTTTGCATTGAGGAAAGATTGGAAGAATAAGCCTGAAAATGTTAAATATGACTGCTTTATGTATATATTGTTACCTTTCTGTTTTTATTCCCCCTTTTTAAAAATAATGAAGATATAATACTTTTAAAGTTAAGAAGTTATAAAAATCCCTATGAATAAAAAAGGACTTTATTAGATTGAAAGTTTTATAGGAACCCTTTTAGGAGGCTCCATTATATTAAGAGAACTGATTGGTTGAGAAATTATTTCAACTTCCACAAAGTTATCTAGCATGAGAGACATTTGGGTCTGTGAGATTCTGGGGTTTCAATCACCAGGGGTTCTTGAATGAGTAAGAGCCAAGATCATGGACCGTGGGAGTGCTTGGAGTCAGTTTTATGTTTGCTTTTTTGGTCCCTTCTCCTCCTTTCTCCAGTGATACACTCTCTTGGACAAAGAAGGTCATCATAAGGCATGGAGTCCTCCGGAGGAAATAGCAGCAGGGTGGAGGTGGGGAACAACCAAGGCACTTCTGCTCATCTTGTTTTTTTTTTTTTTTTTATTAAATAGTCTTTAAAAATATTTGTTGAGAGAAAAAGAAAGAAAGAGAGAGAGAGAGAGAGAGAGAGTGTGTGTGTGTGTGTGTGTGTGTGAGAGAGAGAGAGAGAGAGACAGAGACAGAGACAGAGACAGAGAGAAAGGGAGAGAGAGGATCCCAGGCATGCTCTGTGCTATCAGCACAGAGCCCAACTTGGGGCTCAACCTCATGAACCATGAGATCACAACCTGAACAGAAATCAAGAGTTGGATGCTAATCTGACTGAGCCATCCAGGTGCCCCCCTTTTTCTTGTTCTTGTATCATGCATGTCCCTGGTGTGAGGCTCTCATGCAACAGGGATATGTGGTGTCCTCTGTGCTACTCACAGGTGTGTCCATCTATGAGTTCTGTCCCTGCATAAATCTTTCTCTCTTAAGAAGACTCAGATAAATACTTAAAGGCTACTAATAAAAGAGCCTTACCATGTTTCAGGCACCCCTTGGTGTGTTGCTGCATGGTCAGTTCTCACCTATCAGTCTTACCTCTAATGCACAAATAAAGTGCCCCCTTGGTGGAGCAAGAATGTCCTGTGGAGGTAGTGAGCACTGGCTGAAGGCAGGTGGTAACAGAACAACACTCTTCTAGAACCAAATTAGGAGCAATAATCTGGACAAAATAGTCTATTGAGAGCTGTGCAGAGCAACTGGTGAAGCCACATGCTGGTGCTGTAAAGGGAAATTTCCTTTCACTGTGGAGAACTGCTCCCAAGGAAAGCGACTGGAGTCCACAGTGTGCTGGGGTTGGAGAGACTGGGGTTGGCTGTTGGCGACAGCTCACACCGTGAAAGGACTTCCTGCAGGAAGAAATCCCAAGTCATAGGATCCTTATCTGAAAGCAGAGAAAAGAGTGTGCTTTCTATTTTTTCTTTTATTAAAAAATGATTTTAGTGTTTGTTTTTAGGGAAGGAGGGAGAAGGAGAGAGAGATGGAGCTTGAGTTTGGAGAGAGAAAGAGAGAGAGAGAGAGAGAGAGGGAGACAGAATCTGAAGCAGGCTCCAGGCTCTGAACTGTCAACGCAGACCCTGACATCGGGCTCGAACCCACGAACTGTGAGATCATGACCTGAGCTGAAGACGGACACTTAACTGACTGAGCCACCCAGGTGCCCTGAGTGGGCTTTCTTTACCTAAGTCTAGTGAATGTGTGTCCTTCACAGTAAGCACTAACATATAAGCACTAACAGTTTTCATCAAGGAGTTACTATTTTCCTCAGACACTTAACTCTCTGTGGGTCCTGTAGGGATTCTTAGGTCTGCCAGCTCTACAGCACCCTAGAACTACCAGATGTTGAGGGGACATACAGAGCACTTCTTCCACTTGTATCAACATTAAACAGTCCCAGGAAGGAAATGTGTTCAGTTCACAGACTTCTGTGTCTGCCAAACCTGCAAGATTTTTGAGCTCTCTCTCTGCCCCACCATCTCTTTTCTACCCCCAAGCCCCAGAGTTGTGCCCATTATACACCACACATAATAATACTTTCTGTTTTTGTGTTTTATTATTTTCTAGAACTTTCTTATTGATCATTTCATTTGTTCTTCACAGTTAATTTGTAAGGTTGGGAAAATAGTTTTCATAGACTTCATATGCAGAACAGAAAATGGACACTTTAGGATGAAGTTTATTGTTTGACTCGTATTCAGTCATCACAGTTTCACACCAAACAATATCTTGAAGCATTCCATCATGGATACAAGTATGGAGAGAAGAAAGCATTGCCTCATAGGTACATCAGGGTCTTTGAAGAGGACAAACCCCAATGTGAGTCGTGGTGCCAATCATTTAACCTCTCTGAGCTTCTCTCCGTAATTATAAAATGGGAATAATGATTCCACCTCACAGAACTCTTGTGGAGATTTAAGTGAAATCACACATGCAAGCCATCTAGTCCAGTACCCAATGTATAGCAGGTGCTCAACAAATGTCACCCCCATGATTACCCAAAGGCATAAAGTGAACTCTTACTCAGGTTAACCCTTTATTGTGAGTACCCTACTGGTGAGACAGACCTGCCCAGCTGCAGATGAAAAATCACAAAGAAAATGCCCTTCCATGACATGGAATATATATTTGAAATAGAAAAGAAAAGAAACAACTTTGCTTGGACAAGTGGAGCAGATTGCTCTCAGAATATTTCAAGGATGTGTGATTTTAAGGCTTGGACATTAGTTATTTATGCCCACTTGCCACGTTGAGAGTTGCCTCTTTGTATAGCTTTCCATAGTAAGCTGTTTCGAAACATGCCATTAGAAAGTTAAGTGTCTGAAGAAAAATAACAAATTATGGAAAATATCTTACTATTGTTCTGCATGTAGAGTATCCAAGAGCTGAAATTATGGCCAGGACAAGGCCATGCATGAAACAAGTGTTTGGTATGCAAATAAGCCAACAGTAATGAAATAACCTGTGGGCAAAATCAGAAATTCATATAGGGAGATATTCATGCTGTCATTTAAAGTAGAGTGGCTGAGGGTGGGGTGCTGGGAATTCTCATTTGTTAGAGAAGTGTGAGACTTATACAGCAGCAAGTCTTTTTAAAGGAACCACATGGTTGGAGAATGCTGGGATGAAGTGGGGAACCAGCTTCTAATCTCATTTCTGCCACTGGTCAGTCATGTCACTTAGTCTTACTGGGTTCTCATCTCTTAAATGCTGGTTTGTGCTAACACAAACATTCTGCATGTCCATGAAGGAGGCCTTGAATAAAGACGTATGAGGCTCTCCATGATCAGGCTCTGCTTTTCATCCCTGCCTCACCTCCCTCTTTCCCTCACATAGGCTCTGGGCACACAAAATTACCTGCAGGGCTCCAACACACCTGGATCCATAAAAATGGCAATTCAGAATCCTGAGATCAAATTCAGTTAATTTTGTAGAGATCAATGGTATAGAAAGGAGAGGAGATGGGGCGCCTGGGTGGCTTAGTCGGTTAAGCGTCCGACTTTCGCTTAGGTCATGATCTCGCGGTTCGTGGGTTCGAGCCCCGCGTCGGGCTCTGTGCTGACTGCCAGCTCAGAGCCTGGAGCCTGTTTCAGTCTGTGACTCCCTCTCTCTCTGACCCTCCCCTGCTCACGCTGTCTCTCTCTCTCTCCTAGAAATAAATAAAACATCAAAAAAAAAAAAAAGAAAAAAGAAAGGAGAGGAGATTCCTTGTTGTCTGTGGGAGAGGTTCTGAGCTCTGGCCACTTGTGCTTCCTTTTGTAAAACATAGATTCCATCAACAGTCCAGAGTAATGAGGACAGGACCTGAGAAGTCTTTTTAATTTTTCTTAATGTTTATTTATTTTTGAGAGAGAGAGAGAGAGGAGAGAAAAAGAGATGGAGTGTGAGCGAGTGAGGGGCAGAGAGAGGAGACACAGAATGTGAAGCAGGCTCCAGGCTCTGAGCTGTTAGCACAGACCCCCAATTCAGGGCTCTAACTCGTGAACCATGAGATCATGACCTGAGTCAAAGTCCAGCACTCATCCAGGCACCCCAGGACCTGAGAAGTCTTATGGATACAAAAGGAGATAGAAAAAGGAGGTATTGTTGGAGATTGGAAATTAGAGAAGAGAATGAGGGCATGGGATCTGGGAAGGGATGTAGTGTGTTCATGGAAATATTTTGAAAGAGACTATTGCTGTGCATAATGGAAAGTTGAATTTTTTTAGTTAAACATTTTTTTATTTGAGAGAGAGAGAGATCACACATGAGAAAGGGAGAGGGACAGATGGAAATAAAGAGAGACATAGAGAAAGAGAGAGAATCCCAAGCAGGCTCCAGGCTCAGTGTGGAGCCTGTTACGGGACCCAATCCCATGACCCTGGGATCATGACCTGAGTGGAAATCAAGAGTCGGATGCTCAACCTACTGTGCCAACCAGGCACCCTGGGAAGTTGAAAGTTTTAAATGTCTCCTAAGTACAAAATATATGGCACTCAACTTCAGGCATTTTTTTAGTATAATGAGAACCATTTCTTATGGATATATATGTAGCTCTTTTAGAAAGGATGTGGGCTCAAGCACTAAGTGGTTGGATCTTGCAGTCTAGGCTACGCCACTGTGTGGTAGCAGCTGTTATGCCCTGCCCACATTTGCCACAGTGCACCCACCTACCCCTCCCACTCCACGAGCATGGGCTGCTGCGGGCTCATACGTGTACCTTCACTGGAGAATTGCCCTTCTTGGAGGGTCATTGTCCTGTCTGAAGTTACACACTTCCCTCCCTCCAGAGATGGCTTGCAAGTGATGAGTTGTACCTGGAGTACAAAAGCCCTGCTTCTTTTCCTCAAGGTGGACGAACTCTCTTATGCATTCTGTTTTCACTCTAGAGCCCTCCAGGGGAATCATACTGAGGTTGGCTTTCAGCAGAAGCATATCCTTGCTTTATCCTTCCCCCAGCATCTCCCTCTTCCCTCACTTCCTGACATGTTTGTCTCTTGAGAGCACTACCTCATAAATCACTGGCAAGATAACTTGGCTCAGACTCAGCTTCCAGGGATCTAGTCTAAGCCACATGGAGAGCCTGGAAGTCCTATCATGGAGCTAGATATTCCTGATGAAGGGATTCCTGAGGGTTGCTGCAAATCGTGTATTGGCCCAGATGGAGCCTTTTTCAAGCCACTCCTCTCTCCCTGCATAGACGTCCCATCACTGGGATCATTAGCAAAACTCTTTGTTAAGTTGGGTCTGTCCTTTTGCACTCCTGTGTTTACACTCTTGGTGATTCTTTTCCTGGTTTGCAGTGTGTAGTAGGCATAGTGCATCAGTCACTTGACACATATGGGCCTAAAAGAAGATATTGCCTTTCTGAGGTTTGGTTTTCTCTTTGTCCCTTCTCCCTGCCACCTCCTTGAACCCTATAACAGCAATTGCTTGCATCCAACGAACATTCAACAGATCTAGAACCCAAAAGGTGGCTGGCAAGTTGCCCAGTGTGCACATGCCAATCCAGGTTTTCTCCTTGACTGGCAGCTCAAGGACTGGCTGTGGTCCAGTCTGAAGAGAAGATCTGGGAAAATATATTCAGCATAATTCTTCAAAAAGCCAAGTCTCCATCTGGGTTTTAGTTCTTTGGACAGTGTTTATTGTCTACCCATATGGAAATGAACATGGGATTACCAGAAACATGTTGCATGTACTTTGTGCCCTGATGGTATGGACACATATGGGACCACATGGATACCCTCAACTTTGGTTTTGTAGAGAGGTGGGAGTGATTGCAGAATTGAGGTATAGACTCCAAAATAGATGGAAGTCATTAAATTCTGGAAACATATGATCACAACACAAGTTTGGGACCACTCTACTAACTGATCAAAGGACAGGAACAAGTCATTTTGTTCTCAGTCTTACTCCTGATTTGTATTGCAAGATTGATTCTATTCCCTCAGATGCCCTCTTGTCCTAAAGTAGGATAGAAAGCAATCTCCAGCTAGTGGTGAAGCTTAATTAAGTCTCGATAAACTGGTTTTGGGTGCTGAGATTGAACAGAGAAGGTATAAATCACTATGGCTACCACTGTACTTTACCATTTTAGAAATTTCATGTTCAGTTGTGATTTCCTTTCTTTGCTTAACCAAAGAGCGAGGTTTTAAAATTGATAGTCCAGAGACTTTTAAAACTACACAGTAATTTTTACTGTTTGTCTCCAGAAAAAAAGGGTATATCATACAAAGAGATGTGAAAGTAAATATGTGGGTGAGAGACTCTTGGCACATTTTGAAATACTTGAAATCCTTCCAAGTAACTTGGGAAAAATTCTTAAACTTGTATTTTAGATATGGAGTCATTTTATATAAGATACTGATTTAAGTAAATGAGCAGCATTGGCTTATGTCGCAACTGATAGGCTTTTACAGTATCCATGAGACTTTCAATTCTTACTAATCAGAATAGCCCTAGAGATTAGAATTTTTAATACGATTCCCTCCCTTTTCTTCCATGCTTTTGGGCTCTTTAAGCTCTTTTTTTTTTAATTTTTTTTTTTTTACAAATAGTTTATTGTCAAATTAGTTTCCACATAACACCCAGTGCTCATCCCCACAAGTGCCCTCCTCCATGCCCACCCCTCCTCCCCCACATCCACCAGTCCTCAGTTTTTGTCAGCATTCAAGAGTCTCTCATGGTTTGCCTCTCCCCTTTCCCCCACCATTTCTGCCCTTCTTCTCCCCCTTGGTCCTCTGTTAAGTTCCTCCTAATCCTCCTATACGTGCACACATATGATATTTGTCCTTCTCTGCCTGACTTATTTCGCTCAGCATAACACCCTCAAGGTCCATCCATGTTGCTACACATGGCCACATTTCATTGTTTCTCATTGCCATGTAGTATTCCATGGTATAGATAAACCACATCTTCTTGATCCATTCATCTGTTGATGGACACTTAGGCTCTTTCCATGTTTTAGCTATTGTGGAGAGTGCTGCTATGAACATTGGGGTACATGTGCTCCTATGCATCAGCATTTCTGTATCCCTTGGGTAAATTCCTAGCAGTGCTATTGCTGGGTCATAGGGGAGTTCTATTGTTAGTTTCCTTAGGAACCTCCACACTGTTTTCCAGAGGGGCTGTACCAGTTTACATTCCCACCAACAGTGTAGGAGGGTGCCCGTTTCTCCACATCCTCGCCAGCATCTAGAGTTCTCTGATTTGCTCATTTTAGCCACTCTGACTGGCGTGAGGTGGTATCTCAGTGTGGTTTTGATTTGTATTTCCCTGATGAGGAGGGATGCTGAGCATCGTTTCATGTGTCTGTTGGCCATCTGGATGTCCTCTTTGGAGAAGTGTCTGTTCATATCTTCTGCCCATTTCTTCACTGGGTTGTTTGTTTTTCGGGCGTGTAGTTTGGTGAGTTCCTTGTAGATTCTGGATATCAACGCTTTATCTGATATGTCATTTGCAACTATCTTTTCCCATTCGGTTGGTTGCCTATTAATTTTCTGGGTTGTTTCCTTGGCTGTGCAGAAGCTTTTAATCTTGATGAGGTCCCAACAGTTTATTTTTGCTCTTGATTCCCTTGCTTTTGGGGATGTGTCAAGTAAGAAGTTGCTGCGGTGGAGGTCAAGGAGGTTGTTTCCTGCTTTCTCCTCTAGGGTGTTGATAGTTTCCTGTCTCACGTTCAGGTCCTTTATCCATTTTGAGTTTATTTTTGTGCATGGTGTGAGAAAATGATCTAGTTTCATTCTTCTGCATGTTGCTGTCCAGTTCTCCCAACACCATCTGTTAAAAAGGCTGTCTTTTTTCCATCGGATATTCTTTCCTGCTTTGTCAAAGATTAGTTGGCTGTATACTTTTGGGTCCACTTCTGAGTTCTCAATTCTGTTCCATTGGTCTATGTGTCTGTTTTTGTGCCAATACCATACTGTCTTGATGATGACAGCTTTGTAGTAGAGGCTAAAGTCTGGGATGGTGATCCCTCCCGTTTTGGTTTTATTTTTCAGGATTACTTTGGCTATTCGGGGTCTTTTGTGGTTCCATACAAATTTTTGGATAGTTTGTTCTAGTTTTGAGAAGTATGCTGGTGCAATTTTGATTGGAATTGCATTGAATGTGTAGAGTGCATTAGGTAGTAATGACATCTTAACTATATTTATTCTTCCTATCCATGAGCATGGAATGTTTTTCCATTTCTTTGTGTCTTCTTCAATTTCCTTCATAAGTTTTCTATAGTTTTCATCATACAGATCTCTTGTATCCTTGGTTAGGTTTATTCCGAGGTATTTTATGGTTTTTTGTGCAATTGTGAATGGGATCAGTTTCTTGATTTCTCTTTCTGTTGCTTCATTGTTGGTGTATAAAAATGCAACCGATTTCTGTACATTGATTTTGTACCCTGCAATTTGGCTGAATTCTTGGATCAGATCTAGTAGGCTTCTGGTGGAGTCTGTCGGGTTTTCTATGTAGAGTATCAGGTCATCTGCGAAGAGTGAAAGTTTGACTTCCTCTTTGCCAATTCTGATGCCTTTGATTTCCTTTTGGTGTCTGATGGCTGATGCTAGGACTTCCAGAACTATGTTAAACAGCAGTGGTGAGAGTGAGCATCCCTGTCGTGTTCCTGATCTCAGGGGAAAGCTCTGAGTTTTTCCCCGTTGAGGATGATGTTAGCTGAAGGCTTCTCATAGATGGCTTTGATGATGTTTAAGTAGGTTCCTTCTATCCCAACTTTCTCGAGAGTCTTTATTAAGAAGGGATGCTGTATTTTGTCAAATGCTTTTTCTGCATCTATGGACAGGATCATATGGTTTTTATCTTTTCTTTTATTGATATGATGTATCACATTGATTGATTTGCGAATATTGAACCAGCCCTGTAACCCAGGAATGAATCCCACTTGATCTTCGTGGATGATTCTTTTTATATGCTGCTGGATTCGATTTGCAAGGATCTTGTTGAGAATTTATGCATCCATATTCATCAAGGATATTGGCCTGTAGTTCTCTTTTTTTGCTGGATGTCTGTCTGGCTTGGGAATCAGAGTGATGCTGGCTTCATAAAATGAGTCCGGGAGTTTTCCATCGCTTTCTATTTTTTGGAATAACTTGAGAAGAATTCGTATTAATTCTGTTTTAAATGTCTGGTAGAAGTCCCCAGGGAAGCCATCAGGTCCAGGGCTCTTATTTGTTGGGAGATTTTTGATCACTGATTCAATTTCTTCACTCGTTATGGGTCTGTTTAGGTTTTCTATTTCTTCCCGTGTGAATTTTGGTAGTGAGTGTGTGTTTAGGAATTTGTCCATTTCTTCTAAGTTGTCCAATATGTTGGCATATAATTTTTCATAGTATTCCCTGATAATTGCTTGTATTTCTGAGGGGTTGGTTGTAATAAGTCCATTTTCATTCATAATTTTGTCTATTTGGGTGCTCTCTCTTTTCTTTTGGATAAGTCTGGCTAGAGGTTTGTCAATTTTGTTTACTTTTTCAAAAAACCAACTCTTGGTTTCATTGATCTGTTCAATTGTTTCTTTGGTCTCTATGTTGTTTATTTCTGCTCTAATTTTTACTATTTCTCTTCTTCTACTGGGTTTAGGGTGTTCTTGTTGCTCTGCCTCTAGTTCCTTTAGGTGAGCTGTTAGATTTTGGACTTGCGCTTTTTCTAATCTCTTGAAATAGGCCTGGAGAGCAATGTACTTTCCTCTTAGGACTGCCTTTGCCGCATCCCATAGATTTTGAATTGCTGTGTTTTCATTTTCATTTGTTTCCATATATTTTTTAATTTCATCTCTAATTGCCTGATTGGCCCATTCATTCTTTAGAAGGGTGTTCTTTAACCTCCATGTTTTTGGAAGTTTTCCAGACTTCTTCCTGTAATTGATTTCAAGTTTCAAAGCATTGTGATCTGACAGTGTGCATGGTATGATCTCTATTCTTTTATATTTCTTGAGGGCTGCTTTATGTCCCAGTATGTGATCTATCTTGGAGAATGTGCCATGCGCACTTGAGAAGAAAGTAAATTCCCTGGCCTCAGGATGTAAAGTTCTAAATATATCCGTCAGGTCCATCTGGTCCAATGTATCTTTCAAGTCCATTATTTCTTTAGTGATTTTCTGTCTGGTTGACCTATCCATTGCTGTAAGCGGAGTATTAAAGTCCCCTGCTATTAGCACATTCTTATCTATAAGCTTGTTTCTGTTTGTGATTAATTGTTTTAGATATTTAGGTGCTCCCATATTCGGTGCGTAGACATTTATGATTGTTAGTTCTTCCTGATGGATGGACCCTGTAATTATTATGTAGTGCCCTTCTTCATCTCTTGTGATTGTCTTTAATTTAAAGTCCAGTTTGTCTGATATAAGTATCGCTACTCCGGCTTTCTTTTGATTTCCTGTAGCATGATATATATTTCTCCATCCCCTTACTTTTAATCTGAAGGTATCTTCCCGTCTAAAATGAGTTTCTTGTAGACAGCATATAGATGGATTTTGTTTTTTAATCCATTCTGCTACCCTATATCTTTTGATTGGAGCATTCAGCCCATTTACATTCAGTGTTATTATTGAAATATGTGGGTTTAGAGTCTCTGTATCTTTTGTAGGGTTCATGTTTGTGGTGGTGTCTCTGGAATCTTTGTTCCTTGCAACCTTTCCTTCAGAGCATCCCCCTCAGGATTTCTTGTAGGGCTGGCTTCGTGGTGACAAATTCTTTCAATTTCTGTTTGTTTGGAAAGGTTTTTATCTCTCCTTCTATTTTGAATGACAGGCTTGCTGGATAGAGGATTCTTGGCTGCATATTTTTACTGTTCATCACATTGAAGATCTCTTGCCATTCCTTTCTGGCCTGCCACGTTTCAGTAGATAGGTCTGTCACCACTCTGATGGGTTTCCCTTTGTATGTGAGGGCCCTTTTCTCCCTAGCTGCTTTCAAAATTCTCTTCTTGTCCTTGTATTTTGCCATTTTTACGATGATATGTCGTGCAGAAGATCAATTCAAGTTACGTCTGAGGGGAGTCCTCTGAGCCTCTTGTATTTCCACATTTGACTTCCTTCCCCAGGTCGGGGAAGTTCTCTGCTATAATTTGTTCCAGGACTCCTTCAGCACCTTTCCCTCTCTCTTCCTCTTCTGGGATTCCTATAATACGGATATTATTGCGTTTGACTGTGTCACTGAGCTCTCGAATTCTTCTTTCCTGTTCCTGGATCAGTTTGTCTCTTTTTTTGTCAGCTTCTTGTTTTTCTAGAATGCTGTCTTCTAAATCACTTATTCTCCTTTCTGCCTCTTCAAGCCGTGCATTGGAGGCCTCTAATTTATTATGTATCTCATTTATCGCATTTTTAATTCTTCATGTCTATTTTTATTTTCCATTCTGTCTGTAGCCATAGTTTCTTTGATGTCCCCTATGTTTTTTCAAGCCCTGCTATTAATTTTACCATTATTATTCTAAAATCTTGTTCACTTATGCTGCTGATATCTGTTTTGAGCAGTTCATTAGCTGTCATTTCTTCTTGGAGTTTCTTTGGAGGAGAGCTCTTTCGTTTCATCATTTTAGTTAGCTTTCTGGCTCTTGTTGGTTTTAAAGACCTGTTATGCTCTCTGTTTCTATGAGCACTGCTATATCCAAGAAGACTCTTTGACTTTCCAGGGCCTATCCTTTCAGAGATTGTTTTTTGAATGGTATCCCTCGGTCTCTCTTGTTGGGACCTTAGTTATTTTATTTTCCTATTCGTAGTGATATTTGGGACTCTTCACCTTGTGTACTCTAGCTTGTTTCTTGAGGTAGCCCTGGAAAAGAAAACAGACAGACAAACACACAGGGAGCAGGAGCACACAAACACACAGGCTGATTCAACTAACATGCACAGCGAGAGGGAAATCGAAAAGGTTAATAGAAAAGACGGAGGAGGGAGGGCAAATAATAGGGAGCATAAAATACATAAAAGGGTCAAAAAGGGGAAAAGAAAAGGAAAAAAGAAGAAAACCGATGGACAAAGAACAGTTTAAAGCATATACCTGGATTTCCCAGCTATAGTTAAATAGCCGTGTGTATGCAGTGCTGGTTGAAGAGCATAGAGTAAAAGAGAGAAGGCAGGGCGAGACAAGGCAGATTTGGAAATAGAATGAACAGGCAGAAGGGATAAGAAACTTTTTTCAAAGAGGTAAAGGGTAGAATATGGTTGGATAGGTGAGAGAAGGATGCTGGAATTATCCAGAGAAACTATATAGTCTAATTACTCCTGAGAGAAATAGCTGAAAAAGTCGGTAGGTGTAGAATTTACATTTACAGAATGGACTTGTTGTGATTGTTTAAGCAAGCTGGCGACCAGAGTTAATCAGGTCAGTGTTTTGGGGAAAAAAGCGAGAAAAGAGAAAGAAGAAGAAAAAAAGAGAAAAGAAAGGGAAAAAAAAGAAAGAAGAAAAAAAAGGAAAAAAACAAAAAAAGAAAAAAAAAAGGGAGGAGGGCACCTCTCAGGCAGGGATGGGCGTGGCGTGATCCGATGCCTCAGGCGGGGGTTCTGCCTTGGCGATTGTGGGGAGGAGAGTGACGGTGCTCCAGTCCCTTCTTGAACCCCGCTCTGCAGCTCGCTTTTTTTTTTTGGCGTGTCAACTCCCCGTTCCGGGGACGCAGCCGAAGTTGGTTGCACTCTTCAACCCAGGCCAGTTCCAATCTCCAAATCCCAGTCCGCGCGCCCCGCTGAAGTTGCCTTAGAACAGCTTCCCAGACAACCCCCTCGGGCTATTCCAGGCTCCCTGCTGAGCTCTGGGGGCGGAGTCAGGATCGCTGCTTCCTTCTCTGGGTCGGGCTGGCGCGCATGCGTGGGGGCTTGTCTGCCGGGTCCGCGTAGCCTGAGCCCGCTGGAGTGAGGAAAACCGGGTCTCTCTATGGCTCGTCACCCGAAACACGAACTCACAGGCAAATTTCCCAGTTTTTAGCTCTTTGCCTTCCCTCTCGAGTTCCAGCCGGCCAGGAGCGCAGACGCCCGGTGTCTGAGCGTCTCTTTCAGGGGTCCCAGCCGCCCTGGAGGTTAGAAGGCTTTCTCAGTGGTTTCTGCGTCCTTTTTCTCCCAGTCTCTCAGGTTTTGTAAGGTTTCCAATGGCTTCAGATCTTTTCTGTGTGATGTATGGGCGCGAGTGCAAGTACAGAGCTCCTTACTTCTCCGCCATCTTGCCCCTATCTGGGCTCTTTAAGCTCTTATATCTTTTGTCTCATATGATAACTCATCTGGCTGTGCCATAGCTGTATTCCACTTCTTCCTCAGCAGGTTTGAGTGCTACCTCTGGCTCTGAAAGATTGAAGGAAGCAGAGCTGAGTGGACAAGTGCACTCCAGCCCACTGGAGACCTCAAAGCATGCTCCCTACCTTACTTACTCTGCCTTCACATAGACACACCTTTCATCTCCTTCCCTCCTTTGCTCTATCTCTCAGAGCATAGAAATTCCTTGACCAGTGGGGTGGGGATGAAGTGTCATGGGGAGAGGGATGAGGGGAAGGCCAAAAATTCTAAGACCCACAGGGCATGACTCCTATTGATCTCATTGGCTTTCTGATTTTTTTTTTTTAAACTAGCCTTCTTGAAGTCTCTCTCCACTCTGGGAGGCAAAGGATTTAAGGAACCTTGCACATAGAAGGAGGGCTTCTCCACAGACGAGAATGGGGTGATGGGCTAAGGAATGAAGGCTTGATGAGCAGGTTTTTCCTTTTTAACATATTACTCACAGTTTTTAATAGGTTATTTACTCATGTGATTTGCATATCATGAAATGTATACATAAAGAAGTACACAGTGAAAACTCTTTCTTCTGTATTTTGTTCTCATTGCCTCTGTTCCCAGGCATAATGTTGACTTTTGGGCTAAAAAAATATCTTTTAGCATGCAAAGGCAGTTGGGTGGCTCCATCAGTTACATGTCTGACTCTTGATTTCGAAGGCTCAGGTCATGATCTTACAGTTCGTGAGTTTGAGTCCTGTATTGGGCTCTCTGCTGATAGTGTGGAACTTGCTTGGGATTCTCTCTTTCCCTCTCCTTCTACCCCACCCCACTCAATCTCCCCCCCCCCCGAATTAATAAGTAAACTTTTAAAAATGTGGTATCTCTTAATTCTCATTTTATGGTGTATTCTTCAAAAAAAATTTTTTTAATGGTGATGATCATATGTTTTTATTTTCTTAGAACTACTGGTCGTGTATTATATTAATATGATTCTGAATATTGAGCCATACCTTTGGTCATTAGTCCTTAATGTACTGTCAGATTCCACTCACTAGTATTTTATTTAGGATTTTTACATTGATATCCATGAGTGATATTGACCTGTAGTTTGGGATTCTTTTTGTGTACTGTTTACCATCTTTTTGTATGAATATATAAAAAGAATTTGTACACGTTTCTTTTAATTGATTTTGTCCCTGAAACACTTTAAATAACAACATAATGATATTCCTTTTTAAAGACTTGATAAAATTTCCCTGTGGAAGCAATGCTCTTTAGGAGCTGGGGGATCCCTTGTATTTCCTGTATTTCATCTATGGAAATTAGACATTTTAGATTTTCTATCACTTTTTGTTTTTAATTGAAGGCAGGAAGGGACAAGGGTAATGTTGCATGCAGCTGGGATTCCCAGGTCTGAGACTGTCTTCTTTTCTACTGCCATCAAGACAGGCTGCTTCCTGCAAATATGGCTTCTCTGTGATTCATCATGTAATTCATTCTCCTTTGCTTCTCTGAACCCAACCAGGTCACCTCACCCCCACTCCGTCCCCACTGTTACAGGCAAGGTCCCCTTGGAATGGATCTCTTGATGTCAGAGAGTATATTTTTGCATTACTTTCCGAGACCTCCCACAGCTGTGTTCTTGCCATAGAAATCTCTGTTTGGCTCCTCTCCAGTATTATCCATGCATCTCCTGAGTGAATTTGATTGCTTTTGGCAACTTTGACAGATATTTTAGAGTTTCTTCTAGTTTTGCCAAAAATTGAGTGTGGTTTTGGATGGTTTTCAAGAGGAGAAAGGGAGAATGCTGAATTTTACAGCTATGTACATACCAAAATTCTTTGTTGATTTAAAAAAATTTCTTTTAATGTTTATTTATTTTTGAGAGAGAGACAGAGCATGAGCAGCAGAGGGACAGAGAGAGAGGGAAACAGAATCTGAAGCAGGCCCCAGCTGCTATCAGCACAGAGCCCAATGTGGGCCTTGAACTCATGAACCACCAGATCATGACCTGAGCTGAAGTTGGATGCCTAACCGACTGAAATACCCAGGCACCTCCTTTGTTGATCTTTAGGGAGCAAGGCTCTTCCCACTGGCTCATTTTTCCTTGAAGAGTGGTAAGATCTTTGATATAAAAGGGTCAGGAAAGCAGTCACACTGCTTTTCATCTGGTCCATTGAGTTTTGATCCTGGGACATTTCTTCTCACCATAGGGTTATGACTTCACAATCTCTCTCTCACACACTTCCGGAGCCAGACTAAGAAGGTCCAGGACTTGAATTTCACCTAACCTTTCAGCTCCTTATGGTCAAAGAATAAGAGGAAGTCCAGGTGGGACTGTAAATGGAGGTCCAGTTGATCAGACAACATAGGGCATCTAGACATATGGCAATGGACTGCAGACATAGTTTGGATAGAGATGTGATGTCACAAACCACGGCTGCAGTGACACAGTGTGTTGAGAGACCACAGCATACAATAAAGTTCTAGGCAGCCAGCAAAGTCTGTCAGCCCTTCGTAGGGTCCAGACTCCACCACTGAGAGTGAGTGGAGAGTGGTAAATGACAGGTTCCAAGTTCTTGAGGGTCTGGGGTTTTAGGCAAAGAGAACAAGATTGTGTCATCATGACTGACTTTGTGAGCACTTAACCGATGCAGTCACACAACGTTCCATGCTCAGAAGGGATCCCCATGTGACTTACTGCTCTACTGTCACTGTCCTGAAATTCTTAATGCTTTTTGACCGAGGAGCTCAGGATTTCCTGCCATTTCTATAGCAGCTATTTTGTGTAAGTCAGGATAGAGCCCAGGGAATGCCTATTTATTCTTTACATTTCAGCTCAAACACTCAAATATATCTTCTCTTACCCTTGGGTTCTCTGGCTTGTCATCTAGTGTGCCTCTGTAAATATTTATTTAATTAGTATAATGGTCACCAGATGGGGAGCCCAAGTCCAAATAATTGACCTTGAGGTCTTTCAATTCCCCTCTGTCAGGAATAGGATGGAACTCAGAACCTAAGGTGGGAATAAAAGCACAGGTTATTCAACTCCAGGTGTCAGGAAGTGTGGGGACAGAGAGCTGTCCCTAGGTGGGTGATGCCTTGTAGTACCATATATGAGGTACCATGACCGAGCCCCACCCACTTCAATATCCAAGTAGGTATGACCTTGCAGTTCACTGGAATAATTTAGAGACAAAAATTTTTATAGAGGGTCAGTTCTGGGTGCAATAGCTGTACACTTTGCAACCTCCTTAGTGCTGTTACCCTAGGCATTTCTGATTCCTCCTACCCCTCCCATTGTGGCCCACTGCGGGCTTACTATGTGCTCCTCTGGAGAATCCTTTATACATGCCAGCCACCCCGCAAGCAGGCATAGGGCCTGAAGAGGGACTTGCACCGGGAGCTGTGTGTCTACCTCACCATCAAGCCATGCTGTGGCTAATTTTCAGCGTTTGTATAGTTTTATCATCAGTCCCACTTTTAACCTTCCTAGAGTTCACATTTTTTTCTTTAGAAACTTTAGACTTTATGGATTAACCCTCTTTTCCTAATTACTTTACTAAGTAAGGATGAAAAGAATCCACAAATGGGTGACCAACATTCCCTCATCCTTCTAGGTCCTTCTCTCTTGCTCCTATGTGACCAAGTGACTTTTACATAGAAGCAGCCCATGCCACTCCCTGGTAGAGTGATATCTCTTCCTTGTTCATAGGAGAGGTACACACAGATAATGTTCTCTCACCAGAAGAATCAGAGGGTGTAGCAAACACACGGGGACCATTCAGATGAGTCCATTCAGAACATACCTGAGACTAGGGTCAGACCCTAGATCATATTGAATTCACCAAAGAAAGCTACTTGAAGAGGTGCATTGGGCAATAGCTCTGTATTCAGGCCTTGCCTGGTACATTCTGTTTTGTTGGCTGTGTTTTGGAACCATGAACAGTTAGCCCAGAAGAGCTTAATAAATATTGTATATTTGTAAATATTCAAGACATATGTTTCTGATTCTTATGTAAATTCTATGAAAATCTATTCTGCTCACATTCATTTATAACTACTATGTCCACTAATTTGAAAGATACTTGACTTATGAGAGCCTCAAATCCCTCAGTTTCCAATTTAAAATGTGTATATTTTACTTCACCCTCTGTCCTTTCCTTTCTGGCTTGGGGGAGGATGTGGGTGTTCACCTTGTTCCCTTCTGCCTCCTTGCAGGGTAGGGGGTAACAGTGGGGAGGGGATCTTCATCCATCTATCATCACTTCCTACTTTCAACCCTCTTTCCCACCAGCCCCTTCTCTGAATCTGTAAACAGGGACAGGAATTACTGATCCAGAAACTTCACTTTCCCCTTCAAGCAGTTCTCCTTTATTTCTCATTTATTTATTCTTCACATTTATTTATTTATTTATTTATTTAATGCTTTATTTTATTTTTGAGAAAGACAGACAGCATGAGTGGGAAGAGAGGCAGAGAGACAGGGAGACACAGAATTCGAAGCAGGCTCCAGGCTCTTAGCTGTCAGCACAGAGCCCAATGTGGGGCTTGAAAACGTTTATTAAAATATTAATATGTGGGCTATTCCCCTTCATTTTCCACATGCTTGTTAGCTCCATGTAATTAACTAACTCTTCTCACTATGCCCCGGAATCTGGAAGGTTCTAAGCAGTCATGTCATTAAAATCTCTCTGAGGTTTAGGTGCTCTTCCTCTTCACCCTCTCTGCAGAAACTGACCCTCTCTTTCCTCAAAGAGCACATCACCTTGCACATAGTTTTCCAGCTCTCCTGTGACATTTTTGATTGCTCCTTCTCTGTCTCCTCTTCTTTTCCCTCCACCTCCCCCCCCCCATCACATGTAGGTGGGATTTTTAATCTTTGGGTCCTTTCTCCCTCCTCTGAAGCTCCCCACTCTGAGATGTCACCCAGAATCAGAGTTTTAGTGTCTCCTTTGTGTGACCACCTTCTGATGTAACTTTCAATGCCCACCCTCTCTCTAGAGCCCTTGTATCTCAAGAGCCTGATGACCTTTTTCACCGACATGTCCTCCGGACACATTCAGAAGTGAGCCTGCCAACTCCCCTCGCAATCTAGCCAACCTGCTGTATTCCTAGTCCTGCTGATGTCTCCACCATCTCAGGCTTGGAGTCACTAGGATCACCTTTGGCTCCTCCCTTTTCAGGTGCTGTTGATTTTTTACTTCCGCAGCCAATTCTTGCAGCTGTCCTTTCTGTTGTCATTTTTCTCCCCACTGCTGTCTGAATCCAGGCCCTCAGTCCTCCTGAGCTCGTACAGTCCTCTCCTGACCACTCTCCTCCCCTGGTCTCTTACTTCCCTACACCGTCCAAGAGACCTGTGCTACCAGCAAGGGACCACTGGTCACAAGTGCTGTTGAGCTCTGGAAATGTGTGTAGTCCCACATGAGATATTTAGTGGGTGTGAAACCCATACATGATATTGAGTACTTAATACTGAAAGAATAGTGTGAACTCTGTCATTAATAATTTTTATATTGACTATGTGTCAAATGATAATATATTTATCATTTATAATTAGTATAATACATAATAATATAAATATATTAACATTAATTTTTTGGTGGGTAGCTAGAAAATTTTAAATTTCCTGTACGGCTTTAAATCTATTAGGTAGCATCACAATAGCACATAGCAAAGTTAATGTTGTTCTTTCCCTTAACAACTTTTGACAGCTTCTTATTACCATGAAATGATATTGGTAGTAGAAGGAATAATATACGTTATTTTACAAAATGCTTTCACATAAGTGTCTCCTTCAGTTTCTCAAAAATTTTTAAAGTTTAGTTATTTATTTTGAGAGAGAGAGAGGCAGAGGAAGGACAGAGAGAGAATCCCAAGCAAGCTTCACAGTGTCAGTGCAGATCCCAATACAGGGCTCAAACCCACAAACTGTGAGATCATGACTTGAACTGAAGCCTAGAGTTAGATGCTCAACCAACTGAGCCACACAGGTGCCCCATGTTTTCTTTGGCATCTAATCTCAATCTTTTAGTTCAACATTGCATCCCCTGAACCATCTGGTCTCAACCTGTATTTCCCATTCATTCATTAATTCATTCACTCATGCAACAGATATGCATTATCTGCACTATTCTTTGTTTGTGCCCTCTCTGGTCAGTCAGCGCCTTGTCTGCCATACGCTTCCCCTCTGTGCCCCTTGCATTCCTAGCCCTCTTTGTTTATAATGTTCCCTCTACTTAGAACTTTCTTCTCACTTTCACATGTCTGTATCCTTACTTCCTTCGCTATCTGTAATAAAATGTTCCCTGCCAGAAAAATATCCCCCACCCCACCCCCACCTCCTTGAACAGTCTGTGGAGCATGTACAAGTTGCTCCATGATCCTGACAAAGATCACATTTGCTTGATCCCCTTCTTCTTTTAAAATCCATAGCAAGGGGAGCCTGGGTTGGCTTAATTGGTTGAGCGTCTGACTTCAGCTCAGGTTATGATCTCACGGTTTGTGGGTTCTCGCCCCATGTCAGGCTCTGTGCTGACAGCTCAGAGCCTGGAGCCTGCTTCAGATTCTGTCTCCCTCTCTCTCTGCCCTTCCCCCATTTGTGCTCTGTCTCTGTCTTTCAAAAATGAATAAATGTTAAAAATAAATAAATCAATAAAATCCATAGCAAGAGGTGGAAGCCAGTATTACAGGTGGTCCCCCAATGCATCACCCTATTTCCTCTGTACTTCTAGCTATCCTAAGGCATTTCTGTGGTTCATGCATGTTTTTCTCAGAGAAGACTCAACCCCTTCCTCACCGGCCAGACAGGCATTACCTTCTTTGGGTTTTCACGGCACCTTGCTTTGAGCAGTGTTTCATTTCATTGTGTCATCAGTATATGTCAGACACTCTGTGTACATTATCTCTTTTAATCCTCATCTATTTCTTCACTCTGAGACAGTAAGCTAATGGTCTGAAATTGCATGGCTAGTAAATAGAGGAACTAGGATTTTAAATAAAGTCTCACTGGTTCCAGAGTCTGTATTTGGCCATTAACCTGTTTTACTTCAGCTTAAATATAATTGAATCCATGCCCTTGAATATGTATCTCATCATCACCGCTAGATGCTAAGCCCACCAAGGGCAGAGCAGGGCTCATCCTCTGTGCCCTGCCTACCGCGGTACAGGTAAGATGTAAATACAAAACATTCCTGAAAAGGGATAGAGGGGAAACTTAGAGAAATTGTAGCCTAGTTCTTATAAACTTCTCAGTTCTTATGAGCTTTTCCGATTTCCCAGATGTCATTTCTGCCTCTTTATAACATAAAATTCAAGGATTACATGAAGAACAAGGTCCCTTTTGCTCAATCTATCATTCCCGCCCTAAACATCTCCTGGTCTCCCTAGAACCAGAGGAAATCATCCCTCAGTCTATTTTGTGGTTAGAGACCCTGATTGTTGTAGGTGATTTACTGGGTAGCTGAGGTGCCGGGAGAGAGAGCCGAAGACTAGGTTATCTGCTTACCACTATTATGGTCATCAAGCATGATTGACAAAGCAAAAGACAAAAGCATTTTTCCCAGAGCATGTTTTATGCATTTACAGTGTTTATTTATGTGTCAGAACAAAGCATTGCTAATTGACTAGATAAAGAATGTTCTTTGGTTTCAATCCCCAACAGTAAAATTTCTCTTTGAATATTATTAATTTAAAAAAGTATACACACAAAATATGAGGGTGTCTGTATTTAAAAAGCTTCGCTTCTTTATCTGATAAAGAAGATTCTTAATTTTCAACCTCAGAAAGTAAAATTTCCTTTTGAATGTTATTTAAAAAAACCCATACACATAAATAATGTGAAGATATATATATTAAAGGAAGAATGAAATTAAAGCCTCCTGAAAGCCACATTAGAAGCCTTTGTCTTCGTCTGTGAGAGCTGGCAGATATGCCCCATTCAGTAAATAGCCTATGATATGCATTTTTGGGGTGAAATCTCATTTCTCTTATTCTGCTGTTACTATGGTTACCATTCTACAGAATCCCTGTGCATGCCAATAAAAAAGAGAGGAGAAGAAAGCACAAACACACATTTCACTATTAACAACCTTCCTTAACTATGCAAACCTGGCCACCGGATATGCTGGAGTGTGGAAGGAGCTGGCCATTCCTCCCTCCAGAGGAGCCCACTCCTGGGACCCTTCCTGGAGCCTGTTCAGGGATCCCTTGGCACAGATGTCCCCATGGCACCTACTGATCCCGTCTCCAATGCCACTTTGGAAGGCAGTGGACGTGCGAAGGGGTGGCGGGGCTGGGTCAGAGCTCTGCATGGATTAAAGAAGCTGGACACCTTAAGTCACAGAGTACTAACCTGTCATAGCCTCGCACAGATGGCATGAGAGCAGCCAGAATCCAAAGGCCTGGGTTTTAAGGAAGTCAGAAAAACTAGGCATGGGCATGGGCCTGGCACAGATGCCTGAGGCCCAAATGATTTTTGTCATTGTTGTTAAGACAGATTTATCTTTGATCCTTCATTTCCTAATCTCTATCTAACATCAGGACAAACAACAATACCTGCCGCACAGGGTTATTATAAAGATTAAATGAGCTAACCTCCATGGATGTATTTTGTGAACTTGTCACACTAGAGAATGCAGTTTTTAATCATCGTGGTCCTAGTTATTACTATGACGACACAATCAACCATGACCACCATGACTAGAAAAAAAAAATCCCTAAGTGTTCTCTCAAACCATCTGAGGCTTTGCTGGAAAAAGCCTGAGGTTTCCCTTGCCACTCGCTCCTGCCCCTTTCTCTAGATGTCTTACCTTTACACTAGAAGACAGATGGGCCAAGAACTTTTCATCTGAAATGAACTTTCATCTGCATTTGTTGCATTCTCTGTGCTTCACTCTCCATACATGGAAAACATCTTTAATAAAATTTTCTTTTCCCTTGACAATAAGAACATTTGCAATCCCTTGGCAATAAAAACATGCCAGCTGTTAGGATGAAAATGGGTCCACAATCCATTCTAAGCTAAAAATAGGACATTTAAGTAAATTTTTAAATGGAAAGATGCATCCATCTGTTTCTCCTTTGAGGACCACTTCCAAAAATGGTCAGTGAATATCCTTCCATGATAACAGGGGGTCTAATGTTTGGGCATGGAAGCTCAACTTGAATGAAGCATGATTAAAAGTAATTTTTACTCCAAAAGTGATGGCAGAGGACATGGTTAGTAGGGTTTTTATTCCCTTCCTTTTACTCCAGAGGGAAGTAGTGTCATTTTAACTACTTTGTGAGGAAAAGGAGAACACAGGGATAAGAATTCGGAGACATGGCACCCAGTCTCTACTTTGCCATCAGCTTGATGGGCGATCTTAGCCAAACCACTTAACCTTTTGTGTACCTGTTTTCTCTTTTGCAAAATGAATCACACCTCCTCTCTTCTTCTTAGAAGAGTTCTTACTATAAGAGGAGGTGATTGGTGTCAATGGGCTTTGGAAAAAACATTGTGTTTCTTTAGTACTAGCCCAAACTCGCATTGCTTACATTTTTGTTAGTATTTGCTCTTAAGGGAATAAACCTGTTAAGGTTACAATGTAGCACGACTCAGTTCTCATTCTGTATCTACCTTAGTATCACCTTGTACAGGCTGTAGTAGAAAGTTATACCCCCCACCAGTCTGGTTGACTCCTAAGCCTTTTGAATGAAATTTCCTTTCATGAAATTAAGGGAATTCTTTGTGTCAGCTTTTGGTGCACCAGTATTGTGTTTTCCCTCCCCAAAGAGGCCTGGTGACTAGTAATAAGATGAATTTGCTCAATCTGTTATGTTAATTTCTTTTTATTGGGAGGCCTAAATCATTGAACTAATGATCTCATCCATATTTTGAAGCAAGATAATAAAACATATGCAGTTATAATTACATTTAACGCCCAAACTGTACTGGATGTGGAAAATTGCTTTAAAAGATTCCATTATATTTTTAATAGTGCTTTCTTAACACCAGAAGCAAAAATATTGGCAGAAATAAAATAACAAAATGAACCAACAGATTAGAAAGATGCTTTACAACTTTTATTTTTCCAAATGCAGTAAATGTGTTATTCTGTTAAAGAATTCTTAAATGGAATAATACATTTAAAGGGATTATTAATCCCTTTACCAGAGGATTGAATCATAAAGATGATTATGGTACTTGTCTGGGTAGATGTTTACATTGGTTATGCATCATCCCTGATTGGATAGCTGTTTCCAGAACTGATCTTTAGTTCAAGAAGGGGGAATATAGGTGAATATTGGTGCCTCAGAGCTTCCACACATAATCATAAATCTGTAGTTTTAATGGTGATATAGTTCTTTTGAGATTTGTTCTTCTCAGAGATGGATGATGGGGTTAGACAGCTTGTAGGAATCTATTTCAGCAGCCCGCTGACTTTCAGTATCTTTGTGACCCTCTTAATCAACTGGGGATGCACGGTAGATATTTTGAAAAACAAAATAGAATTTGCTGTAACCTACTTTGTGATTTCACAAAGTATTGCTTACTGAAATTTGCTTTGCAACATTGAAAATATGTTAACGTCTCAGCTTTATGAAGATAGCATATATATAATCTCCAGTTTCATTACTGAGCATTTTGTGTGTTGACATAGGATGAAGTCTCTGTGGTGTTTGAGCCATCTCCTAAATCCACCCTCTGTATCTCTTTCCTCATTACTTCTGGGCTCCTTGTGACTCATCCTATCTCCCCTGGACCATTGTAAATGAGCCCCTTTTGGTTCTGCTGCTGTATATCTTTCCTTCCTCCACGCTCTTTTCTCCCCATAGAAGATTGTGAATTTTCTTTTCTTATACATATAAAAATTTTAAACATTTTATTTAGAGAGACAGAGCATGAGCTGGGGAGGGGCAGAGATAGAGGGAGACACACAGTCCGAAGCAAGGCCCCAGGCTCTGAGCTGTCACTCAGGCGCCCCAAGCCTATGAATTTTCTAAACACAAATCTGTTTATTCACCAGCCTGAAATTTCTGAGCAAATCATTGCCCATTGAACAAACGATCTCTTCTGTTCCTATGTGACTGTGTGTGGTTCATTGAATGCTCCATGCTCTTTCATGTCTTCCAGCCTCCTCTCCAGGAATATCACTACTGACCTTTAAATGTGCTGTCATCCTTCAAGTGTCATAGGTCCCCAAGATGACCTCTTAGACCTGACCCATCTTTTCTATTCTTCCAGGCAGCTTTCCCCATTAGCTTACCTGGCGTGTAGTTATCCTGGCACATATACTCATCATTTTATATTGCAACTCTGTGTTTACCTTTTGCCTCCTCATCTTTCTCATTAATATATCCCCAAGGTTTCCCACACTGACTGGTGAAGTACTCAATAAATGTTTATTGATTGAAGGAAGAAAAGAATAAAAAAGGGAAGGATAAACAACTTTTGAATTTCAAATACTATTCCTTGGTTAATCAGAAGTATATTTTCAGGCTCTTTATGATATAATAAGCCAATACTAGTTACCACTTTAATGCTGTTTTTCTTTCAACAATATTCATTCTACTAATTTAAAAGCTATTAAGCAAGATGAAGCCTCCAAAACCAGTCAACTAAATGGCTCCAGTCAGTTGGGATTGGTTAGTGCATTATACAATTGCTAATATGATTTAAACCGAAGGAGGGGCGCCTGGGTGGCTTAGTCGGTTAAGCGTCCGACTTTCGCTTAGGTCATGATCTCGCGGTCCGTGGGTTCGAGCCCCGCGTCGGGCTCTGTGCTGACTGCCAGCTCAGAGCCTGGAGCCTGTTTCAGTCTGTGACTCCCTCTCTCTCTGACCCTCCCCTGCTCACGCTGTCTCTCTCTCTCCTAGAAATAAATAAAAATATTTAAAAAAAAAAAAAAGAAATATTGAAAGGCTTAAAATAACTTAAAAAAAAAAAGTAGTAGAAATTAGATTCCTAAAGATACCTGTAAGGAAAATGATTCAGTGAAAATAGACATGAATTATCAAACCTTCACGTGTCATTATTGAAATGTTATGGATATTGAAACAATTAATTCAGAATGGTCCCAGTCCACAAGGATTATAAAGCTGGTATCCTAACTGTATCGCACATCACTTTCTGTGTTATACCTGAAATTAAATAGTGCAAAACAATTTGTTGCTAACATTTGAACTAGTTAAAATTTGTTGTCTCTATCTCATGGTTTGGAATTTGAAAATACATTCCCCTTTTACCTAGATAGTAGGGAAGAAGTCAGTATTTAGTGCTTCAGTTCTTTAGAAATATCATGTTTACTACCAAATTCAGGGGGAAAATGGTTTTATACTCTTCTTATTTAAAGTAAAAAATATAGGGGCGCCTGGGTGGCTTAGTCGGTTAAGCGTCGACTTTCGCTTAGGTCGTGATCTCGCGGTTCGTGGGTTTGGGCCCCGCGTCGGGCTCTGTGCTGACTGCCAGCTCAGAGCCTGGAGCCTGTTTCAGAGTCTGTGACTCCCTCTCTCTCTGACCCTCCCCTGCTCACGCTGTCTCTCTCTCTCTCTCTCCTAGAAATAAATAAAACATTTAAAAAATTTTAAAAAAAATAAAGTAAAAAAAATATATAGGAAAAGACCTCAAAAAAGAGTATCCACATGTTGAGTAAGCCATCTGACCAACAGGTACCTACAGAGCTCTTGACTCTTTGACAGCCTGAATTAGTACTACTCTGCATTAAGATTACAGAAGATTATACCTGTTGTCTGGGGTAGATCTAGAATACTAGGTTCTACCTCCCCCATTAGACACATCTCCTCCTGAAGAATTTGGATATGCTGTTTTTGTAAAGAAAGTGAAATGTATTTATGTAGTATACCTTGCCCAAAGTGCTTTTCGAGCCCTTACAACTCAAAGGTCTTCTAATAACATTTATTTTTCCAATGTCAATATTGTTGGGCCATAAATAATATTTATTGTTTATTCAACTCTCTTACCTTCTAAATGAGTTAATGGGGTGAATCTTGTCAGGTCTAGCTTTCAAATGTTGTTTTCTGTTCATTATGTTTTAAAATAGTAATGCTCGGGGCGCCTGGGTGGCTTAGTCGGTTGAGCGTCCGACTTTCGCTTAGGTCATGATCTCGCGGTTCGTGGGTTCGAGCCCCGCATCGGGCTCTGTGCTGACTGCCAGCTCAGAGCCTGGAGCCTGTTTCAGTCTGTGACTCCCTCTCTCTCTGACCCTCCCCTGCTCATACTGTCTCTCTCTCTCTCCTAGAGATAAATAAAACATAACAAAAAAAATTAAAAAAAATAAAATAAAATAGTAATGCTCAGTTATTTCTGAGTCCTTAGAAAAGGGCATTCTTTCGCACTGCCAGTAATAGTATAAATCATTTCAAGTTTTCTGGAACATAATTAAGAAACAGTTACTAATAGTTTTAGAATTCTGCAAGCCCTTGATCCAACAATTTGCTTCTAGAAATTTATATTAAAAATATAATTTTTATGTTTGCTTATACATAATTAGATCACATGTTTGTAAAATGAAAAACTAGAAATTTAAAACTTTAAATACTCCAGATAAGGAATTGATTAAATAAATTAAGCTTTATAGGGTAGTTGAATACTATGAAGTTATCAAAAGATGATCACTTATAATTTTAAGTAGAAAGATCAGGTTAAAAAATAGAATGAACAAAGCTATCCCATTTTGGTAAAATAAACACGTATATGCACACACACATCTATGTGAAGCACTTAGCTCTTTCTGGCTTGTGACATCATAGGTGCTTTGCATATTAATCTCTTTGCTCACTCATTGGTTCTTAGATGTTTTTATAATGAATGTTTGTTTTATTAGGGCCAATAAAATCATTTCTATGTGCCCAAAGCAATGATTTCCAAGTTGCTTTCAAGTATTCTACTTCATAGTGTGATCATGTTCATATTTAAGGACTTTTCCCCCTAAGTCCAACCAACCTTTCCCTAGCATTCCTTAGGCTCTTGTTTTCTGTTTTGTTTTGAGTTGATTGATGAATGGAGAATAATAGTTCTGCACACTTGTATGACCCATCCTGTACTTGAAGATAGTATATCAAGTTACCTCCTACTCATCTCTCTCCCCAGGCCAGCAGAGACTCCATTCCTTTCACCTTCCTTCATGAACTGAGTTTCTATTCCTTTAATCTTTATTCATTGTTCATCTCGGAATCTTCTCTACTTTGCTCATGTAGAATTTAAAATGCAGTGACCAAACTGGAGGCAATCACAGAAAAATGTAGTTAAGGCAGACTAGACTGGAAGGAGTTGTTCTTAACCCTTAGCTATTCAATAACATGATATGGGGTTTTTCCCTTAGTCATACTTAATTATGTATACACTTTACACTCATAAATAGTTAATATTTCCCAAGGTTTTAACATTTTTGCTATATTTTTATCTTATTATAGTTTATTTAAGTTTTTAATTTCTGATGTTAGAATTTCATCTTAAGTGTCTTCTCATTTATATGTTTACTCTATGACATTAAGTTGCATTATTTTGATACTGAAATATTTAAAAAATGTCAAGGTCATTTTGAATGCTATCAGTGGTGTTAAGAGCAATAGCAACCCTTCTGATTGAGGATTCTCCACAGATCTGATAAATGCATTCCTGATTCTGGGTCATAAATATCTAATACAAATACAGCAGCCTCAGGGCTGATTCCAGTAGGCACCACATCACCTTTTCCTCCAGGTTGCATCCTTAATCCAACTACCTACCCATATTACAACAACTTCCCATATGGGAAGTAATATCTACCCATATTACTTCCTACCTTGTTGATGAGACATGGTGTACAATGGCATTAAAGCCATTGCCATATTTCAAGAATAATTGCTTGAGTCCCTATCCCTTTGTTTTTGCTGTGCGGCAATATCATAAAAAGAAATACAACTTGTTCAGTATGCTTTGTTCTTCATAGAGTGACTGTGACAGGTTTTGTTGGCTGATCATTAGCAATGAAACAATTAGTCTGATGAAATTTTCCTATTCTTCAAGGATTGCAAAGTCACACTGCTTATATGTAGGAGGTAGTGCATCAAAGCAAATCTCAACATTTGCAGCTATATCAGAGTGGCACTGGCTCTCAAAATCAATATGCAGAAAGATGAGCATTAAAGAAAATATAAAGTACTTTTCTGTCCTGTGGGACATAATTCATATAACCAATGGGATTTTTTGTCTCCCAACTCCATGATTACATTCAATCATGAATAGGAGAAAACATTTTACCTGGGCTGCATTTATTTTTAAAGCCATCACATTGAAATGAGATACGGAAATGAAAAGCTTTCACACCGCTGATGTTGAAGAGTGAATTAGAAGCAAATGATGATAATTACAAAGCACAGCCTTGTTTTCTCCTGGATATGCCTTAAGGTAATGAGAAAGCAGAGGGTACAAAGTTGGAGCTAGTAAAGATGGAGAATGGTGAGCTGTCAGTGAGTTCCAGATGAAAAAATCAGAACATTGATCTTGATGGATGTCAAGGGGAAAACTGTCTGAACATGGATGACTGAGTTATTTTGTTGGAGAGAAAAAACTTAAACTCGTTGGGACTATAACAATTGGTTGATTATCATATATATAAAATATATTTATCAAAAAAAAGATAAGCACAAGGTGATGAATGTATGACTCTAGGAGAAGAACCCAATCAAATATTCAAATATGAATAAAAGCAATTAATGGAATTAGTCACTGTTACAATTATCAGAGCATGTCATTGTAATATGAAAGCTCATCTCTCTCAAGTAGATTAATGACAAGTCTTCAAAAAGTTACTCTTCTCCATTTTCAAAGATCACAATTCTAGACCAGAAGTTACATAGTGAAAAGACATCTTGTACAGATCTTTTTCTCCAATTGAAAATGGATTTGATTGGATATAATATGTACATATTTCTTTGAAATTGAGCTTCACTTTCAATTCACTGGAAAAGCATGAAAATTGAAAATATTTTTATATGGAAAAGAGGCCCTTTTTCTCCTAATACCTCAGAGTATGAAGAGCACGTCTCATACATTCTGCTAGCTCTGAACTCCTACTCATACCTCAGGACTCAGCATAGATGTACCTCCTCTGGGAAGGCTTTCTTGAAACCTCAAGACTCCTAAATGTTCCCATGACAGTTGCTGTGCATATCGTGTTCCCTCCCACCTTCCCCATGCATGTTCACTTCTCTCTCTCTCTCTCTTATGTGTCAAGTCCTTAAGGCTTATTATACTCACTGTATATATATCCTACCAGTGTCTGACATGAATTGGTAGTCATTAAATACATATAATATCACTTGGGCCTAAATTTGGCCCTAAAAGGTAGAAGTCAGAAGTATAATCCCCATTTTACAATGAAGAAAATGAGACTCTAAGAGTTTCTCTGATTTGCACAAGCTTATACAGACAGTGAAAGAGCTAGGATTCAAACATTTGGCCATAGGAACCTAGGAAGATAGGTTCCTAACAGGAGTGGCCAAACAATTTTAAATGCAGTTGACATTTGGATTTTATTTAAAGAATAGAGTGAGGGGTAACATAATCTTAGAGAGCAGTCTCAGCAGAAACCCAAGGAATGGAAGCACAAATCTAGGAAATTCAGAGAAAACAAGCTGTAATAAAAGGGAAGTGATAGAAATAACTGACTAATTCACAGTTTTTCATTGAAGTCCACCAAAACGTGGCAGTCACTAAGATGGTGTACTAAGAAAATGCTTTTTTGAAAGGAGAGACCGGATGCACATTTAAAGCATGCAGCCAAGTTCTGCTTTGGGAAAATGGAGTAGATATATTTTCCTCTATTCTTCCTGCTGAGTACAAATAAAATCTTTGGACATTATGGACAAGACAAACATAAGAGGACTCTGAATAGTGCAGAGGAGAAGGCAGATGGTCTGGGGACTATCAGGCCTCAAAGAACAATATGGAAGAGAGTTCCCTGGGTTTTCCTAGATTTGGAACTGAAGGAACCATGGACACATATATGCCAGTGGCACTGATGAAAGAGAAGTCCTAAGAAGAGCCTGCTCTATCTAGCCAAATCACCAGGAAAGGGGTAGCCCAGCAAAGTAGTAAATTCTTAGATTATAATCACTCTATTCTAGCCAAACATTACAGATGAAAATGTGGCCCCACCAACATTCATGCCAACAACAGCCAAAAGAGGAGCTTTGACCTCCACTTTCTTCCACTCTCTCCATGCTGTAATGAGTTCCTTCTCTCCACCTGCTTTGTGTCAGTGGCGACCACATGGGAAGCCCAGATTTCCATATTCATCTGGCGGTAACCAGATGCTGCTCCTCCCCCTTCCCACTGGGTTAGTGTCAGAAGAGGTGTAGTGTAGAGTCAGGACTTCCTTCATCATCCAGCAGCAATGAGACCACCCCTACTACAGTGTCAATGAGGGCTACACAGGGACCAGAACTCACATTCCCCACCCAGGAGTAACAAAAAGCCCACACCTTTGGATGTCAACAGATCCCATGTAGGGAACATGGAGTTCTAGCTGCACCTAGAAGTAATAACACAGTGTACCTCCTGCTTCCTGTACCAGAGCGATGTCAGAGAAAACCAACTAACATAGGAAGTTTAATAAGGCTCAGAGTCTCATAACATATACCATGAAAATATTCAGGTTTCAATCAAAAATCACTTGGTGTACCAAGAACCAGGAAGATCTCAAGCCAAAGGAAAAATAATGGTCAATAGATGCCAACACCAAGATGAAAGCAATGTTAGAATTATCTGAGGAAGATTTTAAAGCAACTATGATAAAATACTTCAGTGAGTAAGCATAAATAAGCTTGAAACAAATGAAATAAAATAGCCTCAGGAAAGATGTACTAAGTCCCAGCAAATCATTAGAGAATATAAAGAAAACCCACATGGAAATTTAGAACTGAAAAAACACATTGAAATTTAAAACTCAGTGGATGGGGATTACAGCAAATGTAGAGGTTAGAGGAATCAATGAGCTGAGAGAGAACAATAGAAATTACTGAATCTAAAGAAATAGAAAAAAGAGGCAGAAAAAAGGGAATAGAACCTCAGGAACCTATGGAACTAAAACCAAAGATCTAGCATTCATGTTAGCATAGCGTCATAGCGGAAGGGGCTGAAAAAGTACTTGAAGAAACACTGGCTAAAACCTTCTCATATCTGAGAAGACACCTAAATCTACTGCTCCAGGAAGCTGAGCAGGATAAACAGGGCAAACCCAATGATAGCCACACCACGACTTTTCATAATCAACTTCTGAAAACAGACCAAAAAAAAAAAATCTCTAAAGCAGCTAGAGTAAAATGGCAACTTACCTCTACAGGGAAAAAATTCTCATGATGCTGGGTTTCCCATTAGAAGCCATAGAGGAAAAGAGGAGGTGGGACACTGTTTTTCAAGTGCTAAAATAAAAGACTGTCCACTCCAAATCCTATACCCTGCAAAAATATTTTTCAGGAATGAGAAAGAAATCAAGGTCTCAGGTAAAGGGAAACTAAGGAATCTGTCACCATTAGTCTTATCCTGAAAGAATGGTGGAGGGAAGTTCTCAGAACAGAAAGGAAACAATAAGAAAAATAACATTGGAATATTAGGGAGGAAGAAAGAGGGTGCCTGGGTGGCACAGTTGGTTAAGCGTCCAACTTCAGTTCAGGTCATGATCTCACAGTTTGTGAGCTTGAGCCCTGCATCAGGTGAGCTGGAGCCCTGCTTCTCTCTCCCTTTAACTGTGTCTCCCTCTCTCTCTTCCCCTCACTCATTCATGCTTTCTCTCTCTCAAAAAAAAAATTGTTAAAAAAAAAAGAAGAAGGAATGTAATAAGCAAAAATATAGGTAAATACACTAGGCTTCCTTTCTTCTCTTGAGTTTTCTAAATTATGTTTGGCTATTGCAGCAAAAATTACAACATAGAATTCATTCTAAATAAATACAGCAGAATTATATTTAATATTAATATTTAAATTAAACATTTAAATATTTAATATTCTTTCCTTTATTACAAATAAGGAAGAGGAAAGGGATAAAGAAGGAGGTAAAGTCTCTATCCTTAAGTTGGTTAAATCATAACACTGATAGACTGTTGTAAGTTATGTATAAATAATAGACTACATGGAGCAACCACCAAAAAATCTATACTAAGAGATACACTATAGAACACAACAGATAAATCAAAATGGAATTACAAAAAGATGTTCAAGTAACGACGGATAGTGAGATAAAGAAAAGAGAGAAACAAAAACAAGAGAACAAATGAAACAATTAAAACAACAGACTTAACTCCTAACGTATTAATAATTACCTTAAATGTACATGGTCTAGCGATGCCTCAGTGGCTCAGTCAGTTAAGTGTCTGACTTCGGCTTGTGAGTTCGAGCCCCATGTCCTCCCGCTCTGTGCTGACAGCTCAGAGCCTGGAGCCTGCTTCAGATTCTGTCTCCCTCTCTCTCTGCCCCTCCTTGACTCACACTCTGTCTCTCTGTCTCTGTCTCTCTCTCAAAAAAAAAACATTAAAAAAATTAAATGTAAATTATTTAAACACAGCAAATAAAAGACAGATTGGTAGAGTGGTATTAGCAGGAATGCATAGATCAGCCGAACAAAATAAGGAACCCCCAAATGAACAAAGGTGCAAAAGTATTTCAATGAAGGAAAGATAGCCTTTTCAACAAATGGTGCTGGAGCAATTGGACATCCATAGGTATAAAAATGAATCTTGACCTAAGCCTCACACCTTGTACAGAAATGATTTCAAAACAGTTTATGGGTTTAAATGTCAAACTATGAAACCTTTAGAAAAAAATCATAGAAAATGTTTGTGAGCTAAGGCTAAGGATGCTTGACATCAAAACGCAATCCACAGAAGGAAAAACTGACAAATTGGATTTTGTTAAAATGTTAGGGGCATCTGGGTGGCTTAGTTGGTTAAGCATCCAATTTAGCTCAGGTCATGATCTCACAGTGTGTGAGTTCAAGCCCCACATCAGGCTCTGTGCTGACAGCTCAGAGACTGGAGCCTGGTTCAGATTCTGTGTTTCATTCTCTCTCTGCCCCTCCCCCACTTGTGCTCTGCCTCTCTCTCAAAAAAAAAATTTAAAAAACAAATTTTAAAAATAATGTAAAGAAAGTGAAAGCGTTAGCTACAGGATGGGAAAATACTTTTTGCAAACGACATATTTGACCAGTATATAGAATATATAAAGAACTTGCAAAATTCAGCAGTAAAAATATAGCAATTCAATTATAAAACAGAGAAAAAGACATTTCACTGAAGAGGATATACAAATGGCAAATAAACCCCTGAGAAGATAGTCTACATGATTAGCTATTAAGGATATGCAAATTAAAACCACAACGAGGCATTACTAGACAACTATCAGAATGACACAATAAAAAAAAATAGTGACACCACCAAATTCTGGCAAGGATATGGACAAACTGGATCACTCATACATTGTTGGTAGGAACATAAACTGGTGCAACCACTCTGAAAAGAGTTGGGCAATTTCTTTTTTTTTTTTTAATGTTTTATTTATTTCTAGGAGAGAGACAGCGTGAGCAGGGGAGGGTCAGAGAGAGAGGGAGTCACAGACTGAAACAGGCTCCAGGCTCTGAGCTGGCAGTCAGCACAGAACCCGACGCGGGGCCCAAACCCACGAACCGCGAGATCATGACCTAAGTGAAAGTCAGACGCTTAACCGACTAAGCCACCCAGGCGCCCCGAGTTGGGCAATTTCTAAAAAAACTAACCATTTAAGTACCATAAGACCCAACACTTGGACTCCTGGATATTTGTCCCAGAGAAATGAAGACCTATATCCACAAGAAAGCTGTACACAAGTATTCATAGCAGCTTCATTTATAATAGCCAATAATTATAAACAACTCAGATGCCCTTTAATAGATGAATGGTTCAGGGGCACATGGGTGGCTCAGTCAGGTAAGTGTCCCACTCTTGGTTCCTGCTTAGGTCATGATCTCAGGGTTTTGTGAGTTTGAGTCCCATGTCGGACTCTGTGCTGGCAGCATGGAGCTTGCTTGGGATTCTCCCTCCCTTTCTCTCTGTCCCTCCCTAACTCACGCTGTCTCTGTTTCTCTCAAAAATAAATAAATAAAGTTAGAAAAATAGATGTTTCAAACAAATAATGGTATATTCATACCAGGGATAACTGCTCAGTAGTTAAGAGGAACAAATGATTGACACATGAAGCAACCTGATTGAATCTCTGGGAAATTATGTTGAGTGAAAAATGTCATTCCAAGAAAGTTATATACTGTATGGCTTTATTTACATAACATTCTTTTTTTAATGTTTACTGTTGAGAAAGATAGAGAGAGTGTGGGGGAGGGGCAGAGAGAGAGAGAGAGAGAGAGAATCCCGAGGAGGCTTTGTGCTATTGGCGCAGAGCCCAATTTAGGACTCGATCTTACAAACTATGAGATTATGACCTGAGCTGAAATCAAGAGTCAGATGCTTAACCGACTGAGCCACAGGCATCCTTATGTAACATTCTTTAAATGACAAAATTGTAGAAATAAAGAATAGATTAATGGTTGCCAGGGTAAAAGACGGTGTGGGAGGGGCTGTGGCTTTAAAGGACAACATATGGGAACCTTGTGGTGATAGTCATGTTCTGTCACTTGAATGTATGATGTCAATATCCTGGTTGTAACATCATACTGTAGTTTTGCAAGATGTTACCTTTGGGGGAAATTGGATAAACAGTATATATTTCTTATAACTGCATGGAAATCTACAATGATCTGAAAATAAGTTTTACTTTTTAAAACAACATGCACAGAACCAGTAGAAAAGGAAAGATTGAAGATGAAAAGAGAGAATGTGAAGAAGAAATGGGAAAGGGGTTCTTTACTTTTCATTTAGGAGCTCTCCCAGGTATTCCTGTAGTTTTAATTCCAATCCAGCTGTTTATTAAGAAGTTATAACACAGAGGAGATCTCCATTACATGCTGAGTCATAGTGTGTTCAGTGGAGGCAATAATTAAAGATGGAGAGTGGCAAATACAAACACAATTTATCTCTTTCCTCCTTGTAGGCTCCCTGATCACATCCTCAACCTAGAGCAGTGGGTCTCAGTCTTGGCTGCATAGTGAGATCTTCAAGGGAGGTTTAAAAAAACTTCGAATGACTGGATTCCCTACCCACCTCCCACCACCTCAGAGATTCTGATTAAATTGATCTCAAACATCTCTTGAGCATTGGCAATTTTAAAGGTCATGAAGTGATTGCAAAAGTGTAGTCAGAGTTGAGATCCACTGGCCAAGTGGAGGTCTATAGCCTGTTTGAATCTTCTAGGTACACATTATTTATTTGTTTTATTTTTTTAAGTTTTATTTACTTAATCTCTACACCCCACATGGGACTCAAACTCATGACCCCAAGATCAAGAGTCACATGTTCTTCTGACTGAACCAACCTGGTGCCCCTGGGTGTTAGTTTTAAATTGAACATGAAGGTACAGGGTTGTGATGTGTGTAAATTGTTTCATTGTGCCTGTAGGAACAAGGCTAAGTACATCTTTTAAGGTAGAGGTTATATTTATAAATGATCTCAGTTAACATGGCTGTTAGCTCCCTCAAGACTTCACTGTATGCTCACTGGCTCTCTTTCAGCTCCTAGGACATTCCATGTTTTCTTTTGCTACCAAGTGTTTAATATATACCATTGTCCTACCCAGATCAAGAAATTACTCCCTCTTTCTCTCTCTCATATAATCCCATTCTTCTTTCTCCTTTGCCTAAATTAATCTCCTTCAGCTCTCATTTCCTTTTTTTTTTTAAGGTTTCTTTTTGTTTTTGTCATCTGTACACCCAACATGGGTCTTGAACTTGCCTGAGATCAGAAGTCATATGCTCTTCTGAATGAGCCAGCCAGATGCCCCAGTTCTCACTCACTTTTTACATCCACAGAGAAGTCAGCCTCATATGCCACCATGAACCTCTCCTTCCCAGCACTCATCACAGTTATAATGTTACAATTTTTTAAAATCATTATCCCATTAATGTCTGTCTCTCCCACTAGACTGAAACCTCTTTGAGGGCAGAAATCTCACCTTCAGAAAGCTCATTATTTTCTCCTCAGCCACCAGCTTAATGCTTGATACAGTATAGGTGTTCTATAAATAATTTGTTGCCTGAATGAACCAACCAGTCTCTATTTAGAAACCTGGGAGTATTCACGAAAGATAAAGGATGTCTGAAAAGCAGTTAGCTAGTAATGGTTCAGTTGAAAACTAGTTAACATGACCTTGAACATGTGACTAATTCTCCCTGGGGCTCAGAGTATGTGTTTGTGAAATAGAGATGGTTCTTGAACTAGGCTGCATGTGTTAAAACCATTGGGGAAACTTAAAATACCAATGTCTAGGACTCAATTTGTTTCACTGGTTTGAGGTAGAGCCCAGTTATGGGACTTTTTTTTTTAAATATTTTTATTTATTTCTAGGAGAGAGACACAGCGTGAACAGGGGAGGGTCAGAGAGAGAGGGAGTCACAGACTGAAACAGGCTCCAGGCTCTGAGCTGGCAGTCAGCACAGAGCCCGACGCGGGGCCGGAACCCACGAACCGCGAGATCGTGACCTAAGCGAAAGTCGGACGCTTAACCGACTAAGCCACCCAGGCGCCCCATATTGGACATTTTTAAGGGTTCCAGAGTGATGGAATATGCAGTCAAAGTTGAGAACCACTAGCAAGGCTTAATGATGTCTAAAATCTGGACAATTATAAAATTTTAATTGTCATATAAAGCAACCCACCTCCTTTTGAAATGACCCTCCTTTTCTATTGGGATCATGTACAATGAAGTAAACCAAGCCCAAATTCAGAGACAGACACAAAGTAAAAGGTGTGTGTTACCTACTACTTTAATTTTTTTCTTGCTTCTTTTATTTTCAATCATAGTGTTGATTTCTACAGACTTGGCCGGCTGGCACCCTATGAAGTGAGATTGGGGGATAGTGCTGTATGAGGTACAAGGAAATTGGGAATTAATTATTGACATAAAAACAGAGCAAATGAAAATTTGCTCCTTTGGTTGTTAACTTTCTGGTTTCCAAATAGTGGTTTAAAAACATGCCTTTCCATCCAAATGCCCAGAGGGATTAATCTGCATTGAAGATTAATTCCCTGAGATATTTTACTTCTTAACAGTCTCCTAGTTTGGTTTTTAATATTTGGCACTAAAAATAAAGTCTGATGCCAAATTTCATTTGTTGTCACTCTTCAGCTGTAATTGACTCTAAGATCTAAAAGGACTCATTGGGTTCCATGACTTTTATCCATAACAGAGCAGTGCCTTTGTTCAAAGAATTGGGATCACAAAATGCAAATAGGGAGAGAGCTTGTTACCCAGGCATCAGAGAGGCAGCTCCAGAAGTAAACAGCCAGAGTTGTGTCCTCCAGCTTTCTCCAGGTTGTGTTATGTTTTGCTGTTGTTTACCGGCATCATGACAAAGCCTCAACTGGTTAGTAGAATGACTGGGAGTTGAAAGACATTGTGCTTTGAAGTAGTATGATTGTGTTCTAATTAGAAAAATTCATTAGCATAAGAAAAGTGATATGGGGAGGAAGAATCGTTTACATCTCTTGGCAACCCTTAATATGAGGTGCACTTCTATGGTGGTCCAACCACAGGGATGTGAGAGTCATGTGTGGAAAACACCAGGACCTTTTAAGACATTGGGTCTGAAAGAATTGCTCTCTTCATCCTTGAGCAGTGTAGACAAATATATCACCTTCTCAGCCTGAGTCACTCTGATACTCAGGTAAGTGTCTGGGAAGCCTGTTCACTTTGGGAAGCCAGAAGGGTGCTATTTGAACCCATTCTTTAGTGGTTCAGTTATATATATGGTGCCCCCCTGAATACATAATGTACCACAGAAAGAAAAAGGCCTAAATGGACTTGCACTGGGTTGGGCATAGAAAGACCTTTTGTATGGTGACTTGGAGAGGCAAATAAAATGGTTAACTCTCTATTTTTCTGTACTGGAGAGAGGAGAGTAAATGAGAGAAACGTCCCTTTCTTTATTTCTACCCCTCAAACAAAATGGCTCTGGCCATATTCCAGTAACTTCTCTTTTAGAGTGGAGGCAACCTCAGGAAGAATGAAGTGTTTTGACCATTCACACTTTAGTATGAATTATAGAAATTAGAAAATCAGGTCACTCTCCTTCTCAGGAGATGAGCGAGGTTAACTTCAGAGCATAAGGAAAGAAGATTTGACTGGGGTCCCAGGGTAGGGGATTTTTGAATGGTTAGAAGCAGTCTGAGACCTCCTGATACCTGAGCATAGAAGTGAGGTCTAGGAGTCAGAAGTGTTACAGACAGGGTAAACTCGAGGCCATTTAAAATAGTTTTTCTACTTTTTATATTTGCCTAAATTTAGCCATTAAACTATGTAGCAGTGAAAAATATATTTGCTGCTACATTGGGTGTGTACATTCCTGTAGACAAATAGATTTGGTTCTCTTAACCTTAAAATTAGGAAATCTGCCTTCCTTAGGAGAGCTTGCACAGTTGGCCAAAGGGTAGCCCACTGCCCTTGTAATCTCTCCACCTGGAGACTCAGACACTGATGACAGTTCTGCCTCCCATTCTCCCATTGGTTCTTGAAGGCCAGAGAACTGCACATTGGGGTTCAAGTGCTTCCAGAACTCAGAGAGAGTGTCCCGGGAGGCACACACAGAGAGTATAAGGGAATTCATTTCTAGAGCTTCAGTGCACACGTACTCTTCCTAAAACTGATCTGCTGGAGATGGGACTCGTAGTCAACATGTTGGGATTCAGCTCCTTCTCACATCTCATTCATACTCACCCTTTTCCTGCTTTTCAAAAGGGCTCTTTTGGGGCGCCTGGGTGGCTCAGTCGGTTGAGCATCCGACTTCAGCTCAGGCCATGATCTCACGGTTTGTGGGTTCGAGCCCCACATCAGGCTCTGTGCTGACAGCCAGCTCAGAGCCTGGAGCCTGTTTCTGATTCTGTGTCTCCCTCTCTCTCTGACCCTCCCCTGCTGATACTGTCGCTCTCTCTCAGAAATAAATTTAAAAAAAAAGAAGGGGGGCTCTTTCACCCTTCCACAGTCTTACTACAGGAATCCCCAGAATGTCAAACAAAGGGACAACTGGAGATACTGAAGTTGGGTAAACTGCCCTTAATCAAAACACTTAGGCAAGGCATGTGTCTTCCCTGTCTTAGGTATATATCTGTTATAGGCCAAACACGGTCCTAGAGAGCAAGTAGGCTGGTCCTTATTGAGATGTTCTCAAGTCCCATAGCAACGGCAATTTTTCTTTAATGACCTCATTTTCCCCATTCCCCAACTATGTATCAAAGAATGCATCACTCCTGAGGGAGAGCTTTTTGAAAGCAAAGCAAATAAACCATGAAACGAAATATTGAAGATGACAGCGATTTATTTGATCCTTGCAACAAACTCTTGGCAGAACTTCATGCCCTATCTACTCCTCTATTTGAGAATTAAAACTCTGAAGTGAGGTAGCTGTCCTGAAGATACGTATTAACACATTGGTTAGAAGGGAAACAGGATGCCAAACCCTTTCTCACAAAATGTGAGGTTGTCAAGCCAGTTGTTTGACAAGAAGGATTTGTTTTGCAATTATATTTTATCAAAGAGATCTTCCATAAATTGAATGAACTAGATCTTAAGCTCCAAAGTTTTGAAAAAAATTTGTCATTTTATAAAAAAGTTTGTTTTGGCAAATGAGTATTGAAATTAACAATATTTTTATTTCTCCAAATATTTCTGAGTCCATTGTTAAATAAGATGCCTTTAAGTGAAAGAAAAACCGGTATAATGGATAGTCACTTGGAAAATGTTCATAAAATCTTTTTGGTATGCTGCCCAGACCTGATAAAGTTAATGACTCTAATGAATAAGTATCAAATGCTTTTGCTAGACTGCTTTCTATTTTCCAAAATGAATTAAAAGTTGCCAGAGGTGAGGGATTGAGGGGTGGGTGAAATGGAGGAAGGGAGTCAAAAGGTATAAACTTCATCTATAAAATAAATAAATTGTGAGGCTATAATGTACAGCATGGCAATTATAGTAAATAATACTGTATTACCTATTTGAAAGTTCCTGAGAGAGTAGATCTTACAAGTTCTCATCACAAGAAAAAAATTTTTTATAACTATATACTGATGGATATTAACTAGGCTTACTGTGGTGATTATTTTGCAATATATACAAATATGGAATCACTATGTTATACACCTGACACTAATGTTCTATGTCAACTATATCTCAGTTTTGAAAAATGATTTAAAACATCTAAACAGTAACCTTAATTTTCATAATTACAATATTAATTTTAATTAAACTATTTGACAAAATAACTTTAAATGAATTAAATGTTATTGATTAAATTACATAATTTTTATAATACATTACTCTGCCATTTTGCCATATAACTCAAGATTTATTTAAGTCATTGGTTGACATTATTATGATTGAAAATGAAAAATAGGAATCAAATTGATAATGAACCCTGTTTCTTCCCAATAATAAATAATCTAGGAATATATGAACTAGATTAACAATAACAACAAACCATTAAGAGCTTCATTTTTGGTCATAGGGGAGTTCTATTGTTAGTTTCCTACATGTACCCCAATGTTCATAGCAGCACTGTCCACAATAGCTAAAACCTGGAAAGAGCCTAAGTGTCCATCAACAGATGAATGAATCAAGAAGATGTGGTTTATCTATACCATGGAATACTACATGGCAGTGAGAAAGAATGAAATCTGGCCATGTGTAGCAACATGGATGGACCTTGAGGGTGTTATGCTGAGCGAAATAAGTCAGGCAGAGAAGGACAAATATCATATGTTTGCACGTATAGGAGGATTAGGAGGAACTTGACAGAGGAACAAGGGGGAGAAGAAGGGCAGAAATGGTGGGGGAAAGGGAGAGAGGCAAACCATGAGAGACTCTTGAATGCTGACAAAAACTGAGGACTGATGGATGTGGGGGGGAGGGGGAGATGGGCATGGAGGAGGACACTTGTGGGGATGAGCACTGGGTGTTATGTGGAAACTAATTTGACAATAAACTATTTGTAAAAAAAAAAATATTGGATTAAATAAAATTGTTTAATTCAAAAAAAAAGAGCTTCATTTTTGGTAACATTTTACTTTTTTTTTAATTTGAGAGAGAGAGAGAAAGAGAAAGAGCACAACTGTGAGCAAGGTAGAGGACAGAGAGAGAGAGAGAGAGAGAGAGAGAGAGAATCCCAAGCAAGTTCCATGCTCAATGTAGAGCCTGACATGGGGCTCTATCCCATGACCCTGGGATCATGACCTGAGCCCAAATCAAGAGTTGGATGCCCAACTGATTGAGCCACCTAGGCTCAAGTTCACTTTGATAACCAATCAAAATTTATAATTTCACTTTGATAACCAATCAAAATTTATAATTTACATATGTTGTTTTGATCACTTGTACAACACTAATATTTATATGTTACTAATAATAATCAATACTTCATCTGAAAGAAAAATTTTAAACTTTTTGCAACCTATGGTGTCAGAGGCCGGCTCCGGCAGGTCCAGGGGTCCCTGAAGGATGGACGGTGTCGGCGAGAGAGTGAGAGAGCCCCAGAGATTCTTTCTGATCACCAGGCAGGCATCTCTGCTCTCACTGGGGCTCAACTTTATTTTATGATTAAGTGTTTAGGGGATGGCACAGAAGTGGTATTTGCCTTAGACAATGGTTTCTGATAACAAACTTCTTTGATATGTAAGAATTTCCCGGAACATAGATATGTAGAAGACTCATGCATAACCTTTACAATAGTGATTGAGGTAGGTGATTTAGATGCCTATCCTATGGGGAAGAAGGCATCTTTAGCATACCAGACAAAGTTTTCAGCATAAAAAGGGTGAAGTTACTTCTCTGTGGGCAGGGGTCAACAGCTTGTTTGTTTAAGGTGGAAGTATCAAGAAAATCAGGTCTTTCAGAGAATACCTCTGCTCTCATAATCACAAAAGAAGAAGTTCCTCAATAGGTTCGTTCACAGGGAGCAATCTGCATATACAAGGCCAGAAAATGCTCTAAGCAGAAACAAATGGGTGGGGTGGATATTTGCCCTTAACTCTAAATTAGGCTCTTTGTCTCAGGGCCAGACTCAATTGTCTTTGATATGCAAGGTCCATAGGAAGAGGCTTTCTACAATCATCCACAGAGCTTTCATCTAAAATCTCTTTTGTAAAGGTAGGAATATGCTTTTCCTTATGAGGTATCTGTGTTTGGAATATTGGTCTGATATGGAATATTGTGAGGCCTGGTCAATACCAGCAGGCTCATTTCCAACATGAGCCAGTAGTAGCAAAAAGAGATACCAGTTTTAGTTCCTCATGGCAGGAGCTGTGCAAACACTGCCATTTCCTTGCTGTGACTGCCATCCAGAGAGGCTGGTGCGGCTTCCGGCACTATGGTAACAGGGTGTGTTTAAAAACTCTACAAACTTCTTTGTTTCAGATAACTAGAATAGGATAATTCATGAAAGATTTTCAAGGATGAAAATATATTGTGTTTGAATAATTAGGTGAAAGTGGAAGGCAAATAGAAATTAAAGGAGCAAAGAATGGTATAAAAATTCCTGCTAAGAAGAGCTTAGGCCCAGTTTTTTAAAATGAATGATAATGGGCATCCAGTGTCTATGGTATTTAAATTCTGTTAGATATATTTAAAAGAGTAACATAAGACTTTTATTTTAGAATATTGATATACATCCTTTATAATGCCTTAATTTTATAATAAAGAATTTTAGATGTTAACTCAAAAAAATCTACAAAGAGGGTACATAGTTTCTCCAAATTGGGGGGAGGGGAGGGACTGTATTATACGAACTTTTCTCTCTCTTCCAACAAAATGTGCCTCCTCCTTCCCTCAGGACCCTCACTGCACCCTTCCAACTGACATGCTAATGCTCACTTTGGTGTGGGTGACTGTTCATTCTCAAATGGGTGACTTTTTCTTCTCAAAAAGTGTGTGTGTTGTACAATGTTTGCCTAGAAACAGTGCAACTTAAAAGATTAATGTTACAATGATTAAAAGATTAATTTTCAGCTAGGGACAAAGGTATCTGAGGCAAGAGGAAAAGTTCCCAGAACTCACATGGGTGTTTTGGAATTTGCTGGACCTTCTTTAATTTCACATCATTCTGCACTGTCAGGAGCAGAGGCATTGACAACTCTGTGGCTTAAGGAGAATTTCAGGGTTTAAACTCATGACTAAGAAAATTAAACTCACTAGATAGGTATTGCTTTTTATATTTTACTGATGATATTTCTGACATTACCCACTCCCATGTTTTAAAAAAGAGGTGATTTGCATTCTTGGGTTTGTCATTGTTGTTGTTGTTATTGTTGTTGTTTTACGACCCAGGTTTCTCCCAGTACGGTGCTGTGTCAAGAAAACATTTTTTATTTTTTTTTCCTTTACAAATACTCTGCTAAGTAGGCCAAGGTCATGGCTTTGATGACTGTGTTGACTATTAATTTTCTGTTGCCTAGGAGCCATAGACAGTAATTGATACAGGGCACACAAGCCAGCTGTGCACAGATGCCTCCATGGGAAAACAACAGTAGCTATCATATTGGGGATGGTCAGGAGCATCATTTTTACAAATGAATAATAATAAATTATAAATGGGACTGTCCTTGGTGCTAGTGGAATTCATCCTTTCTTTGGACTTCTGCAACTCTCCAGGTCTTGCTGAATGTTAAGCTCAGTGGGAAAAAAAATTAGTGAGTGCCAACTGTAGATACAGATAGGTATAGTGAGCTGACTTTCAAATTGTTCACTCATAACTTTGTATAAAATGTGTTTCTCACATTGACCCTTGTTAATAGTACCTTCCTAAGTAATAGTAATCCACCACTTCTTAGCCCCTAGAATGTGTCAAACACTGCAGTAGACCCTTTGAGTGATTCTGTTATGAATAATTTCATGTGACAAATTTGTTTGTGGACTATATAAAACACAAAACCCTGGAGAATCTAAAAAGAGTATTTTCCCAGCTTTTGTCTATTGATGGATGAATGGATAAAGAAGCTGTTACACACACCACACACACACACACACACACGTGTGCACACGCACACACACACACACAGTGGAATGTTATTCAGACATAAAAAGAATGTAGTACTTTGTGATAACTTGGATGGACCTCGAAGGCATTATGTTAAATGAAATAAGTCAGAGAAAGACAAATACTGTAGGATCTCACTTACATATGGAATCTAATTTTAAAAAACCAACTTACCAAACTCATAGAAAAAGGGATAAGATTTGTGGTTAGTAGAGGCAGAGGGTGAGGTGAGGGAGAACTGGAGGAAGGTGGTTAAATGGTACAAACTTCCAATATTAAATATGAACTAGGGATATAGTGTGATGTAGCATGATGACTAGAGTTCACATTGCTGTACAGTATATAGGAATTGCTAAGAGAGTAGATCCTATGAGTTCTCATCACAAGGAGAATTTTTTTCTTTTCTTCTTATTGTATCTATATGAGAAGATGGATATTGGCTAAACCTTTTGTGGTCATCATTTCATAATACATGTAAATCAGCACCATCATGCTTCTTACACAGTGGTGTGTGTCAATAATTTCTCAGTAAAACTGGAAAAAAAGAAATAAATGAAAAGTATTTTCCAACACTTTTTACAATAACGTAAGAAATTTTCTAGGACTAGGGAAGAAAAGTTAGTGATATTAACATTGACGTTCCCTTTACATGTGCATCATATGTGTTAATAGTGTGACATGTATGAAGTGAAGTACAACTTCCCTCACGACCGACCCATTAACCAAAGCTGATCAGGAAACACCTGAATGTTGCCTCTCATTCCTTCTCCTTCCTCATCCATATTCCAGGCATCTTTTCTGTCTTCCCGATAGAGATTCTTTCTAATGAATATTCAATATACACATGGCCTCTTAGATATGCGTTGCATGCACTTGCTTCACCAGCCACATTGGCATACATGCAAGCTTGGAAATAGATATCCTTTCTCCAATAAATAACTGCAACCACAACACAAGCCAGGAGATCCAGGACCTTGCTGTTTGTCTTCTGGTTTGGCAACAGAGTAACAGAGCCTCTGAAGTAGTAATCCTCCAACCTGGCTACTACTCCAGTGAGAGTTTGAACCATTCAGATTCGATTCTCATCTAGAACCTGTTAAGGAAGAGTCTTCCAGATCCGTCTCAGGAATCAACGATTTAAATTTTTTTTTTTCAAATGATTCCATCGCAGTCAGTCAGCCCACAGATAGGTGTTCAGCAACCATTGCTGTCCACAAATACAACAGAATGCTGACGAATTTAACAGCACTGCTTTTCTCCTTTGCCTTACACTGCAGCAGTGTCATATTTGTCTTGAGTTAAATGACAATTATAGATAAGTAGTAATCAAATCCATCCAGATTAGCACAGAGCTAGAGGACAGGAAAACCAGAAGAGGAGGAAGAGGCAGGTAAGATCATAAGCAAGAAGCAGGAGTCATGGCAAAGAAAGAGGCAGGGAGACATACTATTCTGATAGACCTTGCAGCTGAGTCATGAAGAGTCTAGTTTACAGGAAAATGGCTAAGTCCAGGCAAAACATCCAGAGTAAGGAAAGTCTTGATCTCAAGAACCTGAGACTTACACTCTGTACCTCAAAGGAAGACCGTTTCCTTACTGATTTTATGGGGGGGGGGCAGCAAGTGGCCCTCCGATCCTAACATCAGTGAGATGATATGCATGTTCCTCTATGTCTTCCACCCTTCTATCCTTAGGCCTGGCCCAGTGTTTGTCAGTTTATTGATCTGAATTAAATCCAATTGACAGCTCCTGACAGACCCTCAGAATTGCTCAAGAATCTTATAAAATCTATCCCCAAGGAAGAAAGTATGTTTTAATTTTGGAACACTATAATACTTCTTTGAATACAGACTGAGGGTAATGGGAGACACTTTAATACCTCAACCACTGACAAATGCACACACCTAGTTTTTCTGCTGTAATATTGGCTTCCTAGAGAAGCAGAATGCGCTGTGGCCATGTGTATCATAGTGGAAATATGAGAAGGTAGTGCTAATTTTACAGCTCCTTCAGCTTCTGTTGGAGTAACAGTTCCCCTTAAAGTAGGAGTGGGTGTGTTTGTTTCCTACTCAAGAGTTGAGCTCCTCAGTATGCATCACACATCTTAAATCTCAATATGCTGCTCCCTGTTTTAGCTCCAAAACCATCAAATTCAAATTGTCCCAAGAGAAGCAACTCCCCTCCTTTTCAAATGGCTCACATCACCACTTCCATATATACTTACTCCACTCATAATGGAACATACCAACATCAGGCATTGGAAAGCTGAATGTGAACAACACTAGTTTAAACATACATGATAAATGTTCAAGCAGCCTTCTAGAGCATGATTTTCATGGGCATTCTTTTACTATAGGATAAGGAGGATACTTTGGGAAGTGACAGAAACCCAAAGTGGTGAATTTAAGCAAAAGGAGAAAATGTTGGCTCATGCAACAGAGAAAGCTGTTCAAGTAGTTCACAAGATTGGAAGAATTGCTTAGGGAGTCAGGTCTTAAGGATAAGTTCAGAGGAATTGCCTCCAGATCTCTGTCTTTATCTCTTGATTCTGCTTGTCTCTCCTTGGTTTGAAGATTGGTCCTACATGAGTCCTATTCCTATCCCTTTGATCAGGGTTTCTCAACTTTTGAATATGCAGATTTCCATATACTACCACCAGAAATCCCAGTTCAGCAGTTAGGAAAACCTCATGAAATGGGGAAGAGGTGCTTTTCCAAAGCAAAGAGACATTAGCAAAACAAACAAAAAATGTACATCCATGAAAGAGCTTCATTTAGGAATTGAAATTCCATGAAAGTGTCCACAAGCATCCGTGTGGCACAACAGTGATGCCATAAAAATATAGAGGTGGACAAAAAAGATGGAGCCTTTTGTATGAAAATAGCAGAGCAGTGTCCAGCCCTCCAGTTACAAATGACAAATTCATAGCTACTTACTTAATAAAAGTAAATAATGACCAGTGTCAACTTGAAAATGTGGCATACCCCTTAATGATGTTAGTTAAGCATTTCCTTAAAATGCTAACTGCTATGTTCTGAATGTTTTTGTGTTCCCCCAACCAAATTAATATGTTAATGATTGACTTGATGGTATTGGGGGCTGGTACTTTGGGAGGTGCTTAGGTCGTGAGGGTGGAGCTCTCATGAATGGGATTAGTGCCTTTATAGAAGAGACAGCATAGAGCTCCCTTGTTCTTCGCCACCATGTGAGGACTAGCAAAAGGCACTAGCCATGAACCATAAAGAAAGCCTTCACCTGACTATGCTAGTACCTTGATCTGGACTTCTCAGCCTCCATAATTGTAAAAAATAAGCTACCCAATGTAAGACACTAATCAACTAGGCTGTTGACCCACTTGAGAAATGTTATTCAGTCTTTTGTTGATATTGCAATTAAGATTTTTTGATGCAATGACAGCAGAGCCTAGGAAGCAATTTTAGGATTTAGAAATTAGTTCTGCTTCTATGGATTCAGTATTAATAACATGCAATTCTTATCAGGAAAGACAGAAAAACACTCGTTCAATGGTTGTATTCAGTACCTCTTGAGTGAGAGGCACTATTCCAGTGATGAGGGAGACTCAAAATGACTATCCTCATGGAGCTTACTCTCTAATGGGAAGACAGTAACTAAATACACTCAGTGTAATAAAATGCCAAATAGTGGTAAGAATGATGAGGAAAAATAAAGCTGGGTATAAAGTGTAGCAGAGGTCAGTGGGACTATGATAGCTGAAGGGTCAGGGAAGATTACATTGAAATGAAGTGAGAGTACCATCCATGTGTTGATCTGGGGGAAGAGCACAAAGACAAAAGTCTTGAGGTGAGCAGAAGCTTAGTGTGTTTATGCCAGTGTGGCTAGAGCAGCAAGTAGGGGTGATTGAGGTTAGACAGGTAAGAAGGGGCCAGGTATGGTAGGACCTTGTAGTCCATGGCAAGGAGTTGGGGTTATATTCCAAATGTGGTGGGGATCCACTGGAGGATTCAGGGGGTGGCAATGATCAGATTCAGTGTTTGCTTTATAAGATCTGCCTGATTTCTGTGTTGGACATAAATGGAATGGCCAAAGTAGAAGCTGAATGATTGGGTAGGAGATCATGGAAACTTGTTCCCCAGTGGTAGCAGTGGAGATGGTGTGAGGCATGGATTTATGATATATATTGAAGGGTAATGCACTGCAGACCAAGGGGAAGAGAGGTTCAGTGGGAAGAGGTAGGAACTTTTGTTAAGAATCCTGCCAAATAGGAAGAGTGATGGCTGAGGAAAAAGCCTTGAATTGGACAATAGGTCAGTTACTAGTTTTACATAGAAGAAGGTTATTAGGGGAGTGCCTGGGTGGCTCAGTCAATTGAGTATCCAATTCTTGATTTCAGCTCAGGCCATGATCCTAGGGCTATGGGATGAAGCCCTGTATTGAGCTCGCTCTCTCTCTTTCCCTCTGCCCCTCTCCTCCACTCATTTCCTTTCTCTCTCTTATAAAATAGAATAGAATAGAATAGAATAGAATAGAATAGAATAGAATAGAATAGAATAGAAGGATATTAGCAGTGATGTTTGAAAAGTGCAGGCAGAGTGTTGGCGAGGAAGCTGGACAGCAGAGGAGTAAGGGTGGGAGTGGATGATGAGAAAGGTCAGGCAACATTCCCACAATGGCCCCTTTGAAAGTCTGGCCTCCCCATAGCCATGCAGCTCACTTCACTCTCATTTATAGGTCTGAACATAGAAGGAAATTCACTTCTCAATTTCTGAACTCTGTAGGCAATATCCATTTACCTCTGCCTTCCCACCTCACCAGGATAGCCTGTACAGAAAAGGGCAGAACCTGTACTTTTAATATTCAAAGTGGGTGTTCATTTATTTAAATGTAAATCACCAATCAAAGTTTATATGTTTATCTTTGGAGACATTGATCTCTATCCTTCTCCATTTCTTGGAAATGTCTGTTCCAAATTAATTAAACTCTCAAGAAAGCAGAGGATTCATGTATAAGGCTGTTAATTAAATTAATAGCTTTTTAGACCTTGTGATACATTTTTCACAAAGGAAACCGAAATAAGTTGCTTTTACATCAGGAACTCCATTGGTTTGATCATTTCAAAGGGATTGGTGTTTTCCTTTGGGATTTGGCAGCCACCAGGGGATTGATCAACATATTTCAAAGCAATTGAATGAGTTGCTGTGATTGGTAGAAACATACATAGGAAAAAGAGGACTTTACAGCTATGTAAATAGAGTTACTTAGTTTCCTCTTGGGGAATAAACGATGTTGTAATATGGGGACTGAAGCTAAATTTGGTGAGAAGTGTTCACAGACTCCAGCAAAAGGATTTTGCCTTCCCTTTCTCATTCTTTTTACTCTACACATATACACAATTTTAAATCACCTACTGAATGCTCAGGACTGTGTGCTGCACATAGAATCACAATCCCTGGCATCAGAAAGGGAAGAGAAAACGAATAGGCGAACACAACAGAATCAATGATAAACAATCTAAGGTAATATATAATTGAAGGGCTAAACCATGTGCAACAAAATATGTTAAAGAATGTTTCAATCCCATAGAGTTGTTTATTGTTGCTTAAGAATATCAGGCTCTTTTCAGGATTATGAAAAGTCAGTTATGATTCTCATATTCATCACGATAGTCATAATTATGTAGATTCCCTCCCATCATACCCTGTCTTTTTATGTTCTATAGAATTAAGTACAAATGTTTAGTGTGGCCTCCAACATATACAGCTGAAGCCTTTTTAGGAGCATAGGGATCAAAAACCCAAGTCAAATTGGTTTTGGCAAAAAAAGAAATTCTCCAGCTCATATAGCCAGTCTAGAGGTGGGGTTCTTTTCATGCATGGCTTGATCTAGGAGCTCAGTTCCTCCCAAGCTTTCGGTGAAGCTTTCTCCAGCAATGTCTTCTGTATCAGATTCTATATGGTAGGTCTTAGCAGCTTCAGGCTCACAGTGCCAGTGAACCAAGGGCACATGCTTTCTTCCCAAGAGACCCAACAGAAGGTTCATTGCATCTCTTGATTCTGATTGGATCAAATCTCCATCCTGGAACCGATGACTATAGTCAGAAGGATGTGGTGCTGCTTGGCCAGACTTTATTAACGTGGATTCCCTTGTATTGTGTTGTGTTGTCTTTAGGACAGCAAAACGACATAGCTTAAACACATGGTTGCTCAGTTAGTGCTTGTATGTCCAGCTTCATCTCTTGCTATTCTTTATTTAGCCTCCAGTATTCCAATGACAAGAAGTCCATTCCTGTTCCCTAGGAACCCTGAGCCTTTTTCAGAATTATAAGCTTGTGTTTATGTACTTCCCACTGCCTGTGATGTCATTTCCTCTCCTCAGAAAAGCTCTGTCTCACTATTCAAGTTCTGGTTCCTAGCTGAGCTGATGAAGAGTCCTCCAAGAAGTGTGGTAGAGAAACATACATCATGTATGTGGTAAAAGAACACACATCACATATTGGGTATAACACTCTCTTCAGTGAAAGGCGTCATTAGGTAGTTCCCATCTCCTGTCTGTGGCTGACCATCCCTCTTTCCTTACAGAAGGCAGATCAGATTGAAAGATTCAGTCCACAGTTTGAGGGCCAGGCCAATGGGGGAGGTGACAGAGAGGAGCCAGGCCAGTTCTTCAGGTGTCTTGGTGAGTCAGAACAAGTCATTTGTGTAGGGCTAGATTCAGAAAAGCCCGAATCATCACAGAGGATGGAGATACTGGGTTGGAGTTTAGTGTCAAGTCAGGCTGGGAGAAGCGAACAAAGGGCAATCTGAGACAGTCTCAGGGAGGATGAGTCAGGCTCTGAAGGGAATGTAGACCTGACAAGAAGAGGAAGGACATGCAGTTAGCAAGACCCTGTGGGAACTGGGCCATGAGAGAGCATTGCTTCAATTACTTTTCATCCACATGTGTTCCTGTGCTTATTTTCATTCTGTTGGTCTAAATGATCCTTATAGCTTCTGCTGGAATGTGTAAGGTAGTGTAACCTCAGAAGGGAGACAGATACCCAGAAAGGAAAGATGACACAATTGAATAATCCTCTTTATGACTGCAACTTAGTTTGAGACTTGGCCCTTCGTTGTAGATCTAAGCCATTTTTACATCCCATAGGAATGAAAACAAGTTAATTCCCATAGACTTGCAGAAGATGAGATAGTGGGTCTATTTTCCAGTGACTCAAATATAGCCCAAATTAGTTTTCATTGGAGGCCGTGTGCCCCTTTATGACCACAAACAGCAAGCATATAGCCCAGAAAGTGCTTCCCCCCCTCCCCTATGCAGTTACATTTCCAGTAAACTCAGGGCTCAGAGCAGCCACAGCTGAAATTGGCACACAGCTACGGCTGGTTTGTTTGCTTGTCCTTGTAAAATTGAGCATGACAAGCCAATGAGGGGTGGAGCTTTTCCTGTTGTAAACACATTGAGAATTCAAGAAAAGCCAAGTTGTAGATTTGAGAGTTTGATTTGTGAAGCTCATAACTATTCATTCATTTCTTAACCATAGTTCATTAAATTTAACAGTTGTGTGACTCCAAATTCACAGATGACAACCGCAACATATTTGGGGCAATAAATTACTAGCTGCTTTAAGAAATGGGACTGATTGAACAGTGTACTGTGGAGCAGTAATAGAAGCACTAAAATCTATCTTTCTACCTGGAGGGGTTTGTTTTAAAGGTTTCGATTGCAACAATAAACATTCTTTTAATCCTGCGCCAAGCAAGCAAGTCCACTTACAGAGGCAAATCATTTACTCCTCTTGTAATAAAAAGTAATTTATGATACATGATATCGATTTACATTTATACTTTCTCTCTATGGCAGGGGCATAAGGCTGCCAGCTTGCTCTAGTGGAAAGTGCTTTACAATTATCTAATGTGTGAAACAAAAACACTGCCTGTATTTAAAAAATAAATCGAAGTTCTGAAAGTGGGAGCAGGGCTTGGAATGGGTCTGGGTTGGAAAGTTTAAATGGCACTGACAGATTCCCACTTAACATTTGCTTCATGTGCAGAATCAGTGATGTACGATTTTTATGGCAATTATTGCATCTTTCATTTGATTTTATTTCTGTCATCATTGAGTCTTCTTTTCTTTTCCTTTACAACCTTATCCTCTCCCTAGAGGTGTCCAGACAGATCAGCTCACCTTGTCATCTAAGAACTTCAGAGAGCTGTAGGACTCCTGTGAAGATGGAAGTGGTTACTGCAAGCTAACAACCACAACATCTGTTAACCACTGGATAAAATTAAGAGTTGGCGAGGGCCACTGGCCACTGGGTCAGAACGGATTATTTTCCTAGTAGGAGGGTTACCCTTCTCCTGATTAACACCCTTGCAACCCGATTAACTTTGGGCATGATGTTTACAGAATTCTGTCACTGGCCTTGAAATGAGAATCTTAGTTGCAGAGATTCCTCCAAGTCTGTTGTTTTACTTTTCCCTGGAACCTGAGACCCTCACAAAGGCAGCCTGGCCCACCTATTGTCTGAAAACAACAGGATCTTCCCAAGGATAGTATCCAAATGTGTAATCTATATGGGAAATCATTGATGGTGCTGGTGTGAATGAGAAGGACACAAACTCAAGAGTTCAGGAAATACCATATTTCTTTATTTCTCAGTTAGCAATTTAATTCTGACTTTAGGATGCACCATATCTTGGCCGGGCTATAACCTCGGCTCTCTGTGGGGCTCTCCCAGCTGTGGTTTTGCTAAGGCTCTAGGAGTCAGGATGAACCTCCTTTAGCCATCAGGCATCTGTCCCTACATTTTTCCAGCCTGAGTCATCAGTACATTAACCGATGACCTTGGTTTGACACTTGGCACACAAGAGACCTGTGTCAAGGCTGTGAATTGTGGGCCTTGACTTCTCGTAGGTTTTGCTACTTGTTCTTAAAAGTGCCAGGGACTAACTCATAGGTTCTTTTTTTTTTTTTTTAAATGTTTTTTAATTTATTTCTAGGAGAGAGAGAGAGAGACAGCGTGAGCAGGGGAGGGTCAGAGAGGGAGTCACAGACTGAAACAGGCTCCAGGCTCTGAGCTGACAGTCAGCACAGAGCCTGACGCGGGGCTTGAACCCACGAACTGTGAGATCATGACCTAAGTGAAAGTCGGACGCTTAACAGACTAAGCCACCCAGGCGCCCCTCATAGGTTCTAATAACTGAGGTACCACCCCTCTGCTCCCTCCAGCCTAGATAATCTGTTTTAGCTTTGGAAAAGTTTCCTTTTCTCCCTATTTCCATCAAAAAACATGCACAGAGACTTCTCTTTCCTCTTCCTTTGACCCAGGGGAATCTATTTTTATCCTGGGAAATCCTTCTCTCTTTTCATATTTTCCTCACAAGTACCCCCAATGGGCTTTTGCTTCTGGAAACAGAAGTCAAGAAGGGAGGTTTCTATAGGCAGTCTTTGTTTCTTTCCCTGAAGGGGAAAAGAAAATAGAAAAATACATGGTGAAAATTATAAATTACTATCACAAGAAATCATCCTAGCATTGACACATAGATGCATTCTCGGAAGCAGATACCTGATTGATTCATTTTTGCCCTGGAAAACAAAAACAAAAACACACTAGACAAAACGACCTGCACATCTTATGCACTGATTTATTTATGAAGTTGTCACAGTTTCTAAGGTAAAAGAATGACTGAATTTAATATGTCAATGAGGAGAAAGTGAACAGAGGGTCAGCTTCCCAGAACACCTCCATCTGAATGTTCCATAGCATCACAAACTCAACATTTCCAAAGCAAAATGCCTCAACTTCCATCCCACTAACCTGTACCTTCTTTATAATTCTTATCATCCACACCATTGGAATTCCCTCCCTGCTCCCTAGTTTTGGCCAATCTGCCCAGGCACACAAAATCAGTAGTTAAACTGAAGGGTTGTTACAGCTGCTCCAGATATATTCCCAGACTCCTTGTTATTCTTCTTATCCAGCTGGACTTGGGACTTCACATTTGCTGGCACTCTGCTTGACCCTGCCAGTTTGGCCATCTTTAGCCTTCCTTTTGGCTTCTTGGACTTCAACTTGCCTTTAATACCTGACTGTTGTTGTTTTTTATTTATTCATTTTAATATTTATTTTTGAGATGGAGGGGCGGGGGGAGAGTGAGAGAGAGGGAGACACAGAATCTGAAGCAGGCTTCAGGCTCTGTGCTGACAGCTTTAACTCAGGAACCACGAGATCATGACCTTAGCCAAAGTCAGACGCCTAACCAGCTGAGCCTCCCAGGCACCCCAATACTTGACTGTTCTATCTCTTTAATGGTTGACTGTTCTTGCCCCAGATGATTTTGGAAGAAAACTCCCTCAACCAGTTAGGCTAATTTTGTAAGCTGCCCTCTCTTGATGAAAGATGAGCCAGACTTCTGGCTTCCAGAATCTGCTTGATTCCTTCCTTTTCTTCACCTCCTTGCATTGAGTTAACCTCAAAGCCCTCATTGAACTTATTGTGGATTCTCCTCTACCCTATAGGCACTGCTTTAATTTAAGCCTTCATCCAGTTTTCCCTGGAATATTCAAACAGCTTCCGCATTCTCTGATGTTATGTTCCCCACATGGCAGCCAGAATGATTGTTCCAAAATGCAATGCTGATCATTCCTTTGCTTAAAACTCATCAGCAAATATTTGCAATCCCGGTATCTCGTCAGAAAAAAATTCATGAAACATTTCAAATATATTGATTTTGGCTTCAACACCAGAGAGGATAATTTAAGAGATCTGAACTAGGGCAATGGCATCAGTGTACTGCAAGAGCTCCTTGAACTCTGATGTGCAGCATCTTAGCATGGCCTTGCCAAAGCCACCATGGCCTGCCTCTACCCACATTTCTACCTCCTGCTCCGGGATTGCTCGAGGGTATCTCTTACCTTTCTCTTTCCTGGGGTCTATTGCAGTCTTGATGTTCATTGACATTACTGGACCACTGCAAAATACCAGCAAGTATTATCAAAGAGCAAGAGCTGTTTTTTTTTTTAAGGTCATTAAGGACCCTGGAGCTACAGTTTAAAGAATTCCTTTGCAATTGCTCACACTGCATTCAATGTATTCCTTTTCTAATTCCACCCTCAGTGCTATTTCTGTAGAGTACTAGACAAAATAATTCCTCACCCTACTTGGTATTTACACCTTTAAAGTATTTATAGACTGCTTTTATGTCCCCACTTAGTCATCACTTAACTATGCCATACGCATTTTGCTTCCACACTATTAATTTAGAAATCTATTCCTCCATAAGGTGATAACTTTTCCTGAATTATTCCATTCTCTTATGTGGTTCTTAAATTGTGTTTTTTTCTACTTTGAATAACTAAAATTTAAGCCCCTTGAAGATAGCAATTACGACCTACAATTATGACTTCAGCCTCATTGATATCTCTCATGCTTGACCTTGAACTGGATACAATATAGGGAAGAGACAGAAGGGTGGATTTATCAAGACTCTTTAGGGACAGTAAGTTCTGATTCCCCTTTCTGTCCTCTTTTGTCATGTTAAGATGCTCATTACTCCTACCATTGGGTGTTTGAGGCATCAGTATTTCTCTGACTGAACTGTGAATAAGCGTATCAAGATCCATTATTCTTTGGTATGAATGAAAACCTAGAGAGAAAATGGAATACTTTGCATTGTTTTTATCTCTGGAAAAGGATTGATCACATCTTATAATTTGATGAGAATTTGCCAAAAACCCAAATGATGCTTCTATCAAGCAGTGCAAATTGTCATTCTGGATCTGTGTTACAAGAAGTTGTATTTGGCTACAGTCCAATGAAATGTACCAAAATGCAATTTCCAAGGCATTCATTCTGCACTGTGCCCTCCCTTTGATTCTGTGCATGTCCATGTAGTAGCTGGAAAATATTCATTAAGTTTCTGTTACTGAATGAAATAATTCAGGACCCACTTCAATACATTCTTGCTAATTGATAGACGTTCACCCTACCTATGGTCCACTCAAGCATCCAGTTCTGTTCTAATCACAGGTGTCAATGGAAAAGTAGAGGGGTAACCCTTGAGCCCAGCAACAGTGAAAGCCACAAACACCTAAATTTTAGAAAGAAAGCATGGTGATTCGTTGTTAGGCATATAATAAAGGAAAAAGCCCTGTCCCAGTGGAGGGGTACATCAAGACCAAGCTAGTTTTTGAGAGCTAAGAAACATGGGTGAAGCATGGGCATCCAAAGAGACAAGAAAGAAGGAATACAGAGAGAAGAGCATGTTAAAGAACATTAAAAGCAGCAGGGATAACAAGCTGTGGAAATCATAAGCCTGTTATAGATGTTGAGATGTAAGGCATAGAAAGACAGAAAAGAGAATATGTCATTGGAAAGTGGGAACCAACCTAGCATCAACACTACCTTAGTGACCCCCAGAGCCAGCTGTGTGTGCTCATTAGCACAGTTAGTGTAGTTCTGCTATCTGGAGGAGCCATCACTGTGTCTATGGGATCATCATAACAAACGACCTCATTTTCCTGGAGCCCACACCATTTTTGCCTTTATCGGTAGCCATAGCTGCATGGAGTGCAGAGTAAATAATTCATAATCATAAAGAAGACCTAAACTCAAATCCAGCTAACATGGCCATTTCATTTTCTCTGTTTAGAAAGCCATAAATGTGTAGAGCACATTTTTAAATTTATTTATTTATTTATTTATTTATTTATTTTGAAAGAGAGTAAGCAAAAGTAGGGAAGGGGCAGAGAGAGAGAGAATGAGAGGGGGAGAGAATCCCAAGCAGGCTCCAGTCTATCAGGCTCAAACCCACAAACCTTGAGATCATGACTTGAGCTGAAATCAAGAGCCAGATGCTCTACTGACTGAACCGCCAGGCTCCCCTAGAGTGCATTTTTAAAGGTTTCTGATTTAAGAATAGTTAGCATGGACTCTCAAACAAGAAACACAAAATAGATAAGTACAAAATCTCGAAGCCATGAGACACCTGCAACCCTAAGCGGAAATGAATGAAGATGAGAGGCAGAGGGATGTAAGAAGACAGGGAAGTTAAATTTTGACCAGTTTTCACAACACTTCATGGTTAACTCAGCCCATGTGCCTGGGAATGCTTAGCATTTCATCTTCAGGCCAAGTTGAATTTTTTTCCCCCAAGTATAATTTCCTAGACCATTGTATCAAGTCTTCCCCTAAAGTATGAGTAAATAATTGGCCCTTTCTCAATATCAATTAAAGCTATTCTTTCAGAGGAAGCTATTGATCAGAACTTCTGTGATCTGATCCTGCTCAGGAAACATCTGACTTCTGGCTCCACACATGTTTCCCCTTAAGTGTCAGCCTTAAGTTTTCTATTTAATTTAATCCTTTTACGCTGCTGATAAGATGTCCCTATCATTGACTTTCCCTATACAGCCTGTACCATTTACTTCAGAATGGTAACAGATTAAGCGTTTATTTACATGAAAGCTCTTCTACCATTTCCTTTCAAGTCAATATATTTACAATAGAACATATCAAAAAGTACCAAGGAATGTCAATGATGGGCAATAGCAATAGCATTAATGGCTTAAATGACCATTAATTTCATCCTTTTTTTCCCCCCTGTATTTTTTCCGGTAGTCCTTAGTATCAGTATTTTGGGCTACTTAATCCCTCTACTCTGGTTAGCCTTTTTTTGTTTTGTTTTGTTTTAAGGTTGCAAAAGATACTTAAGCCACTCAAGATGTGAGGCAAAAAGGAATTTTAACTGTTGAACCCTTGCAGCTTCCTTAATGAGCCTGGCTGATCTTTAACCCAAGAAATTGGTGGTCCATCTGTTCAAGAGGAGCTTGACTACTGTAATTGTTTGGCTCACATCACAGAAGGCATTTTAGCACACAGCCTCCATCTGGTCACTGCTGCTTGCTAATCTAAAAAGAGACTTGGGAGATGTGGGGGAGAGTGACATTTCCAGTTAATAGTAATTATATCTAAAAGCTCTCAGCTTCTTTTCATGTTTCCTCCTCCTCCTGAATGCTTCCATTTCCCATGGAGGACTTTTAGAAAATGAGTTTATGAGTAGAATATGAGAAAGAAATTCTTGTGCTACATTTCCTCAGTTGGGCAGCCTTGGTTTTGTGTTTTGGTTGTTTGGTTGTTACCCCCTCCTACTCAGTTGGTGTGTGGGTTCCAACCCTGATTGTTTGATTTTCCTAGGTACATTGCCCACATCTGAAGCCGGCGTGATGAAGCAGGGTGATGTCAATAAATGTGCACCTGAACCATCACCAACCATCATATATAGATCCATATAGAGATGGATTATCATAAGTGACACACCTTTTGCTAACATAAATCAAGACAGCACTTCAAAATGTGGTCTATATTTATAATGGAATATTATTCTGCCTTTAAAAAGGACACCCCACTGTTTAAAAAAAACATGGATGAACTTGGAGGACATTATGCTAACTGAAATAAGCCAAACACAGAAGACAAATGCTGCATGCTATCACTTACATGTGCAATCTAAAACAGACTCCTAGAAACAGAGAGTAAAGAGTGGTGGTTGCCAGGGCCTAAGGGGTAGGGAAAATGGAACAGTATTGGTCAAAGAGTAGAAAGTTTCATTTATGCAAGAAGATAAGTTCTGCATATTATGTACTTGTAATTGCTAAGAAGGTAGATCTTAAGTTCTTACACACGTACACATACACACACACATACACACATACACACACATGCACACATATACACTATGGAAAGAAAATGGTAGCTATGTAATGTGATGGATATGTTAACTAGTTTAATTGTGCTGATCATTTCATAGTATATACATATATCAAAATATCAAACTATACACCTTAAATCTATTCAGGTCCCATTTGTCAATTACACCTCAAGAGAACTCAACAAAAAAGAAAAAACATTCTTTCCCTGTTGGTCACTAATGCAAATGGATGAGGGAGGTTGAAGAGACTTTTCTAGGATAACTTATAGACAGTCCTGTATATAAACAGATTTCTTTAGATTCCTTACCACCAAGGTCTTCCTTGGGTAGACAAAGCTGTTCTAAAGCCAGAGGCAGTTTGGGGTATTGTCAAAGCACCTCAATAGATGGTATGTCATAGTGAATAGAAGTCAAAGTAAGGTTTCTTCTATGAGGAAGTATCTCCGGAACCCTACTAGAGAAAATAAAACTGAACTCTGGGTTTCAGTTCAGTGGTAATTAGTGATGAATTCTGCCACAAAGACCTTACTTACCATGCACTATTATATTAATTAAGCCTGGAAAGTGCCCAAGCTGTGAATCACCACTGCATAATCCTTGCTAAATTTTAAAATAAAAGTAGTCCTTTCTACCCCACAAAGGCTTTGCAAATCTGAACAATGTGACAGCTAAAGGGAAGCTTGAGAGAAATGTGTTCTTAGATCAAAGCTCAGGAAGCCTAACTGTGTAAGGTTCTAAGATGCTAAAAATACACTGACACCTAGGAATGAGTGTCGCCCGACCACACAGAGCTGAGTTACGAAAGCTGGAGCCCAGTATAGAAGATTATCTTTCAGATGTCTTGTGTGACCATGAATGTTTGTCTTTGAACACAAAACCATACATATACCAAGTATTGAAGGAAAGCATCAGTGCATTTTCAAATTCCATCTAAAAGATGTCTCAGAATAAAACATTTCATACCCTCATCATCCACTCCACGTGGCATCCATCCACTACACAGAACAGATGTTTTGCGATTTCTAGATCACAAAGGCATTGGAAGGAGCTTTGTATCCAACATAGACTGGGGGTTAAAATCCTGATTTTGTAATTTGTTATTGGTAGTTTTTTAAAAATGTTTATTTATCTGTTTTGTGGGAGAGAACATGTATGCACAGGAGAGCTGTGGAGAGGCAGAGAGGGAGGGAGAAAGAGAATCCCAAGCATCCTCTATGCTGTCAGCTCAGATATTGTTGTGCAATTCAGTCTCATGAGCCATGAGATGATGACCTGACCCAAAACCAAGAATTGGAAGCTCAACCAATTGAGCCATCCAGGCACCTCCTGTCATTTGTTATTTTTGTGATATTGAGCAGTTTCTGACCATGAATGAAGAATAAGGAATATGGATTAATAAAGAACAGTGAGAGTGGGTGTCGTAGGCCGACCAATAGCCGCAAAGGTATCCACAGCCTAATCTTCAGAATCTGTGAATATGTTAGTTTACATGGGGAACAAGTAAACTAACATAAGCACATGTAATTAAAATAAGGACCTTGAGATGGAGAGATTATCTTGGAGTATCCAAGTGGGCTTATTCTTATCCCATGAGTCCTCAGAATCAGAGAAGCTGTTCTGACTGAGGTCAGAGAAGGTCAGAGACAAAGGTGACAATGAATGTATGGTCAGAGGAATGCAACATTTCTGGCTTTGTGGGTGGAGGAAATGGGCTTTGAGCCAAGAAATTCAGGTGGCCTGGACAAGCTGGAAACAGAATCTCCCTAGAGACCTCAAAAAGGAATGTAGCCCTGCCCAGTGAGACTTGGATCAGACATCTGACCTACAGAACTGGAAGATTGTAAATTTATATTATTTTAAACCACTGTGTTTGTAATAATTGTTTTGGCAGCATAACAATAGGTATTCCTGGTTGAGGGGATGCACTATCCAAAGCCAGAGTGAATTTGACCATTTAATACAGCATGCATTTATTGGGTGCCCACTATTTACTTGCAAGGCCCTATTCCACAAAATTGAGGAAATGTTGCTGGTTGCAACTTCTATAAAGACAACTCTGGTAGGTAAAATACAGGAAGTACCCCCCTAGAAGTAAGCTAAGCAAGGAGAAAGACTGCCTCTGCTTCAGGGTACAACTTAATGTTTGAATGCTAGATTTGAAGGAGTAGAACGTTTCTAGGCAGAGATGGGTTGGAAGAGTGTATTGGGATGGGGGCATACAGAAGTCCATAGGCCAAGAGGTCAGGTCAAGAAAAAAAATAACCGAGTCAGATCTGGTTGGTCTGGAAATGAGATCAGCGTTTACCAAATGCTGGTCCATGATGAAATCTGCACCAGTGTTTTCTCAGAAATGAGGAAAACAAGAAAAATGTAGTGAGTTCTTTCATAAACCTAAATTCTTTCCATTTAAATTCCTTTCTTTTACCCTGAGTTTATGTTCCTATCTATCTTTTTGGTATTAACATTTCCTTTAACAAAAGGATGGTGAGTGTTTGTTGCGATTATTGTTGTTGAAATGCTCTTGCCTGGAAAAATTAAAAAGTGGGCAAGCCTACTGTTGGTTTTCTTTATGAGGGTGTGTTGGGGTAGAGAGGGGTCCGTGGTCTACAAAACATAAAAGTCTGGAATCCACCCTTTGTTATGGCAAAGGATGAATTGAGGTGAATAAAAGGAGGTAATGATTCAGCTGGAGAGTTGAGGCGGCTGTATTTATGCAGAGTTGGCTGCCATACTAGGAGTTTGGGCTTTAATTTCTTAATAATAGAGAGCTGATGAATATATCATTCAGTGACAGTCAATGCAGTATTCTAGGCACTGTTTAAGGTTTAGGAAAATTACATGTTATGAGATGAGAGTGAGATTGTAACATTCCTTACCTGGCTGGAGTGGTGGTCCATGCAGGATAGCAATCAAAACACTGCATTTTTGAGGATAGGGGGTGGGATTGAAATTGTAGTTGGCAGGAGGACAGAAAATTCTAGAGCAATGGTTCTAAACCATTGCTGATTTTTCTTCCAGGTTACAGGGATGTTTGGCAACATCTGCAGACACTTTTGATCGTCATCACTGGGGTCAGGGTACTACTGGCATCTAGTGGGTAGAGGCTATTCCACAATGCACAGGACAGCACCCCACTCCACCAATAAAGAATTATTGGGCCCCAGGTGTCAATCGTGCCAGGGCTGAGAAACACTATTCTATAGAAAGTTAGTTTCAATGTAATGAAATAACAGGGAGCTGCTGTGCATTCTGGGGTAGGGTATTACAAGATCAATACAATGTTTGAGGAAGGAAAGAAATGAAAATTTATTGACAACTTTGTGTAAATCCTGTTTCACCATTAAAGTGGTCCTGGGTGTTAGCTACTGTTCTCTCCCTCTTACAAATGAGGAAACTGCAGTGAGGGAGGGCAGTCATCGGCCTGCAGTCAGTTTAATGACCAGGATCAGATTTGAACCTGAACCTGTCCAGTTTAATCCTCACCAAGGCCAGTCAGTTATTGATTATTCCACTTTTGTCCATCCTTACTGCCACTATCTTAGTTCAAAGCTACCATTGTCTGTTGCCTGGGTTACCGAATGCAGCAAACTCCAAATGGCTTTTCTCATCCCTCCTCCTGACTATAGTCAGAGGGAGCTTTCTAAACAGCGCTTCTGATACTATCACTTTGCTTAAAACCCTGTAGTGGAGAGGTACTGGCAATTTCTCTACTTCTCTATGCTTGGACTTCTTTTCCTCATACCCACGTCTTCTCCACAACACAACACAATACACACACACACACACACACACACACACACACAGAGCTCTGGCTACCTCTTGCTCCAGTTCCTTCGGGACTCAATTTCAGAGGGAGAGCTTCTCTGATCCCCAAGGCTGAGGTAGGTGCCCTTTGCATGTGCTCTCAGAGTACATATACCATCATTGCCTTTGCCACCGTTTGTATCAGTGGTGCACCTGTCTCTTCCACTAATATGTAAACAACTTTAGAGCAAGGACAGTGCAATACCAATATATACTGCCAGCTCTAGGCACATAGTAGATACCAAACTACATGTTGAATGAAGGACCTCCGTCATCGCTATGTATGAAAATTAAGTTGGCTTTAGTATTCTCCACAGAGGAAGACCAGATAAAAGACTTTCTCCCCCTAGACACAAGGCATTAAGGATATTGAATAAGGTTTGAGTGTGGGGAAGGAAAGGGAATATGTGAAGTACACCAAGGAAACAACTCTGTAAGACTTGTTGACAGATGGGCAGTGTGGGAGGATGGAGGGAGATCACTGAAACGGAAGGATTCTTAAGTAAGTGGGTAGGACTGGGACGCTAAGGTTGTCATAAATGATAACATAGAAGCGTGCTTCTCTATTGCAAATTCTCGGTAAATGTTGAGTGAATAAACTTCACTTCTTTACATTTTAGAACCATCTATATAAAGCCTGGATGGTATTTAAAGCCATAGGAATAAATGGGATCCCCTAGGGGAAAATGCCAAGCGAGGAAGAAAAGGAGCCTAAGACAAAACCCAGGGAACATCAAAAAGTATAGGTCTCTAAAGGATGAACCTGGGAAAAGAATGAAAAACCAGATGCCAAAAGTAACAGGAAAATGGAAGAGGGAGAGTTTGCTGTGAGAGCCAGGAGAGGAGAGTTTTTGAGGAAAGAAACGGTCATCTTGGAGCAATGCTTCCAAGAGAAAGGAAGGGGCCATTTTCCAGAGCTTTCCTCCCTGGTAGTGCATGTCCAGAAGTGCCAGCAGACACTGAGTGGAGCACAGATGACTGGTAAAGGGGACGGCAGCTTGGTTTTTTGATGCCCTCATTCCAGAATGTGGTCATGGAGAACTGGTCTAAAAGTGTTTACATTCCTTATGTGACTTTGTTTTCCTCCACAAGATAAGTCAGTTCAAGGGGCGCCTGGGTGGCTCAGTCGGTTGAGCGTCCGACTTCAGCTCAGGTCATGATCTCACGGTTCGTGGGTTTGAGCCCCACATCGGGCTCTGTGCTGACAGCTAGCTCAGAGCCTGGAGCCTGCTTCAGATTCTGTGTCTCCCTCTCTCTCTGACCCTCCCCTGCTCATGTGTCTCTATCTCTCTCTCAAAAGTAAATAAAATATTTAAAAAAAAAAAAGATAAGGCAGTTCAACTAATGAAGATGAAAGCCCTCCACTAGTCTGAGTGGCCCTAAGGAGCCAGTGCCTGGCTTATTCAATAAGTATAATGAATGAGCCTGTGAACAGTGGCCCTGTTTTTAATGGACTGGCACTAAAAAATCTGAGACCTGGTCTCAGACCTGGGCTGCTCTTTGAGACCTCCCAAATTCATCCTGTACAGAACATGCTCTGATACCCAGTTCTGTTGCTCTCCCTTCCCCGAAATGGAATCTCAGCCAAGACAAATAAGGCATTACTCTTCCCTCCTTTCCCGGCCCACCTGTCCCAGGTGGGAGGTGGCTAGGTCCACTTCACGCATGCAGACTGAGGAGAGCATTGATACTGCTTCCTTTTTCATTGAGTTTCCTCAACGTAAGAGCTCCTTAAAAATACCTACTATTAGGAGTTTACATTTCGTTCCACCCGTAAAAGTGGGTGAGGAAGAACAGAATTGTCTGATTTTAATTTTCCTAGCTAATCTAGGTGTTGTTCGGAGAAAATGGGACTAATTAGTACATTATAATTCAAAATGCTGGTGGTCATAAAACATCACTAATAACTGGAATTTCAGTCCCTTTCCAATGAATTCTAGGATTCCATTTATAGAGAAATGAAAGTAACTACAACAGTAAAACTCAAGTTCACATTTATAGGTTTGGGGGAGAAATTTGTGTGACTCCATGGTCATCTTTGGGTACAAGCTAACCATATCCTCAAGTCACTTTGTGTAGCTAGTGGTGATTAGGCAAGCAACCATGAGATTATAATTTGCCCTCACAAAGACAAAAATACGGAGCATTATAGGTCAGATGCATTTTGATGGGACATCTGTTGTCCTCTCCCTCAGAAATATAACATTTTCTTTTCCCATTAACCCCAAGCCCTGAAGTCATTTCTCTCTCTGCCCTTTCTAGGACAAGCAGGAGTTTTAGCTGAGAAACGATGGGGTGAGAGCAGTTCAGTCTCAGAGAGGGGGGATCTTGACAAAGACAAAAATAGTTCACCCCACAGGTCATTTCCCCTCCACTCCACTTTTCACACTGCATCTCTGCTTATCTGCAAATATGATTTCTGAAGAAAAGGGGTGTGTTTTCATGTGCCTAGTGGGAAATTATTTGGGGGAGAGGAGTATGCAATTGTGGAATGCTTCGAAATGACACGTCCCCTTCTTGCCCCTTGCCAAAAGTGGAGCTGTTTTCACAAGCAGCCTCTGGAGAATCACAGAAGTATTTTTAGCCTTTTGGAAAGGTATCTAGCTTAATTGAGGACCACGTCAGTTAAGCCTTAAGTTTAGGATTTCTGGATTAGGTACTTTACACAAACCCTGAGGGTTTATCCTTTGAGGTTTACACCAAAATGGATATTGCCTCATTTCGTCTTGAATTCAAGCCTCTGTGTCCTTTTCCCACCCCCTCACTAGGCTCTCAAGTCATCATTACCTTTGAAAGTTGTCCAGTTTCTTCCTCTTTTTTAAGGGCCAAGTGAATAAGAAAATCATTCCCACTTACACCATTCCTGTTAAAAATACATGCTTTCCCCCATTTTCATCCTCATCTTTCTGTCACTTTGTTATTTGTTGCTGAAGGTTGACTACTACACCAGTCTCCCCCAGATGGTATCAGCCAACCTCTAGGCTTTTTACCCCTGAATGGCCTGATCCAGCCTCCTCTCTGTTTTTAACCCTTGCCAATTCCCATCACCTCCTAGATTCTCATGCTCCTTTAGACTGGCCTCTGGGGAATATCCAAATCTGTCACAGTCAACTCATCTTTGCCTGCTCACTTTGAGTAGAGTGTGAGGAGAGGTTCTAATCTTTTAAAGGCTTTCCTTAGGGTGAGTCTGATCTGGTTGGCTCTGGTAGAATAGTATATGAGCCACCACCTCCCCTCCAATGGTAGGGATGGCCATAAGAGATGCTCCCATGCTCCTTCCTGTCTGAGAGCAAGGAAATGACTCTTTCAGTATACCCGGGTCAGCCTCCTGCCTCCACCAGGCCTATTTCCAATGGAGCACTGCAAACTGGAATGTGCCCACCAGCCAGGCACCTCTGTTCCACCTGGAACAGGCAGGCATTTTCCATCTCTTCTCCACTTGTGTGAAAACCTTGAAACATTAACATTTAAAGGATTGTTGGCTGCTTATGAGCCCACGGTGAGCTAAAAATCTTACAAAGGATAGTTCACACACACACACACACACACACACACACACACACTACAAAGGAGAAAATGTTGGCCTGCTATTACCAAACTAAATTGTTGTTCCCGAGGCTAGTTCTGAGCTGCTGAGATACGTTTTGTTATGACACAAATGATTTCACTAACTTTCTAAACCAGAATGTACTTAATGGATCTTTAGTGGGTGCATGTTGTTTGCAGCCTGCCTTTGAAAGAAATATCCCAGGGAAAGGACCATTGAATTTTATTTAACAACTCATTTGTAGTTGGTATTTAATTGTATGTTTCTAGTGGAAATACATGAATCCACAACAAAATATTTATTTTCGCACCTTTTGGTCAGTAAACTAATTTATCATTGAAATTCTTTTGATGTGTAGCCAAGACTCATTGCCAACTATTATTATTCGCACATTGTATATGTGAAGATTCATGAAGCACTAGATATTGTAGTTTCGGGGGGAGCAAAAGACACAAAAAAGTTAAATAATGAAACTAGTAATTGACTTGAAGACTGCTCTCTTAATGGATATGTGTCATTTTACGTTTCTTTCATTGTAGTACAAATTTTTACTATAGCCAATGTTCTTAACACCACATTGAATTAAAGATTCACTGTAAGGGCTCCTGGGTGGCTCAGTTGGTTAAATGTCCAACTTCAGCTCAGATCATGATTTTGTGGTTCATGGGTTTAAGCCCCGCATCATGCTCTGCACTGACAGTGGGGAGCCTGCTTGGGATTCTCTCTTTCACGCTCTCTCTCTCTGCTTCTCCCCCACTCATGCTTTCTCTCTCTCAAAATAAATAAATAAACTTTAAAAAATAAAGATTCACGATAGCTATAGAGGATCATATAGAGAGATATTCACCTGCAATAAATTCTTGGATCCTCCAGAGGCAGCACAACTGAGTTATGAACATTCTTGCTTTGAATTTGGAGGCCTGGGTTCAGGTCCTGACTCCACGTCCTGCTCTCAGGAAACTATGTAACCTTGGTCAATACTCTGAGTCTCAAATTTCTCTTCTGGAAAATGAGGGTCATAGTCCGTACCTACCTCACAGTGTTGTCAGGAGGATTAAAGCAGGAAATGTAAGGTTTCTGGCACATATGTTAGAGCTCAGCAAATGGTGGCTTTATATAAATATAATTTGTGCCAGTACATTTCCCCTGTGTCCAGGTGGAACTAATGTATTCACCTGCCAGTGTAGACCATTCCATTGGTTACTTCAGTTGGCTGCCTAGCACTTCTTGTTCAGTAGTGTATTCCAGTGGTTGGAATCTGGGCCCAGGAGTGTGAGAACTAGAACAGATGTGAATAATCAATAGTGACGTGGATCTGGGGTGACCCTTTAAGGTTGCACTTGGATATAAAAGCAGTTTGTGTGCTTCTGTTTCCTATGTACATTAGTCACGATTCCTGATGACAGTCAGTGTAGACAGGATTTTGCGGCTGTCTGGGGGCCATGCTCTGCATGGTTTTTTGAAAACTTCCAGACAGCCCACTGACTACCAGTTTACTGGCCTTTCTCGTAACATAGGACATGAGGGAGATTAGGATTTATACCCTTCCAAGTTCCTGGGGCCAAGAAAGCTTGCAGAAGGAATATTTGGGCCATTCCTTTTCAATTGTCATTTATATCAAATGCATCTAACAAAAATTAATATAACAACCATCTGGAGTTACACAATTTTAGAAAATAATCTTTTCATTTGTCCTTACAATAAACATCAGAAAATACAAGTTAAATCCCAGCTATCCCAAGTCTGGGAAAAAATAGCATAATATAACACGATTTTTCAGAAATATAAAATACATCTAGGTAACTATGATATACAGATAATTAATTATTATTTAAAATTAATAAACACTACCTTTTTAGAATGTTGTTTTATCTGAGTAGTATTCTTATACTGCATTTAAGAACCAAAATGTCTGAAACTCATACTTTTAACTATAAATTTTTAAAATAATTAATGATGTTTTCCTCTCAGACTTGATATCTTGTTTTATTTTGTTTAAACATTTGTTTTCTCATTGCGTGTGTGTGTGTGTGCGCGTGTGAACACAAAAATAGCTCTGTGTTCAGTAAAATGAAGGAAAGGGAAGAAAAAGAGCAAATGGAGAGCTCAAGGATTACCTGGGTCACTTAGTCAGTTAAGCCTTTGACTCTTGATTTCAGCTCAGGTCATGATCTCCCAGTTTGTGAGATCGAGCCCTGCATCAAGCTCTGCACTGACAGCGGGGAGCCTGCTTAGGGTTTTCTCTCTCTCTCTCTCTCTCTCCCTCCCTCTCTCTCTCTCTCTCTCCCTCTCCCTCTCCCTCCCCCATCATATGCACATGGCTCTCTCTCAATATAAATAGATAAACTTCAAAAGAAATGGAGAATTCAAGTAAATATAAACATGTATAATCTACATACGTCCACAAGCTGCTTTAAAAAAAAAAAAAACTGGTGAGTTTTTAAATTAAGCTTTCTATTTGTAACTGCTAGAGAGAAATTCCTACTTCCATGCTCCAGAAGGAATGCCTGCCAAAGAGAGACATGGCTTGGCCAAGCTCAAACTGGTTAGCCACCCCAGGGAAGTGGTACAAAGAATGAGGTGCCCACACCCCTTTTCTGTGCCTTCCTATGAGAGAGAGACAAAGCAGCCATTTGTTCTCTGCCAGTCAACACACGAGAATTACCACAGACTGTGAGCCAGTCCCCGGAGGACTTGAGGCAGCCACCATTGTTCTTGCCTTCTAAGACCCTGCAGTCTGGCTGCCTACGCAAAACAGCCAGACTATAGCTCAGTGCATTTATTTTAAGTGTTTGATAGAGCTATGCAGTCCTTAAGGGATTCTTAAGCAGAATTTTAGAGCCAGGAAATGTTCAGAAGAACTGGACTTCACACAACTGTAAAGGATCCAGTAGTTGGACTTGTGGAAAAAAGAGACCTCTGTAGGTTGAAATGGGAGCTAATATGATCTATGTGGGGAGAAATGGGAGAACCTGGTGCATCAGTGAGAAAGAAGTGAATAGTAAAGATGATTTTTAAAGTTATGTGAAAGTTGAGACTTAATGCAGTAATTAAGATGAGCTGCTAAAGATTCTGGATTAAGAATATATATATTCTTATGTATATGTATACATATGTATATATGTATGTATATATATATGTATGTATATATATATATGTATGTATATATATATATATATATAATTTAACCTTTGCCAGCAAACCCTATGAAGTGGATGTTGTTAATTCACAATTAAGAGCAATTAACAGATACTGATGTTCAAGCACTGAGATGTTAAGTAAACCACTATAGGTTCACAGCCAACCTCTGATGGAGTTAGTATTTGAGCCCAGGATCAAAGTTCCAGACACTACTTTGAACCACTACCTTATAATGCCCTTGAAGGGAAGTGCTGAAAGAGCCTTATGTGTGATTTTCTGTCATTGAGCTCAGCTTAGCATAAAGGAAGAAGAAAGAAATTGGTCCAGGATACCTGAAGAGTCTTGGTAAATGCAGATGAGGCCTCAGTCTCCTGCCATGTAAAATGGTGTAAAATGAACGTAGAGTTGTTTTTAACATTCTTTAACGCTAGACACGTGGTAACTATCATTGCTTGGCACAGAGAGTCAAAATTGATTAAAAGAGGGCTAGATGAGTCAGTAGCTTAGTACTTTTTCAAGGTACCGTATTTTCAGCACACCACACGCACACACACAAACACACACACACACGCACATTTGGTATGTACTAACTCTATCCAAATATGTGTTGGGGGTGGTGGGAAATCACAAAGGACATTGCTGTCAGGGTTTTGCTTTTATAATTGGCAGATAATGAGGACTAAAAGATGAATTAGGAAAGAAAAATTATAATCTGAGGATGCTTTTTACAAAGGGGGAAATTTTCCTTAAATTCTATATTTCTGTATCTATCTGGAGACCTTGATTATTTGTAATTCAACTTATCATGTACCAGGCACTGTGCTACATGGGCACTGCCTTCCTGGAATTTACAGCCTACATGTGGACAGAGATATTAACCAATAAATATTATAAACTTGCTGGTGTTATATAATTGGCTTGTAAAAAGTACAATGGAGGCCAAAAAGAAGAGACCATCATTTTTACCGTGGGGGAGAGGGCTAGAGGGGACAGGGCAGTCAGACGGTGGTGTGGTGAGGAAGAGCCTGCAGACAATGAGGGAAAAGATATTCTGTCCAAAGGCACACATTTACATCAGGGGTCATTTGAAGGACCACAGAATAAGTGGAGGAATATAGTCTACGAGGCAGCTGGGAATGTAGTTATTGGCCAGAAAACCAAAGCCTTGATTGCATGGCAAAGGGTTTTTGGACTTTCTCCCATAAGCCATGAGGAGACATTGGGGTTTTAAGCAGCAAACTATCTTGATGAGCTGTGTGTCTTAGGAAGGTCACATTGACCTCTTCTCTCACAAAAGCAGCAAGATTACCAGCTCTATTTAAACCTGTGAAAATTATTTAAGTTTCTTGGAGAAAGATAGACTAGAGGAACAAAGCATCATTTTTATGATTTTTTAAACAGTGAAAAATTATTCTAGATTTCTCTTTAAAGCTATTTGTATAAGAAGTTATATTCGTCCTTGATACCTCTTTTTTTTCAATCACACCCTCATAAAAAGAATGAAATCCTTTAAAAAAATTGTTCTTATCTTCCAAACAGTATGAAAGCCTCTCAAAATTTTCCAGAGCTCTCCTAGCTCTCTCTCACCAGGTTATATTTAGCTCAGCTATAGACCTTGACCTTTTGAATAGACTGCACAACACCATGCACTAATCGGAACGTTTCTTAATAGACTTGTATAAGGTTAGTAGCCCCAACTCCAGCCTTGTCCACACACACATAGAAACATGCACACACACACACACACACACATGCACGCACAGACACACACACACACACACACACAAAAACCACACATTCATTCATGGTTTAGACTATTTTGGAAAACAACTACCAAATTGGTCCAGGGGAAGACAGATGTTTTGTAATTTTCCTAACAATATAGGGTTTAAATAGGCTTTATTTCTTTGAGCTTAGGGAAAGCATAGAGTTGCATGTCTTCCTCTCTTAGAAAATTTTTCTTTCTGTTTAAATAATGTTGGCATGTTTTCAGTGGCTATAAATCTTAACTTGACTAGCTCTACCTTGGTTTCTGTTTCTCAGGTAGGGTTTGGTTGGCAGGCAGGAACTGCATGCAAATATTGAGCTGCAGTGGGGTAGTGGCTTACCTGAGAGCACAACCGTCCTCTTCTCCCTGCCACACCACCCTCCCAAACCTTACTGGCCCTGTTGCTACTGATTTTGCTCAGGAAGCCCTCTGTCATGGTATCAAGATATTTTACTGCAGAATCGAGCGTATTCACAAATTCCTCCACTATCTTATCGATGATTGTAGAATTGATAGTATACTAGTTACAGTGTTAATGACAAAGTGGGAAACTAAGCGTGCTCTCCTGGCCCTTTGTCAACACAACTACTCAAAAATTAACCTAAACCTGGCAGTTCTATTTAAAATAAAGGTATTATTGGTGATTCTCAGAAATAAAAATAGAAGAAAATGAAATAAGCAGGGGAAATGCTGGATAGTTCTCCCATGGAAGAGTGTTTTTGAAGCACATCAGTCTCCAAGAGGAAACTTTTTCTCTATGGCAACTTTGCCAGCTGGTCATTTGCTCATTTCATGGTATGCTATGCTCATCAGCCACCTTCTACTCTCCAGAACTCTCAGTTTCACTGCCTGCTTCTGTGGAGTACTGCCTTAAGCCTTGTTGACCTTTATTCAGGGAAGTTGTTGTATGTGGAGGTTAAGGGGGGGTGGTTTTTGCTGCTGGCTTGGCTGGGTTTGAATCCCGTCTTCACTACTTATTATCTGCATGCCTTAGGCAGATTACTTAACCTTCTTGTGCCTCTGTTTCGTAGTCTATAAAACTCTGCCTAGAGAGACCACAGGGCTTAAACTGGTTTACAGCAACATGAGAGAGGTCTTAGCAACCAGATGAGCAAGACATGAACCACATAATCAAGATAAGGGGGAATAAAAACACTGGCAAAACCTTGGTCCGGCAGACAGGTTCAGATAGAGATCAGTACCACTGACAGCTCCACCAATAAGGAACAGTTAGTTACCTTTGACTTACTGCTATAGCAGTTCCTTCCTAATAATTAGGTTTCACTGGATTTTAAAGATGATGGGAGTGTCACCCTGTCCATGATTAGGCTATTTGAGACCTACTAACCTAACAGAGATACCACTGGGAGTCTCCTGTGAGGAGGATTTAGGTTTCCTAGCGGTGGAGTAGAAATCAGAAGGCATCTTTCTCCCCTTAGAAGAATTATCTTTGGGACTCACTGTTGCTTTTGAGTTGAGCAACAGAGGTATTGATTAGGGTTGGAGGCTTAAAAGGAACAAATTCAGTTTGTGGCCATTTCTAAGAAGGTGCATATATTACCTGTAATCTATGTTATGAAATTTATATATAATATAGAGATTATATATATATGGAGATTTTATAATTGAAATATCTTTAAATGTGGCAGGGTTTTAAGCTTGCTAATTATAATCTAATGAATTCAGTGAAGAAAATTACTCTCTTCTAGTTTTCTTCTTTTATTAGTCTAAATTTTTATTATCTGGAAATATAAAGTAGAAATTAAGTACACGAGTTCAGATCCTGGTTCTGCCTTTTATTAGCTGCGTGACCTGGGCATGTGCTACTTAACTTTTTTGTTTTGGTTTTGCCTGTTTAAACGAAGATTTGAGTGGCACTTATTTTGTGTGTTATTTTGATGATTGGATGGGTTAATACCCATAAATATATCCATAAATATCCATGTAGACTGATGCCTCATTACATGTTAATCTGTATTATGATTATGGCTATTTATATATTAGATTTCTTAATTGTAAGGTATCTTTCCATACCCCCAGCTCAGTGTGCAGCTTTATACCACATTATTTCAATCCTGAGTCTAAAATAAGAATCCAGGTTGTATTTTATAGATGTTTTGCAATATCCTTGCCCAAGAAAACAACATTTCACGTTCTTAGAGTTCACACCTTTTGAATTGGAGCCAGAGTTTGGCCTTCAGATTAATAACTCAGGTCAGAAGGCAGCCCACAGAAACTGTGCTGTAAGACACAAAAATATGCTATCCTCTGCTGCTTTGCCACCTTTCTGTCTCTTTTGATAAATTTTAAAAGAGCCAGCATCTTCAACCTAGATAGACTTAGACCCTTTATTGTTCCTAACATGGGGGAAAGGAATGACTTGAGACCACTTGCCACTTTCCTTATCTCTGAGCATGTACCAGAAAAAAAAATTTTTTTAAGTTTGTTTATTTACTATTTCTGAGAGAGAGAGAGACAGAGAGAGAGAAAGAATGTGCACAAGCGGGGGAGAGGCAGAATGAGAGAGGGAAACCCAGAATCTGAGGCAGGCTTCAGACTCTGAACTGTCAGCACAGAGCCCAGGTGGGGCCTGAAATCATGAACTGCAAGATCATGGCCTGAGCTGAAATCAGATGCTTAACCAACTGAGCCATCCAGTTGCCCCAGCATTGCAGGAAATTTCTAACTCTACCTGTCCTGATTGGTGATGAAACTGCCTCTAGGCCCAGCAAATTTAGGAATATGGATCTAAAATACAAGTGGTTTAAAGTCACCTCCTTCCTACTTCAGATATCTTTTCAGTTTAACTTTTCTTTTGCCGTGCCTTACTGCTCTGCACCACACTCCTCTCAAACCTTAAGGCAATTTACAAATTAAAACCACAGAATATTGAGATCATTTCATACCCTACAAATTAGCAAGTCCCTTCTGTTGCCATACTCACATCCCAGTTGTTATTGACATTTCATGCTGAAAAGTAAACACTGGAACTTAATCAGTCCAGGCCTGAAGGAATCTTCCTTTCCCAGTAAGTAGTGTCTGGCCAGACTAGAGGCTCAGCTGTTACTGAGTGAATATGAATTATTACGGATTGCAGATTTGTTCTGTTTCCCAGTATTTGCTCATGATGTCTCTGTCTCAAAGTCCTTTCCATATGATACTCAAGATTTTTCATGATGTGACCTTCTGGCTGATGACAATTCATTTATCAGTAAGGGATCTCTGATGGGGTGGTGGCCCAAGATGGCAGCATAGGAAACCCCAAACTCAGCTATTCCCAGGAACACACCAAATCTACAGCTATATATGGAATAATTCCCTCTGGAAAAAACCTGAAAACTGATTGAACTGCTCCTCCACAATTTCCCCCAAAGGAGTAAGTGGTTTATACTTTTATCAAACAAGCCAACCCCTGGGACCTGCCCTGGAGAGATGTGCTCCCCCAAAATATCTGACTTAGAAAACCAAAAGGGCTTATATCCAAGGAACCCAAAGGACTGTAAGGAACTGAGATAATCCTTTTAAAGAACTCACTTGCAGCCTCACTCATTCTGGGACCCAGAACAAAAGCAGCCGTTTGTAAAGTATCCAGACTATATGTGAAGGAGATTTGTTTGCTAATCTTAAAGCTTCTGCTGGAGGGGCAGGGAGCAACTGGAACTTTCTCCAGATACAGAAACACTGGTAAGCACCGTTTTTGCACTTTTCCTGTACCCTACTCTTTCAGGCAGGCATGCATAGATGCTGCATTCTTCCACTGCCTTGTTAAGGCTGGTGGGCATGTGTGGTTGCACCATACTCCCACTGCCTTGATGAAGCTGTAGGCATGAACAGACACAGCACATTCCTGCTGCCTCACTGAAGCTGACAGGTGTGTACAGCCAACGCACCTCCCCACACTCTCCAGCTGCATCACTAAAGCCAGAGAGTGCGCTCAGTCCACACTGGGGATACCCCTTAATAACCTGATCTTGGTGGAAAGGGGTGCTCCCAATCCTGGGCTGCATAGGACTGGAACAATTGGAAAGATAGTTCATGGCAGACTGCCACCCCCAGGGCAATGCGCAGATAGTAGACTGACACGCTCCCAGTCTTCCTAAGAAAAAAGGCCTATTTATTTGTCCTGGAGCTTTAGCCTGAGGGCTAGGCTTCAGGTTTGCCATACATCTAGATACTATGGAAGAACTACCAGGAAATGTAGGCAGGGAGACACCACCCTCATGCTCTTTCCTGGCCTTGCTAGAACTTACTGATATCCCCATCTGAAGCTGATGGGGCTAACACACCCATCTGCATCCCAATTTTTGCAACTATTGCCCAGAGACACCTTGAGATTTCCTGGTCTGAAGGCCAGCAGGGTTTATAATTAAGATTGCACAAGACTGTATGTATTTGCATACTTTAAAGGCTGTTGGTGACGGTCTGGCTTCAAATCCACTGGAAACTAGGTGCTAAGATCCTTTACCTTGGAACACTGATGAGTGTTGGCACAACCTCAACAAATAGGACCTGTTGGGAATAAATCAGTCTGCTTATATAATCTCAAAGGTTCAAGAGACAACCAAGAGTTAGGACAAAGTCAAAGGATAAGGTGTATCACCTACATAAGGTAACTTCTTCAAGACTAGGAGAGATACTTGTTTTGCCTCATATGTAGAAACAAACAGAGGGGAACCTGGGTGGCTCAGTCAGTTAGTCATCTGACTCTTGATTTCAGCTCAGGTATTGATCTCATGGTTGTGGCATCCAGCCCTATACTGGGTTTGTGCTGGGTATGGAGCCTACTTGGTATTCTCTCCCTCCCTCTCTTCCCCTCCTCCCCCTCAAGGAGAAGAAAGAAAGAAAGAAAGAAAGAAAGAAAGAAAGAAAGGAAGGAAGGAAGGAAGGAAGGAAGGAAGGAAGGAAGGAAGGAAGGAAGGAAGGAAGGAAGAAAGAAAGAAAGGAAAAGGAAGGAAAGGAAGGAAAGGAAAGAAGAAGGAAGGAAGGAAGGAAGGAAGGAAGGAAGGAAAGAAAGAAAGAAAGAAAGAAAGAAAGAAAGAAAGAAAGAAGAGAAAGAAAGAAACACAGAGAGTCGGGCAAAATGAGGAAACAAAAGAATATGTTCTAATGAAAGAAGATAAAACCACAGAAAAGACCTCAATGAAATAAAGATAAGTAAACTACCTAATAAAGAAGGTGCTCACTGAATTTAGAAAATGAATGCATGATCAGTGATAACTTCAATAAAGAGATGAAAGACTTAAGAAAGAACCAAACAGAAGTCAGAAAGCTGAAGAATACAATAACTGAGCTGGAAAATACACTAAAGGGTTTAACAGCAGACTGAATGAAGCAGAAAAATGGATCAGTCAGCTGGAAGACAAAGCAACAGAACCAATTCAGAGAGAGCAGCACAAAGAGAAAATATTTTAAAAACTGAAGATACCTTAAGAGACCTATAGGACAATATTAAGCAGAATAGCATCTACATTATAGGGGTCCTAGAAGGAGAAGAGAAGGAAAGAATCAGAATAGTTACTTGAAGTAATAATAGCTGAAAACTTTCCTAACCTGGGGGAGTAAATAAACATCCAGGTCCAGAAAGCACAAAGAGTTCCAAACAAGATGAATCCAAGTAGATCTATACCAAGACACATTATAATTAAAATGACAAACGTTAATATAAGAAAAGATCTTAAGAGCAACAAGAGAAAAACAACTTGTTACATACAGGCAACCCTGATAAGGGTATCTGCATATTTTCAGCAGAAACATTGCAGGCCAGAAGACAGAGACATTATATATTCAAAGTGCTGAAAAGAAAAAACTTCCAACTGAAAGTACTCTACCTGAAAGGTTATCATTCAGAATAGGAAACAGAAAGAGTTTTTCACATAAGCAAAAGCTAAAGTTGATCACCACTATACTAGCCTTACAAGAAATGTTAAAGAGACTTCTTTAAGATGAAAAAGAAAAGGCACTAATAGCAACAAAAAAGCACATAAAAGTAGAAATTTCAATGGCAAGGGTAAATATATGATAAAGGTAGTGAATCAATTACTTATAAAGCTAACATAAAAGGTGAAGAGACAGAAGTAGTAAAAATTAACTGTAATTACAATAATTCATTCAGGGATACACAGGATTAAAAAATGTAAAGTGAGACATCAAAAACATAAAATGTGGGCTTGGGAAGAAGTAAAAATGTAGAGTTTTAGAATGCATTCAAACTCAAGTTGCTATCAACTTAAAATAGACGTGTGTGTGTGTGTGTGTGTGTGTGTGTGTGTGTGTGTGTGTAATATAGTAGGGGATTTTACAATAATAGTAGGGAATTTTAATACTCCAGTTACATTAATGGATAGATCATCCAGACAGAAAATCAATAAGGAAACATAAGCATTAAGTGATACATTAGACCAGAAGGATTTAATAGATATACCCAGAACACTCCACCCAAAAGTAGCAGAATACATACTCTTCTCAAGTGCACACAAAATGCTAAAGTGCCTTCCAGGATAGATCACATATTCAGCCACAAAACAAGTCTCAATACATTTAAGAAGAGTTAGATTATATCGAGCATCTTTTCCAACTATAGTGGTATGGAACTAGAAATCATGTACAAGAAGGAAACTGGAAAAAAAATCACAAAAATGTGCAGATTAAACAACATGCTACCAAATAACTATTTTATCAATGAAAAAGTCAAGGAGATATTTAAAAAATAGCTTGAGAAAAATGAAAATATAAATACAACATTTCAAAATCTATGAGATGCTGGAAAGGTGTTCTTCCAGGGAAGTGCATAGTGATATAGTCTTTCCTTAAGAAGCAAGAAAAATTGCAAATAAAAAAATCTAACTTTATACCTAAAGGAACTAAAAAAAAAAAAAAAAGTGAATGAAGCCCAAAGATGATAGAAAGAAGGAAATATAAAGATCAGAGCAGAAGTAAATGAGATCAACACTAAAAAAATAATAGAACAGATCAATGAAACTAAAAGTTGGTTCTGTGAAAAAAATAACAAAATTGAGAAATCTTTAGCTAGACTGACCAAGAAAAAAGAGAGAAGATGCAAATAAAATCAGAAATGAAAGAGAAGTTACAAATGATACCACAGAAATACAAAGGAATCAGAGGAGACTATTATGAACAATTATACTCCAACAAATTGGACAACCTAGAAGAAATGGATAAAGTCTTAGAAACATGCAATCATCTAAGAGTGAATCATGAAGAAATAAAAAATGAGAACATACTAATTACTAATAAGTAGTTTGAATCAGTAATCAAAAGCCTCCCAACAAAGAAAAGCCCAGGACCAGATGGCTTCTCTGGTAAATTCAAACATTCAAAGATTTAATACCTATTTTTCTCTAAATTCTTCCAAAAAATTGAAGAGGAGGGAACACTTTACAAACTTATTTTACAAAGCTAGCAGTACTCATGCCAAGACTGGACAAGGACATCACCAGAAATGAAAAATACAGGCCAATACCCCTGATAACCATAGATAACAGCAACAACAAAAAATTACCAAACTGATTCAACAATAAATTAAAAGCATCACACACCATGACCAACTGAAATCTAGTCCAGGGATGCAAGGGTGGTTCAATATCTGCAAATCAATATGATACACCATACTAACAAAATAACAGATAAAAGTCATATGATCATCTTAGTAGATGCATATAAAACATTTAACAAAATTCAACATCCATTTATGATTAGAAATTCTCAACAAAGTAGGTATAGAGGAATTATGTCTCAACATAATAAACCATATACAATAGACCCACAGCTAATATTATACTCAATGGTGAAAAACTGAAAACTTTCCCTCTAAGAGCAGGAACATGACAGGAGTGCCTACTTGCATGACTTTTATTCAACATAATATTGGAAGTCTGAGCCAGAGCAATAAGTCAAGGGAAAGAAAAGATATCCAAATTGGTGCGGAAGAAGAAAACTGTCAGTATTTGTGGATGACATGATGTTATATATAGAAAACCCTAAAAACTCTACTAAAAAACCTTTTAGAATTAATAAATGAATTCAGTAAAATTGAATACAGTTGCAGTTTTACACACTAACAAAGAGCTGTAGAAAGAGAAATTAATGCTAGGGGATCTTGGGTGGCTCAGTTGGTTGAGTATCCAACTCTTAATTTCAGCTCAGGTCATGATCTCATGGTTTGTGTATTTGACACCCACATCAGGCCCTTTGCTAACAGCACAGAGCCTACTTGGGATTCTCTGTCTCTCTACCCCTCCCCTGCTAGTGCTCTCTCTCTCAAAATAAATAAATAAATTTATAAAAAAGAAAATAATCCCATTTAGAATAGCATCAAAAAGAATAAAATCCTTTTGGGATATATTTAACTAAAGAGGTGAAAGACTTGTACACCAAAAACTATAAGTCACTGATGAAAGAAAATGAAGAAGACATAAATAAATGGAAGATATTTGTGCTCATGTATTGGAAGAATTAATGTTACTAAGATGTTCATATTACCCAAGGAAATCTACAGATCCAGTGTAATTCCTATCTAAATTCCAACAGCATTTTTCACAGAAACACCAACAATCCTAAATTTTTTCTGGAATCACAGAAGACTGACTAGTCAAAGCAATCTTGAGAAAGAAAAACATACCTGGGGGCATTTCACGTCCTGATTTTGAACAATATTACAAAGTTTATAGTAATCAAACAGTATGATATTAGCATAAAAACAGACACACAGATCAGTGCAACAGAACAGAAAGCCCAGAAATAATTTTAGCCATATACAAAGGAGGCAAAAATATACAATGAAGAAAGGACAGTCTGTTTAATAAATGGTATTGGGAAAACTGTGTGCAGTTTTCTTTCACATGAGCAAAAGCGTGAAACTAGACCTCTATCGTACAACATACGTAAAACTGAACTCAAAATAGGTTAAACATTTAAATATAAAACCTGAAACCATAAAACTCGTAGAATAAAACCTAGGTGGTATGCTACTTGACAATAGTCTTGGTGATGAATTTTTAGATGTGACTCAAAAAACAAAGACAACAAAAACCGAAACAAGTGGGACTACATTAAACTGAAAAACTGCACAGCAAAGGAAACCATCAGCAAAGTGAAAAGGCAACTATTGAATGAGAAAAGTTACTTCCAAATCATTCATCTGGTAAAAAGTTAATTTTTAAGATGTATGAAGAACTCATACAGTTCAGTAGTAAAAACAAACAAACAGTCCGATTTAAAAATGGCCAGAGGACAATCAGGCAATTAGAGATGAAATTAAAAAATATATGGAAACAAATGAAAATGAAAACACAACAATTCAAAATCTATGGGATGTGGCAAAGGCAGTCCTAAGAGGAAAGTACATTGCTCTCCAGGCCTATTTCAAGAGATTAGAAAAAGCGCAAGTGCAAAATCTAACAGCTCACCTAAAGGAACTAGAGGCAGAGCAACAAGAACACCCTAAACCCAGTAGAAGAAGAGAAATAGTAAAAATTAGAGCAGAAATAAACAACATAGAGACCAAAGAAACAATTGAACAGATCAAATGAAACCAAGAGTTGGTTTTTTGAAAAAGTAAACAAAATTGACAAACCTCTAGCCAGACTTATCCAATAGAAAAGAGAGAGCACCCAAATAGACAAAATTATGAATGAAAATGGACTTATTACAACCAACCCCTCAGAAATACAAGCAATTATCAGGGAATACTATGAAAAATTATATGCCAACATATTGGACAACTTAGAAGAAATGGACAAATTCCTAAACACACACTCACTACCAAAATTCACACGGGAAGAAATAGAAAACCTGAACAGACCCATAACGAGTGAAGAAATTGAATCAGTGATCAAAAATCTCCCAACAAATAAGAGCCCTGGACCTGATGGCTTCCCTGGGGAATTCTATCAGACATTTAAAACAGAATTAATCCCAATTCTTCTCAAGCTATTCCAAAAAATAGAAATCGAAGGAAAACTCCCGGACTCATTTTATGAAGCCAGCATCACTCTGATTCCCAAGCCAGACAGACATCCAGCAAAAAAAGAGAACTACAGGCCAATATCCTTGATGAATACGGATGCAAAAATTCTCAACAAGATCCTTGCAAATCGAATCCAGCAGCATATAAAAAGAATCATCCACAAGATCAAGTGGGATTCATTCCTGGGTACCAGGGCTGGTTCAACATTCGCAAATCAATCAATGTGATCCATCATATCAATAAAAGAAAAGATAAAAACCATATGATCCTGTCAATAGATGCAGAAAAAGCATTTGACAAAATACAGCATCCCTTCTTAATAAAGACTCTCGAGAAAGTTGGGATAGAAGGAACCTACTTAAACATCATCAAAGCCATCTATGAGAAGCCTTCAGCTAACATCATCCTCAACGGGGAAAAACTCAGAGCTTTCCCCCTGAGATCAGGAACACGACAGGGATGCCCACTCTCACCACTGCTGTTTAACATAGTGCTGGAAGTCCTAGCATCAGCCATCAGACACCAAAAGGAAATCAAAGACATCAGAATTGGCAAAGAGGAAGTCAAACTTTCACTCTTCGCAGATGACATGATACTCTACATAGAAAACCCGACAGACTCCACCAGAAGCCTACTAGAACTGATCCAAGAATTCAGCCAAGTTGCAGGGTGCAAAATCAACGTACAGAAATCGGTTGCATTTTTATACACCAACAATGAAGCAACAGAAAGAGAAATCAAGAAACTGATCCCATTCACAATTGCACAAAAAACCATAAAATACCTCGGAATAAACCTAACCAAGGATTTTTTAATTTAAGGTTAACATTCTCCTGGAAAATCATATAGAAAAAGGGTGCTCAAATGACCCTCCCCTGTTTGCTTATTCTCCTCTCTCTCTCTCAAAAACTAAATAAATAAGTAAAAATTACGTTTTCATGTGAGAAACAAAACAGACAAAACTGCACATAAAGAAAACATGTTCTCCTGAATGTTTTTCTATAGGCTTTTAAGAATGCCTTATCCAGGCAATCAGATGTAAGTGTGCACCCAATCCAGTTCAGAAGGCTTTGGGAAAGTTGTCCTTGAAGTCACACATTATTGGGTTCCCTGGGTGTGAAGCCAATAAGGGCCACCCCATGACACCCATCTTGTCTCTGTGCCTGGATTCCCAGGGGGTACAGAACTCTAGGGAAGAAACTGCCATTTTGTTTTTGGTACTGGTGTAAAGGCTAGGAAATTGGCTATGTGAACATGAATTAGTCATGCTCATTCTCCCATGACAACAACTCTCCACTGCAGGTAATGAAATATAAGCTGATAGACATCAGTGATGGAATCTTGTGAACTTGGGAAATTAAATAACAATGTGTGGCTTGCATTAATTGGAAAGTCATTTTGCAAATGACTTAATTTATAATCAATTGAAAATACTAGTAATTAGAGATAAAATTATAGATGACCAGTAGTCTTTAGAAAAATACAAATAAGTCTTTGAAATTACCTAAGCATTCAAACATAACAGTCGGATTTACTGAAATCCATGAAGTCCTGTGGAGATAACCTTATTCAGTGTTGTGGCTCATAGGTATTTTGAAAGAAACTAAAGCCCTTCAGAAAATCATAAATTTAAGTTTGCCTCTTGTTCAGAGAGCTCTGTGCTTCAAATAATATGTTTAATAGGCGAAGGCATAAGATAAAATGTTGCTATTTACTGTGAACAGTCTTTAAAAAGCTGCATTTAAGGGGCTCCTGGGTGGCTCAGTCGGTTAAGCATCTGACTTCAACTCAGATCATGATCTTATGGTCTGTGAGTTTAAGCCCCAAGTCGGGCTCTGTGCTCACATCTCAGAGCCTGAAGCCTGCTTGGGATTCTGTGTCTCCCTCCCTCTCTCTCTCTCTCTCTGCCTCTACCCAATTTGTGTGCGTGCTCTCTCTCTCTCTCTCTCTCTCTCTCTCTGCTGGTTAAATTGATCCAACTTATCTGAAGCAGGTTTTTTTCATTAGATGAGGTGAAGAAGTTCTGTTGACAAAGGAGAGAAGAGAAAGAGTTGACAGGAAATGGAAGAGATCTGGAGGCCCTCTGAATGTTTACATAGAAAGGGAAAGAGTACTTTAAAATAAGATCACTTAGGGCCCCTGGGAGGCTCAGTTAGTTGAGCGTCCCACTTAGGCTCAGGTCATGATCTCACAGTTCGTGGGTTTGATCCCTGCGTCAGGCTCTGTGCAGACAGGTGGAGCCTGCTTCATATTCCATGTCTTCCTCTCTCTCTGCCTCTTCCCTGTCTCCTTCTGTATCTCTAAAATGAATGAAAACATTTAAAAAATTATAAAATACAGATCACTTTTTGCTTGGCACTTTAATGAGTGTCATTGAGCAAATACATGCACTTCACCTGCTTGAATAACAGTTATTCTCCTTGCGTAAATGACACCGTGCTTTATCTTCCTGTCTACCTATAATTCCTAATCATCTTGCCTGATGACCTGTCTCTCCATAAGATCAGTTCTGGGGCATGTGTAGTCATGGGTATGTTTTACGTTGTATCCTGATTTATTGGAAAATATGATAGTAAATGGCTTCTATATAAGAACTAGATCTGTGAAGGTACAGACTACTTTTTGTTAACCCTTCCCTTTTATAGCCTTTATATGATCACAGAACAGATAGTCTGGACTCCTATTCTGGGGCAACTACTGATGAGTGATGACTGTTTGTGACTATATATGGCATGGCCAGCAAGCATTGTACCTTGTTCATGCCTATAGCCAAGCATTCACCAAAGGGAAATGGCATTTCAACTACAAGAGCCAAGCAGAGACAGGAATTAGGAGGTAAGTTCTAATCAGTTTTGTGGCTCTGAACTCACCTTTTCCCTACACTTATTGGCTACCCTCCACTTCCACATTTGGAACAAAATACCCTGACTTTTCATGACAAGACTTTCTATGTACATTTAGAAATGGAGTCGTAAATAATAAGTATTTCTACAAGGACTTTCAGTGTTTTCAATATTACAGAGGAAATATGATGGGGTTTTGAGTAAGATCCAAAGATTGCTCATATTACTAAAACTGAGAGAAATATTAATATGTGATCTCTTGTCACTAGTCAATCCACAGCCCTGAAACTCCTGCCTTTCTTCTCCAGTGATGACATCATGGCAGTGTGCACCCTATTTGGTGAGAATTAAGTAGTATTTTTTTAAGATTGAAAAGTTTTAAGGAAATACTATGTGTGATTGGGCATAGTCCCCTCTGTGCTGTTTATTTCTTTGTTTACCCAGACACCAAGGGAAAGCATTATTTATTTCTTAAATGCAAGTTTTCACTTCATAACTACATTGCATAAGGTACTTCACAAGGAGAAAATGTTATAATCTTCCAACCAAAACAAAAAATTCTCCTTCTTTTCTCCAACTAATGTGCTTGTGATGCATCCCTCACACTCTTTCATGCCAGGATTCTCTAATGGCTGTTGCGATTTCAGGCAAGCTTGCATTTATTTGCATAGCTTTCTCCCAGACAGCTTTTTATTTTACATATGTTATGTATAAAATAGAGTCACCTTTATATCAAACTAAGTTTTTAGGTGATACAGTCTTTTCGTGAAAGCAGCTTTCCAAAGTGGGTTCTAGTGATTGAGATCACAAGCATGTTTTAGAAGGTTGTATTTCCTTCACTAGTGAGTTCAATTGCCTTCTCAAAACTTATTTTCAAAGGAACACATGTGCAATAGAGCAGTGTTTCATCAGAGCAATGTTTCAGGCCCTGTAAATAAATCAGTCATTCTCAGGCAATGCCGCTGATTTGATGAGCCTTCTTCAAGATGGGCCAATGCACTTCTCATTTACCTTGGTTATACCTACACTGTGTCAGGAGACATGGGAGTTTTGTATTTTTCTCGTTGAATGTACCAGCATCCCAGTGCTGGTGTGTCAGTCCATCTGTGGCATCAGATGAAAACCTGCATGAGTTTTAGGGTCCAAACCAACAGATAACTAGGACAAAAGTGTTCACAGGCCCAAAGGTATGTGTGTTTATTCCTCTTTGTTGGGAGGTACTAGTGTTTTCTTTTTAGATAGTATAAGAAAGCTGTTTGGTCAGAGACTAGCTCACAATGAAGAAAGTGACTGGAGCTGGTGGTGAGGTGAGCAGGCTTCTTTACTTTTGGGAATGAATGTAGCCTGAGGGATGGACCCAGTGCAGCTTTCCATGTACTCCATGGGTCTCCACCTAATGCTATAGGGGATATACCTTCAGTACAGACAGACAAACCTGCTGTTGAACTAATGGTCATCCCAGCTGCACTGTCCTGTGGACCCTCCCACCTCTTCCAGACCTGAGATGCTTTTCCTCCCATCTCCCTGAGCCCTGGTCCCACACTCATGCCTGCTGCCCTCTCAATCAGGTCTCTGGGTACCAACAGTGGCTTCCCCAAGAGCTGTGCTTTGCTGTTCTGTAGGTTCAAAGATGTCAGGATAGAAAAAGCCTAAATCTAATACCCTACGTACATTACCCTCCTTTTTAGTGTCCTACTACCACAAACTCCATCGACTGTCAAGGAGTCCTGGAGACAAAGAGATTCTAGTAGGATCCTTAAGCTATATACCTGAGATTCACCCAAGGAGAATTTTCAAATTCAGGCTCCACTGATGGTAACTGACTTGCTAGATGCAGGGACCTCCCAAGGTGATTCTGTTGTGTAGTCCTAGTTAAGCATCTAATACCATGCGGCAGTCTTTTTTTGGGTTAAAGATCTTTGTGTTTTACCCATCTCCGTCACCAGGTTGTAATCTCCTTAAAAGCAGGGATCTTGTCTTATTCTTGTTTGAATCTTACTACCTATCTTATGGTAGGTACCTAATATTTGTAGAAGAGTTGGGAAGTTCTTTAGCTCAGGAAGCCAAAGCTGGTGAATGTTAATTGAATTAGCCAAGGTCACATAATGAATTTGTTGCACGGATCATCTCGGTTCATTTTTCTCTCTGTTATTCCAGTACTCTCATATGAACTTTACCTTTAACTTTAAATTGTCTACATATCCTCTCTCTGGTGGGACCTAAACCCTGATTTCAGCTAATACAATGTGCTAAAAACCATACTGCCCATCTGGCAGCTTTCCTTTTCTCTTCCCGTTGTCTATGGCTTCTTATCACCCATGACATGGCGTAGATTCTTATCTCCCAAGAAACACACTGGTGGTGCCCTCCCAGAGGTTAAGGGAACCAGAGTTCATCTCCTGAGTCATTGTAAATCAGTAACTAAACTTTACAATTGGCTCCTCAGATTCCTGTTAAATTTCCATGATTCTGTTCCTTGGGATGTAAAACAACATAATGTTACTAAAAATCTAGTGGGCTCTCTCTGAGTTATGTGAATTAATAAGGAAAAAAAAAACAGTGTTGACTGAATATTGACACATGTATTGAGTATATGTGAAAGTGACAGGCTAACAAATATATTTTAACAATAACAACAAAAGATCTCCCTAAGAATCTGGAGATTTGGTGATCAGTCTTCATTAGAGGACTCACAGCCTCTAATGCCATATTTTTATTAAATTAAGTTTTCCAACTCATTAAAATTTTTTAAATGTTTATTTATTTTTGAGAGGGAGAGAGAGAGAGCAAGTGGGTGGGGGAGAGGCAAGAGAGAATGGGACAGAGGATCCAATGTGGGCTCTGCACTGACAAACTCATGAGAACCATAAATATTTGCTCTAGCAAAGTCATGAGTCGTTATGTTTTGGAGCACCAGAGTCTTCTATGAAAATGTTAATTTTTCCAAAATATGTTTGCTCTTAAGTGTTTTAAGTGCTGACTTACATTATACTGCTTCTGCATTATGAAAGCTGTACTTCCCACCAGGCATTGGAAAATTGTGAGATGGATGGAATTTATCATTACAGAGAAAATACCAAATCAATTTTGATGGATTGATCAAAGGCTTCCCATTACAACCTTTTGCCTGCCCTTTTCAGTCCCCACATTTCAGCACTGTTTAGACCCCTCATGATGGTGCCATGTGTCAGCTAAGAAGGGCTTGTGCATGACACTTTCCTGGTGACTTACACATATGAAAATGCTTTACCCCAAAGAACAGCTTTTTACAGTGGAATTTCAGGAGCTCATCTGGCTACATCTTTAGTGACGCCACTGTTTAGTCAGCCAGTGTGTTAGGTAGACCTAGATTCAAATCATAACTTGGCCCTAATGGTATGACTTTGCACTTTTTATTATGTTACAAGCCAAAACTTGGAGCAATTTTCTTTCTTTTTCTAAATTTTTTTATGTTTTATTTATTTCTAGGAGAGAGAGAGAGAGAGAGCGTGAGCAAGGGAGGGTCAGAGAGAGAGGGAGACACAGACTCTGAAACAGGCTCCAGGCTCTGAGCTGGCAGTCAGCACAGAGCCGACGCGGGGCTCGAACCCACGAACCGCGAGATCATGACCTAAGCGAAAGTCGGACGCTTAACCGACTAAGCCACCCAGGCGCCCCTGGAGCAATTTTCTTGAACTTCAGTCTCCTTGAAAACTGCACAGACGCTCTATCGGAAGGAAACTTATTTCCAGTGTCTGTCCATGTTTATCTTAGAGTGGATGCCTCGCAGCTATGTTGTCTCTATTATCATGTTTCCACCAATAGAGGTGTTCCTAACAAACTGTGTGCTGCTTTCTTATGGGCTCACATACATACATACACACCCTACCTAAATAATGCTGTTTTTCTTTCTAATAATCATTCTGGAAGATTGACTGTTCTGATCTTGTAAATAATCAGACATTTTTGCATTATTCAGACATCCTGCCAATAGGGTTCACCTGTAAAATGAGCTCTTTTAAAGAATCCAGCAAATGTTAATAAGAATAGCATCTGCACTAAAATGTTAATTTGATTACATTTCACACTCTACTTAAATTCATCTTGCCTCAGTGTTAAAAAACCTCACCTAAACTCCTTCAGCAACTTCACCCTAAATGGTTTGTCAGTAATTCATCCTTCTCACTTTTACATGATGCCCTGAAGTGGCCATTTCAAAAGCCCATGAAAAAGTTAGGAATTTATCATTGCATCCAGTCAAAAGACCATAAATGATTCGCCATTAAACCAAACTCTCCTCTGGTTTTGTTTTTTCTTCAATCTTCAGTCAATGGCAAAAGATGAGGTATGAACTGAAATTCTGTGTTTCATCATAAATCAGGGAATCTTTCACTTGGAAGGAGCCTTGAAGTTTCTCCATTCTCTATCATTTGCTTCCTTCTGGGGCAGCTATTTTGTCTCTGAAGTCCCTGGCAAGTGGATCCCAAGCCTTTTCTTGAGCACAGTTAGTGAAAAAGAGCTCACTCCTTCGAAGGAAGCCAAATCCAACTATGGGTGGCTCAGGTTATAAGAAAACTGCTCCTTGAATAGAAAGAAAAATCTGTTTCCCTGTTACTTCTACCAATTAACCTGAATCCTGCCTTCAGAAGAAACCCTGCATAGATTTCATTCCTCCCCCGCCCAGGGAACCCTGAAGGTATTTGGAGATAACCAGGTTTTCTCACACTCCCTTCCTCCCTCAGAGGCCTGGTGTTCAGTATATTTATCATTCTGAGGATTCTCTAGATGCACTCTATTTTGGGGAAAAACCTTTTTTAGAATTATGCTTTTTCTTAGTCTTAAAAAATCTGAAAATATGTGATGAAGAAAGTAGATTATAAAAACTTTCTAAAATCTGCACATCTCCCCCCTCCCCGAGGGGTAACCATTCTGAGCCATTTGTTGTGTATTCCTCTGGCTGTCAGTCCGTCTAATAGTACAAATTTAACTGAGGAATTCCTTTCCCTTCCTGAGATGTACCACAAATTTGTCTAATCAAAATACGTGGTATTTTCAAGTATTTTCCTCACAGATTTGAACCTATATTTTATTATTTTTAAAAAGTGTTTAAAATAAGATACAACTGTAATTTTAGGCTCATCTCTGCCTTTTAGAGATGTGGCTTTGGAAGCAAGAGATGTGGGCTTCCACTTGGCAAATTATTAAATCTGTTTATGCAAATCATACATCTGATAAGGGATCAATATCCAAAACATATAAAGAACATGACTTAATATTAAATAAAATCTGAGAAAAAATTGACAGAGGACTTGCATAGACATTTTCCCATTATTTGGGTTTTTTAATGTTTATTTATTTTTGAGAGAGAGAAAAACAGAGTGTGAGTGCAGGGGCCAAGGGCAGAGGGAGAGGAGGACAGAATCTGAAGGAGGCTCCAGGCTCCCACCTGTCAGCATAGAGCCCAATGAGTGACCCCAAGTCACAAACCGGGCGATCATGACCTGAGCCGAAGTCAGACGCTTAACCGACTGAGCCACCCAGGTGCCCCTAATAGGCGTTTTTTCAAAGACATATAGATGGCCAATAGACACATGAAAAGTTGCTTGACATCACTAATCATTAGGGAAATGCAAATGAAAACTGCAGTGAGCTATTACCTCACAAAGGTCAGATTGGCTGTATCAAAAAGATGAAAATAACACAAGTGTTAAGAGAATGTGGAGAAAAGGGAGCCCTCATAACCTGTTGGTGGGAATATAAATTGGTGCAACTACTATGGAAAACAGTATGGAGGTTCCTCAAAAAATTAAAAATAGAAACACCATTTGCTCAAGCAATTCCACTTCTGGTATTTATCCAAAGAAAATTAAAAGAGTTTGAAGAGATGTATGCACCCTTATGTTTATTGTGGCGTTGTTTAGAATAGCCAAGGTATAGAAGCAAGCTAAGTGTCTATTGATAGATGAATGGATATAGAAGATGTGGTCTACTATAAACACAATGGAATATTACTCAGGTGTAAAGAAAAAAAATGAGATCATGCTATTTGCAACACATAGATGGACCTAGAAGGCATTATGCTAAGTGAAATAAGTCAGATAGAGGAAGGCAAATAACACATGATTTGACTTATATGTGGAATCTAACAAACAAAACAAAACAGAAGCAGAAACATCCAAGAAACAAACTATTGATTACCAGAGGGGGAAGATGTAGGGGGTGAATTAAATAGGTAAAGGTAATTAAGAGGTACTAACTTCCAGTTATAAAATACATAATTCTTGGGGCTATAAGGTACAGCTTAGAGAATTTAGGCAATGATATTGTAATAACTTTGTATGGTAACAGATGGTAACCAGATTTATCATGGGGATCATTTTGTAATGTGTAAAAGTATCAAATCACTATGTGGCACACCTGAAACTAATAAGATATTGTGTGTTAATTATACTTCCATTAAAAAAAGGACTATTCTACTTGAGAAGAGGAGGAATTTTATAGCTTCATGGACTTAAAGCCTTTTGCAGAAATTCCTTTCTCTTCAAACTCTGGGAACATTCATAATAATGTCCAACAATTTTTATATAAACTGGTCATAGAATTATGTTTCCTATGAAAAATGTGGTCTACCATGTTGTATTTCTGCTGGACAATTTTGCAAAAGAGCAGAAAGGTTCTTACTACTTCATAATAGCACATATGTCCTAATAGAGCTCTGCTTCTTGGGCTAATCTTGTATAAGGATTAAAATAGGTCAGTGTTTTCCTAAGTGTGGAACTTCAATGGTATTACAGCAGATGATTTTTAGGCATTTTAGGGACCACAATGAATACCTTGTGTCATAACTGAGGAAAGGATTTCTTTAATTATCTTTCAAGTCTGTTAATTAAAAGAAGAACAAAATCACATATTCGTTTCTAACATTAACCAGTTTCCTTTTACGTAGAAAGAGCAGGTCTTTACAGGCACAGGTTTCCAAAAGATTTAACTGGAATTATGTAGAATTGTTTTATTTTCACTCTATTTGCATTAACAATTACCTTATATTTATGACGATTGATACTGGTTTTCTCTTAAATCTAGTATAGGAAGTTTCCTTTAAATTAATTCATTTAGGGAAGAAAAATATGTTGTTTAAAGAAAAATACTTAATAAAAAATGCACAGGTATTGTTTGGCTATTGAACCATTTATGGATGAATTTAGGAAACCAAGATGTAAATGATATACCAAGTAGTACAAGATCATATTACCATTTATGTGTTGGCTCCATTTGGACATTTGGATTTTTTTTTTCTCTCCTGGTCTCAGTTACAGTCACACACCAGTCACTGAATGAATGATCCCTTCTTCCTAACCGTAAGAATCCTAGGTGGAGGGATCCTGTGACTGTTTTGGCCTTCCTTCTACAGTCTCATATTAATGGTCCTTCCTGATAGAAAAGTGGTTAATGGAGGACATTCTCTTTCTCTTTCAATACTGCCACTGATTCTGGTCACCTTGCTTTGTACCGCACAGCTGTGTGTTGTGTGTTCCTCTCCCCCTGAGTGTGTCCCATCTAAGCTGTCTCCCTTGTCTTGGTTAAAAAGGAGTGGCATTCTACTTTAACTTTGGTGTCAGTGAGAATGACATCCATCCACCAAAGAACATGAATTGGAAGAGGCAGAGAATGGGATGATGGACATTTCCAATCAAAGATTATTGTGTCATCGCTTAAAAATATTTACTAATTCAGATCTCATGATTGTGTCCAAAGCAATACAAATGGACTGGAAGATAGGTAACTATTAAAAAAATTCTAGGAAAATTAAGAAATTGTAGAAGTTCTCAATAATTTAAGTGTCATATCAGGATGGTTTAGTTGTCTCATCAGTACACCATTGCTTCACTTGAAACATACCACATGGGTTCACCAGCATGCATTCTCATACACGCAGTTCCATTAAGGGACAGGGACAATCTGTCCTGGGAAAGGATCATAAGAGTCCTACAATATGATTAATGGATTATTAATTCTTAGAGAATTAAAGTAGAGTAAAGTACACTTACCATAAGATTTTGCTGAAAATATAACTAGCACCTTTTTATTTAGAAAATCCCTTAAAGCACTTACCTTTTTAAAGGAAGTTTTGGTGAATGGTAAATCTATGAAAGATTGTTCAAAGCAAATAATAGATTACAGAGTTCCCAATCCTGTTGGAGCCTTTTTTTAAGGGAGAGGAACTAGCAAGATGCCCCCTAGAAAATAAAATTTTAACAATGCCATAAGAATTGGGGAATGATAAGCATAGATATTGTAAAAAATCCACCTATTTATAAGTTTCCTTGACCAACAGAAATCTACCTACCTACTCTGAGTGATAGGTGATAAAGGATCTTTTTTGATTTTGTGAAGCCTTTGGAGGGAATCCAGTTTCCCCAGTTTGGCAAATCAGAAAACTGAAGCCCAGTGAAACTGTGCCTGACTCAGTCAATGACCAAACCAGAACTAGATATCAACTATCCTCTCCAACTATCAAACTATCCCTCTTTTCCAGGCACCATTACCCTTCTCCATTGCTTTTAAGAATTCTCTTTAAGGAGTGCCTGGATGGCTCAGTCATTTGAACGTCTGACTGTTAATTCTGGCTCAGGTCATGATTCCAGGGTCATGGGATTGAGCCTCTTGTCAGGCTCTGTAGTGAGCATGGAGCCTGCTTTAGATTCATTCTCTCTCTCCTCCATCCTGCCCCTCCCCCCATTCTTTCTCTCCTTAAAAAAAAAAAAAAAAAAAAGCTCTTTGTGTTTGCATTAAATCTATGATATACCCCTGATTACTTTATTACTTTGAAAAAGATCAACCTTGAAGAGAAATTTGGAGATTGGTGTTTTAAAGAATATAACAATAGAAATTGAGTATGACTAGCTGTACAGTTCTAACTGTAAAATTCACTGAATTTTAGAATGGTTAGAACTGTAAAATTCACTGAAAGTAAGTATATATATATATTCACTGAAAGTATTATATGCTTTTTATATATTATTGACAAATAAGCCTTTTTTAAAAAATTACATCCAAGTTAGTTAGCCTATACAATAGCCTAGTACAATAAAGATTTCAGGCGTAGGATCCAATGATTCATCCCCTATGTATAATACCCAGTGCTCCACAAGTGTCTTCCTTAATGCCTCTTGCCCATTTAGCCCATTCCCCACCAAACACCTCACCAGCAACCTTCAGTTTGTTCTCTGTGTTTAAGAGTCTCTTGTGTTTTGTCCTCCTCCCTGTTTTTATATAATTTTTGCTTCTTTTCTCCTATGTTCATCTATGTTCAGTAGATAGTATCTTCAAGAACAAAACAGAAGCAAGCAACCTTCCAGAAATTCCTCATCATAGGCAGTCGGCTTCTTCACTTGACCCTTAAAAATGAAGAAGAAACCTGCTTCCCCCTACTCTCAACCAGTGATCTTGAAAGCAGTGTCTTCAGAACTTACATATAGAAAGGGCTTAAAATTAGAGGCAATCTTTCTGGAATGGGTGGCTAAGGAATTTGTATCATAGCCAAGATTGCAAACATGGTATTTATATTTAGGCTGTCTGTTCACTTTGAGTAGTTTAGCGAAGGGAGTTGATGGAAATTATAGATAGGCTCAAGTGCCCCCAAGTTATAGACTGCCTTCCTGTCTAAACAAAGGATAGATTTGCTTACCCCACTACCATGATGGACATAGGTCTTCCTCCAAGGGCAGACCTACTGATCTTCTGTTCTGTTGGAGAGTTGCTGTCATTTTTGCCGTGACATACACTGTTTCATGGACCTTTGCCCCCAGGGGTATTCAGCCAGCAGTCTTATACCTTGACCTCCAGTTCCCTCCAGAAACAAGTTGACTATAATCACATAATTTCTAACGCTTGAACAGGAGAGTGATTGGTGCCAAATTTCCAAAAGCCATCAGTCTTGTCTGCCATCACTTCCTGAGGGTCTTTACTGTGTGTAAGTACTAATTTCTCTGACAGTTTCTCATTGAAATCTTATCCACAATGAATCTTTCTCCAAAGATTCTCTTCTTACCTTCCTTGGTTCCTGGTCTCTAGCTCAATCCTCTTTTTAGTTGGTTACCTTCTGATGACTCTTACCCTCATGAAGCAATTCAAAACCAACTGAGTTCATAGCAATCCTATATTCCATGAAAAGGGTCCAGCATTACATCCATTTATTCATTCAGGACACATTTACTGAACATAAAACATGAATCAGGGTGTTATGCTGAGCGAAAAAAGCCAGGCAGAGAAGGACAGATACCATATGTCTGCATGTATAGGAGGATTAGGAGGAACTTAATGGAGGACCATGGGGGAGAAGAAGGGGGAAAATAGTGGGGGAGAGGGAGGGAGGCAAACCATGAAAGACTCTGGAATGCTGAGAACAAACTGAGGGCAGAAGAGGGGGAGGGGAAGGGGGGTGATGGGCATGGAGGAGGGCACTTGTGGGGATGAGCACTGGGTGTTACATGGAAACCAACTTGACAATAAACTATTAAAAATAATAATAAAATAAAAAAACATGAATCAGAAACTACAGTTCTAAAGATATAAGCATTTAGTTCTTGGGGCACCTGGGTGGCTCAGTCAGTTGAGCGCCCAACTCTTGGTTTTCACTTAGGCATGATCTCATGGTTATGAGATCAACCCTCACCTCGGGCTCTGCACTGAGTGTGGAGCATGCTTTGGGTTCTCTCTCTCCCTCCCTTTTTCCTCTCCCCCTCCCTCAAAATAAATAAACATTAACAAATAAATACACACTCATGCCTTGCTCAGGAGGCATATATTTAGGAATAAGTGAGTGGCTAGGAGTCACTGGAGAGTTTTAAGCATGGGCATAATGTCAAACTTACAGTCTATAAAGATTGCTCTCACTAAAGAATAGAGCTAATTGAGATGTGCAAAGCTGGAAGTAGAGAGATAAGTGAGGGATCTGTGGCTATAATCCAAAGAAAAAAGTATAAGGGAGTAGACAAATGTGAGAGCTATATAAGAATCAAAATAAAAAAGACTATTTTGTCTCACATACAGTGAGAGATAAGCAACAAATGAGAGCCCAGCTCCTAGCTTAAAGATTGGGTAGATAGATAGTGTCCCCTGCATCTATCTGTGGGACAGACAATAAAGGGGGAAAGCTGTTTTAGAAGAGGAATAATAAATTTGGTTTTGACTATGTGGGTTTGAGGAGACCATCAGACATTCAAATATGGAAATTTAGCATGCAATTAGAAATACAGGAATGATAAATACTAGTTAGAAACATTTAGGTAGATGAGATCACCCATGGAGATTCTGTAGAATGATGGGAAAAGTAAGATAAGAATGGGACTCTGGAAAAATACACATTGCAAGAGCAAACAGAGGAAGAAAATCCAGAAAAAAAGATATAGAAGAAAATGGTTAGGAAAAAAAAATGAGGAAAACCAGGAGCCCATCATGTCATGAAAGACAAGAAAGTAGAGACCTTCAGAAAGGAAAATATCATAACTGGTTTGAGGTTCAGCAGGGAGGTATTTTAAGGATGGAAGGGTGCCCGGGGCGCCTGGGTGGCTTAGTCTGTTAGGCGCCCGACTTTCGCTTAGGTCATGATCTCGCGGTTCGTGGGTTCGCGTCGGGCTCTGTGCTGACTGCCAGCTCAGAGCCTGGAGCCTGTTTCAGTCTGTGACTCCCTCTCTCTCTCTGACCCTCCCCTGCTCACCCTGTCTGTCTCTCTCCTAGAAATAAAAAAAAAAAGAAAAAAAAAAAGATGGAAGGGTGCCCATTCACTTTTGCAAGCTAATGCAGAACGATTTTTAGTAGGGTGGGGAGGAGGGCAATGAAAGCCATATTGCAATGAGCATATGTAAAATGGGTGGGAAGAAATAAGGATATATTTGAGAGTTTGGATGAGAAGGGAAGAGAAAGCTGAGTCAGTAACTACAGGGATATCATCAATGGAAAGAAAGTCGTCAGAAGAGTGGTAGGAATTGAAGACATGGGGATGAGATGAGGGGTTGGTGAATAAATATGGCTCTAGACTTCACTGGAGAAGTTGTAGTCAAGGGCATAGACAGAATATTAGACTTGCCCAAGTCACCTTCTGAAGTTTGGGTTATGCTTATGAAGATGCATGGGATATATGTAAATTTTGGGGAATATTAGAGGAGCCTGAAACCGGAAGTTGCATGAGGACATATCCAGTAGCCTCTTGTGGGGACAGTCTAAGATTCCAATGGAGAGGAAAGGGAGAAGGACCTGACTGAAGACATAAAGAGATTGATGGGGGACACTTCTCTGGATATTTCTGGGCACTCGTGAGGTCCCGCCATTGATGCTGGGCCCAATTGGCAAATAAAGGGCCTGAGTGGTTGTCTTAGTTTCAAACCCATCCCAGTAGCTGGTGGTAGCAGAGAGCCATGATGGGGGCAGGGAGGTGGGGGTTGTTGCTGGGATATAAAAAGGAATAGAATCACTCTCCCTCTTCTCTGAAAGCACTAATATTCCAGGAGAGGATAATTCAGTTGAAGCTGGCACTGGGCAAATCAGACCAATTTGCATCGTGATGTTTCAAAGACTTGCTCTCCATGGTCAGTGGGGTGTGTGTGCATGTGTGTGTATCTATGTCTGTATTCATGAAGAGCCAACAGTTTGGTGTTGTAGACTTCCTGTTCTCCTCTCTTTCATTCTGGCCCCTTCACTCTCCTGGATCTAAATTTGTTCTGTGATTCTTAATTCCCAGCAATAGGAAAATAAGAGCTTAAACCCTTTTTTTGTTCTAGCACCAACTGCATTTTAACTGATGTCAAAGAAAAATATTTGATGTCAGAGAAGGTGTTTGAACTCTGACAGTTAAAATTCAGGCATGGACTTCAGATGACTGCTGACTTGGAGCGGCACAGGATTTTTGCCTCATCTGTGAACTGACCCATCCTTCACCACAGAATAACTAGTGTATCAGAGGCACTTTACTTAGTGGGTCAGATTCCATCACAGAAGGAACAGTGAGACTGTTTGACTTGAACAGTTCTCCCTTCTAAGAATATTTGAAAAATCTAGAATCACTCAGGATCCAAGATCAGGGATAACCATCATGGCAGAGAAGCATTCCTCAAGTCAGAGTTAAAATGTTTTTAGCAGCCATCTTTGCTCCTATTAAAAATTTCTGGGAATAAGAGAAATAACTAGGGACTTCGTCGAACTTTTTGAGGGGCACCTGAGTGGTTTAGTCGGTTAAGCATCCGACTTTGGCTCAGGTCATGACCTCATGCCTTGTGAGTTCAAGCCCTGCATGGAGCTCTGTGCTGACAGATCAGAGCCTGGAGCCTGCTTCCAATTCTGTGTCTCCCTGTCTCTCTTGCTCTGTCTCTCTCTCTTAAAAATAGACATTAAAAATTTTCTTTTAGCTTTTGAGGAGAGTGTTTCCCCTTTGGAACTCATGATCTGGAAATTGTCCACACATTTAGAGTATTTCTTTTGGTTAATTAGCTCAACTTCTTGAAACGTCCTTTTTGAAAAATGTATTGGTTCTATCATTCAAGAAACATTTGGGAACATCTAGCATGTGCCAGGCTGGGCTTGGTGCAAGGGATACAAAGGTGAGCGAGACATGGACCATGTCTTCACTGAGACAGAGATGTGCCTCCATCATTGTCACTGTGAGATCACAGCTATGACAGCAGGAGGTGACAGTGCCACCATCAGGATTCTGTTTTAGAAAGTTCATTCTTGCTTAGGGATTTAAATGGTCCAGAGCCAAGATTCATAAGCACTTGGCTTATGATGTGGCTGGCAGTCCAGAAAGAGTAATGAAAAATTAAGGACAATCCAATGAAATGAAGTAAGGAAAAAGCAAAGAAATGAAGAAGTAAGGAAAAATTCAAGATTCCAAGACCCTCTTGTCATTTAATGAGAGAACTGCTTATATGACCCAGATTTTCTCTGATTATGTCATCTGATGGGATATGTGTAGAACTGGAAATTAGAGCTAAATATTTATCATCAGCACACCACATCTTGAAGCTCTCAGATCAATCCTGTAATTGCCCCCATGTGCCTCAGTTTCTCTATCATGTAAACATGAAGCATCAGTGGGACTTCTGTTCTCATGTCTCATAAAATCCTCTCCTGCCCTTCTCTTCCATGTCTTTCGGTTACAAGTGACCAGCCTACCCATGATAAACTCCCTTATTCTTGTCTCATAGTTCACTTGCTTTGTGTTAATCACTTACTGGTGTCAGTCTTTGAATTCATGCCAAGTTCTTTACCTCCTTTGACATTGAAAGCTCTGTATTTTTTTTCTCTTTAAAAATTTTTTTAGAGAAAGAGAGAGTGTTCAACAGCAGGAGAGTGGGGGAGAGGAGCAGAAAGAGAGAGAGAGAGAGAGAGAGAGAGAGAGAATCTGAAGCAGGCTCCACACTCAGCAGAGAGCCCAACATGGGGCTCAGTCCCACAAACCATGAGATCATGACCTGAGCCAAAATCAGGAGTCGGACGCCAACCAGCTGAGCCACCTAGGTGCCCCCAAAACTCTGTATTCTACTCAGGGTTCTCTTGCTGTATGTAAGGGAAAAAATCACATCCTTTTACTGTGTACTTTAACCTTTGTGTTTACAGAGTCTTAAACTTTTAGTCACTCTGTTTCATTATAGGACCACCTATAATTTCTTTTCTATCAATGCTCTCAAATATTTCAACCCTCTCTAAGGTTTTTGTTCTTGTTCAACATCTGTAATTTGAATTATCTAGTCCCTCCTACCTTATAAGCTAGAACTTTCTGAGTGTCATTTAGCTCCTATCAACAATTTAAATTAAGGGGTTTTGTTCCCTTTTGGCTGTGTCAAAGAAATTTATTTTTGCATTCCTAAACTACATTGTTTTACTAGTGCAAATCTACTCTTCATGCTTACTAGACTGTAACTAGTAATAGGCAATTAAGGTATTTTCCATGTGAATGTATCCTCATGAAGTGCTTAAAAGAGTGGAAAAATAGGCTGTCATATCAGAGCAACAACAGATTTCCTTCCTACAAAGGTACTCGAGGGCCCCATTATGGAGAGATTTAGTGATAAGAGATGTGGTTATTTAACACTATCAATTAAATTATCTGCTGGCTTAAACTCACCCCTTGTTATTAGCTATGTAGTATTCACTCACTTAAAATCATTACTGTTAATGAAATAAAATCTACTGTTTTATTTGGTAGACCCATTTTCAAGGGAGCTATGATTATTACCACAGGCAGAGTATTTAATAAAAGGCTATTCCATGAATGTTCACGAGAAAAAGCACATTTGAAGGACATGAAGATCTGTTCTTGGAGTTTCATCGGGCAAACAGGTCAGGCTTGCATGGCACTTGGTGAGGGATCTCCTCGTGATGTCATTAATGTTAGTTTTAGAAAATCAACATCAGGAGTGGAAGGGGCCTAGAAGCTCACTTAGTTCAGTTTCCTTCTTTTTATAGATAAGGATGCTAAGCTGTAGCTGTCAGCCCAGGTCACAAGGCCGTCTGGCTTCCCGCCTGCACCAGAATCTGGTCCTGAGTTCCATACTCTCTTGCAAAACATCATCCACATGGCACTGTGATACCATATGGGGTATAAGAATCAAGACCGTAGAATCATCTGAGTGAGCTAATTGAGGTATATTGTCTATTTCAACTATATCACTTGACATTCCAAATTTCTATTTCATGATAACTTTAGAAAGATCTAGTTAATTTTGTTTACTTATTCAGCAAATACTCACTGAAGACCTGCTCTGGGTCAGGCATTGTGTTTGGTGCCATATTTACTCTCCTTAAATAATATCAAAACATACTTCATACTTAATCAATGGTTTGAATTGGCATATTATTAAAAGTAGCCAGTAAGAGTTTGCATAAAGGCTTTCTACTGTAATTATCAATTTAAGTTACTTGGAGATGAATTCTACAAATCTTTATTGAGTGTGCATCATTTGCAAGGTCTAGAATTGAAGTGGGATTTAATGATACAGATGTCAGAGGAAAAAACTTTTTACTGTGTATGCCTCCGAGACTCCTCAGTCTGTGAGTTGTGTCCCTAGGTGACCAGGACACTAATGTGAGTGTCGGAGAGATAGTGAGCCTGCCGGTTTTTGTTAATAGCTAACCCAACCCACTTGCATCGGGTAAAAAGCTATTGGGTTGTAACCTAACCCAGTGAGCAGTACACTAGTCAGTACAGTGTGGAGGCTCACGTACGTATTTATTATAACCATGTCACCTGCTTCCAAACAGGATTTGAGAAGCAAACAATACAAGACAGATACCATATCTTATCAATTCTAAAACTGCATTTTTTTCTCATTTTTATCCCTCTGAACTCAGTATGCATCATAAAGTGAACAGACTATAACATTGTTTCATAAGTTAATTGGCACTGATTTTTCTTCTGAGTTCTTCATAGAAAAACTGTTTATAATCTTAGATTGGATTAAATAAAGTACATTTGGATAATTATAATAAAGATTTTTTTATTTTTTAAAAATGTTTTATTTATTTCTAAGAGAGAGAAAGAGAGACAGCATGAGCAGGGGAGTGTCAGAGAGAGAGGGAGATACAGAATCTGAAGTAGTCTCCAGGCTCTGAGCTAGCTGTCAGCACAGAGCCCGATGCGGGGCTTGAACCCACAAACCATGAGATCATGACCTGAGCTGAAGTCAAATGCTTAACTGACTGAGCCACCCAGGTGCCCCTATAATAAAGATTTTTAAAAAGCAGGTGCAAAATAATTAAAAGTGAAAAAAACCTAGGTTGTCAATTATACCTCAATAAAAAACAATTTTTTAATTTAAAAGAGTAAAAAAAATTTTTTTTAGATCTAGGCCAGTGCTAGCTGTGACAGTGGACTGACAAACTTAATTCCAGATTTTCTAAAAACATAGGCAGGATACCAGTTTTGTATTGTTTTGTTTTAATTTTAAAAAATATTTTATTTATTTATTTATTCTTAAAATTTTTTATATGTTTTATTTACTTCTGAGAGAGAGTGAGAGAGAGAGAGACAGCGTGAGCACGGGAGGGTCGGAGAGAGAGGGAGACAAGAATCTGAAACATGCTCCAGGCTCTGAGCTAGCTGTCAGCACAGAGCCGGACATGGGGCTCGAACCCATGAATTGTGAGATCGTGACCTGAGCCAAAGTCGGACGCTTAATGACTGAGCCACCCAGGCACCCCAAAATATTTTTATTTATTTTTTGAGAGACAGAGAGATAGAGCACCAGCAGGGGAGAGGCAGAGAGAGAGAGACACAGAATCCAGACCAGGCTCCAGGCTCTGAGCTGTCAGCACAGAGCCCAAGGCAGGGTTTGAACTTGTGAACCGCAAGATCATGACCTGAGCTGAAGTCAGATGCTTAACTGACTGAGCCACCCAAGTGCCCCTAGGATACCTATTCAACACGGCAGTTTCTTCTGAAACATCAATACAGTGACAATGCAGGAATAACATAGTACATCTGCCACCTACCTGCCACCCTCCCCCCATAATCTAGAAAGACTGTCTCAGTAGAATAAACCTTTCTACCTATTTTCACTAGAGAGAGCGGGCAGCGGAATGATAACCTATACGGCAGAGTCATGGTAGCAGTAAGCCAGGTGCCCAGAGAAGGCACTGTGATGAGTACAGTATCAAACTGGGACTCTGTGAAGATATTTCTAGAGGCAACTAAAATTCCATAACTAAGTAGATGGAGTTCTCTTAAGTTCTTAGAAGGTCTTTCTGAGTCCACTGAGAAAAATTCTCCAGGCCAGGGATGGAAGCTATGGAAGAAGAAGGACATGAGCAGAACCACTACACACACCCCCTCTGGGCCCACACTCAAGTAGCTTTCAATCTGATGGTTTTGTATATAGCTTTTAACACTTGTTTAAGATTTTATTTATTTATATTAAAATTTTTTCATGTTTATTTATTTTTGGAAGAGAGAAAGACAGAGACAGAGCATGAGTGGGGGAGGGGCAGAGAGAAAGAGGGAGACAGAATCCGAACCAGGCTCCAGGCTCTGAGCTGTCAGCACAATGCCTGAGCAGGGCTCGAGCCTTCAAACCTGCGAAATCATGACCTGAGCCGAAGTTGGACGCTTAACCAATTGAGCCACCCAGGAACCCCAAGATTTTATTTAAATTGGAATAGTTTTATAAGTCTAATCCATTATACTTTCTATTTTAAAATCTAGAATGTTCCATGCTTAGGAAGATGGTCTGAGTGGGTTATATTTCAGCAGTACATAAATATAGATACATATATAGGTATCTGAATGAGTATGAATATATATAGCTTGTAACTTTATTTTTGTTTTAAGTTTATTCATTTATTTTGAGAGAGGCAGAGGCAGCATGAGTGGAGGAGGAGTAGAGAGAGGGAGAGAGAGAGAATCCCAAGCAGGCTCCGAGCTGTCAGGGTGGAGTCCATTGCGGGGCTAGAACTCGGAAACTGTGAGATTATGACCTAAGCTGAAACCGAGTCAGACGTTCAATTGACTGAGCCACCCAGGCACCCCTATAGCTTGTATATTTACAAATGTCTATGTCTGTTTGCATATGTGTGTATTTTCCTTGTACAAAATGAATTCTTATTTCATGTAAGAATTTTTAAACCTACAGGTGGTTTCCCTCAGTGTCTTTCTGATTATCACTGTTGCCGGAAGCGCTCCTCTGGTTTCAGGAACTATACCTTCTTTAAATGCTAACAGCTAAGCAGGAGTTAGGGTTTAGTGTCCATAATGTGAGACATATTGCGCTGTGGTTTCTGTGAGCAATCAGTCTCATTATTATCTTGTATCTTCTAGAAGACCATCGCTGTGTTCATTATGCCCCAAGGCTCCTAATGCATCCTGCCATCTTTAAGAAATGCTTAAAGCATTCCCATGTAATACAGATTCTTTTTTCCCCTCAACCATGGGAAGTGAGAAAAATACATATGAGTCTGTTTCTCTATGGAAGAACAAACAAAAACTTGGTTAGTTGTTTTTTATTGAGGCATATGCAGGTATCCCCTGCTTTCTGAAAGTTTCCTTTTACCAAAGACCTACATTTGTACTGGGTTTCCCTTACTGAAAGAAATCTGAAGGGGATTTTTGCTTTTACAAGATAAAGGTGAAAAGCCAAAGTTCAGCGTTTGTTTTGCAGCAAGACTCTATAGAAGCTGCAGGCACCTGCAGTGGTGATAGTGGCTTTGTCAAGCTCCTTCCAAGAAACTACACTCTGCATCTCAGCATCAAGCCACCAGGCCTTTGAGCTGTGTCTGAGCATCCTGTGCTCTCTCTCTCTTTCTCTCTCTCTCTGTTAGCACTCTCTTGAGTGCTAATGGAAGCTTAGAGGAAGAAGCATAAAAGTCTGGGAAGGGGCGCCTGGGTGGCTCAGTTGGTTAAGCGTCCCACTTCAGCTCAGGTCATGATCTCACCGTTCCTGGGTTCCAGCCCCACGTTGGGCTCTGTGCTGACAGCTCAGAGCCTGGAGCCTGTTTCAGATTCTGTGTCTCCCTCTCTCTCTGACCCTCGCCTGTTTATTCTGTCTCTCTGTGTCAGAAATAAATAAAACATAAAAATTAAAAATTAAAAAAACTTAAATAAAAATAAAACATTTTTATTTAAAAATAATAAAAATAAATAAATAAAGGCCCAGGTAAATGAGCCATTGAGTCAACATTGGCCATTGTCATTGTCATTAGTATGGAGCACTAACTTTATATTTTATAGATATCTAAATTATTCTATTCAGAGGTGAACTACACAAACTGGATTAGATCTCTAGTGAGGAAACTGAGCCCAACCTGTAAAATTACCGTGCCATTGAATATAATACATATTTATTGTATTAGGTGAATACTACATATTAAATTGAGCATCTACTAGTATGTTAGCACTTAGAACACAGTAATGAGGTAAGACAGAGTTTCCACCCTCCTGGAGGTCACTCTGTGGCTAAGCTAGGGCTGGGCTTGCTTAGAGGCTGCATTAGCTTTTTTTTTTTTTTTTTAATGTTTTATTTATTTCTAGAGAGAGAGAGAGAGAGACAGCGTGAGCAGGGGAGGGTCAGAGAGAGAGGGAGTCACAGACTGAAACAGGCTCCAGGCTCTGAGCTGGCAGTCAGCACAGAGCCCGACGCGGGGCTCGAACCCACGAACCCCGAGATCATGACCCAAGCGAAAGTCGGACACTTAACCGACTAAGCCACCCAGGCGCCCCAAGGGTGTATTAGCATTTTGCAATGAGGTATTTACTTAAATTCTTAACTATTGATGGTAGATTTTATGCAATAAATACAAGACCTTTCAGTGTTCAGTCCTAAGCCGAAAAGGTGAAATACCCAGCAATGTACTTGCAAAGACCCTCAGGAGATGTGTGTAGCAATTAAAACTAGTAGGAACAAGTTCTGAGAATGTGTTTATGCTTAAACTCAGTTCAGCTGATCAGTCAGGTTCCTTCTGAAATGCTGATGTATGCAAATTATCGGTTACAATTTGGGAAGGCCCAGGAGTACAGTCTGTCACAGATGATAGTTGCAGTACATGTTTTATTTTTCCTCTTTCCAAAAATGTTATGATGAAAATGTTCAAACGCAGGAGAACTTGAAAGAATTGTGCAGTGGTCAACCATCTACCTGCCACCTAGATTATAGAAGTAACAAGGTTTTGCATTATCATGTTATCTTTTTCATCCATCCTTGCATTAATCCATCTTACTGTTCATATATTTCACAGTGAGTTACAGACACCAGGGACCTTAACACCTAAGCACTTTATTTTTTTTAATGTTTATATATTTGTTTATTTTAAGAGAGTGAGAGAGCATGAATGCGAGAGGGAGAGGAAGAGAAAGAATCCGAAGCAGGCTCTGCACTGGCAGCACAGAGCCTGAGTTAGACACCTAACTGGCTGAGCCACCCAAGTGCCTCAATACCTAAGCACTTTAGCATGCATATCATTAACTAGAGCTCAATAATTAGTTATAGTGTAATGTATGAATCTTGCATACCATTCAGTGAATTTTGGCAAAGGCATACACCCCAATGACTCAAATGCCTATAAGTCAGACTGAGTCCTTCATAAGGATACATGATTATTCAGACAGAATTCATTTTTTAAGGAAGTATGCTCACATTACCACCTGAAGGAAATAGTAAAACCCAGATCCCATCACAGTAAGAAAGACTCACTAGATAGTAGTTCTTAAGAGAGAAAAAACGAACCTCACTGGCCTTAGTGGTCCACAGAACAAACAAGTTAGCACAATAGTTCAGTGAACTCAACTAACCTAAATCAACTAAGAAGTATTGAGTCAGGTTTACCAGTACGGATGGCAACTGTAGGACTTTTTGGGGTTTTTGTTTTGTTTTGGTTTGGTTTTATGTTTTCATATGTTTAACATTTACAACAAAGCCTCCTACACATACATGAAGGATGGCCATCTGTCACACTAAAGTCTCTCATAGGCACCTGAGCCTCACAGCTCTGTGCCATGATTGGCACTTCTCCTTCTCGCTCATCCTTTCTCCTTCTCCCTAATCCCGGCACTTTCGTACAATATTCTACTCTTCCTCCCTGTCCTCCTTATACCATCTCCCTCTGTCTCCCCTGTGCCTTTGGTTTGTTACAGTCTTGTGGCCCCAGGTGACTCCTACCCAGGCTAGTATGCCTGGGGAGGGAGGGTAAAGGTTGGGGATGGGGGTGGCTAAGGCAATTTGCCTGAGGGATGCCTAAGGCTAAAAGGATTCTACCCAAGAAAACCTTGTAACCAACTCTTTGTTCCTCTAAAGGAAGATGTTGACATTTACCATGAACAAGTATTACTTTTGTCACATCTGTAAGGGGCTCTTCAGCATTTCCCATCACCCCCTGCATCATTTTAATAACAGCCACTTCATTTGCATATGATACAACCAGTGGTGGAAGTGGAGTAGGGCGCTGGGGAAACACACACACAAACACACACACACACACACACACACGCGCGCGCGCACACACACACACACACACACACACACACACACACACACACACACACACACACACACACACACTGTCCCTGATGAATATTGTAGAGAGTAGAAGCCTTTCTAAGGTGAAGGTTTGGGCAGGCAACATTGTTCTACAATTTATCAGTTGATAACTTTTGCTGCCTCCAAGTCATTGTGTTTTCCCAAGTGAAGAACTTTTGGAAGAGCCCTGAAGTACACACACTCCGCAGAAATGAAAAGTTATTAAACCAAGACTGCAGGGGAATGCGGAGGAATGCTCTGTTTGTAATTCTGGAGGAAACAATTTGGAACACACTTTTGAAAGCTTAACAAAATTACTGAAAAACCTCACAGGGAAACAAGCAGCCTTGTTTTTATCTGGTCTCCAAGGATTTCGTTTATCTTTTAGATCTACTTGCTGCAAAATAGTGATAATGCACAAATTCTGTGAGGTGTTAAATCTGCACCTACCCGTGGCTTGCCAAATTAATCAAATTACCTTAAAGTTAATGCAGTCGGTGAGAAGAGTTTAATGATATTCAAAACCTTCCTGGTAATAATTACAGATGAAGAGGGTCAGTCAGTTGAGAATTAATATGAAAAGTGAATAGATTGAAAATTCGAATTAGGATATCAGAACATGCATAAATTGTGGGGGAAGGTGAACCATGAAAATAAAATTTATTTGTGTTCATTTGGAAGGAGGAAATGAAAGAAGGTGTGTTGGAATTTGAACCTAGGGAAATTTTAAGAACTGGATGGTTCTAATGGGGAAAGAGAATGAGGAGTTAAGGATGGCTGGGTAAGCAACATTATTTCTTTCTATGCCTGCCTCTTTCATTTTTTCGGATGCTAAAAACAGCCATTATAATTCATCTACCCCTTCAACCCACAAGTTTCTTCTCCCTGATGTCCCCTGTACACACATCTTTTATTTCTCCTCTGTATTTTTTTAAGTTTTTATTTTAATTCCAGTATAGTTAACATAAAGTGTTATATTAGTTTCAGGTGTACAATATAGTGATTATTTCTCCTCTGCATTTTTATAATGAAGACATAAATTGTCCTTCCTACTAAAAAAAAATAATTGTACAAATCATTCCAAAGTAAGAAGTTGAGATGATGTAAAGTAAAACACCTTTCACTTTAATTTATCTTACCTTACCCAGATTCCCCTTTTTAAAAGTTGCAAGTATATGGGTTTTTTTTGAAGAAATTTAACTATAAATACTCTTTTAAGATTTCCAACAAGTAAGACATTTTATGTATCTTAGAGTTAGCGTTGTCTAACACTTTTCTAGAAGGTACTCAACAACAGATGGTGTGGTAACTTTAAGAAGTAATTGAGGGGGCGCCTGGGTGGCTCAGTTGGTTAAGCATCAGACTTCAGTTCGGGTCATGATCTTACAGGTCATGGGTTGAAGCCGCATGTTGGGCTCTGTGCTGACAGCTCGGAGCCTGGAGCCTGCTTGGGATTCTGTGTCTCCCTCTCTCTCTGTCATCCCTCCACTTGTTCTCTCTCTTTTTCAAAAATAAGTAAATGTTAAAAAATTATTAAAAAGTGATTGAAAATATGTGGCTCGGCCTTTGCACTCTGTTTTAGTGTCTAATGAGCTCCAAATCTTTATCTTTTCATGGGGCCATCCTCCCCAAGGGACTGTGAGGGAATTAGTGATCCTGCCTTGTTCATCCATTTGATCCCCAGCAGCGGTCCCAATGTCTAACCCATCTCTGAGTGCTGAATAAATGTTTGTTTGAACTCCAGGAGCTCACAAACGGTATCTCTTCTGTTCTTTCTCACTGAAAGCAGCTGTAATCATCAGCCCTCCAGACAAATTCATACTGTATCTGTTTCTAAGTCACATAGCTGTAGCATGATAGATGCATGTATAAGATGTCACGGCAATAATACTTTGCCTAATGGGGAAGCATCGTTTTATGAATTTGTGTATATAGCACGTTAAGGCATTTCTCTCCATTGAAAGTTCTTTTCAGACATTTGTTCTTTCTTTTTGTCTTTTGAATACTACTTCATTCATTTCAGTCATTCTTTTCGTGAATATTCAATAGAACTTCCTTTAGAGTTAACTACAAAATAAAGTTTCTGTATCTACTCTTTACGTTTCAAGCTCCCATGCAACTGAATCATTAAGCACTTTAGTTAAGACTCACAGATGCATCTTTAAATTGATCCCCCTTGATTAAAGCTAGTTTTTAGGCTTCTTATAATAGTCATACCAGAGGAATTAAATGCTTATTATTCTCATTAGATTGTTCACGTCTACTCCACTGTATAAATAGACAAGTAGAGCCTGTCTCTATTGAGATATGTGGTTTTAAAAAATGTGGTTACTTACTTGCATTAATTCAGGGGAAAACTAATCTTAAGTAATTAAGTCTGAAATAGACTGTATTTTTACAGAACTAGAATTATCGTTGCCAAAATTCTGCCTAGAATTATCCTCTTTCAATCCGTCTATAAAATTGCTTTGTATATTGACAATACTGGCTTCTGCTAGCATTGTGATTACTCCTTTTGCGTGTATATGAATGCTTCTGAGGAATCTGAAAGCTGTGCTTTTCTTTTCTCTCTCTCCCTCCCTCCCTCTCTCTTTTTCTTTGGGTTACACATTGTGCCCTGTAATTTTAAAAAATTCTTTAGCAATTTATTGAAACTAAAAAAAAAAAAATTCCTAAACAGGTAAATGTTCTCCCAACTATGTCCACGTATTATTTTTACAGATAATAGAAAACTTTATTCTGGCTTCCATCTGAATAATCACAAGGGAGAATTAGTGATCCAGTAAATGAGAGTTATTCTCATAGACTTCTACTAGTTTGTGTAGTTTTTAAATCCATACATGTAGAATAACTATTATTGCCCTTGATATTCTGTTTCTATCACAGAAATATTTAATATTTATTTTCTTTTCATTGTCTTTTTTAACATAATTTACTGTCAAGTTAGCTAACATACAGTGTATACAATGTGCTCTTGGTTTCAGGGGTAGATTCCCGTGATTCATTGCTTACATATGACCTCCAGTGCTTATCCCAGCAAGTGCCCCCTCAGTGTCCATCACCCATTTTCCCCCCTCCCCGCCCCTGCCATCAACCCTCAGTTGGTTCTCTGTAGTTAAGAGTCTCATTTTCCTTGGAATTAAACTTGCTCTCAAGTTCCATTTTTGGAAATAAATTTTTCTGGTGAGCGTAATTGAGTTTCTTGCACTGGTGTAATGGAGGTTGAAGTAATAGGACAGAGTTAGTGTGATGTTAGATGACCCTGGATTGGTCAACTTACTCTCTGTTCTCTCAGATAGAGCAGCAGTAGGCTTTTAGAGCAAAAGAACCCATCTTTCACTTTATCCATCCCTTTCCTCATTTATTCAACCAGCCTAGCGCGTTTTGTCTGTCAGGGACACTGGGGATATGAGGATGAGCCAAGCACTTATCAATGTCTAATGGGGGAGACATCAGAAATTTAACTCTTAAATACAATGAGGAAGCTCTGTGATGTAGATATGCAACAGGTGTTAGGGAAACATCACAGAGGGACACAAAGAGAGACCTGTACCAGGCTTCTGTTAATAGCAACAGTGGTAAGGAAAGTCTCTCTCATTTTCCCAGCCAGCCAGCCAAAGTACCTCTAGCAGCTAAACATCAGCAATGGCCAGTGTGAGGCCATATGACCACCAAGGTTTGGCTAGGAAGGCAGTCCTGAGCTATACTAGCTTTAAACTTTATAAAAGCCCTACATCTCTTAAACCCAGACACCACCTATAGCCTCCCTGGCTCTTAAGCTTTGGCCCCAACCAGACTTGTAGACTTGCCATCCTAGCCAGAAGCCTCAGATAAGGACTCAGGCCTCTTTGCCCTTGACCTGATTTCTGTGTATGGTAATGCCCCTGAACTTCCCCGCCATTCTTTTGTGTTTAACCCTTGGACCTGTAACCTGAGGCACTCCTGGCCCATTGACTCATAGGAAATGTTGGAAAGTCCAGGACAGAGAAGGTATCAGAACTCATAGTGTAAGGTTGTTAAGCAGATTTTCTCATTGTAACATTATTTCATTATTGAATACTTTCTGGGCTGGCTACTTTTGAGAATTAATCCCTCCTTCTTTCCATGCAACAAATGTTTATTGACATACAGAGCTCTGTTTCGTGGAGAATAGAACCCTTCCGGAGCATAAGGAACTACCATTAATTCTATATACTTTCCATATCCCCAAGCTGATCTATGAGTGAAAACTTATTGTCATGTAGGTTCTGATAGGACCTTTGGTGTTCAATCGAGCTGTCACCAGAGCCATTGAACTGTCATTCTGATGTTGATGATAATAATGACAAAAAGCCCATGTTTCATAATGCTTTTCACTTTCACAAAACATTTTCTAAATTGTTATCTCATTTTATCCTCAGATCGGAAAAGTAGATAATGAGATAAAGTTCTCTTTACCGATAAAGATATAGAGGCACCAAAGACTGACTTAGTCACTGAACTCATGGTGAAGCTTGGAATAGAGGCTCATGCTTGAACCGCACTCTGTAGTTCATAAGTGTCTATCCTAAGTTATCTTGTTCATTCTTCACAGTATCCTGTGAGTTGGAGTTACCATTCTTTGATAGATAAAGAAGCTGAGGTGCATAGAGTCGAGGTAGCTACTCCAGTCATGCATATTCACATCCTATCTTATCTAGAGGTATTAGGCAGCTTCTTTGGACCAGGCACTGTGCTGAGTCCATTCACAAGTAGTGTTTTTTCTAATCTCATAGCAATCTGTCAGTTGGTACTGTTAATCTGTATTTGATGGAAGAGCAAACTAGTTAATTATGCACATCTCCATTAACCAGTGATGGAATCAATTTCTAAACTTCTTTCCAATGTTCTTTTCATTAAGTTAGAGGTTCTCAGCCTTTCTCCCATCTCCAATCTATTGATAACCAGAGCGCATGTTCATTGATGATATCTTCCACTTCAGTGATTTCTCATAAGGGGTTTGGTCCCCTGGGAGATATATCAGAATCTGCTGGCACAGGAAGGGGGTGGGGAGAGGGGCATTCAGGAAAGAGGGTTGTTTAAATGGCACTCTTCCCCACCTCTTTTAGTGACTAAACTGTATCTCTTCATTCTTAGAATAGTCTTTTTTTAAGATGCAACTTTATCTCAATTTTATCCTTTCAACAAACGTTTCTTGAGTTTTATGTGTGCCAGGTGTGTTCTAGGTGCTGAAGATACAAGAGTGAACAAATCTGTGAGGCCTCTACTCTCATGAAGCCTGTATTCCAGACACTGACAAGTTCTTGGAATGAAATTAAGCAGAATGGTGAGGTAGGCATAGGGGAGAGTAGTGGCTGCTGAATAAAGTGGTCAGGGAAGTCCTCTGAGGAGTGACATTCAGGCCAGGACTGAATGGCAGAAAAGCAGCCAGTCATTCAAAGAGCTGGAGTCACATCTTGGCTATTTTCTCATTCATGGCTGGTCCCAGTGCTGCTCTCCCTCATCCCACAAAGGCACTACAAGTGGGAACTCAGCCTACCTGACTCCCAGCTCAGGCCTGACCTCTGAAAGCACCAGCCAGGCCTTTCTCTCATGAAGCCTGGAGCTGGCCCTGGTTTCCATGACCTGGAATCAATCTTTGCCCAAGAGCACCCCAGATCCATATGGGTACTCGTTCTGTCTTCAGCAAGGGTGGGGGACCTACACAGAGACCCCCCCACCCCGCCTGACTTACATGATGGTTGACTTTTGAAACATCAGTTCTTTCAAAGCCGAAAAATATTTACATTAGCGGTTTATTTTGCTATAAGCAAGCTGTCTTTGTTAAGTATTCAAATTCTTTTCTTTCCCTGTCCTCTGAAAGGAACTGAACATAAAAGCAGGAAACAAGGCAACTAGTAGAGCGAGTAGGAACTAAATTCTGGAAAGCATCTTGGCTCATGATTCATGGTTTGACATGTTTATAGTCCTATGTCCTGTAACTTTTATATATAAGGTGATTAGCAACTAGGTTTCTATTCAGTATTGATTATAGAAGGAGGCTAAGTGGTAAAATTCCCTATAATTAAAATTCAAGGACACAGAATCAATGTTTTTCAGTCTTCTATCAGTAGAAGTGTTTCATACAAAGCAATCATTGAAATAGAGCAGGCAAGGACTTACAGTGAATGGCAACCAAGCTTATGTATAAAAGTGAAAAATAAACTTTAAGCCCTAACCTAAAAGATCGGTGATGAGAGTAAAGGCGACATGATCCTGGGGAGAATTTTCAAATTAACATTCCTCTCTCTCTCCTTAAAAAGACAAAAATATGACTCAAACCCTACAGATATGACCCCTTAACAATAGTCATTATACTCAGCTCTGCTGCTCTTGGTCTGTGTTGGAGCTGAAAAAAAAAAAATGCTAGAACCTACCGAAAATGTTTTCCACAAAGCCAGCCTTTAAAGTATGACATGTAGAGGGGATGCCTGGGCGGCTCAGTTGGCTGAGTCTCTGACTTCGGCTCAGGTCATGATCTCATGGTCCATGGGTCTGAGCCCTGTGTAGGACTCTGTGTTGACAGCTCAGAGCCTGGAGTCTGCTTTGAATTCTGTGTCTCCCTCTCTCTCTCTGCACCTCCCCTGCTCACGCTCTGTCTCTCTCATAAGTAAATAAACTTTTTAAAAAAATTTTAATTTAAAGTATAATATGTAGAGCCTATCTGTCCCAGATAAGGGTTTACACAGTTGATGACACTTGATGACCCCAAGTTGGAATTCAAATACTCCCACCCTTTTATAATAATTGGTGTGTCTATAATGGCATCTCTGTATTGAGTTGCACTAACCTGTAATTTGTGTTTGTCTTTCCCGTCTCAATGTGAACAGACAGATGTCTTTCACCTTCACAACCCCACAGTGTCTTGTATGTAATTGCTGAAGATTTTCTGAATAAAATTTGTTGTATTCAGACCCTTAGACATTTCCTAATTTTTTGCATTGATGCATTTGGACAAAATTCTAAATTTTTTAATATGAGCTTCTCAAGTAGAACTTGGTTATCCATTCCTCAGCAAGTATTCATTAGCATATACTTTGCTGCTCAGCTTACCTCTCACAGATTTTTAAATATGCACTTAAAAATAACAGTTACAAGGGCATCTGGGTGGCTCAGTAGGTTAAGCGTCTGACTCTTCATTTGAGCTCAGGTTATGATCTCACAGTTTGAGCCCCATGTTGAGCTCTGCGCTGACAGCTGTGGAGCCTGCTTGGGATTCTCTCTCTCTGTCCCTCCCTTGCTCTCTCTTTTTCTCTCTCTCCTCCCACCCCCCACTCTCTCTCTATCTCTGTCTTTCAAAATAAACATAAAAAAACAGTTACCATTTTTTAAATCTATACAAGTCCTCATGCTTAATTTTGAGGTTTTTATGACTTAGACTACTTAAATATCTCATTTGAATCTAAGTAAGTCAGCAGAAACTCTGAAACAAGCTTCTCCAGGATAACAGAATAAACTGTCTCTATGATGTGATTTTTTTTTTAACTTTTGGGGAAAGCAAATAGCAGGAGGATCAAATTTCTCCAATAATAGATTTTTCCACTCAGTTGTTCAGCCGCTGAAGCCGCTGGGCCATGCCAAACTGGTTTCAAGACTGCCCCTCTGCCCGATGAAGCCATCAGGATTGTCAGCCTCCAAGGAGACTGAGAATTATTTCAGAATGGTCACAAAGGACCATCTGAATTAAATGTACCTTAACTGGGGGAAAACAGTTATTTTCCTACTGGGATTCACCAGCCATTTCCTCCATCCTGCAAGGTTCTGAAATGTCTTTCAATAAACACAATTCTGTTATTTTCAAATATCTGTACAATGTATCGATAACTAAATATTCAAATAACCTAGATTTAGGCAGTGAAAACACATAAAGGGCTTTTTTTTTTCCTAATCTGCAAGAAAAATTCTACACTATCAAATAAGGTTCTGAAACCTCTGACTGGTCTCAATCAGACCAATCGCTTTCACTTTGTTTCATAAGGACAATTCTTTCACCACCCTCTTTTTCCTAAGGATAAAGAGGTAAAAGGAACCCATGTACACTGTTGGTGGGAATGCAAAGTGGTACAGCCACTGTGGAAAACAGTATAAAAGTTCCTCAACAGTTAAAAATAGAACTACTCTACAATCCAGTAATCGCACTATTGGGTATTAATGCAAAGAATACAACAGTAATTCAAACAGCGACATGCACCCCTATGGGCAGCATTATTTACAATAGCCAAGATATGGAAGCAGCCCAAGTGTCCACTGATTGATGAATGGATGGATATAATGGAATATTACTCAGTAATAAAAGTGAATGAATTCTTGCCCTTTATGATGACATGGATGGAGCTAGGGAGTACAAAGCTAAGTGGAAAAAGTCAGAGAAAGACCTACCATATAATTTCACTCATATGTTGAATATAAGAAACAAAACAAGGGGGAAAATGAGACAAACCAAACCAAACCAACAACAACAACAACAACAACAAACCAGACCCTTAACTCTAGAGAACACTCATGGTTCACTAGAGGGAGGTGGGTGGGAGGGGTGGGTGAAATCGGTGAAGGGGATTAAGAGTGCACTTAATCTTTTTTTTTTTTTTTTGAATGTTTATTTTTGAGAGAGCAGAGACAGAGCATGAGCAGGGGAGGGGCAGAGAGAAAGGGAGACACAGAGTCCAAAGCAGGCTCCAGACTCTGAGCTGTCAGCACAGAGCCCAGCACGGGACTTGAACCCATGAACCATGAGATCATGACCTGAGCCGAAGTCGGACGATTAACCGGCTAAGCCACCAGGCACTCCAAGAGTGCGCTTAATCTTGACAAGCACTGAGTAACATATGGAACTGTTGAATCACTATATTGTACACATGAAACTAATATAACAATGCATGTTAGCTACACTGGAATTAAAATAAAAATTCGGGACGCCTGAGTGGCTCAGTCAATTAAGCGACAGACTCTTGGTTTCAGCTCAGGTCGTGATCTCACAGTTTGTGAGATAGAGCCCCACGCTGGCTCCACACTGGCATTGAGGAGTCTGCTTAGGATTTTCTCTCTCTCTGTCTCTGCCCCTCCCCTGCCTGCACACACACTCTCTTTCAAAATAAATAAACTTTCCAAAAACATATTTAAAAAATAATAAAAAATTTTTAAAAATCTGAATTTCCAAAGAATTACCTTCTCACTAATGAAATTTTTAAAAATGAACAATTTTCTCCTATTAAAGCAAGTGAGGAAAATGGTCTATTCTTGTGATTTCCAGTAACAGCGATAGGCAATATATTAATTTTCTTAATGGCTATCCTATCGATCTTTGTTAGGTCTTTCAAAATCATGACTCACTCATTATAACTGCTGCAGTTGTACAAACTTATAACTTAAGAATGCTGGCTACAGAGTAACAAGTAAAAAATATTTTATCAGTATATATTTACAAATTGCACACACATATAGTCTCTCACACATACACACAAATTCCAAGGTGTACTCTTATTATGATAAAGCCAACTGTAAAATTATAAACTCACAAACATAAGTATGTGATATTTCTTATAAAAACAATCTTCCCTTTAAGAGCCTGAAATCACATTTTTGGTGATATAGTTTATAGATAACTTTCAAGAACATTCCGGTTGCATAAAGCAGGGTTTACCAGTGTTGTACAATTAAAGAAAAAAATACCAGGTTTACTGTCAAATTAAGAGTGGAGAAAATTCAAGTCCCTTTGGAAGCTGACCAGAATCAAAAGAACAGTTTCTAAAAACTGAACATCTTTACAAATATTGAAAAGCTACCACAGATTTTGAAAAGCTTTCATTGTTGAATATAAAAGTTTGGTTAGAGCCGAACCAAGAAGGCATGTTTAGATGGCAGAACTTGGGAGCTTATGGGGACTGGAAATACCTGTGATATCACCCATAGCCCTTTCCTCATCATCCACCTTTATTGATCGGGTCACTGCACTATGCCTGGCTCTTGGCCAGATAGTAGTGAGCAAGATTTGCAAATTGAAAAATTGAGCTACTGGGAGGCACTGTTGCCTTTGTCTTCTTTGTCTTTATGAATTTCTCATTTGGCCGAGTCTATAGACAGCTAGTTTTGTTGTTTTGAACGGACTGACGGGTGTCTAGGCAGGAATAGCTTTGACTCTGTATTTGAAGTGCTCCATCTTTTGTGAGTGGGCAAATCATCTTCTTTGAAAACTCAGGTTTCTGTAAAAAATGTAAAAAGTAGAGATAACGATAATACAGTTCCTGCCTGCCTCAAAGGGTTGGGAGGAAGGTCAAATGAGATAGAAGAAGGGGCTTTGAAAACCACAGAGTGTATGAATGCACAAGTGTATGGCTTGGTTCTGATGGTCTCCGAAGAGTTGTCTGCCTGAAACACATCAAGCAATCCTGAAGCCTTAACAACATGCAGAGCCCTGTGTTCAGATCAGGGTCGCTTGCCTGTCTACCAAAGGCTTTGCAACACTCCCTGTGTGATGTTCCCTCTATAAACCATCACCATGGACAAGACCGAAGATTTTCAAGGCTCACTGGGAAGAGTCAGTCAGTCTCAGCCAAGCCCGAGGCCAAAGGCACTACTGACATTTAGGAATACACTCGTGTTTCCTTGAATGAGTATCAGGCATAAAAGATACCCTGTTTCAGAATTTGTTTCTGTCCCATAGGAAGAGTTAGGACCACTGTGGCAGAAATCTAACGTTTTCAGCGAACCCACTCAAATCCAGGTACGGTGATTAAGTCAGTCCAGTACAGAATTCTAAAAAGTGAATTCTGCTAGATCCACCTAAACTGCGAGTAACTTACACAACCTCTCTCTGCTCGAGTCTTATCATCTGTGAAATGATAGCAGTAACGCCTGTGCGAAGGGATTGTTAAAAGGATTAAATGAGATAATAAAGCACTTAGAACAGTGCCCGCAGCATAGTAAGGTCTCAATAAATGTTAGTTACAATTAGTTTTATTTTTTATTATCTTAAGTGGGATTTAAGTTCCTCTGTTTATCTATAATATAAATGTAAACAACTATGCATTTCCTGGAAGTAGAGGTTTTTTTTCAGTAATTGAGATATGTCTGGAGATACATAAGTGTGTGTGTATATATGTTACTTTGAAGTAAATACTGTTCAAGAGTAATACTGTCTTTAGTTTAAGAGGTTGACATTAAAAGGGTCTCAGCTTAAATGAGCAGGAAGAGGCATAGAATCATCAGTAACGGAAATAGTTCAGAGAGTGTAAAAACCCAGGAGAACAGTAAAGAACATTTAAAGTGACAATATTGGTATTACACAGTGCCCGTAAAACAGTTAAACATGCAGTTCCTGCCAAACTTGTTTGCCATCACTTCCTAAATTTGGCTGGTAAGCAAGAAAGACATCTGGAAAAAATAGTTAAAACAAAACAGTGTCTAATTAGTTTTAAAATATTTTAGTTAAAAAGTACAGTAATTAAATAATGTGAATCTGAGGTGATTAAAGGAAGAAAGTATACGGGAAAGACACAGTATTGTGTTCTCAGACATTACCAGTGGAGACATTTGGGGCCTTTGAGGGAAGCAGAATTACTTCTTTAGTTTTTCTTAATGAAACTTTTCAAACTAACAAAAATAGCGAAAATAATATCAGATACTTTTCTCCTACCGCGATAAAATAGACGTCAACATTGTGTCCTAATTTTCCCTCATAGAGTTATTGCCAAAACCGAAACTACATCCAATTATTGTGTTAGCTGATCCCCATTTGTATAATGATTGCACGTGGCTGTATAACTGTTTTCTGTGAGTAGAGATCCAATACAGTGAATTACAACGTAGGAGTAAGTGTTAGATTCTGAGTTGTGAATAAAAAATCCTCCCTGTAACCTAAATCTTCTAGAGACTCACTAAATATCAGGCCATTTTTGATTGAATTAGTCAGTTGTGTGTGTGGTTTTTTTTAATTGACTGAAGCAAGACCAACCCTCTACATTAGGTGTGTGATTTAAAGCATCTCAGAGATCCTACTTACTCAAAAGTATTTTCCCCCAACAACTTGACACTTGCCCTTTGGTCCACTGGAATTCTAATCACAACTCATTCCTATGGTGTCTGTATTTCTTTGGGTTCTCCAGAGAAAATGAATCAATTGGATATATGTGTGAATATGATGCCTGCATAGCATAAAAAGCCACCTCTAAACCAGGCCCCAGTCTTCCTCTGTTGTCTGATCATAGGGAACTCCCCAGGAGATCATAGCTGCATGCTGGGAGAGAGAAAGCAGTGCAGCAAGTGTGGGGACCATGGGCATTCGGACCGATTATTCATGTAACTCATTTGTGCTTTCAGGGCCTGCTTGAACCCAATCAAATACATTCCACTTCCATTTTGTGATGGAGTGTTACTGTGCTTTCCCAACTTTATCGCTTGGTAGCCAGGTAACACCAAGTTCATAATGAGCAGCTCAAGTCACATGGTAACTTGGTGGCCCGTGATTCAGTCTCTACTAAGGCCTGATAGCCAACCAGCACCTGTTGCTGAAAAAAAAATAGTTGCTTCACTCTAAATTGCTAAGGGTCTGCACTGCAATTCACTTACTGGGGCCTGCTGAAAGCTCCCAACAGCATCATTTTCTACCACTGACACTTTTAGCACCACTGGATCTGCTAAAGATCTGGATTTACCACGAAGTGGCTGCTTGCACAGCAGCCTGGACCTGTTCTTAACCCCACTCAAAACTCAAAGTTTGGGTCACTCAGTAAATGGACCAGAGTAATGGAGCCAAATGAAGAATATGTTGCCCTGGTCGGGGAAGAGACCAGAGGCAACAAATATCCTTCACTTTAAAAGGTGAGGAAGCATCCCAGCATGCCCTTCACCACTGTACCCCGAGAAATTTCAGTAAGTTAGAAGCCCACTGTATTTTTGTCAGGTTTCCCACCCTCTGACACATAAGTGTCTTAATAAGTCTAGAACCGTTTCTACTTCTGTTCACTCTGTCCAAGCAGTATAATTTCATCAGTGTAGCAGATGAACATGATATCTTATGGAAGGAAAAGGCAATTTATATTGCTTCGGGTGGACTTTACTAATAGGTATTCAGAAAAGAGCATTTGCCAGATCAATAACTGCATTCCAGGTCCCTGGGGATGTGTTAATTTACTCAGGCAATGAAACCATCTCTGGTGCAGCAGCTGTGATTGGAGTCACCACCTGGTTAAGCTCATAATCCAGTGTCATTCTCCAAGATCCATCTGTCTCCTGCATAGGCCAGGTAGGTGAGCTGAATGGGAATGCAATGGGAATCACCACCTCTGCATCTTTCAAATCACTGTTGCAGAACTGATCTCTGCAATTCCCATGGGAATGCAGTATTACTTTTGGTTCATTATTTTTCTTGGTAGAGGCAGTACTAACAGCTTCCGCTTGGCCTTTTCCACCATAATATCCCTCATTCTATAGGTCAGGAAATCAATGTAGGGATTCTGTCCACTGCTGAGTTTATCTATTCCAATTATGCATACTGGAACTGGGGTTAAAAACACAAGATGGGTTTGGGGACCCACTGGGGCCACTGTGAGACAAACCTGAGCTAAAAATTCACTGATCCCCTGACCTCCATAAGCCCCCTCCTCTGACTGGTGGACCACAGTGACATTTTGGATCTTTTTAGAATTGCGGATCTTCTGTCAGTTCAGAATCAGCGTCCAGTGGTTCACCAAAGTCTGGCTATTTCCTTTTTCTTGGTGTACATTTACCTTGATTAAAGGCTGTTGATCCCTTTGAGGATGGCTGGAAGAAAGATTACTAGCACAGATTTGTGGCAGTATGTCAAGATGGCCACACCTTCCCTTCATTCAAGGAATTCATGATCTGTAAACTAGCTAAAATCTGGAAATTGATTAACATGCCGTGATTCTGTTTTTATGATTCAGGTTGGACTTTTGAATACTTGATCTAGAACTTTTCTGCTTAAGTAGATCAAGAATTTAGTAGACTTCGTATCTATTTCACTTCTATGAACACCATGAACAAATTACCAACACCATAGATTTGCAGGAGTCAGATTCTTCTGATTGTTGCTTTGTATTGTCCATTATGTTAACCACACCCACCTTGCCCTTTGGCAATTGAATGCTGCCACTCAGCGCCTGCTATCCTGAAATGTAATTATTTCCATTACATTTAGGTGACTGAATTCAGTGACCAGAGTCCCTAATGTAAGTTCTGGTCTGCACAGAAGAGCAATCACGGAGCTGTACAAGGATGTTGAGTTGAGGCTCCTCTCACAGATTTAGTTCTCCCAGTAGTAGTGTAAGATGTCTTCTGGACTTTGTCAGGGTGGGTGAGTAGGTATTAAATTTCAAATCCACGCTAACATTCCAGTCTCCCTGAGTTTTGAATCCCTTCCTGCATATTAAATTAAAGCAGGTCCAGCATTTCCAGTTTGCTCACTGTGGGCCTCCTCCTGGTTCACGTTTCAACGAACCCATAGAACTATGACATTGCTTTCTTTCCCTAAACTTTAAAATTTTTTAAATTTGAGCATAGTCGGCATACATTAGTTTCAGGTATAAACATCGTTGGCATACAGTGTTACATTAGTTTCAGGTTACAACATAGTGATTCAACTTTTCTCTATGTTATGCTATGCTCATCACAAGTGCAGTTACCATCTGCTGCCATACATCACTATTACAGTATCATTGACTGCATTCCCTATGCTATGCCTTTTATTCCTGTGACTTATTTATCCCTTAACTGAAAGCCTGTATCTCCCACATCCCTTAACCCATTTTCCCCATCCTTCTCACCCTCTTTCTCTCTTGCAGCCTTCATTTGTTCTCTGTATGTCTAGGTCTGATTCTGTGATAGCCCTTCCTAATTATCCAAGCTGCAACATGAAATGCAGAATTTCTGCTTAAGGAACTCGTATTAATCAATAAATTATATTTCTCCCACCATTACCCTATATACCCTCAATATTCATTCCCACATATGTTTTCTGCATTTCTGCCTATATGAATTAGAAAACTCAAGTAGTTCTTTTGGAATATTGCACACCTCCGCCGTGGGTCATACTTCACACCCCACCTTTAGGTGCCTGCTGGGACTTAAGTCTAGTTATAGGTCTAGAAGCAAAGAATAGTGGGATGGGTCCTAAAGAGAATCAGCATTATCTTGAGGTCATTACAGTTCCTTCAGGCAATTTATAGTTAATCTCCTCAGAGAGCAACGAAAAGACTGCTACCACTGGAGGTAGGGAAGATGTTCCACTGGGTAGAGAGATCTTTTCCACTGGCAAAGAAGATATATCAGAATTTAGAGGGCACAGTGTCCCTATATTCATCAGGGTCTTCCCACACATCTCCTTTCCAATTCTCCTGGATCCCATTTTTTCCCAGTCAATACCCTCACTTTAACAGTAAACTGGGAGTTCAACTTGCATTGTAATTTGGCCAATTGTAGAATGAGATTCTGCCTTTGGTGATCAGCAGTCTAAGCCCTAGGGCAACAGGCAGTAGAGGTCTCCTCCAGGGCACACAGAAGCTTTCAGGCATTTATGTGGCACTTGAGCTGGGAATTTGAATTCCTGAGCTCATTCTTTTTTTTTTTTTTTTTTTTACCACTATATCAAGAGACATTTGGAGCAACTAGCCAACATCTTATTCATTAGAGTTCCAAAAATGTTCAGAGGTATCATATAAAGAGCCACTTAGCTTCTTACTTCTTATAAGTGGTTTGATCAGGGGTACCCAACGGAGATATTTTATGTGGCTCTGTTGTCTGATCATGCAATGGACAGTCAGTATTACTGGAAATAGTCATTATCATCTTAAAATTTAATCAGATTGGAGAGCCAATTCCAGAAACCTCAGAATGAATTCAGAAAACTCATCCTTAGAATTCTGTTCCTCTGGCACCACTCTCAGTCCCCAAATCTGCATTAGTCTGGCTTCTCCAGAGAAACACAGCCAACAATATATGTATATATACATATATGATTTATTATAAGGAATTGGCTCACACAGTTATAGAAGCTGAGAAGTACAAGATCTGTAGTTGGCAAGCTAGAGACCCAAAGAGTCTATGATATAGTTCCTGTCCAAGGCTGAGGACCTGCGAACCTGAGAACTAGGAAAACTAAGGATGTTAAGTTCCAGCTGAGTGAGTCTGAGTTCCAAGGCAGAAGAAGACTGATGTTTTACCTTGAAGACAGGCAGCTCAAGAAACAGAAATCTTTCTTACTTAGACTTTTATTTTACATAGCCCTTCAATGGATTATGTGCAACTCATTCACATTGGAGAGGATGGCAATCTGCTTTATGTAGTCTACCAGTCCAAATGTTAATGTCATCCAGGGGCACCTGGTGGCTCAGTGGGTTAAGCATCCCACTTTGGCTCAGGTCATGATCTTGTGGTTCCTGGGTTTGAGCCCTGCATCAGGCTCTGTGCTGATAGCTAGCTCAGAGCCTGAAGCCTGCTTCAGAATCTGTGTCTCCCTCTCTCACTAGCCCTCCCCTACTCAAGCTGTCTCCCTCTCTCTCCCTCTAAAAAATAAGTAAAACATTAAAAGAAATTCAAATGTTAATGTCATCCAGAGACATCCTTCCAGACACACTCAGAGGTAATGTTTAACCAAATATCTGGACACCACATGACTCAGTCAAGTCGACACATAAAATAACCCATCACACGGTGGATGTGAAAAAAGGAGATCAGCTGTCTTTATCAAACATACACTCGTTTTAAATACCCAGCTTCTGATTGTCTGGAACAACCTTCTAATGGTCTTTTCAGCTGAACAATAGCATGAATCATTGGAGTCCTGTGAAGCAGGGAGATGCTGGACTGGTAATTTTAAAATGCAGTGAGACAGGAAGGATGAGAGAACAAAGCCCTGAGATGCCTAGACCAGGCAAGGTGGACATAGGCTCATAGGGGTGTTGGGTTAAACCCTAGGATGGTGATGTTAAGTGCTGGGTAGTGGTAACGGTGGTATTGGTGATGATGATAGCAGATAAAATTTATTAAATGCGCCTGGGTGGCTTAGTCGGTTAAGCGTCTGACTTTCGCTTAGGTCATGATCTCGCGGTTCGTGGGTTCGAGCCCCACGTCGGGCTCTGTGCTGACTGCCAGCTCAGAGCCTGGAGCCTGTTTCAGTCTGTGACTCCTCTCTCTCTCTGACCCTCCCCTGCTCACGCTGTCTCTCTCTCTCTCCTAGAAATAAATAAAACATTAAAAAAAAAGATAAATTTCCTCTTAAAAAATTTTATTAAATGATTGTAATGAGTTAGACACTATGATAACTTGACTTTGTTTAATCATATGAGGCACGTACTATTTTTGTCTTCAGTTTAAAGATAAGACAACTGAGACTTCTGCAGGTTAGATCCAAAGTGACAGGGTATTTGTCATTTACCAAGTTGGAATTCCAGCCTACTATGTGATATTGCTGGAAGGGGTATTAATACCAAGTAATGCAGGTTGCTAGGGGAGGGATACAGGTAGGAAATACACAGGGCACACATCATGCATGGCACAGTTTTGCTTTAGCTAGTTAGAGGAAGGATGTGTATGTTTGAACACTTGAAAGTGTCTGAATCAAAAGGCAAACAAGGAAGACAAGTCTTGTGTTTAGCTCAACTGAGAGAAGTTGGCAGTAAGGATCGTTAATGCAGCAAGTAAAGAGAAATCGCAAAAGAGAAACAGGATCATCCTTGCTTAATCTTCCCATTCCCAAGTTTGAAATTAATTATAGAGGAGAAAAAAGAAACATGGCTTCAAAAATAAGGTGGCAGAAAATATTGAGGCACCTGGATGGCTCAGTCTGTTAAGCAACTGACTTTAGATTTCAGCTCAGGTCATGAGCTTGTGGTTCATAATATTGAGCCTCACATGGAGCTCTGTTCTGACAGTGCAGATCCTGCTTGGGATCCTCTCTCTCCCTCTCTCTGTCTGTCACTGCCCTGCGTCAGTGCTCACTCTTTCTCAAACTAAATAAATTTAAAAAGAAAAGGCAGAAAATATTAACAGAAAAGAAATTCACATGGGTTTCTATACAGGGATAACAATAATAGAATAAGACTAGTTACAAGTGTATGAATTAAATCCTAATTTAGGTCTTTGAAAGGAAGAAGATAGTACAGAGGTGCTATGCTTTGTATAATAGACAATACAATCCTGGACTGCCTTGTACACTTTCTAGGAAGCTGGCATGTAGGCTCCTGGGAGCCATGTCATCCATGTCTGACATCCAGCTTCTGACATAGCAATTTGCCTACAGTAAGTATTCAGTAAAATATTGTCATTCTCCAAAATTGAATTGGGTGACTATCACAACTTTTCCATTGTTAGGCAATAGTCTAATTTTTTCTCTTTTTGAAGTAATATGTTACATAAATTATTAGGAGGATTAATTACTTAAGAATGTTTGGAGGAGCACCTGAGGGCTCAGTCGGTTGAGTGTCCAACTCTTGATTTTAGCTCAGGTCTTGATCCCAGGGTTGTGGGATCGAGTCATGTGTTCAGCTCCATGCTGACTGTGGAGCTTGCTTGGGATTCTTCCCCCCACATCCCCATCTCAAAAGGAAGGAAGGAAGGAAGGGAGGGAGGGAGGGAGGGAGAGAGAGAGAGAGAGAGAGAGAGAGAGAGAGAGAGAGAAAGGAAGAAAGAAAGAAAGAGAGAGAAAGAAAGAAAGAAAGAAAGAAAGAAAGAAAGAAAGAAAGAAAGAAAGAAAGAAAGAAGAATGTTTGGAAATTCAAGACCAAAGATTCAGAATATAGACTTTGTAATCAAACCAGATTTTTAAACCCTCTGAGCCTTATTTCCACATTTGTAAGCTGCTGCTGATTCTAGCTACCTCCCAGGTTGTTGAGAATTGAATAATATATGTCAAGAATTCTCTTGGTGCCTCCATAGTGATAATGGATGGATTGGATAGATGGATGGATGGATGGATGGAAGGATGGCCGAGAAGCAAAACAAAGCAATTCACTGAATGCCTCAAAATGAAACGAGTAGAGTTCTGAACACTCGAAGTGTGACATAGAGAGAAGTCCTAAGAAGTTTTTGGACCTCTCTAATAGCTACCAGTAGTTTTAGGAGTATTTGCATGCCCATGTGATGTCTTTGGGCTTCTAAAATTTGACTATGAATTAAAATGCTTCAAAAGAGTTCTTGAGGAAAGCTCCGCAGGTACCTGTGAGGAGATCTAAAACTTCACACCTCTCAGCTGTTTAATCATGTAATTGTGGGCCAATATGGGTAAGTGGAGTACTGTGAAGGATGGTAATGTTGACACTGCCTTGCCTAGAGATTGACATTGCATTTTCCTAACCACCTAGAGATTGACATTGCATTTTCCTAACCACCTTGCTGAATGATTCTCTTCCTCCTCCTCCATAGACTATCTTTGAAAATCCATATGTTGTGAATTAACCTGTGGCATTAATCATACCTCCCTGGTTCCAGAATTTTCATATCAGTATATTCCCATGCTACACTCCGCTCTCATATTTATGATTGAGAGGTGGAATTGGAGTAATTCATTTGGAAACAAATATGCAAAGAACTGTATTTAACAATCACAGAGCTTTTAAGGAAAGTCCCTCACTTATATATGAAATCTTAAAAAGTCAAACTTGTAACAGGCAATAGAAGGGTAGTTACCAGGGACTGGGGAGTGAGGAGAATGGGGAGATGTGAGTCAAAGGGTTCAAACTTTTAGATAGGAGATGAGAAAGTCCTGGAGACCTAATATACAACATGGTGACTACAGTTAATAATGTATACTTGTGAGAAGTAAATGAGGTGATTCATTTTCAGAAATACCAAATAAAACCTGTGCTATCTAGTTACTGATAGGTTTACAATTTATTGGAAATATGTACGCCCTCACACACACACACACACATACATACACACACACACACACACACACACACACACACACACACACACAGTGGAGTCCCAACCCCTTAGACACTTCGCTTTCTGGTTCTTCTTCCCCTCTGCATTTCACGGGCTTATTTCCACGGGCTTTGCAATGAGCATGCATCAAAGAACTGAAGTCTCTGTGTCACCTCAAGGAATGGACATTTGTTTGAATCAGACTACTTTTTGCCTTACTTGGGCATAGACAACTTCCAGTTAAGGCTGTGACCTCTGTAATACTCAGCCAATGAGCAATCGGTGGCAGCGGTGGGAGGGGAGGGGGAAGCTGAGGGCCTTCATGCTAGGAAATAAATTACCTTCTGTAACTGCTCCGAGTGTGCCTGTCCCTTAGACACCCGCTCTTGCAAGAAGTTGATTAAAGCCTCCCTTCACTGTGCTGAGTCTCCCTCCTTCAACTGGGTCAGCAGCTTATTTCTTCAATACTTAAAATTTGCAAATGTTCTCACCACACATACACACACAAAATAACTGTGTGAGGTGGCAGATATCTTAATTAGCTTGATTGTGGTAATCATTGAATGGTATATATGTATACCCAAAAATCATGCTCTATGCCTTAAATTTATACAATTCTTATTTGTCAGTCATAAAACTGGGAGCAGGGAGAGAAAAGGTAGTCAGTACTAAATGATGTCAGAACTCCAGAACTTTTGAAAAGCCCGAGGCCCAGGTGAAAATTCCATAGGTCAGCTTAGGGAAGATCTGGTTTAAAAGCAACTGAGTTATTTAAGAGGAATTTTAAGAATAAAAACTCTATTGCCTTGAATCCTATAATTTCTTCCCTTTGTAGTTGCAAATGACCCTCAATGCCTTTTAATTGCTGCTATCAAAGAAAAAAAGATCCAGGGCTTAGAAAATGATCATGTTTTTGCAATTACCTCTTCAGAACCAGTAAGAAGGCTAAAAATAGCCAATTGTTAATGAAAGGTAGTGACAGAGAACAGATTATCCCTTCTTGTCTTGCATACCCACCCTATCCCCAGCATCAACCCTCCTACCTTCCACTTGCCCAATTCAGTGTTTGCCTAGATAACTTCAACTTTCAGACCTTGACTTAATCATCACTTCCTCCATGAAGTGTCCTCATTCATTCTGTCACTCAATCTAGATGAGGGCTGTCAAAGAAAAATTCTATCTGGCAAGAGAGACCTTATTCAAGATTATGGTAATAGGGGAGATAAATTGAAACTCAACTATGTTGAGAGAAAAGGAGGAGTTTAAATTCTGTGGTGAACTATTGGGAAGTACTAGAGAACATTAGAGGTGAGATTGGTCAATGTGGTTAGGCCATTAGATTTGCTCATTGGCACTTAACTTAGGCTCCCAAGCTGCCGCCACCGCCACCACCACCCCCACCAGCCCCACAGACTAAAAGATGCGGTTGCTATCTTTCTTGATGATTATACTTCAAAGGAATGGTTCCCAGGTCTTTGAGAAAGACATCTTGGGTTGTAATACCAGCAAGAAGCTAGGAAAAGACTTACATCTCAAAGGGGCAGAAAAATAATTTATAAATTTTCTGACACACTCTAAGAAAAGGGACATCAGAGACCTCTAGTCAGGAAGCAACCGGTGTAAAGTTCAGTCAAATTGAGAACACTCAGGACAACTTGGTCACGATCTGCCTGTTACATGCTTTCACGGCACTTCCATAATAGTTGCTAATAGTTCCATACTTACTTGTTTGGGGTTCTAAAAGCTTACTGTGAATATACAATCTTACAAAGAGCTCTTGATGGGAGCCCCAAAGGTGCCTGTATTAATTGTAACTGATTTGTTTAACATCTGTCCATTTGTTCAGGGATAAAGTGTCTATTGTTTACACTTTATCCTTAGTACAGAGAACCTGGAGCATTGTAGACTCTCATCAAATATTTGTGGGAAAAGGAGAGAGTTCTGTAAGAACCCAGTTTCTTCAGAATTCCTCACTGCTCTTTCTTTGGTATCACAGGGTTGAAGATTGATTTGAATACTGGGTAAATGGAGAAGGAATTCATTCATTAATGTATAAATATATATTACCATGACCACAGCACTGACCTGTCTAAATAGCATGTATTTTACCCAATTTTACCTTGATAAATCAAATGAAAACAACATACTAAAAGTCTACACACAGATTGCACAAAATATTCTTGTGCATATATGAGCTGGCCCAAAGAGATTAGCTGTAATAAGTGTAAAAAATGTTGCATGCCTTCTTCAAAGTTATGAAGATGCTTTAAACAAGATAAATGTTTAAATGCCTTGGACTAGAAGAATAAGTTCTAACAGAGGAATTAAAGTATTTACAGAACCTGGAACACAAGGTTTTCAATAAGGATAATTCGTCTAAATGCAGTGATGCAGCTGCCTTTTAAATAAAGATGATTGTTAACTGAATGTGAAACCCCATGAAACAGACCTTATGTATGGACAATACATCTAGAAATTTAAAAACATTCTAGCCACCAAGAATCACTTGTACTTTGTATACATAACATAGAACAGCATTCTTAAAGTATAAAATAAAGGCATTCATTTCTGCCAGACCATTTTGTGGTGGCACTATAAAGGAAACAAAAGCTATTTTTTTCCTTTGCATATTTAATTGGTCCCTTCCAACGTTTTAGAGTTGGAAGAGCTTTAATAATGGCATCTTACTTTTTTTTCCTAGATAGAATTCATGTTGATGTAATGTTAAAACATCTGTATACAAAGAGGAAACTCTAATTAAAAGCCTTCTGGTTTGTTCTAGACAATATCTAATATCCAGATATTTCCAGATGCCTGAATCACAGAGACACGTGGCTGTTGATTGTTAAAATAAAAACCAAATGGAGAGCAGCCCTGAAAACTTCCTATGCTGAGGAAACTAGTTGAGTCATACAAACAAAGTTTCAATTAGCTTATTTTGCAAGACTAACTTGACGGCAGCCATCTCTTGCTTGTGTTTTTGGAAATCAAAACAGCAAAACTTAAGCTGTTTCCCTAGGTTGATATGAGGTAACAACTGACCAATTCCCTTATTATTTAATAAAATGCTAATATTATAACCAGTCACTGTGAAGAATAAGCAATCACTGCTTTCTCACTTTATAACAATTTATATTTATTTTTAATTAAAAAATTTTTTAATGTTTATTTTTTTGAGAGAGAGAGAGAGAGAGCATGAGCAGGGGAGGGACAGAGACAGCCGGAGACACAGAACAGGAACCAAGCTCCAGGCTCTGAGCTGTCAGCACAGAACCCTACTTGGGTCTCCAGCTTGTGAACTGTGAGATCAGGACCAACTGAACCACCCAGGTGCTCCTCTAACAATTTATATTTAATTATCACAATACACCCCAGGGCTTCATTCCATGTTTTGGTTTGAGTGCTCCAAAACTGTCTTTTGGTGTCTGCATAATCAACTGGCACTAACTACTACTTTGGTGATTCATTGATTTTACTTCTGTTATGTCCAAACTTTTTAGTTTCTGAACTTTTGACACAGTAAGTAATTAGGTGAAAAATATGTCTTTCATCCAAATTTTCTAATGTCAAGTAGCTCCAAAGCTCACTACTGTATGCCTTTAATAATGACTTCAAGCTGAGACTCTAGATTTTTAGGGTTTTCCTTAACATATTCATGACAACAGTAATTCCATAGTTTGTTGAAGACAAAACGGAGCTGTGTATCTAGAGGAAATTTGCAGTGTGTGCATGCTGTATAAATTACAATGCTTGCAGCTGCCAAGCAGCAGAAAACAAACTCCCAATGCCTGAGGCCTTAAGCTTCAACAATAAGGAATTGAATTACTTTATTAAACAAGAACTCATGGGTGAGGCTGTTCCCTCTAGTTGGATCTGTAGGTCCACAGTGCCATCATTGTCCCTTGTTTCTGTTCTGTAGTGTTCCAAGTGTCTTCCTTGTCCTCAGGACCAAAAGTTAACTGCCTCAAAATGTGTTGAGAAGGGGCACTTTTATCTACATCTCTTTCTATCAGCCAAGGAAACTTCCCAGCTATCTCTCACAGTGCGTCGTATCAATTTATCATATGCACGGGCCCAACCTGGTCACTTGCAAAAAGGATGAGACTATCATGAAGGATAGAACAATCAGGATTTCCCCTAATAGGATGCTCAGTTGAAGCCAGGTTCTGCCAGCAAGGAAGGAGGGAGGGAAAGCTTTGAGCAGGTAACTCCCACAGGATTCTGAAATCCCTAGAGCTCAGCCAGCCATTTATTCATATGCAATTGTTTCCTAAGTGTCTACTTTAGACCGTCAGGGTAGAGCAGTGAGCAAAACGGATTAAGCCCTGCCCAAATAAAGTGTATAGTCTAGAAGCAGGAGATACTAAGAAATAAAAACAAAAACCAGGGGCACCTGGGTGGCTCAGCCGGTTAAGCGTCGACTTTGGCTCAGGTCATAATCTCACAGTTGGTGGGTTCGAGCTCTGCAGCAGGCTCTGTGCTGACAGTTCAGAGCCTGGAGCCTGCTTCAGAATCTCTGTCTCCCCCTCTATCTGCTCCTTTCCAATTCATGCTCTGTCTCTCTCAAAAATAAATAAGCATGAAAAAAAAACTAAAAAGAAATAAAGACAAAAACAATAGACAAGGACATAAGTGCTGTGGAGGGGGAGAAGGAAGGTGAAGGGCTAGGGAGTTTCTGGTTCTGAGGACAGTGTGTGCACATGTGTGTATTGGGGGTGAGGAATGTTACTATATTATATGGGGCATTTAGGGAAGACCTCACTGATAATGTGTCACTTGAGCAGCGATTTGGGATGTCATTCAGAGTGAAATGAGAAGATATTGGTGGGTTTGAACAGAGGAGTGATGTGATCAGACTTATAGTTTTTAGAATAGACTCTGGGCAGGTAAGAGCTGATATAGGAGCACTCTGAGGAGACCATTGCCACATTCTGCGTAAGAGATGACAAGACCTTGACTCAGAGTATCAGTGGAGGGTGAGGAGTGATGGCATTCTGGATATGGTTTTTTTAAAATATTTTATTTATTTCTAGGAGAGAGAGAGAGAGAGAGACAGCATGAGTAGGGGAGGGTCAGAGAGAGAGGGAGTCACAGACTGAAACAGGCTCCAGTCTCTGAGCTGGCAGTCAGCACAGAGCCCGACGCGGGGCTCGAACTCACGAACTGCGAGATCATGACCTAAGCGAAAGTCGGACGCTCAACCGAGTAAGCCACTCAGGCGCCCCTGGATATATTTTTAAGACAGAGCAAAAAGGGCTGATGGAACATCAGTCGTGGTGTGTGAGAAATAGAGTCAAGGATGACTGCAGAGACTTTGGGCAGAGGGAAGCCAGGAGGACAGAGCCCCCATTGATTCAGATGAGGAAGGCCGGCCAGACTCAGCCTTGGGAGAACTAGGGTAGGTCTGGATAGTGACCACCAGATTTAGCAACATGGAGAACACTGGGGACCTTGACAAGGTCAAGGTCCTTGACAAGGAATGGCGGACACAGGCTAACTGGAGCACCTGCTTGCTCTAAAGGAGTGAGGCTGTGAGAGTGGCAACTTTTATATTTTGAAAACTGAAGTAGTGAAAACACAAGCCCCTTAGTAAACACTATGCCCAGAAATGTGTATAAATAAAAATCATGTCTCTCCTGCCAAAGAGCAACACATAAATGACAACCACAGTAGTGCCTGAGTGGTTCAGCTGGTTGAGCGTCCAACTCTTGATTTCCTCTCAGGTTGTGCTCTCATAGTTATACGATCAGGCTCCTCCCAGCGCTGTGGAGCCTGCTGGGAATTCTCTGCCTCCCTCTGCCCCTCCCCCAGACGCACACAGAAAGGGAAAGGAAGGAAGGAGAAAAGAAGAAAAGAAAAAAAAGAAAAGAAAAGAAAAGAAAAAAGAAAGAAAAGCAATCCTAAAACTGACATCAGCAAGCTTGCACTACCATAGAGGTAACTGTTGGCAGTGGAGGTAACTGTTGTTTTCAGAAGGGTTCCGTTTTCCCAACATGATGAACAATTCTGAAAGTCATTATTTTCGTATATGTTACTTATTTTATTCACCATTCTAATCCAGCAGTTAGAAGAGTGCCTAGCATGGGGCGCCTAGGTGGCTTAGTCGGTTAAGCGTCCGACTTTCGCTTAGGTCATGATCTCGCGGTTCGTGGGTTCGAGCCCCGCGTCGGGCTCTGTGCTGACTGCCAGCTCAGAGCCTGGAGCCTATTTTAGTCTGTGACTCCCTCTCTCTCTGGCCCTCCCCTGCTCATGCTGTCTCTCTCTCTCCCTCCTAGAAATAAATAAAACATTAAAAAAAAAAAAAAAGAAGAGTGCCTAGCACAGAGTAGGATTTCAGTACATATTTGTTTATTGAATACATGCTTATTTCACAACAGTATGTCTCCCAGATAGGATTGAAAAAAGGATTAGGTTTATACCTTGCTTGGTTTTCTTCCCCCATAATTTCTTTCCACACTAGTTCCATAAAACAGCTGTTCCTTTTTTTCTTAATAGCTGGAGACTTTTCACTTTCATTGCTTACTGCAATGTATGCCCATTACTGTATTTTAGATATACCGTAATTTAGAGGGTGTGTTTTATAACCGTGAAAATAAAAGTAAAAATAATCCCTTAATGAAGAAAAGAATGTCGTCGGTGCTGTAATGAACACGGGCTTGATTAACAATCACCACCACCTGACACAGTACTTACCCTAGGCTTTGCAACACCTGCCCTTGTAATCCTCATCCTGGCTCTCTGACATGGCTCCCATTTTACAGATGAAAAGATTGAAGCTAAAGAGGTAAAGTGTCTTGCCCCAAGCTTCATGGCTGGTAAGTGCCAGGACCAGGATGCAAAGTGTTCTTAAACACCAAGCCCTGTTGCCTCTAGATGCCTCATTCTGAAGACCTCACCTCTTCCAAATCATTGTATGTTGTTTGATCATCTTAGCTTTAGAGATCTTCCCATTCTTTAATTTTTTTAATGTTTATTTATCTTGGGGGGGAGGAGGGGCAGGGAGAGAGGGAGACACAGAATCTGAAGCAGACTCCAGGCTCTGAGCTGTCAGAACAAATCCTGATGCAGGGCTCGGAACCAAGAACTGTGAGATCATGACCTGAGCTGAAGTCCGTCACTTAACAGACTGAGACACCCAGGCGCCCCCATAACTTCCCATTTCTTAATGAGAAACTTACATGCGCTACCTCACAGACCTAAATAACCTAAGGAAACATAGTAGTTTAAAAAAAGACATTGGGGCACCTGGGTGGCTCAGTCGGTTAAGCGTCCGACCTCGACTCAGGTCATGATCTCGCGGTTCGTGGGTTTGAGCCCTGCATCGGGCTCTGTGTTGACAAGCAGCTCAGAGCCTGGAGCATGTTTTAGATTCTGTGACTCCCTCTCTCTCTGACCCTCCCCTGCTCACGCTCTCTTTCTATCTCTCAGAAATAAATAAAACATTTTTTAAAAATTAAAAATAAAATTAAAAAAGACAATGGTTCTTGTTTTAAGGGGGAAAAGCTCTATCCTACGATTCTGAAAGGGAAGAGTAATGTAAAAATCATTAGATTCAGATTATTTGGTCCACATGGGAAACTGTAGGATCCAGAAAGGCCACATGACTTAACCAAAGTCCCACAGCCCCTTAATGGTGTAGCTGGTACTCATATCCTCATATTTTGCCAACTACCGATAGCTGAGTTTGAGCATATCTTAATTAAATTGAAAATGACATGTAACTAACAGGGTAGATCACTGGCATGCAAGACAGCTGAAAAACACAGGTCCCTCAGTGGCTTCTCAGTTCCTCTTCCACCTAGTAATTTTTCACTCAGTGATCAAATAAGACTATTAGTTGTGGTTGTATCAGGAGCTCTGCTCCGGCTTCACACCCTCCCTCTGGACTCCTTGAGAAATGAGACAGCATGCCGGGTGGACTGTGGAGAGTGGGAAACCCTCAAGGCTTTTTAAGACTGTAAAAATTGATTTTTTAGATATAAATGACTTTGGTAAGAGTAATACTATTTTATATATTACATATAGTCACAACTTGGAGTCTCCTTTGTCACTAATAATGTTTATTTCTGATGCTCTTTTTAGACAACGGTGTGAAAAATATGTTATCATTCTATTTTCTTTATCCTTTCTCTGTACTTCTGTTGGTTTTAGTATATTCCTTTTACCATGATTTTTTAAAAAAATTTCTAATGTAATGCCACTGGTATTTTAATGTTACATATCAGCCTATAATTATAGTCCCTTTTGTAAAATTTATTTTATTTTATTTTGAGATAGAGAGCCAGCAGGAAAAGGGGTGGGGGAGGGTGCAGAGGATCCAAAGTGGGGTCTTCACTGACAGCAGACAACCCAATGTGGGACTCGAACTCACAATCTGTGAGATCATAACCTGGGCCAAAGTTGGATGCTCAACTGACTGAGCCACCCAGGTGTCCTTATACTCCCTTTTTCTTATCTTAGAATTGTTTTTGCCAGTGCTCATCATATTTCCTCTGTATAATTCAGTTAGAGTTTTTATTAATTCATAATGATTTGGATGAGAGATTCTGGTTAACAGAAAATACATATTCCTGTTAATAGGATACCATGTATTTATTAAATCAATATTCTAAGGTTATCAATTCTCAAATAACTCAAATTAAGCATACCTAGCTACTTAATGCTCATTAATTTATTGTTTAAATCAGAAATCACTTATGTGGATCAAGCAGTGATCTAGATACTGGGAAAATGACAATGTCATAACTTTGCTTCTCAAGTTTATGGTCTACTTGGGGTGCTAGACAGATATCATACAATATGGCAAGTATCATGTGATGAAGGGTAAGAACATCACACTTACAGTACCTTTAGACAAGCCTATATCCCAGCCTTTGGAAATCAGGGATGCAGGCAAATCTTATGAAATATAATTTCATCTTAGGACTGATGGATGTGGGGGGAAGGGGGGATGGGCATGGAGGAGGACACTTGTGGGGCTGAGCACTGGGTCTTATGTGGATACTAATTTGACAATAAGCTATTTGTAAAAAAAAAAAAAATATATATATATATATATATATATATATATATATAATTTCATCTTGAATGGTTCAGAGGTCACTTTGGGGTCTAATAATACTTTAGATTTGTTATTAGAAACAGTTGTCACTCCGCTATAGATTTATAAAGATGTTGGCCAAGTTTTAGGTGGGACAATGATGCATATACCCTTTTGTCTATATAGATTGTGTTACAGATTTTCTGCTTCTACCTCACCTTTTGCCTCATTGTCAAACTGTACAGCCTTTGCTTCCATTTTGACCATTTATCACTGTATGACAGTCTTTGCTTTCTTCCTTCAAGTCTATGATTCTTTGAATCCTTTCATTAATCAACATCCATTTCATTTCTGCAGACACTGCTTATCAGTTTTAACCCCTTGTCTAAGCCTCCAACTTGTTCCTTTGTTACAAACAGCAACTCTGGCCAAGTAGAAATACATTTTATCTTTACTGAGTTCTTTCCCCCAGTGATTTTCCATTTCTAAGTACATAATGGCCCAGAGCTCTCTAACTCTTCATTGAGGATCTTAGAATGGCCATAAGTACATAATGGCCCAGAGCTCTCTAACTTGTCATTGAGGATCTTGGAATGGCAATAATTACTGTGTGTAGGAGCCCCATTTGGGAGTTTATGATTCAAGAGAAGGCTAAATGAAGTACCCAGATACAATTTTGGTAGCCAGAGTGCTAATGCAGATAAAGATGCCCAGAGGTCATGACTAAGGCAGGTCTTCAATGCCATGTGGCTGGGGAAACTCTCATTTCCTTCCTCACAGAGAAATTCCTTCCCTCCATGCTATACAGTATGACTCTCCATTCCCCTTAGAAAAGCCCTCATCCCCTGCCCACAAAGTTGGCTCTGTTCTGGCATTTTTATACATTTCCTCTTACACAAGCAATCCATGAGGACTTGGATTCTTCACTGTCTTTACTTGCCAACTCTGTGGACCCATCCCTAGATCCCCCAATTTTCAGTCTTCAACCCTACCCATAATCCCATGATGCATCTGCCACCCAACCAAAAGACTAATGGAATCCGCAACTGAAAATTAATTCTGTGGCTCTTGGGATTTCCTGAAATTGTTTTCTCTTTCTCTCTCTCTCTCTCTCTCTCTCTCTCTCTCTCTCTCGATGGATTAGTGGAAAGCTCTAATGTTCTATGAGAGAGGTTTCACCGAAAGAGTTTGCCACTCCAGAAACAAGCATGCTTATGTTTTTGTTGGCCTTTCCTAAAAGCACAATGCTAATATGTGATTTCCCAGAGTTAACATATTTGCAAACTGAATTACTGCCCACTCCAGCAGACTCCTACTGAAAGACGCAGATGCTGCTGGAATGAAGGAGAAAGATCATTGGAGAATGAGCTGAGCATGAGGGAGAGCCCCCAACTTCCAAACAGAGGTGCTGTCATTTACACCTTTCCCTCCATGGAGCTGACAGATCACTTAAGCTTACTACCATCTGTGAAGATGACATACTAGGGAAATGTTATCTCTCTCACAAGGGAGTTGTAACTAGCTTTTTAGCTGTATCTTGTGTCTGTACTAGGAGAAGAGATGACTTGTACACTCCAACTTCACTTCTCTTGTTTTACTGCAGAATTGTTGAAAGGAAAGAGGGCAAGAACAGAGGACCTCTCCCCTGATAAGTAGAGGTTACACAACTTTAACTTCATAACAGCTTTGAGCTCTAAGTTCCCAAAAATTAAACAGAGAGAGAGAAAGAAGGAGCATGAGGAGGGAAGGAGGGAGGGAGGGAGGGAGGAAGGAAGGAAGGAAGGAAGGAAGGAAGGAAGGAAGGAAGGAAGGAAGGAAGGAATTTAAAAAAACAGGCCTCTCCTTCCCAGTCTTCTTCTGGTCTTTTAGTAACCTGTACTGACACAAAATATATCATCTTCCAGCCACCAAAATATACTTTTCCCACCCTAGAAAATACAGCAAATGTACTTATAATTAATCAGTCCCTTTGATGTCTAATTATTGTGGCATAAACAGTAAATCTGAGTGTGGTAGATTGTGTTTCCAAGCTGGCAACAACGATATCCCCCATCCCGCCAGTAGCTTTGTTGAGACATAATTCACATACCATAAAATTTGCTTATTTAATGTATATAATCCAGTAGTTCTTAGTATATTCACAAGTTATGCAGCAACCAACCACAACTGATTTAAAACATTTTTATTACCCCCCTCAAAACTGCTTACTCAATTAACAGTTACTCTCCCCTTCCCCTCTACCTCTTCTATTTCACAGTCCTATATAACCACCTCCATTAGGAAAACCCTCATCCCCTGCTCATGAAGTTGGCTATGTTCAAGCATTTTTATACATTTTCTATTACATAGGCAATCCAAAGGGCAAAATTTCTGTCTATAGATTTCCATATTCTGGACATTTCATATAAATAGAATCATATAATGCATGTTCTTAGCGACTGACCTTTTACACTTAACATAATGTTTTAAAAGGTTATCCCTATTGTGGCATGCATCAATACTTCATTCCTTTTTATTTGCAAATAATATTCCACTGAATGGATATACCACTTGCTATCTATCCGCTAATGGACATAGGGTTGTTTCCACTCTTCTTGCTATTTGGAATAATGATACTCTGAACATTCCTGTGTAAGTTTTTGTGTGAACATGTTTTTATTTCTCTTTGGTGTATACCTAGGAGCAGAATTGCTGGGCTATGTGGTAACTCTAATGTTTAACCATTGGAGGAGCTACGAGACTGCTTTCCAAGGTGGATACACTATTTTACTTTCCCACCAGCAGTGCTTGAGGATTTCAGTTTCTCCACATCCTCTCCAACAGTTGTTTTTATCTGTCTTTTTCATTGTAACCATCCTACTGGGTGAGATGTTCTCTCACTGTGGTTTTCATTTGCATCTCCTTGACGGCTAATGATGTTGAGCTGCTTTCCATATGTTTATTGGCCATTTATATATATTCTTTGGAGAAATGTCTATTTACGTACTTTGCCTAATTTTTAATTGGGTTATTTTGGTTTTATTACTGACTTGTAAGATTCCTTATATATTCTAGATATGGATCATATATAATTAGGAAATATTTTCTCCTTCCACATGTTCTTTTGAATGTGATTTTGACATTTCTATTTCAGTGTGGGCTAACTCTTTGGCCCATTTGACCAAGCAAATGTGGCAGAAGTGACTCATAACTTCTGAGTCTTTATCTTATGGGATCTGTAGATTTTGCCTTCAAAATCTGAAGAGCTTCTTGAAATCTTGCTGCCAAGCTGTGAGAGAACCCAGGAGCCACATAGAGATGAGGCAATCCAAGGCTTCCGGCCAACAGCACTGAGTGACCTCTTGGTCAAAGCCAGAATGACTACCAGCCATGTGAGTGAGGCCATTTGGGGTCTTCTGCATAATCTAGCACCCCAGTCAATGTGACATGGAGCAGGAGAATTACACAGAGGAGCCCTGCCCAAATTTATGACTCAGAATAATGAGAAAATAAAATAGTGTTGTTTGTTTCATAATAATGGATAACTAAAACACTCAGAAAGTGATCGGTTCTGTCTGGTTTAGAAATAACATATTTACTGAAGAAACATATTATAGAAGAGATGATGTTCTTTGATCTTGAGTCTTGAATTTGGGGATTGGGCTCCTAAGTCTTGAATATTGTGGATGTGAGGTTTTTTGGGCAGTTAGGCAACAGTGATCTCAACTGCTCTATCACTTTAAACCAAATATCCTGAGACTTTTAGATACATCTAAAAGTGAAACATCCACCTTCAAAAAGGTATCAGGGTGCAGTTTGTGGAGCTGTGACTATGCTCAGCAACCTACCAGCTAATTAAGAAACCAAATCAAGAATCAGAGTGTTCCTCCATTAACTCTTGGGAGATAAAGGGGGAACCTACCAAAAATCAGGAATTTGTATGGAGTTTCAACTATTCTGATAGTCACTCAGGGACAAGTCACTTCATCTCCTTGGAACTCATCTTCTTCCTGAGCTTCTCGGAGTCCCAAGGGTGTGTGGAGGTGCTTCCATTACACTCCCAGCAGAGAAGGAGTGGTGAGAAAGGAGGATGAGTCCATGGTGGGCCTCCCTATCACCACCATCCCTTCAGGCAAAGCAGCTCTGTTTATTCCTGACTTAAATATTGGAATAAAGAAAGGAGTCATTAGTTCAAATTATTATTTTTTAAAAGATTGAGTGGGATAGACGGGTTGATAAATGGGTGGTTGTATGTGTGGATGGAAGGAGGAAGAATAATATCCTTTGAGAGACCACTTAATGGTATCCCTTCAACTAAAAAAAATTGAGTGTTACAAAAAGTGGCAGGTTGAGATTTATGAAGGGTGTGTTTCTCTTCTTTTCTGGTGGAAAAAGCTGGATGCATGAGTCTTTGGTTTATCATATATGAGAGATATTTGTCTCCAGAGAATTCATTAAATAGCAAGTGGAGAATAAATCTGGGTTCAGGTATAAAAAGAACTTCCTGGTCATGTGGGATATTAATCATTGGGATGGTTTGTAGATAATAAGCATTGTGTTTTCACCTCCTTAAAGATTATGAAGAATTAAGTATTAATCTTCCCACAATGGGTAGATGACATATATTTGAAGGTTATGTGTAGAGGGGACTTTCCCCACTTCTAACTTATTAAAACATCTCAGAAAACCATATATTGTCAGATAAACTCTTCACCAAAATGATCCTTACATTAAGTCTCCACCTGGATAGTGTTATTATGTAATTATTTAAAAGATACCAATTACACAAATATGATGTCCTCCTTCACCAAGAAAAATGTGTGACCATTCTGAATTAACTATGATGTCTATTTGAAAACAATAACTGTAATTACCTTTGACATTTTGGAACCTATCACAGAAAACAGCCAGATTCAATAGCAAACTTACATTTTTGCCTTTTTGTTCTATGAACAAAATGCTCTCCATCTCATTTCCACAGTATTGGAGACCAAAATCCTCCCATTCATGAACAAAAGCCCAGAAGCAGTAATAAGTATGGCATTCCAGCAGAGAATTTTGTAACTTCAAAGTGTCTCCCTTGTTGTTGTACGTCTATATCTTATGCATAAAGGAAAGAGAAGATTGTGTTATTCTTTTTATCATTAATCTTTCTGTTGAAACTAACATCACCAGTCATTTGTGAACACCAGCCTCCCTTCCTCATTGACTATCCTCTGCTTCCATATCACAAACAATTTTCAGTCACTAACTGATCGATGGCTCACCTAAATTTGGAAATTCAAGAGAAATTTGACCAATTTGCAAACTCTTCCCTGAAGTCTTTCATGAATTCGATATGACTTTACCAAATAAATACAATCAGGGTTATCCACACAAAAATGGCAGTGTTGCTTTTTTTTAATTTGAGCTTGGGTGACACACAAGGTTACATTAGTTTCAGGTATACAACATAGTGATTCAACTTCTCTATATGTTATGCTATGCTTACCACAAATGTACCTTGTCACTATACAGTGTTATTATAACATCATTGACTATGTTCCCTATCTTGTGCCTTTTATTCCCACGACTTACTCATTCTGAAACTGGAAGCCTGTATCTCCCAGCCCACTTCAGCCATTTTGCCAATCCCCCTCTCCTCAGCAACTATCTGGTTTGCTCTTTGTATTTATAGGCCTGATTCTGCTTTTTGTTTGTTTTGTTATATTTTTAGATTCCACATATGAGTGAAATCATATTATTTCATGATAATGAAATACCATTAAATCATGGTATTTGTCTTTCTTTGTCTCACTTATTTCACTTAGTGTAATATACCCTCTAGTTCCATCCATGTTGTGGCAAATGGCAAAAATCTCATCCTTTTATGGTTGTGTAGTATTCCATTATATATATGTTATAGATATCACATCTTCTTTGTCCATCCATCCATCAATGGACACTTGGGTTGCTTCCATATCTTGGCTGCTGTAAATAATGTGATAAATGTAGGGGTACATATATCTTTTTTAATTAGTAGTTTTATTTTCTGTGGATAAATATCCAGTAGTGGAATTATTGGATAATATAGTAGTTCCATTTTTAATTTTTTGAGGAACTGCTATACTGCTTTCCACAGTGGCTGCACTGGCTTGCATTTCCAATAATGCACAAAGGTTTCTTTTTCTCCACACCCTCACCGACCCTTGTTATTTTCTTGTCTTTTTGGGTCTAGCCATTCTGACAGGTGTGAGATGACATCACATTGTGGTTTTGATTTCATTTCCCTGATGGTTAGGGATGTTGAGCATCTTTTATTAGTAAGTTATTTTATTTTAATTCCAATATAGTTAACATGGATATGTTAGCTTCAGATGTACAATCTCAGGTGTGTTTTGATTGAATAATTCCATACATTACTCATTGCTTATCATGAGAAGTACACTCTTTAATTCCCATCACCTATTTCACTCATCCTCTCTGGCAATCATCAGTTTATTCTCTATAGTTAAGAATATGTTTCTTGGTTTCTCTGTCTTTTTTCCCCTTTGCTTGTTTGTTTTGTTTCTTAGTTCCACATTTGAGTGAAATCATATGACATTTATCTTTCTCTGTCTTATTTCAGTTAGCAGTATACTCTGTGGCTTCATCTATGTTGTTGCAAATGGCAAGATTTCATTCTTTTTATGGCTGAATATTATGTGTGTGTGTATATATACATATACATATACATATATATAGATATATATACACATATACATATATATAGATATATATACATATACATATATATATACACATATACATATATGTATACATATATATATGGTACATCTTCCATATAAATATAGTACATCTTCTTTATCCATTCATCTATTGATGGACACTTGGGCTGCTTCCATAATTTGGCTATGGTAAATAATGCTACAATAAACATAGGGGTGCATGTATCCATTTGAATTAGTGTTTTTGTATTCTTTGGGTAAATACCTGGTAGTGTGGTTACTAGATCATAAGGTAGTTCTATTTTTAATTTTCTGAGGAATCTCCATATTGTCTTCCACAGTGACTACACCAGTTTGCATATCCACCAGATGTTGTGCATATTTACATGTGTCTGTCAGAAGATGGTGATGTTTAAAATGTTCTCATGATGCTCTCATCATGAAACTTCTTCAAAGTTTCTGAAATAACACCCCAGCCAGCCAGCTGTCATCTTTCCTCCCATAGCCCTGCCAGAACCAGTTTGTCTGACAGGCCTTAATAAGCTCTGCTCTCATGCTTGGCATATACACTCAGTAAGAATAAACAATGCAGTGTACTATAGTTATTCCTTTTATATAAATCAGACAGTAATATTATGAGAAAAACATCCTCCAAGCCCATGTAATTTTTTCACTTTAATCAGAATATGTACTAGCTCCAGAGCTGAACATTTTAGACACAAGTGTCTGCTCCTTATGAGATTGCTTTTCAGAGAGGGTGATGTGTGTGACTTATTATCAAGCCCAAAGACACTTCATGGCAGGGCTCTGAGCATCAGACTTTCTGCCTCTAGAGTCCAGCTGTTCACAGTTACAAGTGTGAATATCAGAGGCAGAAAGTTTCAAACTTTCATTCTATTTTTTAGTTTCCCAAATAGGAACCTACAATAAGCTGGATTGCTCTGATTTGATTATATCCTTTCTTTGTTCTCTCACTTAAGCACACTTCACTTTTATGGACCTCTTTCCCTAGTGACTCGGAGTACCCAGTCTAATATATGAATCTGTGTAATTCAGGATTTTTGACATATGGATCCTGGATATTGTGAAGACACAAGGAGTTAAGATATTATAAAGTGCTGGTATGTCTTTGTTAGGGATATCCAAAAACAAAATTATTTAATGATAGAGCACACTTCCTCCTGCTTCTATAACCATATTATGGGGTGCATATTGTTATGATGATGGAAGGAACATCTCAGGAATTACTAGAAGATGTTGCACTATTGGACAGAGTTGAGGTGAGCAGACTTATCGACAAAATTAGGTGGCTTACTGGGTTGTTTTTCCAATGCAAAAACCTTCCTTTGTTTTGCTAGGCCCCCGTGAAGATATCATCCCTTTCATTACTTGTACTGAATGTCCCTCTCAGGGACAAACTGGGAAGAGTTTCAGCACATGGGACAGTTTCTTGCCTGCTATAGCCGCTCTGTGCTGGGAATTTGAGATTAGAACTCTGAATTTCTTGAGTCTCACCTTATGAAAGCATCAGAAAACTCCTAAAGGTGAGACGTCCTATAAATGTGATAATGTGTAAATGTCATGGGTCTTGGAATGCTTTCAGTGGGAAATCATACTTTTGAGAACATCAGAGAACTCAGAGGGGAGGAAGTATAAAGATGATGTATGTAGGGAAAGTTTCAGCCACATATCAAAGCTAAGATAGCAGAACTCAGACAAGGGGCTAAAACCTATTAAGCTAATGAACATGTATGTTCCTTAGGAACTTCCCACTCTTCATAAATCCATTCAGGCTGCTGTAAGAAAAATACCTGAGCCTGGGTGGCATAGACAGCAAGCATTTATTTCTCTTAGTTCTGGAAACTAGAAAGTCCAAGATCAAAGTCTGGCAGATTTTGTGGTCTGATGAGGACCCACTTCCTGGTTCATAGATGGCAGTGTTCTTGTTTTGTCCTCACATGGAGTAAGGGTCAAAGGAGCTTTTTGGTATCTCTTTTGTTAGGACACTAATGCTATTTATAAGGACTCTGCTCTCCTGACAATCATCTACCAAAGGACTCCACTTCCAAATACCAACACATTGGGGATTAGGTTTGAATATAAGAGTTTTGGAAGAACATACATGCAGTCTAGAGCAAGGGCTTACACTGGAAGGAGACTCTTGAAATGTAGATAGACAGCTTTTCAGCCATGAAGGGTAATTTTAGACTTTATTGGACATCAGGAAATTCTCTGAAGGAAGGAACTGTTGAAGGTAATGAATATAGGAAATAATATGTATAAATTCAACCCTCAGTAAACTTCCATTGTGGAGAAGCATGGAAAATAATGATAATATGAAAGGTTTTTGTCAAAAGACTGAATTTCACTAAGTAGAGAATGAAGAAAATCTAGAAAGAAAGAAATATGTGATAACTTCAGCCAAGAGCCACCCTTCTCTAGACAACAGAAAATGCGTTGAGTGGTGGAGACCTCAATGTATATCAACCATACGAAAAATCTTATGAAGATAATGGATTTGGGAAATTCCAACAGAAATCAATCTACAATAAATTACATGTGGTAGAATGTGGGTGTCGATGCTAAAATAAGTCCCATGAAAGACATTTTCATCCTTTTTATATTCTCTGCTGTCCCCTGTCTCTATACTGGAGATGGAAGTACCACCATGTAGAAGGAATTGGGGTCAAGAATTACTGTGCAGAAAAATCACCTACTCTAGCAGTCTGACTTTTGTGAGGAAGGAAAAAACATATTCTGTGCTGAGCTATTACAGGCTTGGGTCTACTTGTAACTCACATCTCCTAGGCATCCAGCTAACACAAGCTATGAATATGACCCTTTCAAAAGTTCCAAGTTGATATGTATCAGAAAAGCCACATGGGAGGAACTGATAATATCCTGAATGGCCAGTAGCTATTAACCATACTCTATTTTATTATTAGTTAAGTAAGTAATAGGATTTATTTCATGTTTCTTTATTATTTCATTATGTGCCTTTTGTAGTAATACAAGTGTTGAGGATATCTCAGCACTTCATTCCAGGAATCACGTGCTGTGAATTAGTCCCACCAATAGTGATATTAAATTGGATAATATTATTAAAAAAAAAAGAACTCCTAATTTCTAAAATTTGATCCATGATGAAACTTCCAGGTTATACTGCCTCCAAGGCAGATTCCAAAGAAAGCGCTTTTGCCTCATTATGTGGTATTATAGGCAGAGAGTTACTACTGAAAAATCAAACATTCTCATTCTGCGGCTGTCTGCTGCTCTTGCAATAAAGGAAATAAGGAAATAACTGTGACATGAATTATCCAAACCAGATGTCCACAATCCACTACAGGTTGTAAATGTATGACCCTTTTCATCCTGAATCATCAGAGTGGGTAGGGTTTCTACCACTGCTCTGGGTCAGGGAAGCTGTGCCCATAGGTATCTCCTGAATGCCTTGAATGGAAAAACTTAGAGTGCAGACAGCGGAAAAGTACAAAGCTTATGACAGTGAGAGCTGTTCTCTTGTCCTCTGAAAATCAGATACACATGCCCCACTCCTGTTCTCCATTAATGCTGGTAATTGTGCATGAGTATGGAGTCTTAGTGTGGGTGATGTTGTATTAGGTACATTACCGAGCAAGCCTTAAATAAAACGGTATTTTATTGTTGCAGCTTCTACCCTAGACAAAACCTTCCATAAATCACTTCCATATTCAGCTAAGATAAAGCACCAGAAATCAAAATACAGCACTGCCTTGGCATATATAATCTTCAGATACTGCATTAAATCAAGCTGTAGAATTTGACAAGCAACAAAAATGCTCAATGATTTTTTATCTGATGATATACCAAGGATCCTTTTATATTTACAAAATATTTCTTGGGGAGATATCAGTGATGATGTAAATAATATTTGCTTTGAGCCTGTGTTTGTTGAAATACTAAATTTAGTTAATAAATCTTCCCTTGTGGTCCCATCAGGTAAAATTTGCCAACAGTCTCACTGCATGTGCAGAATTGCTAAATTATTACAATGAGTAGCGGTGTTTTTTGATCATTGGAAAAAAAGTGGCAATGTGTGATGTGTGTTGGGGGTGAGGGAGGGTAGAAGTGCGGGAGGGAGAGAAAGAGAAATTTTCATATTACTGAGATACCCTAGAGCTAAATTTATACTTCTTTCGGTTAAAATAATAGGTATCATTTTCATAGGCTTTTTCTATGTAATTTTAACTAATGGTCAGTTACTTTTAAAGAAATTAAGAACTGACCCCAATTCTGCTCTCACTGATTAGTAACCTGCCTTTGGACATTTAGGCCATAATTTGGAGAGACTATCCCTTAAAGAGGAATGTTTCTTGATATCAGAAATGATGCAAGCTTCTCAAATCCAGAGGATTAATGACTGTTCTCAGCACTGGTCATTGACTTAAGATATGTTGGAAATACTCTTTGCCTAGGTGTCTGGGAATATTGCAAAATAAAATACCATCTTACCTTCTGTCAAGTAAGTTTGTGTTTTATTCCTTTAGTGTAATTGTGATACTGCCATTTAAGCAACTAAAAATATAGATGTTACAAGCTGACCACCAGAAAAGTCCATCTCCCCTTTACAGGGTCAATGTTCTCCCTTAAGTCTTCTGACATATCAGATCTGTCTCACTTACCACGCTTTGTATTCATAGCAGAATGCTGTTGAATTTTCTGACACTCATGTGTTTTCACATAGTGATAAAGACTGATAAGGGCTCAGCAGCTCCCTACTCATTGCACCTATGCAGATCTTCCAGAAGGTTAGCTTCTGGCTTGGACACTGTTCGTAGCTCTTCTTTACTCACCAGAATTTGTGGTCCCACAGTTCAAAATTATTTACTTTGTCTCTGAGGGTCAAATTATTTACTTTGTATCTGAGGGTCACAGCCCAGGTTGAATAACTTGCTGCTTTAGCAGTATTTATAGTGTAGGTAGTAGCACCTTAAGTCTTCCTCAAGAATTCTTCATGTGTCCTTCCCATCCCCACATGGGAGCTGGTTAGCATGCCTTCTGCTATCTGTCACTTGTACATTTCCAACCCCACAGAGCTCATTCTACTCCAAGCTTGGCTTCAGTGCTGATGGAGTGACTGTGTTCCAGCTCACCACTCGTGATTTAGACTTGCCAATTGATGCATAAAAGGTGTTGAGAAAATTATTTAAGAAGCTACTCACAGTAGCCAAAGCCAGTCTGTATCCCAGCCATATTGGCTCTTAAACATGGCCCCTTCTCTATAATCATTAGCTGATTCTTCATCTTGATGCAGTGTTGATGCCATATTGGATGGGCTTCACTTCTGCCCACTATTCTTAAGTAGGAAATGTATAAAATGGACCATGTGCATTTTTTAATGTCACAAATGCCTCATGAATATGGACACCTCTTTGTGCATTTTTCTTCTCTTGCAGCCATTGTCAACACATCATATTGTTTTGACATCATTTTTCAAAGAATTGACAAAGAACTCAAGGTTCCAACTGTCCCTAGTCATTCGGTTAGCTCTGACCAAGAAAGAAGCCTCCAATGAACGTAGAACCAGGTCCCTTAAGAAGACACAGAAGAGAAATAAATGACAGAGTCCCTGCTTTGGAGGAGTTTCTGGTTTACTGTCAGAGTCTCAACAGACTTATGAAGAAGATTTCAAATATTTGAAATGCATATTTTATATTGCACTAGTACACCAGGGCCACAGAACAGCCAAGGGCAATTGCAGGACAAATGAGCAAAATCATATGTGTTAAGGTTCATCCAGAAAGGTTTTTTTTTAGAGAAAATGAATAGTAATCAAGATTTATAAGGTATTAGGACTGACTTAGAGGAGGAAAATAAGCATTCGCTAAGGGGATAATCACACGCCAAAAAAAAGGCATGGATGGTTATGAGAATATAGGTCACCTTGTGGGGGGCAGCATGCAGAATTGGCTGGAGTAAAGAATGCTGTCAGTAGAAAAATGAAAACTAAATTTCTGAGTTGGTAGAGTGAGAGAGAGACCATCAGTGAGAGGCCTGGAACACCATGTGCAGAAGTTGCATCCAGTATCTCAGCACCAGACGATTCAAGGCATGAGGACAGTGCCATTGCTTCGTGTGCATTTGCCAGGTGTTGTGGAGATATTGACTTACCTGATCTTTTCAAGTTGGAGCCAGTTCTTTCGCAAGGCCCTTGTATAACACTCATGGTCCAATTAGGAGAGAAAAAACAAATAGTAACTTGACTAGGACAATTGAATATAAAGAATGATTATTTATAGCAGGAGGTTGGAGCAACAGGAAATTGGCCATAGTAAAGAACTCTAAAGAAGATAAGATTATAAGGAGCAGTCACTACCCTTAGAGCTTAGACAAAGTATCCAAGGAAGAGCCTCCCCACCTCCCAACCTCAGGATTAAAATCCAGATCTTGTTGGAGAGGGAAGAACTGTTACTCACTAAATGGCAGAGAAGTCACTGTGGTGTAGTGATGGTAGAACCTGCTGGAATCTGCCCTTGGGTACCAGGAAAAGCTATTCATTAGGAAGTGTCTTATCTCCCGTGACCACACTTAACCCGTTAGCTGACAAAGGAAAGTATTTAAAATGTCCATCTCATTTTTTGCAGAGAAGGCAATGAAGAATGAATTTGCAGCAGAAGTAATAAGTTGATCACTGTAACACCTTAACTTCTCATTTCCTGAAAATTTACCAATGTCCTCTCATATTTCAAGAGGTTGCTGCGGTGGAGGTCAAAGAGGTTGTTTCCTGCTTTCTCCTCTAGGGTTTTGAGGGTTTCCTGTCTCACATTCAGATCCTTTATCCATTTTGAGTTTATTTTTGTGTATGGTGTGAGAAATTGATCTAGTTTCATTCTTCTGCATGTTGCTGTTCAGTTCTCCCAACACCATCTGTTAAAGACGCTGTCTTTTTTCCATTGGATATTCTTTCCTGCTGTGTCAGATATCAGTTGGCTGTATACTTTTGGGTCCACTTCTGAGATCTCAATTCTGTTCCATTGGTCTATGTGTCTGTTTTTGTGCCAATACCATACTGTCTTGATGATGACAGCTGTGTAGTAGAGGTTAAAGTCTGAGATGGTGATACCTCCCGTTTTGGTTTTATTTTTCAGTATTACTTTGGCTATTCAGGGTCTTTTGTGGTTCCATACAAATTTTAGGAAAGTTTGTTCTAGTTTTGAGAAGTATGCTGGTGCAATTTTGATTGGAATTGCATTGAATGTGTAGATAGCTTTGGGTAGTAATGACATCTTAACTATATTTATTCTTCCTATCCATGAGCATGGAATGATTTTCCATTTCTTTGTATCTTCTTCAATTTCCTTCATAAGTTTTCTGTAGTTTTCATCATACATATCTTTTGTATCCTTGGTTAGGTTTATTCCTAGGTATTTTATGGTTTTTTGTGCAATTGTGAATGGAATCAGCTTCTTGATTTCTCTTTCTGTTGCTTCATTGTTGGTGTATAAAAATGCAACCGATTTCTTTGACCTCCACCGCAGCAACTTCTTACTTGACACATCCCCAAAAGCAAGGAAATCAAGAGCAAAAATAAACTATTGGGGCCTCATCAAGATTAAAAGCTTCTGCACAGCCAAGGAAACAACCCAGAAAACTAACGGGCAACCAACGGAACGGGAAAAGATAGTTGCAAATGACATATCAGATAAAGGGTTGATATCCAGAATCTATAAGGAACTCACCAAACTTCACACCCAAAGAACAAACAACCCAGTGAAGAAATGGGCAGAAGATATGAACAGACACTTCTCCAAAGAGGACATCCAGATGGCAACAGACACATGAAATGATGCTCAGCATCCCTCCTCATCAGGGAAATACAAATCAAAACCACACTGAGATACCACCTCACACCAGTCAGAGTGGCTAAAATGAGCGAATCAGAGAACTCTAGACGCTGGCGAGGATGTGGCAACACAGGCACCATCCTACACTGTTGGTGGGAATGTAAACTGGTACAGCCCCTCTGGAAAACAGTGTGGAGGTTCCTCAGGAAACTAACAGTAGAACTCCCCTATGACCCAACAATAGCACTGCTAGGAATTTACCCAAGGGATACAGAAATGCTGAGGCATAGGAGCACATGTACCCCAATGTTCATAGCAGCACTCTCCACAATAGCTAAAACATGGAAAGAGCCTAAGTGTCCATCAACAGATGAATGGATCAAGAAGATGTGGTTTATCTATACCATGGAATACTACATGGCAATGAGAAACAATGAAATCTGGCCATGTGTAGCAACATGGATGGACCTTGAGGGTGTTATGCTGAGCGAAATAAGTCAGGCAGAGAAGGACAAATATCATATGTGTGCACGTATAGGAGGACTAGGAGGAACTTAACAGAGGACCAAGGGGGAGAAGAAGGGCGGAAATGGTGGGGGAAAGGGAGAGAGGCAAACCATGAGAGACTCTTGAATGCTGACAAAAACTGAGAACTGATGGATGTGGGAGAGAGGGGGGATGGGCATGGAGGAGGACACTTGTGGGGATGAGCACTGAGTGTTATGTGGAAACTAATTTGACAATAAACTATTTGTAAAAAAAAAAAAAAATGCAACCGATTTCTGTACGTTGATTTTGCACCCTGCAACTTGGCTGAATTCTTGGATCAGTTCCAGTAGGCTTCTGGTGGAGTCTGTTGGGTTTTCTATGTAGAGTATCATGTCATCTGCAAAAAGTGATAGTTTGACTTACTCTTTGCCAATTCTGATGCCTTTGATTTCCTTTTGTTGTCTGATGGCTGATGCTAGGACTTCCAGCACTATGTTAAACAACATAGTGAGAGTCGACATCCCTGTCGTGTTCCTGATCTCAGGGGTAAAGCTCTCAGTTTTTCCCCGTTGAGGATGATGTTAGCTGAAGGCTTCTCATAGATGGCTTTTATGATGTTTAAGTAAGTTCCTTCTATCCCAACTTTCTCTAGAGTCTTTATTAAGAAGGGATGCTGTATTTTGTCAAATGCTTTTTCTGCATCTATCGACAGGATCATATGGTTTTTATCTTTTCTTTTGTTGATGTAATGTATCACATTGATTGATTTGCAAATGTTGAACCAGCCCTGTAACCCAGGAATGAATCCCACTTGATCTTGGTGGATAATTCTTTTTATGTGCTGTTGAATTCGATTTGCAAGGATCTTGTTGAGAATTTTTGCATCCGTATTCATCAAGGATATTGGCCTGTAGTTCTCTTTTTTTGCTGAGTCTCTGTATGGCTTGGGAATCAAAGTGATTCTGGCTTCCTAAAATGAGTCTGGGAGTTTTCCTTCGATTTCTATTTTTTGGAATAGCTTGAGAAGAATGGGTATTCTGTTTTAAAAGTCTCGTAGAATTCACCGGGGAAGCCATCTGGTCCTGGGCTCTTATTTGTTGGGAGATTTTTGATCACTGATTCGATTTCCTCACTAGTTATGGGTCTGTTCAGATTTCCTACCTCTTCCCATGTGAATTTTGGTAGTGGGTGTGCGTTTAGGAATTTGTCCATTTCTTCTAAGTTGTCCAATCCTTATGATCTCCTTTAACCTTAATCACCTCCTCATAGGTCTTGTTTTCAAATGTAGTCACACAGGGGGTTAGGGCTTCAACAAAGGGGGTTCTGGGGGAGGAGGAAAACAGTCCAGTCCATAAGACTATGTCTTCAGGACTAACCTAACCTAAAGTATTAGCGGCAGAGTGCCAGGTATTATGCTAAAACCTTTAGCATATGTATTCACTTAATCCTTACTAGGACTTAAAATTTAGTAAAAACATAGGTAATTTAAGGTCTAAGAGGTTAAGTAAATTGGCCAAGACGAGAAAGCTAGAAGACTCAGAGCTCAGATTTTTTTAAAGTTTATTTATTTATTGAGAGAGAGTGGGGAGGGGCAGAGTGAAAGGGAGAGAGAGAATCCCAAGCGGGCTCTGAGCTGTCATCACAGAACTCAGTGTGGGGCTTGATCCCATGAACCATGAGATCCTGACCTGAGCTGAAACCAAGGGTTGGACATTTAACCTGCTGAGCTACCCAGGTGCCCCTCAGAGTTCAGATTTAAGCTCAGCTCCTTCCAACCCCAGAGCTTGTGTCCTTTCCAGTTATACCATATTGGATTGTCTACATATTATGAGCAAACAACTTGTTACACTAACATTTTATTCAATAAGTTGAATAGCTGTTTTGACACATGGATACAGGTTATTTGAAGAATTGTGCCCTTGTCTTTTTAACCCTATAAACTATGACCCTTCTCTCAAAACACACACCCGTGTATGCGCACATACACGCACGCACACACACACACAAAGACAACAGAAAGAACAAAAGCAGAAGTAAAAACTTTATCTTGAATTAAACAAAGAGGCAAATACCATCCTGAATCACAAAAAGAGAAAACAAATAGAAGAATGGTAAATGAGTTATCCAAGAAGAGTAAAGTTGATCCTCTGTACCACACACAAGGGGAGGAAGGAAGATGACAAATAAACCAAGGGCCTCTTCTGTGGGAGTCTTGAAAAATCTTAGAAATGAGAGACAGTGAGCACCACAGGAGGAAAAAGAGCTGTGGCTGAAAAGAGGAGTGTATTTAAAAGTCTCTATAAGGAGTAGATAGAACACCTCAGAATTTTACCTCCACCCCATGTAAGTAAGAGACAAATCTTCCCCCACCTCCATAGAAAATAGAAGTTCATGCTCTGAAAAAAATGAATCAGATAAGTTCTTGATCAAGGACATCAGGCACCAAGGAGAAATAGGTTCTACACTTAAAAGGGGGGGATTAAAGTCAGTCTCATAGAGAACAGTGAGACTCTTAAACAGTCTTCTCTCCTGGCCCTGGCTCTAGCATACTGACATCCAGAGTCACATCTCCTAAGCAGAAGATTGTAGGATCCTTCTCTGAAGAAATTGAACCACACTAAGAATTATAGACACTGAAATGTGGACATCCCTCCTCCCCCACAAATGCCAGCTGGCCATTCTATTTCCCTATAGTAAATCCTTTTAGTATACCAGCCCTGCCTATACCCAGAGAATCCAAGAATCTTTTTTGGTGCCTCACTCTTAAACATAAATGGATACAAAAGGACCATGTGCCATTTGAATAAGGTTTCCAACCTGAAATACAGAGACCAAAACAAATGAGCAGAAAAACAGAGCACAGGGAAAACAGAGACACTATCAAACAGAACAGAATCAAATGTCAAAGAAACTATAATTAAAATGCTCAGAAAGCTAAGGGAAGAAACACAAAACAAGAATAAGATACTCTGGGGGAAGAAGGGCAATTAAAGACTAAGGAAAAACACTTGGAAATTTAAAATAGTAGCCAAATCATATCTTTAATGGAAGGATTTCCCAGAATGTAGAATAAAAGAAACAGACAATAGGGAGGGAGAAAAGGTAAGAAAGAGAGAAAATACAGTAAGAAAGAATTTTTAAAAGAAATGGAACATAATTTCCTAAGATGATATTAATTTCCAGTTTGAAAAGACTACCGAGTACTCAGACAATGAATGAAACAGAGATATACTCTCAGGCACATCATAATGAAATTTCATAACACCAGAGAGAAAGAGAAAATGCCCAAAAGCTCCTGGAGAGAACAAATGCACAAAATGTAAAGGAAAAGGAATATAATGGTATTGGGCCACTCAACAGAAACATTGGAAACAGGAAGACAATAGAGCGATGCCCTCAAGATACTCAGATCTGCAACTGAGAATTCTATATCCAGCCAGACTATCATGTAAATGGGAAGGTAGAAAGGACATTTTCAGACATGCAAGTACCCAGAAAACTTCTGTCTGCACCACAGCTCAAGAAGTTCCTGGGGCACCTGGGTGGCTCAGTCAGTTAAGAGTCTGACTTCGGCACAGGTCATGATCTTGTGGTTTGTGGGTTTGAGTCCCGCTTCAGGCTCTGAGTTGACAGACAAACACTGAATATGTATAGACCTAACCAAAGCTGAAGCATAGTTATATTGGGAACAAGGTAAGAATATTCACCTATGATAAAGGAAGTTCAGCCTTTTTTTCAGTAGTCAGTGTCTAAAGCAGACATGTTAAGAGGTAGTAGTATATATATATTGACAGAATATGGAAGTCAATGCCAGAAGAAATAGCTCAGAGTTGAAAGGGGTTACCTCTGAGGGAAGAGGAAAAGATAAGATAGGATATAAGAGATTGATATATTTAAAAAAAATTTTTAGGTTTATTTATTTTGAGAGAGAAAGAGAATGGGGGAAGAGCTGAAAGGGACAGATAGAGGGAGACAGGGAATCCCAAGTAGGCTCCATGCTATCAGCCCGGAGTCTGACATACGGCGTGATCTCACGAACTGTGAGATCATGACCTGAGCAGAAATCAAGAGTCAGATTCTCTACTGACAGACACCCAGGCTTCCTGAGACTGATCTTTTTAAATATAAGACTTGCAGCACTGTTTGACTTTTAAAATATTTGTACATGTAATATTTTTATTAAAGTAATATTTTGTTACTTTTTTTGAAAAGTGGATACAAATCCTCACTGTATTCTGGGCAGTATTTTGGAGCAGGAGGGAAAGTTTTAAAAGCAATTCAGTGAAAATTATCTTTTGGCTCTTGGAAGGAAACCAAAAGCCTTACACATCAGGGATTAATATTTACTTATCTATATGCCAGATTCATGTGGGTTGATATAAATCCATTGACATCAAAATAATTACTCAACTGTACATTTGGAAATGCAGTTGAGTTTTCAGAACTCCTTCATGATTCTATGACCTTTTTGCAGTTGTAAGGTGTTGGGGAAAATATTTTAGATTATGGACAGATGAATAGCCAAATGAATCTCATTTAGAGTATCCAGTACCAACATCAGTTACAGAATCTGTTCTCTCCCCCTCTCTAGGATAGCTGGAAAGATTGCCACCAATACATGACACAGACATGTCTATAGAACCAAAGTTCTTGAAGATTATGCATTTTTAGAAGCAGTATACATGAATTCCAAAAAAAGATATGTCCTTTTTCCCCAAACACGGAAACTTTGAACAATGAGGCATATAATAATTAACTCTTGATTGCTTCTGCTCATGAAGGGAATTGCACAAATAATCTGAAACGCTGAATGAAAACTATGTTTGGTTTTGGACCATATGCCATTGTTTTAGAAGTATATTTCCCCCTTACATCATGCTTCCTCAGGCTGACTCATATTAAAGACAGGTATGCTTCTCCCAAGTGAACACATGCCTTGGGTTGGGGAGCAAGAAGAAGAAGGTGAGCTAGGCTGAAAGCACAACAGAAAATAAAGAAGCGTATATTGACTGTGTTTTGATATCACATTATTTCCTAGACAGTCTATCTCCCTTCCCAGTGGGATACCAAGCAACTTGAGAAGAATCCAAAGTAATAAAAGTTTGAATGTCAAAATATACTAGGCGTTCCTTCTGATCACCAGCAGTGCCCAAGATAAAGAGCTGGCACTATCGGACTTTAGACCATCAGACTGGGAATGAAATCGGAGTCAGGAGTAACTTCACTTGATTAGGACCATGCAACTCCTTCCTGCATGCACGGAGAGTATCAGATACTCAGTAAATTACGTAGAGAGGATATGTGCGTGAGCTCCTTGTGTCATCAGAGGAACTGGTCTATCACTTACAGAATAATTCTCTCCCAGCCTTCATTTGTTCCATTTTCTTAATTAAAAAATTTTTTTTACATTTTTATTTATTTTTTGAGCGATAGAGTGAGACAGAGCATGAGCAGGAGGGTCAGAGAGGGAAGGAGACACAGAATCTGAAGCAGGCTCCAGGCTCTGAGCAAGCATTCAGCACAGAGCCCAACACGGGACTCAAACCTACCAACCATGAGATCATGACCTGAGCCAAAGTCAGACGCTTGACCAACTGAGCCACTCAGGCACCTCCATTTATTCCATTTTCATTTGAGGTAAACTTGCAACTCAGAACTGAGTTCTTCCGGGGAGAGGGTAGTATACAGGTAGATATTTGTTCGCAGTTTCCTTTAAGTAAAATATGACAAAGTTTCTCTGGTGGCTAAAAACTCTTTTTTGCTGCTGTGCTCTAGCCTGTGATTTCAGCGACAAATTCCTTTTTTTTTTTTAATATAATTTATTGTCAAGTTAGCTAACATACAGTATATACAATATGCTCTTGGCTTCCGGAGTACATTGCCCTGACTTATCACTTACGTATAACACCCAGTGCCCATCCCAACAGTGCCCCCCTCAGTGCCCATCACCCATTTTCTCCTCACCATTCCCCGTGCCATCAACCCTCAGTTTGTTCTTCATATTTAAGAGTCTCTTATGGTTTGCCACCCTCTCTGTTTATAACTATTTTTTCTCCCTTCCCTTCCTCCATGGTCTTCTTTTAAGTTTCTCATATTTCACATACGAGAGAAAGTGACAAATTCCTTCTTAAAGTTAATGGGGAAAGCTTTATACGAAAAGACAAATGAGAGAGATTATAAAATTCCATGTTAAAATATTTACATCCACATCCTCAGATTTGTTTTTTTCATACCTTTTTTTAAATATCACACTTCTATCTTCATTGATATGTAATTGGCATATACCCCTGTGTATATCAGAACTTTCTTTTATTATTTACATAGAAAAAAAGACTTCCTTGTGAATGTGATGGGTTTCTGTTGTCTACACCTCATTATATTATCCATTGTTTTTGAAGTAATACATAAATGATGAAAAGCAGCCCAAGTTTTATAACCAGACATAACAAAATGCATATTAAAAGTAATAAATCTTTTGGTTACTGCTCTTAAATTCCTCAGGAGCAATAGTTAAAATGCTTCACACTGAGATTTTCTACAGGCCCATAACTGACAAGTTTCATAAATTGGTTTATTTTCCATTCCTCCCCTGGAGTAATCTGGTTGCTCTAGAATAAACATGGTAGAGAATAAACATAAGAAAGAATGTTTCCAACTAAACATTTCTCTTTGACTCCCCTTTCAATTTTCAGAGCCTTGTACCTCTCACATTTACAGAACAATGCCTATCACTTGGGAAGTTTCTCTCTTTGTCCTTGTCAGCCACAGGTAGAGGGTGTTTTTTTACCCCTTCCATGTGGAAATAAGGCCACTTTTAATCCCCCTCCCACATTCTTTCCCATAACCGGGCCCCACAGTGCACGCAGGGCATGAGGAGAGGGTTGGAGGACATCACGCTCCCATCTGCCTCCAGAGCTGATCATCAGACATCTGGTGCAAGTCTCAGCTCTGAAGGTTTGCCCTTCACCAGGCACTTGGAATATTCGAAGATGATCAGACTGTAACCCTCTGCCTATGGAGCTGTTGTTATTAAAATCTTGTAATATACAGTGAATCTTCTCCTTAGTTTTCTCTGGTTTTACAAAACTCAAGGTTGACTCCCTCTTTAGTCTGACTTCGGGTATATTTATTTAGTCAAGGGTTTTTAAAGTTCATTTACTTATTATCTCTTTTGTTTTAGATATTTTTCAAATAAATTCAATGTAGTCTCTATTTCTGCAGAGTACGGCATGAACGCCTGTCAGAATCTGAGGTCTAAACTTGGGATAAAATTGACTTATCAGGGATGCATTTCTCCTGCACATCTCTTGTTTTGGGGGAGTCTTGACTTTTTCACTTGGCTGTCTGCAGGCGGGCAGCTCCTCTGGCCTCATTTCCTTTTGACCCCTTCTCTCCCAAGTTCCCCAGGCAGGAAATTAAAAGGGAAAATAGTAAATAAAACCTTTGGAGCCTTCCTGTAAGAACCCTGCAGACTTCGGGGCGCCTGGGTGGCTTAATCGGTTAAGCCTCCGACTTTCGCTTAGGTCATGATCTCGCGGTTCATGGATTCGAGCCCCGGTGTCGGGCTCTGTGCTGACTGCCAGCTCAGAGCCTGGAGCCCATTTCAGAGTCTGTGTCTCCCTCTCTCTCTGGCCCTCCCCTGCTCACACTGTCTCTCTCTCTCTCTCCTAGAAATAAATAAAAATATTAAAAAAAAAAAAAAAAGAACCCTGCAGACTTCATAAGTCTCATATATCTTACTTTTTAAATGAAGGCAACAATAGTACCTAACTCACATAGCTTTTCTTACGATTAAGATCATCTATAAGTTATTGTTGTTCAAGGGGCTCCTGGGTGGCTCTGTCAGTTAAGCATCCGACTTCGGCTCACTTCATGATCTCACGGTTCGTGGGTTCGAGCCCCGAGTCAGCTCAGAGCCTGGAACCTGCTTCGGAGTCTGTGTCTCCCTCTCTCTCTGCCCCTCTCCTGCTCATGCTCTGTCTCTCTATCAAAAATAAATAAAATATTTAAAAAATTTTTTTAAAAAACTTATGGTTCTTACTTTTTTTTTTTTACAAATAGTTTATTGTCAAATTAGTTTCCACATAACACCCAGTGCTCATCCCCACAAGTGTCCTCCTCCATGCCCACCCCTCCTCCCCCACATCCACCAGTCCTCAGTTTTTGTCAGCATTCAAGAGTCTCTCATGGTTTGCCTCTCTCCCTTTCCCCCACCATTTCCGCCCTTCTTCTCCCCCTTGGTCCTCCGTCAAGTTCCTCCTAATCCTCCTATACGTGCACACATATGATATTTGTCCTTCTCTGCCTGACTTATTTCGCTCAGCATAACACCCTCAAGGTCCATCCACGTTGCTACACATGGCCAGATTTCATTGTTTCTCATTGCCATGTAGTATTCCATGGTATAGATAAACCACATCTTCTTGATCCATTCATCTGTTGATGGACACTTAGGCTCTTTCCATGTTTTAGCTATTGTGGAGAGTGCTGCTATGAACATTGGGGTACATGTGCTCCTATGCCTCAGCATTTCTGTATCCCTTGGGTAAATTCCTAGCAGTGCTATTGCTGGGTCCTAGGGGAGTTCTATTGTTAGTTTCCTGAGGAACCTCCACACTGTTTTCCAGAGGGGCTGTACCAGTTTACATTCCCACCAACAGTGTAGGAGGGTGCCCGTTTCTCCACATCCTCGCCAGCATCTAGAGTTCTCTGATTGGCTCATTTTAGCCACTCTGACTGGCGTGAGGTGGTATCTCAGTGTGGTTTTGATTTGTATTTCCCTGATGAGGAGGGATGCTGAGCATCGTTTCATGTGTCTGTTGGCCATCTGGATGTCCTCTTTGGAGAAGTGTCTGTTCATATCTCCTGCCCATTTCTTCACTGGGTTGTTTGTTTTTCGGGCGTGTAGTTTGGTGAGTTCCTTGTAGATTCTGGATATCAATATGGTTCTTACTCTTAACTGCTACTACAGGATCTGTTATACATATGATTATATACAGTGTGTGTACACCATATATGTTATGATTCTTATGGATTTCCTTGAAAGATTTCTAGAAGTGTTTACATTTATCTTGTGCTCTCCAGGATAAAGCTAGAACAGTAGGAGAAATCAAGTGCCCTATGGAGAGGTATAGGTCAGTAGCATTTACACCTGCTTGCATAATGGAATCACCTGGAGAGCTTTACAGATTATTGATGCCTGGAAACCTCTTCCCCTCCCTGCAAAGTTATGAAATTATTTGGTTTGGGATCCAGCCTGGCATTTTAAAAGCCCCCCAGATGATTTCAGCAGGCAGCCGAGGCTCAACATAACTGTTGTTTAAATTTAGACTCAAGCCCCCCTGAGCAAAATCTAGTACAGGGCTCTATTTCCAGTGTACAGCGTCTGAAAATGCCAGCACATAGCCCACTCACATAGGAGCTCCACTTTTTCTGGTAAGAACTGCAGGATATTTCTTGGGTGGCTGCTGAACCATGATCTTATCCACGAGAGACCCTGAGAAATCCATTAGTGCACTCGTATAAGCTAACATAGTTTGAATGCAAGCATCGTTAACGGATATCAACTACTAGTTCTTTGCTGAGTGTTACCTGTACTAGAAGACTGCAGCCAGTGATACAACATCTCCCGTTTTTGAATTTGACAGTAGTCAAAATAACTTGTCATTAAATTCACAGATTAGTCAAAATACTAATTATCAAGCTTTTCCTTTATCACCAGACAAATATTCCACTGACACAGTCATAAATTACAATTGCAGTTTCTGAGTCTTTCCATTAGACTCAAGACCTGTGTCTATGAGAATGATCAGTCCCATGGCTGCAGGTGCAAACTTCACGCATCTTCCACAGCCTCTCGCCCCGGGCCTTTGTTCAAGCACTAACCCAACTGGTGCCCAACCTTCCAGCACCATGAGCATTCTTTACTGACTTTCTTTAACCCAACGGTCCCCCAGGAGCTTTTTTGCACACTGCCTGTAACACAGCCACTAAAAATAGTGTTGGCCAATTATAAGCAAACTCACACACACACACACACACACACACACACCCATGGATTAATTAGCAGCACCCACACCTGCTCTTGGGAGAGCAACATCTAGAACTGGTGGTAACCAAATTAGGTTAGTAGCATTTTCTTGGTAGAAAGGCAACTGGATATCAGCCATTAGAACCCTGCTTGGAGCTGTAAGTGAGGCCGTGGGGCAGGCTTGCCTCCCTGCCTGTGCCTTCTGCTTCCCCTGGAGACATTCTTTTTTTTCCTGCCTTCTTTGTGTCTATCATGTATCACAGTGGCTTTCCAGCCCCGGATGAACATAAGAATCACCTGGAGCAACTTCTAAATTATAAGAGGCCCAAGCTTCATGCCAGATCAATTGGGGGGGGAAAAAACCTCTTGCTACTGGTGTTTCTTAAAAGCTCCCACATGGTTTTGATATATAGTGAGTGTTTCAAACTGCTGACCTGGCTCTCACCCCAAAACCTCTCCACAGTCCTCAGACCTTGTCTCTGCCCTGATCTCTCGATAAAAATGCTTCCACCAGAACAAAGAGGCACCACCCAGGCTTTTCAGTTGACTCTAGATTATCTAGATTCTCCCTACTGCTTTGCTTCTGTGGGACCAGCCCAAGCTTTGCGTCTTCCACACCAGCAGAGTAGCCTCAAACGCACTTTTTTACTTGGTTTGTTGGGGGGGGGGGTCACTTCTAATCAGGCTGCCAGTAGAAACAGCTCTCCATCATGATGCATTTGTCCAACTCTTGTTTTTTAAAAAACCGTGCTTTAACTTGATTTGCAGTGATGAATTGTGCCCAGCAGTCAAGCTCTTGGTTAGCTGGCTGTTCATTATTATTTTCAAAAAGGACAGCAAGGCACAAAAATGAATTAGAAGCAAAGCTGGAACAAGGGTGGATGGTGTGCATGTAATCCAGGCCTTAGTGAGCATTCAGAACAAGAACAGCAGCACAGAAGCATCCCTCGACCCCTGGACATTGGTTGGAGGCGAAGTATCCGAGAGTAGAAGTCCCAAAGGTAAGGAAGAGGCTTCTTTTCCAAAATGCTTGCTTTGAAAAATTTTATTTTAAAAAAAATTTGATTTATTTTAAAGAGAGAGTGAAAATGATAAAGCAGAGGGAAAGAGAGATCATTTTAAGCAGACTCCACACTCAGCACAGAGTCCATCATGGTGCTCCATCCCACAACCCCATGATCATGACCTGAGCCAAAATCAAGAGTCAGATGCTCAATCAACTGAGCCACCCAGGCAAACCTAAAAATTTCTTTTGTAACATGTTTTGTGAATTAATTTCATGCTATTTGAAGGTAAATGTTGTGTCCACACCTGAAAAATAGAATGAGACCTTTAGTTGAATAGAGAATAAATTCCAAAAGGCCCTCCTAATATGAAACAGTGTACTGGTGGCATAATTTCTGTGTTTGACTAAAATTCAGTAGTTGGAAACCGTTCTTTTTTCACATGGCCCCATCTCTCAAGATTTAAGTCAATTCCTAATAAGCAGTTCTCTAGGAGAATGTGCTACCTGATGTCCAGGTTCAGAGCACACTTCCTATCTGCCCAAGGGAAAGAAATAGGCCTCTCCTGGGCACCTGCTAGTTCCCACCAGGCCACCTCTTCCTCCTCAACTCCTCCCCCTGGTAAGCGTGGCAGCCCCAACCAAGGAAAGCCTGGGCCAGCTTTGAGAATGAGTGAGCTTCAACTTCCCCACTGTGTTTTGCAAAGCCAAGTCTGTGTTTGAGGCAGCGTAGCTCACAGAGGATCCCTCTGGCACTGGGTTTAAATCTTGACTTTCTCAGAACCAGGAACAGGCCATTTACTGAATGTACCTGTGCCCTGGTGTCCAGATTGATCAAATAGGATTGGCTTGTTGTGGGGATTGAATGAGAGTAAGCTTGGTAAGCATGCAGTTTATGTTTATAGTTGTTATTGTATATTTAAGAGCATTTTTTAATTTAGAAGTTTCTTTTAAGTTTTTTCCACATATAATTTTGGAATGAATATAAATCATTTGATACAGTAGCACTGACTGGCTATATTAACATATTTGGGTTGCGAGAAAAAAAAACCAACTCCAGCTTGCTTAAGCAGTCTGAATTATTATGAGGATACAAAAATGTTAATAGAATTCAAGGACAGGAATGCAGCCTGGAAAAGACCAGAGCCAGGGGCTACTCTGTGATTCTCATCTTTGCTTTTATCTTGTTCTCTGTATACCTGCTTCCTCCTTCTTTGCTAGACCAGCTTTATCTTCTCCTTAGTCTTTTGACAAAACCTAACTGCCAACAGATGAAGCCACCGAAGGAAATAAAGTTGGTCTCTCTCAATCCCAACCCTGAATTTCAGATCTCAAATTTCTAGTCCAGGCACTGAGGTCAGGGCAAAGCAATGTTTTATAAATGGCTGCTGAGAGCCTACCATTGTATGTGGGCCCTGGGCAAGGAAAGAGCTACAGAGAGTTGAGGAGAATCTTTAAGTAACTTGGAAGACACAGCTAATCTTCAGCTTAAATGATCATGGTTCATGTTGTGAACCAACTGTATTATAAGGAGAAAATATTTTCTATTGTGCATACAACCCCTTAGAACTTGAATTGCTGCAAAGCACGTTTGCATACCTCCACGGATGATCCAGAAATGTGGCTTGGAGAAATCTCCTGGAAGTACAGTTTTGCTAAATGATTCGAGATTGGATGAGGGGGGGGGGGTGGTGTCTGGGCTCAGTCAAACATCCTAATTCAGCTCAGGTAATGATCTTGCAGTTCGTGAGTTCGAGCCCTGCATTGGGCTGTTTGCTGACAGCTCAAAGCCTGGAGCCTGCTTTGGATTTTGTGTGTCCCTCCCCCCGCTCATGCTCGTTTGCTCTCTCTCTTCCTCCCTCTCTCTCTCTCTCTCAAAATGAATAAACATTAAAAGTGTTTTAAATGATTGGAGATGGGGAAGAATTTTATGTACTATTAAAATAAATATAATTATTTGTACAAATGACCGAGTTGTAGATGGGAACACTCAAACATAATAAAGATGTCACCTCTCCCTAAGTCAATATGTGAATTTAGCTCAATCATAATTAATAACGATATTAAGAGCCCCTCTCCCTTTTTTGAAGTAGATAAGGTCATTAGGTTGAAAATGAAAAACAGGCAAGCAAGAATAGTTAGGGAAACTCTGACAGTGAGTGGGAACTAGCCTCAACTAGATTTTGTAACATTATAAAGCCTTAGCAAGTGGAATGGTGTGGCACTGGTATGTAATCAGTTAGACCAATGTAACTAAGTAGAAAGTTCAGAAACAGAGCCCAGTACAGATGGGGTTTTGTGTGTGTGTGTGTGTGTGTGTGTGTGTGTGTGTGTGTGTATGCGTGAATCATATTTCAGTAAAGTATTACATTAGTTTCAGGTGTACAACATAGTGATTCTACAACTTTATGTTATTTATGCTACCACCTGTCACCACACAATGCTATTACAATATTATTGACTGTATTTTCTATGCTGTACCTTTCATCCCCATGACTTACACATTCCGTACCAGAAGCCTATACCTCCCATTCCCCTTGACCCATTTTGCCCCTCCTCCTAACCCCTTCTCTCTGACAACAATCAGTTCTCTATATTCATGGGTCTGTTTCTGCTTTTTGGCTCCTTTGTTTTGTTTTTTTAGATTCCACATATGAATGAATCATATGGTATTTGTACTTCTCTGTATTTCACTTAGCATTATACTCTCTAGATCTATCCATTTTGGTGCAAATGCAAGATCTCATTCCATTGTGTGTGGTGTGTGTATTCTTAAATTTTTTAATGTCTTATTTATTTTTGAAAGAGACAGACAGTGGAAGCGGGAGAGGAACAGGGAGAGAAGGAGGCACAGAATCTGAAGCAGACTCCAGGCCAGAGCCTGACGTGGGGCTCAGACCCACAAATTGTGAGATCACGAGCTGTGCCAAAGTTGGATGCTTCACCAACTGAGCCACCCAGGCGCCCCTATACACATGGTCTTCATGCAGTCATCTATGGATGGACATTTGGGTTGCTTCCATATCTTGGCTATTATAAATAATGCTGCAAAAAACATAGAGGTGCATATATCTTTTTGAGTTAGTGTTTTCATTTTCTTTGGTAAATACCCAGTAGTAGAATTATTGGATTGTATGGTATTCCCATTTTTAATTTTTTAGGAAACTTCCATACTGTTTTCCACAGTGGCTGTGCCAATTTACATTGCCACCACGTTAACATGTTGCTCATGCAACAGTGCATGTGAGTTCCATTTCTTCCACATCCTTGCTAACACTTCTTATTTCTTGTCTTTTTTATCCTGGCCATTCTCACTGTATGAGGTAATATCTTACTTTGGTTTTGACTTGCATTTCCCTGATGATGTGATGTAAAGCATGTTTTCATATATCTGTTGGCAATCTGTATGTCTAAAAAATGTTGTTCAGTTCTTCTGCCCATTTTTGAATCAGATTCTTTTTTTCTTTAGAGGATGAGTTGTATAAGTTCTTTATATAGTTTGGATATTAACCCCTTATTAGATAGATCACTTGCAAGTATCTTTTCCCATTCACTAGGTTGCCTTTTTCTTCTGTCAAGGATTTCTTTCACTGTGCAAAAGTTTTATTTTTATTTAGTCCCAATGGTTTATATTTTGTCTTTGGTTTCATTGCCTGAGGAGACATCTAGAAAAATGTTGCTAAGACTGATGTGTAAAAGAGTACTGCCTATGTTTTCTTCCATGACTTGTATGGTTTCAGGTCTCACATTTAGACCTTGAATCCACTTTGAGTTTATTTTTGTGGATGGTTTAAGGAAGTGGTCCAGTTTCATTCTCTTCCAGATAGTTGTCCAGTTTCCTCAGCACCATTTGTTGAAGAGACTGTCTTTTCCCCATTGTGCATTCCTGCCTAGTTTGTCATAGATTGATTCACCACATAACCATGGTTTATGTCTGGGCTCTCTATTCTGTTCCATTGATCTATATGTCTGTTTTGTGCCACTACCATACTGTTTTGATCACTGTAGCTTTCTAATACAGTTTGGAATCTGGGATGTGATACTTCCAGCTTTGTTCTTCCTCAAGACTGCTTTGGCTCTTCAGGGTCTTTTGTAGTTTCATAGGAATTTTAGGCTTATTTGTTCCAGTCCCGTGAAAAATATTATTGGTATTTTGGTAGGGATTGCATTGAATCTATAGATTTCGGGGGATAATGTGGACTTTAACAATATTAATTCTTCTAAACCATGTTCATGGAATATCTTTCCATTTGTTTCTGTCACCTTCAATTTAATTCATCATTGTTTTATAGTTTTCAGAATATAGGTCTTTAACCACCTTCGTTAACTTTATTCCTGGGTATTTTACTCTTTTTTGTACGTTGGAAATGGGATTGTTTTCTTAATTTCTCCTTCTGCTGCTTTCTTATTAGTGTATAGAAGCATAATAGATTTCTGTATATTAATTTGTATCCTGCAACTTTACTGAGTTCATTTATTACTTCCAGTAGTTTTTGGTGAACTCTTTAGGATTTTTTATTTTTTTTATTTTATTATTATTTTTTTTACAAATAGTTTATTGTGAAGTTGGTTTCCATATAACAACCAGTGCTCATCCCAACAAGTGCCCTCTTCCATGCCCATCAACCCCCTTCACTTCTCCCCCACCCCCATCAGCCCTCAGTTTGTTCTCAGTATTCAAGAGTCTCTCATGGTTTGCCTCCCTACCTCTCCCCAACTATTTTTTCCCCTTCTCCTCCCACATGGTCCTCTGTTAAGTTTCTCCTGATACACTTATAAGTGAAAAATATGGTAGCTGTCCTTCTCTGCCTGACTTATATCGCTCAGCATAACACCCTCGAGTTCTATCCACATTGCTACAAATGGCCAGATTTCATTCTTTCTCATTGCCATGTAGTATTCCATTGTATAGATAAACCACATCTTCTTGATCCATTCTTCCGTTGATGGACACTTAGGCTCTTTCCATGTTTTGGCTATTGTTGAGAGTGCTGCTATGAACATTGGAGTACATGTGCCCCTATGCCTCAGCACTCCTGTATCCCTTGGGTACATTCCTAGCAGTGCTATTGCTGGGTCATAGGGGAGTTCTATTGTTAATTTTCTGAGGAAACTCCACACTGTTTTCTAGAGGGGCTGCACCAGTTTACATTCCCACCGACAGTATAGGAAGATGCCCATTTCTCCACATCCTGGCCAGCATCTAGAGTCTCCTGATTGTTCATTTTACCACTCTAACCAGCATGAGGTGGTATCTCAGTGTGGTTTTCATCTGCATTTCCCTGGTGATGAGAGATGTTGAGCATCATTTCATGTGCCTATTGGCCATCTGGATGTCCTCTTTGGAGAAGTGTCTGTTCATGTCTTCTGACCATTTCTTCACTGGGTTGTTTGTTTTTCGGGTGTGGAATTTGGTGAGTTCCTTATAGATTTTGGATACTAGCCCTGCATCTGGTATGTCATTTGCAACTACCTTTTCCCATTCTGTCAGCTCTCTATTAGTTTTATGGATTGTTTCCTTTACCGTACCGAAGCTTTTTATCTTGATGAGGTCCCAATAGTTCATTTTTGCTCTTGATTCCCTTGCTTTTGGGGATGCATCAAGTAAGAAATTGCTGCAGTTGAGGTCAAGGAGGTTGCTTCCTGTTTTCTTCTCTAGGGTTTTGATGGTTTCCTGTCTCACATCCAGGTCCTTTCTCCATTTTGAGTTTATTTTTGTGTGTGGTGTGAGAAATTGATCTAGTTTCATTCTTCTGCACATTGCTGTCCAGTTCTCCCAGCACCATCTGTGAAAGAGGCTGTCTTTTTCCGTCGGATACTCTTTCCTGCTTTGTCAAAGATTAGTTGGCCATACATTTGTGGGTCCAATTCTGAGTTCTCTATTCTATTCCGTTGGTCTATGTGTCTGTTTTTGTGCCAGTACCATACTGTTTTGATGATGACAGCTTTGTAGTAGAGGCTAAAGTCTGAGATTGTGATGCTTCCCACTTTGGTCTTCTTCTTCAATATCATTTTGGCTATTCGGAGTCTTTTGTGGTTCCATACAATTTTTAGAACCGTTGTTCTAGCTTTGAGAAGAATGTTGGTGCAATTTTGATAGGTATTGCATTGAAGGTATAAATTGTTTTGGGTGGTTATGACATTTTAACTAAATTTATTCTTTGGATCCATGAGCATGGAATGTTTTTCCATTTCTTTGTGTCTTTTTCAATTTCCTTCAGAAATTTTCTATAGTTTTCATCATACAGATCTCTTATATCTTTGGTTAGGTTTATTCCTAGGTATTGTATGGTTGTTGTTTTTTTTGTGCAATTTTGAATGGGATCAGTTTCTTGATTTCTCTTTCTGTTGCTTCATTGTTGGTGTATAAAAATGCAACTGATTTCTGTACATTGATTTTGTACCCTGCAACTTGGCTGAATTCTTGTGTCAGTTCTATTAGGCTTCTGGTGGAGTCTGTTGGGTTTTCTATGTAGAGTATCATGTCATCTGCGAGAAGTGAAAGTTTGACTTCTTCTTTCCCAATTCTGATGCCTTTGATTTCCTTTTGTTGTCTGATGGCCGATGCTAGGACTTCCAGTACTATGTTAAACAACAGTGGTGAGAGTGGACATCCCTGTCGTGTTCTCAGGGGGATCTCAGGGGGAAAGCTCTCAGTTTTTCTCTGTAGAGGACGATGTTAGCTGAGGGCTTCTCATAGATGGCTTTTATGATGTTCCTTCTATCCCGACTTTCTCGAGGGTCTTTATTACGAAGGGATGCTGTATTTTGTCAAATGCTTTTTCTGCATCTATCGACAGGATCATATGGTTTTTATCTTTTCTTTTGTTAATGTGACGTATCACATTGATTGATTTGCAAATGTTGAACCAGCCCTGTAACCCAGGAATAAATCCCACTTGATCATAGTGGATCATTCTTTTTATGTGCTGTTACATTCAATTTGCAAGTATCTTGTTGAGAATTTTTGCATCCATATTCATCAAGGATATTGGCCTGTATTTCTCTTTTTTTTTGCTGGATCTCTGTCTGGCTTGGGAATCAAAGTGATGCTGGCTTTGTGGAATTAGTCTGGAAGTTTTCCTTAGATTTCTATTTTTTGGAATAACTTGAGAGGAATGGGTATTAAGTCTGTTTTAAATATCTGGTAGAATTCCCCCAGGGAAGCCATCTGGCCCAGGGCTCTTATTTGTTGGGAGATTTTTTGATAACTGATTCAACCTCTTCACTAGCTATGGATCTGTTCAGCCTTTCTATCTCTTCCCATGTGAATTTTGGTAGTGAGTGTGTGTTTAGGAATTTGTCCATTTCTTCTAGGTTGTCCAGTTTGTTGGCATATAATTTTTTATAGTATTCCCTGATAAATGCTTGAATTTCTGAGGAATTTGGTTGTAATCAGTCCGTTTTCATCTGTGGTTTTGTCTATTTGGATGCTCTCTCTTTTCTTTTTGAGAAGCCTGGATAGAGGTTTGTCAATTTTGTTTATTTTTTCAAAAAACCAACTCTTGATTTCATTGATCTGTTCAACTATGTTTTTGGATTCTATATTGTTTATTTCTGCCCTGATTTTTATTATTTCTCTTCTCCTACTGGATTTGGGGTGCTTTTGTTTCTCTTCTTCTATTACTTTGGGTGTGCTGTTAGATTTTTGTACTTGCGTTTTTTTCTAATTTCTTGAATTAGGAGTGGAGTGCAAGTACTTTCCTCTTAGGACTACCTTTGCTGCATCCCAAAGAATTTGGATTGTTGTATTTTCATTTTCATTTGTTTCCATATATTTCTTAATTTCTTCTCTAATTCCTTGATTGGCCCATTCATTCTTTAGTAGGGTGTTCTTTAAACTCCATGTTTTTGGAGGTTTTCCAGACCTCTTCCTGTGGTTGATTTCAAATTTCACAGCATTGTGATCTGAAAGTGTACATGGTATGATCTCAATTCTTTTATATTTTTTGGGGACTGGGTGTTATATGGAAACCAACCTGACAATAAACTATGAAAAAAATATATAAATAAATAAAAATAAATGATAAATAAACCACTCACAATAAGAGAAAATTCAAGTTGCACAGAGACATTATGTTTCACTTATCAATTAGGAAAACTTCAAAAGATTGATAACCCATCATGTTTGTGAGATGATGGAGAGATCAGCTTTCATATGTAGCTCATGAAGTAAATTGGCTCTATTCCCAAGAATGAGATCTGGGCATATCTATAAATGCACACATCATTTGACCCAGAAATCGAAGTTCTGAGATTGATCTTACAGATACACTTGGAAGTGTACAAAATGTATGTACAGGATCATTCAGTGCACCAAAAATTAGAAATGCCCATCAAATGGAGGCCAGTTGACTAAATGATTATGTATATATATATACATATATATGTGTGTATACACACACACACACACACACACACACACACACACACACACAATAGAATCCAAAGCAACTGTGGGGAGAGAAAGTAAGGTACAGAATAAAGTACATTGTGTGCTAATATATATTTTTCAAGGGGTTGAAGAATACATTTGTGTACATACATTGTATTTACTTGGTTATGCTCTAAACATCTCTGGAAGGTTAGTTAAATGAATAAAACTTTACTTGATCTCTTTAGCAGGGGGAAAGCAAATGGAATAGTAGGCATAGAGATTTCATGTTAACCTGTTTTCACTTTTTACGTTTGAGTTATGTGCCTGTTTTATAATCTGGTCAAAAATTTCAATAACTACATCTTAAAACATAAACATGTGTGGGCATAAAATACAAAATTTGCTTAAGTTTTGAAAATAAAGCAGAAGTCTTTATTTTTTTTTTTTTAGTAGTTGCCTCAACCCCTATGGGCTGTCCAAACACTTCCCAACCTCATTCGTCTTTGGGATCTTTCAAAACAGATTCATCCTTTACATGATCATATTTAGAAGTAAGAACTGAGCCTGAATGATACCTGGTATTACCGCCCAAAATATAATTGCCCAGTGAAAAGAAATTTTTAGATGTTCCTTGGTGAATACTGTTTTCTCAGAATATCTCATAATAATTGTGTTGCTGACAAAAAGAGAATACGAGGTGATTCTGCAAAATAATTTATGAATACAGAAAAATGTTTCTAAAGAAACCATATCTAACTCCTCTTGTTGTGATGTGATTGAGGCTTTTCTTATTTTGGGGGGTAGATTATCCATACTGCTGCTCTTCAGGACCAAGATCACCCCCAGAAAGCAGTGATATCTCATGAAGAGGCCCTACCCCCACTTTCCAGGCTCTGTGGCCTCCAGAAACTTGAGGCTCTACTCTCAGACAAGTCTGGGTTTAACTCTAGGCACTACCTCTTCCCAACTAGGTAACCACAAATGTAATCTATCTGAGCCTCATTTTCCATAATTCCATAAGAAAGGAAAAATAATGCTGTTGGGGAGTACAAACTTTTTCTCTACCCTTTTAGGTTGTCAGTAGGGACCTATGAATTTAACAAACAAAAGACAGATTAGCAAGAGAAAAGGGATCTAATGTATTCCTATTTTTACATGCATGGGGATTCCCAGAATAGAAGCAAAACTCAAAGAGGTGGTTAGCCTCAGGAGCTTATATACCCTTCTTAGCAAAGGAAGGAAGGCTTTGGCTTCAAGGGATGATAAACTGTAGAGAAGTGACTAGGAAATAGATGAAGGAATTAATGGAAGATAGGGAGTATTTTAGTAAGATTCATTTACGCAGACTCATGTCAGTGCTGGCTCTCTATCTCCAGTGATCTCCTCATCCTAGTATGGGAGAGGTGGGAAGTATATACCTTGTTTTCAGGCAGATATGGGGAAGGCAGAGAACTCTTTCTGTATCTGCTGATTCTTAATCGCCTCCAGTTTAAAATGATCCTTATATCAAAGGGAAGATTTGGGGATGGCATATCCTGACCTCCTTTGATTCTGATGCAATGTAAGTAAATTATGTACAGCAACAACCCTGTGCCAGGTGTATTTAAAAAGGTCAATAAATTACTTGTTCAGTTTGCAAATGTGGATTTTTAAGAATTTGTTCACTTCCACTTGGATTGCTAGTTGCTCACCAATTTTCATTTTCTGCAGCACACTCTGTGTGCTATTAACATTTTTTAAATTATCATCCACATCATCATAAGTGAAGAGAAATAGTGCTATGTGTGTGTGCAATGAGGAATTATGATTCACAGTTTTATTTCTGTGAAACAGAATATAAAAATTGGCAAACAGAGAGAAAAAAGATCTGAAAACTTTTTGGCTGCATAATCTGATTTCCATTGGGAAAATAGATTCTAAACTCAACAAGAAAATTGTTTTAACTGGGAAGACTCTCCAAATCTACCTCTAATATACTAAAACAAATTAAATGGGCAGGCGCAAATTGTAGTTGTCCTAATCAAACATAAATATAATTATCAGAGATTGTGCTATTGAATGTTTATATAACCTAAATCATTAGTCCCTAAGTTGATTTTCTGTAAGTATAATACACTTAGAATATAGCAATGAGATTTGAATTATCAACTCACTGTTAATAGAAGCTATTTCATTTATTCAATATTCAGCAAACTTCTATTCAGTACCAGATTCTGTGCTAAGTGCTAGAAAACAAAGATGAATAAGCACTGTGCTTCCCCCAAGGAGCTGTTAGCATGATATCTCAATTCAGTCTCCTGAGCACTTTGGCGCCATTAGGAACAGGCATTGATTATCTTGGAGTCAATCCTATGTCTCGTGAAGATCCCAGAACAGTTTGGAAGTCTCAAGTCTTCATTATTTACTTCTTTTCATTCAGCCTAATGAAAGCATAAGTCTCCCTATTTTTTTTTTCTATATGTAATATAGTTGTTGAAATGTATGAGTTGTGAACCTGAGTTTTTCAGGAAGAGAGGACTCCTGCTCTGGAAAGCTTCCTCCGTAATTCCTAAAGGCTCATGTTCCCTAGCACCCCAACATGACCCCAAGTCAGGCCAACATATTTCCAACGCAATGTAGCTGTGGACCTCTGCTAGCTAGATTTGGCTTGAGCTGTGATTCCTGCCTAAGGAAGGTATTCATTCAGCTTCCAAAGAAATAAAATGAATTAGGGCTAGAATTTTGCATTTGAGTTCTGCAGACATCCAGGAACGGTCCTGATTAACCTGTCAAGTTTGTCTTCCTGTTGTTTAATTGATTCTTAGTCCCCATTTATAGGGTTTTGCCAGCTGAAATATTCTTGTAAAAGGTGCCATATTGTGTAAATTAGAAATGCTTTCAGTTCAGGTAACAGCACACTCAACCAGTCACTTAGAATTCGGTTTTCTCATGTAAAATTGCTGGGATTTGTCTCAACAAATCTGAAAGGCCAGTGTAGAAATCTCCTTCACTCTGTTGGCTTTGTCCTCATGGTCATGGATGACTGCTGCAGTTCCTGCCATCTTTTCTATGTTCCCTTAGGAAGAAGGAGGAAGAGGAAGAGGCAGCATTTGTATCAGCAAAGCAAAAGTTTCTCAGGGAGTCTACAACAGGCTTCTTCTGACAATTTTTTGGGCCTGAAAGTTTAAGGGAATTGGGAAGGGGATGAGTCAGCCAACCACAAGAGTCTACTCTTCACCCCTCTCATGGCTGTAGTGGATGATATTGAAATAAATGGATAATTGGCCTCCCATGTCTGCTAATTAAAACAAATTGACTCTTATTGGCAGTGATATCTGATTTCTGAGGAAGTCTTCTAATGAACTGTTTGCACAGTGAAATATATCCTATTTCTATTAGATATTTAGATGTGTGCCCTCTACTTTTTTTACTGAAGACACTGGGACATTTCCATCTGATGGGTCAAAGCATCAATATAATTATCACTGGATCTCCCCTACATAGGAAGCCAGTGGCAGAGACATGAGTCCTGAAGCAGGTGCTGTTAAAAATTCATGGCCTGCTTGTATTCATAAGAGTGATAATGACAGCTCTATACTGAGTGATTACCCATGGACAAGCCCTGTGTTCAGAAGTAAGCCTATCAGGGGGGCGCCTGGGTGGCTTAGTCGGTTAAGCGTCCGACTTTCGCTTAGGTCATGATCTCGCGGTTCGTGGGTTCGAGCCCCGCGTCGGGCTCTGTGCTGACTGCCAGCTCAGAGCCTGGAGCCTGTTTCAGTCTGTGACTCCCTCTCTCTGACCCTCCCTCTGCTCATGCTGTCTCTCTGTCGCTCTCTCCTAGAAATAAATAAAAATATAAAAAAAAAAAAAAAAAAAAGAAGTAAGCCTATCAGGGATGGTTCCTCTGGGCCCTCCAATCAGCCATGTTTCCTCAGTTCAAAGACAAAGCTCTCAGCCAATATCTACCTTGGATAGTTTTTTGGTTTTTTTTTTAAAGAAGTTTATTTGTTTTTGAGAAAATGTAAGTGGGGAAGGGGCAGAAAGAGAGAAAAAGAGAGAATCCCAAGGAGGCTCTACATTTTTAGTGAAGAGCCTGATGTGGGGCTCAAACTCATGAACTGTGAGATCATGACATTAGCCAAAATCAAGAATCAGATGCTTAACTGACTGAGCCACCCAGATGCCCATAATATGGGTAGTTTGTCTCTCCAGACCCTTACCAAAAGGAAGGCTATCCTTAAATTAGTGAAGTGGCATTGGTGACATCACCGAATCAAGAGCCATGATATTATTCCCATTTGAGGACACAAAAGCTTGTAAAGGGTAAAGTACGTTTTGGTAACTCCCCCAGTGCTCACCCCCACCTGGAGACCAAGCTAGTGTGATTGAGCCCCGCACCATTTTATTATATTCTCCCTCAGACCAACAATGTGGTGCTGTGCAAAATGGTAATGAATGTGTATAGAGTACTCACTTTGTGCCAGGCACTGAGCTAAGTTCTGGTTTCAGATCAGCCCATTTTGTCCTCACCACAGCTGCCCAGTGAGCACTGGTATGGGTGAGCAGGAAAGCAGATTCTAAAAGTCAAGTTGCTTGCTTAGATTCAAGCCAGCTTATCTGTTGTGGGTACCATGCTCTTTACCACAGTGGGGTACCAGCTCATAGAGGAACATGTGCGAACATTTAATTCTCCTGTATTTGACCTGACTTGTCAACCCTCTGGCCCTAACCCTTGAGACCTCTGTGGATGCAACCTGGCCATCAGTCCTTTTATGTGCCTTCCCTTCGAGTTTTCTTCATTCCTGTATTCCGGTAGGGTGAGCAGGTCAGCTAGCAGAATTCCCTTTATTATTGCATTAACTTGAAGAACAGGGAAAGGCACTAAGATTGATGCTGGTAATGACAAGACACTTTGCAGGTCCCTAAAAAATGCAGTATCTGGAGGTTGCATTTCGGAGAGAGAGATAGGCAAAGGAACACATAGATATGTCCTAGAAGCTGTGGGAGCACAGGGTACAAGCCACCCTGCCTAAGAAAATCCAGGAGCACTTCCCAGAGGAGGTAGCACGGGCCTGTTACCACACTCAATAGCAGAGAACAGAAGAGGGGACTGGCAAAGACACAGTGTGTGCAAGAGCCCTAAGGAATGAAAGAGCTTAGGGATTCATTAGGGTGGAAAGGAAGAACCTTGCCTGGAGCAAGCCCTCAGCTGGTGCTTATACAGTGATTACCGTGGGGATGGGAGCAGGAAACCAGCCCAGAAAAGTGGGATCCAATCCATGATGCCCGCTGCATATAGGCTTTGACCAACTAAAAGTGAGCTCTCGTTGCAAGGGCACAAGACTGCCAAAGACACTGAGGTCCAGGAAGAAGGACAGATTTGTGTGTGACTAGTGGAGAAGTGTAATGTGATGGGGAGACACAGGAATCAAGGCAAATGCCTGTACCATCCCAATAGGAACTTCGGCTTTGTTGGGGGGCAGCCCTTACAATACTGTTACAGTGTCACTGTATCTCTGACTCCCACATGTGGGAAGTGGTTCACATGGGCAGTACCTGGGGGCTTGTTAGACTCTCAGGGGCACCCAGGTGGCTCAATCGTAAAACATCTGACTTAATTTTGGCTCAGGTCATGATCTCATGGTTCATGGGTTTGAGCCCTGTGTTGGGCTCTGTGCTGACAGTTTGGAGACTGCTTGGGATTTTTTCTCTCTCCCTCTGCCTCTGCCCCTCCAGCACTCTCTCTCTCTCTCTCTCTCTCTCTCTCTCTCTCTCAATAAATAAATAAATAAATAAATAAATAAATAAATAAATAAATAAATAAATAAACTTAAAAAAAAGAAGAAGAAGAAGAAGAAATGCAGACTCTCAGGGTGCCTGGGTGGCTCAGTCAGTTAAGCGTCCAACTCTTAACCTCAGTTTAGGTCTTGATCTCAGGGTTGTAAATTGAAGACCAGTGTTGAGCTCTGTGCTGGACATGAAACCCACTTAAAACAAGAACAAAAACTTAAAAAGAGAGAGCGAGAGAGATGCAGAATCACAAGCCCTGCCAAAGAGGCTGACAGATCTGCAGTTTTAATAAGATGCTCGGACGACTCATCCACCTGTTGCAGTTTAGAAGCATGGCTCTAGTACGCAGGGTCAAGTGGGAGAACTCTATCAAGGGCCTGTTCTAAATCCCGTCCAAGCAGTGAGTCCTAGCAGAAGGCTTCACAAAAGGAAAGACAGCAACAAAGAGTGAACACCAGCAGTTGCCCAAGGAAGAGCGAAAGGGAGTCTCACATGCTGGATACGGGCCACGTGCTGTGGGCAGTGAATTGAAGGACTCATATGTAGGAAGACACTGCCATTTGTTAATTAATGTGCCTATGTGGCCTCTCCCGATCTGACTGAGCCATCCTCTGGCACCAGTGCCCACATCCCTGGCAGCCTCAGAAGATGCTGGAAACCCACAAGGTGGAGCAGGGAGGAGGCACTTTGGCAGAGGACACCCCAGGAGTAAGATGACAGTAGAAATCCTTGTCCTCGATGCCTCTTCCTCCTGAGCAAACAGCCCCTGGCTAGGGAGAGTTAGCCAGTTAAATGTCTTGAATTAATGAATCTGAAATATATTAGAGAAACATTTCATAGAAGGCTAATAATGATAGTGCCTAGCTATATGTGAGCAAAATGAAATTATTCCATCCAGATTGGTGAATTCCTTGCTGAAAGCATTATTTTTATTACACTTGAGTACTCCTACTAGTTTGTAACCTTCAAAATGCTTTTACAGCCTGAAGAAAGTGAGCATTTTAATGCTCCAAGCTGCTGATTACCTTTTCTCATGTCAACACAAACACATTGTGGGTGTGTAGAAAATCTGCAGTGTGGAGGGAGGGCTGTCCTTGACCCTGAAGAGAGGCAAAAGAAATCAGAGGAAGGAAAAAGAGACACAATTTGTAAAAGCAAAGTAGACAATCACTTAAAATGACTCAAATTTCTATGTAGCATCACAGTGGCACTTCTGAAATGAATGATTCGTGTTGCCAAAGAGAGTCTGGTTAAAAAAAAAAATCAGACTCAATGGTGACTTGCTTCAGTGAGAGTCTGTCTTCATCTCAAAGGACTTTTAAGACTCTAACTAACTGTCTCCATGTTACAGGGTCACCTCTGAGTAACAGTGGGGTGACGACGCAGCCACCATAAGAATAAGTCAGACTGCATACCACCACATGGGGTAGGGAACAAGGGTGAGTTTGAACCAAGCCACTCAGGGAAGTTTGTCAGATCTTTGAATAACTGAGAAACAGGATACTGTTTAAATGGACCACACAGAGGAACGCTTTCCCTGGTGATGCACTTTCTCTTCCAAGAGCTAAAAATCAAACCTCCTCAAGCTCTAAACTGGTAGAGATTTGAACAAAGACTCGATTGTCTAGGATGCTTATTGCCAGTATTCTGAAATATTTTAAACTATCGGCTAGGAGGCTAGAAGACACCATGATCCTTGCAAACCCAAGGTACAGGAAAGATGAAGGATCTCTGGAAAGACATGTCTGCACCTCTGAGCCCCGTGGCCTTGGCACCTGCTCCAAGATGCCTCTGCACCTGGCAGTGGATCAAATGCTCACCATGACACATGCCCTCAGCAGTACGGCTTGCGAATAGAAGGGAAGCAACGCGCCTGTCTTTGTTTTTTACGTAGATAGGGCTGAGTTAGAAGAGATCTGACAGCATGATGTTTTCATCAGAGTGTACAAGAGAAATAAAAGTCACTTGAGCCAGGTGTTCTGTCCCCAAGCCTGTGTACGACACTATGTTTCCGATTCCACCGTCTGCACCTCCTGTGTACACCACCCACTTGGGGCTTGCCCACAGAGCTCATCTTAGCATGCATTCTAGAATCACTGTGCTTCTAACTAGCAGCGAGACCTGGGCCAGATAGTAACCTCTTTGAACCTCAATTTCCCGATTTGTAAATGGTGATAATACCTCCAAGCTCACAGGTAGTTATGAGGGTTATGTGGCATCACATAGGCGGGGTGTCTCACATGGTTTTCTGACCCATGGTAAGTGTTAGGTAAATTCTCATTACCTTATCTGTGTTTAGCATATGATGTAGAGGTTTGGTGATAAGATTTGGAAAAGGGAGCTGGAGAGAGGGGTCTGAGTTCCTAAGCTTGGCAACTAGGTTTTGGGAGTTGCTTTTAACTGAGAAGGTAAATGTCTGGGGGCTGAGTGGGGGGCAGGAAAGAGCCTGGATGTGGGGAATGAAAGGTCACTTTAGGGCAGGACGGGAGTTGGGGGTGGTTCAGAGAGGAAGCTGGACACTAGTTAAAGGCAGGAAAATCTGATTCGACTCCATAACCACTGCAGTGGGAAAGAGAGTCCAGTGTAAACTGAGGAGTGCCAAGGTGCCCGGAGTTCCGGGGGAGAAGGGAGAGAGCAGGAAGAGAGATCGTGGGCTTTGCCAGGGTCTGGAAGGGAAGTAGAAAATGACCAAGTGGGGGTAAAGGTGTAGGTCAGTGATAAGGCCATCTGTGTGTGCTCACCGGTGCCAAGCGGAGTTAGGCTCCCAGCCTCCCACGGGGACTGGGAGATAGCGGTCTTCTCTTCAAGGGTTGCTTGGGGCAAACAGTAAATTCTTGTGGCAGCCTTGAGCTTTCCCAGGCACGAACAGAAGTGGGTGCTGGGTCCACCCAGGGACCCAGTCATGGAAACACGCTAGAGTCTGCTCACGTCTCCTCCCGGGGTGGAGGTAGACAGAAGCTTTTGTGCTGAGTATCTGCAGTCCAAGGCTGAGCCCTAGTGGAGAAGGGGGCTCAAGGGAGCCTGAGTTGGGTCAAGGATAGACACTTTGCCACAGGAGGCAGGGTCATGAAAACGTAAAGATATGGATTTTTTTAATGTTTATTTCTTTTGAGGGAGAGAAAGAGAGAGAGCATGATTGGGCAGAGAGAGGGAGGGAGAGAGAGAATCCCAAGCAGGCTCTGTGCTGACAGTGCAGAGCCTGACTTGGGCTTGAACTCACAAGCCATGAGATCATGACCTGAGCCGAAATCAAGAGTCAGACGCTTAACTGACTGAGCACCCAGGTGCCTCAATGGAAAGATATTTTTAAGGGGGCGTTCAACGGAGAAGAAAGATAGAACCAGAAATTGAGGACGGACTAAACAACACATGTGACCCAATACACAGGGTGGAACCATGAGGTGTGAAGGGACCCTTAGGTCTCACAGTGGCAAGGTTCAAACCCAGAGCTGCCAATCTTTTTCTTAAAAGGCCAGATAGTAAATATTTTAGGCTTTGCAAGCCATATGGCCCCTCTAGAAACTCCTTTTTTAACCCTTTATAAATGCAAAAATTGGGGGCGCCTGAGTGGCTCAGTCTGTTAAGCATCCTGCTCTTGATTTAGGCTCCGGTCCTGATCTTATAGTTTGATGAGTTCAAGCCCTATGTCAGCTGTCTCTGCCCCTCCTCTGCTTGTGAACTCAGTGCTCTTGCACTCTCTCTCTCTCTCTCAATATAAATAAATAAACTTTTAAAAAAGTTTTTAATGCAAAAATCATCCTGGCCATACCAAATCAGGCTGCAGGTCAAGTTTCACCAGCTCTCACTTGCTGATCCCTCTTCCAAGCTCTGGTTTGATCCCATGTGTGTGCAGAGGTCATCCTTTTCACATCTCATGTACACAGGACACTTGGACGTTCCACCTGCCAGTGGGACTTTCTCAGAATGTTCACCTGCAAAAGTTCATCCCCTCCCCCCTGCCAAGAAAAATAAATTACAACCTCATCTACTAGATGCAGAACTAATTTGCTGTTTGGCTGCCCCAAATTCTCAGGCCCAATTCATTCCATTAAACCGCATGCCAGCAGCCTCCATTCAGAGCCAGGTGATATTGTCTCCTTGGAGACAGCACTTTTTTTGCCCACTACTTAAGCTTGATTGGAAGCAACTTCCTGCATGACAACACTTACATTAAAAATATCTTAGGATGACATCTAAGAGGACTGCCCATTCACTGCATGCCAAGAAATTCCTGACTTACTTCCAGAAAGAAGCCACTAGCAGGCAGTTCCATGTCCCGATGGATTGGAACTCCACATGTAATTAAATTAATTTCTTAGTTGCATTATCTAAGAACAGAAACAGGAAAGCAGATGTGCTATCTGTCCACAGCATCATATGGTAATTGTTTTTCTCTGGGTGACTTATTTCACTTAACACAATGCCTTGTAGGATCCATCCATGTTGTTTCAGATGGCAAAATCTTATCCTTTTAATGGCTGAGTAATATTCCAGTATGTGTGTGCATGTGTGTATAGTGTGTGTGTGTGTGTGTGTGTGTGTGTGTGTATAAAAAACATCTTATTTATCCATTCATCTATGAATAGACATTCAGGTTGCTTCCATATCATGACTACTGTAAATAAAGCTGCAGTAAACATAGGGGTTCATAGATCTTTTTGAGTTAGTGTCTTCCTTTTCTTTGGATAAATACCCAGTAGTGAAATTACTGGATTGTAAGGTATTTCCATTTTTTATTTTTAAAGGAATCTCCATACTGTTTTCCACAGTGGCTGCACCAATTTACATTGCCACCAACCGTGCATGAGGGTTCCTCTTTTTTCACATCCTCATTGGCACTTTTTTTATTTTTGTCTTTTTTACCCTAGCCATTCTAGGTGCGAGGTGTGATATCACTGGGGTTTTGATTTGCATTTTTGTGATGATTAACAATGTGGAGCATCTTTTCATACATCTTTTGGCATCTTTTCATATGTCCATATGCCTTCTTTAGAAAAATGCCTATTCTGTCTTCTCCCACTTTTAATTGGATTATTAGCTTTTTGGTGTTAAGTTGTATCAGTTCTTATATATTTGGATGCTAACCCTATGTCAGGTATATAATTTATAAATATCTTTTCCAATTCACTTGCCTTTTTTATTTTTTTAATGTTTATTTATTTTTGAGAGAGAAAGAGCATGAGCAGCGAGGGTCTGAGAGAGAGGGAAACACAGAGTCTTAAGCCGGCTCCAGGCTCTAAGGTGTCAGCACAGAGCCCAATACCGGGCTCCAACCTACAAACCATGAGATCATGGCCTGGGTCAAAGTCAGACACTCAACTGACTGAGCCACCCAGATGCCCCTGGCTTTTTGGTTTTTTTGATGGTGCCTTTCCACCAGCCCCTTCTTATCATGCACTTATAATCTATGTACGAGTCAAACAAACTTTGCACGCACACATGCACACGCGCGCGTGCGCGCGCGCGCACACACACACACACACACACACACACACTTTCCCTTATACCAAGTATGGATTGTTCTCTTCTACCTATGAATATTGACACCGGATGCATTCCCACCCTCAGGGGTTTCCTATGGTTCTTTCCGTCTCTAGCTGCTTGTCTGTTTCCTCCAGCTAACCCAGAAAGCCAGCCCTGGGTGATGACAATCCTTGTTCCACTCACTCCATCTGACTCCATTTCTCCCACACGTGCATATAGTGCTGTGTAGCTAGCTTTGGCACAGGGCAGTCTTTATGCTTTCTCTGGCTGTATTTCCAGTTGGATGTCTTTTATTTTTTTCATTCCATATGTTTGTTCTGTCTCTGATGTTGTCTATTCCCTGGCCTGGGGTTCTACGTCTTGCCTCTTCTGTCTTTTCCTCTCGGTGCCTGGCTGGCATCCTGTGAATGTGTTTGGTGATTAAAAATTGAGAGAGATGATTGTGTGGGTAGGTATCTGGGTGTGCCTCATGGATAGGTGTGATTTCATAGCCAGGAATGATAACTTGGACATCACAGCAGGGAAAAAAAAACGTTTTGGCAGGAAATAGAACTTTGGGACCACGGCCTTTGGAGGGAAAAACTGGGGACACCTGGAAAGCCACAGGCAAAACGAACCATGAAGTGGGTTTTATTTTAAAACACAATGCTGGCAAGAGCTAAGGCCAAACATAGGTGTTCCTTATGTTGAATTGTTTGTAGCAGGAAATTTTGTTTTAGGAAATCAGCAAAATGCAAATAGAGATGTTATTTACAGGATACTTTAGCAGGGCACATCTTTTCAGGCAGTGAAACTTAACCTAGAGTTGCAATATCTTCCTCCCTCCTCTGCTTATCTTTGAAAGAGTTCCAGCAACACCCAACCATTCATTGTTAGTTCCCTTGGTTACCAATGACTTTCAGTTTTTCATTTGTGGGTTTCTGGTGTTAAACAAAAATCTCTATGCTTTTATGCTACATTGACAAAGGTTAGAACTAATGATTGTGCTTTTATCTCCAGAAAAGCACTGCATTTTGTTTTTTCAATAAAATTACTACCCTAACAAAAGAATAGAAAATGACTCATAGAGGTTTTCTTTGCTGGAGAGGTTGTATTTCTCTCATCACAGATTTTAGAATTTTGACATTTGATTTAAAACTCTATATAATCAATCTGGTTATACAAAAAATAATTTGAGTTTCTCCACCTAAATATAATCAACAAGATTACTGCTGCTATTTTTTTTTTATTTGAGTCCCTCCAACATCCCTGAATTGGCTAAATGTGTTTTATATGATTCTGGGAGAATATGGGATAGGAATTAGGGAGTACATGTGAAAAGCCCTTTCCAAAAAATAAACGTATTTTTTTTTAATGTTTTATTTATTTCTAGGAGAGAGAGAGAGGGAGACAGTGTGAGCAGGGGAGGGTCAAAGAGAGAGGGAGTCACAGACTGAAACAGGCTCCAGGCTCTGAGCTGGCAGTCAGCACAGAGCCCGACGCGGGGCTCGAACCCACGAACCGCGAGATCATGACCTGAGCGAAAGTCGGACGCTTAACCGACTGAGCCACCCAGGCGCCCCAATAAACGTATTTTTTGCTTGATTACTAAGTACTGGTGTATGCAACAATGAGTTCACATGAGCTTAACCCAGTTGGACCCATTAGTTGGATGAGGCCTGGCAGAGGCCATAGAGGAGGTAAAATGAGCTGGAGCGGGTTGTTCTGGGAAATCAGCATCTGTGAGCAAACCTGGGGGCTGCTTTCAGGGTAACATCCTGCTGACTCCATACTCACAGCCCTGCTTCTCAATTTCCTCCTTGCTGCCTGGAGCCCAGCGACCACATTTCTTGGCAGAGGCTGATCTATAGTCTTGAGTTGGCAATGACTTGATGGGCGCCATCCCTCTTCGTGCTTCCTGAAATAGGTGGCCCTTTAGACATTGCTCAGCCCAGGAAGGGCCTGCCCAGAAGCAATCCACAACTCATGCACCACAAAGCTACTCTGCTGTCCACTCCACACAGCATTCTCCCCAGACTTCTCCAGAACTCTGCGAGGTGAGGGACCATGGACCTCTCAGGCCAAATATCTGCTGATTGTAAGACCATTTGCAAGTTAAATCTGCAATTTCTTTCCTTCTAAGACACCCTCTGGATATTCTAATTCCCCATAGGAGCATGCTTCACATTCGACTGACCTTTTCAAAAAAGGTCATGGGTGTCTACCACGTCCTTTTGGAACCCATGTTATTTGTATTTTCTGAACTTGTGGTTGTCCACAAGTGCACACCTGAGGAAAAAACAAGCCCTTGCCTCACGTTTACCTTTTTTTAAAAAGGTTATGATTAAGAACTTGGCTGATTATGATGATTCAGTTTCTCCACATACCCCTTTTCATTTTATCTTTTTTCAATCATGCATAATCTAACAGAGGATAATACATGCTGAGCAATCTTATGTGCATACTAATTGATGTTATGAATCCCTCTGCAGGTGGTTCTTAGGCATCAAAATATTCCAGCACTTACATGTTTTCCAACTCTGTATTTCTAAAACCAGTAGCTGTTTGTATAACCTCATCTTTAAAGAATTCAATTTTTTTTTCAGTTTATTTTGAGAGAAAGAGAGAGAGAGAGAAAGCAAGGGAAGGGCAAAGAGGGAGAGAGAGACTCCAAAGCAAGCTCTGTGCTATCAGCACAGAGCCCAATGTGGGGCTCAAACCCGTGAACCATGAGATCGTGACCTGAACCATGACCAAGAATCAGACACTTAACCAACTGAGCCACCGAGACACCTGTTTTTAAAGAATTCAGACTCAGTGCTGCTAAAGAAATTTTGTTTTCCAAAGGCATGCACTGCCTGGTAAGCCTACCTATCAATAGTTTCAACTGCTCTAAGCCATGTGTAGCTGATGACATTTGGAGAAGCAAAGTTAAAGTGTGACTCTTCAGACAGCAAACCATTGGTTGAAATTCATTCTGAGGTTTAAAAATAAGATCTAGGGCTTAAAATTTTTTTTTTAACATTTTTTCATTTTTGAGAGACAGTGCAAGTGGGGGAGAGGGACAGAGAGAGAGGGAGATAGAATCTGAAGCAGGCTCCAGACTCTGAGCTGTCAGCACAGAGCCTGACATGGGGCTTGAACCCACGAGCTGTGAGATCATGACCTGAGCTGAGGTCAGATGTTCAACTGACGGAGCCGCCTGCCCCAAGATCTAGAGTTCTTTAAAGAGTTTGTTGGATATATCAGTGTCTCGTTTTAATAGTTATCACTTGCATGTGTCCAGTGGCTGCAGATATTGAATCCACCTAGCAGCCCGGCAACATAGAAGGTAATATCCCCACTTTACTGAAGAAATGGACACCTGCATTGCTAATTACTTTGCCAAATACATGAAGGTGCCTGGTTGTGAATACAGGTCTGGTTCCAATTCCCACATCCTCTCCAATGCAATTGTCTCTCTGTGTGTGCATTTCATTCCCACCTACCCTTCTGTCTTGCCATCTTCCTTTTCCGGAGCTCCCTTGGCCTCCCATAGACGTCCCCCTCTCCAAGTCAGAGGTCATGGCTTTAAACTCTCTCTCCTCCATTGTTTCAAAAGTGTCCCCAATCACATTCAACTTGAACTGTTCTATTGATAGTAAATTCCAAGTCTTGACAGTTGAATCATGTCCCATTCTATTTGGTTATTAACTTTTCAGTGGAAAACAATTATAGTGACATGTGGGCCCCACTTAATTGAGTATTTTCCCATAGAGGCCAGTACAGTTATTTTCAGTGCTAAGCCTTTGGCAGAAAAAAAAATAGAGCCATAATATTAAATCATAAAGTGTTCATTAGAAGAAAATAATACATGATTTCAAGTAAAACTATGGAAAGCTTTCAAATTTCTTGCTGCCTTGCAGTTAGAATTGCTTGGTATTTAATGCTGACTTGGGCAAATAATATACATATAGCATTTTATGTACCATTAAATATGTCTGTATATATTCTTGCAAGTTCTCTGATTTCTTTTAAGTATGATGTGCATTTCTAGGTAGATCAAGAAAGACTCAGGGGAATACCTTTTCCTACTATGTGTACACATCTTTCTGTATCCTCTTTCACTCCAGTCCAGCTTTGAAAACATGCTGACCTCATCCTTTGCCCACACAGTAAGTCTGTGAAATCAGTTTAGTTCACTTCTAAGTTGCTCAGAATCCCTATAGACAGCATTGGTGCCTTAGCACCTGGAGTACTTATTTAAAAATCCTCTGAGTCTGCACCCCAGATTCAAATCCACAATTTCTGGGTTGGGTCCAAGGAATCTGAATTTTTGACAGATATCTCAGATGGCTCTGATACAGGTGATTCCCAAACCCTCCTCTGAGAAAAGCAAAAAAGGATCTAGCATAGCAAACATTACCTTATTTGATTTTCAAGACAGTCCTGTGACATCAGAATTTACCAGTGGAAAATCTGAGGTTCAGTGAGGTCCCACTCCCTGTTCCTTCTGGTTCCCTGAGCACACCATGCACATTTGCACATGACCTTCCCATGTCTGGAGTCCCCTTTGTTTCCTCTCTGCCTGATGAAACCCCTCTTGTACTTCAGGGCCCAGGTCTGGGTAGACAGAACTCATCATCTCCTTGTTTGTAGAGCTGTTGGCTTGCTCTGATGGTTTGGTATCTATCACATGGAAGAAGGCTGGTTCTATACTGTCTGTGCCCCCACAGATGCAGTCCCTCCATCACAGACTTCATCCCGGATACCCAGTGCTTTTCCCATTCCTAGAATGTGGGAGGTACCTCTTAAATATGACACCCAGGTTGTAGAGCTAGGATCCAGATTATCATCTTCTCAGTGTTCTTTCCTTCTTACCAGGAATTTCCAGACTATTCAAGCAGGTCATCAACTTTTAGACACCTTCCAGAAGTGCTCCATAATACACAGGATAGCCAGCCACAGGCTTTTTCTGGTTGCTGCTGGTGACTTAAATCCTCAGTGGTAGAGGAATCCTTAGTAAGATTAAGGGAATGATGTAAGACCTTGAAATAGATGAAACTATTTCAAGACAAAAATTGAAATCATCAACCTGGGGCCCTAGTGCAATGTTATAAATAAACAGCTGAACTGACTCCTGGGAGGCTTTCACCCTGACCTCAAAATTTGAGACACAAAACCCTGGAGAAGATGCTAGACTGCTACCATAGAAAGCTAACTTGCTTGGGTCTGGCTTAGCCACCGACTCTATCTCTGAGCCACGTTGCACCAATATTAGAGAGAGGGTTACTGAGAAATCATCTGCTGGTATGCAGTTCTGGCCCACTGCCCTGACCCCAGAGAAGGGCCTCATAATCTCTTTCTAATCATTATGTGATTTTTCCACATTGATCCTTTCTGGCTTTTAAGTTTCTCACAACTACACTTTTTACTTAGTTGAACCTGATACACAGCACATGATCAGTGTACCATCTGCTTTGTCAACATAACCAGCCTAGCTCTGCCCAGACTGAGATCCAATCAATTGTGGCTTGCACAAAACATAGATTTTTTTTCTTTCAGTCAGTGTGCAGGAGGATGTTAGTCATAGCCTGCTGCCTGTTTGTACTATGCCAAGTTGTCTCTTTCTGTCAACTAGATGCAACTTTAGCAAAAGTTGCATGTCATAGTGGGTTAGAAAGTTGCTATATAAACAACCCAACGTGAACTTCATAGTCACCTTCTGTTGTATATGGAGGCGGAAAGAAATAGATTACTCTCTAGTCAATGTCAATTAAGTCATCCTTGAAGACTTTCATCTTTTCCTTGAAGGTTATATTAATAGTCATACTTGTATAGCTCTTTTTTTCTTCAAAACTTCCACATTTGGCCTCATAACAGCCCTTTGGGCATCAATATTCATCTCATCTTACATAACACACAGAAGTCAAATGGTTTTCCCAAGGTCATAAACTCTGTTGTACACCATTGTGTCTGGTCTTTTCATGATACTAGAGAACTTCCCCTAAAACTAGATGCCACACATCTTCATATTATACCTACAAATGTAAACTTGGAGTGGGGTTAGGGTAGGGAGGCTTGCATGGCTCAGTTGGTTGAGCATTGGTCTCCTGATTTCAGCTGATGTCATGATTCCAGGGTTGTGGCATCAAGCCCCACATTGGGCTCCCTGCTAAGCACAGAGGCTGCTTAAGATTCTCTCTCCTTCTATCCCCTCCCTCACTCGCTCACTCTCTCTCTCTCTCTCTCTCTCTCTCTCTCTCAAATAAAAAATAAGGGTGCCTGGGTGGCTCAGTCTGTTAAGCATCTGACTTGATTTCAGCTCAGGTCATGATCTCATGCATGTTTGAGACCCTCATCAGGCTCTGTGTTAACAGTATGGAACCTGCTTGAGATTCTCTCTCTCCTCCTCTCTGCCCCTCCTCCTATCTCTCTGTCTCTGTCTGTCTATCTCTCTCTGTCTCTCTCTGTCTCTCTCTGTCTCTCTGTCTCTCTCTCTCAAAAATAAAATAAAATAAAATAAAATAAAATAAAATAAAATAAAATAAAATAAAGGAAAGGAAAGTAAACTCAGATGGGCTTATATCCTAAAACTGGTGCTACTGCCGGCATGACCACTGGTGCTCCATGTGGTCATGGAGACATCACATGTCCATTGATAGTACAACTAACTTTCCTCAAGAGATGAATGCTTCCATATTGAGGTCATGTGAGGACTGATATCAGGCAGCCTTAGGAATGGTGCAGTAATGGTCCATGAAATTGCTGAACTCAGAGCATACTCAGCTTAATTATGATGATGTTGGGGTACCTGGGTGGCTCAGTTGGTTGAGCATCTGACTCTTGATTTCAGCTCACATCACGATTTCTCAGGTGTGAGATTGAGTCCCGCATTGGGCTCCACACTGGGTGTGGAGCCTACTTAAGGTTCTTTCTCTCTCTCTTCCTCTGTCCCTCCCTGCTCATGCTCTCACTCTCTCTCAAAAAAGAAAAAAGAAAAAAACGATGGTGTTGAATGAAATTCAGGGTCCCATGACATGGCAATTGCAGCTGGGTATGTCGATATAAACTACACAACAGAAATCTTGGCCTCTGGAAGTGTTGCTCTGCTGACTGAGGAACAGGAAGGTGGCTGTCCTACCCATTTCACCCAGGTACCCTCTTCCCTGGAGCTATTTCCCCAAATAGTTACAACATGCATGGCATATTACTAACTGAGCTGGGCCATTTTAGATCACTATTTTGAAAAGCAGGCCACCTGAGCTGCCTTCCTCTGAACTATAGGCAAGTAAATCACAAAGTGAAAATGCCTATGTCCTGACTCTTGTTTTAGTTTACTTGGTGAAAGGAGAAAAAGAAATCTTTATGCTATGTTAGGATGGAGACCAGGAGAAGTATTGGTAATTCAAAATGTGGGTTTTTTTCTCATAATACGTAGATACTAATAACTGACATCAGAACACAACTGGTGATATTTTATTGTTTAGTTTTGGTGATATGTTTGGACTGAACCATCTTATAGATAAGTGTGAGAGCAGAAGTATATTTTTACTCATCACTTGCCTTCACTGCTCCAGGAATTTTTCATAAATTATCTCATTTCATCTTCTCAAAGACCCAGTAATGTAGGTACTATTATTAATCTCCATTTTGCAGATGAAAACACAGAGCATGGTGACATTTAATGACTTGCCCAAGGTACACAGCTAATAGATGGAAGTGCCTGGAGTCAGGTTCAGGCAGCCTGGCTCTGGAACCAACTCTCTCTCTAACTGTGTGCCCCATGGGATGTGGTAGGCAGTACTCAGCTCCCAGAGCAACAAGGATATTTTACAGGCACTTAATGAATGCTTGTTGGATACATGATACAAGCAAATGAGTGATATTAAACCAGATTGCAAAGAACAATAAGGCATGTTTGGGGGTACCTCCTGTTGATGGAACTAACTTCCCAAATATTGGACCAAGAGAATTTAATAAAAGCAAAGCTCTGTATGATTATCATTAGGTCATCAATTTTTAAAATTTTATTTTTGGTCGGGGAGAGAGAGAGGGCATTTATGAGCAAGGGGCAGAAAGAGAGAGAGAGAGAAGTGGAGCTCACTTGAAGCAGGGCTTGTGCTCACCTGAAGTGGGGCCCGAGTTCACCTGAAAAGGGTTTCAAGCTCACCCAGTGTGGGACTTGAATTCACAAACCATGAGATCATGATCTGAGCCCAAGTCAGATGCTTAATGATTGAGCCACCTAGGTACCCAGTATTTTTTAAATAAAAATGTGTGATTTACCAGAAACACTACTTAGACATTTTAAACTGATTCTTTCGCAGTTATCTCAAATAAGTCACGCCCATCTGCCTTTAAAACTACTTTCCCTTGGGTTGCCTGGCTGACTTGGTTGGTGGAGCGTATGACTCTAGGTCTCAGGGTCATGAGTTCAAGCCCCATGTTGGGCATGGAGCCTACTTAAAGTGAAAATAAAATAAAAATAAAAACAAAAAAAAAAAGTTCCCTATCACCTTGAATTAGGTCTCAATTCCTCATGTAGCCTCTCTTCTTAAATCCAACCATGCTTGACTCTGAAAAACTGCATTTATTGAAATGCTTATTCTTCCTATGTTAACTTCAGTATATAAAATAAAATAATAACCTTGATTACAAACCCAAGAACTTATAGGTTTTTTTGTTCAACCTTTTAAGTTTGTCATCATACTTGTTTAGAGTGCATGTGAATTTGAATCTGAAATGCTTTATGGATTTTAATTTTTTTATTTTTAAGATTTTATTTTTTCAGCAATCTCTATACCCGACATGAAGCTCCAACTCACAACCCCAAGATCAAGAGTCACATGCTCCAGGTGGCTGGATTTTTAAAACAAATTATTTTAACTGCATGCTACAAGACCAGCTCATTAAGAGAATCTGTGTGGATTTCTCCTTTCTTCTCAATGTCTTTGGGTGGCCAGTGTTAGCATTCTCATCTAGGAAGAGCTGAACTTGTACCTGGAGGGATTTAGCTAAGGAACACCATGAATTCAGTTCTGACTAGAACTCCCAATCTGCAGAAGAGGCCAAGCAAGTTTCATTCATCCTTCAGTGAGCATAGAGCCAGGCTGCTGATTACAAAGGAAACATGGCCTTCCATCTGCCTGGAAAATTCATATGCAACATGCAGAGCTATAGTCTTATGCCCTACTATCAGCCTTACTGTCATGAGTAAACCAAGGAGAGTTTGAGCATATGTCAAAATTTTCCAGGTGTAGGAGAATAGGTTTGGGAATTCTTCCCAAAATATTTCCCAAAATATGGGAAACTCCATATTTTATGCTGAAAGAGAACCACCAAGAGAACCACCAGAAAACCAATGATATATTACAAACATAAATTTATATTTATATTTATTATCACAGAATCCACTGAAGGATCCTCATCAAGAACCCAGGCTCTTTCTGTAATCTGTCTCCAATATCCCCTATGGCAAAAGTTGGTAAACTTTTTTCTTTAAAGGGTCAGACAGTAAATGTTTTAGGCTTTGTGGGCCACGTGGCCACTTGCAATTCCTCAGGTCTGTAGTTGTAGCAGAGAAAGCAGCCATAGACAGCTAAACATAGCTGTGTTCCAATAAAACTTTATTTATAAAAACAAGTGGCAGGCTAAATTTGGCCCGCGGGCTATATTTTGCTGACCCCTGCCCTTAAGTCTCAGAATCTTCTAAGAAAAGGTGAAAACACACACTCTTTCCTGAGTCACCTTGCCCTGAAAGCATCACACATCACTTCCACTGGTGAGAACTAGTCTCTTGGTTTCATCTATATGCAAGGGTGCCTGGGAAATGTAGTTCCTGTTTGAGAAGAGACTTTCATTCAATACCTCTACATCACGGAAGAGAAACATGAATCCTTCATAGACATTTAGCCATCTCAGGCATAGGCATATCATACATGTAGCACCTATTCTCCTGGTCCTATGAAAGGAATGCATGTTGAATTTCAGATTTCTTAAAAGCAATACTATTGATAGAAATGAATTCTAGCACGTAATCACTAATTTACTGGTTATGAACTTCTTGGCCCAGTTGGCTATTATAAAATTAGTTTTCAAAACAGGCAAATCATTCTGCATTAGAAACAATAGATTGTATTTTTATTGAAATGCTGTTCTCTGCAAACATAACATCTAATAGAAAGTGGTCATTTGTCTGCCAGCTCAGAGCTTGGAGCCTGTTTCAGTCTGTGACTCCCTCTCCCTCTGACCCCCCCTCCCCCCCGCTCATGCTGTCTCTCTCTCTCTCCTAGAAAAAATAAAACATAAAAAAAAAAAGAAAGTGGTCATTTGTGTATCTATAATTATGTGTTGGCTTTTCTGTATTGGTTTCATCAGAATAATCAGCAGGTGGGTCCATCTGTGAAGACACTGAATTGTTTCCATAGTTGAAGTGCTTTCTTCAGAGGGTGAAGAAAATAATGGTTCAGGGATTTAAAAGCTAGCAATACATTCAGTTAAAAAATACAACCATAAAGAAAAAAAAATTTTAATTGTAAGAAAATGATCCCAAGAATTTCTTTTTTTAATGTTTAATTTTGCAAAAGAGAGGAAGAGAGAAACAGAGTGCAAGCAGAGGAGGGGCAGAGAGACAGAGAGAGAAATGGAGACACAGGATCCGAAGCAGGCTCATCCTCTAAGACCTCAGCACAGCGCCCGATGTGGGGCTCAAATTCACTAGCAGTGAGATCATGACCTGAGCCGAAGTTGGACGCTTAACTGACTGAGCCATCCAAGTGCCCCAAGAATTTCTAAACTGTAGTTTCCACAGTAACTTTGACTCTTCTATGTCCATAAACTTTTGTGTAGCTACAAAGATATTCTGTCAAGACTGGGTTGTGTCCAAGGCAGCAAGAGACAGGATTATAGACACCATAGTTCACATGTATCCCTTTTTCATAACTTGTCTGAAAGAAAATGTGATTTTTTTTAGCTAAGCTTTACGTATATTTTATCCTTTTTAAAGGTGAGTTATCTCAGATGCATGAGAAAGAATGACCTATCTCTGATGGACTTGTGGATAAAGAAAGAATTGATCCTCTGCTTTGCTTTCTACTTTTTCCAGTGCCTAGGTTGACAGGTGTCTTCATAATCTCTTAAATATCAGAAAAGACTGACTCAGTGTGAGAAGTGAGTGTGCTGCACCCATCAGTTCTGTCCCCCTCTTGGAATTTTCCCTCTGGACACAAAGCCACAAACTGCCAACTCATTGCAGGTGTACCTTGCTTTACCTTTACAAACACTATGTAAAATATTCTATTACAACTTCTAAATAATTTTTGGTGAAACCTTTTTAAACATAAAAATTCCCAATGCAAATATCCCCTCCTACAATTATCCGTGTGTGTGTGTGTGTGTGTGTGTGTGTGCGCGCGTGCACGCGTGTGTGTGTGTGTGCGCGCACGCGTGTGTGTGTGTGCGCGCGTGTGCGCGCACAGGGGGAAGTCCTTAATTGCCTTGCCAGCACTGGTACAAATGAGCTCATAAAGGTGTTTTATGTGGCTATGCTCACATCCTTGTAATCACAAATCACTTTCATGCTCCCTGCCCGTGTTAAGCATCACAGGCTATGGGCCATTGCTGTCACTTTATAGATTTGACTTTTCCAGGCTCGCAACCCAGCGGCTGCTTTCATCCTCCTGGGTGCCTATGCCTGTAAATGTAAATTAGCTGCCCCAGCAGGATCAATATCATCTGGGCAATGAACTTGTGGCCAGCCTTAGCCAGTCTCCCTGTAAAGCCTTATAATTGGATCAAATATCAGTATAACTAATATTAGTTACTCCTTTAGTGTACAACATTGAATTTGTCAAAGTAGCTAAGAGTAAGTAGTAACTAAGGTTAACACACAATTATATCTGCAATTTACAACTTAGAGGAGTAATTAAATACATGGAAAAATTATGAACTTTCTACTATATGGTTATATAGTGATACCAAATTTTGTTTCAACACTAATAGTTATGTGAACTTGAACAAATTCTTTTAAATTGGACTTCTTTCAGTCTCCATTTTGTCATCTGTTAAAAAGACATTAATAGCCCCCATTTATTTAGGACCCTCTACATGCTAAGCACTGTAGCTGCTCTACATCTGTTATTTAATTTATTCCTAATAACAACTAACAGTGTCTTTTTATATCCATTTTATATTTTGTTGGAAATTGATATATGTGTTTCTTTCTTCTCTGTCAATGTCCCTGTTTCTTTTGAAAGAATTATACCTTTTGAGTACCACTTTTATAGATGATGATGACAGGACTAAAGAGCTATTGCTACAAGCCAGTGGAAAAATGTTTCATTTTTTCCTAATATTTTTTTCCTTTCTTAATTTCCAAGTACATCCTTTGTTGTTATCGCCACTGCAACAGTAGTTATGATGCAAACCTCCTGTGCGGTGGGGCACTAGGTCGAACATTCAGCCAGTAGGCACAGGAATGGCCAAAGAGGTGGATCAGTGGGATTTCTCTGGCTGCATCCCTTCTGACTCACCAGTCCCATGTTAACAAGATGCTAAATATTTTTAATATCGTCCCATGATAAATGATCTGGGCTTACAGAGCCTCTCCCTCCCAGTTATACTAACCATTGCCTCTGCTAAGTGCATGTTTCCCCCTTCTGGACTGAGGACTTCTGGGGGCCAGAGTCCATGTCCTCATTCATCTTTGCTTGGTTGGCATGGTGAATGTGACCGGTACATGGTTGGATGAATGGATGGTGACCACAAAGTAAATAACATGAAACCAACACTCAGAGAAATGAAATCTGCAAGATCAATGGCTAGAAAAGGGCAGCACCAACGGTGTCTCTTCTCCCTGCCTCTTACACAGTTGAGGACGGAATTGGCATCCTAAAACCATGGATGTGGCTAGCACTTAGTGGGAACTCAAAATGTTTGCTTCTTTTCCTTCTCCACTGAGGTATTGTCCAGTGTCTCTGTCCTCAACCCTTATTTTGGATTCACAACTTAACCTAGTCTTGGCTTTTTGTGGTCTCACAGAGTACGCCCTTTCAGTTCATCCTGAAGCCTCGAGGAGTTTCTGGGCTTTTCCTTTATTGTTCTTCCTCCTCCACCATTTTGGTGGATTCCTGGAGTAACTTTAATACGCCGCTTTCCTCTTCAGAGCAAACGAACCCTCAGTATTCCTGCATCTTTCTCTCTGTCCAATGAGTAAGGGAAAAAATATGGTCATTTCTCTGCATGGCTCTCTCCAGGCCATTCTTTATTTCTAATCTGAGTGAAATAATTCTCCCACTTTCATTTAACCTTAGGTGTTTATCCTTGGTAGCTATTGCTCACTTACTGATTAATTTTCATTTACATACAAATCCATTATGACATCCAGCAGACCCCCTGCAAGTTCACAGCTTGCCTCTACATATATTTTGAAAAGTCCGGGAATTACTTGGATTTCAAGCTAAATTAGAATTTAATTCTTTAAAACACTTGAGCAAAATATAAAAAGTTTATATATAGATTCAAGGTGACTTAGCCACATAAGTATAAAGTTTTGGAGAAACACTAAATTAGCATTATTTTGTTGGTTTGCCTTAAGAAGTTCTAATATAATATTACATATAAAATTATTTGCTTTTTATCTATGCTACGTGTTCTCACCTAACATTTTTGGAGAGTCACTGGTTTTATGTAATCTTATGATTAAAATGGGTGATGTGCGATCAGAAATCTTTGTCATCAAAAGCAACACACAGGGAACCTTCTGGCTGACAGTTACTACCCATCTTTGCCCCTTTGCCACATGCACTGCATGAAATTTTAGCTCAAATGAAGCCAGATGTAATGCTGTTTGATGTTTTCCAAAAGTAGTGTGCATGAGATTGAAAAAAAAAACACTTTGTTTCTCTTTGGGGAAATAAAACATGCAGGTACAGAATAATGAGACAACAGTACAGAAGAGAGAATCTGGTGGGAGGCAAAATCTCCTGCTAGAGACTCTGAGTGCTGTGTGAGTTTAGAGACATTGCCCATAGTAAGTGTGGAACTGATGGTCTGAAGTCAGAACACCCTCATTGAATAGCAGGAGCTCAAAACCGAATAACAACAGTTAAGGCAGATATCTCTTTGTTTTGAAGCTTAGAGCTTCAATTAGACCTGAAAATGGAACTGAAAGCATAGCACCTTTAACCACTCTGTTAGAACTGTACCTACATGATTCTTTTTGCCCATCTGTACATTCTATCAAATGGTATTGCTCCACCCATTCAAAAAGGGAAGAAACTGGGTTGCTAAAGAGGATTTCTGCAGGATCGTTCAGCTCCCTCTGGGAAGAGACCAGTGGGACACGCTCAGTGTTTGAACAGGAGCTTCATGGCTTTTCCAGGATCAGTTTAGAGGGAAGAAATTTCAGTACCCTGGACAGAAGCATTTTCTGGCATGTTCCTGATCAGGAAACTCCAAATACATGGTTGTAATTACAACCAACCATGTTTTCTAAAAGCTCTGATGTCTTCATCCTACTCTGGTCACTTCTCACATACTCAGTCTTACTGTCAGTCACAACATCCAGCAAAGGAGATCTGAGATAGGGTGAAAAGTTCAACATTTAAAAAACACTCCATAAGGAAATATGTGTGATTATTTTATTAAATTTGAAATGGGCAGAGGACTTTGTATGGCATAAAAGCAGTGGAATAAACTATGGGGCGAAAATATAGATACACATGACAACATACAATTTAAATACTTTTTATGCTTCAGAGGATATTGTAAATAAAATTTCAATGCAAATCAAAATTAGGAGAAAATGTCTCCAGTAAAGGGTAAATGCATCCAAAATATAAATCAGTCTTTTAAATGAATAAGGGAACACTAAAGAGAAAGGAATCCAAGCTCTAAGCAATTCACAAGGGAAGAAATACAAATATGCTCATTAAACAAACACCAAATGTGTAGCAAGGTACCATATTAGGTGATGGAATATAGCATGGAGAAAATACCAAGTTCCTGGCTTCATGGGAAAAAAAAACACACAATCAATAAGCAAATTTTAAAAGTAAGGAAGTAAAGGTGCACCTGGATGATTCAGTTGGTTAAGTATTAAACTTGATTTCAGCTCAGGACATGATCTCACGAATCATAGGATCTCATGTTAGGCTCTGTGCTGACAGTGTGGAGCCTGCTTGGAATTCTCTCTCTCCCTTTATCTCTGCCCCTTCTCCACTCATGTGTGCATGTTCTCTCTCTCTCTCTCTCTCTCTCTCTCTCTCTCTCTCTCTCTCTCTCTCTCTCCCTCTCCCCCCCCTCTCTCTCTCAAAATTAATAAGTAAATATTAAAACAAAAAAGTAAGTAAATAAATATATAAAATATCTGATAGTGATAAGGACTTTGGAGAAAAAGAAGAGGAGAGTAATAACATATCCCAGGGGTGGTAGGCTATATACCTCTCTGAGGAGGTGACTTTTGAGCAGAGGGAAGAGAGGACACTTCCAATTAGATATCTAATTGGGATAGAGCTTTCTAGAAGAACAGAATAGCAGATGCAAATGCCCTGACACAGAGAGTACTTCATGTTTTCAAAATAAGAGCCACCAATGTGACTGAGCATAGTTGGAAGAAAGGAGAGCAATGGGCAATGAGATCAGAAAGGCAGGAGGTGGGGCACCTGGGTGGCTCAGTCAAGTAAGTGTCCGACTTCGGCTCAGGTCATGATCTCATGGTTCATGAGTTCAAGCCCTGTGTCGGGTTCTGTACTGACAGCTCAGAGCCTACAGCCTGCCTCAAATTCTGTCTCCCTTTTTCTCTGCCCTTCCCCCACGTGCACTCTGTCTCTCTAAAAAATAAAGATTTAAAAACTTTTTAAAAGTAAAAGAAAGAAAGGCAGCAGGTAAGAGCAGGCCATGCATGGTCTTCTCTGCTACTCCCTGCCTTTGCTCTGAGTGAGAGGTGAAACCCTTTGAAATTTTGAACAGAACGGTGACATAATGTAACTTAAGATTTAAGGGACCAATCCATCAGGAAGAACTAACAATCATAAATGTCTACGCACCGAATATGGGAGCACCTAAATATCTAAAACAATTAATCACAAACAGAAATAAGCTTATAGATAAGAATGTGCTAATAGCAGGGACTTTAATACTCCACTTACAGCAATGGATAGGTCAACCAGACAGAAAAATCACTAAAGAAATAATGGACTTGAAAGACACATTGGACCAGATGGATCTGACAGATGTATTTAGAACTTTACTACCTGAGGCCAGGGAATTTACTTTCTTCTCAAGTGTGCATGGCACATTCTCCAAGATAGATCACATACTGGGACATAAAGCAGCCCTCAAGAAATATAAAAGAATAGAGATCATACCATGCACACTGTCAGATCACAATGCTTTGAAACTTGAAATCAATTACAGGAAGAAGTCTGGAAAACCTCCAAAAACATGGAGGTTAAAGAACACCCTTCTAAAGAATGAATGGGCCAATCAGGCAATCAGAGATGAAATTAAAAAATGTATGGAAACAAATGAAAATGAAAACACAACAATTCAAAATCTATGGGATGTGGCAAAGGCAGTCCTAAGAGGAAAGTACATTGCTCTCCAGGCCTATTTCAAGAGATTAGAAAAAGCGCAAGTCCAAAATCTAACAGCTCACCTAAAGGAACTAGAGGCAGAGCAACAAGAACGCCCTAAACCCAGTAGAAGAAGAGAAATAGTAAAAATTAGAGCAGAAATAAACAACATCGAGACCAAAGAAACAATTGAACAGATCAATGAAACCAAGAGTTGGTTTTTTGAAAAGGTAAACAAAATTGACAAACCTCTAGCCAGACTTATCCAAAAGAAAAGAGAGAGCACCCAAATAGACAAAATTATGAATGAAAATGGACTTATTACAACCAACCCCTCAGAAATACAAGCAATTATCAGGGAATACTATGAAAAATTATATGCCAACAAATTGGACAACTTAGAAGAAATGGACAAATTCCTAAACACACACTCACTACCAAAATTCACACGGGAAGAAATAGAAAACCTGAACAGACCCATAACGAGGAAGAAATTGAATCAGTGATCAAAAATCTCCCAACAAATAAGAGCCCTGGACCTGATGGCTTCCCTGGGGAATTCTACCAGACATTTAAAACAGAATTAATCCCGATTCTTCTCAAGTTATTCCAAAAAATAGAAAGCGAAGGAAAACTCCCGGACTCATTTTATGAAGCCAGCATCACTCTGATTCCCAAGCCAGACAGACATCCAGCAAAAAAAGAGAACTACAGGCCAATATCCTTGATGAATACGGATGCAAAAATTCTCAACAAGATCCTTGCAAATCGAATCCAGCAGCATATCAAAAGAATCATCCACCAAGATCAAGTGGGATTCATTCCTGGGTTACAGGGCTGGTTCAACATTCGCAAATCAATCAATGTGATACATCATATCAATAAAAGAAAAGATAAAACCATATGATCCTGTCAATAGATGCAGAAAAAGCATTTGACAAAATACAGCATCCCTTCTTAATAAAGACTCTCGAGAAAGTTGGGATAGAAGGAACCTACTTAAACATCATCAAAGCCATCTATGAGAAGCCTTCAGCTAACATCATCCTCAACGGGGAAAAACTCAGAGCTTTCCCCCTGAGATCAGGAACACGACAGGGATGCCCACTCTCACCACTGCTGTTTAACATAGTGCTGGAAGTCCTAGCATCAGCCATCAGACACAAAAAGGAAATCAAAGGCATCAGAATTGGCAAAGAGGAAGTCAAACTTTCCCTCTTCGCAGATGACATGATACTCTACATAGAAAACCCGACAGACTCCACCAGAAGCCTACTAGAACTGATCCAAGAATTCAGCCAAGTTGCAGGGTACAAAATCAACGTACAGAAATCGGTTGCATTTTTATACACCAACAATGAAGCAACAGAAAGAGAAATCAAGAAACTGATCCCATTCACAATTGCACAAAAAGCCATAAAATACCTCGGAATAAACCTAACCAAGGATACAAGAGATCTGTATGATGAAAACTATAGAAAACTTATGAAGGAAATTGAAGAAGACACAAAGAAATGGAAAAACATTCCATGCTCATGGATAGGAAGAATAAATATAGTTAAGATGTCATTACTACCTAAGGCACTCTACACATTCAATGCAATTCCAATCAAAATTGCACCAGCATACTTCTCAAAACTAGAACAAACTATCCAAAAATTTGTATGGAACCACAAAAGACCCCGAATAGCCAAAGTAATCCTGAAAATAAAACCAAAACGGGAGGTATCACTATCCCAGACTTTAGCCTCTACTACAAAGCTGTCATCATCAAGACAGTATGGTATTGGCACAAAAACAGACACATACACCAATGGAACAGAATTGAGAACTCAGAAGTGGACCCAAAAGTATACAGCCAACTAATCTTTGACAAAGCAGGAAAGAATATCCGATGGAAAAAAGACAGCCTTTTTAACAGATGGTGTTGGGAGAACTGGACAGCAACATGCAGAAGAATGAAACTAGATCATTTTCTCACACCATGCACAAAAATAAACTCAAAATGGATAAAGGACCTGAACGTGAGACAGGAAACTATCAACACCCTAGAGGAGAAAGCAGAAACAACCTCCTTGACCTCCACCGCAGCAACTTCTTACTTGACACATCCCCAAAAGCAAGGGAATTAAGAGCAAAAATAAACTGTTGGGACCTCCTCAAGATTAAAAGCTTCTGCACAGCCAAGGAAACAACCCAGAAAATTAATAGGCAACCAACGGAATGGGAAAAGATAGTTGCAAATGACATATCAGATAAAGGGTTGATATCTAGAATCTACAAGGAACTCACCAAACTACACGCCTGAAAAACAAACAACCGAGTGAAGAAATGGGCAGAGGATATGAACAGACACTTCTCCAAAGAGGACATCCAGATGGCCAACAGACACATGAAACGATGTTCAGCATCGCTCCTCATCAGGGAAATACAAATCAAAACCACACTGAGATACCACCTCATGCCAGTCAGAGTGGCTAAAATGAGCAATCAGAGGACTCTAGATGCTGGCGAGGATGTGGAGAAACGGGCACCCTCCTACACTGTTGGTGGGAATGTAAACTGGTACAGCCCCTCTGGAAAACAGTGTGGAGGTTCCTAAGGAAACTAACAATAGAACTCCCCTATGACCCAGCAATAGCACTGCTAGGAATTTACCCAAGGGATCCAGAAATGTTGATGCATAGGAGCACATGTACCCCAATGTTCATAGCAGCACTCTCCACAATAGCTAAAACATGGAAAGAGCCTAAGTGTCCATCAACAGATGAATGGATCAAGAAGATGTGGTTTATCTATACCATGGAATACTACATGGCAATGAGAAACAATGAAATCTGGCCATGTGTAGCAACATGGATGGACCTTGAGGGTGTTATGCTGAGCGAAATAAGTCAGGCAGAGAAAGACAAATATCATATGTGTGCACGTATAGGAGGATTAGGAGGAGCTTAACAGAGGACCAAGGGGGAGAAGAAGGGCGGAAATGGTGGGGTTAAGGGGGAGAGGCAAACCATGAGAGACTCTTGAATGCTGACAAAAACTGAGGACTGGTGGATGTGGGGGGAGGAGGGGTGGGCATGGAGGAGGGCACTTGTGGGGATGAGCACTGGGTGTTATGTGGAAACTAATTTGACAATAGACTATTTGTAAAAAAAAAAAAAAAAAGGTAGGAATGAATAGAAAGAAAAAAAGATTTAAGGGACCATTGCTCTGGTCACTATGTGGGAAACGTGTGGAGAGGACAAAGGCTGAGGGCAGAGGAAGCAGGTAAGAACCACTGTGACAATCCAGTTAGGACATGAAGGTAGTTTTGACTAGGATGGTAACAGGAGGGGTGGTGAGAAATCATTTTTGGATACATTTTGGATCTATTTTAAAGGCAGAGTCAATAGGTGTTGCTAAAGGATCCAACGTGGTGTGTGAGGGAAAAGAGTCTCAAGTGACACTTGGGTTATTTGACCTGAGCAATAAAAGTGATTTGCAGCATGGGGGGATCCGTGGGGGCAACAGGTTTGAGAGGCACAGCCAGGAGTTCCCTTTTAGACAGACTGTGTTTGAGTTGTCCCTCCAGAGCTGATGGATGCATGAGTTTCCAGTTCAGAGGAAAGGATGTGACATACATAGATAGTGGGAGTCATCAGCCTAAGAATGTTCTTTAAAGCCTGAAACAAGGTGAGGTGATGTTTGGCTAGGTGCTGAAGAGGTAGAGAGAAAAAAATTTGGGACTGAGCCTGGGACACTCAAACATTTAGTGGGGCACCCCAACATTTATAGCTTGATTTAGGGGAGGGGCCAGCAAAAAAAACCCTGAGAAGTATAGAGGAGTAGCCACACATGTCAGAGTTTTGCTTCATGGTTTCCTCCATTGCTTTTATGCTCACTGAGTCACTTGATGCTTATAAAGAGTTCTCCACTTTTGAGGACATTGCACCTGGAATCTAGTAGCAAAAACCAAGACTGGGGAAGGTCTTTGAACAAAGGGTTAATATCCGGTATGTAAAAACCTCAAAAATCTCTAAGAGAAACACCAACATTTCAGTGGAGAAAAGACTTACACATATGAATAAGTGTGAAGTCAGGAAGTTATAAGCTTGATGTTTATCATTTTCTTTTAAAAAATTCATCTTAAAAAATTTAATCTTTGGCTTCCAAAGGAGTGCAAAACATAATATTTGAAGTACATAATATAATTTAAAAGCAAAGATATAATAAAGAGTCTCATCAAGGAACTTCCCATATCATGTGTTTATGACGCACATAATTCTTTTCTGGTAGAAAATATTTTATCATACATATCTGGTATTTTTTATTTATTCACCTTTTAGAAAAAAATCTTTAAATTTTAGTGTTTGTTTATTTTTGAGAGAGAGAGACAGAGCATGAGTGGGAGGGGCAGAAAGAGAGGGAAACACAGAATCCAAAGCAGGCTCCAGGCTCTGAGCTGTCAGCATGGAGACTGACATGGGGCTCTAACCCACAGCCCTTAAGATCATGACCTGAGCCAAAGTCAGACGCTTAACCGACTGAGCCACCCAGGCACCCCTCACTCTTTAGAGGAACAAGGGGGAGAAGAAGGGTGGAAATGGTGGGGGAAAGGGAGAAAGGCAAACCATGAGAGACTCTTGAATGCTGACAAAAACTGAGGACTGATGGATGTGGGGGGAGGAGGGATGGGCATGGAGGAGGACACTTGTGGGGATGAGCACTGAGTGTTATGTGGAAACTAATTTGACAATAAACTATTTGTAAAAAAAAAATTGAAATATAATTAACATAGAGTGTTATGTTAGTTTAGGGTATATAATATAATATACTGATTTAATGATTCAAAACTTCTGTACATCACCCAGTGCTCATCATGACAAGTGCACTCCTTAATCACCATCAGTTATTTCACCCAGCCACCACCCTTCTCTCTAGTAGCCATCAGTTCTCTACAGTTAAGTGTCTGGGTTTTTGTTTTTGTTTTTGTTTTTTTATCTCTTGTTTCTTTCCTTTGTTTCTTAAATGCCACACATGAGTGAAAGCATATGATATTTGCCTCTCTGACTTATTTCACTTAGCACTATACCCTCTAGGTCCATCTCTGTTGTTGCAAATGGCCAGATTTCATTCTTTTTTGTGGTTGAGTGATATTCCATAGTATATATACCACGTCTTCTTTATCCATTCATCTATGGATGGATGCTTAAGTTGTTTCCATATCTTGGCTATAGCAAATAATGCTGGAATTAACATAAGGGCACATGTATCTTTTCAAATTTATGTTTTCATTTTCTTTGGGTAAATATTCAATAGTGGAATTACTGGATCATATGATTATTCTATTTTTAAATTTTGGAAGAAGCTCCATATTGTTTTCCACAGGGACCGCACCAATTTGCATTCCCACCAACAGTGCATGAGGGTTCCTTTTCCTCCACATTATTATCAACACTTTTTATATCTTGTCTTTATTATCCTAGTCATTCAATCCATTGTGAGGTGATATCTCACCTCACATTGTGGTGTTGATTTACATTTCCCTCAAGGCTAGTGATACTGAGCATCTTTTCATGTGTTAGCTGATCATCTATATGTCTTTTTTGGAAAAATGTTTATTTGGATCCTCTGCCCATTTTTTAATTGGATTATTTGTGGGGGGGTTTCTTGCTGAGTTGTATAAGCTCTTCATATATTTTAAGTATTAACCCCCTTTGGGTTAATGGATATACCATTTGCAAATATCTTCTCCCATTCAGCAGGCTGTCTTTCTGTTTTGTTGCTGGTTTCCTTCATTGTGCAAAAGCCTTCTATTTTAATGTAGTCTCCATAGTTTCACTTTGCTTTTGTTTTCCTTGCCCTAGGAAACCTATCTAGAAAAATATTTCTATAGCCAATGTCAAAAAAAATTATTGCCTATACTCTCTTCTGGGATTTTTATGGTTTTACATCTCCCATTTAGGTCTTTAATTCATTTGAGTGTATTTTTGTGTCTGGTGTAAGAAAATGGTCCAGTTTCGTTCTTTTGCATGTAGCTGTTCATTTTCTCCAACCCTACTTATTGAAGAGACTGTCTTTTTCCCACTCTATATTCATTGTGTTTTCAGGCCAATATCTCTTGTGAACATGGATGCAACAATCTTCAACAAAATATTAGCAATGTGAATCTCAAAAATTCATTTTTAAAAAATCATTCACCAGGATCAAGTGGGATTTATTCCAGGGATACCAGTGTGGTTCAATACGCACAAATCAGTTAATGTGATATATCACATTAACAAGAGAAAACATGAAAACCATATGATCTTAATATATGCAGAAGATGCATCTGACAAAGTACAACTCATCAAACTTGCAACAAAGTAGGTTTAGTGAGAACATACCTCAGCATAATGAAGGCCATATATGAAAAACCCACAAATAGCATCGTACTCAATGGTAAAAAACTGAGAGCTTTTCCTCTAAGATCAGGAAGAAGACAAGGATGTCCACTCTTACCAGTTTTATTCTTCTTAGTACTGGAAGTTCCGGCCACAGCTATCAGACAACAAAAAGGAATAAAAGCATCCAAATTGGTAAAGAAGAAGTAAAATTTTCACTATTTGCAGATGATGTGGTACTATATATAGAAAATCTGAAAGACTCCACCAAAAAACTGCTAGAACTGAAAAATGAATTCAGTAAAAGTCAAAGGATACAAAATTAATATACAGAAACATGTTGCATTTCTATACACTAATAATAAAGTAACAGAAAGAGAAATTAAGAAAACAATCCCATTTACGATTGCACCAAAAAGAATAAAATACCTAGGAATACATTTTTGTTAATTTTTTTAATGTTTATTTTTGAGAGAGAAAGAGAGAGTGTGTGTGTGTGAGCAGGAGAGGGGCAGAGAAAGAGACACACACACACTCACACACACACAGAATCTGAAGCAGGCTCCAGGCTCTGAGGTGCCAGCAAAGAGATCAACGCAGAGCTTGAACCCACAAACTGTGAAATCATGACCTGAGGCCAAATCGGACACTTAATCAACTGCACTACCCAGGCACCTCAACCTAAGAAAAAATTTAACCAAGGAAGTGAAATACCTATACTCCAAAAACTATAAAACATGGCTGAAAGAAATTGAAGGTGACACAAAGAAATGGAAAGACATTCCATGCTCATGGATTGGAAGAACCAATATTGTTAAAATGTTCATATTAGCCAAAGAAATCTATAGATTTAATTCAATCTCCTCAAAATACCAAAGACATTTTTCACAGAACTAGAACAAGTAATCATAAAATTTGTATGGAATAATCACAAAAGATCATGAATAGCCAAAGCAATCTTGATAAATAAGAACAAAGCTGGAGATGGGGCGCCTGGGTGGCTTAGTCGGTTAAGCATCCGACTTTCGCTTAGGTCACGATCTCGCGGTTCGTGGGTTCGAGCCCTGCGTCGGGCTCTGTGCTGACTGCCAGCTCAGAGCCTGGAGCCTGTTTCAGTCTGTGATTCCCTCTCTCTCTGACCCTCCCCTGCTCATGCTGTCTCTCTCTCTCTCTCCTAGAAATAAATAAAACATTAAAAAAAAAAAAAAAAAGAACAAAGCTGGAGGTACCACAGTCCCAGATTTCAAGGTATACTACAAAGTTATAGTAATTAAAACAGTATGGTACTGGCACAGAAATAGACACATGGATCAATGGAACGGGATAGAGTCCAGAGACAAGGCAATGCTTATATGGTCAATTACTCTCTGACAAAGAAGGCCAGCATATCTGGTATTTTAAAAAAAAAATCATAGCCACATTACATGAAGCAAACCATATTAGAAATTCTCTTGGTAACGACTTGGAGAAGTTTAGCTTCAGTAATAAATACGTATGAATGAAATATAACTTTTCCCTTACCCAAATGGCGAAGAATACAAAATAGAAAAAAAATCCCAGAGTTGGCTTGGAGATATAAAAATGGTCTTCCTGAAATAGAGCTGGCAGGGCCGGGGGGGCGGGGGGGAAGGGTTGGTACTGCATATATTTTCTGGTATTGATTTGTATCAAAAGCCTGAAAACTTTTGATCAAACTGTCTTTGACTCAGCAGTCCCAGCCTTAGAAGTTCTGATTCATTAAATGTATACAAAGGAAACAATAATTGTTAAGGGCAAGGACTTAACTACAGGAAGGTCCACAGTATCTATCCATAATTGAGGTGATAAAAATTTGGGACACCATAGACAATACAGAAATATCTATATATGGAGAAGGGCACTTGTGGGGATGAGCACTGGGTGTTATGTGGAAACTAATTTGACAATAAACTATTTGTAAAAAATAAAAAAATAAAAAAAAAATATCTATATGACAAAATACTATGCAGCGATTAAAAATGATGATGTCTTATGAGCCCTGGGTGTAGTATAAAAGTTATGAATCACTGATTTCTACTCCTGAAACCAATATTGCACTGTATGTTAACTAACTAGAATTTAAATTTTAAAAATGATCCCATAAAAGTAATGACAAGAAAAATGTTTCTAATAAAATGAAATTGTATAACCTATTTCTGTGTATATATGCCTAGAAAATAGACTGGAAGAAAATACACCAAACTGTCATGTTCATCTCTTGGTAGAATGAGATAAATGATTTTAATTTTATTAGATTTGCCTATTTCAAATTTTCTACCGTAAATTTGTTAGTTACACTGGCACATGGAGCAATAACAGAAGAAAAGGCAAGGAATTTTTCACAAAAGTAACACAGAAGCAACGTTCTAGGGCAGCACATCCATTAGAATTTGCTACAATGCAGGGCCCCTGGGTTGCTCAGTCGAGTAAGCATCTGACTCTTGACCTCAGCTCAAGTCAGGATCTCATGGTTCTTGGGTTCCAGCCCTGCATCAGGCTCCACGCTGATAGCATGGGATCTGCTCGGATTCTGTCTCTCCCTCTCTCTGCCCCTTCCCACTTGCACTCTCACTCTCGCTCTCTCTCTCTCAAAATAAATAAATAAACTTAAAAAAAGAACTTGCTATGATGCTAGAAATGTTCTATACCTATACTATGGAATGCAGTAGCCACATGTGGCTATTGGATACTTCAAATGTAATTAGTTCACCTGAGAAACTGATTTTTCATTTTAATTAAGTTAAATTTACAGAACCACATGCAGATAATGACTACTGTATTGGGCGATGGGATTCTATGGCAGATTGGTGTGGCACAGAGAAAAGATTAGCAGACCTGGTTCAATGTGGGAAGGGCTCTGGATTAGACCAGATCTGAGACGATCAGCTCCTGTTGGAATTAGAACGCCCATCGGTTTACTAGGAGAAATTGGAAGCTTATTTCCAACGCCAGTGAATAAAGTCATAGGTGTGTATAATTTAGGTGTAAGTTAACTGTAAGGTAAATGACAGAGAGTTCTCATTCCATGATGTAGGCTTTTTCTTAATTTGTATATGTGGTTGGCTTTATCTTAATTATATATTTGGTTGTTGTCATAAAATTTGTCATTAAAGAACTCTTCCAGATCATGGTAAAGATAGAATTCTGGACAGAGTGAAAGCTATCCTAATATTTTAGACACTATGCTGATATCTATAAATAACATCAAGCAATAAATAGCACTCCTTATCAAAAGTTGCTTTTTAAATAGGCTTACACTACTCTCTGCATGTGTGACATTTCAGTTTAAGAGTTGCATATGAAAAACTATCCTATGATGACCTCTTTAAAAATGAAGGAAGAAGACCCTCTCTTTTCTCATATTCTGTTCTGTGACTTGTGTTTTAAGAGCTATTCTCTTGTAGCTAATGTGTTTAAAAGCTTCCAAAAAATTTACAGTCTGTTTTTATCTAGGAAAAAAGGCACAGTTCTTAATTCTTCTTAACCAGGATTATTAAATTTTACAGCACTTAAGGTAATGTAACGATTACACTCTGATGGGAGAATAATGTTTTTAAAATAATGAAAATATGGCAGAAGCATTTCGATATAATTATACAGCCATAATAAAAATTTCAATTAGCCTTTCATCACATTGCACTTAACTCTGCATTTAACATTAGTGCGGCCACAGGCTTCACTTGTTTCTTGTTTTTAAAAAAATAACATATGAATATTTTTTATTTTGTTTTGTTTTCACATTAGTCTGAGAAGTCTCCTGGAAAATTAAATTAAAATCCAACTATGTTTTCTAAAAAATAAGCAAAATGTAGAACATGTACTTCAAATGATCATAATTTATATTAGTTATTGATTGCTGGGTGACAAATTAACCCAAAACTTTGTCTCTTGAAACATGTGCTAATCACAGAGTTTCTGAAGGTGGGGAATCTGAGAACGATTTAGCTGGGTGGTTCTGGGACAGGACATCTCACGAGATGGCAGTCAAGCTGTCCGCCAGAGCTCTGGTGATCCGAAGCCTTAACTTGAGCTTCCAAGTGGAAGATCCACTTCTAATATGGCTGTTGACCAGAAGCCTTGGTTCCTTAGTGGGTTTGGGCAGAAACGGAGGCCTCAAAACATGGATCTTGCCACGGGGTTGGTTGAGTGTCCTTTTTACATGGGAGTTGACTTCCTCTAGAATCAGTAATCCAAAAGAGAAAGCCTGAAGCCTCATGTCTTTTATGGCCCAACCTTGAAGTCACATAGCCATACTTGTGCCTTATTCTGTCCATGAGAAGAGTCAGTAAGTCCTACCCATATTCAAAAGGAAGGTAATGAAGCCGTAGGACTGTGTGTACTCGCTTTGAATCAAAGCATCCAGGAAATGCAAATAGGAGAAGGCAAAGCCACACTTAGAACCTGAACAGAACTTATATGCCAGGAGGTCCACAGCCAAATGTCAGATTTGCGTATACTTTTCTCCCCCTTTTTTCTTGGAGTTCTGTTAGGCAGTACTGGTAATTTTGTGCCTGACACATTTTTCCCATGAAGAATGTACCTTTGTGAGATCAATAGTCAAAAAAAAAAAAATTCATGCTACCCTCTGTTTTTTAAGATTTTTATGAGGCTCACTGTGAAAGAAGAGCTCAAAGAAAACTCAGGTGGTCTCTCAACTTGGAAGGAAAAGGGGCCAAAAAGGGCAATAGTGGGTGCTCTGCAGCTTTGGTTTTCCAGATAGAGACTTTCTATTCGCAGTAACTCCTTGCCCTCTGCGTTCCCCTACCTGCATCCTTTCCCTGGGTAATCTCATGCAGTTCAACACAGCTCACAGTTTTATCACCAGCCCGCCTTCTCCCTGATCTTCAGACTTATATATCCAGCTGTTCAACATCTCTGCCGCTTTGATTAACTAGCTTCTCAAAACTACCCCGTCCAAAGCAGGATGTTTCCTTTAGAGTTGCGGGGCAGAAGAAAAGCGGTGAGAGAAGTGTGCAGTGCCCTGAGCGCTAGGTGCTCCCCCTGACAATGGGCCCTGTTTCTGCTCACACGATACTGGTCCCATGGCTACTCAGTTGGCCCGCGACCGCTGTTGGCTGTGCCACTGCCTGTGGTTGGGTGGGGCTGTATCTCACTCCTTTGGCAGCAAGAGTAATTTCCTAATTGGGCTCCAAGCTGAAAACAGATTTGCCCTATTTGGATGTCATAGCATCCATGGATGTGACAGCGTTCATCATCCCATCATCCCTCATGGGCAGGAATGCTTGCCAGCACCGGAGACTGCTCATTCATTATTTATGGCTAGGATTGTGTGAAAATGAGCAAGTATTCTGTGTGGTTTGAGGGTACTTGAAGTCCTTTCACACACACCCAAATACCTCCCTCTATCCCCCACATACCTCCTTCTATCAAGCCCTACTATGAATCAGTCATGCCTCAAGGGTCTTGAAAGTAACTCCCCCTTCTGGACCTAACATTACTTGCATCCTTCCAGAGAAGTTGGACCAGAGACCTGCTGTAGGTTTTGGTCCATAAAATAGGAAAGAGTATTTACATTACAGAATTAAACATTATCGGGAACAACTTCATACTAGATGCTTACTGTCATCTCTGAGAGACTGTTGCTTGTAAGAAGCAAATACAGCAACAGCAAAACCCAAACAGATAAACTTGATATGATGGAGGACAAGAAGGGAAGATTGGGAGCTCTCAGGCAGGATGAGTTCTTCCTGAGAGCCAGAGCACCGGAAGGGAAACATCCGAAGGAAGAAAAGTCAGTCTTGTTCTAAATGTTTCTTGAATGAATGAGTCACTGGCTCAATGCATAGAACTATATAGTCTCTATCAAACCTCAACCAAGCTTAAATCTTTCAAATATTGATATTTCATCTAGAAAAGTAAAGGGGCGCCTGCGTAGTTCGGTGGGTTAAGCATCCTACTCTTGGTTTCGGCTCAGGTCATGATCGCGTAGTTGAGTTCAAGCCCCATGTCAGGCTCTGTGTTGACAGCTCAAAGCCTGGATCCTGCTTCAGATTCTGTGTCTCCCTCCCTCATACTCTGCCCCCCCACTCATACTCTGTCTCCCTCTCTCTCTCTCTCTCAAAAATAAGTGGTAAAAAATTATGCGAGGGTGTGTTAACTATTCTTATCGTATAATCATTTCTCAGTATATACTGCTAAATAACAAAATTGTCAGTAAATTTTAAAGATCTAATTGGCTTTATTAATCTACTCATGAATCATGCAGCATCCCATTTAGCAAGTAGAGGGGAGGTCCAGGGGGCTACAGAAAGGAAAAGTTTTTAAAACTAGAGACGGAATGGATAAAAGGAAATTATTAGCAAAGAATCCATTGTTTTAGGCAAGGTCACCCTCCTAAGGGGAAGAGAATGGGTCCATCAGTATACTTCCTAGTGTTGACTAGGAAATTCCCATGTTGACTGGTTACAGGTTACATTTCTGGCGTCTTGGAACTGCAGTTAGGCTAGACTTGGGGCCTTAACCTAAATAACACCATTTTGAGTCTGTGGTTTTCTTTTTAACATACGTGTATCAAATCATCACATTATCCACCTAAACTTACTCAATATTATGTGTCAATTATATCTTAATAAAGCTGTAGGAGAAAAGATGAAAGAAGGAAAAGAAGGAAGGAGGGAAAGAAAGAAGGAAAGATGGAAGGTGGGGGAAGGGAGGAAACATTATCACATTTAATCCCCACAGGATCTTGTTTACCCTCTTTTATAAATAAGGATATTGAGGTTGTAGAGGTTAAACCACACAGCTAACAAAGGATTTGATTCCCACATGTATTCGTTCAACAACTATCATTTTTCTAACCTTAAAAAAACAATACTTGGGCACATATAGACCAGATCCCACATACATGGTCCTGGTTTTATTATTATATATCTTGCGCATAATACTTAAATAGGTCAAAGTAAATCCAGATTCAGGTTAAATCCCATAAAAGATTAGGAGATACTGTGTACAATTAACTGGGTCACAGTGTACAGATGATAATAGTTGCCGCTTTTCAAAATAAATTGGTGGATTAGCAAATTACTAGTTACCAGAAAAAAAAAAAGCCCTTGAAAATATAATGAACTACATAATTGCCAAGCATTGTTATTAGCAGCCTAACTAGTTGTGGGAAATAATTGAATAGGCTACTGCTTTTTACATGTCTCTTTTTCACACTCATTTTTAAAAAGCCAGCAAAGCAGAAAGGTACTGTCCTGTCCATTTTGTATTAGTTATGTGACTTCAGACCAGAGACGCCCCTCTGTAAACTCTCAATCCTCAAAGTGGCATCCATCAACCGCAGTCTTCACCTGGGATTTCTTTCGAATGCAAATCTGGGTCCCATCCCAGACACACCGAATCAGAATCTGCATTTTAAGATTCCCGAGGTGACTCACAGATATACACTGAATTTGGAAAAGCATAGCTCCGAGTTTCAGTGACCTCACCTAGTAAAGTGTGAGACTTCATGTGCCTGACAGAGTACCTGACAGTGCTAAGTAGAATTTTGTTTTTTATGCCGGAAGCTCCTATAACAGTAACCTTGAAACCTCGGGGAAGACTAAGTATTCTGGCACTACAGGGTCAAGGTGAGGATCTGGCTTTATAGGGTCCTGGAATGCCAACTAGAAAAACATTTGGGAGATAAGTATGCCCCTTCCCTCTGCTCAAATGTGTATTCGCAAGTTTATTTTTATCCGCTCAACTGCTGAGCCATTGTTAGGGTTTGATTGTGTCATGTGCTTTGACATTGATTTTAATATGCAACAATTTGAATTCAAGGTCCTATTCAGATGAGTTTTTTTCTTCTGATGGTGCTTATTTACATCTAACTATAAAAGTAATACATGCTTATTATAGTCAAGTCAGAAAACGCGAACCACTGCTGCAGACAGGTGTGTTTCTCACCAGTCTTCTTTCAAGTAAAAGTGGGATTGTACTGATGAATTTTGTGACCTGATTTTTCTACTTGTCCTGAACACGTTCCCACATTATGTTGTTTGAAGACAATTAGATGGATCTCTATAACTTTGTGACTATATCAAAATTTAACCACCTCTAATTGAAAAGATATATAATTTCTAACTTTTACCATTTAAATTATGTTATGATGAATTATCTTATTTGTAGTTAATAATTGATGATTTTTTACTGTTGGTTCCACCTAAAATTTACTGAGTATTTGATACCTTTACTTTGATACATAGTGTATCAGTTCATGGTCTCAAAAGCAGTTTAAGTACTAATCTAAATACAAAACCAATTAAATCTAGAGTTAGTGCACGTTTTTAAGTCTACTAATTGAGGGCAATATAATGATAGGTAATTATTTTGATTTGCATTCTTTGTTTCTTAGTAAACTTCAATATTATCACCAAGTAACAAAAACAAAAACAACTATCAAAAGTTCCAAATCTCCTTTATATGGCCAATTAACCTATGTCAAAGGAGGCAAGGATAAACAATAGGGGAAAGACAGTCCCTTAAATAAATGAGAAAACTGGACAGCAACATGTAAAACAAGGAAACTGGAGCAATCACTTTCTAACACCATTCACAAAAATAAACTCAAAGTGGATTAAAGATCTGGAGTGCCTGTGTGGGTCAGTCAGTTAATTAAGCATTTGACTCTTGATTTGGGCTCAGGTCATGATACCACAGTTCATGAGTTCAAACCCTACATCAGATTCTGTGCTGACAGTGTGGAGCCTGCTTGGGATTCTCTCTCTCTTTCTCAAAATAAACGTTAAAAAAATGATTAACGACCTAAATATAAGACCTGAAACCATAAAAGTCCTAGAAGAAGACACAGGCAGTAACTTTCTGACATCAGCTGTAGCAACATTTTCCTAGACCTGTGTCCTAAGGCAAGGGAAACAAAAGCAAAAACAAACTATTGGGACTATATCAAAATAAAAAGCTTTTCAACCACAAAGGAAACTATCAGCAAAGACAACCTACTAAATGAGAAAAGATATCTGCAAACTGTACATTCAATAAGGGGTTAATATCCAAAATATATAAGAACTTCTACAACTCAACACCCAAAAAGCAATCCAATTAAAATATGGGCAGAGGCTAAATAGATAATTTTCCATAGAAGATGACAAACAGACATAGGAAAAGATGCTCCAAGTTGCTAATCATCAGGGAAATACAAATCAAAATCACAATGAGATATCACCTCCCACCAGTTAGAATGCCTAAAATAAAAAAGACAAGAAATAACAAGTGTTGATAAGGATATGGAAAAAAAGGAACACTCATGCATTGTTGGTGAGAATGTAAGTTGCTATAGCCACTATAGAAACAGTACAGAAATTGCTCAAAAAGTTAAAATATGGAAATACCATATTCTCCAGTAATTCCACCATTGATTTTTTACCCAAAGAAAATGAAAACACTTATTCAAAAAGAAACATGTACCCCTACGTTTATTGCAGAATTATTTACAATGGCCAAGAAATAGAAGCAACCCAAGTGTTTGTCAATAGAAGAATAAATAATGAAAATGTGGTGTGTGTTTATCTGTGTATCATATGTACATGATAGTATACACACACCCATAGAAAAGAATGAAGTTATGCCATTCGAGACAACATGGATGGACCATGTATAGAGGATATTATGCTACATGAAATAAGTCAGTTAGAGAAAAACAAATATCATAAATGGAATTTAAAACTAATAAACGAAAAACAGAATCAGACCTATAAGTGCAGAGAACAAATTTGTGGTTACCACAGGGAAGGACTGTAAAGGATTGGGCAAAATGGGTGAAGAGGAAAGGGAGATGTAGTCTCCAGTTATGGAAGGAATAAGTCATGGGAAGTAAAAAGCACAACATAAGGAATATAGTTGATAATATCATAATAGCAATGGAAAGGACAGATGGTAACCACACTTGTGGTGAACATAGCATAATGTGTAAACTTGTCAAATCACTAACCCATACACCTGAAACTAAGGGAACATGTGTGTCAACTCTAAAGCAATTTAAAAAATATTTTTTAAAAGCCTTTAGAAAAAAACAAAAAATTCCACATCTCTTTATTTCAGTTTGCAAAGAATTTACATTTGCACAATAGTCTGATTATCCAGGTCTTGACATTCCTCTCTACTTATGCAAATTAAATAGTTCATCAATTTTTTTTTGGTTGGCTTTTAGTATGTGCTCCTGTTGTTGACAGAGAACTAATTCTCTCTCTAATGTTTGTGAAAATGCATATCTACATTTAGGGGTAGAATTTAGCCCTCTTTGCCCTATAATTTTTAAAAAATGCCAAGATTATTTTTTAAATTTTAGTTTCTGGAACATAACATTAGTTGCCAGATTAATTCATGCCTCTGGATTTACATTTTGCTTCCTATCAGTTTTCTTTCATTTCCCATATTGTTGTAATACTAAAATTAATTCATGTTAAAGAATTTTTTCTTACTTAAATGACATTCAAGCTGAATCACCCAATCCATATTAATAATGAGGTTAATACAGTTCAGAGTTTTTCAGAGCTAAGTCCCAGAACCCCCTCTCCCAAGGGACTTTCTCAGGTGAAGATGAGGAGAAGGTAGGATTTTGGATTCCCCTCCCCTGACCCAACCTCCAATTTCCCCATAAACTAGCTCAGCTCAGAGCTCAACACAGGCTCAGCTTTTTAATTATCTTTCATACCATGCACCTGATTCAGATGTCCTTTGAACAAAAGATAGTGTAGCTAAAATAAATAAATAGAGGGGGATGGAATGAAATGGAATAGAACAGAATTATTAGTTTTAATTATTTTGCATACCATGCACCTGATTCAGACTTTCTTTGAACAAAAGATAGTGTAGCTAAAATAAACAAATAGAGAGGAATGGAATGGAATGGAATGGAATGGAATGGAATGGAATGGAATGGAATGGAATGGAATGGAATGGAATAGAATAGAATAGAATAGAATAGAATAGAATAGAATAGAATAGAATAGAATAGAATAGAATGCCACTGGCCCTTCCATATAAAAGAATCAGATTCTTGCTCTTTCAAACATCTTTAATATTCCTCTGAGGGACAGATTTGACAGAGATACATTTTCAGTAGAATTTTTAAATCTGTTTTATAGCCAAATACTAAATCTCCCACCTTAAAACTAGAAACTATAACATGGCTGGAACATTTCTGTTTTTAGAGCTTGCAGTTCTCCTGGTTGGTTGAGATTATATAATGCCTCACCCCACCCAGAGATGGTATTTTAATACAAGAAGACTTACAAAGAAGGCACTTTAAACCAAGTTCCCAATTCAATAAAACTTCTTATATAATCTTTTCTGCAAACAATAGCATAGCAGGTGGAAGTCTTAATCTGCAACACTGATATAATAAATGTCACATTTATGTTCTCTCTCTAACTCTAATTTGGTCTACCACGAACCCCAACTGGAAGGAAATTTTACCTCACTTGTTATGGGGCTTCTCTCACCAGAGGTAAATGAACATCCCAAAGGTTCTTACAAGGTCCAAAACTGTGGCTCCAAGGGCTTTCTAATTAAGGAATCAGCTTTTTCTGCCAAGAGCCAGATAGTAAATATCTTCTGCTTTATGGGCCATACTGGTCATTCTTGCACATGCTCTGACCTCATAGAAACCAGCCATCCATGAGAAGCACATGAACAAATGAATGCAGTTGTGTCCCAAAAAAAACTTTACTTATGGACACTGAAATTAGAACTTCATGTGATTTTCATGTGTCATTGTGTCAGAGAAACTTAGTCCTCCTCCTGTGGGTCTGCTTCACACATGACTACCACCCTCACAACACTTCTGAAACCAGATGTGTGGGGTTTTCCCACAACAAGCAATTCTGTGACACCAGCTGGGTGTCTTAGTGTAACTCAGATCTGAGGCTGGGCATCAGATTCCACAGATTAAGGGGTCAGTCCCATCACACTGTCCCCCACCCCACTTCAGATGCCAGTCACAATCAACATGGTCACCTGTGCTTCTGACCAACTGGCCATAAATCCGAGGTTCTCATGACCCCCTCTTCCAGTTCAAGTAACTTGCTAGAGTGACAGGCCTTAGGGAAACAGTTTATTTACTCTTTCCAAGTTTATTACGAAAGGATGTGGTAAAGGATACAGATGAACATTCAGGTGGAACAGCTGGGTAGGACACATTGTGGGGCGGGACTCCGAGCTTCCACGCCCTCTCCCTATGGGCCACTCCCCCAGCGGCTCCTCCTGTTCACCAACTGTGGCTCTCTGAACCCTTGTACTTTTCGGATTTTCGTGGAGGCTTCATTTCTGAAGGCATGATGGATCACAAACTCCATTTCCAGCCCCTCTCCTCCCTAGAGAATGGGGAGGAGGAGGCAGCTGAAAATTTCAAGCTTGCAATCATGGTTTGAACTTTCTGGTGACCAGCCCCCATCCAGGAGCCCACCAAGAGTCACCTCATTAGAACAAAAGACACTACTAATCACCCAGGAAATTCCAAGGGACATAGGAGCTCTGTGCCAGGAACCGGGGTCAAAAACCAAATCCTGGAGCAAAAGATGCTCCCAGTGCTCTTGTCAATTAGGAAATTAGGAGCTCTGGGTCTTAGGAGCTCTGTACCAGGAAGAGGGAGCAGAGACCAGTATGCATTTTTTCTATTATCTCTCAGTCATAAGACACTATTCTTGTTTTGATTTCCTTTCAATCATTTATAAATGTAAAATCCATTCTTTGCCCCCCAGGCTGTAGAAAAATAGGTGGCAACCCATATGATTTTCTGACTCCCACTTTGGTCTTCTGTCCATACTGGATGCCACTGATAGATGTTCAGAGGGAAACCAGGACCAGCAGGGGGAAGTCACCCAAGCTTAGACCTCTGTCACTCCTACTCCTTAGACAATTTGCATCATTTTTGGAAAAGTCAAGAGTTAAGGATACTCCTGTTCTACACCACTCGTGGCCCTATTTGTCCACTTTTGGTGAGAGGGAAAATGGTAGTCATTCCGTTTCTTTGACAGCAGTAATAACAAAATATGAATTGATCATCTGAAATTAGCTTGCCTTTCTGGGTGATTTTAGAAGCAAAGTAAATTATCCTTTACAAAGAGAAACTCATTTATTTATTCTTGTGACTGCTGAGTAAAGAATTAGATACAGGATTTTAGAGAGGTGCCTGGGTGGCTTAGTCGGTTTAGCACGCAACTTCGGCTCAGGTCATGATCTCACTGTCCATGAGTTTGAGCCCTGCGTCAGATTCTGCTGACAACTCAGAGCCTGGAGACTGCTTCGGATTCTGTGTCTCCCTCTCTCTCTGTCCCTCCCCTTCTCATGCACTCTCTCTCTCTCAAAAATAAATAAACATTTTTTTTTATTTTAAACAATGCAGCTCTAGTTTAGCTGTTCCTTTTTTCAAATAAAGCCTACCCCAGAAAGATTCAGTGACTCATAAAAGGAAATCGTTCAGGAGCAGTAACATGACCCAAACCCAGACACTCTTTGGTCTCTTCCACACCACCTCCTCCATGATCCATTTTTCTTACCTTCCTCAACTAACTAGGTTTTTAAGTCAGAGTGTACAAGCACCCAGAAGTCAGCACTACAGGTGCTCATCATGGGATGCTTCCAAAAGATGTAACCAGGTACCTATAGCCACAAGAGATCAACCAAACATCAAAACTGTAGCACTCTCTGCCACCATGATTCTGTTCTGAATGTGAGAGATATTCAGTAATGTTGAGACTACAGAGCCTGTTATAGACACATTACACATGGTCACTTCTCAGACCTGCCCAGTGAAGTTGCATGTGTCCCCCCCATGGAGATCAGTTTTTCCATGAGGCTTATTGTTGAAATGTCTCTGAACACTTGGTGAGGAGGAATTGAGAAAATGGATAGCAAATCCAGGCAAGACTGAAGGTTACAATGCAGCCAGATGATTCCATTTTAGCTTGAAAAATAGAAAAACCACTTAAGTAACCATGGTGTTGTAGAGGAAAATGGAGGCCTCTGGTGTGTGTGTGTGTGTGTGTGTGTGTGTGTGTGTGTGTGTGTGTGTTTATTTATCTTTTGAGAGACAAAGAGAGACAGAGCATGAGCCTGGGAGGGGCAGTGAAAGAGGGAGATACAGAATCCGATGTAGGCTCCATGCTCCGAGCTGTCAACACAGAGCCAAAAGAGGAGCTTGAACTCATGAACCATGAGATCATGACCTGAGCCAAAGTCGGGCACTTAACTGACTGAGCCAGTTAAGTAAAACTCATTGCGACACCATGGTATGGGAGTAGTTGTGTGATTCCCAGGGACCAGAGCAGGGTAGCCCAGGACAGAAAGCTGGCCAACCTGAAGGGCTTTGCCATTGGATATAGGATATATATAAAGTGTCCCACCTAGACCAGCAGCTGAAAACCTAGACATCTCAACAGATACCAACATTGACAGGAAACTCAGGACCAAAGCTCTGCAAGCCTACCTGGAATTTAAACAAAACCCAAGAGTAAGGAGGGATCTCCTAACAGGATGCGAGATAGAAATTGAGTTCCACTAGGGAAAAATACAGGAAGTTGAGTTTCTCACATACCTGAATTTTGATCTGAGATGCTTAATAACTACACACATAATTAGGAATTAGTTTATGTTCTTTATAAACTAGCAGGTAAGTAGGTCTGCTCATAATGGAAAGAGTGCTTGCCTCTCTTTCTGTGTTATGAAAGAGCAAGGGCCATAAAAGTGTTTTAGAATTTTTTAACATCTAACTGAGGTGTCATAGAATTTACACTGGTGGTCTGTGCATGCGTGCTCAATGGGGACAATATCAATTCTCAGTGGTCTCTGTTCCTCTCCCAAAGGGCTACAGTGCATAAACATATTATAATTTTTTAGGAGACCAGTTAGGAAAAAATATCTAAAAATGCTCCTTGGAGGAGAATAATATAAAAGCAGAGGTTGAAAAACACTGGTCTACTGTACTATGGAAGCCTTGAGAACCAGATTTTATGGTCTTAGCCTAAGTACATCTAAAAAACATTCATTAAAGGCATTATGGCAATTAGAGTGAATTAACATAGTTAATTAATTATACAATAAAAACCTAAATCCCTCCCTCTTTTTATTTCTTTTTCTGAACGTGGACATGGTGGCGATAGAAATCTTTAAATAAAGGTTTGTGGACATGATGTCAATGGACAATTAAAAATTTAGAGTTCTGTGGATGTCTACCACCACCGCCCCTCCCAGGAAAGGAAAAGGAAATTTGTCAGGTTTTTAATCAAATGAGTGAAGGAATTAACTATGTGATATGATATCATTGCCCTAGGAGAGCCATCCCTGTTTAAGCAAAACTACAAGTGTTACAATAAAAGATGCAAAGCAACAAAGACACAAGAAGACAGATGATAACCTAAAAGGTTAAAACCTTATCTTGAGTCTCCTAATTTTTCGAGTCCTCAGTATTGTGGTAAGAGCAGCTAGCTGGCATGAAATGTTGATGAACCAGAGCAAATATCCCAATTTGTAAACAGGGCTAAAGAGGCTGCTGAGGCTAGGAAATTCGAGAGCTTTGCATCTGGGTGTTTCTTATCTGGAAGACTGACACATTGTCTCTGCTGGGTGACGTCCATGAGGGTGAAGTAAGGCGACAGGTAGAATGGCAAGTGTCCAGAGGAAATTTACCACCTACGCAAGGGACCTACAAGCAGGAGCAACACACTCACTAAATCCAGCGTACATCTAGCCTAGAAAGACAAGGACGACAAGCAAATAAGCAGATGGGTGGGAAGCTGTGTAGAAAGCTGGGTACATAGACGGCAGGCTGTAGCAAAAAGAAAAAGCAGATTTGGGTTGACATCCTTGCTCCCCCACTTTGTAACTGTGCCTGCCCTTTACCAAAGGATTTCGATTCTGAGCTTCATGCCTCTCATTTGTAAACCAAAACTAATCCCCGCTTGCAAGATTGTTTTGAGGATTAAATGAGAATACACTGCAAAGAAGCAGTGTCTAATAAGTACGCTCAGTAAATGGGAGCTTAAATAAGGAGATGGGTGAAAGTTTAGAAGGATGAAGTGGAAAAAGATAAAATGTCACTAAGCCCAGCCTGTGTATGGGCACGTGTGTATTAACTTTGTAAACCTCATCAAAGTTCACCTCATAAAGGATGTTGAGAGTATGGGCTCACTTGGCTAAGGGAGTGGAGAGGAAAAGTCTTAGAAGGGAAGGTATAGACAAGTGTAAGTCCTACTTCACCATCACTAAAGAAGAGGACTAATTGCAGCAAGAATGGAAAAATTCAAGGTCATGCCACAAAAGGTGAAAGAAATTGATGGCTTGAGGATTTTTTTAGCACTAATCAAATGGGTATCCATGCAGAGTTCTAAACCAGGAATTTGTTGTGGAGTTTGTGTTTGAGATTTATGAAAAATAAATACATAGGTGCAAACAGATTCATTGGAGGGGGGTTTCACAGCAGAGAAATGAACTTGAAAACATGGCACTAATTAAGAATGGGTGAATAGGAATCATAAGGAAAGACAAATGTGGTCTAAGCTATATCAGCTGGTGAATGTAAAATGAAGTCACCCATCATTTTATCCCTTTGTTAGAAACAGTACCTGTCAGTAGACCAGAGGAGAGAGTAGAAATTAGTCACTCAAGGTAGGATTTCTACCTAGAAAGTCAAGGAGACCTTCGATGACAAGGAAATAGTTGTCAGGAAAAATATCATCTCCAAAAACAAAGGCAAGCATTGCCATTTAAGAGGAGATAAGCTCTGAGCAGAAGACTGATTTAGCAAACAGTTCAAGTGTGTTAGACAACCTATATGATAACTTACAATTCATTTCAAATTGGCAGATATATGAGGCGGGTCACGTAATTTATATGTTGTGAGAATCCCCAAGGAAGGATTGAGCAAATATACTGCCTGAGAGTATTAATAGCACATATTTTAAAAATAAATAAAATATAGAGCGATGTTTCCTGCCAACAAGAGATTTATAGCTTTCCTAGAAGCGCCAACAGAACAGAAATCAGATTTGCCGTATATTAGGTCAAAGAATATAAGTATAATAATTCATTTGCCTTTTCAAAAATAATAAGTAGTGTCCTTTGGTGATTGGGACAGTTTCTCCATATCCGACTTCAGAAGGATAGCAAAACTATAAAGCCAAGCTTTTATTTTGAGCATTTCATCTAACTTGTCTTCATAATTGAGTTTTACCCTGGTGCTGATTCAATATTTATGTTTTTAAACATGAAGGGAAAAAAAGCCAGTTTGTTAGTTCTTTAACGTGAGCCCACAGAACATTGGCCACAGGAAGGATACCCAGTTAATGAATTTGTGTCCTCAGGATCTGGTGGAAAGGCGACAGATGTGACAGCATATTGATTCCTTCTGAAATTCTGTTTTGCCTTTTATAACTTCCATTTAAATTCCCATCTTTACCATGGTTGTATTATGGGTTTCTTAATCCCTGGGTGATGGTTTTTGTGTTCTTGAAAAGGAAAAACTACCCTAAATAAGGTGTAAATCCTCATCCAATATCACGGGGCCTTTGTGTATAACTCTCAAAATACCAACTGATGTGCTTGCTGTCCTGGCCCTATTCTAGGCAATTTCTTAATTTAGGACAGTGTTCTGTGAACGTTTTCATGGGACTTTTGTGACTTTTTGCTTCTGAACTTTCTGCCATCCTTTTGAGTAAGGGCCAAAAATATATACACTAAAATTCAAATGTGTAAAAACAATAAAAGAATAGCTTTCATTTTCTGTAACTGATCATATCTTGCTTCTATTCCCGCTTAGAGGCAAAAAATAAAAACAACAACAAAAATGTCATAAACTTACCAATTAAAGTTCATCATGTCTCTTTCAGTTTATTAAGCTTTGCAGGAGTCAGCTTAGACTCTTTTGGGTCTCAGTCAATTCAAAATTTAAAACGCAGTGAGGTCCAAGAGCAACAGAAAAAATTGGTAAGTTGAACTTTATGAAAATTAAAACTTTTATGCATTAAAGGACAGTATCGACAGGTAATCCTCAATATGGGAGAAAATATTTGCAAATCATGTATCTGAGAAGAAATTGACATACAGAATAGATAATTAACTTCTACAACTCAACAACAAAAAAAGCAAATAACCCAATTTAAAGATGGGCAAAGGCGTTGAATAGACATTTCTCCAAAAAAATTGACAAGTGGCCGATAAGCACATGAAAATATGCTGAGCCTCACTAGTCATTAGTGAAATACAAATTAAAACCACAATATCACCTCATACCCATTAGGATGGCTACTATCAAATAAAGCCAGGGGACACATGGATGGCTCAGTCAGTTAAGCATCCAGCTCTTGATTTCAGCTCAGGTCATGATCTCAGGGTTTGTGAGACTGAGTCCCACACCAAACTCTGCGCTAACAGCATAGAGCCTGCTTGGGATTCTCTCTCTGCCTCTCTGCCCCTCCCCCACTCATTCACATGTGCATGCTCGCTCTCTCTCTCTCTCAAAATAAATAAATAAACATGAAAAAAAAAATAAAGCCTGGGGTGCCTGAGTGGCTCAGTCAGTTAAGCAGCCAACTCTTGCTTTTGGCTCAAGTCATGATTCACAGTTTGTGAGCTCAAGCCCCACATCAAGCTCTGCCCTCACTGCACAGAGCCTGATTTGGATCCTTTATCTCCCTTCAGGCTCTCTCTCTCTCTCTCTCTCTCTCAAAGATAAATAAACAGTAAAAAAAAATTGTTAAATAATAAAGCCAGAAACTATCAAGTATTGATGAGGATGTGGAAAAATTGGGACTCTTGTACATGGCTAGTAGGGATATGAATGGTATCATTTCCCACAAAATTTACACACAGAATTACCGTATGGTCCAGCAGTTCCACCTCTGTGTAGACAAAAACAAACAAACAAACAAAAAAAAAAAACATGCATAAAGGAAAAAAAAGCAGAGACTTGCATAGGATTTGTGCACTCATGTTCACAGCAGCCTTCTTCATAATAGTTAATAGCTGACAGTAACCCAGCTGGCATTGAAAGGTGAATGGATAAAGAAAACATGGTGAAGGGGTGTCTGGGTGGCCCAGTTGGTTAAGCATCTGACTCTAAATTTTGGTTCAGGTCACGATCTCACAAATTTGTGAGACAGAGCCCTGCGTCAGGCTCTACCCTGGGCATGGAACCTGCTTAAAATCTTCTGTCTCCTTCTTCCTCTGCCCCTCCCCAACTCTCTCTCTCTGTTTCTCTCCCTTTCTCTCTCTACAAAAAAAGGGGGATGGAGAAAATAGGATATACATACAATGGAATATTGTTCAGCTTTAAAAAACAAAAAAATTTTCCCTCTAGATCTCCTTTGAAGAGGGTTTTTGTCATGAATGGATGTTGTACTGTGACCATATCTCAACCTAATAAAGAGCTTATATGAAAAACCCATAGCCAACATCATATTCATTGGTGGAAAAACTGAGATCTTTCCCTAAGGTCAGGAACAAGGAAAGGATAGCTACTTTTACCACTTTTATGAAACATAGTACTCGAAGTCCTAGCCACAGCAATCAGATAACAACAACAAAAAAGTAAAAGGCACCCACATTGGTAAGGATTTGAAAAATGACATGAAAAAGACATGCAGATCAATAGAATAGAAAATCCAGAAATAAACCCACAATTATATGGTTAATCAAATGGTTAGTAAAAATTTCACTATTTGCAGATGACATGAATACTATATAGAGAAAACCCTAAAGACTCCACGAAAATAGCTGCTAGAACTTATAAATGAATTCAATAAGGTCGCAGGACACAAAATCAATGTATGGAAATCTATTGCATTCCTATGCACTAACAATAAAGCAGCAGAAAGTGAAATTAAGAAAACAATTCCATTTACAATTGCACCAAAAACAATGAAATATAAACCTAACCAAAGAGGTAGAAGACCTGCATTCTGAAAACTATAAACACTGATGGAAAAGTATTGAAGATGACACAAAGAAATGGAAAGACATTTCATGCTCATGGATTGGAAGAACAAATATTATTAAAATGTCAATCCTACTGAAAGCAATCTACATATTTAATGTAAGCTCTTACAAAATATCAACAGCATTTTTCACAGAACCAGAACAAACAATCCTAAAATTTGTATGGAACCAAAGAAGACCTCAAATAGCCAAAGCAAACTTGAAAAAGAAAAATAAAATTGGAGGTATCACAGTTCCAGATTTCAAGTTATATTACAAAGCAATAGTAGTTAAAACAACATGTAAATGGCATGAAAAAGACATGCAGATCAATAGAATAGAACAGAAAATCCAGAAATAAACCTACCCACAATTATGTGGTTAATCAGTCTTCGACAAAGGAGGAAAGAATACCCAATGGGAAAAAGAATGGCTCTTTAACAAATGTTGTTGGGAAACCTGAACAGACAACATGCAAAATAATAAAACTGGACCACTTTCTTCTACCATACACAAAAATAAACTCAAATGGATGAAAGACCTAAATGTGAGACCTGAAACCATAAAAATCCTAGAAGGGAGCACAGGAAGTAACTTCTTTGACCTTGGCCATAGCATCTTCTTTCTATATATGTTTTCTTCCTCTGTGGGCAAGGGAAACAAAATGAAAAGTACTGTATTGGAATTACATCAAAATAAAAAGCTTCTTCTCAATGAAGGAAACAATCAATAAAACTAAAAGGCAATCTATGGATAGGAAAAGATATTTGCACATCTGATAAAGGGTTAGTATCAAGAGATATAAAGAACTTATGAAACTCAACAGCCAAAAAATGAACAACCCAATTTAAAAATGGACAGAAGACATGAATAGACATTTTTCAAAAGAAGACATGTAGATGGCCAACAGACACTTGAAAAGATACTCAACATCACTCATCATCAGCGAAATGCAAATCAAAACTACCATGCGACATCACCTCACACCTGTCAGAATGGCTAAAATCAACAACACAAATAATGATAGGTGTTGGTGAGGATGTGGAGAAAAGGGAAGCCTCTTGCACTATTGGTGGGAATGCAAACTGGTGCAACCACTGTGGAAAACAAGTTAAAAATAGAAGTACCTAACCACAGAATACAAAGATACTAACTCAAAAGGATACGTGCACCCCAATGTTTATAGCAGCTTTATCTGCAAAAGTCAAATTATGGAAACAGCCATTAATTGATGAATGGATAAAAAAGAGGTGATATATGTATGTGTAGTGGACTATTACTCAGCCATAAAAAGAATGAAATCTTGCCAATTGCAATGACGTGGAGAGTATAATGATTGTATAATGCTAAGTGAAGTTAGAGAAAGACAAATGCCACATGATCTCACTCATATGTGGTATTTAAGAAGCAAAACAGGCATTACTGGGGGAGCCTGGGTGGCTCAGTTGGTTAAGCGTCCGACTTTGACTCAGGTCATGATTTCATGGTTCGTGTGTTTGAGCCCTGCGTCAGGCTCTGTGCTGACAGCTAGCTCAGAAGCTGGAGCCTGCTTCAGATTCTGTGTCTCCCTCTCTCTCTGACCCTCCCCTACTCTCTCTCTCTCTCTCTCTCAGAAAAAAATAAAACATTAAAATTTTTTTAAAAATAAAGAAGCAAAACAAATGAACAAAGGAATGAGAGAAAAACCAAGGAACAGACTCTTAACTATAAAGAACAAAGTGATGGTTACAGGGGGACTTGGTTGGGAGATGGGTGAAATAGGAGGTAGGGATTAAAGGGTATACTTATCATGATGAGAAATAAATAAATAAATTTATAAATAAAATAAAAGTAAGGAAATTTTGACACACACTACAACACAGGTGAACCTTGCAGATATTGTGCTAGGTGAAATAAACCAGTCACAGAAGAACAAATAAAGTGTAGTTTCCTCTTATATGAGATTCCAGCAGTCGTCAAATTTATAGAGACAGAAATTAGAATGGTCATTGCCAGGATCTGGAGAGATTTGGAATTGGGGAAATGGTGTTTAATGAGTACAGAATTGTGGGAAGATGGGAAATTTCTGGAAATGGGTGGTGTGATGGTTACACAACACTATGAATGTACTTAATGCCTTAGACCTGTCCATTTGAAATTATTAAAATAGTAAATTTTATTTTATGTATATTTTACCACAATTTTAAAAAAACAACTTGTAAGGGAATCTTTCCCCAGTTTCCAGACTTCTCTTGGCTGCGACTTCCTCATAGCATTGCTACAAGGCCCTAGGTTTGCATGCTGATATCAGTTGGGGTATCTTGACTTAACGAACTCTGGTCATACTGCCTCCAGCATTACAATATCTTTGTTCTGCTCTCCTGGGAGTTTTCTATCCTCCTGTGGTGAGTAGACCCCACCTCAGCCGTCAGGCCTGATGAGTGTGCTGGGATCAGTTGCATTCGCCATTCATTCCCAGTCTGGGAGTCTACTCTTCAGTCCTTGGCTATAAAGTCATTTTGCCCCTTGCTGCCATGCTCCCTTCTGCACCCCAGGAAGACCACTAGTCAGCATAGGCATATTCCATATTCTCCACAAATAAGGACTATGAAAGATCTACAAGCTGTGGGAAATCAGTAAGGGCTGCCTTGAGTCCTCACAACATCAACAGACCATATCACCATTTCCTTTTCTCCTGTCCCTTCCCAGTATTGCCTCAGAGATGAGCAACAAAGAAAATACTGGTCACTTCTGTTTTTAGATTTCATTTTAGCTTAGCTGAATTTTCTGTAAATCTCTGCCCACCAAACCCCTTTGACCAAGGCCCAGATTGGTGGAGCCACTGGGTTTATGAGAGACCCAGTCAGGGTTTTCACCCTTTTCTCATTGCCCGTAAATGTCTGTCTTTCCAGATTCCACCAACATGAAGGGTTTTTCACTCCTGCCCTGATATGGGGGGGAGTGTACGTGACTTCTTACATGACATATTCTCAAGCACCATCTAGTCATCTGTACTTTGTCGGTTGGTTGACTCTAAATGTTGAAAATGTCTGAGCCACCTTTACGTTAACACGACTTGCAAATGTGCTTTTGTCTTGGGTTACATGGTATGTGCGATTGTATTTCCTTCCTCTGTGAGTGACTCAAAGGAGAGTGTTTTTAGCATAGAAATAAATGGATTCACTTTTTTACTATTTCATCAGTTGTTTAAATCCATGCCATGTTCTAATTTACAGAATTTAATTTCTAGTTTTCAATTGATTTGATTTGTTTATTTGATTTGATTATTTGATTTTATTATGTTCTCCATACCCCCAAACATCCATCATATTCTCCATTCTGTCAAATACCTTTTTTTCTAGAGCCCTCCGTCCCCCATATCCAATCTGCCTCAGTTTGTTTCCAGGCCCCCAGTTTGTTTTTGCACATTCAGAACCATGAATCTCTATTGCTCTTCTGGTTTAGCTCTACTGTTTCAGGATCTCATACCTTCCTCTTTCTTTATTTACACTCTCATTTTTCTGGAGTACATCCTCAACTAACTTCAAATAATAGGTGTGCGGATGGGAAACTTTGAATCTTTGTATTCCTGTAAAGGTGTTTACTCTCTTCTCTCATTTGATGAATAATAATATGTCTGGGTGTAGAATTCTGGGATGAAAATCCTTTTTCCTTAGAATCTTTAAGGAATTGCCATATTATTTTCAAGCATCCACGTGTTGCTGATAAGCCTGATGTCAGTCTGTTTCTTCTCCTTTGTAGGTGAACTTTTTCCTCTATAGCAACTGTTAACATTACTGTCTTATCTTGGGCATTCTACAATTTTACAATTACACATGTCCCCTAATTTCACTCCTCCTTCTCAACATTTAGTGAAAGGTTTTTATTTAATCCAAAAATTCACGTCTTCTGTGATAGATAGGTAGAGAGGAAGGGAGAGAGAAAGAAACATTATTCAACCATAAAAATGAATTAGATCTTGATATTTGTGGCAACATGGACAGACCTAGAGGATATTATGTTAAGTGAAATAAGTCAGAATGAGAAAGGCAAATACCATGACTTCACTCATATTTGGCATCTAAAAACGAAACAAATGAATAACAAACAAGCAAAAAAGCAGAATCAGACCTCAAGTACAGAGAACAGACTAGTGATTGCCAGAGAGGAAGGGGGTTGGGGGATGGGTAACATGGGTAAAGGAGAGTGGGAGACACAGACTTCCAGTCAGGGAATAACTAAGTCACAGGAATAAAAGGTACAGAATTAGGGAATATAGTCAATGATATATCCTCAAATTTAAAAAAATTTAATATAAATAAAAGACAGAATTATAAAAAAGAACAACTATATAGAAATTAAATAAGGGGCGCCTGGGTGGCTTAGTTGGTTAAGCGTCCGACTTTCGCTTAGGTCATGATCTCACGGTTCATGGGTTCGAGCCCCGCATCGGGCTGTGCTGACTGCCAGCTCGGAGCCTGGAGCCTGTTTCAGAGTCTGTGTCTCCCTCTCTCTCTGACCCTCCCCTACTCATGCTGTCTCTCTCCTAGAAATAAATAAAACATTAAAAAAAAAAGAAATTAAATAAGATTTTGATTTTGAAACATAATTTTGTTAAATTTACCTATGTGGCAGAAAATTATGAAACACTACATTTAAGATATGTGATTTAGAACATTTGAGTAAAAGAAATGGGAAACAAAAACAATTCACATCTTTCAGCGTTGGGAAATTCTGTTTTTCTCAGGACTCCTTTTTTGTTCTGACTCCTTGTATAGCATCCCATTCCTACTCTTTAGAGGATATGATTTAGAAATTTCTGTGTGGGGACGCGTGGGTGGCTCAGTCAGTCAAGTGTCCAACCCTTGATTTCGCCTCAAGTCATGATCTCACAGTTTGTGGGTCCCAGCCATGCACTGGGCTGTATGCTGATATCGAGGAGCCTGCTTAGGATTCCCTCTCTTCCCCTCTTTCTTCTCCTCCCCCACTTGCACATGCTCTCTCTGCCTCTCAAAATAAATCAGTAAAGGAAGGAAGGAAGGAAGGAAGGGAAGGAAGGAAGGAAGGAGGGAGGGAGGAGGGAGGGAGGGAGGGAGGGAGGGAGGAAAGAAAAAGAAAGAAAGAAAGACACCAAAGATACTGTTCTCTTAAAGTTACCTCAATTCTGCCAGACAATTAGTTTAGTTTAGTTAGAGAAAATTCTCCCATTTTTTTGCCCGGGACATAAACTCCTGATGGGCATTATGCACCTAGGAAGGGAGTGGCCAACTGTTCCAAATAGATACTTTCAGTTAACTCCTATTTTCTACTTCATACCCCATCCTTGCTCTACCTGGCTTTTCCAGCATCCTGCTAGGGTCTCCCCCGCATCCCTGGTCCCTGCATCTCATATTTGAAGCTATAGACACTTCCAACTTGTTTAATCATTCACTTCTCCTCCATCTGCTCCATGTTTCTGTATAATTCTGGAAGGTCTCAGCTGCCAATAACAACCCTCCCCTTACACTACTCTCTTGTTTGTTTTAGGATTATCTTTTTTCCTGTATTGTCAATTTAAGTAGAGTCCCAGAACAATGAAATAAACATGTGTCATCACTGTGCTGTTTTGAAAGGAAAAGCTTAGTTCTGTAGGTTTTGATATAAAGACTTCTTTCCATTTGTTCTAGATCTTTTTTTTTTTTTTTTAACTTCTGGTATCTATTTAATTTCCAAGTTGTTTTTGGGTCATCTCTTTATTGTTGATTTCTGGTCTTTTCAAATCAAGATGTAGCTTTTAAAATCCCAACTCTGATGAATTTATTTAGGCTCTTTATCACCAAATTGATGTTTGTAAGTATTCTGTGGATGACTCAGATTTTCTATTCTGTTTGTAGGGTAAAAATTCTATAAATGTCAATTAACTTGGCCTTGCTGATTATGTTATTCAAACCCTTTAGTTTATTTATTTTTAGATGATTTTATCTGTCAAATTCTGAGTTTTATTAATCTTATTCTTTTCCCTACATTATTTTTTATTAAAATCCCACCCTGTAATTTTATCATTTTGTCTTCAAATTTTGCCTTATATGTTGTCTACTATATGTGTACATAACTTGGTTATAGCTTATTTTTCTCATAGATGTCGTCTTTGGTGGTAGATAAACTTCTTTGTCCCATTAACTTTGACTTTGACTTTGCATTCTGTTACTCCTGCTTACTGTGTTTGAATTAACTAGGTTTATCTTTGTTGATACCCTTATTTTGTATCTTTCATTGTCACTTTAACTGTGATTCTTGTTAACATACAGTTGGATTTTTTCCAAGTGAATATGATAATGTATTCTGATAGGGAAAGTAAGAATTTTCACACTTATTGTGATAACTGATATCCTTTGTGTTATTCCGTCCATTTAATATTTAACATACTTTTTTTAATTAAATTCATTTATTTATTTTTGAGAGAGAGAGAGATTGAATGCAGAAGCACGGGGAGGGGCAGAGAGAGAGAGAATCCCAAGCAGGCTCTTATCGTGGAGCCCAATGCAGGGCTCGATCCCACAATCCTAAAATCATTACCTGAGCCAGAATGCAGAGTTAGACACTCAAAAGACTGAGCCACCCACCCTCCTGTGACATACTTTATTTTTTATTTTTACCTCCACTTACTTTTCTTTACAAGTGGTTCTCAGTATCCTCCCTGCCTTAGGTGTGACAGGATGGCTAGCATTGGGTCATTTCTCTTCTCCCAGGTTGATTAGGTTCTGATAAAATCCCAGTAGGTTAGCCTCTAATAAAATAGTTTCCGTTGAGGTCAGGCCTTGTGAAGAACAGAATGCTCTGGTATATTTCAAACTGGTTCCTTTTTCCCTCCCCCTTCTGGAAACATGAGGAGATTTTTCTCCCATCTTTTCTCACATTTCTGTGAGGACCTGGCAGAGCTCCAGGAGGTAACACTCCCAGCAGTGTGGAGGCCACACTATTAGTGGGTCCTCTGGAGTTTTTAACTCATATTTGTCCACACTGAGCCTCCAGCAATTCATCAGTTACACGTCAGCTACTCCTGCCCCAGCACTGCTTCCCAAGGAGGTCTCTGCCCCAGTAAGTTGTCATGTTCTGTATCTGCCTGTCTATCTCTCCAGTTTGGGGGCCAGCGGTTTGCCCTGTGATCTTACCTCCCCAGCAGATCTGAGAGGTTGTTGATATTTTAGTTTGCTTAGCTTTTTACTTATATTTAGGATAGAGAGGTGACTTCTAAGCTTCTTCCATCGTGGACAGGGAACTGGAAGTCCCTCTGCCTACTTTTCTGACTTGGTCAGTTTCTTCACTGGGTTTTTTGCCCTGTTGATTCGAAAGCACCTCTACTAATGAATTGTTTTCAATTCTGCCAAGGGCTTACCTACTCCCCCAAACAGCTGTAGTCACGCTTGTATTTCTCTTTTCACAGATCAGAATTAAACATGTCCTATTTTCTTTGCCTACCCACCCCACATTCCACAAAGATGGAATTGGAGGCTGTGATGACTTCTTCTTATCAATATTACCCCTCTTGACAGGGGTGTCCTAAAACCCATTCCTACCAACTCTTCTCTTCCCGACTGTGTTTGGAGACATCACCTTGATAGCTTGAAATTGGCCACAAAGGGAGTATTTATAACATGAAAATTGGCAAGCCTTCCAAAGCAGGGCTTTAGTTCTTGCTTATCATTTTTCCATAGAGTGAGCCATTAATCATTTACCAGTACATGGCTGCATTTCTGCTTCCACTCAAGTGTGTGGGTTTTGCTGGGCTTCACAATTTTAGTTCAGGGATATTATCTACCTTTCGGTACAGGTTTTGTTTCAAACCTCCGTAACACACAGTGACTATTGCTTTAATTAAAGTCTTGTTGCTGTCATTGTTGTCGCTTTCTGTGTGGGAACTTGTAAGATTCTGTTTTAATCTGAGGAATTTTTTTTTTTACAAATAGTTTATTGTCGAGTTGGTTTCCACATAACACCCAGTGCTCATCCCCACAAATGCCCCCCTCCATGCCCATCCCTCTCTCCCCCCCACATCCATCAGCTTGTTCTCAGCATTCAAGAGTCTCTCATGGTTTGCCTCTCTCCCTTTCCCCCACCATTTCCCCCCTTCTTCTCCCCCTTGTTCCTCCGTCAAGTTCCTCCTAATCCTCCTATACGTGCAAACATATGATATTTGTCCTTCTCTGCCTGACTTATTTCGCTCAGCATAACACCCTCAAGGTCCATCCATGTTGCCACACATGGCCAGATTTCATTGTTTCTCATTGCCATGTAGTATTCCATGGTATAGATAAACCACATCTTCTGATCCATTCATCTGTTGATGGACACTTAGGCTCTTTCCATGTTTTAGCTATTGTGGAGAGTGCTGCTATGAACATTGGGGTACATGTGCTCCTATGCATCAGTATTTCTGTATCCCTTGTGTAAATTCCTAGCAGTGCTATTGCTGGGTCCTAGGAGAGTTCTCTTGTTAGTTTCCTGAGGAACCTCCACACTGTTTTCCAGAGGGGCTTCACCCGTTTACATTCCCACCAACAGTGTAGGAGGGTGCCCATTTCTCCACATCCTCGTCAGCATCTAGAGTTCTCTGATTTACTCATTTTAGCCACTCTGACTGGCGTGAGGTGGTATCTCAGTATGGTTTTGATTTGTATTTCCCTGATGAGGATTGATGCTGAGCATCGTTTCATGTGTCTGTTGGCCATCTGGATGTCCTAATCTGAGGAATTTTTAAACCACCAAGATAGAGCTAGGTACATAATTCTTTTTTCATTAATCCCACCTGAGTCTTGGGAACAGTTATTAATCTAAAAACTTGTCTTTCTCCAGAGAACTTCCCTCTTTTTTAAAAATTTATTTCTCCATATAGTCCTTTTTTCTTTTCCTGGAGCTTTTGATACAGTAGCCCCCTTATCCATTGTTTCCCTGCTGGGCAATTTCAGCTACTTCACAGTCAACCACGATCTGGAAACAGATTATCTTCCTTCCGACGAATCATCAGAGGTCAATTTTAGCCTAGTGCTGTGTCACAATGCCTACACCGTTCACCTCACATACAGACATTTTATCATCTCACATCATCACAAAAAGAAGGTGAATACAGGACAATAAATTATTTTGAGAGAGAGAACATATTCACATTACTTTTCTTACAGTATATTATTTTAATTGTCCTGTATTATTAATTATTGTTAATCTTTTATGGTGTCTAATTTACACATTAAGCTTTATCATTGGTACGTAAGTATAGGTAAACACACTATACATAGGGCTTAGTACTATCTACAGTGTCAGGCATCCACTGAGGGTCTGGAACGTATCCCCTATGGAGAAAATGTAGAGACTACTGAATTTACATTTTAAGTCTCTGACCTCCAAATCTCTTGTCTTTTCCCTCATATCCTTGGAATCTCATTCTTTTGTGCCCTCTGAAGCCATTATTTCAGTTCTCAACCACAACCGTCTTTAGTTGGGCTTTTTAGTTTTAATTGAGGATGTCTTGTATATGCCAACTGCGTCTCCTTGAGGAGCCCCAATACTTTGTAGTGTTCTCTCCCAGGTTTTTTTTTTTTTTTTTTTTTTGGTCAGTTCTATGGCAACAGGAGTCCCCAGGTCCAGCTCAACTTTGTCTTCTTCCCCCTTGTGTGTGTGTGTGTCTCTCTCTCTTTTTTTTTTAATGCTTATCCATTTTTGAGAGAAAGACAGAACATTAGCAGGGGAGGGGCAGAGAGAGAGAGAGAGGGAGACACAGAATCCGAAGCAGGCTCCAAGCTCTGAGCTGTCAGCACAGAGTCCGATGCAGGGCTCCAACTAATGAACCATGAGATTATGACCTGAGCCAAAGTCTGACTCTTAACCAACAGAGCTACCCAGGTGCCCCTCTTCCCTTGTGTCTCTGACTCCCCCTAAGGAAATCATCATTCCTTTGCCTCTTCATGGTTCATTGACCTTCAGCACTCAGGACTTTGAGGTTCCCCAGCCCATGATATTGGGCACGAAAACTTCTGCTTTTCTCAATCCATAGGCTGTTGACCTGGCTGCCCTACACTAAGGCAGGAGGGAACAGGCAGCAGTCTCTGCCCACCAGAGCATCTCTCCTCCAGGCCATGAGGTCTGGCAACTTCTCTGAGAAGCATATTCAGCACATGCAAACCTGCCACTGCTTGTCCATCCTTCTGAAGGAGCAGGAAATATGGAGCCTTCACACCACAGTTCTGGCCACTCTTTCTCCACAGTACAGGGAGCAAAGACCATAACTGTCAGGTAGTCAGAGGGTCCCCAGTCTCAGCTGGCAGCCTCATTTTGCTTTGTGTTTTCAGAAGAAGAACGAGTCAGGGATGCATTCTCAGGCCTCTATCTCCCAGTACACTTTTTTTTGGTGGCAAAGCAATTGACTGTGTTATAGGCGTATAGTCTGACTCTATTTCAAGGTTATAGTAGCCATTACACAATCAAACCAGAGCAATGACAGACATGGTTTGTCATTACCTAAAACATTCTGGCCATCAACTGCTGCCAGCCAGTGATACCACTAGTGGATGAACCAGACAGGGACATCACTCACAGGGAGGCCTTGACAGAAACTCTGCTACCTAGTACCTAGCCCTGGCCTGTGATGCAGCATCCCAGGAGATCACTGCAGAGGAGAATCACCAGCACCTCTGTACATTGTCAGAGCTGGACAGGTGATGCTCTAGAGTATTCCCAGTTTCCATGATGTAGCTCTTTCTCCAGTTGAGGCAGAGCTAAAATTTAAATTCAGTAATAATGGTGTTCCACTACCATATTATTTGAGGATGTATGAACTAACTGTGTTATGGTGGTAAAAATGTAGGTATTAACTGCTCACCGGAAGTCAGTTTTCAGGTTGGTAGGGTGTATCTTACAACCCTATGATGGCCTCCTCCCTTCAAGCAGGAGTAAGGTCATCATTGGTCAGATGTATGGGTGATGTATGTCTTGGTAATAAAATTTCAATGGTCAGCATCGATGTTAATATCATTCCAGACTGAGTGGCCCAGCCACGATTCTCATTCTTGGCAACATCTTGTTAAAAAAAAAAATTAAAAGCAGTGAACATGAGTAGTGGCAATTGTCCAAGGGGTGGGTGCTGAGGAGTGATAGCGAGAAGCTCAGATGCACAGCTACACTGCAGTACGATGCTGAGCAATATATCCCGATTTCTCAGTGCAGGATAAGGAGAAAACAAAAGGAAGCTTTTGATCTTCATTCTCAGTTTGACGGCAAGCCTTCGGCACCCCGGGTGAGCCAGAGGGATGGCTGCATCATCACTCAAGCTCATCCAAAGCACCACCTCCAGTCAAACCCAATATCTGAATGTGTCTGACAACAGATGGATGAAGACCCATGTTCATGCTCCATTAGGTTTAATTCACTCTAGACCACACCACTTCCTAGAGTACGCAGGGTTCAGTCAGGGAAGAGCCAGAGGGTTTGGATTATTTTCCAGCTGTTTGGTGAAAAATATATTCTGTCAAATTTAGAATTGAATCAGCCAGAGATGAATAAGATAAATACTACCTCCCTGACAGGTGTGCAAACTTCTTGGTCATGTTTGACCTACATAATTGGAACCCTGTGGGAACCATGAGGATGCACTAGCCACCAACCAGATGAGAGTAGGCTGTAATACTGCAGCAAGTGAAGACCCAGAAAGACTGGTCTGTAATGGCCACGTGTCAACTGGAACCTCAAGGAAACCCAGTTGACTTAAGGAATTTAACCTTCTCTGATGGAGGTCCTGCTGGACCACAAAGTGGATGTTCCTTCTCTCCCTCTGACACATGAAAAGTTTTTTAAGTACAGTGCTGTGCCTTTTCCATTTTCTCTAGTACCTCTTTTTGTTTAGATTTTTCTGTATACTGGCTCCATTCTGGCTTCTAATTTCATCTGCATGACTGAAAAAACTGCATGCAGAACTGAAGGAACCAATGTGATCTCCTACCCAGTGCAGGACGGGGATGCCTAAAAGGAGAAGAGGTGAGGTTTAGGGGGACCTATTTTGCCATGACACTACCAGCCAAGCCAATCTAAACCAAGCAAGAGTAATCTAAACCATGAAATGGTGCCTAATTCCAGAAAATACTAAGAGGGAAGTCCAGGGGGACATCGGAAAGGCCAAAAACCTGAGATATGTCAGAAATAAAAGGGGAAAGGATAGCAGAAGTGTGAGTACCTAAAACTCTTTCCCCTCCCTTACAAGGGCCAGCTTGGAGGGCTAGTAGAAACCACCGAACACCCATCATCATACATAAAGGTCCAAGAGTGATGTTCTTACCAGCTTTTTTAGCCCGCAGATCACTTCAGATTTCTAGGTAGCATTCTTGGATCTGGCACTGAAGAAGACATGAAGTGTCCTCATCCAAGATATGGGAATGGTAAGTCATTTTCCCTGATTCCTTAGACTCTTCCAAGGAAACATAACTTTTACTCTGGAAACGTCCAATGTTGGTATCTACTACTTCAGAAGAAGAAATGAATGCCACACCACACTAATGATGATCAAGGGAGCTTGAGTTTCAGTCTTACTGTATCATAACAGAGACAGCCCCAGACCCTCTTCAGCTTGAGGCTAAACCAAGTTCACATTTCTTTTGTTAGAGTTATTACCTTTTAAAAAATCTCTTTTGTCTCCCTGATAATTGTAAGTTCTGCATATTTCTATTTTGATACTAGTTACCTTCCTATTCTCAGCAGTTCTATTTATACCTGTATTTGAATATTTATATACTGAAATTAAATAGACCTGCCCCCCCCCAATAGACACTGTTTTACTTCCCTGCTCCAAATCACAATCCTCTGTTCCCAGTCCTCTTTCAAATGTTAGATCTGGTTGTAAGAATAATGGCCTGAAACAAAAGGATCTTAAAGTTTCCTTTTCAGTAATTTTGAGATTCCAAAGCACAAGACAGAAGTTCAAAATCATAAGTTCATTTACAATCAGTAGCCTGTGTCTCCCTTTATCCTAACTTGGTTGCTCATTACAGCAGTTATACTGGGTACCTTTTTCGATTACAAGTCCATTGACAAAAAGGAATTAGATTTGTCTTAATCACCAGTATCCCCAGTTCTGGGGCATAAATAGGAGTTACCTGACTGAAGAGCCTTTTTGCCAAGGATATGTAAAATTGCTTTATGTCTGGCCATTCAAAAAATGGCACCTCTTAAGACTCTCATCAGCCACTGACAAGAGCTCCCTAAGCTGAGAATAGATTGCTCTAATGTTGAACAACAACAAAAATCAATGAACTTCCTACATTTAGTTGATGGAGATTTTGCTGCCAGTTATTTCTAGGGATGTCATTCTGACAATTCAGAATGCCAATACTTTGAGGTAAGTTGGTCCATTTCTTAATGTTCATGGGAACTCTAATATTGTTCTACCACAAGACAATTTCTCAGTAAAAGCCTTCTAGCCATGTGCTGTAATACACATATTTGTTGGCAAGTCCAACATTTGCATTTCTTCCAACCTACTTTGATCTTACTTGTTGACTGTATTTAATGACGTCACAGACTAGCCTTTGCCAGATTATCTACATTAATCTTACCAGTTCTTAGGTGAATCTACTTCTTTTTTAGTATTCCAATTCTACTGTCAGAGGAAAGATCTGTATGTTCCTGAAATCGTAAAAATGAAACTCTGTAACTGTATACTGGTTAAGAAATAGCAGCCAGACTCCCCACGATGTCAATCCTGGCACCTTACTTACCTCACTTACCTGTGACATTTTTCAAGTTACTTAAGATCTCCCTTCTTGTTTCATCTTTTAGAAAATGGGGGTAATAATAGCACCTACTTCATAGGAGCGTAACAAAGTTTAAATGAGTTGATTCATATAAGAGAATGCCTGGCATAAGTATTCAATGAGATTCGCTATTATTTTTACATTCTCAGAATACTTTAGGAAGATGAAGGCACTACTGGTTTTTGCTCCAATTTCTCTGACAAATCCTTTTATTTTCTTCAAAATTGTTCAAACTGCTTATTTCAGTGGGAATTCTGGACTCTCAGAAGCCTAAATGATGACTTGGCTTTATAGAAAAATAGTATTATTAGTGTCCAGAGATCAGCACTGATCACATGGGAATAATGGGTAAGAAATGAGATACTCAACTCATCCTACATACTAGACCCACAACTAACTCCGTGCAGTTATCTCTGGGCCTCTAATATGTTGCCTGTCTTCATGAACACACTTCAGAGGTGTGTGGGCCACAGTTTGAGTGCATCACTATGTAGAGATAAGGAGACAGAATGAATAGGCACTCTTATTCAAACTTCCTAATGTATCATGTGGCAAAAGTTTCAGGAAACTTTTATTTAGCTCTGTCTACAGACATCAGTTTTGTGGATTGATCGCTCACATTTGAAGAAAGAAGACAGTACAGTCTTTGATGACAGCATCTACAGGACTGAAGCTGTTGAGATGGCCTTGTTGGCAGCAGTTTAGATGGGTTTAACCAGATAGCACACTGTAACCCCAACAGAAAGCCAGTGTTGAAACAGAGAAAATTGGGACAAGCAAGACTGATTTTACATTGAACCACTACTGGGAATAACCAGTGTCTCAAAGGGTTCCAAACTTAGGCTTGATTCAAGCAGAGGTGATATCCAAGGCAGGTGGTGGGCAAGTAGCGGGTCCTGCAGCAAGAAGGCCCACAAGTCCAAGCCTTTCTAAACATCACTTGCTTTGGTCAAAGTGATCCACCTTCTTGCAAGATAACCCAGGCTTGCCTTAAGGCCTGAGAAAAAGAATTTACACAGCTAGAGCCAAGAAAAATATCAGGACTCCAGACAAGCAGACTCAAAATAAGATCTGGGGCACCTGGGTGGCTTAGTCAGTTAAGCATCTGACTCTTGGTTTCCACTCAGGTCATGATCTCTCAGTTATGTGGGTGCCAGCCCCACATCAGGCCCTACACCGCAACATGGATCTTTCTTAGGATTCTCTCTCTCCCTCTCTCTTTCTTCCCTTCCCCCCCTCACACTGTCTCTGTCTCTCTCAAATAAACAAATAAACTTAAAAAAAAAAAAAAAGATCAAATGTTGGTCCCAACAAGAAGCCATAAAGCTAATCAGGAAACCTATACAGAAACATGTCACACACTGAGAAAAACCAGAAGTGATCCATGGAAGGCCAGACTTGGAAGGCACAGGTGCTCTGGATATATCCCATACAATAGATCTACAAATGACTTAACTGTGCCTCGATGTGGACCACAGTAACTACAAATCAAAAAACAGATACAAGATTATAACAACATACTACTGTGTATAACATTAGGTAGGTAGGTAGAACAATGCCTACCAAAGATGTCCACACACTAGCCCTTGGGATCTGTGAATATGTTAGGTTATATGGAAAAGGGGAATTAAGTTTAGGGACACAGTTCAGTTTGCTGATCCACTGACCTTGTGATGGAGACACTATCCAGGTTGGCCTAATCTAGTCACAACGAATTCTTTCATGTGAGGCAAAGAGAGAAAGAGGGAGAGAGGATTTGAAGAAGGCTCTGTGCTGACAACAGAGATCCCAATGTGAGGCTTGAACTCACGAACGAGGACATCATGACCTGAGCTAAATTTGGATGCTTAACTAACTGTGCCACCCAGGCACCCCCACATGAATTCTTTTTTTTTTTTTTTTTTTTAAATTTTCTAAGGAGAACGACATGTTCATTTAGAAACAGAATAGGAAAGGTCGGTTAGGAATACATAGTCAGTTTTAAAAGATCTTGTTGTACACTACAGACTTTGTTTTGTTTTGTTTTGTTTTGTTTTACAAATAGTTTATTGTCAAATTAGTTTCCACATAACACCCAGTGCTCATCCCCACAAGTGCCCTCCTCCATGCCCACCCCTCCTCCCCCACATCCACCAGTCCTCAGTTTTTGTCAGCATTCAAGAGTCTCTCATGGTTTGCCTCTCCCCCTTTCCCCCACTATTTCCACCCTTCTTCTCCCCCTTGGTCCTCTGTTAAGCTCCTCCTTAAAACTGGAAGGAAAAGAAGCAAACGAGAGGATCAGAGATATGGTACATGAAAGGGACTCAACTGGCTATTGCTGGCCTTGAGGATGGAAAGACACCATGAACCAAGGCATGCCGGTGGTCTCTTGAAGCTGTAAAAGAGAAGGAAATTGTCCCCTAGAGCCTCCAGAATGGAATGCAGCCCTACAATACCTTGACTTTAGCCCAGTCAGACCCATATCAGAATTCTAATCTACAGAATTATAATAAATTTGTGTAGTTTCAAGCCACTAAATCTGCATTGGTGACTTCTTGCAGTAACAATAGGAAATAAATATACATTATGGATAAGGGAACATTTAGATTGTGATTGAGTCTAGAATCAACAAAATCATAATTTGTCTCAAAGGATATTTATTTTATATATAAAAATCTACTTTGAAGAATACAAATAATATCATGAAGAAGGGAAGCAGACAGTGTTGCAGGGTAGAGAATCTGTATTCATCTTCTCTTTACTCCCTAGAGCTGGGCACAAATAAAGACAGAGACTGGACCCAAACCCTGGATCATGGGCATTTTAGACTGTTCTCAATTTCCATTCAGAAATTATAAGCTAGGGAGCCTGGGTGGCTCAGTTGGTTGAGAGTCTGGCTTCAGCTCAAGTCATGATCTCATGGTTTGTGAGTTCAAGCTCCACATCAGGCTCTCTGCTGTCAGCTTGGAGCCTGCTTTAGAACCTCTGTCTCTCTCTCTCCTCTCCCCCACCCTGCTTGTGCTCTCTCTCAAAAGTAAAATAAACATTAAAAAGAAAGAAAGATTATAAGTTCTACCCAGGGTCATATACTTGTCTCCAATAAGAACTAGTGTCTCCTACGCTGTCTGGGCAAACAGGTAACTGGTATTCTAGATTCAGATAGTGGTATGTATAAACAAACAAACAAACAAACAAAAGAAGAAGAACAGGAAGTCCTTTAGTGAAAGGTATTGGAACAAGTGTTCCAATCCTATCACTATTAAAAGTTTCTAACTAGCAGAATCAGTAATTTGCATGGCCATCATCCCAGAATGTAAAATGTTTTAGATCATCACAGTAGTATGCCATCGGCAAACCCCAGCCTCAATTATGAGAGTAGCAAATGAATCACAACAGATCAACAGATTTTTTTTTTTTAATACCAAGAAGGAAACTGGAGCCTGTGGATACAGGGGGAAAGTAGAGAGCCCTAGGGCAAAACCCAAAAGCCCACCCACACTCCTGCTCAGGCTCTGGAAGTTATGCTCAGGCTCTGGAAGTTATGCTCAGCCTTGCGTAGGGTCACTCTGTAGCACCCAAGTTCAAAGCAAAACCACCTTCTGGGTATTTCACTGGCAGGTGAGGACTGGGTTAATTTCATTTTAGTCAAGGGAAGTCATTGTTCTGATTCAAGCATTGTTCAAATGTCATACTGGTCAAGGTTTTATCTATAAACTTTTGGCTACTGCTTTCAGAATTCGAAGTTGAAAGATGTGTGAAAATCTTTTGACAAAACATTTAACACCTGACTTCTTTTACCCTCTTTTGACCTGGTTTTTGTCCTACACTTTTTGATACCTACTGCCAATTCCAATTCCGTTTCTCTAAGGAGTTTCTTGTTCTGAAGTAGCAGCATTCTCTATAAGTACATAAATTACCAGAAGACCTTGCCTTAGATCAGTTGAAGCCTAACAGATCTTAATTTTTTTTTCTTTTCCAACGTCTGAATAAATTGTTTTGAAGAAGTAGCAAAGAGGATGGAAAATCTGATAAGGAATGGGAACACCAAATAAAGAAGGGGGTAAAAAGGGATTTCAAACAATTTGCCACAGTTGTCTTTTTCATTAGATTTTGTTTGTTTGTTTTAGATGTCATAAATCAGTCCCTCAGAGTCCATAAAACTTTTATCTTAAGCATCCAAGGAGCTAGGGGATGGGAGGGCCGAAGTGACACTAAAGAACATCATAGATGTAAGGAACAGTCAGCTTGAAGATTTTGTCATCCTGAGCCTCATCATGCTGTTCTGCCCTTATTTTTCTTTACTCTCTCTCTTTTCTCTTTCTGTTTTTAAGTTTAAATCCAAGTTAGTTAACATATATTGTAATAATGATTTCAGGAATAGAATCTAGTGGTTCATCATTTATGTATAACACCTAGTGCTTATCCCAACAAGTGCCCTTCTTAATGCCTATCACCCATTTAGCCCATCCCCCACCCACCCAACACCCCACCAGGAACCCTCAGTTTGTTCTCTGTATTTAAGAGTCTTTTATGATTTGTCTCTGTTTTTGTATTATTTTTGCTTCCCTTCCCTTATGTTCATCTCTTTTATATCTTAAATTCCACGTATGAATGGAATCATATATTTGTCTTTCTCTGACTTATTTCACTTTGCATAATACACTCTAGTTCCATCCACATTGTTGCAAACAGGAAGATTTCATCCTTTTTGATGAGTAATATTCCATTATGTATATATACCACATCTTCTTTTTTTTTTTATTACAAATAGTTTATTGTCAAATTAGTTTCCACATAACACCCAGTGCTCATCCCCACAAGTGCCCTCCTCCATGCCCACCCCTCCTCCCCCACATCCACCAGTCCTCAGTTTTTGTCAGCATTCAAGAGTCTCTCATGGTTTGCCTCTCCCCCTTTCCCCCACCATTTCTGCCCTTCTTCTCCCCATTCTTCTTAATCCATTCATTAGTTGATGGACATTTTGGCTCTTTCAATATTTTGGCTATTGTCGATAGCTGCTATAAGCATTGGGGTGCATGCACCCCTTCGAATCAGCACTCCTGTATCCTTTGGATAAATACCTAGTACTGCAATTGCTAGGTTGTAGGTAGTTCTATTTATAATTTTTTTGACGAACCTCCATATTGTTTTCCAGCGTGCTGCACCAGTTTGCATTCCCACCAGTACAAAAGGGTTCCTCTTTCTCTGCATCCTCGCCAACATCTGTTGTTGCTTGACTTCTGAACTTTAGCCATTCTGTCTGTTATGAGGTGGTATTTCATTGTGGTTTTGATTTGTATTTCCCTGATAATGAGCGATGTCGTTGAGCATTTTTTCATGTGTGTGTTAGCCATCTGGATGTCTTCTTTCGAAAAGTGTCTATTCGTGCTTTTTACCCATTTCTTCACTGGATTATTTGTTTTTTGGGTGTTGAGTTTGATAAGTTCTCTATAGATTTTGGATACTAACCCTTTATCTGATATGTCATTTGCAAATATCTTCTCCCATTCCATCATTTGCCTTTTAGTTTTGCCAATTGTTTCCTTCACTGTGCTGAAGCTTTGTATCTTTCTGAGGTCCCAATAGTTCATTTTTCCCAACACCATTTGCTGAAGAGAGTGTCTTTTTTCCATTAGATATTTTTTCCTGCTTTATCAAAGATTAGTTGGTCATACATTTGTGTTCTGTATTCTATTCCACTGATCTATGTGTCTGTTCTTATGCCAGTACCATGCTGTCTTGATTATAGCTTTGTAATTCAGCTTGAAGTCCAGAATTGTGATGCCTCCAGCTTTGGTTTTCATTTTCAGGATTGCTTTGGCTATTCGGGGTTTGTTCTGGTTCCACACAAATTCTAGGATTGTTTGTTCTAGCTCTGTGAAGAATGCTAGTGTTACACTGATAGGGATTTCTTTAAATATGTAGATTATTTTGGGTAGTATCAACATTTTATGAATATTTCTTCTTCCAATCCATGAGCACGCAATGCTTTTCCATTTTTTTATGTCTTCTGCCATTTCTTTCATAAGCTTTCTATAATTTTCAGTGTATAGATTTTTCATCTCTTTGTTTAGGTTTATTCCTAGGTATTTTATGGGTTTGGTGCAATTGTAAATGGGATTGATTCCTTGATTTCTCTTTCTGTTGCTTCATTATTGGCGTATAGAAATGCAACCAATTTCTGTACATTGATTTCATATCCTGCGACTTTGCTGAATTCATGGATCTGTTCCAGCAGTTTTTAGTTAAGTCTTCTGGGTTTTCCACATATAGTATCATGTCGTCTGCAAAGAGTGAAAGTTTGACTTCCTCCTTTTATGTCTTTTTTTTTTCTTTGTCTGCTTTGATTGTTGAGGCTAGGATTTTCAACACTATGTTGAATAACAGTGGTGAGAGTGGACGCCCCTGTCGTGCTTCTGAACTTAGGGGGAAGCACTCAGTTTTTCCCCACTGGGGATGATATTAGTGGTGGGTCTTTCATATATGACCTTTATGAACTTGAGGTATGTTCCTTCTATCTCTGCTTTCTTGGATTTTTCTCAAGAAAGGATTCTGTATTTCCCCAAATGCTTTTTCAACATCTATTGAGATGATGATGTGTTTCTTATTCTTTCTTATATTAATGTAATGTATCACATTGATTCTTTTGTGGATATTGAACCAACCCTGCATCCCAAGAATAAATCCCAGTTGATCTTGGTAAATAATTCTTTTAATCTGTTGTTGGATCTGATTGGCTAGTATCTTGTTGAGAATTTTTGCATCCACATTCATCAGGGAAATTGGTCTGTAGCTCTCCTTTTTAGTGGGATCTTTATCTGGTTTTTGATTTGAGGTAATTCTGGCCTCATAGAATGAGTTTGGAAGTTTTCCTTCCATTTCTGTTTTTTGGAACAGTTTCAAAAGAATAGGTATTAATTCTTCTTTAAATGTTGGGTAGAATTCCCCTGGAAAGCCATCCAGCCCTGGACTCTTGTTGGTTGGGAGATTTTTGATTACTGATTCAATGCCTTTACTGATTATGCATCTTTTGAATTTTCTATTTCTTCCTGTTTCGGTTTTGGTAGTTTATGTGTTTTTAGGAATTTGTCCATTTCTTCCAGCTTGCCCAATTTGTTAGCATATAATTGCTCATAATATGCTCCTTTTATTGTTTGTATTTCTGCAGTGTTGGTTGTGATCGCTCCTCTTTCATTCATGATTTTATTTATTTGGGTCCTTTCCTTTTTCTTTTTAATCAGTCTGACTAGGGATTTATGAATTTTATTAATTATTTTAAAGAACCAGCTCCTGGTTTCATTTATCTGTTTTTCTTCTTTCAATGCCATTGATTTCTGCCCCAATATTTATCTTCTGCTGGTTTGGGGCTTTATTTGCTATTCTTTTTCCATCTCTTTTAGGTGTAAGGGTAGGTTGGGTATTTGAGAACTTTCTTCTTTCTTTAGGAATGCCTGAATTGCTATATACTTCCCTCTTATGACCATCTTTGCTGCATCCCAGAGCTATTTCAGCTGTTGTGTTTTCATTTTCATTGGCACCCATATACTTTTTTTTTTAATGTTTTATTTATTTCTAGGAGAGAGAGAGACAGACACCGTGAACAGGGGAGGATCAGAGAGAGAGGGAGTCACAGACTGAAACAGGCTCCAGGCTCTGAGCTGGCAGTCAGCACAGAGCCCGACGCGGGGCTCGAACCCACGAACCACGAGATCGTGACCTAAGCGAAAGTCGGACGCTTAACCGACTAAGCCACCCAGGTGCCCCGGCACCCATATACTTTTTAATTTCTTCTTTAATTTCTTGGTCAATCCATTCATTCTTTAATGGGATGTTCTTTAATCTCCAGGTATCTGTGGTCTTTCTAAATTTTTCTTTTGGTTGATTTAGAGTTTCATAGCATTGTGGTCTGAAAACATGCAAGGTACATCTTGATCTTTTTCTATTTCTTTTTTTTTTTTAATTTTTTAAGTGTTTTATTTATTTCTAGGAGAGAGAGAGAGAGAGAGAGAGAGACAGCGTGAGCAGGGGAGGGTCAGAGAGAGAGGGAGACTCTGAAATAGGTTCCAGGCTCCGAGCTGGCAGTCAGCACAGAGCCCGACGCGGGGCTCGAACCCACGAACTGCGAGATCATGACCTAAGCGAAAGTCGGACGCTCAACTGACTAAGCCACCCAGGCGCCCCATCTTTTTCTATTTCTTGAGGGCTGATTTGTGACCCAGTATATGATCTATTCTGGAGAATGTTTCACGTGCACTAAAGAAGAAGGTGTATTCTGCTGCTTTAGGATGCAGTGCTCTGAACTTGTCTCTTAGGTCTATCTGGTCCAGTGTGTCATTCAAACTCATTGTTTCCTTGTAAATTTTCTGCTTAGATGATCTGTCTATTGCTGAGAGCGGAGTGCTGCATTCACCTACTATTATGGTATTATTATCAATGAGTTTCTTTATGTTTGTGATTAATTGATTTATGCATCTGGGCTTCATGTTGGGGGCATAAATATTCACAATTGTTAGCTCTTCTTGGTGGATAGACCCCTTAATTATGATATAATGCCTGTCATCTCTTGTGATAGTCTTTATTTTAAAATCTAGTTTGTCAGATAGAAAAATATGGCTACTTCAGCTTTCTTTTGACCACGATTAACATGATTGATGGTTCTCCATCCCCTTACTTTCAATCTGCAGGTGTCTTTAGGTCTAAAATTTAGCAGCATATAGATGGGTCTTGTTTTCTTATCCATTCTGATACCTTATGTCTTTTGATTGGAGTGTTTAGTCCATTGACATTTACAGTGAGTACTGAAAGTTATGAATTTAGTGCCATTGTGTTGCCTGTAGAGTTGGTGTTTCTGGTGATGTTTTCTGGTCCTTTCTTGTCTTTGTTGCTTTTGGTCCTTTTTTATTTGTTTTGTCTTTTCTCCACTCAAAGAGTCCCCCTTAAAGTTTCTTGCAGGGCCAGTTTAGTGGTCATGAACTCCTATAGTTTTTGTTTGGCTGGGAAACTCTTTATCTTGCCTTCTATTTTGAATTGTCATATCCAGCCTTGCTGGATAAAGAATTCTTGGCTGCATATTTTCCCGATTCAGCACATTGAATATATCCTGCCACTCTTTTCTGACCTGCCAAGTTTCTGTGGATAGGTTTGCTGCAAACCTGACCTGCCATCCTTTCTAAGTTAAGGACTTTTTTCCCTTGCTGGTTTCATAATTCCTTCTTGTCTGTGTATTTTGCAAATTTGACTATGATATGCCTTGGTGATGGTCTGTTTTTGTTGACTCTAATAGGAGTTCTCTGTGCTTTCTTGGATTCTGATGTCTATGTCCTTCCCCAGATAAGGAAAGTTTTCTGCTATAATTTCCTCACATAAACCCTCTGTCTCTTTCCCTCTCTTTTCATCTGCTGGGACTTCTGTGATTCAGATGTTATTCCTTTTTAATAAGTCACTGAGTTACCTAAGTCTTGTATCATGCTCTTTTGTCTTAATTTCCCTCTTTTTTTCTGCTTCATTATTCTCCATAATTTTATCTTCTATAATGCTGATTCACTGCTCTACTTTGTCTGTCCTTACCATCGTAGCATCTATTCAAGATTGCATCTCATTTATGGCATTTTTTAAATTTCATTCTGGCTAGATTTTATTTCTTTTATCTTTCTGAAGAAAGGAATTCTATTCTTTTTTTCAATCCCAGGTAGTATCTTATTATCATGGTTCTAAATTCTAGTTCAGACATCTTGCTTATTATCCGTATTGATTAAGCCTCTGGATTTCACTTCTTCCTATTCTTTCTTTTGGGGTGCATGCCTTCATTTTGTCATTTTGGAGGAAAAAATTTAATAAAGTTAAAAATTAAAATTAAAAACAAAATAAAAATCAAATAAAGAAGCTAAATCCTAAGTGTGTTTTGGTCTGCTTGTTGAAAGAAGCTTGCTAAAATAGAGGAAAAGGGCAGAATGAAAAGGAAAGAAAGAAAAATGTGAAAATTTAAAAAATTGTATAATAAAATAGAATAAAATGAAATTTAAAAAATTAAATATAGTAAAAGGATTTTTAATAAAAAGTTAAGTAAAAAAATAAAAATAAGATTTTCTCCTATATCCAAGAAAGAGGAAGAAAAAAAAAGATTTAAAAAAGAGAACAACTTAAGCAAAAATAGAAGGAAATAAAACAAACAAATAAATGAACCAGCAAACAGAATGAAAACTGAATGAAGCTACATCCAGTCACCACTAGAACTGAAACTATGAAGAACTCCATAGTCCATACATTAAGCAGGTGGAGTAACTTGTGCTGGTCTTATAGGGGATGCTCTTGCAGGGCACAGCTGGATGGGGCTTGGTGTAATGGCTCTCTTCTTCACTAGATGGCGCTGCTTAGCTTCCTGGGATGGATCAGTGTGGCGCACCTGCATGGGAGAGATGGAAATGGCTTCACCCAGCTCTCTAGTCTCTGGCACAGGAACTTCAAGCTCCCACCGACCTGCAATCAATCACCCCTCCTTTGTCACAGCCCTCTGTCACCTCTCCACCTCTACCTTGTCCATGTCCAATCTGTCTGCCTGCCATGCAGCACTTTCCACCAGAGTTTTATCTCAGATGTGGCTGTGTTTTAAAACCCCACACTTAAGGGGTGCCTGGGTGGCTCAGTCTGTTAAGCTTCTGACTTCAGCTCAGGTAATGATCTCGAGGTTCAAGAGTTCGACCCCTGCATCGGGCTCTGTGCTGATAGCTCAGAGCCTGGAACCTGCTTCAGATTCTGTGTTTCCCTCTTCTTTGCCTCTCTCCTGCTTATGTTGTGCCTGTGTCTCCCTCTCTCTCAAAAATAAATAAATGTTAAAAAGAAAATAAACAAATAAATAAAGTGCTAAGAACCCCACACCTAGAGACCCCTGCGGCTTGGATCCACATGGACTCTCTGGGAGAGGGTCTCACTGAGCGATGGCCGAGTGCCAGCTTGCCCCAGAAAACGTTCATTAAATTACAGCAGAAGTAGTTCAGAGATTATGGCAAATCACAACACTCAACCCGTGCCAGGTTTCACCACTCTCTGGTGTCTTAGTCTCAATATGAGCAAATGTGCTGCTCTCTAGGGTCCACTGGGACCTTTGCCCTAGGGGAAGCTGTATGGCCTCTATCAAATGCACTTCAAGCAGGGGAACCACTTCTCCCTGTGTGGTACACGGACTCCTCAGATCCCGTTGTCTGCTCCTGAGGAGTTGCCCTATTTCCTCCCCAGAGCACCGCCAGACACTGAGCTCTGGAACTTCAGACTCTGCACTCTCCTGTTTATAGAATCCTAGTGGTATTGAAACTCTCTCCTTTCTCCCTGTCAGTGGTTTTGGGGAACAGGTTTCTTATTCAGTCCTCTGAGAGTGTTTTCACTCTTTCTCTCTCTTTTTCTCCAGCTACTTTCAGGGGAGTGCTTTACTTCCACTGTCCCAACGCACTCTCCCCCTTTCTTTTTCTCTGTCCTCTCTCCACAAAACCAGCTCCTTACCCTCCGTGGCTTTTCTCTCCCCCTACTCAACTCTCCACACTGCATACCTGCTGTGTTATGTGGCTCAAGTTACGCAGATTGTTGTGTTAATTCTCAGACCAATTTCCTAGGTGTTAAAAATGGTTTGGTGTTGATCCAACTGTGTTTCAGGGATGAGACAAGCTCAGGGTCTCCATGCTGCTCCGCCATCTCAACTCCTCCTATCTCTTGTTCTGCTCTTTTTTTTTTTTTAATATTTTTTTTTTATTTATCTCTAGGAGAGAGAGAGAGACAGCGTAAGCAGGGGAGGGTCAGAGAAGGAGACACAGACTGAAACAGGCTCCAGGCTCTGAGCTGGCAGTCAGCACAGAGCCCGACGCGGGGCCCGAACCCACGAACCGCGAGATCATGACCTGAGCGAAAGTCGGACGCTTAACCGACTAAGCCACCCAGGCGCCCCCTGTTCTGCTCTTTTAAATATGGTGGAAAAATAATTCAATGCCTAGTCTAGATCATGCCTGTCCTTAATGATATTATGAGTCCTTTTTCTGCGAAGATATGGACAGCACTCTATAGCTTATACAGTTGTTCTCCAACTGTGTAAGAACCAGGACTGGTGCCAAGGGATATATATAAAGATGAAGGTAGTAGGTAGGTAGGTAGGTAGATGATAGATAGATAGATAGATAGATAGATAGATAGATAGATAGATGATAGATAGATAGATAGATAGATAGATAGATAGATAGATAGATAATGTATAGTTGATCAGCTGAACTATGAAAAAACATAGCCTGGGGGCCTGTTAGAAATGTCCAAATGTGTGCATCTGATCCCTGCCTTGGAAGGAGGATCCATTCTTACAAAGGATGGTTGGAGGAGCATTCATCTTTCTTGCACTTGGTTACATTACACTTCTGACATTTTTAGTATGCAATATTTAGTGTTTCCACATGTTTCCTTTGGATAATTAATTTTTGCCATTTGAAGTTTTTAAAGCATTAAAATGTTACTTCAAGGAATAAAATAAAAGTGAGCAAACTCATAAATACAGAGAACAAACTGGCAGTTGCCAGACTGGAGGTGGGTGGAGGGGATCGGTGAAGTGGGAGAAGGGGACTAAGATATACAAACTTTCAGTTATAAAATAAGCAAGTCATGGGAATATAAAGTACAGTATAGGAAACATAGTCAATAATATTGAAGATCTGTGTATGGTGACAGATGGTAATTACACATATCGTGGTGAGCATTTTATAATGTATATAAATGTCAAATCACTATGTTGTACACCTGAAACTAATATAATATTGTATGTCAACTGTACTAAAATTTTTAAAAAGTCATAAACATAAAAAAAAAGTGAACAAGCTGTCTAGAAGAAAAGCTCACCACCATAAAGCTGTACTGGTGCCAAATTCTCTTACAGGAAAGTATGTAGAAACCGGGGTCTCCAGAGGGTCTCCACGGGGTCCAGCAGGGTTGGGAGAGCTCATCCTCATTGAGAAGGAATTTAGTTGCTCCTAAAGTTACCCCTTGTGCTGCGAAATGAAATACCAGTAGCCAGATTGGCATGAGACCCCTGTCCAAGTCCAGCCGACAGCAACTTTCCCTAAGTTCCATGGTGAATCTGGATGGAGAGCAAAGGTGCCCCCTGCCTCCACCTGCTACGTAGGAAGACACTGAGTCAGTTGGTGAAGCATTTCAACAAGCTCATTATTTCCCATAGGATGTGTAGATATAGAGCATCAAATGAGTGCAAATTTAGTCCTATATATGAATAACATACAGTAAGTAGCAGGAAACATTCAGTGATCTATACTGGGCTCCTTATTTTATAGATAAAATAGCGATGGCACAATGAACCACGTGGCTGGGGAGTTATTAGCCCGTGTTGCCTTGCTTGGGGTGTTATCCTGGCTCAAGCAGATTTTGCTGGGAGGCTGGTGGTAGGTGTTCTACAGATGGCTCTGTTCATATGGCCATGGAGAATGATAATCTTTTCTTCAGACCCTGTGTCTAAAATGCAGTGTGGATTTTAGCACATGACAATGTTGCCTGAGTGAAGGGCTCTCCTGCAAACAAAAAACCAAAAACAATTTCAGACTTGTTTGTGACCCGCCAGCACCATCAGTTTTGTTTATTGAAATGTTCATTAAAACACTGTGTCTGTTGAGGAGCTCCTGGGTGGCTCGGTCAGTTGAGCATCCAGCTCTTGATTTCAGTTCAGGTCATAGGATAGAGCCATGTGTTGGCCTCCACATGAGTGTGGAGCCTGCCTGGGAGTCTCTCTTTCCCTTCCCTGCTCGTACTCTCTCTTTCCCTCTCAAAATAAATAAGTAAACTTAAAAACAAAATGTGTCCACTGAAATCCAGAGAAGTTACCCTAAACCTTAAAAAGATCCTAACTGAATCATACCTTTATTTTTACTCAGAGCAGATATTATCTTACACATAAGTAATCACAATTTAAAAGGTACATATATAGTCATAGTCATACATATATATGTGTATAGATATATAATCTCAAAAGAAATATAAACATTTAAAGAACATATAAAAATGTTTGGCTGACACATAGCCAACTTAGTAACAAACCAAAAAGGGCAAATTTTCTTGTGAAATGTGTATAAACCCAGATATATGTGTATTTCTGCAGTAAAACCACATTCATTCCCATGCCACGCATTTAGATTTTTATAATTACTCTTATGATCTTGGCACTACATAGCAGATGAAGTACCGATTAGGTGAAAAAGTAGTGTAAACAAAAGAAATATCTATACATATAAAAGCTTACAGTTTCTAAGTATTCTTTTGGTAGTGGCTCTTGTACTCAAAGAATAAATGTCTAATTATAAACACCATGTTAAGCTCTGCCAAGATTCTCCAAGTGTTCTTAGTAACAAAACCAATATTCTAAAGTGATATGACATGTATTATTATTGTTGACAAGTAAAAGATAATAGTACAGTTGGGGCTAAAAGCATAAATTCCAAAGCTAGACTGATTCAAATCTGGTTGTGTCACTAGCAGACATGGGCTTTGTATGGCCTTCAGCAAGCTATTTGAAACTTCTGTGCCTCCTCTTCCTCGTATAAATAAATAAACAAACAAAAGAATGAATAACATTGGGGTTGACAGAGAAGCAATGTGTGATAGCCCTCTGACCCTCCTCTACAATGGACTGGATTTTTTTTTTAACATTTATTGTGAGAGAGAGAGCATGCAGGGTAGCGTGCATGAGGGAGAGGCAGAGAGAAGGAGAGAAAAAATACCAAGCAGGCTCCATGCTGTCCACAGAGCTCAACATGGGGCTCAATTTCACAAACCATGAAATCATGACCTGAGCCATGTTCAAGAGTCCACCACTTAACCAGCTGAACCACTCAGGTGCCCCTGGTCTGGATTTTTATGTTTCCCCAAGATACTTAGGCTGAAAACCTAATCCTACTGTGATGGTATTAGGAGGTGGGGCCTTTAAGTAGGTAATTAAGTCATGAGCGTGGAGCCCTCATAGATAATTGATTGACTAGTGCCTGTATAAGAAGGGGGCAGAGAGCCGGCTAGCTTTCTTTCCACCCTGTGAGAATATAAGTCGGCTCTTCTCAACCCAGAGGAGGGTCCTCACCACAACTGAATCATGCTTGTACTCTAATCAGACTTCCAGCCTCCCAAACTGGGAGACCCTCCTAAGCTCTGAACCTCCTGAGAGAGAGAGAAGAATTGGCAGCGGGAAACCAAAATATCTCCTTTATTATGGGAAAGATTGGATTGAAGAAATGGCTCTGGGTCTCTTAAGGAAAGGATTTTCTAAGCTGCTCCTCACAAATTAGGCCTACTTACCTTCCTACTCAGAGACAGCAGTGGAAAATCAGGCCCACCCTGTGTAAAATTCCCAGCACAGAGGAGCAGAACACAGGCGTGGTGTAGGCATGCAGCTCCTAAGGTAAGATCAGAAGGGACTAGGCTGCTATGCCCAGATCTCCCCTGGGGAAATCACTCCATCTCCACAGAGAGGAATGAGAAGTGAGATAAGCAGCCAGGGGCTTTTTGGGGAAAAATCCCTCTTTGTGGAAACGAGAAAAGCCAGGAATACGTACTCTCATGTTTCTCTTGGTTTGAGAATTGAGATGATGAGAGGATGTGCAGTGTACCTCACTCAAGGGGAGCGTCAAGAACTACTGGCTTTTGTTATGAGATGTAGTATTATTAACTACGTCACTATCAAGAGTGTAAGAAATTTGATTGGGTCCAAAATCTATATCAAAAGCTGTCAAGTAAACATTCTAGAGATCAGAACTGCATGGTATTTTTAAGTTCTAAATTCTAATTTGTATTATACTTAGCTATTAAGCCTCAACATTTGGATAAATTAGCGAGTGATTTTGTACCATTTAAATGTGTTTGCTCTTATATTCTGTGAAAGCTGTTTCTCCACTTTGTTGCCCCTCAGAGCAGGTGTGGGCAGAGTCCTGAGTATCCCCCTTCCAGCTAGCTCGGGGTCACCGCTGATGCAGCACAAGGTACAGAGAGATGTGTGGCTCTTTACTCAGGCAATTAGGGCTGAGCGTCTAGGCCAAGCCCAGGATGCCTTATCATCCTCACACACCACTGTCTGACTCTTCTGAGAGCCCAGGGTTTGTTTATACTTGCTCCTCCCCCGCTTTCTAGGGGATGTTGCGCCTTAGTGCTATGACCTCAAGTTAAATGCTCATAAAATTATCCTGGGTTTAAAACCAAAATTTATCAGACCATTTGTCTGTTCACCACTGGACTCTAAACCTCAGTCTTTCATGTCTTGGATTACCTAGCAACTCCGTTTTCCAGAGGTAAACTAAGGTGTACACATGACACCTTGTCCAGATGTATAAATAGGGGAGTGCCGTTCGTGGGCGGTGTGCTAATGAAGAAGCTGTGGGATGCGAGCCTCTCCTTCACCAGGTGTCTGGAGTGACAATCGGTGAGCGCTCCCCTTGCGTAGCGCGGTGGCTCTCTGGCGCCAATCCCTTCAATTACTGCGTGCCTGAAGAACTGATAGAGTTAAACGAATGCAGGTTCGTTTTTCGCCACGTTCCCCATGAGGGCTTCAGCACCATGAGGCAATTTATCATGCTTTTTGTGCAACAGTGCATAGACTTTTTAGAAAGTGAATTTAGACTTCCTCTTCCTGTCCAAAAAAGAAGCCCTTCTCAGGTTCGCATTATTCAAAGTCCTCATTAGGACCGGTGGCCCACAGCAGCAGTATGTCCACGTGTCTCAAATGGTAGACAGCTTCCCCACCACCACCCCCAGTGCTTTTTGCATCTTGCTTCGTTTTCCTTTAGAGAAAGACCCAATTAACATTTGTCGATTTTACTAAGGATGTTTCCTTCACAGAGGTTACATTCAGCTCTTCGGCCAGAAAATTGTCAGAGCAATTAGTGGCTCTAGGGAACCACTGGCTGTTTGTGTACTATTTCAGAAGAACCCACTGTGGCATCAGCAGCTTCTAGACAGAGGGGCCTTTTAGAATGTGAATGCTTCCTAACCATTTGGAATATGCTTAAAATTGAAATCAAGGGCACCTGGGTGGCTCAGTAGGTTGAGCGTCCGACTTCGGCTCAGGTTATGATCTCACGGTTTGTGGGTTCGAGCCCCGCATCAGGCTCTGTGCTGACAGCTAGCTCAGAGCCTGGAGCCTGTTTCGGATTCTGTGTGTGTGTCTCTCTCTCTGACCCTCCCCTGCCCACACTCTCTCTCTCTCTCTCTCTCTCTCTCTCTCTCTCTAAAATAAATAAAACATTAAAAACATATTTCTTTAAAAATTGAAATCAACAGTCCTGTCCACGCAGGGATGCCTTTATTATATGTTGTAATTTGGAAGATGTCATGCCAGCATCTAGTAAGGACATCATCGTCCTCTGCTCACCTCCAGCTTGTGAGCTCTCACTTCTAACTTTCAAAAATGTTCTCTGATATCCTTTCAGAAAACCCACTGCTGAAGTGAACGAATAGATAGCTGCGAGTAAGCTAAGCATTTCCTAGGTGACAGTCTACTGAGAAACCCATTTGGGGATAATAGCCCAATTGGAACTAATTCTTCACTGTCCCTTGTGGTCAGGAAATAGCATGTCCAAATTAATCTAATGTTCTGGTGACTTGTGTTCTCTACTGTTTAGTGATGCTGTGGCATCTTATAGGATGATCAGTTTGTAAAGAATTAGAAATAATTACAAAACCAAGAGGAATATTATTTAATCTTTCATTGAGACATTAGCGTAGGCTCTTGCATACTGCTTAGTTAGGATTAGGAACAGCTGTCGGTTTCCCCTGGCTATCCACATCATGCAGGTTAATAGGGTTCTGGTTAATAGAATGCCAGGAAACAGAATTTATTATAGCGTGCACTCATTAATGCAAGACATGATAATACCTTTCCAAAGAAACTAACAGAGCCTAAAGTATGTTAATGGCTCCAATTAATCCTAAGCACACTATGAATTATGGGGGACTTCACATTTCAAAAATAGCCAAATAAGAGAAGTTTGAATAGGGGCAGAAGAAAATGTATATTTTGATAATACATTGTCAGCAAATAAAATTTTTGTCGTGTAATGGCCATCTAGAATCACAGCTCTCAAAGGGATAGGATTTCTTTATTTAAAAATTGGATTTTAGGAGCCCTTGTCGATTGAGGAGCTCAGCCAATTAGGCATCTGACTCTTGATTTTTGGTTTAGAGCATGATCTCACAGTTCCTGAGATAGAGTCCTACATCAGGCTCCACACTGACAGTATGCAGCCTGTTTGGGATTCTCTCTGTCTCCTCCTTTCGCTGTCCCTACCATGCACATGCACGTGCTCTCTCTCTCTCTCTCAAACTTTTAAAATCAAAACTTTACTTATTTTTATCACAAATTTCACTTAACAGAGATTTAAGAACTTTTCAATGCAACTGATCTCATTTTTATTATTATACAACCATTCAGATTTTTAAAACAGATAAATTAGAAAAAGACCATTTGTAGAGAAGGCCAATGAGAAGTGGGCGGGGCAGCCAGTGCATCTTCCAGTACCTGTGGCCTGCAGGACACCTGGACACCGTTGCTGGGGGGACCTGAACATTTTCTGTAGCAGGCCAGAGCCCAACCCTGTTAGCTTAGTTTTATCTTAAGATTTCTCTGAACAGTCACTCCCTTAGACTATTGAAAATAAGAATTGCATTTCAAAAATCCTGTTGTTAAACTTTGAGCAAAACACCCCTTGCATAAAAAGAAGCACAATTGTGTATCCTTTATCTTCTCAGATTTATCTCTTAAAATTTAAGGAAATTGTATGCTATGAAGATAGGGAGCAATGAATTGCCACTCATAATCTCCTGTGGTTTTAGTTTCAGGTTGTTAATTCTGCCTCTGTTGTTTTCATCCTCACTGGTAACTCACCTTCCATAAAAGGAAGCTTTTAACTTAGTCTGCCCTCAGTGTAGAAAGACTTCAAGAACAGTTGTCTTTGTTGATGTCACCAGTCTACAAATACCCTGTCGCAGAGAACTTGTCCTATATGTCCACCCTGCCCGAACTTGTGGCACTTGATGATTTCCATTAAGTTTTGCTAGAGCTTTCAGTAGTATAATATAGTGTCCTTCTCTAAGTGACTGCCATCCATAAAGGAAAAGTTCTTGGTTTTCATTTTTTCAGTATAAGAAAGTAATTTTTCATGCATAAACTTTATTTAAGGTATAAGAAAGCATTGAGAATATTTTTAAAATCTTCCAATGTGAAAAAAATAAATTAATAAATAAAACCTGCCAAGTAACCTAACATTTTTAGAGGAGATTTTTCTTAACCGTGGTTTGGATTCAAACCGCTATGGGTCTTCCCAAATAAAGCTAATTTTTGCTAATGGAAACCACATCTGTTTTAAAAATACACAGATCATTATTGCTAGAAATACCTTGGAGAGCATGTTGGAATGGAATGCTAGCAGTTCCAGAAGGAGTGGGAACCTGAATTTTGAAATCATCAACTTTTTTCAAATTGTTCTCCTGAGTACTTGGAATCTGTTGTCTAATCATAACAAAAGTGTCTCTGTTGACTGTCACCTTTTAAAGATGAATCGTTAATTTGTGACATTGGGTAGTGATATTGACTTCTAATATTCTATTTTTAGATATCTTTTAGAAAATAACTTCTATTTTTTAAACCTTTATTTTTTCTAAAGTATTTATTTTTGAGAAAGCACAGAAATGGAGGAGGAGCAGAGAGAATGGGGGACAGAGGATCCAAAGCAGGCTCTGTGCTGACAGCAGAGAACGCTATACCGGGCTCAAACCCACTAACCATGAGATCATGACCTGAGCCGAAGTCAGACGCTTAACCTACTGAGCCACCCAGGTGCCCTTATAAACAATATTTTAGAGTATACTGTCTAGGTATGATAATTCATTTATTCATTCGTTTTACTTTTCTATTCAAAAATATTTTCATGCCAGTGGTCTACAAGCACTGTTTTAGGTGCTATGAATAGGGTGACTTACCAAAGATTCCTTCCTCAGAAAGCTTACAGTCTGTTAATTGAAATAATACTTGTAAATAAGTAACAAATGTAAAAAGCCACAAGGACTCTAAGATAGGTACAGTCAACAGCTTCCGGGGTTCTGAGAAGGGCAATATTGTAGGTCAAGAAGAATTTGAGAGGGCTTGCTTTTTCGTGAAGGGTGTTGCATTTGACTTGACTGTTGAAAGATACTGAAGAGTGGAATATTTGGGGACAGTGGTAGCAAATACTCCAGGCAGAAGAAGGAGAATGATCCAAAAATTTGGTGTGTAGACAGGAAGTCGGCTGTCATTCAACGCAAGTGAAATAGAGAATATAAAGGGAAGGGGGGCTGGATCATGGAACCTTTGGATACCTGAGATGTCTGCATGCTCTTCAGTACCAGTGGGGAGCCACCAAAGGTTTTGAGCATGATGGACTCAGTGATCACATGTGATCTGGATTGGAGTGAAGGTGAACTGAAGTCAGGGAGAAGTTAGCTTTCCTCTGTGACACCTATGCAGAGATAGTGCACATGTGGGTGAGAGAAGCATGTCCCAAAGTTTTGAAATCTTGTTCTGTAAAATAACAAGGACCCCTAAATCAATGTTCTCCCAAGCAGTCTCCCTACGTGTCACCCCTTTTGGCTTCTGTGCCCTACACACCTGCCGTGTAGACTCAGACTTCTGTTAAAAAATAGAGAAGTAGGTGTCCACTGCTGGCCTGGTCAAGTAGTAGCAGCTTGCCAGTTGCAGGAAGTGTTGGGCCTTGACCATCACACGACTCTAAGTTGGTAATGCCATCAGTCTTTTTAAGTGACGTGCCCTGAAAACAGTAACTTTACGGGGTGCCTGGGTGGCTCAGTTGGTTAAGTGTCCGACTTTGGCTCAGGTCATGATCTCACGGTTCGTGGGTTCGAGCCCCGCATCAAGCTCTGTGCTGACAGCTCAGAGCCTGCTTCAGATTCTGTGTCTCCCTCTCTCTCTGACCCTCCTCTTCTCACACACACACTCTCTCTCTGTCTCACACACACACAGAAATAAATAAAACATTAAAAAGAAAACAGTAACTTTCCTGGATACATAGCCCCTGCCTACCTTGCAGCCTCAGCATTATCACATTCTCCATCCCAGTGGCTGATCTCCTGTTCACTCAAACATCCCAAGCCTCTCTCCAACGCTGGGTCCTTGGCACATGCTGTTGCTTGGAACATTCTTCCCATCAGTTGCATAGGTCTAGTGCCTTGTTTGTTTTTGGTCTCAGCTTAAATATCCCCACCCCTCCAAGAGGCCATACCATTATTCTTTATCTGAGTCCTTTCTTTCCTATCCCGTACTTACTACAATTTCCAACTATTTTATTTGCATGTTACTCATTTTTTTGCCTCTTTCCCTGATAAAACATAATATAAGCCATGTATCTTTTCCTAACTGCGATATCTCAAGCACCAAAAACTGTGTCTGGCACTACATCATAGAAGATCAATAAGTGATTGTTCAATTAATGAGTGAACGAATATGTTAGTGAAGTGATGAACAAACACACTGATTGAGGGGTGCCTGGGTGGCTCTGTCAGTTAAGCGTCTAACTTCAGCTCAGGTCGTGATCTCGTGGTTCTTGAGTTCAAGCCCGGCACTGGAGGCTGTGCTGGCAGTTCAGAGCCTGGAGCCTGCTTCAGATTCTGTATTTCCCTCTTTCTGCTGTTCCCATGTCCATGCTGGTGCTCTGTCTCCCTCTCAAAAATAAACATTAAAAAAAAATTTTTTTAAGCAAAGCTGGGCACCTGGGTGGCTCAGTCAGTTAAGTGTCCAATTTCAGTTCAGGTCACTATCTCACAGTTCATGAGTTCGAGCCCCATGTGGGCCTCTGTGCTGACAGCTCAGAGCCTGGAGCCTATTTCAGATTCTGTGTCTCCCTCTTTCTCTGCCCCCCCCCATTTGTTATCTGTCTCTCACAAATGAATAAACATTAAAAAAAAATTTTAAACAAAGCTCCGTATAACCTAAAACTATCCTCAATTACCCCTAAATAATCCAATTAAATATAAACAGTGGCAACAAATAGCTACTAATCTTCTTTATTCTGCAAAGTAACATATTCTATAAAAAGCATACATATGATTCCCACAGTGATATTTGGGAAATAGAAATATTCTCCTTAAGTTCCTGAATTTCCATAAAAACTCTGGTACCACTCCATGCTGCAGCATTTTTCAGCCTTTTTAAAAATGAGATAAAACAGAGATTAGAAAAGAAAATACCAAGGTGCATTGCATCTGCTAGGCATGGCTTCAAGAAACTTGAGTGTGTGTGTGTGTGTGTGTGTGTGTGTGTGTGTGTGTGTGTAGGAGGTTATAAGAGGAAATTATTTTTTTACTATGACTCCGTCAATATACACTCTGGTATTTTCCATGTTATCCTAATCCTTATCTGGCTACTGTCCTAGCTCTTCAAAGCCAGTGTTGAATTGTCATTCTGCTGTGTTATGATTCCTTATGGCTTATTCGCAATGGAAGCCTTCCCACAAATGCAACCAAAATTCAAGTTATTTTAGTATTATAGATGAACAAACCTCAGCCTCTCTCAGAATGCTCAGCCTAGCTGTGAAGAGTGTTCCCAGTCCTCTCCCTGCAGTACTAAGCTGCTTTTAAGTAAACTAGGAAAAAAAAAAAACATTGAGGGTAGGACAGTGGTAAGATTTGCTGCTCTTTATATCAAAAATTTGAAGCAATATTTTGACACCCAGTAGCAATGTTTGCTAAAATAACATTTATGTTAACTACTTTTTTTCTTCTCTCTCTCTCTCCTCTCTCAAGCCGCCTGCCTTGTGCTTGGCTGTATGATTTTCCCTGATGGCTGGGATTCAGATGAAGTCAAACGGATGTGTGGAGAAAAGACAGACAAGTACACTCTGGGGGCATGTTCAGTCCGCTGGGCATACATCCTGGCTATTATCGGGATTTTGGATGCCCTGATCCTCTCGTTTCTGGCATTTGTGCTTGGTAACCGACAAGACAGCTTGATGGCAGAGGAACTGAAGGCAGAAAACAAAGGTAAGATTGCTTCAGGGAACTCTTCTCTGGATGCCTCAAGCACATCAAATACCAGTGCTTCCCTTGTGGGTCTAATTTGGCCCATCTTTTAATGCTGTCTAGTTCATAGACTTGCCTCTAGACTCAACTCCAGTTGCATTTTTCCACTTTCTTTTTCCATCTGTGTCAAAGTTAACGGCTATGATAATTTTTTTTTTTTTTTGGTCTACTTGATTAAATGGAGAATACATCTTTCCCTGTATTCAGCTATTTCCCAGGCTGAGGCCTGGGGAATCTCATAAAATCATCTACAAATGTCTTTGTTAAACCGTTCAGTCATTGCATTTGAATTCAGACTTCTCCTTTCAGAAAGAAGGCATGTACTGGCCCCAACCAGTCACAGTTAGGGATTTCAACAGTTAACTAATTAACTGAATTTGAAATGTGTTATCTAGGTAGTGAAAAGCTCTCCTATTTCTTTTCAAAAAGAAAATGTCTTCTGAAACACAAAGGAATAAGAATTTAAAAATAGGGTACTGACCAGCAAATGATACATAAATGTTCAAGTGATAGTGTGCCAATAAAAAGTAGCAAGTCATTATTCAAGAGAGATCTTAATTTTCCTTCCAGATATTTAAACCAATTGTTTAGGCATCGAATTTTACTGCCTCTGTATTGCAGAATTCTATTTATTTCACTGTTTTATCTTTATGTAACTTTTAACTTTAATACTTGGCACCTCCAATTGAGTGGCTGCCATGGTAGTTTTTATTTCTGACTGGAAACTAAATCCATCCTTGAATTAGGAAATGTAGCTCACTATCTCAGGTAGTGGCTCCTCACTGCCTCAGCAGGCATCAAATAGAAGTATAGATTCATATCTACAGGATACTACAAGGTGTAATGACAGTGTAGCAAGCTTTATATTTAGACCATCACTGGTGATGCTTGTAAACTATGAACTATATGGAAAGAAAATCAAGAGGTCTGGGCAAGCACAGTCATCTGTGAGTTCTTTATCTCCCTGATTTATGGACAGAACACATACTAGTTTCTTTGGTTCTAGGAAAAATCCTCTAAGCACAAAAATCATTCACAATGGAGCAGTGTTTTCCAAAAACACAATTATTCTCTCTCACGGTTGTCCTTTCTAGATAGAAAGGAGGGTGTACTTCATAATGCATGTTAGAGGTTTCAGGTGCTTTCCCATGCACTTAGTAATTTGGAAGCCTTGTCCGTTGTTGGCTGGTCTCTGTCCAGTTAGCTCCACCTCAAAGCGAATAAAAAAGATAGCTCAGTGTTAGAATAAGTTGCCTTTCATTGTTTCTCATTGCCATGTAGTATTCCATGGTATAGATAAACCACATCTTCTTGATCCATTCATCTGTTGATGGACACTTAGGGCTCTTTCCAGGTTTTAGCTATTGTGGAGAGTGCTGCCATCTATACCATGGAATACCACATGGCAATGAGAAACAATGAAATCTGGCCATGTGTAGCCACATGGATGGACCTTGAGGGTGTGATGCTGGAGCGAAATAAGTCAGGCAGAGAAAGACAGTCATCATATGTGTGCACGTATAGGAGGATTAGGAGGAGCTTAACAGAGAAAACCAAGGGGGAGAAGAAGGGCAGGAAATGGTGGGGGAAAGGGAGAGAGGCAAACCAGAGAGACTCTTGAATGCTGACAAAAACTGGAGGACTGGTGGATGTGGGGGGAGGAGGGGTGGGCATTGAGGAGGGCACTTGTGGGGATGAGCACTGGGTGTTATGTGGAAACTAATTTGACAATAAACTATTTGTAAAAAAAAAAAAAAAAAAGAATAAGTTGCCTTTCCCTAAAGGGTGAGTTAAAGAAAATATTTTGTTCTGCAAATGCTGATTTCTACTAGCATGTAATAATGGACTGGAGTGCTATTTGTTCACTGTACAATTGAAAGTTATACTGAGGGGGCACCTGGGTGGTTCAGTCGGTTGAGCATCTGACTTCAGCTCAAGCCGTGATTTCATCGCTCATGAGTTATGTGAGTCCTGAATTGGGCTCGTTGCTATCAGCACAGCCCTCTTTGGATCCTCTGTCTCCTTCTCTCTCTGCCCCTCCCCTGCTCGTGTTCTCTCGAAAATAAAAAACAAATATTTAAAGTTATACCAAGAACCTTTAACTTTCCAGACATCTGTTGACCCCAGATAAGGAAATTCAGAAAAAATTTTTAAAAATAACCAGGCAGATTTTTCACTTGGCAATGGAGAATTGTAAGTTCCATCCACACATAGGAATGATGACAATTCTGAATTCATGCTTCAGAAGGTAACAGCTAGGATTAGAGGGTAACTCTCAATAGTCTTCAAAGTGGGTCCTTTCTTCCACTGGACTGAGTTCCATATTGATACCTGACCCCTTGTGTCTAGGCTTTCATTTTAAAAAGTTGTCTTTTCTACTCCAATGTCTTGGTAAAAGTGTTGATGGGAAAGGAAGTCAAAAGAGGCCAGAGTAAGGTTTAAGGAGCCTCTGTGCATGATTGTTCTGTGTCCATTACCTCCATTTGCTTGTATCACATTTGCCTGTGTCATAGTTCCTTCCATCTGGTTCTGAAGGGCCCGGATCAATAGCAGTTCATCTGCATCAAATTGGATCCAGTAAGGTAGCAGAGAGCGTCGGGCCATCCTGAGGAACATGTCAGTTGTACCACGTTCTTATATCACAATAAGAATTCTTTTATCTGAATCCCGAGAATGTATCAACAGCTTTACTGTGTAGACATTTCAGATTCTCATACGATAGGGTCTGTATAAAATCAGACTCGGGTTGTTGAAAACGTAATCAGACCTGCATGCTTCTGAGAAACGGTAAAAGATTCATAGTGGCTGTGCAAAATCGCTTTTATTGTTGGGTATTATTTAAATGCGTGTTCGGTGTTGAGAGTTGCAGAGTGGAATTGTGTGAGAGGGGGCCAGGCAATGATGGTGTATGTGTGTGTATGAGCAGTTCCACTAAGCAGTAGCTGAATTATTTCTAGTGGATGCAGTAAGCAAAACTAAATGACATCAGTGTTACTTTCTACAAGTCCTAATGGAGGAGAGATCTGATGAGAATAATTTATAAATAAGAAATTATATCTGAATAGGTGCTTTTACAATTTGCATGGGATACATTAATATACCTTTTCACTTGTTAAAACTATTTTTTCACTATTCTTCTATCCCTTGGTAGCCGAGGCCTCCTTAGGATTCCAGGGTAATGCAAAGAGACTGAGGCCAGTCTGCTTTAGAACAGTTTACAAATTCCATAACCCTTGTGGTATCCTAGAGGCAGACAATACCGTATCTCAAGTCTTGGCTCAAAAGAACATCCATATGTTCTGATATACATTATATTAGTATACACACTATAATATACTTTACAATCTTCCAGTTTCATGGTCTGCTGATCATCCTAACCTACATCCTCTAATAAGTAGCAAGAATACTATAAAGAGAAAAAACCTACAAGAGAAGCATATGCCCCCATTTCAAAGAAGTTTGTCCCGAGCAGTCTCATGATAGGATCATATCTTCTCTGTGTGGCTTTTATAATTATTGTAGCAACACACTTCTCTGTTTGTCTGGAAAAGCCACAACATGGGTCCAGGTTTTCCATGTATCACTATAGTAAGGAAATTGATTAGATCCATGAATCCTTCCTAACAACCTCCCTAGTGGATAAAACAAGGATCACTGGTAGGTAAATTCTAGAATATATCAAAAAAGGGACGAGAACTCCATTCTAGTTGTTGAACTGTGTTCCATTCACAGTTTCCTTAAGGGAATATAGGACACTACTTAGCCATAAACTAACCATCACAAAGTACTGTTCAAAGGAAAAACAGTGGGGAGGGTAGAGAGGTGAGCTCTCTACCTCGATAAACCAGCGCCTGTTAAAATAAATGTCCAGGAGCGCCTGGGTGGCTCAGGCAGTTGAGCATCCTACTCTTGATTTCACCTCAGGTGGTGATCCTAGGGTCATGGGATCAAGCCCCACATCAGGCTCTGCACTAAGCTCGAAACCTGCTTAAGATTCTCTACCCACTGCCCCTCTCCCCTGCTCACTCACTCTAATTAAATTTCCAGGGAACTCACCCCAGTCCCATTAGAGTGGGACTGCCACCTTCACTGCCACCTATAGCACTTCTTCCAAGAATGCAACAGTAATTTGAAAGTGGTCTTAGCTGAAACTAGTCACAAATTGTAAAAAATGGCAAGACTGTAATACGGGAGTTTTCACAGAATTTCAACCAGCAACTTTGAAGAATGCAGGTGTTATCTCAGAAGGAACTTCTCTGAGGGAGAAAGTGAATTCTCTGTGTTGCATCACCAAAGTCCCACAATATTTTCTCATGGAAAACAAAACAAAAAAAAACTCCACTGAAAAACAGAAGCGAAACTATTTAAAATATCCCCTAACTTCTACAGTAATTGGCATGCATAAGAAAATTTGACTGAATTTGAGAAGCCAGCCCCACAGGCTGTGCACCATCCCTGGCTCTGAGGCTAAGGGGCGGGGAGGGGGGAGGCGGATTGGGCAAGTGTTGGTTCTCGTTGGGCAGCAGGATCTCTCAATGAGCCAACAACAGGAACCATTTCACCTTGATATACCGCCTAATTGCGTATTTTAACACACTGAACTGTGAAGTCAATTTAATTATGTAAAATTAAAGTTTCATCCAGATAAAAAGGATTTGAAATGAAAGCTTCATTTCCAATTTCTTTCATTAATTGTGAAAGGATAAATAATTACATTTTCTAGAACTCCCATGCCACACAAATAGCTCGTTCCTTGTCAGACGCCCTTCTTAAAGAAGCATGTTGCTGAGTTTGTGTATATGGTCTTTGGAATCGCTCATCAGGTAATTGGGTCCTCTCATGGACAGTTTTAAAGTCACTCTGTCTTCTAGCACTTACACTGCAAATGAGAAAATATGATTATCCATTAAGAGGTGATTCTAGCTACCATTTATTAAGTGGCTGAAGCTCTTTTTAATGCCATCATAGGTGGAGTTAAATTCATTTTACTCAAATAACTAATTGAGAAACCCTCTGGTATTGGATTTGAGGTGCCATGGCATGCCACAGCCACACCATGAGTGGCAGTGACAGGTGGGGGAGGGAGTGTAGAGAGCGTGTGCTATCTGGAGCCGGCGAGGTCTCTGAGGTTCCCTGAGAGCCCTGCCCCCAGATCTTAATAGTTGAAGAATTAAGCGCCCTCATCTAGACATTGCAGGTTTGTCCAAATGGCATCTGAGGTTTCTTCCACCTTTAAAGTATGTTAATTCTGGGGACACTTGCAGAGATGTCCTTTAAGGATGCTCCAAAGGCAGTAAGAGTTCCTACCCTCAGAGCTGTGAATACACTAACGGCTCTTAGGAACTTACTAGCATCAGAAGAGTAAGAGAAGGGAGAGATGAAGGTCAACTGGATGGAGCGCTAGGATCCCCTGAACAGCACTGTCATGGCCCCATCATTCACATGCCACAGGGAGGGAGTCAGATTTAGAAACTCTCATCCGGGGCAGAGGAGCCTGCTGGCCTCACTAATTCCCATGTTATGTGGTGTCCTTGACAGTGGACAGAGCCCCAGGTCACAGATAAAAACTTTGTTTCTGGTCTTAACTCCAGCACACAAGAGCCATTATGAATTTAAGCAAGTCCCTAACATCCCAGAACCTCAGTTTCCCCTTCTTTCAAATGAGAAGAGGAAGACTACTATCCTGGTCCACCTCCTGCATAGGGTTGAGAGAGTCCAGGGAAAGCATGTGTATGAAAGCAGTTTATAATCAGTATCTATGTAAGCTTCACTATTTACTAATCATTTTTCTCATATGATATCTTATTTGACCTTTGCAGTATTCGCATGAGAGAGCAAGCATCAGTCTACTTCTGTACATGAGGTTCAGAAAGGTTAAATATTTTGTCTAAATTTCCATGGCTGGAAAGAAATGAATCCAGGGCTCCAACACAAGTTGTTTTACTCAAACTTTGAAGTTTTTCTACCATACAAGATGATGGAATAATTTTTTTAAATATGCCAATTCTGTTGCTTTGAACAGACCAATGTTCCCTGTACAAGTAAACAATTTCGTTTTATTTTCATTTGGTAGCTTTTAGGTAATGTTATTTAATCAAAAATCGAATATAGTTAAGAGTAGTCTTCCCATAAGTGTCGGTACATTGTCTTCCCATTTTCATTTGTCTCAAGGTGTTTTTTTCACTCCTCTTTTGATTTCTTCTTTGACCCACTGATTGTTGAATAGCATGTTGTTTAGTCACAGAAATGAGAAGTAGCCTTTGAAACTGATCCTCTTGGGGTGCCTGGTCAGTTGAGTGTCTGACTCTTGATTTTAGCTCAGGTCATGACTCCAGGGTTCTGGGATCAAGCCCCACATCAAGCTCTGCGCTAACAGCATGGGGCCTTCTCTCTCTGTACCCCTCTGTTGCTCAGCTTCTGTGTGCATTCTCTCTCAAAGAAAAAAACTATAAATGTATATACACACACACAACTGATCCTCTTACTTGACTGTGGAACTTGATGAAAACCCAGAAAGGAAGATTAGGAAGCCATCACAGAAAGTACCAAGTGCTTTGAATTAAATCTTTAATAAGGTCACAGTAAACCATCTGTTTCCCAGTTGGGTTAGTGTTGAACAAACATGGTCATTAAAGCATTTCAGAATATGCCTCTAACACTGCCTATATGCTGGCACTTTTGCAGAGGGGCTCATAAACCTGAGAGTTGGTACAGACCTCAGAGGTCCTCACAGAGTTGTTCTAAGTACATGTTCCTCCTGTTTCCTCTCCTCCCATTCTCTCATAAACTCACTCCATTCAGGTTTTCACCCCCAGCATTTTGCTGTCACTGTCTTGTGAAGGTCACTCCCAGGTGCTAAACTTCACAGTCTGTCTTCAATTCTTACATTGCCTTTTCACAGTTGACTGCAGTAAGCCATCTTGGAACTCCTTCATTGGCTCCCAATGGCTGACCTTGCCCAGATTCCCTTCTGCCTCTCAGCTTTTTCTGTGGAGCCTCCTTCACTGCTTCCTCCCTTTCTCTCACTTCTTTCTACCTGCATTCATTTTGTAGAATATCTCATTGGTCACCATGGCTTTAGGAAACCTCTCCACACTAATGACTCTCAAGTTTAAGAACACATCTCCAGTGAAGCCTGGTCTCCTATGTTCCACTGCCTACTTGATACCCTTTCTGAATATTTAATTAGCATCTCAAAATTAACATTTCCAAAACTGAGCTCCTGATGTTTCTTTCCCACAAAGTCAACATCTCGCACAGTCTTCCCCCATCTCTGTTAATGACAGCTTATTCTTCCATCAGCTCAGGCCAAAACTTCAGTCATTCTGGACTTTGTTCTTTCTCTCACAACTGCCATTTAACCCATCCAAAAATCCTGTCCACTCTCCCTTCTGAATATAGCCAGAGCTCTCATGACTTCTCGGCTAACCCACTAAATAGTTTACCTCTTTTTCTTGTTAATTGTCCTCTTCTAGAAAATCTGCACAAGGCTTTTTGTCTCTTTTGTTCACTACAAAACAAAAGTCTCCCTGGCACTAGAATAATGCCTGACATATGTGGGCACTCAATAACTATGTATTACATGTGTAAATTATTGAATGAAAGAATGACTCTATTCTGATTTCTTTCATGAGAAGGTCATTCCATCGTTGCACAGATCTTTAAAAGTTTTGGTTTTGGTTAGGTTGAAATACACCCCCTTATAACATCTACCCATTGCTATTCCCTCTTATTCTTTAAGCTACTGTCTTCTTTAGAGAAAGTTATCATGTCTCTAATGGCTAAAGTTACACATTTGCCAAAGGGCGTAGTTCCCCATGTCTTGTTGGGCATTTGGAGATGCCTATGTTGTCACTGCTGTCCACTACCCTCCTAAGGCTTCAGGGCAGGGTGTTACCCCTGGTGGGAAAAAAAGAGAGAAGACATCCAAAAGTGTGATAGAAGGAAGAGACTTCTACAGGAGTCACTCATGGATTGTCTCCTTCAGTTTACCCTCCATGCCTAGTAGTAACTTGGAGAACATCTGAGCTTGTGAGATTGACTCTAGTCCATTCAACAAGTACACACTGAGGTCATAAATGTACCACAGTGTGCTCAAAGAGGCAGCTGTCTCTTTGACCAGTACCCAACCTCAGACGATGCCCTCGAAATCAGCATCTTCCTCTAAGCCTTCCCCAATTAGTGGATTTACAGGCAGAATTAGTTGATGAATCAGAAGGCACAGGTAATGCTGACTTTGAATGGCAGTCACATGCTCCGTTATTATCCACTATACTCTAATAGGCAAAATAATTGTAATGTTTCAGTGGTCTTTTCTGTCCCTGAGAAAGGATCTCTGGGTAAATATTAGAATAAAGGGAGCAGGGAAAGGAATAGAAAAAAAATATACAATAGAAAATGACTATTATATAACAGAGTCACGATGTCCAAGATTTAACACTACCAATAAATTTGCAATCAATGTTCTAGCATAACTTTAAAAGAAGTTTTGTAATTAAGTCAAAACTTACCAGCTTCACCCCCAACCCTTTGCCTCTTCTGTTTTAACAGTAACATTATAAGAGTTGAAAACACAGAGAATTGTGACCTTCAGAGACATAGCCCAGGTTTAAGGATTGTAATTTTTTTCCTAAATTAAAGATCTGTAACAATTTCCTTTTCTTCTATAAGACTGAGTCTAATTTCAGATCTATACACTCTGGATAGGTTCGATAGGCACCTTAGTATTTGAAGTTAATTAGTGATCAGTTATCTCTATCTAACTCTTTTTATTTTAACATGTAAGACAGACTTGGTCTTTAAAGTAAACTGCTTTAATTTCAGGGCAAATCTGTTGTGGGGTGTTTTTTTTTTTTTTTGGAGTATTTATTTATTTTGAGAGAGAGTGAGTAAGAGTGAGCACGAGCAGGGGAGGGGGAGAGAGAGAGAATCCCAAGCGGGCTCTGCACCATCAGTGCAGAGTCCGATGCGAGGCTGGAACTCACAAACTGTTAGATTGTGAACTGAGCTGAAATCAAGAGTTACTCACTTACAATAAATAAAAAATATTTAAAAAAAAAAGAGTTGCTCACTTAACTGAGCCACCCAGGTGCCCTGCAAATCTGTTGTTTATAGCCCATTGATCTAGACTTGTAAACCACAAATAAACTTCTGAAAAATTTTTTCCTCAGCTTAAATATACCAAAAGTAGTTTATTTTCTTCCATTTATGTAGTTTCCCAACCATGAACTATTCCTACACATCCTGAAGTATCTGGTTCTTTTCCATATGCCCTACCAGAGAAGAGTAGGTTCCAAGTGAAATGTTAGTGGTCTTGACATAATTCTAGTTGGATCTCCTTGGGCCTCAGCCTCCCTACTCAGATTTGTTTTTAAGATACATAGCAATTTTTTAGCAGAGTGGACATTTACATTCTTGCTAGATGATCAGTGATGCCATTGTAAGGTCAAAGAACATAGTGAAAATGTAACCTGCCACTTGTCCCTCATGAAGAAGAAACATAGTTGTTCTTAACATCTGGCAGAGTAGGTAAGAGCACAGCACCAAGCAAAACTCTGCTGAGGCAAGTACGTGTTGAGACTACTTGCAGAAATAGGTATTGGCTCTATAATGCTCCACAAAGTAGAACTCCCCAAACACTACAAATTTCATTTTTTTATTCTAAGCCTTAAGAAAATGGGCTATATCTTATTTATCTATTATCTCTGGTGTCTCAAATCCGGGGAAATTTGAACATTTAATGTTTTTATTGACTTGGTTTGAAGAAAAAAATATGTAAATATTTAAGAATGTCCTTACTTGGGGCATCTGAGTGGCTCAGTCAGTTAAAGATCTGATTTCAGCCCAGGTCATGATCTCATGGTTCCTGAGTTCAAGCCCTGCATTGGGCTCTGCGCTGACAGTGTGGAGTCTGCTTGGGGTTCTCACTCTCTGCCTCTCCCCCGCTTGTGCACACGCTTTCAAAATAAATAAATAAACTTTAAAAGTCCCCACCTTACATATCTTCTGTACATAAAGCAATTTGTTCCTTCATTGATTGCAAAGGAAATAAATTGGTCTACACATTATACACAGATACCTACTTTAAAAGAAACAAGGAGTGTAGTATATTAGAATGTCATAACTGCCACTTCAGGCAAATCAGCACCTCTTTCAGCCTTATTTCAACAGCCACAAAAATGTCCTGTGTACCTTATTATGTGCCAAGCCATGGCCAAAACAATGGCATTCAATTCACCAGACATGTATAGCATGCCTAATGCATGTCAAACCTAGTGAACTGGGAGTTCAGGAATGAGTGGGAGAGGCTTTTCCCTAAGTCTCTTTGGGGAGGACATTTAGTGTTAGGTATGAGGTTGTGTGTCTGAGGCCCAATCCATTCTGATATCCGTGGCCTCACTTTGTCAGTGCCACCTGGGGAGAAATGAGTACGAGCCACTGCCCGACAGCTGATTTACTCCAGCACCAATGAGAGATGATGCAGTAATAAGTAGAAACCATTTCCCAAGGACAATTTGACATACATGGCTTCATTCACCGAGAGGCTTAAAAAACTCAGCTGTGGAAAAGCATCAGCAAGTCTATTAGTACCAAATAAACAAAGGAGGACACAACTATGAAGAAATGAAAAACATGGTTGAGGTGAAGCAAGGACAAGAAAGAGGGGGGAAGTCTCTTCTCGCTAAGGCATAAATTTTAGAGCAGCCTATTTAAAATATAAACTCCATAAGTGACTTTGGAGGAAAAGTCACTCATAATGGCCAACATCATCACTCTTGAACCACGTCTTTACAGTCAGTTGGCCAGCTGGTCCTCGACAAGTGTCGTATTTATGCATTTCACTGACGTTTTCTTCCTGCTTGACTGCATATGTAACCTGGGCCTCACATTTAGCAGGCAGAAAATCAGTTTGGCCTGAGAAGATACATCTCCCTAACACAAGTTGACCATGTCACCTTTGATGATGTGCCTGGAATAATCAGGAGGTGAAATGGAATTCTGGCAGCTCCTCAGTTGTGCTGTCTGCAAGTCCATATGCTGTCAAAGCCCACAAGATGAGAGTGACAACATTGTCAAGAGATCTGGAGGGCAGAAATCAACCAAGGAGAAAAGCAGCTGTGGTGTTAGCGTCAGCCACCCCAGCATGTTCTGACAGAGCCACTAGATGGGCTGGCCAAAAGCGCAGGCAAAGGCAGCTGGCGGCAGGTGAGTCTGCAGCACTCACTGGGGGGGAGCCCTCATAAGGGGCAGCTTCTCCGGAGGGAATCTAAAAGAGCTATCCCTTGTCCCAGAGAAGGTGACAAGCCCAGAAGTCACATGAGCCAGCTCCAACTGTTGGCTTGATAGTTCCTCCCCAGAGGCTATTTGTTGCCAATGTGTAAAATGAACCAGATGTTCTCTGATGGTTCAGGTAGGAGAAATGCAATGGTTTGATCCCTAGGAGCTTTGTTTCTAGTCCACCCACCAAAGGAAAAGGAACAAAACTTTTCCTGCTCTTGATAAGAGGCCCCCAAAGATCAGGTGTAGATCGATGAAGGGGTCTTAAAGTCCTTTTTTTTAGGAAGATCTTCTAAAACTATGAGCAAATGGTGGGTTTTTTTCTATTTCTACCTCCTATTCTTATGAATTTTTTAAAAATATCCATTTTGAGAGAAAGAACATGAGCAGGGGAAGGGCAGAGAGAGAGGGAGAGAGAGAATCCCAAGCAGGCTCTGCATGGTCAGCACAGAGCCCAATGAGGGGCTCGAAGTCATGAATCATGAGATGATGACCTGAGCTGAAACCACGAGTTGGACGCTTGATCAACTGAACCAACCAGCCACCCCTCTTATGAATTTTTTTTGAATAGAGTTGATATACAATGTCACGTTAGTTTCAAGTGGACCGCACAGTGATTTGATAAGTCCATATGTTATGCTATGCTTACCATGAGCATAGCAACTCCCGTCACTGTACATGCTGTTGACTGTACCATTGCCTATATTCCCCAGTGCTGTGCTTTTTATGCCCATGACATTCATTCCATGACTGGAAATGACTGTTTAGATGTTTTATTTTTGTTTTGTCAGCTTTGTGGTAGACTTCATCACTCTTCAGATGTTGGGTGCTAATGACCTATTGGGGATATCTGTTGGGGGTCAAGTTAAAGGAATGTTGAACTACAGTCACAGAATGAGGACATTTAGAGCCAAAAATATTCTGGTTCTGTACAATCATCTAGTGAGACTTGAAGAATATGCCAGTGTTTGGGTCCCACTCCACAGACTGTAATTCGTTTGGCGTGAGGTGGGTCCAGGTATGAAAACTCCTCAGGAAGTTCTAATGTGCAGCTGAGGTTAAAGACCAATGGTTCACCCAACACCTTCCTTTTACAGAGAAGGAAGCAAGGCCCTGAAAGGGAAAGTAAAGTTTGAATTATTAGATATCAGTAGGTAACCCAAGACAATAGTCCAATTCCATTCTGTAATAGGCTAAATCGTCATCTCTGATGCAGTCCCCCTGCTGCCAGATTTGGCGACAGAACCCTGTTCCAGCTCTGGGAAATTGATCTGTGCCACCTGCGAGCTCTGTGAACTTGGGCAAATCTCTAAGCCTCAGTGCCCCCACTGTAAAGACATTAATAGCAACTGCCTTGTAGAGATTTTGTGAAAATAAGATAATGCGTGTAAACTGTCACAGTCTGTGACACATATCAACTGTGGTGGTTTTCAGAGCTTTGATTGTACCTGACAAACACATATATAGTGCGTATTCTTATCCCATGTTCATACAACGCAAGGCACATGCCCTAACCGCCTTTCCCTGCCCTTTGTTCCTGTAACTCTGTGTTGGCATAATCAAGACTTTATTAACATCTAGAGATTGCTTCCTCCACGTGCTGAAATTTGAGGTTTTCATCTGGTAGCTTTGTGAATACTTTTAATAAGACTAATGAGGGTTAATCAGTGGGTCTGTTGTGGCTTTTGCTTTGTTTGTAATCTTCCTACATATGCGTCTATCTTGGGGTGAGTTTGGCAGGAGCTCGTTCCCTAATATTTGCCATCCAGAGAGCTCACACTGTAGAGTTGACTGTGTCAAATTTGTGACAGTCACCAACGAGAGCCCGTGATTCCCTGATGGAAATGTCACTTGCTCCTTACAATGTTACCTCTTTTCAGCCTGGCTAAGAATTATTCCATGGTTGCATTGCTGGACAGATGAAGGACAAACTCAATGCCTTAACCATGTCTGTAAGAGGTGTTTTTCAGGAGTGACAGAGGGAAAGAATTCCACCCAGGCAGAAGAAGCAATAAAGACAGTCCCCTGAATGTAGGAGAATGTGATCACCTTAGTTCTTTCACAGAGAGATAAACATTTGGTGCCACTGGGTTAACATGTCACTGTATTTGGGTCAGAACTCGTCTTTATTTCCCTCCTCTTAAACATGGCAAATAATATCCACATATAAAACAAACATAAGCAATAACATTTTTTAAATGTTTTATTTATTTCTAGGAGAGAGAGAGAGAGACAGCGTGAGCAGGGGAGGATCAGAGAGAGAGGGAGTCACAGACTGAAACAGGCTCCAGTCTCTGAACTGGCAGTCAGCACAGAGCCCGATGCGGGACTCGAACCCACGAACCGCGAGATCATGACCTAAGCAAAAGTCGGATGCTTAACCAAGCCACCCAGGCGCCCCAAGCAATAACATTTTTATTTGAACTTAAATTGTGAGGGACTCTTCCCTCATTATTCAAAAACCCATTTCTCCCTGGCTGTATCTCGTGCCCCCTGAAGTGATCCCTTCTGTCACCAGCTCATTATGTAACATCTACAGCAAGTTTTATCATTATTATTATTCAAATAATAATAATAAATTCTCATATAGTAGCTGTCAGACTTCAATGAGTATAATATTTACCTGGAATGCTTATTTAAATTTTTTTAATGAAGTAATTTATAATTATATTAACACTAAAATTATAATGCAATGAAATAGAGGCCAATGACCATAGCCAGACAAGCATCCTTGCTTTAGAGTTCCTTTTCATAAATATCCTGGCAATCTTCCATGTGTAAATAGGCTCTATTCCAAAAGTTTACTTCTAGATTGGTGTTTTGGAACTCACATCACATATTTTTTCATAGAAAGAGTTGATGTACACAACAATCAAATTCTTGGACCTGCCCTTCAAAGCTCATTTCATTCATAGTTATGACTGAAGTTATTTTAACCATCACATTTTAAAAGGAACCAAGGGAATGTAAACGTAAATATACACCCATAAAGTTAATACTTTAAAAAAAATCTTTGAGGGGTATCTGGGTGGTTCATTTGATTGAGCATCCAACTTTTTATTTCAGCACAGGTCTTCATCACACAGTTCATGGGATTGAGCCTCACATTGGCCTCTGTGTGGGTGTGGAACCTGCTTAAGATTCTCTCTCTCCTCTGCCATGCCCCTCCCCATTTGCATGCACGAGAGCTCTCTCTCATACATGCTCGCTCTCTCTCAAAAAATAAAAATAAAAATCTTTGGGAACTGGAGGTGTGGTAGGATTTTCAAACAGACTTCAAAGGCACAAACCATAAGGCAAAAAAATACATTCATTGAATTACATCAAAGTAGGACTTCTGTTCATGAAGGACAATAAGGACAAAGACTAAGTGACAGATTGGGAGAAGTTAGTCAGAATGTTTCAAGCAGACGAGTATCTAGAATAAGCAAAGAATTCCTCCAAATTAATAAGAAAAAAATTAAAACCGTTTATAAAATGAGCAAAGCTTATAGAAGAGGAAACTCAAAAACAGAACTAGCATTTGAAGAAATGTCCCAAATCATTGGTAATTAGAAAAATGTAAATTAAAACAGCAATGAGTTGTCAGCTTATACCTTATAGGCTCACAGAATTTAGACACTATAACAGGTAGGGATTTGCTTCCATGCATTGCTAGTGGTAGTGTGGACTGAAGCTCCATTCTAAAGAGCAATCTAGTCTACTTGTGACCTTAATAATTCCGCTCCTGGATTTATATCCAGGAACTTCTCATTAGGGCTTTAAGGGACTGTGCATGAGGATGCTTACTAAACTATTATTCATGGTGGGAAGTTGCAGAAAATCTGGGTATTCGTTATGGAGGCTGAACAAATAATTTGAGGGGCATCTGGGTGACTCAGTCAGTAAAGTGTGCAACTCTTGTTTCAGCTCAGACCACGATCTCACGGTTCATGGGATCGAGCCCCACATTGGGCTCTACACTGAATGTGGGGCCTGCTTGAAATTCTCTCTCCTTCTGCCCTCCTCCCCTGCTTGTGTATATGCATTCTCTCTCTGAAATAAAATTTAAAAAATTAATTGAGGTGAGTGAAAGCCTTACTTCTGTGGCAGGTCAGAGATCACAGATTAAATTGAACACATAGCAACATGAGTGGAAGTTAAAAACAGGATGCCTAGTGAAAAAAAAGGAAACAGAATAGATAGGTAATAAATTATCATTAATATAGGTTAAAATTAGTGCATACTAACCATTTTGTGCAAAACTGTATTCAAATAAAAGTGTATGCATTAAGGGCACCTGGCTGACTCAGTTGATAGAGCATGTGACACCTGATCTCAAGGTTGTGAGGTCAAGCCCCACGTTGGGTGTGGCGCTTACTTTAAAAAAATGGGGTGCCTGGGTGGCTCAGTCAGTGAAGCGTCCAACATCAGCTCAGGTTATGATCTCATAGTTAATGAGTTTGAGCCCCATGTCAGGCTCTGTGCTGACAGCTCAGAGCCTGGAGCCTGCTTTGGATTCTGTATCTCCCTCTCTCTCTGCTCCTCCCTCTCTCATGCTTTGTCTCTCTCTGTCTCTCAGAATTGAATAAACATTTTTAAAAATTTTTAAAAAAGAGAGCAGCACTAATGGTTGCCTCTGGATGGGGAAGTAGAATAACTGTGGGAAATGGGGATGAGAAGATTCACCAAGAAGAGTCAGTGGTGCAGAGGCAGAGAGCGTGGGCCATGTCATCAGACTGCCAAGGTTATAACCTCAGCTCCACCACTTACTAGCTGTGGATCTTGGGCAAACCATTGGATTCTCTTAAGGTTCCTCATGTGTAAAATATAGATCATATTGTCTATCTTACAGCAGCATAGCGAGGGCTACAAGATATAATCCAATTAATGTACTTAGTTCAGTGCTTAATATATATAGTGAGTACTCAATAAATGTTAGCAATAATTATAGTAGAACTCCAGCCTCATTGCAAGGACTGGTTGTAGGAACATAAAAAAATTAATGACAGGAAATAGGGCTGGGGAGAGAAAGGACATGGGAGAATTGAGGCAGCAGCAGGATGGGCATGGTGACAATTAACTTTTCCATCTTTCCCCTGGGAACCTCATGGTTGGTCTTCTCTCCTTTGCCCTGTTTCCTCCCCTGATTTTCTCCTTCCCCAGAACCACAGAAGGCCCCACTTTTTTCCCCCAGGTGCTAGGACAGAGTAAGCTTAGATGGGAAAGAAGCCCAAGGAGCAGAAAAGAGGAGGACCCGGGGTGTGGAGTGATGAGGGAGTGGCGAATATGTCATTTGGTTATTGTTGTGTATAAATCATCAGTGCCTTAAGACCATCATGTATTATTCCTGATAAGTCTGTGCATTACCTGGTGGTTGGAGCATCTGGATTCAATTTGTGTGGGGTGTTTCTGCTCCACACGTCTCTCATCCTCTTTCTGGAACTAATAGGCTAGGATGTCCTTCCTGTGGTGATGACAGGGGCACAGAGAAATCAAGTTCAACAGCACATGGACTTCTGAAACCTCTGCGGTGTCACATCTGCTAACATCCCATTGGCTTAAGTAATGGGGTGGGGAATTATACCTCACCCACAGGAGGAAGGCACAGTCAAATTATAAGACAGAGAGCAAGGAAGGGTGAAGAATTGGAGCCATTGAGACCGTCCACACAGGGAGCCGCATTATTGTGAGTGATGAGAGCGAGAATGCAGCCTAGCTGGGAAAGCAGGAAAACTGAAAACTGTCCACCTAGTGTAAAAAGTGGGCCTAAGAAGGTCTGTCTTAGACACCAGGAGGTACCCATCCACATTCTAGCAGGAGTAGTGACTAGTGTACTCAGACACCAGGAATTACCCATACACATACTGGCAGAAGACCTAGTGACTAGTATAGTATTCGTTTTAATAGTCAGTTAGTAACCAAAGATAGATAGGTCTTACTATGGGCCAGGAAGTGGGAGGGGCGGGGGGGGGGAACGGTGGAGATCTATCCTTAAAGAAGTAGACAAGTGGATCAATAGAGCTATTGGGGGATTTTTTTAAACTTTTTTTTTTTACATTTATTTATTTTTGAGAGAGAGAGGCAGACTGCGAGTGGGGGAGGGACAGAGGAAGAGGGAGACAAAGAATCTGAAGCAGGCTCCAGGCTCTGAGCTGTCAGCACAGAGCCGACATGGGGCTCAAACCCACAAACTGTGAGATCATGACCTGAGCCAAAGTTGGATGCTTAACCAACTGAGCCACCCAAGCACCTCTGGGGATTTGGTTTTTTGGTTTTTCAGAGAGCATATGCTCAAGCATTCTAGCAAGAGAGGTGCAGAGAGAAAGGAAAAGAGAATCTTGAGCAGACCCCATGCTCAGCTCAGAGCCTGACGGGCTCAATCTCATGATCATGAGATCATGACCTGAGATGAAATCAAGGGTGAGATGCTTAACCAGCTGAGACACCTAGGCACCCTGAGATTTTTAGAAAGGGAAAACTTTCCGGAATACAAAGCAAACAAAGGTGGAGACATTTAAAACTGAGGTCAAATTGCAAGTTTGTATACAGTTTGTTCCTAACCTTTAAGTAACAGTATATTGCCCTCAATGTGTGATAGGCTTACTATCATAGCCTAATGTTATTGTTCATACTAATATCAGCAGCTACTGTCTGGTGTATATAAAATTTTAAATTTTTTTAGCATTTTATTTATTTTTGAGAGACAGAGTACAAGAGGGGGAGGGGCAGAGAGAGAGGGGGACACAAGTTTCTTTTAAGACAAAAATAAACCCCTGGTCCCAGAGTAAGGGTAGATCTGCTTAAATAGCCAGAAATGTATATTCATATTACATTATAAACACAATAGTTTTACCTTTACAGAAGCATTTATACCAAAGACAGATTCTAAACACTTTTTGCTCTGTGTAGAATATCCCTTTCTATGTTGTCAAAACTAAATTTAAATGTGCCTTAAAAAATAAGATGTTGTACCAAGTGCCTGGTACCTAGAATGGTGCCCCCTGAAAGCCAGAAAAAAAAGAAAGCAGAGAGCCCAATACATGGAAATCAATAAAATAATAGTCATGGATGTATAGATGGGTTATCATTTCTATTTTAGTCCAAGCTGCAGCTAGAACCATGTCTCTCTCAGTTCTGCACTCTCAGCGCCTGGCATCAGCAGGTACTCAATATTTATTTGAATTTCACTAGGAACTTTCTATACTCCACTAAAACAAAAAATCTGAAATGAAAGAGTGATCAGATATTACACGTGCAATTTTACAGGCATGGATCCATTTGTCTGTACCACCTGGCCCACTCCACATGTCATTGTTTGCTTTTCATGGAGAAATATTACCCAAACAAGCTATAAAACAGACACACATAATCTGTCCTAGGTACTCACACTGATGCCTTCCTCCTCCTGTTATTAGAATGTTCTCTCAGTCTCTTGTAAGTGTTGGTGGGGGGGATCTTAAAATAAGACTAAATATTTAAAACCCAGAGTGCCAAGTTTCCTTAAACCTGTCTTTTTCAAAGATTAGAGCAGGCTTATGTCGTCTTGAATAATTTAAGAGGTGCAAATACGAAATTGTCATTTGAAACATCTCAACTCAGGTAATTCCGTGAATGTTTCTCTCTGTAATATACCTGATTGACAGATGATTTCCTGAGCTGATTTTTAAACAGAACCCAGGACAAATAGACATCTGAGGGAAGTGCCTTCCTTTCCTTGTCTTTGTGTGTGTGTGTGTCTGTGTGTGTGTGTGTGTGTATGTTAAGCAAGGGAGAATAGAGTGGGCTCATGCTTCAGAAACTCTCATTTCCTGAAAACTGACTCTTTAAAAATGTTTAAGGGTTAATCAAGTGTCCAGATTCTGTCTGTAAGAAAACATGGGGGCTGGGGGGAGGGGTGATGCTAGAAGGGCTGGGGGCCGCTCAGTGAACTTACTGTGAGTGTGGACATTATTAACAAGCCCGTTACTCGAGCTAGCCCTGTCTACACTTGCACTGTACTGCAGCCTCTGCTTTGTAGTTCTCCTGTCCCCACTTCGGGGGGCGTCTGCAGGGGGCTCCACTGGCCTTTGAATGATGACAATCATTATAAAGAGTCTCATAATTTAGCAGTGACCTGCCTCCCAGGCTGTGTCATGAGGAATAGCTGATAAGAAGATTATGGAATCCTCTGCAGCTACAACACGCCACACAGATGATAATGAGGAATGATTCCACAGAGATCAGAAGTTTGGTAACCAAGAAGCTAACGAGCAGGTTTCATCAGAATGCTCTTCTCTCGTTCCCTGGGTCTGGCATGAGGACAGTGTGGTGATCCCGGGGGTGCCTAGACCAGCATTGCACAACAGAAATGTCATGGGAGCCACATATTTACATATTATAGCCACATTTTTTTCCAGTGACAGTAATACTGTGCTGTATACTTGAGGGGCACCCAGGTGGCTCAGTTGGGTAAGCATCCGATTTCAACTCAGGTCATGATCTCACAGTACGTGGGTTCATGCTCCACTTCAGGGTCTGTGCTGACAGCTCAGAGCCTGGAGCCCTCCTTTGAGTCTGTGTCTCCCTCTCTCCTGCCCCTCCTCTGCTCGCTTGCTCACTCACTCATACTCTCTCTCAAAAATAAATAAAAATTTTTTAAAACCTTTAAAAAAATATTGTGTTGTATACTTGAAATTTGCTAGGATCTTGCCCTTTGTAGCCACATTTTAACTTTTTAAAAAGTGAAGTTAATTTTATTAATTTTATTACTATATCTATCCAGATTTTCCATTTAATGTGGAATCAATATAAAAAAACTTATACATTTTATATTTGGCTTTTTTCATACCAAGTCTTAAAAATCTAGTGTGTATTTTATATCTGCAGCTCAGCTCAGCTCAGATGAGCTACATTTCAAGGGCTCACTGCCCACACATGCGAGTGGCTCCAGTAGAGGACAGTCCAGGTATGGCAGCAGACAGCCCACTTAATACAAGATGTCTGACTTGCAATGAGAAGCGTCCTTGTGAAAATCCTCTTCATTTTCCACAAATACTGATGAACGTTACCTGCTAGATTTCCCAGCAGGAGCCCAGCTTCAGGAAGGGAAGCGGAAAAGCACATCCTTGTGTTCTAAGCTACTGTACAAATAAGGAGTCAGGTCACCTCTTTTGCTCCACAGCAGGTCTGTGAGGAGAGAAAAATCGTCCTCATTTTGCAGAAGAGAACATCGAGATTCAGGGAGGCCGAGGACTTGCCAAGGTCACACAGCAAATGCTGGCGAAGTGGGGCAGGAACTCAGGTTCGGCTCTGAGCCCTGGCACTGCCACTCTGTCATGGTGCCTCTCTAATCAGTGAGCCTCCAAATCACCTAGAGGTCTTTTTAAAACACTGGTTGCCGCCCCCCACCCCCAAGTTTTAGATTCGGCAGGTCAGGGTGGGGCCTGCAAGTTCCTAGAAGATGCTGATGCTGCTGGTCTAGGAGTGACACTTCCAGAACTTCTGCCCTAGAGACTGGATTTGATGCTATTAACAGAGGTCTGTCTGTCTGTCTGTCTGTCTGTCTGAAACTCATAATGATGCTTCCCTATCCTGCCAGAAATCAAACATTTGCTGTTCTCTTAGACAGCTGAAGTTGACTACCACATACTATGGACAGGAACACATCCCCTCGTTCTGAACATTTTTTTCTCATTTATAATTAACCATTGAACATAAGCTCTTCGTTGCAAGTAGGGAAGCAAACACCTCTTCACTCAGTCACTGCAGGGAAGAGGAAATTATACATGTGGATGTCTGATACCATGTAAACATTGAGTAAAGTCTTTCCTAAAGTACACACACTTCTAAGTCATCACTACTTCCTTTTGAAAAATTCATACAGTATCTTTCATTGAAGATGCAGTCACATTATCAAGTATTTCCAAGTGGCATTTTTAGAAGGCAAGTGATTATCACTGTGCATTTATCACAGCTTAGAAAAACCTATCTGAGGGGGTGCCTGGGTGGCTCAGTCAGTTAAGTCCGACTCTTGATTTTGGCTCAGGTCATGGTCACCACCATTCCTGGGCTCAAGCCCCTCTGCAGGCTCTCTGCTGACAGCCTCTCTCTCAAAATAAATAAATAAATAAACTTAAAAAACATCCTATCTGAATCTGAAATTTAACTTAACTCTATTTTAACCACCACGACTGTGCTCAAAAAGCAAGAAATTAAGTACCTCTCTCCATAACCTCTTGCTATACTAAGTGGCTTAGGAGCCACTTTCAATCTTTCTAGCCATTGACCTCTAACCCTTTTCATTCTTGCAAGGGAGGACCTTTTCCATACCTCTCATTTACTTTTAATGACTCCTAAGCCCTCTCTTCTACCCCCAGCTTCCCCACCCTGCCACATCACCTTCTGTGTGTCATGGAGTCCATCACTTTCACAAGATGACAGCAGTCCCAGGTGTGCTGATTGGACAGGACCAGGTCACACTGATACCGAAGCTGAGAGTGAAAGAGTTCTCTTTGCTAGATGCCGCATCCAAAATCTGAGTAAAGTTCATGTGTTCCAAACAGCAAACGGTGGTGGGCCATGTTTCCTCCTGTCATCAGATGGGAACGTAGATGAAAGGGAGGCAGTGTGGGGCAATTAGGCTGGAGAGGCCACGAAGTCTCTCCACTTTACTTAAAGATGCTATAAGCCTATTTCCTTATATGAATATGGATTGAGTGACTTGGTTTTTTAGTTTTAAATTTAGCATAGTTTATCCTTCCAGCACTGGGAGCTTTTAAGAAGAAAAGGGGGTGGGGTTCTGGTGTATGTGAAAAAGAGTAAAAATTCTAATACCCCCAATATCACAAAGACATGCTATGATCAAAAACATTAGGAGGAAGGACCACCAGTTCAGTCACGTCACTGAAAATACCTGCAGTTTCTCAAAGCTTTCCCTCACTGTCTCCCCCATGACTGCTGACCTCTGCTCTGTGTTTGGGTGCTGGTTCCAGGGGAACTGGAGCAAAGAAGGTAGATTTGAGGAAGGCTGGGGTACAGTTCATAAATGTGGGATGCCTTCATTGGATTTGGTTCAGAAGCAAGTAGAAGTGGCTTAGAGTGAATTTTCTCAAATATACAGCCTACTAGAATTTTCATTGGACTGCATCTTCTCATAAGCGTGGACTTCATCCTTCAACCATGCCTGGGATGGAGAGACCCAGAACTCCATACTGCAGTCCCTCCCTTTAAAAACAGCATTTTGTTTCTAGAACATCACAAGGAAGAAGATTAATCGAGTTTGCCAGGCACCACCAAAGGATTTTCTAACGTAGCCACATTTCCTTGCTGTCATTCAGTGCTTCTCAAACTTTCCTGTGCCTTTGAGTCAATTAGGGATCTTGTTAAAAACCCAGATTCTGGGGGCACCTGGGTGGCTTAGTCGGTTAAGCGTCCGACTTTCGCTTAGGTCATGATCTCGCGGTTCGTGGGTTCGAGCCCCGCGTCGGGCTCTGTGCTGACTGCCAGCTCAGAGCCTGGAGCCTGTTTCAGTCTGTGACTCCCTCTCTCTCTCACCCTCCCCTGCTCACGCTGTCTCTCTCTCTCTCCTAGAAATCAATAAAACATTAAAAAAATAAAATAAAATAAAAAATAAAAACCCAGATTCTGATTCTGAAGAAACTTCAGATGATGGCCAGTGCATCACACTTGGACTAGCAAGAACCTAGAAGGCTCTGTTCCATTTGTGAAAACACCTTGGATAACAGGGTTAATATTCCAGGACCTGAGAGTCGCTCATTCACTGTAGCAAGAAGGGAAGAGAAGAAACACGGGTAACAAGGGGGAAAAGTAAGCACCCAACTACAGGTGATCAGAGATAGGCAGGTGGAACTTGGCCTCCAGAGAGTAAAGTGACAAATGGCAGGTGGTGGTAACTAGGCAAGCAGTGACAGTCCAGGATATGAGGATCATCGGATAGGATAATGTATGCAATGGGGAAATCTCAAAAATATCAGATATCTGTGCAAGCAGGCAACTGAGGCACAGATATCCAACCATAGAACTAAATATGGAAGAGGAGACAAAGAGTTGAAGAACAAGAGGATGATACAGGTCTCGGGAAGATCAAGCAGATGGTGGGGAACTGAGACACAAAGTCAAGTCAAGGACCTCAAGACATGAATCATTCACCAAAAGCAGAGCTTCAGAAATGTCAGAAATGTGGTTCAGCCTACAGATATAAAGACTCGGCCCTAAAGAAGCTAATATTTAATATGCATGATCTGTGTCCCAGACACTGTTGCAAAAGGCTTTGTACTATCTCCTGTAATTCTCACAAATATCCATAGCAGGCATCAATACTCCATTTTGGACAAATATCTGAGGTTTAGTGGGATCCTATACCTTGCTTAAGGTCCCTTACTAATAATTGGTTAACCAGACAACTCACATTCTATGCTCTTTCCGTGCCCGCTGCTGGCCTACCAGCACACTGATGAGGTAGCTTGATGCTAACTCAGGGCTCCTGCAGTCTGCCCCCCATCCAAGGAAGGAGGTGGGTTTTCAGTGTGATAGGTGGCCTGAACTGAAGGTAGAAGAGTGAGGAAAGGGTGAGGTGCCAGGCGCTGGGGAACATAGTGAAGATCTGCTATTTACTAAGACCACAATCCACAAATGTGATTATGCCAAGAATAGTCTCTTTGTTAACACTTCTGTAGTTATCTAATTTCCTATTTGAAGTAACTTATCTTAAACTCAGGGCTTGTCAACAATAGTTCACAAAAAGTGACACTGTAAGGGCCCCAGTGTCCCAACCTTAGCCAGACCTTGTCCTTGTTTCTCTGTTGGTCTCTGACGTGGCCATCCCTGAACATCTCATTGAAAGAAATATAATGGCTCTATTGCAGCATAGTCAAGATATCAGTCACATGAGTGTGTTGATGGGCACTCTTCAGCTGAAATGAACATAAATTGGACCTACTTTGAGAAGACAGAGTGGATATGGTGGGCATATACAGATTCACTGAATCACGTTCTATCCCATGCATGATTTGCTCCACATGCTGGAACAGTAGAAACATTGCTCAGACACCTTAGAGCACAATCCTACACATTGCCTAGCTTCCATCAAGCAGAGTTTACCTCAGAAGCTGGAGTCATGCCCCACAGAGGGGATGTCAGGTCTTGGCTTCACAGGTGTCAAGAATCTTCCTGGTGTGCATCTTGGTAAAAGCAGTGTGGATGTAAAGCCAGTGGTTATGGGAGCAATGTTCTTTCCCAGCTTTCTGGAAGGGTACTAACTCCCTCCATAGGCCACTTCTGTGGGATTGTTTGGGGGAGTTGTCTTGAAGGCTTGGCCTAAAGCCTATCTCCTTTCTAGCAATGTTGTAAATGCCTAATTCCCACATTAAATCCCTTTCTGCTTAAACCACTAGAATGGATTCCCTTATCTGCATCTGAGCCTTGACTAATCCAGAAGGAATTTACAATAAGGGTATTTGGGGATGTCACCTAGAAGTGGAATAGTAAAAAAATCAGGGAGTAGTCTTTTGCTCTCTCTGTGTTCTCTCTCTCTGTCTCTCTCTCTGTCTCTCTCTCTCTCATATCGACTTCATCCTTCCTCTCAATAAACCTATTCCCTTTACACAAGGCACGTTGAGTTCTCCTGTCTCTGACATCCTTGTTCAGAAATAATGGACAGTCCTTTAATGCTAATACAACATTCCCAAGGGAGAAAAACTTAGTGGCATAATTTAGATATCTACCTCCGGTTCAGTTGGCTATTATTTCACTTTCAAAACCCTATGAAGCTTTTTGGTAGTTCAATAAATCACATTTACAATTAAAACAACTGGGTCTTAGCTTATGTGTCTTGCCCCAAATCATACAACTGTTAAGCAGAAGACTCAGGATTTACACCCCTGTCTCCTGACCTCAAATTTGATGATCATTCCACTATACCATCACTACCTCTGTAGTGTTCCTAATTATATCTCTGGAGCGTTTCACAATTTACAATGTGTTTTATATCCCCTAACTCATCTGATACTTCCAACAGTCCCATTATTGTTGTTATGCCATTTTATAGACAAGAAAATTGATGCTACAGACATTAGGTGACTTGTCATCCATTTCATGAAAGCTAATGCCACGACTCACCACTCCATCTTCTGGTTCTCAGAGGAATTCATGTTGGAATGGGATGGAAAAGCCAAAGTGTAAATGGGGCTCAATCTCATAGGATATCAGATCTTACACTTCAAAGCCATTTCTTATAATGGGTTCTAGGAGAAGCAACCAGAAGATGACACTTTGTTCTGTTTTTCATGAGGTGACTGGCAGAAATTCTCTTAATCCCCAAATCTCATAAATCTAAATAAGTGGCAACTTTAAGAGAAGGACTCAGCTACAAGGAAGAGACTCCCCCACTTTCTCCTCAGCACAACAGGAAAGGTTATGACCTTAGATGATTCCTGAGGGGTTGATGAAACTCAAAAAAATTTGCGGATTTTCTTCACAGTTTAAAGATGGGCATGGACCCCAGAGTGCTCTTGAGCTCAGTATTCGGCCAAAGACCTTGCCGTAGTGTCTTGCTGTACTTCAAAGAGATACCTAGATGACCTTCCAGCCTTAATACACCTTGCAAATTATTTCTATTGTCAAGGGACAGGATTAGCATGAAGGGCTCATCCTTGCTTCTTGCCATCACTTTAAGAAGTAATTTTTTTAAGTTAACTTTTGCAAAGAAAGACATTTCCCAAGAGAAATTACAAAGGCACTTCCTGCACCATCTTTAATAGTTACTGAGCTGCTGTCATGCACACAGTGCAATGCAGGGCATGCAAAGGACCAAATACTTCTAGGTTTTTGCAAGCTGCTCCATTATTTCTTCCACAATGACCTTGTGGCAGCAGGGCAGAGCCCTGTGATAGAAACCTCTATTATTGTCATTCTCTCTCAACAGAGCTTTCAGCGGGAAATTCCACTCCTACTGTTTATGTGCAATGCAGATGTTTGATTACTTTGCGGCACCATGATGGAAGTCCAGGCTCCAATCTCTTGTGCAGAAATCCTGCCCTTCATCTGAAAAAGTTCTGGCAGCCCCTTCATGGTCACCTTCAGGCTCAAACCAACCCACTTCACTTCTGACCATTACTGAAGAACTATTTTAAAACTTCACCATATTCTTCCCTGTTTTGTAGTCAGCTGTCATAGTTCTCTAAATCCTGCTCTGTAGCTTGCTTCAGTCTCTTTTCTGCTGGATCATCACTGGATAACAAAATTCTTTGTTCCTGAACTGGCACAGAAATCCATAACGATTATCTAGAAGGACCCTAAAATAACTTCTGTGAATGGTAAAGCTGAGCTCTGTTGTTATCCTGGTTTTCTAGAGAACAAAAGAAACTTAGGAGATGTGGAAGACAGTCTGAAGACTGAGGAGTGGGATGATCCAAAGCTAAACTGTATTCTCTTGGGAGTCTGAACACTACAGTACCAAAGCTTTGGCAGAGGCCAACATGAGGAGCGCCCTCTTTGTCAAGGCCCTGAGTTTAGAAAGCTTAACCATGAGGGGCATGAACCAATAACAAGAAAAGGGTCTTTCGCTTGGTTCCCATGATATTTGCTGATTTTCTCCATCTTGCTCATTTTATTTTTTCTTATTTTTTAATGTTTTTTTATTTTTGAGAGAGAGACAGAATGTGAGCAGGCGAGATCCAGAGAGAGAGAGAGAGGGAGACACAGAATCTAAAGCAGGCTCCAGGCTCTGAGCTGTCAGCACAGATCCCAACATGGGGGTCTAACTCACAAACCGCAAGATGACCTGAGAGAGTTGGACACAATTGAGCCACCCAGGCACCCCCATCTTGCTCATTTTATGATGATTTTAATTTTAAAAACTAAAATGCTAAGTGGGATAAATTTCACACACACAAAAAAAACTGTAGTTGGTCTTCTCTTTAGGATTCCATCTAACTGTCAAGTCCATGAAAGACTTGGGGGAAAGGATCTGGAGCCTTTCTCTCCCTCCTCATCTATGAGGCAGCCCCTGGAAAAAACCTCTGGGGTTCCTTGATACATGATTTGAAAATCACTACCATATTTCCACCCTTGTGCATGATCCTCTAACTCTGGGCCCCTCAGATGTGTCAGAAGTTTGACATCAGAGGAGAAAGAGTAAACATTCCTTTTTTCATTCTTCAATTTTTCGCTCCTATTTTTTCTCCTAATTTCCTTCTTCATTTTTCTCCCCTGTCACTCTGCCAATCTATGGCAAAGTTTAAACTGTGAGTTTTAAAAAAATGATACCAAATGTCCCATAAAAATCATACTGAAAACACATGAATCATGTTTGGGTAAGGAAAACCCACTTCAGGGGTTTTTACATCAAAATCTCTGATTGGGACCAAGTCCAAAATGGCTTAGTCTTGGTTTGCATACAAAGTTTATACTTTCAATGGTCATTATTATTTGTATTTAGCAGAGCTTATAGTCATGGGAGGCATTGTAATTGCTTGTCTTTATCTTAAGAAACTTGCATTTTCTTTTTTAAAAGTTAAAAATGGGCACCTGGGTGGCTCAGTTGGTTAAGTGTCCAACTCTTGATTTCAGCTAGGTCATGATTTCATAGTTCATGAGTTTGAGCCCCACATGGGGCTCTGCGAAGCATGGAGCCTGCTTGGGATTCTCTGTCTCTTTCTCTCTACCCTTCCCTCCCTTCTCAAAATAAATATTTTTTAAAAAGTTAAGAACAAAAATAACTGAATGTCTCCAAATTGTGAATGATGAAGTTATAATCCAAACCAATACTAAACCAATAAAAAAGATTAAAGATCAAATGGAATAACCTGGGGCTTTCTGAAGGTGCTATTTGTCAATGTAACTGTCATATACAGACCCTGCAGTCTTCTAGGTTAGTGTCCTCAGCAGGGAGACTCGTAGTGACCTGAGGGATACTGTCAGGCCTAGAGCAGCTGGGGGTTAGTTGAAGTTGAGACAGGCTCTTTGGCCCAGTGGTTAGGGAATGAGCTCTGGAAGGTGGAGTCTGAATGCTGGAGGAGCTGTAAACCCAGAGATGCCTCTGAGTGATGGCTTCCGTCCTGGAGAGGACCTAGAGAGAGGTCTGAACATTCAGATAATCCCCAGAGGGACAGGATTAACAGAATCACCCCATTTCTGATCCAGTGAGGCATGTGGAAGCTGATCTGACTCTCTCCAGCTGAGTGCAGTCTCTTGTCAAGTTTGCATTTAGGCATTTCAAATGAGTGCTATGTAAATTTTTCTTTCCTAAAATGTCCTTAGCTTACTTTGATAGGCTATCTTGCATTTCTAAGCATCTTTCAATGAGCTTCTCAAAGTATAAACTTTAATTAAACCAAACTTGCAACTTCCACATAAGGCAAGAAGTGAGTTTGTTGGAAAAAATTCATGGAAGTCAAATGGATTGGCCAAAAGTATATGAGGATAGTAAAAGTATATTATAAATGCATGGATTGGCTGGAGAATAAAAACCCAGACTTCAGTCACTTCTGACTCCCTCTCATGACAATCATACCCTCCAGATTTGGGGTCTTTCCCCACTTATAAGATAATTTTTATTTATGTTATCTCCATATGACATAACATCTAAGGAAGCGGTAAGGCAAAGCAGAGAGATAGAATAGGGGGTTTTATCTCTGCCTCAGAGCAAATACTCTATCCTCTTATCTCCACCACAAGGCATCCCTGGTTTTCTCATCCCTAAATCTCTGAGATAAGGATCCTTTCAGCAGAGAAAAAGAAGCTACTGACTTCTTCTGCATCAGCCTCCAAGGACTTATGAAAGACCGAAGAAGGCATCCAAACATTCTTGTGATTCTTTTCTTGGAAAGAAAAAAAAAAAAAACAACAGGAACATTGCCTCTTGCCTCTTTCTTCCTTCCTTATACTGGAAAGATCTCAGGTCTCTAGTTTTGATCTTCATGTCCTAGACATTTTTTCAGTACAGCAACCTGGTGAGTTGGTGAAGAATCTGCTAAGTAGAACCTGAGAATCTGCTAAGAACACTTTTCTTGGCTCAATGAGAGAAAGTTGGCCCCAGAGGGCAACATATCATTGGCCTCTTGTGAACTGACTTCACACTCCTATCTCTGGAGACTGAAGATCACTCTCAGTGTTGTCTTTTTTCTTTTTTTAAGGTTTGTTGATTTATTTTGAGAAAGAGAGAAGGAGAAAGAATCCCAAGCAAGCTCTGCATTCCCAACATGCAGCCCAATGCGGCACCCAGTCCCACAAACTGAGATCATGACCAGAACCAGAATCAAGAGTCGGACACTTTAACTGACTGAGCCACCAAGGCACCCCAGTGCTGTCCTTTTTATTAGTGAAATCAGCAGAGTTGGGCTTGAGCCTTCTCCTTCACCCACAGTAACAAGGTACTGTGGTATAAGATGGTATGAGATGACAGTACAGGAAATTAAGGTCTCTTAGTGTCCCTTTGCCATCTTTATTTTTTTTTAATGTTTGTTTATTTTTGAGAGAGGGAGAGGGAGAGAGAAGGACATAGAGCAAGGGAGGGACAGAGAGAGGGAGACAGAGGATCCAAAGCAGGCTCTGTCCTGATAGCACAGAGCCCAACATGGGACTTGCACTCACAAACCACAAGATCATGATCTGAGCTGAAGTCAGACACTTAACCAACTGAGCCACCCAGGCGCCCCTGCCTTTCTTATCTTTAGATGTTTCCCCTTCCCAGCCACAGAGTTCCTGTTTATTAGTCAACTGGCTGCATTGTTTCTATGACTGACAGTTTCAGACACTGAGAAACAGGCCCCTGGCACCAAAAAAAAAAAAGATGAGTTTGACATTTATTTCCAGGAATAGAACTGTACTCCCAGCATCCCCCCCTGTTAGAAGATGGTTTGGTAGGGCACCTGGGTGGCTGTCAGTTAAGCATCCAGCTTCGCTCAGGTCATCATCTCGTGGTTCATGGGTTCGAGCCCTGCATCTGGCTCTGTGCTGACAGTTAAGTTAGCTCAGAGCCTGGAGCCTACTTCGGATTCTGTGTCTTCCCCTCTCTCTGACCCTTTCCTGCTCGTGCTGTCTCTCTCTCGAGAGAGAGAGATAAATAAATAAAACATTAAAAAATCTTAAAAATAACAAAAGAAGATGGTTTGGTGTCACCTTCTATCAAACAGAAACAGCCCTCTCTCCCACTAGGCTATTCTGTAATTCTCTTGCATTACTCCACAGTGCTTCATATAAATGTGAAAACACTCTGGACCTTCACTTCCACACCACACCCATATGCACGTACAGCCACTGGACTGCACGAGTGAAGTAGAAAGGGATGCTGAGACAAACTCCTCTGAACACCAGCTTTGTCTTCCTAGAAGAACCTTCCATCAGATTAAAGACAAATGCTACTCACTAGTTATTCGAGAAAATAGATTGCCTTCAGACTTTTGAGAAGCAAATATAAGTATGGATATCATTTCAAACATCCCAGGGGTTTCTTATGAAATGCTTCCTTTTTTCATTCAAGCAATAAATAATAAAGGGGACAAATTACCTTCTGACTTTATGTCATGTCTCAAAGCCAAGCTGAAGAGTATCCAGCTCTTCAGGTTTGGAAAGAAAAGCCTCCATGCAGCTTTTCTTACTATCTTTAAGGAGGTAACCGGAAGAATGGGCTTGGAAAGCAGAGAGATGTGTCTTAACAAAATATTAATGTTTGTTTCCCTTTGCCTTTCTAAGTATAACGCAATCTCCATAAAGCATCTTAAAGCATATAGGGGGCCTGGTAACTCAGTTGGTTGAGCATCTGACTCTTGATTCAGCTCACGTCATGATCCCAGGCTCATGACATGGAGCCCTGTATCAAACTCCACAGTTAGCATGGAGCCTACTTAAGATTCTCTTTTGCTCACTCATGCTCTCTCTCTCTCGCTCTCTCTCTCTCTCTCTCTCTCCTCCCTCCCTCTCTCCCTCCCCCTCCCTCAGCCCCTCTCCCCAGCTCATGCTCTCTCTCAAATTAAAAAATAAAACATCCTATGTGGAGAAATGGGAACCCTCCCACTGTTGGTGGGAATGCAAACTGGTGCAGCTGCTCTGAAAAACAGTGTGAAGTTCCTCAAAAAATTAAAAATAGAACTACTCTACGACCCAACAATAGCACTACTAGGAATTTATCCAAAGGATACAGGAGTGCTGATTCACAGGGGCACTTGTACCCCAATGCGTATAGTAGTGCTTTCAACAATAGCCAAATCATGGAAAGAGCCCAGATGTTCATCAACTGACAAATGGATAAAGAGGATGTGGAATACTACTTGGCAATGAGAACGAATGAAATCCTGTCATTTGCAGCAACGTGGATGGAACTGCAGGGTATTATGCTAAGTGAAATAAGTCAGTCAGAGAAAGACAGATATCATATGTTTTCACTCATATATGGAACTTGATAAACTTAACTTGACAACACTAATATGTGGAACTTGAGAAGACCATGAGGGAAGGGAAGGGGAAGAAAATAGTTTAAAACAGAGAAGGACCCAAACCCATAAGAGACTTTTAAATACAAACTGAAGGTTGATGGTGAAGGGCAGGGGAGAGGGGGAAATAGGGAAAAGAGGCATTGAGGAGGGCACTTGTTGGGATGAGCACTGGGTGTTGTGTGTAAGTGATGAATCATGGGAATCTACCCCCGAAACCAAGTGCACACTGTATACACTCTATGTTAGCTAACTTGACAATAAATTACATTTAAAAAAGTGAAAACATCCTAAAGCCCAGATCCTCAAGATTAGGATTATTAAGGAAAGTATACAAATATTAGATTGAGCCATAGGATATTGCTGGCAGTCAACCTTCTGACCAAAAATGCACAATTTCCTACAGTTCACCCTAACAGAAAAAAAATTAACAGTTTTCTTTTGACATACAAAATAAATTTTGCACTAAGAAGATAGCTTAAAAGCAATACAACTGCAACAGAGAAGGGATTTTCTAAATTTATTTGACATGTCAAAAGCCAACTAATAGTGTTTCCTTCCATCTACCTTTAGGCCCAGCTGGAAAGCCAGAGTCATCCTTGTATGAGACATTCTAGAACCTCACTACACTCTAAGAGATATGAGGGGGGAAATGAGTCAACAAGGGGGCAGTGCGGTTTCCTCAGGAGACTTAAAGAGGTAGATCAGTCTCTTTCTAAAATGCTGTGAAGAGGATGAATTAGATGACTATAAACAGAAGACAAATAGTGAAAAATAAAAATAGCTAATAAGGAACTAAAAATTCTGAGAATCTAAGAGGCTGAAGCTTACTTTGAGTTGGGAAGCAAAGACATGGAACCACAAATGGATACATGTTCTATGAAATACAGCTGAGTTACACAACTACTTGTAGTCTCAAGGTAGAAGAGAGAAAGGGTTGGGGGAGTAGACCAGTCACACTTCTATTTAGATAGGAGAGCCTTTCTCTGGGAATATTCAAGTGATTTTGCATGTGGACTTAAAGGCTGGACTCAATAATACTTGCTTATTGAACTTCATAACTGTCTCAGGAGAGTGGAAGGGCATAGACCATAACAACACAGGGTGCAATCCAGCCACATGGGACCCCTCTTGGAATGCCAAATGTATGGCACACACGTGGCAATTCTTCCTTCCCACACCATTGCGGACACTATTCACTGATCCTGCCCAGACATTTCTAAGCCAGAAGGAGTCTCAGAGTCCTCATCAACACAGATTCCAGCAGCTACTACCAAGTAATCTGAAGTAGAGCTAGAAGCTTCTTTTCCCTTTCTGTGTCCCCCTTCACACATCCCCTACACATTCTGTGTATCTTTGTTAACACCGCTATCTTCTCCCGTATGGTGTCTCCTCACCCTGATGACCTGCTTCACCTAGACCCCAACTTCTTCCACTAGAATGTAAATTCTTAAAGTGCTGGCATCTTTGTTCTGTTTGTTTATGAACGCCGAAGACCCTTGCTGAAGGCACAGGGGGTGGAGCCCCACAAGATATTGATGGAATAAATCTGCTTGGTCACACTCATTTCAGACACAGCTCACACATGACCTCTGTAACAAATCCTTCTCAATCCTTCCAGCCTGAAGCCACCCCCTTTCTCCTCTTGATTCACAGAGTCACACAGGGTAACTTCTTGTGTTTTTGGTTTTTTTTTAATTTGAGAAAGAGAGGGAGAGGGGCCTAGGGAGGGATGGAGGAAGAGGAAGTGGGGGAGGGAGAGGGAGAGGAAGAGACTATCCCAAGCAGGCTCCACTCTCATTGCAGGGCTCCATCCCACGACCCTGGGATCATGACCTGAGCAGAAATCATGTGCAGACATTCAACCAGCTGAGGCATCCAGGATGAGTAACTTCTTGACCAAACTTACCACACTTGACCTGTAGACCCTCAATCAATTATCATTGAGTTAAATTACGAGAAGAACAGAGACCTGACCAAATAATTAAAATAATGGCACTTCTCAGGTATATGACACTTGCACATTTTCAGATATATATTTCATTTCATTCAACCCTATGAGTTGAATAGGACAGGAGTTATCTCCTGTGGGAACACAGGCACAGAGGTGGTTTTCTCATGATTTGTTCATCTCAGAGGTAGCACCTGTCTGCTCAGTGCTCTTTCTGCGATGATGCTGCCATTTTTTATATTATTTGCTTGAGTTGGGTCTATATCCGTATCTTCCATTTCTACAATCTTGCAAATACATACTAGTTATATAGTTGCAGTTAGGATACATTTTGAGTGTTTGGCTAGATTTTTAAAAGGAAAATGAATGTTTTAGCCTAATAAATATTGATATTTTAGCTCTGTTTTGTAGTTCCTAATTTGTACTGCTTATAACCCTGAGTAATTTGCTTATTCGATTCCTTTTCTTACTCTCTAAAGAAAAGAGGAGACTTTGGATTCCACCACCCGCCCCCACCATCACCAGCCCAGAATTTACCCTTAGTTTTATTTATTTATTAATTGAGATATAATTGACACATAACATTGAATTAGTTTCAGGTGTACAGTGTAATGATTTGATTTTTGTGCATATAGAAAACTGATCACCACAGTGAGTCTAGTTAATATCCACCACCATTCATAGTTACAAAATTTTTTTTCTTACAACTTTTAAGCTCTGTTCTCTTAACAACTTTCAAATATGCCATATGGTATTATTGGCTAAAGCTATTGTGCTATATATTAAATCCCATGACTTATTCTATAGCTGGAAATTTGTATTTCGGGGGTGACTGCAACTATTTTCCTCACCCCAACCCCCTCCCAAATACCAATCTGTTTTCTGTATCTATGAGCTTGTGTTTTGTTTTTGTTTTAGATTCCATATTCAAGTGAGATCATACAGTATTTGTCTTTCTCTGACTTATTTCACTTAGCATAATACCCTCAAGATCTGTTCAAACTTACAAATGGCAAGGTTTCCTCCTTTTTATGGCTAAATAATATTCCCTTGTAGACACAGACATTATTTTTATCCATTTATCCATCAGTAGAAATTTCTGTTGTTTCTATATCTTGGCTATTGGGTGATGCTGCAATGACATGGGAGTACATATGTCTTTTTGAAATAGCATTTTCATTTTCTTTGTATAAACACCCAGAAGTGGAATTAGTGGATGATATGGTATTCCTATTTTTAAATTTTTTGAGCAGCTTCTCTACTGTTTTCCATAGTTTTTGCACCAATTTATGTTCCCACAACAATGCACAGCAGTTCCTTTTTCTCCACATCCTTACCAAAGTTTGTTATTTCTTGTCTCTTTGATAAAAGCCCTTCTAACCGATGTAAGGAGGTATTTCATTTTGGTTTGGTTTTGCATTTTCCTGTTGACTAGTGATGTCGAGTATCTTTTTCTGTGTTTGTTAGCCATTTGTATATCTTGTGGAAAATGTCTATGCATAGCCCATTTTTTTATCAGATTGTTTTTTCGTTATTGAGTTGTATGAGCTCTTTATGTGCTTTGGATATTAAGACTTTATCTATGATTTGTAAATGTTTTCTCCCATTCAGTAGGTTACCATTGCATTTTGTTGATGGTTTCCTTTGCTGTGCAAAGGCTTTTTAGTTTGATGTAGTCCCACTTGTTTAGTTTTACTTTTGTTGCCTTTGCTTTTGATGTCAAATCCGAAAAAAAAATACCATCACCAAGATTGACATCAAGGAGCTTACCGCTTATGTTTTCTTTCAGGAGTCCTACAGTTTCAGGTCTTACCTTCAAGTCTTTAATGCATTGTGAGTTAATTTTGGTGTATGGTGTAAGATAGTGGTCCAATTTCATGGACCGTTGTCCTCTTTTCCCAGCACCATTTATTGAAGGGACTGTCTTTTCTCCATTTTATATTCTTTTTTTTTTTTAATGTTTTATTTATTTCTAGGAGAGAGAGAGAGAGAGAGAGAGAGAGAGCGTGAGAGGGGAGGGTCAGAGAGAGAGGGAGTCACAGACTGAAACAGGCTCCAGGCTCTGAGCTGGCAGTCAGCACAGAGCCCGATGCGCTCGAACCCACGAACCGCGAGATCATGACCTGAGTGAAAGTCGGACGCTTAACCGACTAAGCCACCCAGGTGCCCCTCCATTTTATATTCTTAACTAAAGTGTCATAAATGAATGGACCATATCTACATAGGTTTATTTCCGGACTCTATTTTGTTTCATTGATCTATGTGTCTGTTTTTATGCCAGTACCATATTGTTTTGACTACTGTAGTTTTATAATATGGTTTGAAGTAGGGAGCATGATACTTCCAGCTTTGTTCTTCTTTCTCAAGATGGCTTTGGCAATCCAGTGTCTTCTACAGTTCCATAAAAATCTTAGGGTTGTTCTAGTTCTGTGAAAAATACCATTGGAATTTTGATAGAGATTGGATTGAATGTATAGATTGCTTCGGATAGTGTGGACATTTTAAAAACATTCTTCCAATACATGAGCACAGAATATCTTTCCATTCATTTATGTCTTTTTCAGTTTCTTTTATTAATATCTTGGGGTTTTCAGTGTACAAGTTTCTCACCCCTCTTGGTTAAATTTATTCCTTGGTATTTTATTCTTTTTGATGCAAATGTAAATGGGATTGTTTTCTTAATTTCTCTTTCTGATATTTCATTATTAATGAATAGAAATGCAACAGAATTTGTATATTGGTTTTCTATCCTGCAACTTTACCAAATTCACTTATTATTTCTAACAGTTTTTTGATGTAGTCTTATATAATGTATATAAGATGATGTCTATAATGTATATATATGACTACATCATATGTATGATGTAGATATATATAATGTCATGTCATCTGCAAATAGTGACAGTTTTATGTCTCCCTTTCCAATTTATATATGTCTTAGTTCTTTTTCTTGCCTAGTTCCTATGACTAGGACTTCTACTACTATGTTGAATAAAAGTGATGAGAGTGGACATCCTTGCCTTCTACCTGATTTTAGAGGAAAAGCTTTCAGCTCTTCACTGTTGAGTATGATGTTATCTGTGGGCTTGTCATGTATGACCTCCATCTCTTTACTCCCTTTGTTAAGAGTTTTTATCATAAATGGATGTTGATTTTGTCAGGTGCTTTTTCTGCATCTATTGAGATGACCATGTGATCTTATCCTTCATTTTGTTAATGTGTGTATCACATTGATTTGTGGATGTTGAAACACCGTGGCATCCCTGGAAAAAGTCCCACTTGATCATGGTGTATGATCCTTTTAAAGCATTGTTGAATTTGGTTTGCTAATATTTTGTTGAGGATTTTTGCATCTATACTCATCATAAATATTGGCCTCTAATTTTTCGTGGTGCATCCTTGTCTGGTTTTAGTATCAGGGTAATGCTGGCTTTGTGAAGTAAGTTTGGAAGGGTTCCTTTCTCTTCTGTCTTTTGGGAGAGTTTGAGGAGGATTGGTATTCATCTTTGAACATTTGGTAGGATTCACCAGTGAAACTATCTCATCCAGGACTTCTGTTTGTAGAAGAGTTTCCTTAGTTTGATTTTTGATTTCTATCAGTTTCTGTTTTGTCTCGTTTTTTTTTATACCCTAAAATGGCAACTTCCCTGTAGACCATTTAAGGCTAATAATAGCTACTTATAGTCATGATACTTCCATGTCTTTTATTCTTTTATTCTCTCATCCTGAAGGAATAGAGTGAATTTTTTACCATCATTTGACAGATGAGAAAAATGAGGCATAAAGAAGGGAACTGACTTGCCAAAAATCTTTCAATTAGTTAATGACACAGAGACTATTAGAACTCAATTCTTTTGACCCCAGGTCCTGCACTCTTTCTGCTCAAACCTAATGGCCTTTGTGTGAGCTGTCTTGCAGCCTTGCAGTCTCAGGGTGTGCTGACAAGAGAGCTCAGACTGTAGCTTAGACTGCCTCCTCGCGCCAACCCTACAAAGACACTGGAACTCACAAAGCAATGCCCTTTCCTGTTCTGATGCCATCTGAGCTCACTCCGCACGGGAAAAGGTAGGCTGCGCTAGTCAGCACTGCTGCCCTGCAAAGTGAACGGCAATATCATGCAGAGATAAAGTAGAAAGCAGAAACCTCATTCCCTTGCTGCCTTGAAGTAGAGAATAAAGCATCCTTGGAGGTCCTCCTTCCGAGAGTGGGTTCACCTTCAGAATATAAATGGCAGCCTCCTTCCCGTGATGCTTCCCACTCTCCAGGCAGGCAAACCACACGTGCAGTGGATAAGACACATGACTTGAGCTTCAATCCTGCAATCAGATACATTTTTAATTCAAGTTCTATGCAATTTGGTTAATATTAACTTTATTGGGTAATTACCTTATTCAGAGTGCTCTTAACAGCCCCGTCGACAGGAATGTCAGCTCGCTACAAGAGATAGGCATGCTGACAGCAACACAAAAAGAAGCTGAGGCAGGTTTTTCGGTTTTTCTTTTAACCTATTTATTAAAATTGTATGAGTAAGTCATTTTCTCCCTTGTGGGCTTTCCCTTCTAGTTTATATGGGATCACAGTTGCTTGAATGTAAATGCAGCCACCCAGTCTCCCTGTCATCCAAAGTAGCTGTCTCCTTTGGTGGGGTGGGGGGCTGCCTCACCAACCCAGGAACTGATGGGGCCATGAGGGGCTGCTGACTTCCCTGCACCAATCATCTTGGTGAGCTAACCACAGACAGGCAGGGTGCTACTGCGGGAGAAGCAAGGTAGGCTGTGCCCTGAGATGGAGGGAGGACTTTCTGTGCTTGGTTCCGATCAGCCCTGATTGTCCATATTCATGACAGAGAGATAACAGCCCCATCAGCATTGCCCAGAAGGCCGTCACAGGTAGCACCAGGCTGTCATGATTCCCCACAACAGATCAAAAATGCTCTCCAGTTAGATAAGTTTGAGAAATACCACGCAGACTTCACGGCTCTCCTGGAGAATCACAGCACACAGCAACACCCAGAAAACTCTGAAAACTATTCCTTGGTGTTATGGGTTGAATTGTGTGCCCCCCTCCCCAAAATTCACATGTTAAAGACCTAACCCCCAGTCCCTCAGAATGTGAATTTATCTGGAAAGAGACTTATTGCAGATATAATTAGTTACAATGAGGTCACACTGGGATAGGGTGGGCCTCTTATCTCATCCTTCTGAAAAGGGGAAATCTGGACACAGATGCCCACACAGAGAGCAACATGGGACCATGATGGTGGAGAGCGGTTTGATGCTTCCACAAGCCAAAGAATATCAAAGATGGCCAGCAAACCACCAGCAGCTAGGTGAGCAACACAGAATAGCTTCTCCTTCATAGTCTCAGAAGGAACTAACCAGGCCAACACCTTGATTCAGACTTCTGGGCTCCAGAACCACAAGATGACACATTGCTGTTATTCTCAACCACCTAGGTTGTAATACTTCATTACAGTAGCCCTAGCACACTAATACAGAAGGTTAGAAAGTTCACCTGCAGTCCCACGGCTAGTTAGTGGTAAAGCCAGGAAGGGAATTCCCCCTCCTGACCTTTGCAAAACACCATGTGCACCACCCAACACCAGACATGCTCAGTGGTCATTCCTCAGCTTCTGATCCCTCTTAGAATGTGGCAAAGACATAGAAATGGGAAGAGAGAAGGGATATGGGAGGAAAGGTAAAGGGAAAAAAAAAACAGGAAGACAGCAGTGTTTCCTCTCCTCTTCCTATTCTTTAAGAGCCTTCTTTCATAAAATTTAAATGGGGTTGCCTAGGTGGCTCTGTCGGTTAAGCATCTGACTGTTGATCTCAGCTCAGGTCATGATCTCTTGGTTTGTGGGTTTAAGCCCTGCGTCATGCTCTGCGCTGATAGTGTGGAGCCTGCTTGGGATTCTGTCTCTCCTTCTCTCTGATCCTCTCCATCTTGTACACAAGCTTTCTCTCTCTCCCTCTCCCTCTCCCTCCCTGCCTTCCTCCCTCCCTCCCTCTCTCTCTCTCCATCTCAAAAATAAATAGGCTTACAAAAATTAAAATGATATTGGTAGTAATAGCTAAATTTGCTGAACACTTACTATGTGCCAGGCATGGTTCTAAGATGTTACATACATTACATAACCCTGACAGTGAGTCAGAACCAGCTGTTATACCCATTGTACAGATGAAAAAGCAAGGATTTTTAGATGACTTGTCCAATGTCATTCAGCTAATAGTGATGGAGTCAGGATTTGGTTCTAGGCAGCCAGTCTCCAGAACCCAGTTCTAACTACTTTGCTCTCCTCTTTCTTTCTTTTTTTTTTTCCTACCATCTTTTTTTTTTTTTTTACAAATAGTTTATTGTCAAATTAGTTTCCACATAACACCCAGTGCTCATCCCCACAAGTGCCCTCCTCCATGCCCACCCCTCCTCCCCCCACATCCACCAGTCCTCAGTTTTTGTCAGCATTCAAGAGTCTCTCATGGTTTGCCTCTCCCCCTTTCCCCCACCATTTCCGCCCTTCTTCTCCCCCTTGGTCCTCTGTTAAGTTCCTCCTAATCCTCCTATACGTGCACACATATGATATTTGTCCTTCTCTGCCTGACTTATTTCGCTCAGCATAACACCCTCAAGGTCCATCCATGTTGCTACACATGGCCAGATTTCATTGTTTCTCATTGCCATGTAGTATTCCATGGTATAGATAAACCACATCTTCTTGATCCATTCATCTGTTGATGGACTTTGCTCTCCTCTTTCTATACCTTCGGATAACAGAGAGAGAAAGGGTCTTTGCAACCTACAGTCAGGCAAAGCCTTTAGCTTTTCCAGAGCTTAAACCCCAGCAAAGCTTCTAAATAAATGTTAGAAAAAAATTTTTTTATGTTCATCACTGTGTCCCAGTGTTTTTCCAGAAATTGAGCTTCATAGAAAAAGAGTGTTTTGATTACTTATATTCTGGGCATCAAGATACGGTCCATTTTGTTCAAGTACTTTCGTATATGCAGTTCTATCTGATCGTGTTCCTTTTATAGAATTTTGCTCTGAGGATCTCTGCTTGCTGTACAAGGAGCATGCTGGATTAAAGGCCTCAGTCAGGAGGCAAAATAAATGAATCTTAGCATCTTTTTACATTAGAACAGAATCATACTGTGAAATTTCCACTTGCCCTGTCTCTTTGACATAAGGCGAGTGCTAAGCCATCAGCCCTGGTGTTACAGTTAAAACAAATTGCTGGCTTTTTCGAGGGTGGGTTTGATTTCAAGGGTCATTGTCAATGCACCTGCCACAGATTGAATCACACCAAGGCTCAAGAGTAGGATAACCATAATATGCTTCATTTCTGGTAATTAAATACAGGTAAAAATTTTTCATAGGTTACTAACCAAACTATTGCCATGGAAGTCTCAGCTCTCTTAATATTACCCATTTGTGCCTGAGCACCAACACTGGTTTTACTTCCCTGCTAGGTACAGAGTATTAGGGAAAAGTTATAGAGATTAAAGAAACAGTCTGCAAGAATTTAAAATACCCTCTCCTGAAGACTGAAGAATGTGACTTAAAACCTCAAAGGTTGTTTGCCCTGAAGCAAGCAGCCCACTGTAATAATTTAACTGGAACCTTTTATTATATTAGTTATTAACTTTAAAAATACAAATCTGAATATAGCCAACACCTAACAATCTTTCTTCTTGGCGAAAAGGTTTATTCTTCAGGGTTTCTTTTAGAAAGCGTCTCTGAACTTTCTCTTCTCCGCTTATCAGAACATAAAAAAATGCGTGCTCACATTTTTCTTCAATCACGAATTTCCACCTGTGCCCTGAAATGCATCCTATTTGTGTCAGAATCTCAGAAGGCATTGTTTAGAAGAAGAAAAGGAGAATATGATTCCAAAAATAGCCTCCGTATTTTCTAGTTTGGGTTTAAGGTGTAAACTGGCTGGGACCAGACCAAAGCCAAAGAGGGATGTAGATCCAATGGATAGAAATCTAAATGTATTCTAACAACATCAAAGCTTCACTGTGGTGAACATGAAAGACATGAGGACTAGGAAGGAAGTCACCTCTATGAGTCCAAAATCACCCAGGCCACAACTGAAACTGCATGCCCACAGTAATAAGAAGTTATTTGGAAATATGACACTTTAGCCTATTGCCATGACTATAACACCAAATAGAGCGAAAATTTTAAACCATGCCCCAAACCCGTCTACCAAGGTACCTACAGGTCTCCCCAACCCACTGCCAGTACCATCTTCTTCCTCAGGCCTTCTTCCTAAGCTCTAACAAAGACATCCTATATCTGAAATACCCTGAAGTTCTAGTCCAGTACAAGAGCCCCCTGACTGCTCCCTCTTTAACTCAGATCAGGATAAACCCATGGCTCCCACCGAGCAGTGTGCTTCAAAATTACCTTCCTAGCCTCCCTTCTGCTGGGCCCCACCCCAGGGGTTTCTGATACATGGGTTAGGGGCGGAGGTGCCAAGAATCTGAATTTCTTTTCTTTTCTTTCTTTCTTTTTTTTTTTTAGAGCTCACTCCTAGTTAGGAATATTTTATTAATAGTTTAAATCTGTTACAGGTAATTGATACTAGTTAATCTAAACTATTGACTGATTTTCTTTTTTGTTTTTCTTAAATAGTATATTGTCAAGTTGGTTTCCATATAACACCCAGTATGTGAATTTCTTTTTTTTTTTTTTATTTAAATATTTTTATTTATTTCTAGGAGAGAGAGAGACAGCGTGAGCAGGGGAGGGTCAGAGAGAGAGGGAGTCACAGACTGAAACAGGCTCCAGGCTCTGAGCTGGCAGTCAGCACAGAGCCCGACGCGGGGCTCGAACCCACGAACCGCGAGATCATGACCTAAGTGAAAGTCGGATGCCCAACCGACTAAGCCACTCAGGCGCCCCCCAGTGTGTGAATTTCTAACAAGCTCTGGGGTGATAAAAGTCTGCTGGTCCCAGGACCGTACTTGGAGAATCTCTGCTCTTATTCTAACAAGAAAGTGCCACTATCATGTCCCAGATATTTATACTGACATTTAAAAGGGTTTTTGTTTCATTATATATTTCCCCTGAGCTTGGTCTCCTATTTTACAGCACATGGAACTATAAGGATCACATTAGGTGGTTGGATTGCTAGATAGAAGGGTAACTAATTTCACATCATACAAAATGGTGACAGGCTTTTACAACAAGGGGAACAAACACAGCTATTTAAGTCTGGATGCCCCTCACTCAGGATTCAACTGTGAAAAGCCCCATTGAGAAATAAAACAGTGCTCAATTTAGGGAGCTCTGACCATCTTCCTGGGAAGAACCATTCTGTTCCAGTGTCTTCCAGAGAGCACAGTGCTATCTGGTTCTGAGTGTCGTGACCCCTGGGAGTGTCAGGTTGTCTGGGCCACAGGAAAGAGTCACAGGGAGCTCAGCTGTAGCCCCATAGATGATGGCATGGCCTTAAGAGAAAGAGGCTACCTCTCGTCTTCCTTTTCTGCCATGAAAAGATGGTGTTCTGTTTTTTGTTTTGTTTTGTTTTTATTTCTAGGAGAGAGAGAGAGAGACAGCGTGAGCAGGGGAGGGTCAGAGAGAGAGGGAGTCACAGACTGAAACAGGCTCCAGGCTCTGAGCTGGCAGTCAGCACAGAGCCCGACACAGGGCTCGAACCCACGAACCGCGAGATCATGACCTAAGCGAAAGTCGGACGCTTAACCAACTAAGCCACCCAGGCGCCCCTATGGTGTTCTGTTTTAGTGGATCCTTGTACATTCTCTGATATTTTTGGAGATGAGCGTTCAGGCTTGAGCACTTGGTATTTTGCTTCCTGGTGCTCCTGGAAAGTAGGGATCAAGAGGTGAGCAGGAGAATAGTAATGAGATAAGCCCTGCGCTCCATTGGCAGAAGCCCCCATCAGTCCAGATTCTGTTGCTGCAGGCACAGAGTCTGATGGGAATAAGGCGTCATGAGGCTCTTCTTGAGGATACCCTCTGTTTGCAATGACTGCAGTTCCTCACTTCCCTTTGCAGCTAATTATTCCCTTGGCCTGACCCAAACTCCCAAAGGCAACCTTCCCAGAAATCCCCAGTACCTCATGACCAGCACTTCAGAGAAAACTGCCTGTCTTACTTAATTACAACACAGAAAATGGGGGAGAGCATGTCAGCGTCCCTGGCTGCTGGTATTTGCCTCAGTTGCTGTGGATTAACTTGTTGTTTTCTCTCCTTCCCAATCTGAGTGATGGACCTAGAGGCAGAGTTGGAGCAGAAACACAGCAGAAATCATGTTCTCTTGAAAACTTTCTTCAAGTAAAAGGATAAGGGAAGACAGGGATCCCTTGTAATTTAAGTATATCATTCTGACAGCCTTATTTCACCAGCTGCTTGTTGGGCTGTGCAGGAATTGGTATCTAGGAGAGAATCTGGGATGTATTTCATCTTTTCTCCTTCCTCAAACAGTGGTTCCCTAAACTCCTTCCATGACAACCTGAGCTTAGCTTCTTGGGGCGAGAGCCCTACTTTAGAGGAAGGAGAAGGACGGAGAAGGAAGTAAACCCAGGTCCTATCAAGATGGTGGAGCCCCAGGCGCCAATGGTCGAGATACCCCCAGCCCCACATACTTCTCATAATATCCTCTACAATGCTGTTAGAACCACAGGATTGAGTGGAGTTTAGATTTGTCATTGTTAGGGGCTCTCAGTGATCCTCACCTCCTTGAATCATTTAAAGCCCAACCCTACTTTGAATCAGCCTATCTTCCCTCTGCTTTGTGCAGAGGTGGTGACCACACCACCTTGGGCCCTCATGCCTTGATGAGCTGTTGCGTCACTACAACAGAATGAGTTGACTTTTTGGGAGCCTTCCTGAGCCCACTAGTCGAGAAAACTCCTGGTGAGGTTAAAGCAAGTTTGCACGGTCTCTTGCCAATCAGATGATGACCGATATCCACCCCCCACTCAATTATTTCTGCTTGAGCACTGACCCCTAAGGTACCTTGTTGATCAATATCAGGAGTGACTTGTCCCCTTATTCCAGCCCTGGTATGATGATTGCACCTTGTGAAGGAACTTATTGTGGGAACTTCTTTTGATTATGGGAATAAACATTGTGTCTCCAGCAGGTCCGGTTTCCCTCCATACATTCCCTTGAGCTATGAACAGGCTAATGATCCTTACTCATAAAAGATTGACCTTTACATGTACAATCCTGTTTCTACCATTGTATTAGTCCAAGAGGTTCATACAGCTCAATATGTAAATCAACTAACCAAAAATGTCTCTCATGCCCTAGCTATTCAAGAAATCATAAAACTAAACACAAAGGTAAATGCACTCGAAGAGGCTATTCTATGTATTGGAAATGAGCTAAACTCTTTAAAGGTATGGTTGGCTCTCCAGTGACATAAAGAATATAACTGGAAAATCAAGTCTTGCCCGGAGACAAAGAGCCTAACTTAGAGAGAAGGAACAGATAAGAGTAGAACATAAGTTACTACATATACCTTTGCTAACTGGTGATGTACAGCAGCCCCTTCTCTAAGGCCTACATTTCACAAACACCTTCCCTTCCCCTGGCAACTATGATGAGGATGGATAAGAGTATCTACAAGCCTATGACTTAATCTTAGTGTTATTAAAATGTGGACACCCTGTTATTTTCTTAGTCACTCAACCTCACTATAATCGGGGCAGTTTGCAAGAAGACTTCTGTTAAGACCTGTTTCTGTACATTTTCCAAAAACATCTTATCACAGAGGACTATTCATTGTAAAAATTCCATTTTCTGATGCCATGTTAACATTTGACTTATAAATAAAGACACCAAAACTGACAGGACAGAGATGCCTGCTTGGTGATCAGAAAGAATCTCGGGGCTCTCTCACTCTCTCTCGCCTACACCGTCCATCCTTCAGTGACCCCTGGACCTGCTGGAGCCAGCATCCAGCACTGACTGTCACTAAGTCAAGTGGAATCTGGCTCAGTGGGAGGGGAGGCAGGAACATATCACCACAGACTTCACCCCTCCACAGAGTTACCCAAGAGGCAGCCTAAGCTCTACATGCTCACATGGAAGGAAGATTGATCCTGATTCCCCAGTGGAATTAAATCCTTCACTCTGTTTCTCCAGCTTTCCAGCCATTATGTACATCCTGCAGGAACTCCCTTCTGCCTTGGCAAACACACTCCACTCTGCCCCAAGGCCCCCTTCCCCCTCCCACCATCTCCCTGGAGCTCCTGGGCTGTGGTTGGGTACCCTGCTCTGGTACCAGATGGCCTCAGTTAAAATCGAGGCTCCAACATGTGAGAGCAAGTGCTGAGCCACTTTGTGTTTCAATGCCCTCTTCTCTAAAATAGGGTAGTGATAACCCAACCCACCACAAAGCGATGTCAGAAGAGTTCAATTCAGTGGAACCATTTCATGCACATTATTTGCCTTAATGCCTGGCCAAATAAATGTGAACTATTATTATTCTTCAAGATCCAACTGGAATGTCAACATGTGTCCTCTGGGAACCTACTTTTCCCTCCTTGGCCCCCTTGAGCCTTCTGTAGCTGTTCTTTCATATAATGTGATAACAGACAGCTTAGTGTTATAGCACATGAACTCTGCAGACTGACCACCTGGATTAAAAGGCTTGATTCTGCCACCCAATAGCTGTGTGATTTCCATGCCTCAGTTTCTTCTCCTGTAGAACTGGGATAATAATCGAACCTCCCAGGCCTGCACACTTTCTGAAAGACTTTGACAGTGTCCTCCAGTCTTCCTTCACCCTCAAGCCCTCCCACCTTCCGAGGCCTCAACAGTGGTCGTCCACATAAATGTAAACTCTCAGTTCTTTTACGTTCTCTATTTCCTTGCACTTTGATTGTTGTACACACTATTAGCCACCAATAGATCCTAGACTCTGCCATTACCTAGAACTTCTGGGAAACCAAAACCAGATATCCATTCTTTGCCCTTCAAGCTGATCAAGACCTTGATCCCTCATACTTGACTTTCTCTGTCATCACTTGCTTACTGACCAACACACCCTCACTCCAGTCCTTTCTTTGCCAGCATCCTGAAACCCTTTGCCATGTGTCATTATACAAGTCCACCAAGTTTTCAACCCTGCATTCACCCAACTGTCTGCCTTCCTTGATTCTACCCCTGGACCACTGAATAGTACCAACGGGGAAAGTAAATCACACAAGCGTAGAAGTAGGTGCCACCTGCTAGGAATTTACCCAAGGGATACAGAAATGCTGATGCATAGGAGCACATGTACCCCAATGTTCATAGCAGCACTCTCCACAATAGCTAAAACCTGGAAAGAGCCTAAGTGTCCATCAACAGATGAATGGGTCAAGAAGATGTGGTTTATCTATACCATGGAATACTACATGGCAATGAGAAACAATGAAATCTGGCCATGTGTAGCAACATGGATGGACCTTGAGGGTGTTACGCTGAGAGAAATAAGTCAGGCAGAGAAGGACAAATATCATATGTTTGCACGTATAGGAGGATTAGGAGGAACCTGATGGAGGAACAAGGGGGAGAAGAAGGGCGGAAATGGTGGGGGAAAGGGAGAGAGGCAAACCATGAGAGACTCTTGAATGCTGACAAAAACTGAGGACTGATGGATGTGGGGGGGAGGAGGGGATGGGCATGGAGGAGGACACTTGTGGGGATGAGCACTGAGTGTTATGTGGAAACTAATTTGACAATAAACCATTTGTAAAAAAAAAAGAAGAAGAAGAAGAAGAAGAAGAAGTAGGTGCCACTACCACAGATGCAATCCTTCCATGTTTCTCTGCTTGATCCCCTGTGATCCCCCACAATGGCCATCCTGAGTCTTCCCTGTTCCCATAAAAGTCTTATCTCCCCCCAATCCCTCACCTCTCTAAGCCCATAGCCTTGTCTCCTACCTCACAGGAGAAAGAGGTGCCATCAGATTGCCTTACAGCTGCTACACAGTTCCACATTTATCTTACTCTTCATCCTCATTTTTGCCACTCTCTCCTGTCACAGTGGAAGCGGGGGCCTGCCTTCCATCCTAAGCAAATCCCTATGTGTGTACATGGACCACAGCCTCTCTGCATTTTGCAGAAACTTACAGAGTCCAGTTGCCCCAGTACCTCTCCTCACCCTCTCCTAGCATTCTTCCCATCAGCACTGAGATGTGCTCAAGTCTGATAACTTGAAAATAACTTTTCTCAACCCTATAAACCCCCAGCTCTATCCCCTTTTATCACCAGGAAGCTTCTTGCCAGTTACTTTCACCTTCTGTCTCCTCACCCACTTCCTCAATGCAGGTGGTCTTCTGGCTTATCACTTGCCTAAACCCAGTGGACCCTCTCTGAGCCCACTAAGGATATGTATTACTGTATCCTTAGCATCTGCATAATGCCTGTCATGGCAGTAGCTCAATAAATAATACTGAAGTCAAGATTCAAGCCCCTGTGTGCATCCCCATCTTCTATCAAATTAGACTATAAGCACCAAAAGCAAGAGATCTAATGCATTTAGGATATTGGTAATCAGCAGCTGGTATCAGGCTTCAAGTAAATGCTTTGATCCTTATGTAATAGAAAGGAGACACTTGATAGAGTGCCTACAAAAAATTTTAAAAATCCCAGAAGGGAAAGATAGGCACTGTTGAATCAACCTAAAAACCCTGAAAATGGACCATCTGACTGAGTCCTGAAATCAGAAAAACCGAGCTTGTCATCTTCCCGTTTCTGCCTGGCCAGTTCCTCCCTTGTTTGCATTTTAATACACTAACTGTGTTTCACTGGAGTTTTTAAAATGCCACTGCATCTTTGGAAATTTGGCAGAAAAGAAGAATCTGGGTCGCGCAACTGTGAAATCTGAATAAGGTATAATTAATATGTCCATCAACTTTCACAGAAGTGATGCTAGTTTGCAAACTGTTCATTAATTCTGAACAATAACAGCAACTGGTTATAATGCAGACACTACTCCAAAGACGAGAGGCTCAGTGTAGTGCTGACCTGGAGAGCTGGTGGTGGTGTGTACGAATGACCCGCTTCTACTTGCTGCATGGAGAGATGTGACTAAGAATTTGGGGTCAGAATTATGAGAGTGGAAGTATAATTACTGACTCCAGTCCTTTTAAATCTTACCTTGTGAGAGACGCCTGAATGGCTCAGTTGGTTGAGCATCTGACTTTTCATTCTGACTCTGATCCCAGGGTCGCCAGCCCAAGCCTGCTTAGGATTCTCTCTTTCCTTCTCTTTCCCTCCCCTCCCTCTCTCACATGTGCCACTCTTGCGCACTCTCTCTCTCTCTCTCTCAAAGTAAATAATTTAAAAACTTAAAAAAATTAAATGTTACCTTATGATTCACAACTACTCTCCAAATTATGAAAAACATGTCGTAGATCGCCAGGGAACTTGGGAAAATGAGCCCTTTTCATTGGAAATAAAACTTCAAAACGACCACATCTGAACATTTGGAGAGACCTGATTTCGAGTCCCGCGTCCTAACTAATCCCTTGGCCTATTTAACATTTCTATACCTCTTCGGCAAAATGTGCTGATAATACCTCTTTAGAATACTGTTTTTCAGGATTAAATAAGGTAGTGCACAGTTCTGCTTAACACACAGGTAATATGCCAAATAGCTACCATTTCTATTCTTTCTAGTCAGAATTAGCGATACCAAAAACCAAGTGGACTGCCTTTCCGTGCTACCCTGGGAGGGGTCCACACGGCATTGTTCTGCGTTCCCGTCATGACTTAAACGGAAACCTTCACGATGTCCGGGGCCCTTGATGTCCTGCAAATGCCAGGAGGAGGATGTGCTCACATCCCCTGCAGCAGGAACCCACCTAAGGGGCACCAACCTTGACTTCCAATGGAACAGTACATCTACACAAGAATAGTGACGGCATCTACATCACAAATCTGAAGAGAACGTGGGAGAAGCTTCTGCTGGCAGCTCGTGCCCTTGCTGCCACTGAAAACCCAGCTGATGTCAGTGTCCAGTCATCCGGGAGCACTGGCCAGTGAGCTGTGCTGAGGTTTGCTGCTGCTGCTGCTGCTGCTGCTGCTGCTGCTGCTGCTGCTGCTGCTGCTGCTGCTGCTGGAGCCCCTCCTATTGGCGGCCACTTCACTTCTGGAACCTTCACTAAACCACCTCCAGGCAGCCTTCCAGGAGCCGAGACTTCCGGTGGTGACGGATCCCAGGGCTGACCACCAGCCTCTCACGGAGGCGTCTGACGTTAACCCGCCTCCCGTCGCTGTGTGTCACACGTTAACCCACCTCCCATCGCTGTGTGTCACAGACCCCTCTGCGCTCCCAGGGCACTGGTGTCCCTTGCAACAAGACAGCTCACTGAGCCGGTCCGATGTAGCGGGCTTGGGCCCGGGAAGTTCTGCGCACGCGCGGCTCTGTTTCCCGTGAACACCCGCGGGAGGTCCTGACTGGTCTCTACTACGGACGGAAAAGACAGAGCGGGTCACTGCTGAAAAGGCTGTGACCAAGGAGGAATTTCAGGGTGAAGGGAGTGCTCCCGCCCCCGAGCTCACTGCTCCTCAGCCCGAAGTCGCAGACTGGTGTGAAGGCGCGGGCCCGTGTGCCTACTCAGCAGTGCCCCGGAGGCCGCAGCCTCCGCCTGCCCGGGAACACTGGTCTGCGGCTCTCGGGCCACTGAGCGGGCGGGAACAACCACCCAGCAGTCCGCAGCTGCCCTTCCACAGAGGCAAAGAAAGGGCAAACAAGGTTGATGGAAAAGAAACCGCTTCTAAAATAAAACAACAACAACAACCAAGTGGACTGTGGGAAACAGTATGTGGTTCCTCAAGAAATTAAAAACAACTGTCATATAATCTAACAATCCTCCTTCTAAGGGTATATCCAATAGAAGTGAAAGCAGGGCATATTTATTTTTTCATAAGAACAACAGAGTGTATTATAAATATGATAAACTAAAAACACTAAGGAAGTTACATAGACTGAGTTACAAAATCTTAAAAATCCAATAAAGGGAACCAATTTGGAGCACAGCACCATTTGCCCTCCATTCAGACCCTCAAAGGAAATTCTACAACTTTCATCAGTTCCAAGAAGAGGCAGGCCTACCTCCTTTTTTTTTTTTTTTAATGTTTTATTTATTTCTGAGAGAGTGACAACATGAGCAGGGGAGGGTCAGAGAGAGAGGGAGACACAGAATCCTAAACAGGCTCCAGGCTCTGAGCTGTCAGCACAGAGCCCGACGCGGGGCTGGAACCTACAAACCGTGAGATCATGACCTGAGCCGAAGTCAGACGCTTAACCGACTGAGCCACCCAGGCCCTCCTCTTCTTTTCTCTTGTGGCCAGGAAGCATAGTGGCAGCTCTATGTACAGGAGGGGATTCTTAACCAGCTGAGCCACCCAGGCGCCCCAGGACTACCTCCTTTAAAGAGCCTTCTCTGAATCCCTCCTCTTCACAAATTACTCTTCCTAAACTTCTTTCTCTGAATTTTCGTATATTTGCAGATCTGTACTGCACTCTTTACACCACATTCCTGTTTCCATCTTACGTCTCCAACTGGACCATGATGTCTTCTCAGGGAAGCACATGTACCTAATCTGTGTTTATCAACAAGTATGCTGTTAGAAAACTGTGAATCTCAGCTTCCTCATGAATAAAATGGGGATAATATCTACTCATCCTGCTTTACAGCCGTATGCGAGGAATTCCATGAGATAACGGAGTAAAGTCCACTGTAAACTGCTATATAAATAGGTGAGAGGTACAGTCAGGGAATATTTACTCAATGAGAAATTCTATAATGTCTCTTGAGCTAGGATTCTGTTAACTTATTGCTAAGACTAACAATTCAGGGCACTGATTTAAGAAATACACCAGAACAGTGGTTCTCCATCTCGGCTGCATATCAGAATCACCTGGGGAGCTTTTACATTCCCAGTGCCCGGGCCATACCCCAAACCAATGAAATCGTAATCTCTGGAGATGGCATGCAGGCATCAGCATCTTTATAAAAGGTCTCAGTGATTCAGTGACGCCGCAGTGGTTGAGAAGCACTGCACTAAAGAACAGCTGCTCAGTAACAGTGAGTCCCAAAACTATTCCCCAAAGCAAAGCCTCACTGTGGTGGGCTTTGTGAACCAAATGATTCCCAGGCCTTTCCTCAGACCTACTGAATCAGAATCTCCAAGGATGTAGGGCTTGTTTTTGTTCTTATAATTTATTGTCAAGTTAGCTGTCATACATTGTATACAGTGTACTCTTGGCTTTGGGGGTAGATTCCCATAATTCATCAGAAGTAGGGTCTTGAGGAGGTTTTTGCACCTTATATCAGAGCAATATTATTCACAATAGCAAAGAGGTAGAAGCAGCCCAGGTGCTTATTCCTGGATGAATAAATAAACAAAATATGATATGTACGTACAATGGAATATCATTCAGCCTCAAAAGGAAGGGAATCCTGTCACACCTATAGTGTGGATTCAGTGCGGAGAACATTACACAAGAAAAGAAGCCAGTCACAAAAAGATAAATACTTCACAATCCCACTTACATGACATTTCTGAAGTCATTAAGTTCATAGAAACAGAAAGTAGAATGTTGGCTTCCAGAGGCTGGGGGGAGGGAAAATGGCGAGTTGTTGTTTAATAGATAGGGAATTTCAGTTTTGCAAGATGAGTTCTGAAAATCTGTTGCATGGCAATGCTGAATATACTTAACACTATTGAATGGTATACTGAAAAATGGTTAAGATGGAGGACACCTGGGTGGCTCAGTTGATTAAGTGTCTGACTCTTGATTTTTGCTCAGGTCTTGAACTTACAGTTTGTGAGATCGAGCCCCACGTCAGGCTCTGAGATGAGTGTGGAGCCTGCTTGGGATTCTCATTCATTCTCTCTCTGTCTCTCAAAATAAATAAATAAACATAAAAAAAGAAACTTTAGGGGCGCCTGGGTAGCTCAGTCGGTTAAGCATCCAACTTCAGCTCAGGTGATAAACTCATGGTTCATGGGTTCAAGCCCCGCATCGGGCTCTGTGCTGATAGTTCAGAGCCTGGAGTCTGTTTCAGATTCTGTGTCCCCCTCTCTCTCTGCCCCTCCCCCACTCATGCTCTGTTTCTCTGTCTCAATAATAAACAAAAAAAATTTTTTAAAGAAACTTTTTAAAAAATAGTTAAGATGGTAAATGTTACATTACCTTCTTAATACCTTTATTGCCACATTTTAAAAAATGTTTTTAATATTTTTTAATGTTTATTTTTGAGAGAAAGAGAGCATGAGCAGGGGAGGGGCAGAGAGAGAGGGAGACACAAAATCTGAAGCAGCCTCCAGGCTCTGAGCTATTAACATAGAGTCCTACACGGGGCTTGAACTCATGAACCTCAAGATCATGACCTGAACCAAAGTCAGAAGCTCAACTGACTGAGCCACCCAGGCGCCCAACACATTTAAACTTAAAAAAAAAAAAAATGGGGCTTCTAGGTGGCCCAGTTGGTTAAGCATCCGACTTCGGCTCAGGTCATGATCTCATGGTTCGTGGGTTCGAGCCCTGCGCCGGGGTCTGTGCTGACAGCTCAGAGCCTGGAGCCTGGTTCAGATTCAGTGTCTCCCTCTCTCTCTGACTCTCCCCTGCTCTCTCGCTCGCTCACTCTCTCGCGCTCTCTCTCTCTCTCTCAGAAATAAATAAAACATTAAAAAAAATTTTTTAAAGGGCCCTATTTTCTCCCTTTGTTCCCAGTAATGCCATGTACTCCTGCCCTTCTCTCCACTCTGTCTCAATCCCCTGTGCTCCCTCCTCCCCCTCCTTCCTTACCTGCCCTTGGGTGTCCAGATTCCTCGGGGCTCTGTCCTCAGCCATCCTCTCTTCCTGCCCTCACATTGCCAAGGATTTCAGCCACGCCCTAGCTTTCCCAGCCACTTACACATTGCTGGCCCTTCCCTGCTCTCTCCCAAGACCCTAAGACAGGCCTGGAGCATAGCAGCCACTCAGTAAATACCTGTAAGTAAGTGAATATCTTGATCTCTAGCCACTCCCCTACCTGCAGCTCCAGCTACGCTCTGAACACCTCCAGCCAACTGTCTTACATTTCTTTCAAATTCAGCATATCCAACATTTCAGTTACTGAACCTCTTCTAGGGAGAACAAAGAATCTTCTCCCTGTAATCTTGCTTAATATTGTCCTCAAGGGGCACCTGGGTTGCTCATCTGGTTAAGTGTCCAACTCCTAGTTTTCATTCAGGTCATGAGTTGACAGATTGTTGGTGAGTTACAGCCCTGAGTCAGGGTGTGCACTGATGGCATGGACCCTGATTGGGATTCTCTCTCTTTTCCTCTCTGCCCCTCCCCTGCTCATGTGTGTGCACACTCATGCTCTCTCTCTCAAAATAAACTTTAAATATACTTTTTAATTTTATATATTTTTTATTTATATGTATGTTTTTAAACTTTTTATATGTATCGTGTGTGTGTGTGTGTGTGTGTGTGTGTGTGTGTATTCCTCAAATCTCCCACCCTGCTTCTACTAAATATCCAAATCCTGCTGTTTTTAAACTGGAAATGTCTAGACCACCTGGCCACTTCTCTCCTTCCCCAGGGCCTCATCTTCTCTCAACCGGGCTATTGTCATAGCTCTTTGTTTGCTGCTCCAAGTTCTCCATGCTAGTGCTAGTTTTTTGGTTTTTTTGGTTTTCGTTTTTTTCCTAAAGGACAAATCTCATTATGTAGTAATGTTGCTTAAGCTTTAATCCCACACCCATGGACTCCATCTCCTACAGAGTTAATTCCACAAGCATTGGTTGGATCAACAGTGTCTCTCTTTTCTGGCCCCCACCTGCTCTGCCAGTCCTTTCTCTCTGACCGCAAACCTCCCCACCTCACAGACGCACTTCCCCTCACGTATTGGGCCTCCTTAACTCCGTGTCTGTGCCCATGCCAGACCCTCTTTGTGGACAGACTCCCCACTACTCTCACCTTCTCTTCTTGGAAACAACTCATGTTCCATGGGTATTAAATGAACACTCAGCAAGAAGCGATATGGTTGGATGGAAACAATTTCACTTCGAAAATTTTTCTACCTCAGCTCAGTGGTCCATATCCAGCTTAGCTATGGGTTACAGACCAAAATGTACATATGAAATTCAGCTATCCACAAAGAAAGATAAAAGGGCTAGGAGTGGAGGCTTTAACTGGCAGTATTTAGAATTAAAATAGTCAATTTTAGGGGCACCTAGGTGGCTCAAGTCGGTTAAGCGTCCTCAGCTCAGGTCATGATCTCATGGTTCATGGGTTCGAGCCCCACCTTCTGACAGCTCAGAGCCTGGAGCCTGCCTTGTATTCTGTGTCTCCTCCTCACTGTGCCCTTCCCTGCTCATGTGCACTCATGTTCTCTCTCTCTCTTTCTCTCTCTCTCTCTCTAAGAAACATTAAAAAATAAATGAATAAAAATAAAATAGTTTTATCAAAGTCAAAGTAGCATAATGGCTAGGAACTGAACTTTGGAATTATCCGTACCTGGGTTGCTATCTGTTCAGCCTCCTCATCTGTCAAATAAAATAAGAATGGACCTTGAGGGTGTTATTCTGAGCGAGATAAGTCAGGCAGAGAAGGACAAATATCATATGTTTGCACGTATAGGAGGATTAGGAGGAACCTGACGGAGGAACAAGGGGGAGAAGAAGGGGGGAAATGGTGGGGGAAAGGGAGAGAGGCAAACCATGAGAGACTCTTGAATGCTGACAAAAACTGAGGACTGATGGATGTCGGGGGAGGGGGGGATGGGCATGGAGGAGGACACTTGTGGGGATGAGCACTGAGTGTTATGTGGAAACTAATTTGACAATAAACTATTTGTAAAAAAAAAAAAAAAAGAATAACATTTACCTCATACTGTTATCAGATTTTGGATGAGATGATATATAAAATGATTGCCCTAATACCTTGTGTCATGTAGTAGTTAATAAATGCAGCTGTTATTTTTATCATAGAATCAACTTTCTCACTCTGCTACTTAGGCATGGATTCTCCCTAACATGCTTCATTAATATCTCCAGTGCCAATGTGTAATTCCTTGTAGACAGGGGAGTAAGAGGGGTTGAAATAATAGGTGCCATCCTGAACAACACAGATGACAATTCCTGATCTTGTGGGGTAAGACTACTCTGTGTATGGGGTGGGGTGGGGGTGGGCGAGTTCCATATAAACCTTGAAGAAAAGATTTATGTACCTAATAATGTTGTTACATATGGTTAATGCAATCTAATTGTGCTCATTTGTTCTAATTATACAATTAAGTTTAATTACCAAGATCATATGAATGCATTTGTATTATTAGAAAATAACTTTTAAAGAGACAATGTAATATATTCACCAAAAGCCCAACTTTGTTCAGAACCAATAAGACAGCTCTAGAAAATTCTCTTATCAGGGCACCCGGGTGGCTCATTCGGTTGAGTATCCTCCTCTTGGTCTCAGCTCAGGTCTTGATCTCAGGGTTATAAGTTCAAGACCCACATTAGGCTCTGTGCTGGATGTGAAGCCTACTTAAAAAACAAAAAAATTCTTTTATTGTGCCCCATGTATGACTAGGCCCAGTTACAATCTTTAATTATTCTGCTGCATCTCTGCTATTGCAAGCCACTTTGTTTTGTTGTCTTTTAAATGTTTTTATCCCCTGACAGTGTGACAGAAGTTCTTCCTTTTCTCAAATGAGCTTGCTCTCAGAGCTGCATTGGGAACCATTCAGAAACATTCATAACATCATCCCTGAGGCCTCATGTTAGCCAGACGATGCTCTTGGCCCTTCAGGTACAGGAAAGTCTTGCAAGTGCTTTCAGTATAATTTGGGTGACTTGTTGAAACACAGCAGCTGTGAGGCCCCAGATTAACATTAGCTTGGTCCCAGTGTAGCCACATGTTCTGAAACAATAGAAGACATGAGAGCAATAGATTGGAGATGCTCATCTTCCTTATGGTCTTTCTCATTGAATTTTTTAAACCGTGCACCATGCAGCGTATCCCTAATGATGCACCTGTAAATCGTGTGTAGTACCTTAGGCAGAGTAGACACCGTTTCTCTTTGTTCACACGGAGAAGAAAACGTAATTCCTCCATGAAGAGTATTCTCAGCAGATTTCCTGGTTCTGTTCTTACAATCTCTGACACATGATGTGGGTCAACTAATGTATAGTCCAACGAGCAGAACAGAATCACCTACAGCCCAACTTTTAGAGTGCTCAGCACATATCAAAGGATATGAACAGACCATTCAAGAGTGTGTTCTCCAGAAGGCATCAGCACCCATCCATCCTGAATCCTGTTAGCTACAGCTTTCCAGACTGACTTCTCTGTTAACTTAGCTCCTTCTCTTCACACACCATTTCACACTGTATCTTTTCAATCTATCGTAAGGCTTCATCCAGTGGGACTATAAAAACCTTTTTCTGTTACGTTTGCTCTCTCACTGTTGAGAAAGTAGGCAGTGGTCTATTTTGTGCCTAAATTATACATATAAGAAGGCAGACTGAATCCAGTGTTCAAAGTCTAAAGCTTTCTCACTGGCTAAGGCCAGTCAATACCTTGACTTTCTTGTTTTTTTAATGAGGGTAAGACAGTCTCCTTCCTGCCTTCCTCCTGCGAATGCTCTGAGAATTGCTGAAGCCGGAGAGGAAGATGCTACTGGAACAGTTGCAGCCTGTAACCATTCATGGGCAACGACATGGGTGCCTGAGGCGTTGGTGAGAGTGTCCTCCAAGTCATACTTGCTGTTCCCACCATCTTTCTCTTCACCTTTGTTCATTCCCTGTCTCATCCTTCCATGAGACTGCAGGAGTTGTGGTTAAGGTCCGTGGCAGGGCAAAAATTAGGTATAGCCACAGGGCACCTTCGGGGGGTTCTTAACCCTCTGACTTTGGCTCAGGTCATGACCTCACGGTTTGTGAGTTTGAGCCCTGTATTGGGCTCTCTCCTTTCATCATGGAGCCCACTTCAAATCCTCTGTCTGTCTCTTTCTCTCTCTCTCTCTCAAAAATAAACATTAAAAATACATTTTTAAAAAAAAATTATGTATAGGAGCGCCTGGGTGGCTTAGTCGGTTAAGCATCCGACTTCAGCTCAGGTCATGATCCCGTGGTTCATGGGTTCAAGCCCCGCATCAGGCTCTGTGCTGATAGTTCAGAGTCTGGAGCCTGCTTCAGTTTCTGTGTCTCCCTCTCTCTCTGCCCCTCCCCTCTTCATGCTCTGTTTCTCTCTGTCTCAATAATAAATAAACATCAAAAAAAATTTTTTTAATTAAAAAAAAATATGTATAGCCAGAATTGCCCTTGAAAATCCCTTTAGGAAAGCACCACCTTTCTCTACATCCAACACATCAAACTTTTCTTTCCACCAGTGTGGGAAATAATTGTTGCTTCTTGATTGAGCACCATTCTTGCATTTATACATTATGCCTTAAAAAAAATAGTAGTTTGTGGGGCACCTGGGTGGTTCAGTCAGTTAAGCATCTGACTTGATTTTGGTTGTAGTCATGATCCCACAATTCATGTGTTAGGCCCCTAGTCTGGCCTCATGCTGATAGTGCAGTCTGAATGGATTCTTATTCTCTCTCTCTCTCTCTCTCTGCCCCTCCCCTGCTTACACTCTCTCTCTCCCTCTCTCAAAACTAAATAAACTTGGGACACCTGGGTGGCTCAGTCAGTTAAGCGTCTGACTTCAGCTCAGGTCATGATCTCACGGTTCATGGGTTCGAGCCCCAAGTCCAGCTCTGTGCTGAGAGCTCAGAGCCTGGAGCCTACTTCAGATTCTGTCTCTCTCTCTCTCTCTCTCTCTCTCCCCCCTTCCCACTTGTGCTTTGTCTTTCAGATAAATAAACATTTTAAAAAATTAAATATATAAATAAACTAAAAAAATAATATCTTTAAACTCTAGAACACACCACATTTCAAGGTGCTTATAGTATGGAAAGTACAGGGAGACTGAGAAGGTCCAAATGAAGATAAATTCACAGCCCCTATCACATGCCCACTGACAGCTTGCCTCCCTTAACTGTAATGGAGGTCAGTAATCAACCTGCACTACTTAAATTCTCTCTCTCCCTCTTTTACACGCATACTGTCTCCCTCACTTGCTCACTCTCTCTCTCATACCACAGCTAACACATGGTGTTCTTGGTAAATTAATAGAGAGAACCTAGCTCAATCCTGAAGACAGAGGTAGGGAATAAGGTCTGTAAACTCCAACAGATCCCTGGAGTTGAGAGAAATGCTAACAGGGAGTTTTTTTAACTGTATCAGGTTTCTGAGGTTTTCCATTTTCCAACCAACCTTCAACTCTCTGCACGCAAAGCCTCCGTGAGGAAAAGAAAATGAACAGAGCAGCTAGATTCCAGCTGCATGTCCCACTACCCAACCTACCAGAAGAAATTTGGCTCCTATTTTCTGGCATCAGTCACTCCCCATCATTTTCTGCCAAATCCATATGTACTTTAAAAAGAGTTTGGACACCTTGAAGAGTAGTAGGAAAACTGCCTAGTATAGCCATCCAGCCATAAGCTATGTTTCTCTCCAGTAGTATCAGCCCCGTGGCTGACCTAGATGTTCTTTGAGAGAATTCCTCTCCATATCCATCTTTTTTTTTTTAATGTTTTATTTATTTCTAGGAGAGAGAGAGACAGCGTGAGCAGGGGAGGGTCAGAGAGAGAGGGAATCAAAGACTGAAACAGGCTCCAGGCTCTGAGCTGGCAGTCAGCACGGGGCCCGAACCCACGAACAGCGAGATCATGACCTAAGCGAAAGTCGGACGCTTAAACAGCTAAGCCACCCAGGCGCCCCAGAAGAGTGAAATCTTTAACAAGAGTCTTTGTCAACATTCATATTGATTGTAGGCCCCAACTTTTCTTGGGAGTTTTTCTAGAAGAAAGTTCTCCTAGATAATGGGGGCACTAAATTAGCACTATATAGTATAGAATTTGCCAACCAACCAAATCTGTCTCTGGGTTTCTGAATGTCCTGATTTACCCTATTTTTCTATATTCACAACTGCCTTACAGGACAAGAAGAAAGCTGGTGACAAACTGATGAGTAGCATAAACCAAATGGACCCCATGTGTTTGTCAGGGCCCTGTGCTCCAGCCTGACTGCTTGGTTGCTTCCAAAAGCAAACTATTGATGTTTAGTTTGAAGCTTTAAGTAATGTGGGTCCTCACAGCCTGGCCTGTTCACTGCCCAAAACAATTCTTCCCACAAATTCTCAGATCCTTGTATGTAACTAAAATTAGAATGTCTCCCAAGTAGCCTTTAGGCTCCCTGGGATCAAGATTCACACATCCCACTGCTGTTCCCACAGGCAAAGCCTGCTTCTGTACGATGTTCAGCTCATCTAGATCCTGTCTCCCATCTGAAAGCCTTCCCAGCATTGCCTGGACATACTTAATGTCCCCTTTGTGGAATGTGCTAACACTGTGTGTGTGTGTGTGTGTGTGTGTGTGTGTGTGTGTATAACCATCCAGCATTATAGTGCCCTGTTTAGTCCTGATATAAGGGCTACTCTCCCCCACCAGATTGTAAAGCACCTGTGAACAACATCACATCATTTCTTCCTTTTGAAGCCCATGGTGCCTTAAAGAGGCTATTGTAATCTCAGTTATTATCTCATTATGTCAGGATACCCAGCCCATCTTCTATAACTTACCCTCCTGAAATATGTTAAATAATAGAACATTGTAGTGCACTGAAATTCACACTTTACTGGTTGCTAGATGACCAGATTTCTAGTCATTTGTGACTTTGATCCAGTCATATAACCTTTTGGAGCTTCATTTCCTGTATACAAAATGAATATATTATATACCTCTCTACTTGCCAGATTCAAACAAGAAAGGATAAGCAAAAGCAATTTGTATCAAAAGTACTATTTAAATGTGTGGTTTTATTATCAAGTCATTTGGTCTTTCTATACATTGTTGACAAATGAAAAGCATGAATAGAACATCTTGAATGTTCTGGAAGACCTTCCATAAATTATAGACTTTCTCATTGTTTTTCTATGATTAATATTCCATGATTACCTCCACAACTGCCCCCCTTTTTCTTCATGATTCTTGTTGGTGTAATTGGAACTGTCTTTCTAAGCGGATTCCTTTCCAGTAACCAAGCTGTCACCTCTGTGATCTGATCTAAGGAAGGGGAGGGGTCATTGGCTTAGACTTCTGTGGCTTTGGACAACTTGCTGTTTGTTCACAAAACAAACACAAAAGTACAAAGGAAATTTCAAAAAGCTGGGAATGAACCCTGTAGGCAGCATTTTATTGACAGGGCTAATTCTGGCATAATTAAAGACAGTTTAATTAAAGCAGAGATAGAGCATTTTCCCCCCAGTGATGTCCATGCCCTCTTTCCCTCCCTCCACAGGCAGGGGCCCACTGCCTCCAGCCTTCCAGAGGGTAGAGAGCCACACAGGTAGACACCCTAGGAAGGACATTGGATATAATGCTTTGGAAAGTGTGCCTCCAGCCTCCTCATTAGCTAGCATGCTGGCAACCTATGTTTTGGGGAAATTTTTTAGTGTTTTTTTTTTTAATCTGAGAGATATCTTTATGTCCAGCACCTTCCCTGGAAGCCACAACATGTCACTCTCCCATGTGAATCCAAAAATCACTAGAATTCTCTGAGTCCAAACTCTATTACAGATGAATCCATCACCTCCTTCACGGCTACTGATTTCAGTTCACTTTGACATGGTACTATCCATGACTAAATAGCTTTTTCACTTTGGGCTCTTACCATTCTTCAAGGCTCAGATATCAAAAGAATTCTGCTGCCTCTGGGGAGGAAGGCACATGGCTGTATAAAATACCCTCTGGAGAGCAAACCCAAGCGTTTTGTTCCTGTACCTTGTTTTTACTACTATAACTTTACCTGTTCATTTACTACAGAAGGAAGATCTATCCCATTTTTCCCATATTCTGTAACTTATAGAGCAGAAAAATAAGATGATCCACAGATATGCTGAAAGAGTTTGGACAGCTGGTAGGCCCAGTTCTGCAGCCACTTATATTTCAGGACATAAACTGCTTTGGAAAGGATCTGACTGTGTAAAGAGGGATGTGTGACCAAACGATGCAGATCTGCCAACTATCCTGTGAGCTGACCATCCATCTGTATCAGATCCTGCTATTTGCTAGCAGTTATGAGATGCAGTCAGCTACACAACTGGATAGTAAATGAAGCATGTAGATTTACATTACCTCTCAGAGAAAAGGGGGGGAAGAGAGGAAATGTCTGTTAGAGAAAATGAAGTATTTCAACCAAAATGAAAATAAACAAATAGACTAGTGTTGGGAGCACCTGGAGGCTCAAGTTAAGCTTCCATCTCTTGATTTCAGCTCAGGTCCATAATCTCACGATTTGTGAGATCAAGCCCCACATCAGCATGGAGCCCGTTGATGCTCTCTCTTCCTCTTGCCCTCTGCCTCTTTCTCACTCGTGCACTCTCTCAAAATAAATAAATAAACTTTTTTTTAAAAGACTAACATTGTTATAGGAAAAGAAATGTAGACAGTTATTTGTTGTGAGTAAATTTAGTAAGTGCTCAGATATTTCTTCCTCTAGATCTACAAAGAATTTGCTGTTGGGAAAGCAATATTTATCAAGGATAGTAATAGATCAGGATGAAAGTCAATAATAGCAACAAAAACAGTCATAAATTTTTCAAAAGAATGATTGCAACTCACACTTACAGAACTAAAACAGTCATCAAAGTGGCCAAGAACCAACCCAGGTGGCACTGGCTGGACAGGAGTGGGGTTTGGCTTGTTTTGGTCTTTTGGGCACATTGGCTCCAATAGAGTGGCATTGTCCCTAACTGGGAAAGATGACAGGCTTGCCAACTTTTCTTTTTTAAATGTTTATTTATTTTGAGAGAGAGAGAATTCCACACAGGCTCTACACTATCAGCACAGAGCCCAACATGGGGATCGATCTCAGGACCATGGGATCATGACCTGAGCTGAAATCCAGAGTCAGATGCTCAACCAACTGAACCACATAGGCACCCTGTCAGAGCTACCAACTTGAATATGATGGAAATCTGACTTCATAATAGAATTTGAGTCTCCTGAACTGTTTTATGTTATCTCCTTTAGGAGAATGTGACATCTGAAGAAACTGGTGGTGGAGGGAGTGCTGATTTACAGGCTTTTGGATCTATTAATATAAAATCAAAATTAGTCTAAGATATCAGAAGTCAGTGTGGGGTCAGAGAGGTCTGGGACATTTGGGAAGGAAGCATAAAGGGACTGATTCTCTTTTGCGAGAACTCCCATGTATGGTATGCATACTTTTCTGTATATACTACAAAAATACAATACACATATTTTGGTAAAACATTTACCTTAAAAAGCCTTTGCATTCTTAGGGGCACCTGGGTGGCTCAGTTGATTGGGAGTCTGACTTCAGCTCAGGTCATGATCTCAGGGTTCTTGAGTTTAAGTTTCATAGTGGGCTCTCAGCTGTCAGCACAGAGCCTGCTTCGGATCCTCTGTCCTCCTCTTTCTCTGCCCATCCCCAATTCATTCTCTCTCTCTCTTTCAAAATAAATAAAAAAATTTTAAAAAGGCTTTGCATTCTCTCGCCAGATCCACTCTAAATAGCCAATAGAACTTGGGGGAGGTCTTTGAACCCTGGTTTCTTCTGCAAAATGAGAAGGTGGACCAGATGATCCCAGCCCTGAAGCTTCTCAGTGCCGTCATCATTGGCACAAGATGAATGCATAGCATTGATATTCCGGCTATTAGTGACTTGAATAATAATCAGAACATGGGCAAAGTTGGCATAGGCCTTCCCAGAAAAGGCAGTGAACTGAAAGGCTCTGTAAATTTGCTGTGTGGGGAATGATGTAGAATAATTGGAACTACAGGGCTCATGTTGATCGCAAAGAAGTAGAATTAGGATGGCTGTCAGTGTGGGCCCCTGTTTTAAAAGCAGATGTTCATCACACAGCTAGTGATGTGTGTGGTCACATAAAATTCAAGAGCCAATGTTTCTCTAATAGTTTCTTCTCCAAAGCAGCTGCTAGAAATTATGATTCTGCTAAAAAACACTCCATGAACATCCAACCAATCCTGCAGTTCAGTCTGTCAAGCCATTCCTTTCCTTCCTTGTTTAATATAAAGTGAATTCAAAGGTGATCTGTATAGTGGCTGACTGGCAGCTGGAGAGAATCAGCATCTCCATCATCAGTGAGAAGTTGCCAATCACATTATACAGTAGACGAGGAAAGTCCAGAGCTAGAGGGCATTTGCTGGACTGATAGAAGAAATTACTGTGACCTCCATTTGATGAGAAAATAAGCTATACCTAACTTCCTGTGAGCTTTTCCTGCAACTTGAGTCTCTTGGAAGGCAAAATATGTTCAGCAGAACAAAGAAAGGAAAAGGAAATGATTTTGATAGTCCACTGCACAATCAAGCTAGGTAGTCAGCACCTGGCTAATAGAGCCACAAGGAAATTCTCAAAACCCTAAAATCCTTTTCTAAAGTCTTTAAAGTCCATTAGAGACTGGTCACCTGATTCTACAAAGCCACCTGCCTTCATCCGCCTGAAAACCATTTTGGAAAACCAGGCCAGACATGCTCTCTGATGGCCATTCCTCTTCTGAAGCCCAAGAATAATCCTTTGGTATGAACATAGAAGTGTATTATTTAGTCTTCTAGCAAACATGAAAGGAACCAATGAAATGAAGGAAATGCAAATCATGAGCTGTCACATAAGATCCTAATTACCATAGTTTGGCCCCACCTTCTTCCCCCTGCCGGAAAGCCAGACTTCTGGATGAGAGGGAGCCAAACCAGCTAGATAACAGCCTTCTGTTCTCTCTCCCCATCCTTCTCCTGCTTGCTTTCTTCCTCTCTTTCTTAAATGATGTTCATTAAGACAGCAATTCTTCTAACAGTTTGTAAGCCTCAACTGTATTCGTGAAAGCTTTGCATGACTTGATAAAATGAGTTAAAGAAAATGAATAGTAGTCGTGGTGGGGGAGGGGGTGGTAAGCAGATACATATGGTCTCTTTATTCCCCAGAGCAACTGTCACTCTCAGAATATTTTCCTAGAACCTACCAGAAATCTCTCTTGACTCATCCATGTTCAATACAAGGGCAGTAAATGTAAAAGGTGTAGGTCTTCCATGGTATGGTTTTAGAAAGTATTAATAATTCAGAAAAGGGCCAATTCAGATTCTACATGTCTCCTCACATCAGTAACACCATGCCTTCCACCCCCACACAGCTCCTAGAATATTCCTGTTTCTTAGATTGCTCACAGCATCGCCTTGTCCCTGACTTCTCCTAAACTATTTGAGGCAAGTCAACGTGGCATCGCTATTTATATTTATGGTGGTAAATGAGCCAGGCTGGGAGACATGCAAAATGTGTTAACTTCATGCCTATTAGAATTCACCTAAAATATGCCCATTAAAATCTGGATCTAAAAAGCACATCCCTGCCCACATTGGTGCTGAGCTTCCTACTTTTGCTGTGACAAGTGCCACTGAACTGGGCCCTACTGTCACCCTCCAGCTCACGGATGGGATGTGATGACATGTTTCCGTGGCAGCTTTAAATCAGCTTGCTGAGGCTTCAATAGTGCGGCCCCAATTTAAGCTCTAGTAAGCCTATCATTAAATAGCAAAGCACAGAGCTCTGTGACACTGCGTGCCCCTGACAGAGCGGAGGGACAATTCCACTGACCTTTTGTATTTTATAGCATTTGACCACACGGGCTGCTGTAGTTTCAACCAGTGTGGAGGCAAGATCTAATTTAATAATACAACTCACATGCTTTAAAGGAGCAAAAATGTCTTTGAGAAGCTGGTCCCTTCTTAGTATTGGTGTGGGGGCTGCTAATCAAGGCAGGCCAGGAATGCCCCAAGCCACTGGAAGCAGAGAGTAAAAGATCAGCAGGCCACATGGGAAGGTCATGAAGTCAGTACGCAAAGGGAGGAATTCATATGATACCAGGAGTTAGAAGCAAATCTATATTCTATATCCAAGTGAATTGTGACAAGAGGGAGAGGCAGCTAGTTGCGTGTGAATAAGGAGGCCAAGCTGGAGTCAGGGACTACAAATCAGCAGGAAGGACATGACAGGAAACCTAGATAAGCAGATATACCACTTTGGATGCTTTTGGCAGTGAGTACCAGAAACTTCAACTCAAAGTGGCTTAAACAATAAGGACATTTTTTGGCAAGGATAACTGGAAGTCCAAAGGTAGGAGAGGCCTAGGTAGGTTTGACTCAGCACCGCCCCCCACCCTGCCCTGGCTAGTTATTTCATCAAAGACTGAGCTTTTTTCCATCTCTCAGCTCAAACGACAACTATGGTGGGCCACCCAATGGCTACAAGTAGCATTTGGGCTTCCATGCTTTCCTCCTCACGTCCAGGGAAAGTGAAGGAGTGAGTCTTAGAAGCTGTCCTTGAAGAATGAGAAGAAACCTTCCTCAAAGCCCCTGCAAACCTCTCTTAACCTCTCATTGGCTTGATTATGTCCTGTCTTCCTTCCTGAACCATTTACAACCAGGTTAAGATTGTTTTGATGGGTGAACGTCCATTCTGGGAACAAGAAAGCAGTGTCAGGTTTGTCTAACTTAATGGGCAGCATGGGGGAGAGATAGATAACTAATTAAAGTCAGCTTCCTCCTGAGAAACAGGAAAAGGATGTGCACAGTGTGTGGATAGCTATAATAATCATTCATGCCATTCACCAAGTATTTCTGGCTTCGCACCTTCCTGGCGTCTGATGGGATCATACTTCCCTGGCGTCTGATGGGATCATACTTCAAACAAGACCATGAGACTTGTTTCAGTCAGTGGGTAGTGAGTAGAAGTGACACATGTCACTGCCCTGCCAGACACTTTAATGGCCAATGTGAGCCCTCCATACCTGTGTTTAATTCTTCTTGGGAGACCAGTGATTGCTCAGGATGGCGTTGCTTCAGTATATACCCCCAAATGAGGAGACATGAAATAGAGCCCCAAAGAGCAGAACCCATGATGGAAATGAACAAGAAGCAAACCTTTGTTGGTAAAACCCACTAAGACTTTTTTTTTATCCCAATGTATCTTAGCTTATCCTTGATGCTGCTGTGATGTTAGCACACATGGCAACAGCTGACATTAGTGTTGCAGAATTTTTTTACCTCAGTACCCGAAGTTCCTTGTCTCCTGCTTTGAAGAATGAAGAGGTGGACACAAAATGAGCAGCAGGCAAAAGTTTATTAGAATATAAGATCAGAAAGGAAGAATAGTAGGAAATCTCTCTTTAGAGAAAGGGGATATTTGTGAGTGAATGGCCATGGCAATAGGCAAGGGTCCTTGTTTAATAAGGTTCTGGCCACCCCTTCCTTTCCCTCCCTCCTTGTTTCTACCCTTATTGGCTGGATAGCTCTAGGTGCCGGGTTGTCCATTCCTGATTGGCTCGTTTCCATTGTATGAGGGGTGGTCTATGGCCATTCTGTTCTTTGTGGGTCATAGGTTTTATGGTCTACCACTTATTTTTAGTTAGGTCTGAGGGATACCTGAGGGGGAGTAGGTGGTGTCTGTTACATTCTTAAGAGGGACCTTATGCCCAAGAGAGTTTCCTGTAGTCAGACCTTCCCAGCATTGTTCCAAAATATGTTTTTCCCCACCCAGGGACCTCAGGTCCTAATCCTTTCTCTCTCTGCCTATTTTATCCTATTTTTTTCCTATAATATTAGCACTTAACATCTTGTTCTAGGTAGGGAGGCCAGGTAAGGTGGATCCCAGTCACCTCACATGTGACCCCAGTCACATATCAGGTAGGGGTTGCCTGGTCAGGAGGAACAAGTATGTACTCAAGCCAGAAAAAAGAAATGTTTTCCTGAGACTCCCCTCCTGTACACAGAGCTGCCACGCTTCCTGGCCACAAGAGAAAAGAAGAAGAGGGGCGTCTGCATGGCTCAGTCAGTTGAGCGTCCGACTTCGGTTCAGGTCATGATCTCACAGTTCGTGGGTTTGGAACCCCGCTTCAGGCCCTGTGCTGACAGCCAGCTCAGAGCCTGGAGTCTGTTTCGGACTATGTGTCTCCCTCTCTCTCTCTGACCCTCCCCTGCTCACACTGTCTCTATCTCTCTTTCTCTCAGAAATAAATAAAACTTAAAAAAAAAAAAAAGATTATTCCTAATTTGTCCTTTTAAAGAATCTAATGATCTTTAAAATAATAATAATAATAATAATAATAATAATAATGAAGCTCAGGGCAAAAATACATGCCTTGCATATAAGAAATAAAAAGGAATCTACTTTTTATTGAAATTTTTTATTTTCTTATGTTTATTTCTTTTTGAAAGATAAAGCACGTGAGGCAGTAGGGGACAGAGAGAGAGGGAGGTAAGATCCAAAGCAGGCTCAGTGCTGATATCAGAGAGCCCAGTGCGGAGCTCAAACCTTGTGCTGGACGAACCTTGAAATCACGACCTGAGCCAAAGTCAGACACTCAACCAACTGAACAACCCAGATACCTCTCTAGTGAATTTTTTAAATTAATTACTCCAGAATTTGGAAAAAAGAATTACCCAGATCAAGGAAATCTGAATTCTTATAAACAATTATTTAAGATCAGAAATGTAATTATGGAAAAAATAACCTACAAAGTAAACAAAAGTGTTAAGTCTCAAACTCATTGAAATAAATTTTAGTTTTTGAAATATGAAGGTTATCACTAGTTGGTATGTATATATAACTACACATAGGCAATGTTTGTTGCTCTGATGTATAGTCTTCCAAAACATTATAGTTCAGTACAATTTCATCTTACACTTGGCTTTTTTATATAGATAACAATTTACATAATATTATGTAAGTTTAAGGTATACAGTGTGTTGATTTGATACATTTATCTATTGTAATATGATCACCACTATAGCGTTAGTGAATACCTTTATCAAGCCATATAATTATCATTTCATTTTCATGGTAGGAACAATTGAGATCTAGGTCTCCTGGCAATATAATATAATATTGTTGTCTATAGTCACCATGCTGTGCCTTAGATCTCCAGGACTATCTACTCGTTGCAAGTTTATACCCTGAAAGTCTCCCCACTTCCCCCATCTACCCAGTCCCTCCTAACCACCTTTCTACTCTTAATTGCCTTTTTTTCTACAATAACAGCATTTTCTAAAGTATAAACAAATAGACATTTTAATATAAACTATCCTAGAACCAAAAATAAGTGCTCTAAGTCTCTGAATATTTTCTGAGGTTTTTTTAAAAAAAAATTTTTTATTATTTATTTCTAGGAGAGAGAGAGAGAGAGACAGCGTGAGCAGGGGAGAGTCAGAGGGAGAGGGAGATACAGACTCTGAAACAGGCTCCAGGCTCTGAGCTGGCAGTCAGCACAGAGCCTGACGCGGGGCTCGAACCCACGAACCGTGAGATCATGACCAAAGCGAAAGTTGGACGCTTAACCGACTAAGCCACCCAGGCGCCCCTTTTCTCAGTTTTTACAGTCCAGTTCTGAAATGAAAATGAAACAGAAAAGTCTCATTTTTTAAGTGATTAATAGTTAAAATACACCTTCCATATATCCATCCATATTTTCTTTCTCAAAAAAATCTTTAAAAGCCAACTCCTGTTTTTGCTACTGCTTTTGGGAGATTGACTCTGACCTGTGTATACGATAAAAATTTTCTTTTTTTTTTTTTAATGTTTTTTATTTATTTCTAGGAGAGAGAGACAGCGTGAGCAGGAGAGGGTCAGAGAGAGAGGGAGTCACAGACTGAAACAGGCTCCAGGCTCTGAGCTGGCAGTCAGCACAGAGCCCGACGCGGGGCCCGAACCCACGAACCGCGAGATCATGACCTGAGCGAAAGTCGGACGCTTAACCGACTAAGCCACCCAGGCGCCCCAAGAAAAATTTTCTAACGACCTCAGTAAAAACACACTGTGCGGAATTCCTTGGTGTAATATGAAAGTGATTTGGAGGAGGGTTGTTTTTTTCTCCCTGAGAGTAACATTAAAGATTCAGTAGGGCTTTTCTCCTGTAGATAATTTTTATTACTGCATTCAAAAACATCCTGTCTGGTTGTCGAGAGTTTCCAGAGCAGAATGCCTGGGTAATTTTGATTAGGTCATAATCTTCAAAATAGGGTACAATTGCCTAGTGACAGGATGCTCATTTTTTCAAAATTTTTTTGCCCTATTTTAAAATGCAGTCATAATTCCCTATGTGAGAGCTATTTTTACTATCCTCCTTTCAGAGATGAAAACACAAAGGCACAGAAATTGTTCTCAGGTTGTCTGCTGGCTTTTTTACAAGGGCACTGGTCCAGGAACCGGAAGGTCTGGGCTCTGGGCTCTGGTCCTGGCTGGCTCACTCACAGTCGAGCCAGCAAAGTTTGGATGGGGGCGAAGTCTCAGACACTTAGTAATAGCAAAGGTGTGCAGCACATTTGCATCCAGGCAGCCACACCAGCGTCACCTGGAGAAGACACTCCCTTTCCTCTGATAGATGACCCTTACAGGTCTGTCTGCTCCTCGTGGGCTGGCAAAGTGCAAGCACTGCCTATTCCCCTCCCAGTGCAGAGAGGAATACACCCCAAAGCCCCCAGACCTTGGCCTCCCTCTTCCATGGCACAGTGAGGGAGGGGTGGGCTCTTCTAGGACTGCCTTTGGCATTGATGATCCCAGCATCTAGACCCCGCCCCCCACCTCAGGAGCTGCACTCCTCTGACAAAAGAGTCTGCCATGCAAGGGAGGCATGGACACCTCTCCTGATGATTTCCCTCATGCTCTCCTTCCCACACACTCTGCCCTGAAGCACCTCAGTCTCCTTTTGCTTTTACCTTGATTAATGCCCCTCATAAGTCTGCCTTCCCACGACTCTCTCTGCAGCTGCTGCCCCGGCATACACTCACTGTCTTGATCTTCCACAGTTGTTTTCCACCTTCTTTCCTGGCAGTCGCGTTGACATCCTTCTTCCTCCTGACCCAAAGCCAGTGGGAGCCGGAGTCTCCTGTTCTTCAGGTGGCCTTCCTTCGTGCCAGACTCCCGCTCTAGTTTTTGTCCTTTGTTGCTGTTCCCTTCGAAAACCTACCTTATTGGGGCGCCTGGGTGGCTTAGTCGGTTAAGCGTCCGACTTTCGCATAGGTCATGATCTCGCGGTTCGTGGGTTCGAGCCCCGCGTCGGGCTCTGTGCTGACTGCCAGCTCAGAGCCTGGAGCCTGTTTCAGAGTCTGTGACTCCCTCTCTCTCTGACCCTCCCCTGCTCACGCTGTCTCTCTCTCTCTCCTAGAAATAAATAAAAATATTTAAAAAAAAAAAAAAAAAAGAAAGAAATAAGCTATGGAATGTTCATGACCCTAAAATATGTCAAATAAATATTAATGTCTTCCTCTCTGTCAGTTAGGAACTTTCCAGTTACAAATCACAGAAAACTTGATTCAAATTGGATTGAGCACACTAGGAATAACTCACTTAAGGCACACCTGGACTCAAGGCACATTCAGCAATAACATCAGGACTCATCTCTTCTCACCTCTCCTTCTACTATGTTACCTTCAGTCTTGGTCTTTATGTCATAGCAGATGGAGTATGACTCCAGGCCCTACATCCTCTCTAGCTTTAAATCACTCTGAATAATAGGACATATCTTTCTAGGATTGCCAAGAAATTTTCATTGTTTTTCATTGACTCTTGTTGGGTCATGTTTCCAAGTCTAAGCCAGCCATTGTCACCCAGCATGTGACATTCTGCCAGACCACACTTGGGTAATGTGTCCTCTTCTGAAGTTGAAAGGGCCAGAATTACTTTTAAAATGATGGAAAGGGCTTAACCCTCAAGGGAAAATGTAGATATAATTACCAGAGGAAAGGCAAATAGAAAGTAGGGGGAAAAACATGTCTGCCACCCCTCTTTCTTCCCTGTGGTAGTCAGCTTCTAAGTGGCCCCCACTAATTCCCAACTTTTGGCTTTCTGCCCTTTTGTAATATCTTCTCCTTAAGTGTTGATGGGACTTATGACTTGTTTCTAATCAATAGACTATGGCAATAATAGGCAATGGCAATGGAATTTCACTACTATGATTAAGGTGTAAGACTATGACTTATATCTTACTAGTAGACTCTATAACTTTCTTGGCTTTGATACTCTGATTAAGCAAGTGGTCATATTGGAGAGGTCCACATGGCATGAAACGGAAGATGGTTTCTGGATAAGAACTGAAGCCCTCAGGGGGCGCCTGGGTGGCTTAGTCAGTTAAGCGTCCGACTTTCGCTTAGGTCATGATCTCACGGTTTGTGGGTTCGAGCCCCGCGTCGGGCTCTGTGCTGACAGCCAGCTCAGAGCCTGGAGCCTGTTTCGGTCTGTGACACCCTCTGTCTCTGACCCTCCCCTGCTCACACTGTCTCTCTCTCTCTCTCTCTCCTAGAAATAAATAAAAACATTAAAAAAAATTTTTTTTAATTTAAAAAGAAAAGAACTGAAACCCTCAGTCCTATAGCTCTCAAGCACTGTATTCTAACAACCACATGAGTTTAGAAGTATATCCTTCCCCAGGCAGGCTTTCAGATGAGACTTCAGCTCCCACCAACACTTTGATTGCAGTTTTGTGAGAGATACTGAGACAGAGGAAACAGAAGTTAGATAATAAACGTGTCCTATTTTAAGCCACTGAGTTTGTGGTAATGTTGCTATGCAACAATAAACAACCAATGGCTTCCTTTTTCTTCCCACATGTTCTTTCAGAATCTCTCCCAGATCTTCTTGATCTCTCCTACCCAGAAATCAATGCCAGTCTTAAACAGTGAAGCTTATATACCCTGAGAAAGGCCTAGTATTCTCTGTTCCCTATTCACTCCCCTCTTTTTTTTTTAATTTTTAAATTTTATTTAAATCCAGGTTAGTTAACAGACAGTGAAATAATGATTTCAGGAGTAGAATTTAGTGATTCATCGCTTACATATAACACCCAGTGTTCATCCCACCAAGTGCCTTCCTTAATGCCCATCACCCATTTAGCCCATCCCCCCACCCAACACCCAGCAACCCTCAGTTCTCTATATTTAAGAGTCTCCCATGCAGTCCCCTTCTCTGGGTGCCCCTTTACCTGGGCACTGACCTCATTTTACTGTTCAGAGAGAGCATCTGACTGAGCCAATTATCACAGATTCCTCAGGTTTTAACTCAAAGGAAAGGACTTTTGGTGACATTTTTCATTGATAATATCTGGGCCTCTTCTGGCATCCCTTAAGTTCTGTACAGAAGTCAGCTCCACACATCAGGTGACAGTGCAGTCTTGAAGGGTAAGGAAGCATTTTGGACCCCAAAATAACTGCTCCTTGAGAGAGAAATAACTCAAAATGTCATTCTCACTGACGGCAAGACTGCCTGTGATGATGTGAACAATTGTCACCTGTTACTGTTTTTGAAGTCCTCTCCTATCTGGAGTCACCATGAATGGCCAGAGTTGACCTACATGGCCTCACCCCAGCTCTCATTATGTCTTCAGTTCCTTCCTCCTCTTCTCTGTAATGCTTTTCAGGACGCACAGCTGCAGCCTCACAGAGCCCAGACCACAGTTGCACTGAAGGAGGATTCACAGTGCTGCACAAAAGCTTCTGGTCCCCAAAGCACAAAGCCTTTCCTTCAGTCGGGGTCTAGGGTCTCTCAGCTCTTCAGAGAACCATAATTCTCCATGGAGAGTCATATTTCCTCTTTCCTATGGGGCCTTTGAGACTGACCCCAAATCCCCTTTCTGCTCACACCTCTCCTCTCTGCCCAATCCAGTTTTCAGACTCGATCCCTTAGGCTTCAGGGTTTACCGTAGCCACATTGCCTCGTCTGAAAGCTGAGCTCTATTCTTCTGTGGATTCTGTGACTCTGCAACTCAGTATGGTATCTGAATCTCATTGCACAGGAACCCATGGTACAGTTCACGATTAAGCACTAAAAAGGCGACAGGTGGCACATTTGCGGGTAATTAAATCTGCCGTAGGCTATGTTAGAATGTGTAAGACTGACAGTACAGGAATTACAGCAATCCTGGGTAAAGAAACCGCCTGGCTGTTGCTATATGCGAGCTTTCAGATGAAGAACAGGACCGGGGGGGAGCTCACCGCTTTTTTTCTAATTAATGTTTGGGTCATTTGGATAATAACCGCTTGAAGATGCTAAGCATTTGCTTCACTGTGCCTTTTTTTCCTAGAGTTCTGCTGCGATATGGTACAAAGCATAATGATTCACTCATACTTAAGTTTCAATTTGTTCAGGACTGAGTTATTCATAGACTGTTTAGAGACATGTTACATCTTTTGAATTATTAATTCAAGATAAAACCCATTCTGTTAGGGGGAATTTTTCTGCGATAGTTTATCCCAAGAATCTTCTAATGGTTCTTGGTCTCTGAAGCTTTTCCTAAACCAATAAAGGGATTGTGTGACCCCAAAGTTGCTTTTAATAAAAGTACAAGTTCTGGATTCAGGGAACCAAAGCATCAAAACTCTCTTTCCAGCACTGGTTCATGCTCTCTCCGTGACTGTGAACATTTTCTCTGGAGTGTATACTAAAAGGAAGACCACTTAAGATCTCTTTAGGATGTTTGTCTTTTGTGTTCTTTGATCTGAACATCATCTGAATGTTTTCAACATGAAAAACAAACCACAGTGATTAAATTCTCTCGACACCTTCTGGAATGAAAATTAATTATTTGTTACTACACAGGGTCCTTCTGCCTTCATTCTGTTGTGAACAATATATTTATCAAGCTCCTGTAGGGCTAGACCCTGTAATGAGGAAAGGGTCCCCAACAAAGTTGTGCCATGGGCCATGCCTGAGATCAGGCCTCTACCTTCACCCTCATAACTGCCAAAGCCAGTGGCCTCATTTTATTCACCATGCCTCTCAGGCATTGAACACTACCTTTGCAAGTTCTCTTCTTTTCTCAGTCTCCTCCTCCTCCTACGTGTTCTTCCTAATAACTTCATTTCTGTCTGTGACCCTGTTGTGAGGTGAATTGTGTCTCCCCTGCCAAAAAAGACATTTTGGAGTCCTAACCCCCACTACCTTAGAATGTGACCATATTTGAAAGTACCATCTTTTTTTTAATATTTATTTTTTTGAGAGAGAGAGCATGCACAAGTGGTGGAGGGGCAGAGAGAGAGGAAGGCACAGAATCCAAAGCAGGCTCCAGACTCTGAGCCGTCAGCGCAGAGCCCAATGCAGCGCTCGAACTCATGAACCATGAGATCATGATTTGAGCCGAAGTTGGACACTTAACCAACTAAGCCACCCAGGTGCCCAAAAAGTACAGTCTTTACAAAGGTAATAAGGTTAAAATGCAGCCACAGATTAGCTCCTAATCCAATGTGACTGTGTCCTTATAAATAGGGAAGTTTGGATACATGACAGACACACAGAGAGAAGGCCATATAAAGGTGAAGACGGAGATCAGGGTAATGCTTCTACAAGCCCAGGAACACCAGAGATGGCCAGCACGCCTCCAGAGGAAAGAAGCCAGAGACACGTTCTTCCTCATGGCCCTTGGAAGGAAACAGCCCTGCTCACCTCCTTGATCCTAGACTTTTAACCTCCAGAACTCTGAGACCTAGGCCACTCAGTCAGTGGTACTTTGTTACAGCAGCCCTAGAAAACAGATACAGATTTCAACTCCTGAATTTTTATTTCCACCTCAAAACCTTCTACAAAACTGCCTTATGGCAAGGGAGACACAGGCTTCTCAAACTCTTGTGAAGGACTTATTTAGCTCAATGCTTGTCCCAGAACAAGTTCTCAGTGAAAGGTAATGGTGTTTCTCTCACTACTGCCACTGCTGAGGATAAGCATGATGATGCCGGTGAAGCAGCAGAGGAAGAAAGGGTAAAAGAAGCAGGAGAAAAAGCTCGTGAATCTGCTGAGCCTGGTGCCTCTCTATGGAATACAACATTATAAACAATCTCAGCAAGATGTTTATCTTTTTCTTGTACCCCCCCCAACCCCTATCCCACCCAAAGAGTATAAAGCAGACTCATTACTGAATCTTCTTAATGTCTGTTCTTACTGAACACATTGGTGGGGCACTGGTATTTGATCACAAGTGGATACACTTGAGAATAAATCCCAGTTCCTGGTCCCCTTGGTTCACCAGAAGTATTTATTTGTGGTCAGATAGTTTGGAGCTCTGCCTCATTTCCCAGCACTAGCCTCCATCCTAGCAGAAGAAGGGAAAAGTGGTATGGTATGTGCACACAAGGGCTGTGCCTATGGTTTAAGTGCTCTCTCTGGCTACTCTTCTCCCCCTTCGGCCACATTCTTTCTCAATCAAAGATGAGGAGACATACGGCAGCAAATTGTGCCCTCTTCCTGGAGAGGCTGGAGTTCCCAGGTTATTGTAAATGGTACTATGTATCCAGCACTGCTAGATATTCAAAACACGGTGCGACACCTACTTTGTATTCATTATTCCAATTGATCCCACCAGACCCTGCTTCCAGCAGGAAGCATTGTTGTTCCCATTTCTGAAAGTGCCACCCACCTCACAAGTGTCTGGATGGCCCAAGATCATCCAGATAGGAAGTGGCAGAGCCAAGATTTGAACCTATGTCTCTGTGACTGCCCTGCTTAGGATCCTGGAATGGGGACAGGTACATAATAGGTGCTTATAATAAGTATTTGGGAGCCTAAAGACTCAAAAGCCTGTACTCCTTCCACAGTGTGGTAAAATACTCTAGAACTGGAGCAGAAGAGCTTGGAGAAAACAGCAGCTCAAGGCTAAAGCTCTGGGTAACAGGAGTCTGTGTATTGAGAGATAAATATTCATTCCTTTTGTTCTACCAATGGCTGATTTAATCAACTTGTGGTAATTATACATGCAACAAGGCAATATGTATTAGATAGTAAGGCCAGCACATCTTAAAAACGGGTGAATAGCAACAGCTTTGTCATTAGAAATGTCTCTTGACTTTAGGGTAATCCCCACAACAAGACACTGATTTCATTAATCACCATTTGGTCATTTGCTGTCCTCTCACACAAACCCTGTAGGTTTTGGATCACCTTGCCAAGAGTTTCAGAACAAATCTAAGATGTAGGTCTTGGGGATGCATGGGTGGCTCTGTTGGTTGAGCATCCCACTCTTGATTTTGGCTCAGGTCGTGATCCCAGGGTCGTGGGATTGAGTCCTGTATCAGGCTCTTTCTCTCTCCAAATAAAAAAATAAAAATAAAATGTAGGTCTTGGAGAAAGATGAAAACATCACTTACATGTGGAATCTAAGAAAGGTGAACTCCTAGAAACAGAGTAGAATGGCAGTTGCCAGGGGCTAGGGGTGGGAGAACGGGGAGATGTTGATCAAAGGGCACAACTCCCAGTTTATATGACAAATAAGTTCTGGGGATACAATGTACAGCTTGGTGATTGTAGTTAATAATGTATTATATTTGTGGGTGCCTGGGTGGCTCAGTTGGTTAAGCGTCCGACTTTGGCTCACGTCATGATCTCATGGTTCATGGGTTCGAGCCCCACATCAAGCTCTGCTGACAGCTAGCTCAGAGCCTGGAGCCTGCTTCAGATTTTGTGTTTCCCTCTCTCTCTGACCTTCCCCTGCTTGCTCACTCTCTCTCTCTCTCAGAAATAAATTTTAAAAAACATTAAAAATTTAAAAAAATAAAAAATAAAAATAAAATTTAAAAATGTTTAAATAATGTGTTATACTTGAAATACTTGCATACTTGGGTTTTGTCAAGAGAGTAGATTTTAAATGCTCTCACCACAGAAAAGAAATAGTAATTAGGTGATGCAATAGAGGTATTAGCTAACCTAAGGTGGTAATCATTTTGCAGTATATAAGTACATCAAAATCAGCACATACCTTACACTTATGCAGTGTTATACGTCAGTTATATCTCAATAAAGCTGTGGGGGGAATATTAAAAGGTAAAAGGTAAAGTGCAGGTCTCTCGGTCTAGGGCTCTCCAGAAGTTTATAAATCATTTAACATCTTTTTTCCTAAATGTCAGTTTCCGGAGACAGGCAGAAGAGGTACATATGCCTTCAGATTCTTTTCTTAGGATGTGTGCTGGAAAGAGTGAACAAAATATGAGTTCTTTCCATTTTATACTTAGGAGAGCAGATTAGTGAAAGTTGCCATGGGTACCAGAGGAACCATCCACATCTGCCTTTGAGGGGCTGAGCTTGGACACAAGGACAGATTTTCTATTAGGAAAAATTCCAAAGTCCTTGATCCAAGGTCAACTGTGGTCTCTAGTTCTTGATACATTTCTTCTTAAAATATATTACTTTTAATTTTGAATTACTGATCAATAGTACTTCCTATAATCTTATGCCATATAACATGTAAATCCTATTTTATATACATGTACATACACATATACATAGTAATAAATAGCTTAAGGAGCTCACTATGAAAGGTAAGAGAAGAGTCTGACCCAAACAACACAAAGGAAGTTCATTCTACTGTGGCTCAGACACCTTGGATTTGAATGTTAGTAATTTCACTGAGGACTTCTGAGCACAACAATGTGCTGTGTGCGCTGAGCCAGGCACTGGAGATGCAATGATGAGCAAAATGAACGTAGTTCTGAACCATTCAGAGCCACTCTGAGTCTATAAGAAAGCAATTAGAATAAATTGTGGTAAGTGCTCCACTAGGAAAGATGCAGGCTATTCCTGGCATGAGCACTGAATCTAGTTTAGAAGGGCCAGAGAAGGCTTCCTGGAGGAAGCAACAACCAGGTGAAGAGAAGGAGCACCACAGACCAAAAGTGTATATGCAAGGACAGAGGGACAGGGCATGGAGCTGAGGTTCTGAATGCCTGGAGGGTAAAGGATAACATGTGGAATGCTAGAAGGAGCAGCCAGGGAGCTAGCTATGGTGGGCCCTGTGAACCCTGGACTTCATCCAAGGGCAATGAGAAGTCATTGTAGAGATTTACACAAAGTTTGACATGATCATACTTATGGTTCAAAGGGTGGAAATCAAGTTGTAGAGGTAGGAGGGCCAGTGAGGAAGCTTCATGGAATAGCCCAGGCAAGAGATGATGATGTATGGACAAGTACAGTGGCAGGGAGATGGAGAAGTACTCGTTTGGAAGAGGTTTCACAAGATTCTGTGAGAGAGGGTCATTCTTCTCCACTTTGAGCCTCAGGAAGAATGATTGTGCCTATAACTGAGAAAGGGAACATCAGTAGAATAGCGGAATAGTCAGGTAGAGACACAAGAGGAAGTTGGAGAAGAAAGAACATGAGTTGTTTTTGGTAGGATGACCATATCATTTATTGTCTAGACAAACATTTGAAAATAGAAGGAAGCATGATGGGTGCTATTAGGACAACAACATAAACTGAGGCTACACCTGACAAACCAGACTCTTGATCATTCCAGTTTGGGGACATACTGAGGTTGAAGTTAGTGATAATATATCTAAGTGAAGATATCAAGTAGGCAGCAGACATATGTGTCTAACCTTGAGGTGAAATTCTTGACCAAAGACTTTTCCCACCAGTGAAACAATTTAGGAAGCTGTTTTTTTTTTCCAGTTGCTTTACAGTATTTAATTAAGACACATTTTATGACTGTTGTCACTGTACATGTCAAAATAAACTGGCAGCTAAAATTATTGCTCCATCCTTTCCTTCCAATGTATCTCCTATCAGGTGGGCCCAGGAGAAATGTCTCCAGCTTGAAGTCAGAGTCAGAATGAATGTGATCAAGTCTGCCTAAGGTCAGACTTTTGATGGAGGTCAGTTAGGAGAGTCAGGTTGGTTGAGCATATATCCGCAAACCTGAGGGGGAGAAAGACTCAAAAAACATAGTCTACTAACTTTGGATTTGTGGCATCACTTTATATCTGGATGACAGCATGTTGTTGCTGTAGTTGTTATAATCATTAGCAATTATCATTATTATTATGACAGATGCCACACTGATGCTAAGCATTAGTCTTTGTCAACGCTAGCATAAATGAATGCATATATTAAAGTTCTTTCTACTTTTAGTTCATTCTCATTTTGAAGGCTCAACCTGAAATAACATGAAGACATTTATTGCTGTCACCTACCTACTAGCTGATTATATCATCCTAAGAGATAACTTTTCTAGGGCGCCGGGGTGGCTCAGTTTGTTAAGTGTCCGACCCTTGATTTGGGCTTAGGATCTCACAGTGTGTGAGACTGAGCCCTGCATGGGGGTCTGTGCTGACAGTGTGTAGCCTGCTTGGGATTCTCTCTCTCCCTCTCTCGCTGCCCCTCCCCCACTCACGCATTTCTCTCTATCAAAAAAACAAACATGTATTTAAAAAGAGAGAAAACTGGGGCGCCTGGGTGGCTTAGTCAGTTGAGCATCCGACTTTCGCTTAGGTCATGATCTCATGGTTCGTGGGTTCGAGCCCCGCATCGGGCTCTGTGCTGACTGCCGGCCCAGAGCCTGGAGCCTATTTCAGTCTGTGACTCCCTCTCTCTCTGACCTGCTCACACTGTCTCTCTCTCTCTCTCCTAGAAATAAATAAAACATTAAAATAACTTTTTTAAAAAATAAAAAGAGAAAACTATTCTAGAAAAGGTACACAGCAATGAGTTTGGCTGGTAAGTCTGCAGAATTAAAACATGCCACAAACAATAAATGTTTAGAATATTATTTGACAATTTGTTAACTTGAATGCAATAATTATTTCTCTAATACTGACAAAATTGCAGCAGGTTAAAATTCAAAAGTGGCCACTATGGAGACACAGGCTTCTCCCAGCCTCTGAACCACCATGAACCTTCTCTCGTATTTGCTCTTACTTGGAAAGTGGTGGGTAACACTTTCTCAGTAACTGATCTTCATGACAATCTAGAAAGTCTCTGTCAGAACTTCAGTTATTTTTTTTGGCATGACCACGACTGACACAGAGCCAGCAGCTGCTGAGAAAGCAGGATCTCAAAAAAGAAAGGGCGATAACCCAAATGGCCCTCCCTGATAGAATGCATGAATAAACTGGTATATTCATGCAGTGGTATACTATATAGCAATGGAAATTTCAAAACCACAGCTACCCACATCAACATGGATAAGGCTTAAAATGCATAATGTTGAATAAAAGAAGGAAAATATGAAGGAATACATGCAGTATTATTCTAAAATCGAAAATTGGACTTGGGGGGGCACCTGTGTGGCTCAGTTGGTTAAGTGTCCGACTTTGGCTCAGGTCATGATCTCGTGGTTTGCGAGTTCAAGCCCTGCATCGAGCTCTGTGCTGACAGCTCAGAGCCTAGACCCTGCTTCCGATTCTGTCTCTCCCTCTCTCTGCCCCTCCCCCACTCACACCCTGTCTCTCTTTACCAAAAATGAATAAACATTAAAAAAATTTTTTAATTAAAGTGAAAATTGGACTCGAAATTTTGTTGAGATGTGTACAGAACTGATAACCCAATAAAGAAAAGTAGGGAAGTGATCGTCATCAATGTCAGAATAGTGTTACTCCCAAGGAAAGGGGTTGGCATGTGATTGGGGAGAGACACATGGGGTTTCCAGGATCCTCTCAATGTCGTTTCTTGACCTCAGTGGTGGTTACATCGGTGTTCATTTTATAATTGTTAGACCGCATTTGTATTTTCTGCACTTGTCTGAATGTGTGCTCTACTTCACCACAAAACATTAACAGCTAATGTTAAGCTAAAGAGACTTCTTGAGTAGTAGATATGGGAGGATCTAAATCTGGACATTTTAAAATTCTAATTATAATAATGTATCCAAAGGGAACAAGAATTCTTCCAGTTCTACCTTTCACTCCTGTTCAGAGCCCTTCCCCAATGCCGCCCCATCTCAGACAGGCCTTTGCACTCAACTCTGTCCCTTCCTCCCACCCACAGGGTCTCACACTCTAGACTCTCTCTTGGTTTACCTCTTGGCAGATTGCAGGTACGATGATTAGAGGATGCAGGAAAAGTGCCACACTACCTCATAGCACTACTGGGGCAAAGAGGCTCAGCAGTGAGAATGGCCTCCCACAAAACTTACAGTAATGAAAATGTACCGCCCTCTTTGAAGAATGATGGATTTATGCCTAAAACTGCTCTGTCCATTCAGAATGGAGAAGCCAAACCCTTCCTCATAGCTGACCTCAATATTCTATATAGGCCAGCACCCCCTTTCCAATGAGGGGAATTAGCCCCATGGTGTACTCCCTCTTACCTGTCCCGGGACATTCCTTTTTTTTTTTAATGTTTATTTATTTTTGAGAGACAGAGTGCAAGTGAGAGAGGGGCAGAGAGAGAGGGAGACACAGAATCTGAAGTAGGCTCTAGGCTCTGAGCTATAAGCACAGAGCCCGACGTGGGGCTCGAACTCATGGGCTGCAAGATCATGACCTGAGCCAAAGTTGGATGCTTAACTGAGCCACCCAGAGTGCCCTGAGACATTCTTTTTTTTTTTTTAATGTTTATTTATTTTGTGAGAGAGAGCACCCCTGTGTGTGAGTGACCAGGGGAGAGGGAGATTGAGAATCCCAAACAGGCTCTGCACTGTCAGCATGGAGCCAGATGCAGGGCTTGATCTCACAACCATGAGGTCATAACCTGAGTTGAAATCAAGAGTAAGAGATTTAACCCACTGAGCCACTCAGGCACCCCGCCTATTCTGGGACATTCTACAATAGTCTTGAGCCTCATTGAGTAGGAGCTAAAGATCTCTGCCTAAAAGAACAACTTGAAGAATTGAGCCCTATAGGAACATCTTTATTCTTAAGTGTTCCTGGAAAAACGTTTTTTACAACCACCTTTGCTAGTAGACTCCAAGCTTTTCCCCACCTAAGCCCACCATGGACCACAAGACTCTGCAGATTGGGTAAGAACTGTGTCTAAAATTCTCATACCTGTTACAAACCTAGTTTCCTTTCAGCGTAGCAGGATTCCATCCTGCTACCCCGCATTTCAGGATCTGTATGAAGGTTCAGGGCTGTGTGAATCACTATGCTGTCTCCTGAGGTTGCTTCATAAAAGGATGCATTTGCCAAAGATAATCAGATAGTCTATACAAAGCATAAATTCGAGCTGTAGCTTGAACCTATTCTATTTCCTTGGATTTGAAATCATCACCTTTGATCTTAATTTTAGTCCTCTGTGGTAACCATGGTTTCAGAATCCTTCTTTCAATTACAATGAGCTGTTGCATGAAAGGGATGTTGGATTTAATCTCTTAAGCCCCCGTCTGAAATTTCTGCACTGGTCTGGGTGGTAACTTACGTATAAAATGAACTTCAGATGTTGCTTTCAAAGGCAGACAGAGGCTGTTGGAGCTGAGCATATCATTTTCAGGACACCCAACATGGCAGAAGGCTCAGGCCTAAGCAGCCTTTGCCCCATGTGGAAACATCCCATGTTTGTTCCTGTTATCACCTCTATCTGGAGCCTCCCATTCTCTGGCTTTTTAACCCCACTACATTTTTTTTAAGAAAATTCACTTTCCAAAGAGAGTTCATTTTCCCTTATTAACTCTCTGTCTTCTGGCCTTCCAAAGTCCTCTATCTGGGTCAAGCACACACCTCTGGCAATGACCACCTTAACTTCTGAACAGTTAGCTTGCCCAATCTTTCTGCAGTTCCCCTCCAACTTCTCCTCCTCCTCCCTCATCCACTTTCCACCCAGTCAGACTGTGGCCTGGCCACCCCAAGCCTCAAGGGCTTCTCCCTGCTCTGAAGTTAGGAGCTCCCCCATTCTACCTCCCTATGCACTTCACATTAGTATTGCTTAGTACTGCTGTTTATCTCTGTCTATTTAGGGCTGTATTGTTTGTCTTTCTTATAATTTCCCTGAGGAAAGAACCCTATCCAATAATTTGTGTGCACGACTGATACTCTGCACTGCCACGTATTCAATACTGATGTGCTGAGTAAAGGCTCTGATGTTTTAGCCTTACCTCATAACCTTCACATGCCTCCCCTTTCCCTCTTCACTTGGTTCACCTTGTCTAATCTTTGTCTTGACCCAGCTCAACCCCAAGTCAGAAAAAGCACAGCTTTCTTACTCCCTAGGAAGTTAGGAAGCTTTCTCATTAAATGCTACTTTTTTAAAAAACCCTACTTTCCAGCACAGTCTCTGGAATCCATCCTTTGCCCAATCTCTTGAGATACTTATTTGCTTGTGTTTAGGTCAATAGTATATTCTTGCTCTTGTACCTCTCTCTCCATTAGACTGGGAACAAAACTGAGGAACAAAACTATGCCTGTGTTTTATTACACAGCCCCAAGGGCTTCACATCCTACAGAAACTCCGAGGCCTTTCCTGACTGGCTGTTGGACAGTTTTAGGTATAGAAACTTCCTCCCTAGACAGCACCTTAGTTCATCCTTATCCCATATGAAACCCCCTCAGCCATACCATCACCCTCTCCTGCTGCGAACAGCCCCTCCATCACACTATATCATCAGCTGTCCTTTTGAAATCCTCCCATTTTTTACTTTATATCAAAGTATTTAATTGAAATGCTATTCCAACACTAAGCACTTAGACCGTGCTGGCTATGTAAATTAAAGTTAATCAAAATTCATTTCTTCAGTTGTATTAGCTACAGTTCACATAATGAATAGTAGCCAATGTATTGGACAGTGCAGGTCTAGAACGTTTCCAGCATCACAGAAAGTTCTCTAAGAGGGGCGCCTGGGTGGCTTAGTCGGTTAAGCGTCCAACTTTCGCTTAGGTCATGATCTCGTGGTTCGTGGGTTCTAGCCCCACGTTGGGCTCTGTGCTGACTGCCAGCTCGGAGCCTGGAGCCTGTTTCAAAGTCTGTAACTCCCTCTCTCTCTGACCCTCCCCTGCTCACACTGTCTCTCTCTCTCTCTCCTAGAAATAAATAAAAACATTAAAAAAAAAAAGAAAGAAAGTTCTCTAAGAAACTTTAGGAAGCAGAAGTGAGGAGAAAACAGGAGAAGGGAGGGCTTCTTTAGCCAGCAGGGGGTCATCTGGCTGATTTCACAGCATTTTGGGATGAGTGTGCCTGAACTCCCCAAGGAATATGGTGGTTCATTTTCCCATTCTGTTTTATCTTCTGTTGATTTCAAGGCGAGCCTTTCCACCACCCTCTGGGCAATCTATCAAACCTGTTACAACTGACAGGGCCAGGAAGTTCTCCCTAATGTCTTGCCTTGCTTGTGGAATTCCTTGCCTGCCTAAAGCAGCTGACCTGGGCAGCCCAATAGCATTTCATCTTTAAATATCTGCCTTCTTGATTTTTTTTAATCCCAGACATTGCACTTTCAGTTTTATGCTTTACTGAGATTCTTTTGCACTTGACCTTAGGGTGAGCATAGCATTATGGACTCAAGTTTATGAGTAAAATAATCAATAACTTGAATTTCAGATGTTCACAAGGACTCAGAGAGGGAAATCTGGAGCAAAGCCAGCAAAGCAGAAGATATTTCACTTTTCCTATAACGTGCTTATTTTATGTGGGTTAGGCTTGGGAATCTGTTGTTTCAGTAAATTTTTCCTCCTCTCTCAAATTCTAAAAAAAGCGGGGAGGCGGGGGGGAGAGTTTCTATACAAACTCAAGATCTTTGAGAGTTCATCTAAATGCTCATTTTTAAGCTTCTTCCCCCTTTAAAATCTGGTAATGCCATCCCCAACCGTGAGATTCTCTTCTCTCATCATATGTCTTCTACCTAAAAGAAATTGCCTGTACAATTCATAGCTATGTAGGACTTTATGAGAAGATCATGACCCCCTGTCGGTATTCACAATGTTTATTTTACGTCCCTTCAAGCATTAGGCAAAGCTCAAACCATTCCCAGAATTACTAACTGGATTTAATACCAGCTTAATTTGATCCCTGTAAATGCAACTGAAAAATTTTTCATCTTGATTCTGCTAAGAAAGTAGTAAATCACACGAATGATAGGGAATGTGCCTGCATTTCTGATAATAATTCTAAAACAGATGGTCCCTATTGACAACCATCACAATTAACATAGTACCACTAGGACTCTACCATGGGTCTCACCACAGTTCAGTTTATGCCAACATCTTTGGTGCCCTTTATCTGCCTCCAAAAGAATATATTCTTCTTGTCCATTTGGATCTGGGGGAGGGAAGGCAATAACCCTGCGCTCTCAACTCCTTACATTCCGCCTTGCACAGGAGCTTCCAATGTGATTACACACAAAAAACTCTGACCTTGCTTCTAAGTGATTTCCCAGTATCCCAGCAGAAAAAAAAATTTGCAGTAGGAAGCCTGTGCCTTTTTCTTCTTCTTCTCTCATAAAAAGCAATGGTTATATCACTTCTGTAATATGAAGTATATGTCCTTCAGCTCTAATACTCCAAGTCACAGCAGCCAAATTAATCACTTTAAATGATGCTCACAGGGAAGTCCTTTGCTCAGAAGTAATCATGACCACTCAGGATTCCAGTTCTTTTATACTGGAGCTTGTTGATATTAGCTTAACTTTAATAGAGATGCCACACCATCTTTACAAATCCGCTACCGCAGCCTGTATTTTTAAAGGCACATGGACGATTTGTCAAGGGACAATCAGTTTCAAAAATTACACTGAGACAGACGTGGCTGTAGGGAAGTGTCAGTGGCCACAGCGGTCCCCACTGTCACCAGGCCTCAGACAGAAGAGCTAGGACCAACGCAACGCCCAAATTGAGCTGATGGTGACCTTTTTTAATGAAACAGAAAGCTTTCTCTGTCCCATTTCCTTGTGCGCTTTACAATTTGGACTACATGTTTATAATATTGCAGAATTCTCTGCAGGAAAATTGGGCTTATTGGGATATTTGCACCTTCTCAGTCATACACATCTGGACATGTTATAGCTGAAAATTGGAAAATGCAAGTGCATTCAGAGACCATGCAAAAAATGAGAGCGGGAAACGCCAAACCCATTTATCATTCTCAGTGAAAAAACCGTACAGGCGGCTTTTTCTGCAAAAGAAGCAAATGAATGAAAGGGTGAGGAAAGTGCTAATAACGTACCACGGATGTGGATTAAAGTGTCAGTGCCTCTGCTCCGCATCTGAGAAACTGAAATGCTTCTTTGGGTTTTGATTAGGAAAAGGAAGACACTCAAAGAAATGTGAGCTGCTCAGGATACATTTTCATAAGCCAACCATGCACTAGCAAATCAGTAGCAGAGATGATGGTGGCTGGGGTCATTTTCAGGATTTGATCTTAAACAGGAGCCTAGAGAGACACCCCCAAGGTTTCCCCACTTTAACTTGACTGCATTTCCCCTTCCTCTGGGAACTTCAAACACCTCCCAGGTGCTTTCTTCACAACATTAGCCTTTGTAGTGCTGAGTTACAAGATGGAACCTTCAAAGCATCACCACAGTGAGACTCATCTTTATCCAATTTTTCCCCAGTTTTATTGAGATATAATTGACATATAACACTGTATAAGTTTAAGGTGTACAATGCAATGACTTGATACACATATCTATTGTAAAATGGTTTCCAAAATAGGTTTAGTTGACACTTCTATCACTTCACATAATTATCTTTGGTGGTGGGAGGGTGAGAACAGTTATTATCTATCTCTTAGCAACTTTGAAGTGTATAATACAGGACTGTTAACTGTTGTTACCATGCTTTACATGGATCTCCAGAATTTATTCATTTTATTTTTTAAGTTTGTTTATTTATTTTGAGAGAGAGTGTACAAGCAGGGGAAGGGCAGAGAGAGAGGGAATCCCAAGCAGGCTCCACACTATCAGCACAGAGCCCAACATGAGGCTCGAACCCATGAACTGTGAGATCTGACGTGAGCCAAAATCAAGAGTTGGACACTGAACTGACTGCTTTTTGGTGTCATATCCGAAAAAATCACTGCCAAGACCAATGTCAAGGGTCTTGTTCCCCAGTGTCAAGTCTTGTGCTTAAGTCTTTAATTCACCTTGAGTTAATTTTGAGAGTGGTGTAACAGAGTTACAATTTCATTCTTCTGTATGTGATTACCCAATTTTCTCATCACCATTTGTTGAGGAGGCTATCCTTTTCCCGCTGAGTATTCTTGGCTCCCTTGTCTAATATCAGTTGCCAAAATCAATGGTTTATTGCTGGGTTGTTGATTATGTTCCAGTATTCTATATGGCTATTTTCATGCCAGTACCACACTGCTTTGATTACTATAGCTTTGTAAGATAGTTTGAAATCAGGGAGTGTGATGCCTCAAGGCAGCTTTGTTTATGTTTCTCAGGATTGCTGTGCCGATCTGGGGTCTTTTATAGTTCCATGAAAATTTTAGGATCATTTGTTCTGTTTCTGTGAAAAATGCCATTAGAATTTTGATGGAGATTGCATTGAATCTATTGATCATTTGGGATAGTATGGATATTTTTAAAATATTAATTCTTCTAATCCGTGAGCACAGGATATCTTTGCATTTTATGCTGCTGCTTCAATTTCTGTCAGCGTTGTAGTTTTTAGTATACAGATCTTTCACCTCCTTGGATAGATCTATTCCTAGGTGTTATTTTTGATGCAGTTATAAATGACATTTCTTAATTTCTCTTTCTGATAGTTCACTGTTAGCACAATAAATGCAAGTGAGTTCTATATATCAATTTTATATCCTGCAACTTTACGGAATTCATTTATTAACTCTGACAATTTTTTGGTGGAGTCTTTAGGCTTTTCTATGTATGAGATTATGTCATTTGCAAAAAAAACATGGTTTTACCTCCTCTCCAGTTTAGATGCTTTTTTTTTTCTTGCCTCATTGCTGAGGTTAGGACCTCCTGTACTATATTGACTAGCAGGAACAACAGTTTTATTCCTGATCTTAGAGGAAAAGTTTTCAAACTGTCACTAGTGGTTATGATGTTAGCTGTGTATGTCGTATATGGTCTGTATTTACTATGTTGAGACACATGCCTTCTATGTTTAATTTATTGAACATTTTATCATGAAGTAATGTTGTATTTTGTAAAATGCTTTTTCTGCATCTGCTGAGATGATCATATGATTTTTATCTTACGTTTTATTAACGTGGTATTAATTTGCTTACATTAAACCATCCTTGATTCCCAAAGACAAGGTCATGCCAAGTTCCCCCTTGGTCATGGCATATGAGCCCTTTACTATGCTATTGAATCAGTTTGCTAACATTCCTTGAGGATTGTTACATCCAAATTCATCAGGGATATTGGCCTATAGCTTTTTTTTTTCTTATCTGGTTTTGATATCAGAGTAATGCCAGCCTCATAAAATGAATTTGGAAATGTTTCTTTTTCTTTGATTTTTGAAAGAGCTTGAGAGGATTGGCATTACTTCTTCTTTAAATGCTTGGTAGAATTCACTATGGAAACCATTTGGTAGTGGACTTTTGTTTGCTGGGAAATTTTTGATTACTAATTCAATCTCCTTACTATTGATCTGTTCTATTTCTTCACAATTCAGTTCTTTTTTTTTTTTTTTAATGTTTTATTTATTTCTAGGAGAGAGAGAGAGAGAGCAGAGGAGGGTCAGAGAGAGAGGGAGTCACAGACTATGAAACAGGCTCCAGGCTCCGAGCTGGCAGTCAGCACAGAGCCCGACGCTGGGCCGGAACCCACGAACCGCGAGATCATGACCTGAGCGAAAGTCGGACGCTTAACCGACTAAGCCACCCAGGCGCCCCTCTTCACAATTCAGTTCTTGAAGGTTGTATGTTTCTAGGAATTTATTCTAGGTTATCCAATCTGTTGATACATAGTTGTTCATAGTAGTCTCTTATAATCCTTCTTATTTATGTGATGTCAGCTGTAATGTCTTCTCTTTCATTTCTGATTTTATCTATTTGAATTTTGTCTCTATTTTTCTTAGTGTAGCTAAAGTTTTGTCAAGTTCATGTTAAAAAAAACAGCTCTTAGTTTCATTGATCTTTCCTATTGTCCTTCTATCTTCGAATGCATTTATTTCTACTCTGATCTTTGTTATTTCCTTTCTTCTACTAATATTAGCTTAGTTCTTCTTTTTCTAGTTCTTTGAGGTATAAGGTTAGGTTGTTTGAGACATTTCTTTTTCTTGATGTAGGCATTTATCCCTATATATTTCCCTCTGGTAGCTGCCTTTGATGTTTCCCTTATGTTTTGGTATGTTGTTTCCAATATAATTTGTCTGAAGATACTTTTTCTTTTCCTTTTTTAAAATTTTTGTTTATTTTTGAGAGGTGGGGGGAGGAGCAGAGACGGGAGAGACAGAGGATCCAAAGTGGGCTCAGTGCTGACAGCAGAAAACCTGATGTGGAAGAGCCCAAACTCACGAACTGTAAGATCATGACCTAAGCCAATGTTGGACCCTTAACTAACTAAACCACCCAGATGCACCTTTTTAATTTTCCTTTGATTTCTTGTTTGACCAATTGATTGTTCAGGAGTTTATTGTTTAATTTTCATGTTTGTGAGTTTTCCAGTTTTTCTCCTATTACTGATTCATAGTTGGAAAAAATATTTGGTATTATTTTTATCATAAATATGCTAAAACTTGTTTTGCGCCCTAACACAGGATCAATTTTTGTGAATATTCTGCATGTGCTTCAGAGAGATGTGTATTCTGCTGCTTTTAGATGAAATGTTCTATATATGTCTGTTAGTTCCATTGGTATAAAAAGTTCAAGTCCAATGTTTTCTTACTGATTTGCTGTCTGGATGATCTCTCCATTGTTTTAACGTGGGGCAGTCAAGTTCCCTACAATTATTGTATTGTCTGTTTTTCTCTTCAGATCTGTTAGTGTTTGCTTATATTTGGATGCTGTGATGTTGGGTGCATATATATATTACAATCATTATATCCTCTTGGTAAACTGACTCCTTTCTCATTATGTAATGGCCTTCTGTTTTTTATTTTTTCATTTATTATTTACATATTTATTTAAATTCCAGTAATTAACATACAGTGTTATATTAGTTTCAGGTATACAATATAGTGATTCAACAATTCTATGCATTACTAAGTGCTCATCACAATAAGTCTACTCTTAACCTCCTTTATTTATTCCACTCATCCCCTCACCCACTTCTCCTCTGGTAACCATGAGTTTGTTCTCTATAGTTAAGAATCTGGTTTTCTTCGGGGCGCCTGGGTGGCTTAGTCGGTTAAGTGTCCGGCTTTCGCTTAGGTCATGATCTCGCGGTTCGTGGGTTCGAGCCCGCGTCGGACTCTGTGCTGACTGCCAGCTCAGAGCCTGGAGCCTGTTTCAGAGTCTGTGACTCCCTCTCTCTCTGACTCTCCCCTGCTCACGCTCCCTCTCTCTCTCTCTCTCTCTCTCTCCTAGAAATAAATAAAACATTTAAAAAATTTTTTAAAAATCTGATTTTTTTCTTTGTCTTTTTCTTTGTTCATTTGTTTCTTAAATTCCACAAGAGTGATATCATATGGTGTTTGTCTTTCCCTGAATTATTTCACTCAGCGTTATACACTCTAGCTGTATCCATGTTGTTGTAAATGGCAAGATTTCATTCTTTTTGATGGCTAATATTCCATTGTGTGTATGTGGGTATATACATACACACATATATATGTATGTATACAAACAAACACACATACACATATATACCAAATCTTTATCTATAATGGCCTCTTTTATCTCTTGTTACAGCTTGTGAGTTGAAATCATTTTTTAGGGGTTCCATTTGGATGGAATATTTTTTCCATTTCTTCACTTTCAACCTATATATGTCCTTGAAGCTAAAGCATCTCTTGTAAGCATCATGTGACTGGGTCTGTTTTTCATCCATTCATTCATCAATGTCTTTTGATTGGAGAATAACAGTCCATTTACCTTCAGAGTAACTATTGATAGGTAAGGACTTATTAATGTCATCCAGTGATTATTTTCCCACATAGTAGTGTAGTTCCCGTGTTTCCCAGTGTAGTTCTCATGTTTCTTTCTTCCTCTCTCGGTGTCTGCCTTTGTGACATGATGATTTTCTGTGGTATGATTTGATTCCATTCTCCTTATCTTTTGTGTACCTACTGTGGATTTTGCTTTGTGATCACCATGAAATTTGCATAAAGCACCTTATAAATATAACCGGCTATTTTATACTAATAACAACTTATTTCAATCACATACAAAAAATTTATGTTTTAGCCCCCCCTTTTATATTTTTTGATGTCACAACTTACTATTTTTTATATTATGTATCCATTAACAAGTTATTGTAGCTATAGTTATTTTTTTCATATTTTTGTCCTTTAATCTTTATAATAGAGGTAAGTTGTTAACACCCCACCATATTAGAATATTCTTTTTTAAAATAGTTTATTGTCAAGTTGGTTTCCATATAACACCTAGTGCTCATCCCAACAAGTGCCCTCCTCCATGCCCATCACCCCCCTTCCCTCTTCCCCACCCCCATCAGCCCTCAGTTTGTTCTCAGCATTCAAGAGTCTCTCATGGTTTGCCTCCCTCCCTCTCCCCCACCATTTCCCCCCTTCTTCTCCCACACAGTCCTCTGTTAAGATCCTCCTAATCCTCCTATATGTGCAAACATATGGTATTTGCCCTTCTCTGCCTGACTTATTTCGCTCAGCATAACACCCTCAAGGTCCATCCATGTTGCTACACATGGCCACATTTCATTTTTTCTCATTGCCATGGAGTATTCCATTGTATAGATAAACCACATCTTCTTGATACATTCGTCGGTTGATCGACACTTAGGCTGTTTCCATGTTTTGGCTATTGTGGAGAGTGCTGCTATGAACATTGGGGTACATGTGCCCCTATGCCTCAGCACTCCTGTATCCCTTGTGTAAATTCCTAGCAGTGCTATTGCTGGGTCCTAGGGGAGTTCTATTGTTAGTTTCCTGAGGAACCTCCACACTGTTTTCCAGAGGGGCTGCACCAGTTGACATTCCCACCAACAGTGTAGGAGGGTGCCCGTTTCTCCACATCCTCACCAGAATCTAGAGTCCTCTGATTTGCTCATTTTAGCCACTCTGACTGGCGTGAGGTGATATCTCAGTGTGGTTTTGATTTGTATTTCCCTGATGAGGAGGGATGCTGAGCATCGTTTCATGTGTCTGTTGGCCATCTGGATGTCCTCTTTGGAGAAGTGTTTGTTCATATCTTCTGCCCATTTCTTCTTCACTGGATTGTTTGTTTTTTTGGGTGTGGAGTTTGGTGAGTTCCATACAGATTTTGGATACTACCCCTTTATCTGATATGTCATTTGCAACTATCATTTCCCATTCCCTCAGTTGCCTATTAGTTTTATGGATTGTTTCCTTTGCCATGCAGAAGCTTTTAATCTTGATGAGATCCCAATAGTTCATTTTTGCTGTTGATTCCCTTGCCTTTGGGGATGTGTCAAGTAAGAAATTGCTGCGGTGGAGGTCAAGGAGGTTGTTTCCTGCTTTCTCCTCTAGGGTTTTGATTGTTTCCTGTCTCACGTTCAGGTCCTTTATCCATTTTGAGTTTATTTCGCTGTATGGTGTGAGAAAATGATCCAGTTTCATTCTTCTGCATAGTGCTGTCCAATTCTCCCAGCACTGTCTGTTAAAGAGGCTGTCTTTTTCCATTGGATACTCTTTCCCGCTTTGTCAAAGATTAGTTGGTTGAACACTTTTGGGTCCAGTTCTGAGCTCTCAATTCTTTTCCATTGGTCTATGTGTCTGTTTTTGTGCCAATACCATACTGTCTTGATGATGACAGCTTTGTAGTAGAGGCTAAAGTCTGAGAGGGTGATGCCTCCCATTTTGGTTTTCTTCTTCAATATTACTTTGGCTATTCGGGGTCTTTTGTGGTTCCATACAAATTTTAGGATAGTTTGTTCTAGTTTTCAGAAGTATGCTGGTGCAATTTTGATTGGGATTGCATTGAATGTGTAGATTGCTTTGGGTAGTAATGACATTTTAACTATATTTATTCTTCCAGTCCATGAGCATGGAATGTTTTTCCATTTCTTTGTGTCTTCCTCCATTTCCTTCATAAGTTTTCTATAGTTTTCATCATACAGATCTCTTATATCTTTGGTTAGGTTTATTCCTAGGTATTGTATGTTTTTTTTAGTGCAATTGTGAATGGGATCAGTTTCTTGATTTCTTTTTCTGTTGGTTCATTGTTGGTGTATAAAAATGCAACCGATTTCTGTACATTGATTTTGTACCCTGCAACTTGGCTGAATTCTTGGGTCAGTTCTAGTAGGCTTCTGGTGGAATCTGTCAGGTTTTCTATGTAGAGGATCATGTCGTCTGCAAAAAAGTGAAAGTTTGATTTCTTCTTTGCCAATTCTGATGCCTTTTATTTCCTTTTGTTGTCTGATGGCTGATGCTAGGACTTCCAGCACTATGTTAAACAACAGTGGTGAGAGTGGACATCCCTGTCATGTTCCTGATCTCAGGGATAAGCTCTCAGTTTTTCCCCATTGAGGATGATGTTAGCTGAGGGCTTCTCATAGATGGCTTTTATGATATTTAAGTAAGTTCCTTCTATCCGGACTTTCTCGAGAGTCTTTATTAAGAAAGGATGCTGTATTTTCTCAAATGCTTTTTCTGCATATTGACAGAATCATATGATTTTTATCTTTTCTCTTGTTGATGTGATGTATCACATTGATTGATTTGCGAATATTGAACCAGCCCTGTAACCCAGGAATGAATCCCACTTGATCTTGGTGGATAATTCTTTTTATGTGCTATTGAATTCAATTTGCAAGTATCTTGTTGAGGATTTTTGCATCTGTATTCATCAAGGATAGTGGCCTGTACAGAGAAGGACAAATATCATGTTTGCACGTATAGGAGGATTAGGAGGAACTTAACGGAGGACCAAGGGGGAGAAGAAGGAAATGGTGGGGAAAGGGAGAGAGGCAGACCATGAGAGACTCTTGAATGCTGACAAAAACTGAGGACTGATGGATGTGGGGGAGGGGGATGGGCAGAGAGGAGGACACTTTGGGATGAGCACTGGGTGTTATGTGGAAACTAATTTGACAATAAACTATTTGAAGAAAGAAGGAAGGAAGGAAGGAAGGAAGGAAGGAAAAGGAAAAGAAAGGAAGGAAGGAAGGAAGGAAGGAAGGAAGGAAGGAAGAAAGAAAGAAAGAAAGAAAGAAAGAAAGAAAGAAAGAAAGAAAGAAAGAAGGAAGGAAGGAAGGAAGGATAGTGGCCTGTAGTTCTCCTTTTTTGCTGGGTCTCTGTCTGGCTTGGGAATCAAAGTGATGCTGGCTTCATAAAATGAGTCCGGAAGTTTTCCTTCAGTTTCTATTTTTTGGAATAGTTTGAGAAGAATGGGTATTAATTCTGTTTTAAATGTCTGGTAGAATTCCCCAGGGAAGCTATCAGGTCCAGGGCTCTTATTTGTTGGGAGATTTTTGATAACTGATTTGATTTCCTCACTAGTTATGGGTCTGTTCAGGTTTTCTATCTCTTCCAGTGTGAATTTTGGTAGTTGTGTGAGTGTTGAGGAATTTGTCCATTTCTTCTAAGTTGTCCAATTTGTTGGCATATGATTTTTCATGGTATTCCCTCATAATTGCTTGTATTTCTGAGGGGTTGGTTGTAATAAGTGCATTTTCATTCATGAATATTCTTTTTTTTTTTTTTTACAAATAGTTTATTGTCAAATTAGTTTCCACATAACACCCAGTGCTCATCCCCACAAGTGTCCTCCATGCCCATCCCTCCTCCCCCCACATCCATCAGTCCTCAGTTTTTGTCAGCATTCAAGAGTCTCTCATGGTTTGCCTCTCCCTTTCCCCCACCATTTCCGCCCTTCTTCTCCCCTTGGTCCTCCGTTAAGTTCCTCCTAATCCTCCTATACGTGCACACATATGATATTTGTCTTCTCTGCCTGACTTATTTCGCTCAGCATAACACCCTCAAGGTCCATCCATGTTGCTACACATGGCCAGATTTCATTGTTTCTCATTGCCATGTAGTATTCCATGGTATAGATAAACCACACCTTCCTGATCCATTCATCTGTTGATGGACACTTAGGCTCTTTCCATGTTTTAGCTATTGTGGAGAGTGCTGCTATGAACATTGGGGTCCATGTGCTCCTATGCATCAGCATTTCTGTCTCCCTTGGGTAAATTCCTAGCAGTGCTATTGCTGGGTCATAGGGGAGTTCTATTGTTAGTTTCCTGAGGAACCTCCACACTGTTTTCCAGAGGGGCTGCACCAGTTGACATTCCCACCAACAGTGTAGGAGGGTGCCCGTTTCTCCACATCCTCGCCAGCATCTAGAGTTCTCTGATTTGCTCATTTTAGCCACTCTGACTGGCGTGAGGTGGTATCTCAGTGTGGTTTTGATTTGTATTTCCCTGATGAGGAGCGATGCTGAGCATCGTTTCATGTGTCTGTTGGCCATCTGGATGTCCTCTTTGGAGAAGTGTCTGTTCATATCTTCTGCCCATTTCTTCACTGGGTTGTTTGTGTTTCGGGCGTGTAGTTTGGTGAGTTCCTTATATATTCTGGATATTAACCCTTTATCTGGTATGTCATTTGCAACTATCTTTTCCCATTCCGTTGGTTGCCTATTAATTTCTGGGTTGTTTCCTTTGCTGTGCAGAAGCTATGAATATTCTGAATTTGACTGTACACACACACACACACATACACACCTTGACCAGCATGTTGCATATTTTCACGTTTTCATGTTACTAATTAGCGTCCTTTTATTTCAGCTTAAAGAACTCCTTTCAGCACTTCTTTTAAGGGATGTCTAGCAGTGATGAACATTCTCAGCTTTTGTTTCTCTGGGAAGTTCTTTATCTCTCCTTCATTTCTGAAAGACAACTTTGCCATTTAGAGTATTCTTTGTTGGCAGTGTTTAAATTTCAGGACTTTGAATATATCATCCCACTCTCTCCTGGCCTGTATGGTTTATGCTGAGAAATCACTGTTGGCTTTATTTCTGTGGGGGTTTCTTATAAGTAACAAGCTTCTTTTCTGTTCCTGCTTTTTTTTAATAGAGTTTTTTTAATATTTTTATTTATTTCTGAGAGAGAGAGACAGAGTGAGGAGGGGAGTATCAGAGAGAGAGGGAGACACTGAATCTGAAGCAGGCTTCAGGCTCTGAGCTAGCTGTCAGCACAGAGCCCAACATGGGGCTCGAACCCATGAACTGTGAGATCATGACTTGAGCTGAAGTTGGATCCTCAACCAACTGAGCCACCCAGGTGCCCTCTCTTCCTACTTTTAAGATCTTGTCTTTGACAGTTTTATTAAACAGTAGACCCCCTTGCCTGTGGTTTGGCTTTCCACAGTTTCAGTTATTCACATTCAACTGTGGTCCACAAGCACATGATCCTTCTTCTGATATATCATCAGAAGGTCAGTAGCACCCTAACACTACGTCACAAAGCCTGTGTAATTCACCTCACCTCATCATGTAGGCATTTTATCATCTCACATCATCACAATAAGAAGGGTGAGTATAATAAAATAAAATATTTTGAGCAAGAGAGACCATAATCTTTATTATGGTATATTATTCTAATTGTTTTATTTTATCATTAGTTATTAATCTTCATGCTTAATTTATAAATTAAGCTTTATCATAAGTATGTATATATTGTAAAAACATGGTCTATACATAGGGTTGGGTAGTATCCATAGTTTCAGTCATCCACTGGGGGTCTTGGAAAGTATCCACTGAAGGTGAGGGGGAACTACTGTACTGTGCCTTGGAGAATACCTCTTTAAGTCGAATTTGGGGACGTTTGGGCTTTACGAGCTTAGATACCCAGATTTCTCCCTACATTTGGGAAGCTCTCTCCCATTATTTCTTTCAACAGTTCTCTGTCCTCTTCTCTCTCTCTTCTCCTTCTGGAACTCCAGTAATTCAGATTGTTTGTTCTGATGGTTTCCAGTAGACTCCCTGATGTGGCTAGTAGGATCCATGTCACCTTGGTATGTTTTGGCCCCCTAGTTGGGCAGCTCATGACTCATCAAGAAAGGAGTGAGCCTCTTTGCCTGTGTCTCATGCAACTAGAGAACCTGGGCATTCACACTCTCACTTTCCCCCATGGGGAGAAATTACAGGCCTAGAAGGGCTCTCTGAGCCCTGAGCTGTGCTACCTTGGGGGTAGGGTGATGCAGGTAAAGTCAACTGTTCCTCTTACTCTCTTCAGTGCTTCCAATATCAATTTTTTTTTTTTTTTGCTCTAACTATGTGCTAGAACTTCTCTTTGGGGCTCCTAGATTTCCACAAAGGCTCTTTCACCCCTGAGTGATGGTCTAAGACAGTTTTCTCTTGGGGCTCCTGGACCATGGTCAAGAATGGCTGGAGCTGGTTCACAGGGCACTTTAAGGTCCACAGCCAGGACTAGGGCTTATGTCTATTACTTTAGTTGATACACAGGTGAAAGAGACTCCACTTAGATCCCCTGGCATATGGTGCTGGTGATAGAACCAAAGCCCAACAGGCCTGTAGCCCACCCCTCAGTGATATGGAGTTGTTTCTGTGTCTGTGGTTGGCGACTCAGCTGCCTGGGTACAGTCCTGTCTCCTAAAACAGTTTTCCTTCTTCTTGAACTACACTAGGGTGTCATAGTCTTCTACCTCGATCTTGAAGTTCTCACAAAGACACTTTTAGTGGATGTGGATAGATTCCAAATAGTTGTTGTTGAGGAGGGGATACAAGAAGCAAATGTTTGATTCCACCATCTTGCTGATATCACTTCTTCTGAATACGTAGACTAATAATTATTGCCTGTTTTCTGCCCTTAAAAAAAGAATTATGTGGTATTGAATTTTTTTAATACATTACCAGGAGTTCTTGCCAAAGAAAGTCTATTCCATGAGTTTTAGCAAGTATCCATGAGGACAGTGGAAATGGAGTCTGAGCAGGCTGCCCTACTTTCTTCCCCAAGGCTCTGTGGACCACTCTTCAGCAGCACAGGCTTCTGCTGAGAGCATCCACCCCATAGCACGGCAAGGCTGCCTCTGCACGAGGAGAAGAGGCAAGGAAGTACTGAGTTCTGATGCAGAAGCACTCCCAGCTGTGGGCAAGAGGCAGTTTAAAGCAGATTGGCTCTGAAGTGAGGGCTCAGGTGGGGAATACTGAAATGGAATACTGATTTATTCCCTCAGTACATTTACCTGTCCCCATTACTCAGAACCAAATCTTGAAGTTCCAGGAGATAAAACCATGTGGGCCAAAAGGTTCTGGAAGACAAAAGCTGGACCTTTTAAATGTATTCCATGTGGTGCGAATGAGGTGGGACACTGAATTCGAGGTATCTGATTTAACCTACCATGTGACCACCTCACTACACTGCTTTGTAACCTCATTTTGCCTTTTTAAAAATGTTTATCTATTTTTGAGAGAAAGAGATACAGCATGAGCAGGGCAGGGGGAGAGAGCAAGAGAGAGAGAGAGAACATGAGTGCACATGAGCAGGGAAGGGCACAGTGAGAAGGAGACACAGAATCCAAAGCCCGACAGAATCCAAAGCAGGCTGACAGCCCAGAGCCCAATATGAGGCTTAAACCCACAAACCGTGAAATCATGACCTGAGCCAAAGTCAGACTCTAACCCACTGAGCCACTTAGGTTCCCCCTCATTTTGCCATTTTCAAAGGCCTAAAGCGGCAGAGCTTCTAGAGCTGCAAAAGCAGGAGTTCCCAGATAAATGAATAAAATCACCAGTTCTCCCAGCTCCAGCTGAAACTCATTTAGATACAATAAATTGCACAAATAAGGATATAGGTGAAGTACTTTGCAAACACAGATTAAGTACTGTAATCAAAGGTTGATAAATTTACCAAGAGTTTTTAGAGAGCTATTAGCTCCCCTGAATTGTAGGGTGGAGATGATAACAGACTGCATATATTAAGAGGGCATCAAAACCAGGAAGAGAAGGAGCTTATTCATCAAAGCGTGAAGGACTGTAATGTAGAGCTTGGTGACAGTCTCACCTGGAGAAGGAAGTCAGGGAGGGTCTTTCAGTGATTCACATCTAATGACCATAAATGGAGCTTTACCCCTTAGGGAGGTTTTCATGAGACTAGATGACTGGCTGGGTCTTCAATCACCCAGGGCTCAGGCTATATTCCAGAAGTGACCTTTGAAAAGTCCTTATCAAAGGTGGAAAACATAGAGCCTAAATGCAATTCTAGTGTAGTCATGATGTTTCTAAATCCAAATGTCCAAAAGTATTTAGTTGTGGTCCAAGTATACCTACCAAGTATACCTACTTTGATGCAGAAAATGATAAATGCTTAGTATTACACATTTATCAGATAAAAACAATGTCTCTAAATCATCCCTGTCTAATTTTGCAAGTTTTCCTACTGCTACGCAGTTTCTCAGTGTCACTGCAGTTGACATTCTGGACCAGCTGATTCTCTGGGGAAAAGGGAGTTTTCCAATATATAGTAAGGTGTTTAGCGGCATCCTTGACCCGTACCCGCTGTACACCAGTAGCACCCTTCAGTTGTAATAATCCAAAATATAACCAGTCATTGGCAAATGTCCTCTAGCATCCAAAATTTCCCTGGCCTAGAGGAAGGAGTTATTTTTTCTAATTCGCACAAAGGCACCATATGGGCTGGCAGTGGCCCGTTAGCAAAGCAGTCTGTATCCAACCCTAAGACCAAATGAGCCATTTCAGCTTGGGGGAATCCTGCATGAAACAGAGGTTCAGAATGGCTGTGATCTTCCACAAAAGGCTGACACTGAGAGAAAGAACATGGGTGGGAAGGAAAAAGTAAAGCTAGAATTTGAAAGGAGAGAGGGCTGATACCCAGACCGCTTTGTTTTCATTGTTCATTCTAACCAAGAAATACTTGTCGAGTGTCTGCTGTGTGACTGGCTTGGGGCTATGCCCTGCAGGGGATACGAAACCAAAGTCACACGGAGTCCCAGTCCTGTAGAACTTTATAGTCAGCATGAGGAAGAGCAAAGATATGCCCAACAGGATTACAGACAGTAGCAATATGTGATACACAGAAACAGTGATGCCTGATGGTGTTTGCTGTTGGATAAAGAGACAGTTCTTCAGCACAGTAGGCAAAGAATATTACTGATGGCTCCTGAGATTAATAAATAATTTCAGAGAAGGAAGATGAGTTCATTCAAAAAAAAATCCATTGCCCAAATATTTTATTTTGTTGGTATCTTTTCTCCAAATGAAGAGTCTGGGAGGCCCCAGTTGGAGGCCTGGTTCCATCCTCACCAGCGATGTGATTCCTGACAGCCACTTAACTGCTCTAGGTCTCATTTTCCTCATCTCTAAAATGACAGGGCTAGACTGGGTAGTTCCTCAGGCCCTTCCAGCTCTAACATGCACTGACTCGGAGCCCTTTGGAATAATTGCCTCCAGGTGACTGTACTTATTAATTCTCCATTCTGAGCCTAGTTTCTCATCCTAAGATGTATTTCATCCCAGAATGTGTTATATAAAAAACTGTTATTTCCAAGTCTGCAATAGCTTTAGCTTGAAATATATATTATGCCATAAAAATCACTATAGATTTGTAAAGCAAAACTTAGAAACATTAAATTAGCCCATAAGAGCTTTAAAATTAATTTGATCTTGAATGTGTCTGTGAATGAATGGGTTCAACATAAGCCTTTCAATTTTTCGCTCCACTTCAGAGAGTGCACAAAGTACAAACTGTAAATCAGCCTCCACATTTGCTGATAGGGCCACGAATCTGGAAGAAAAAAGAGAGATGGCTAATAAACTATTCAAACAAGATTTAGGGGCTTGGAAAGCACAGAGCCTCAGTTGTGGCTTGCCTTCTCTGAATTATGTGCATGTGACTCATAATGGCCCCAGTGTCCACTCTGTGTGTCTAGACACACAGAGTGGACACTGGAAGGAGAGGGCGTAGTAATTCCAGATAGAACAGGACTTAGCTTTGTCATCCATTTCACAGACATGTGTAAGAATGAAAAAAAGAGTCTGTTTTAAGGTAGGAGTGAGGAGCCTGAAATTAAGTCCTCCATTAAGAGCAACCTCGGGCTGCACGTAGCCCAGTTCCAGAAAAAGCTTCAGCTGAAACCACCCTGGGATCAGCCAATCAAAAGAAATGTGTAACATTCCTGTGGTCTGAGTCAGGGCTGGGAGCTGCAGGTAGTTACTCTGTACAAGCTTGCCACTCACTCACCACTTGCCTAAACCCCAAGCAGGCCCTTTGAGCTCACCTTGTAATTGGTCATTTTCAAAGGATTCTCAGAGGTCATGATTGGGTCCCGCCAAAAGGACGCCTCACAGATACTGAATGGTCAAAACTGTTACCATGGGTGCTGTACAATTATGATTGGTGCTTATGTGATGATGCTATACGTACAATGTGTGCACTATAACACCGCTGTCCCTTACCCCATAAAAGCTGCTCACTATTTTTTTTTCAAATAGTTTATTGTCAAATTAGTTTCCACATAACACTCAGTGCTCATCCCCATAAGTGCTCATCCCCATAAGTGTCCTCCTCTATGCCCATCCCCCCCCCACATCCATCAGTCCTCAGTTTTTGTCAGCATTCAAGAGTCTCTCATGGTTTGCCTCTCTCCCTTTCCCCCACCATTTCCTCCCTTCTTCTCTCCCTTGTTCCTCCGTCAAGTTCCTCCTAATCCTCTTATACGTGCACACATATGATATTTGTCCTTCTCTGCCTGACTTATTTCGCTCAGCATAACACCCTCAAGGTCCATCCATGTTGCTACACATGGCCAGATTTCATTGTTTCTCATTGCCATGTAGTATTCCATGGTATAGATAAACCACATCTTCTTGATCCATTCATCTGTTGATGGACACTTAGGCTCTTTCCATGTTTTAGCTATTGTGGAGAGTGCTGCTATGAACATTGGGGTACATGTGCTCCTATGCATCAGCATTTCTGTCTCCCTTGGGTAAATTCCTAGCAGTGCTATTGCTGGGTCATAGGGGAGTTCTATTGTTAGTTTCCTGAGGAACCTCCACACTGTTTTCCAGAGGGGCTGCACCAGTTGACATTCCCACCAACAGTGTAGGAGGGTGCCCGTTTCTCCACATCCTCGCCAGCATCTAGAGTTCTCTGATTGGCTCATTTAGCCACTCTGACTGGCGTGAGGTGGTATCTCAGTGTGGTTTTGATTTGTATTTCCCTGATGAGGAGGGACATCTGGATGTCCTCTTTGGAGAAGTGTCTGTTCATATCTTCTGCCCATTTCTTGACTGGGTTGTTTGTGTTTCGGGCGTGTAGTTTGGTGAGTTCCTTATATATTCTGGATATTAACCCTTTATCTGGTATGTCATTTGCAACTATCTTTTCCCATTCCGTTGGTTGCCTATTAATTTTCTGGGTTGTTTCCTTGGCTGTGCAGAAGCTTTTAATCTTGATGAGATCCCAATCATTTATTTTTGCTCTTGATTCCCTTGCTTTTGGGGATGTGTCAGGTAAGAAGTTGCTGCAGTGGAGATCAAGGAGGCTGTTTCCTGCTTTCTCCTCTAGGTTTTTGGTAGTTTCCTGTCTCACGTTCAGATCCTTTATCCATTTTGAGTTTATTTTTGTGCATGGTGTGAGAAAATGATCTAGTTTCATTCTTCTGCATGTTGCTGTCCAATTCTCCCAACACCATCTGTTAAAAAGGCTGTCTTTTTTCCATTGGATATTCTTTCCTGCTTTCTCAAAGATCAGTTGGCTGTATACTTTTGGGTCTACTTCTGAGTTCTCAATTCTGTTCCATTGGTCTATGTGTCTGTTTTTGTGCCAATACCATACTGTCTTGATGATGACAAAAGCTGCTCACTATTGTTCGGGGCTTCACCTTGCTGCCGCTGCGCCGGTAGATGGGTGAGCCCCTGCTCAAGCTTGTAATAAAGACCCTTATGTACTTGCATTGGTGTCGGCTCCTTGGAGGTCTCAGGGGACTCGCGATTTGGGCACAACAGGAGAGTGATAGAAAGAACAGGGACTGAGGTCAGAAGGATACAAATGTTCACTTCACTTCACCACTCAGGTTGGCATGGATCAAGCCTACCAACAGGCAGCCTGGTGGACTGGTGTGTGTGTAGACAGCAAGAGCAGTCCATGTATGTCCGATGTATTGGTACAGAATTCAGCCTCACACATGAGCTACTCTGTGAAAAGAGAAGCAGTATGGAAATATGATGGACTTGGGGTCAGAGTGACTCAGGATAAATTTTTTGTTTATTTTTGTTTGTTTGTTTTGAGAGAGTGAGACACAGTGTGAGTGGGGGAGGGGCAGAGAGAGAGGGAGACACAGAATCCGAAGCAGGCTACAGGCTCTGAGCTCTCAGCACAGACCCCGACGTGGGGCTCAAACCCACAAACTGCGAGATCATAACCTGAACCAAAGTCAAATGTTTAACCAGCTGATGGGGCGCCTGGGTGGCTTAGTCGGTTAAGCGTCCGACTTTCGCTTGGGTCATGATCTCGCGGTTGGTGGGTTCGAGCCCCGCGTCGGGCTCTGTGCTGACTGCCAGCTCAGAGCCTGGAGTCTGTTTCAGAGTCTGTGACTCCCTCTCTCTCTGACCCTCCCCTGCTCACGCTCTCCTAAAAATAAATAAAAATATTAAAAAAAAAACTTCAACCAGCTGAGCCACCCAGGAGCCCCAATGCAGGATAAAATCTTAACTCTGCCAGTGTCCACTAGCTGTGCGATCTTGGGCAAGTTACTGAACTTCTGGGAGCCTCTATTTCCCTACCAATAAAATGGATGTGATAAGACCCATCATTCAAAGTTTTGTGAGGATTAAATGAAATAATGTGTGTTTTAGGTTTAAGTCAGCTGCATATAACAGAAAACCCAAGTAATAATGCATTAAACCCAATAGAGGTTGACTTTTCTTTATATAATATTGAAGTCTAATGGTAGCAGTTTAGGATAGACAAGAGGGTTCCATAACATCAAGAATATCCCTGTTTCCTTCTTTATTGCCCTGTATTATCTTTAGTATGTATTATCTTTAGCATGCGGCTTTTATCCTTGAGATTACCTTGTGGTCATAAGATGGTTGCTGCAGGTCCACCCATCACATTTGCTTTTCAAACAGGAAGAAGGAAGAAGAGGAAAAGACAAAAAAGCCTGCCTCCCAGCTGAGTTTTTAACCCAACAAGCTTTATTTATAATTCACCCAACTATTTATAATTCATTGGCCATCCCCATCTTCAAGGGAGACTGGAAAATTTAGGATTTTAGCTGGAAATATTAGCACCCCCAACAATATAAGGGATTATGGCAAAAGGGGAAACTAGATAGTAGATATCTAATTAGCAGCCTCCTCTTATGTAAAGCACCTAGCAAATGGAAGATATTCAATAAATAATAGCTGTCTTTCTTATTTATTCTTAAAGGTATTTTGGAAATGTTCGGCCCACCTCACCATTCTGGCTCGGGAAGGCCCATCGCTCAGAGGCCTCCCACCCTCTAGACACCTTACAGAGGAAGTTAGATCCTCTTCTACACCACAGCCCTTTACATATTTGAAAGCAGCCATCCTGTGCCCATCAGGCCATCTCAGCTCCACGCTGTCTGCCCCCAGGCCCTTCCAGTCAAACAGTCCTGCACATTCTTCTCTGAGGTAGCTTCCTCTTCAGCTGTGGCTCCCACGGCAGAACTTAATGATCCAGGAATGGGCAACCCAAGAGGAAGCAGAAATGGGCCATCAGTTCCCTAGCTGTAGACTCTCTTTGCAGCTCATTCCTGCCATGCCTGACTCCTAAATCAGCCCTGGGGACCTCGTTCAGCAGAGGCTCTGACACATCCCCAGACCTTTTCCTATGTTCTCAGGTGTTCTCAGAAACACAGCCAAGCTCCCTGGGCTCCGTGCCCTCAGAGCAGAGAAACAGGGCCCCTGGGTCCCCAGCCCCCCTTAAAGTCCCCAGGAAGGTGGGAGGGTGCTGCCGCTCATTGAATTAGCAGAGAAAAGGTCAAGGGGACAGCCTCACAAGATGGGGAGGGGAGAGCCCCTGTCCCAGGAAGCAGAGTTCAGTAACTCACATCTGGCCCCCTCCTTTGTCCTCTTGTCTGAAGCCAACGGAGCTAGACGCTCAGATATTCTTCCCACGCAGGAGCGCTGCCCCAAGGGTACAGGAAGTGTGCTCAGGAGATACCGGCCTGACTGTCCTTCTCAGGGAGTGAAGCAACTAGGGCTCTGGAGAACACAGCCAGCTAGCCCTCCTGGTCTCCAATCACAGGGGTACTGGGTAAAGTCTCTCCAGACTAGAGCAGCTAAGGAGATCAGACAAAAGGCACAAGTAGGAAGGTGAGAGGAAGAACTTGTCCCAGGACATACCAACCCTCAAACCCCAAACAAAGCCTCATAAAAGGTCCAGGCTGCAGTCTGGCCCACTGGTCTCAGGACTTAAATGCAGCCCTCACTCCCCAGAGGAGACAGAGCACCCCATGAAGGCCTCCCAGGGAGTTCGACTCTCACCAAGGGCCTGCAGCCTGGCCTGCCCACCATCAAAGGCGAGTAGAAGTGGGCAAAAATAAAGGGGGAGAATAGAAAAAAATAAAAGGACACACCCCTGCAGCGGAGAATGTTAGAGGTTACAGGAGCCTTTTAAATCTTGGGTTGCTGGGCTGCTCATGGGATATATGAAAGAAGAAAGAGTTGCTTCCCTTAGTATAGCATGAGGATCCATCCAGGTTTCCCCAGGAGCCCCAGTTATGCCTGCTGACCTGATATAATCACTAAGGGCACACAGTTTCACTCTCAAGAGTGACCTGATTGGACAACCAATGACATGGTGGCTCAACTTTGGGGAGGAAAGAATAGAAAGAATAAAAACATTATTCTTTTGATAACTTTTCCCCTATAACTCATAATATATTGGTACCTACCTAGAAATTGACTATTTCACCATGTGATCAAGTTCTTCTTTACAAGTTAAAAATTTTGATGAATGGATAAAGATACAGTATATTCATACAGTGGAATATTACTCAGCCATCAAATAGAATGAAATCTTCCCATTTGCAACAGCATGGTTGGAGCTAAGCAAAATATTACGCTAAGCAAAATAAGTCTTTCAAATACCATATGATTTCATTCATGTGGAGTTTAAGAAATAAAACAGATGAACATAGCAGAAGGGAAAAAATAGAGGGAAGCCAAATATAAGAGACTCTTAACTATAGAGAACAAACTGAGTGTTGGAGGGAGATGGGTGGAGGGATGGCCTGAACAGGTGATGGAGATTAAGGAGTGTACTTGTCATGATGAGTGCCAGGTGCTACATCTAAGTGATGAATCACTGAATTCTACTCCTGATACCAATTTTACGCTGTATATTAACTAAGTAGAATTTAAATAAAAACTTGAGGGGTGCCTGGATGGCTCAGTCAATTAAGCATCCGATTTCAGATCGGGACGTGATCTCACAGTTGGTCAGTTTGAGCCCTGCATCAGGCTCTGTGCTGGCAGCTCAGAGCCTGGAGACTGATTCAGATTCTGTGTCTCCCTCTCTCTGCCCCTCCCCTACTCGTGCTCACTTTCTCTCTCTCTCTTTCTCTCTCTCTCTCTCTCTCTCTCTCTCTCTCTCTCTCTCTCTCTCTCAAAGAATGAATAAACATTAAAAAATAAATTAAAAACTTGAAACAAAATAATAATAAAATAAAAATAAAAATTTTATTCATATCCAAGCTAAGTTATCTTAATCAAGCTGCACTTTTATTATTAATAACAAAAAAAGTGCTGGGGTTCCTAGGTGGCTCAATCAGTAGTCAGGCTCTTAACTTCAGCTCAGGTTATATGATCTCAAGGTGGTGGGACTGAGCCCTGCATCAGGCTCCACGCTGAGTGTGGAGACTGCTTAAGATTCTCTCTATTTCCCTTCCCCCATTTGTGTGCATGCTCACTTGCTCTGTCTCTCCTAAATTATGTATATATACTGTACATGTATAACAATAGTGAAATTAACCAGAGTTTTGACAAAAGTGCAGTCTATACAGTTTTTCATCCCCCTGATTGCTAGAAAATTCAATTCAGGCAGTTCCAACTTAAAGAGAGCTTTGGAGGAAAAAGTACAAAACTTTTCTGTACTTACAAGTACTTTTTCTTTAAGAAAAATTGAATTTGTTTTCTTTTGAAGGAAAAGCAAAAAAATTGTAAACAAACACAAAAATAAGCAAGAAGCAACATTTAGAGCCTGTAGCTGTGTGTCAGCCTGTATGCAACCATATCCTGTATCCGACAGAAAATCTAGGACCGTGCACTGCCACGATGGGACACAATGAGGGAGTGACCTGCAGTCCACCTTCCTGCAGCATGCCCCCACCCTGCCCCTTCCCTTTCAGAGTCCCCACATGGACCCTAATTACTCCAAACCACCAGACACCCCAATAAGACTGCCAGATTCTTCAGGAACCACCATGCAGCACCGTTTTCTCATTTGAAACATAAGAGGCAGTGGGATTTTCCTACATCATGAAAAGATTGTGAAGATTAATAAAGCAGTATCACAAAGGACATCTTAATACATCAGAAAAAGATACTCCGAATGCTATACGACACAGCCATACTATACTAGATACAGTCTTCAAAGCAGCTAAACGTGAATTTGAATCCTCACCAAACCTGCACTACTGCTGACCACTTAGGCAACACTGGATACGAGACTAAAGCGTCCCTGTCTTCACCTGTAAAAGGAGGGCTGGGAACACCTGCCCAGGATGTGATGCGGATGGACTAAGACAGCATAAGGAAATGATGCCTGCCATGCAGTAGACTCTGTCAGTCTCTCCCACTGATTAGCACTTCAGGTATTCGGGGACTAATGGCGTGTGTATAATGTACATTTTTCCAGCACTCTTGCTTCTGTTGTCTTTTGCTATTCTAGTGTATATTTTTGAAAGCCAATCTGAAACAGTGAGAAAACTTTGAAACGGAGAGAAGTGCCTAGAAATCAGCATTGCCCTTTTGTTATTTTCTGCTTTTATTGAAAGAGCTTGACACGGAAGACAGACTTGAATATTTGGACTGTTTGAGGGTATAGATGCACCAGATGATTTTCATTGGCCCCTTCTGGTGGAAAAATTTAAAGTTGGTTGTTTTGTCCATCACTCTGTCAGGTGCTCTTAACACCCATAGCATCACATCCTCTGTTGAACATAAAGAACGTAAAGGGTAACAATGAAAGACCAAATTTTGCTCCCAGCTGCACATTCAGGGACTTTAATTCCACAGGGCTTGAGTGCATACATCTGAGGAGAGAAGTTTCTTCACAGCCCATGTTCATTCTGACTAAATATATCACAGAGTAATACTTCTGTAACCTAGCAAATTGAGACTTAAAGCATCTCTTTTGCTCTGTTATTTCTCATTTAGAGTACTCTTTCATCCACCTCCAGAAGCCCTTTCCCTGTCATGGCTCGCTACCTTGTCTTGGGATCTTTCTGTTTAGTATTTCTACTTGATGCAAAGGTCAGACCAGATGGTTAGAATAACTACATCCTCAGGAGGACTTTCTTGTGTCTGGATTCCTTCAGGGAATCAGGCTCCTTCTGAAAACCTCACCTCTGTCTCCCTCTTCGTTTCTCCCGGATGTACTTGGATATTGCCAGCACCTTTGCATCCTGACTTTAAATACTCTGTAGCATCATTTGCCTCCTGAAATCACTTGCTGAAACCTATTAGACATCAGTGGGGTCTGGCTGGGTGAGAGGGACCAAGATGGCAAGCCCAGGTGCCAGATAAGGTATGACATTTGCCATTGTCCAGTAGAGACAAACACTTGCACAGTGGGAAATGGACATATGGAGGACCTAGGGCCAAAAGCCAGATGACAGATTTCCAATGTTCCATTAACTAGCTTATCAACATGCATGCGCATGGTCTGCTCAGTGTGGCCTGCTCAGGTCCTGGAGGCAGAGATAGCAGCTTCAGATGTGTAATGGTTTGGATAAAAGATGCCCAAGGAATTCCTTTATTAGATCTCTATAGTGCTGAAGAATTTGTTCATCTCAACTGAGATGAATAATTGATATTCTCAGATCACCAAAGACTGCCATAGCTTTGGAAAGGTAGAAATACATTTTATTTTGATGCAGGTAAGAGACAATTGTCAACTAGATTTAAATTCATTAAACAGAGAGAGAGAGAGAGAATATCTTAAGCAGGATCCATACTCAATGTAGGCTCTGACTCAGGACTCAATCCCACAACCCTGGGATCATGACCAAATTCAAGAGCCGGACTCTCAACCAACTGAGCCACCAAGCAGCCTTCTAGCATTTTCTTTTTGTCATTCATTCCTTCCTAGCATTCTCTTCCCTTGTACGGTTTGGGTTCCGTTGTGAATTTTCTCTAACAATTTGCAGTGTGGCCTCTAGAGTCAGATGCCCTGGAACTCAAATCTTGGCTTGTCAGTTTTCCATCTGTATGATTGTGGGTGCTACATTTAACCATTAGGACCTCAGTTTACTGATCCTAAATAATGGAAAAGAGAATAGCGCCTGCCAGATTGATTTATTGAGATTAATTGAGGTAATCCTCATAAAGACCCTAGTTTCAGACACAGAGTAAGTACTCATTAAATACTGTTCAGTCAACCAACATTTGCTGTGTGTTTTACTAGGAAGAGTGATTTTTAGGTTGCTCTCCATGGTGCTGCACACTTTGCATCTAGTCAGGCAGAACCCAGAGCCTCTGAGATTCCCTGCAGGCACAAATAGCACTAGCAAGAAGGTAAGCTTAGATGAGATATGACCCTGCATTGGTCATCACTTGTTCATCCATTCATTCATTCTGTAAATACTTCTTGAGCACCTAGTATGTGCTATGCACAGTTCTATAAGATGGAGATAAAGTAGGGAATCAAGGAAACAAAATCCCCCATTTCCTGGAGTTTGTTTAGTGATGGGGAGAGATGGGCAATAAATAAGTTTAAAAGGCAAGAAAATATCAGAGTGGAAAGTACTATGCAGAGAATTTAAACCAAGTAAGATGATAGGCCAGGAGCAAGTAGCTCCCCAGGTTGTTTGTTCAGGGAGAGCCTCTGAGAATGTGGCAGTTAAGCCAAAATCTGGAAACAGACCCAACAACCACCAGTGAGAAAGAATTTCCTGCAGTGGGAAGAACAAGTGTAAAGATCCAAATATGGGATTTAAAAGCAGTTTGGCTGGATGGTAGTGAGAGAGAGGATGGTGTGAAAAGAAGCTGGAAGGTAGGCATGGGCCAGATCCCATGGGAAAGGAGTTTGGATTTCATTCCAGCTGTGATGAGAGCCATTGGAGGGCTATGAATAAGGAGTGTTTAATCTGCCTTAATTTTTTAAAGATAACTCTTGGCTGTCTCCTCTCTTTACTGTCACTGGGCATGGCTGGCCCTGTATGCCAAGGTATTTATTGTCCTTGGAATAAGCGATCCTGTACAACTGCCACACAGAAAAAACGGCCCAGAAGACAAACAAGCCACCATATTCTAATCAGAAAAGCCCACAGTTCTTGCACCCTTTGTGCTTTTAGGAGGTAACAAGATAAAAGCAGAGATTAAGCAATAAGTTGACCATCTGCCCTAAGAATTGAAAACCACGAAAGATAGTATCAGGGCTGCGATGAACAGAAAGTTAGGTCCTACCTTCCAGCACCCTATTTTTCAAAAGGCAGCTGTGTTCTCCTAGTCGTTCGCATCCTCCAGAAAGAATTGAAGGTTTACCCTGCCTGAGCAGTGATATGCTATGTTAACTTTTGGGATGTACCACAAACTAGATCTCAAGAACACCTGGCTCTTAGAGACTACGAGTCTGCAATAGAGTCCCTTCTAGGAGCTGTGTCTCATAGGATATCAATTTATCTCTGAGTACAAAATGACAATCACACCCAGTGTGGTTTCTGGTTCCTGAAGTTAAAGTCGTGTGTTTCAAAATAACCCCACAGCCAGTGATAGTAAGATCAGCATCTTTCCAAAGATTTCATGGTAATGAAAATTTCTGTTCTATTTGGAGGCTATTGGTGTGTATACAACACTGGGTAAGGAATCTGGAACCCTAGCTTCAGACCTCAGTTCTGCCACCAAAGGGTTGTGTTTAAATTTTGAGAAAGTACTTTGAGCCTTAGTCTGCTCATCTCTGAAGGAAGGAACTTGAATGGACTCCATCTTGGATCATTCTTAGCTCTCACATTTGATTTTCCATATGCTATCACCTTGATTACTTAGTGGCCCACATTTGCAAGATGGCAGGGCTAAAGCCAGGGGCATCTGATCTACCCTACAGCTGATTGGATGCCATAGGGATTACATCCCCACCTAGGACTTCTTTAGGACCATTTCATTGTCAGCTGAACCAGCCATTTGTGCAGTTTGGAGGAGTGCAGATTTTCAGTGAGTTTATCTTCCTCATTAAACTATAGACTCTGAGAATAACATAGACACTAGATTTTACTAAGTGTTCACCTTATATCATTCAATCCTCAAAGTAACCCCATAAAGTAAGCATTATTGCCAATTTAATGCAAGAAATGGAATCTTGGAGAAGTTAACTAATTTGCCTAAGGATGCAGGGATGCAGGTAGAGTGTACAAGACTTAAACTCAGGCTGACTGCAAAGCCCATGCAACAGTTGAACTGCCATACTCTGGTGCCATTACTTACTTATCTTACCATACTCTACAGTATGTTCAAGGTATTTAGCAGATATTACTAGATGCTCGATAAGTCATTCTTGAATGGAAAAGTGTTTAATGCTCGGCTAACTTGCCTTCAGCATTTACGCACACACTTTAGAGAAGCAGTTTATACTGCTTACCCACCCAGAAGGCTTACCCACTCAGACTGTTTGCACAACTGCCCGTGAGACCAGCCCATGTAATCAGAACCTAAACTATGTGATGGTTAATTTTATGAATCAAGTTGAATGAGCTAAGGGATGCCGAGATAGCTAGTAAGACATTGTTTCTGGGTGTATCCGTGAGAGTATTTCCAGAATGGAACAGACTGAGTAAAAAAGATCACCCACACCAAGGCAAGTAGGTGTTCTACAGAGCGTCTGAATAGAACAAAAAGTCTGAGGAAGGTTGAATTTACTCTCTTGTTTGAGGCAGGACATCCACCTCCTCAGGTGTGCCATCAGCCCTCCTGGTTCTTGAACCTTTGGACTCAGACTGAAACTTACACCATCAGCTCCCCTGGTTATCAGGGATTTGGACTTGGACTGAATTATACCACTGGCTTTCCTGGTTCTCTGGGAAAAATACATATATTTCCAATATATTCTATTGGCTCTGCTTCTCTGGAGAACTCTAATATAAGCTCTATAGGATTTATGTGCTTAAGCTATATAAATGGTCCTTGCTCTTCTGCGGTTAGGCACATCCCCCCAACAGTTTAGCTGTTTGGGGGAGCAGTGGTTCCCAACTAGAGGGATGGGATGGATAAAATACACAGGAACCACTTGAGGAGCTTTTTCAAACTCCAGAAGTTCCGCCTACAGCACCACCCCTCTCCCCAAAAACTCATAGTCTTATCTGGATCGGGAAGAAAACATCTAGGCTGACAAGTTCCCAGTGCATAACACCCATCCATTACCCAGCCTCGCGTACACATCTCCCTTTAGTGAAAGTCCGTTCTGTCTTTTCATTTACATAAAGGGTGGTCTTCTTAGAATCTAAATGAAATGACGAGGCTTCATGTGACTGACTCGAACATAAAAGACATCCAGACTTCCAAATGTATTGTTTATTAAATAATTCTCCTCCATACTTTACAGATGGGTTTTGACTGAAGCTGTCTTATATATTTATGTTTCATAGTACACATCTTGCATTCAAATGTTATTAATGCATAATAAATGTTATAGAGCAGCACTCCACCAAAGAACAGAGATGGAAATGTTCTCGGTCACTCTGTCTGATACAGTGCCCTAGACACAGTGGCTTCTGAGCCCTTGAAATGTGGTTGATGAGGCTGAGGAACTAAATTTTTAACTGAATTTCATTTTAATTAAATTTAAAATAGTCACACACATGTCTAGAGGCTACCATATTGGAGCATGCAAGAATAAAGAAACATCCTTCCAGATTTTTTTTAACCAAAATAATACACAGTTGAAACCCATTCCATTTTTTTAACCCACTTTCCATAAAATCCAAAACAAAAACAACTGTAAAAGCTGAGAAGAAATTCTGGCATACTTATTTTGCCACTGGGGAATGAGTTCTTAACGAAGAAGAGAACTCTGACCCAGGAGTACATGAAAGCAGGTAGGCAGGAAGAGACATTCCCAAGGGGAGGTCCCTGGCAAATTCCTAGTCGTCTGTGAGATATGAAGCAGAGAGAGCCTGTCAAGGAGAGAGTAATTCCCCCTCAGAGGAAAATCTAAATGTGTTTTTAGCCACCTGTCACCCCAGAGGGAGGACAGGATGGCAATGTTAAATTGGCAAGACTGTAAAACACAGAACTTAACTGCCATACAAGGCCAGCTGAGATGTTTAAAGTGCATTTTAACTGATGGAACTTTATTCCTAAAATCCAGAAATTGGCTGATGCTGGCTGGACAGCCGACCAGAGACTTCTATCTCTTTCTTTCTACAAAGCTAGCATTTTCAATAAAAATACCATCCCGCAAAGACAAAATTGTGCTGGATTTTCATCTAAAGCGAATATTAAGGAAGTCACAAAGGACCTAGGATTCAGAGAGAGAGAGATTAGGTGACTCGATAACGGGACACAAGAGGTCCATTGCAAAATTGTGAACTAAGAAAATCCATTCTGTGCAGAAGGCAGCTGCCATAGGAGCCAAGGTGGAAAGGAACATAAACTGAAGAAGTTCACTAATGGGCCGTGAGAAGACAGCAGAGATGAATTCTGAGCTAGGACAGTCTTTATCAGATTGAATTTCAGGGACATATTCTTGCAAGGAGGTGGGCGTCATTGGGTTTAGTAAGGATGTTTAAGTTTTATGCTTTCATTTTACCGAATATAAAGATAGAACTTGTTTTTTGTCAGTGACAGTACTCAATTGAAAATCATGTTCAAAGAAAGAGATTTTAGCTTTTTTTTTTTTTTTTTTTTAAGAAAATGTGTCTCAGGGCACCTGGGTGGCTCAGTCAATTAAGCATCTGACTTCGGCTCAGGTCATGATCTCACAGTTGATGAGTTCAAGCCCCACGTAGGGCTGTCTACTGTCAGCACAGAGCCCATTTCAGATCATCTGTCACCCTCTCCCTCACTCTCTGCCCCTCCCCCACTTGTGCTCTCAATCCGTCTCAAAAATAGTTTTTTTTTTTAATGTTTTATTTATTTCTAGGAGAGAGAGAGACAGCGTGAACAGGGGAGGGTCAGAGAGAGAGGGAGTCACAGACTCTGAAATTGGCTCCAGGTTCTGAGCTGGCAGTCAGCACAGAGCCGGACGCGGGGCTCGAACCCACGAACCGCAAGATCATGACCTAAGCGAAAGTCGGACGCTTAACCGACTAAGCCACCCAGGCGCCCCACAAAAATAGTTTTTAAAATTTGATTTAAAAAAAAGAAAATGTAGGGCACCTGGGTGGCTTAGTCGGTTAAGCGTCCGACTTTCGCTTAGGTCATGATCTCACTGTTCGTTGGGCTCTGCGCTGACTGCCAGCTCAGAGCCTGGAGCCTGTTTCAGTCTGTGATGCCCTCTCTCTCTGACCCTCCCCTGCTCACGCGGTCTCTCTCTCTTTCTCTCCTAGAAGTAAATAAAACGTTAAAAAAAATTAAAAAAAAGAAAATGTTTCTCAAATGCTGGCCAGTGAAGTATATCATAAGCCTTAGAAGATTGTTTTCCTTTAAAGGGGTCCATAGTTCATTCACTTTTGGGTGAATCAGTAACCTAGAGGCAGGCCACACACGTACACCCTTTGATTTTTATCTTATTGGGGGAATTCAACCAATTTCCTAACTTTAACCCTTTAGCTTATGAAGATTAAGCCTTTCTAAACCTAGAGGGCAGGCCAGGCATAGTGTTCATATTTTAGTCCCTAATGGATGTCAGCGCCTAGAAATTTATGTTCTTCTCTTGCAACTGGGGAGCGGTGTGGGCTCCCACTAACCCTGACTCTCCAGCAGGCTGGGACACTGGCCCTCTCAGAGCCTTCATGTCCGTATCTGTGACACAAAGCTGCGGACTGGGTCATTAATTACCAAGGTCATGTGCAGCCTAGGTATCTGATTCCAACAATAAATTACAGTACCATCTCGTATTTCTCCTGTGGAAGGCCTCTCAACTAAAAATTATTTTCACTAAGACTCTATTTCATATCTGTTCCTTTACCACTACCCTCTGCCATGGAGCACCAAAGGCCCAGGAGGTGGTGCAGTTGAAGGAAAATCGTCAACACTCAGGGTTCCACCTATTATCCGCTACCACCTAGGAAGTGAGAAATTAAACCATCGAACCCAGACTCCCAGGGCTTAGTGCAAATCACCCAGATGTGAAAGCAATACTTACTCAGAGGGACGTTTTTAGGTTTTTATAATGTTTCTAATGAATGAGACAGCTGTTCACTCAAGAATGAGTAAATCAAATGGAAACAGAAAGGCTAGGACCGTTTTTTGTGGTTTGGGTATTGTAGATAAGATTATTTAAGGAATAGAGTCTCTGGCAGTTAATTGATCTGCCACTGTGAGAGTGACTGCTGTCTTTAGTGAGCTCTCCCAACAGTCAGTGGTGTCCAGCAGGAACGTGATGGCACAAGGGTGTCTGTGTGTGTTGCAGAGAAAAGATGCTGTATACACATGTGCATGGAACCACCAAGCTTCCCCTGCCTTTTGGAAGGCATAGCGCTAGACCTTTCCTCTGAGGGATCCTCTCCCACTCTATAGAAAGATGTACGTGAAGTATGTCCCACTGCCTCAGCCTGGATGGTCTTGGGGATAATTCTCCGGGGCCAGAGAGATCCAGAGGGGGTCTGCCTTGAGATAAGGAGAGCAGAAAACATCAGAATACTCCAAATATGACTCAGGCATCAGCCCCTGATTCAGTGATCGAACCTATTCTTTTGGCCTTCTTCCTGCGTGGGCTACCCACTGAAAAGTGGCCTGACAATGTATGCTGGGTCTATCTGTACTGCCTTGGAGAGGATGGGACCTTGGGACTCAGAGTAGAGCTTAGAAGTGACTGCCATTGAATTGAACTAAAGCTTACACTGCAGGACGGTGTTGCCGTGGCCAACTTCACTACATCTAGGGCTCCCGCCCTCCAGATGAGAGCCTGTGGCCTGGTGGCCTCATTGACCCTCCTGGAGACATGACATGCTTGTCCCATCAACCAGAAAAACATGACTGCTTCTCCCTCTTCTGCTAAAATAATGACCTTCCAGACACTGTAGAATGAAAGCCCTCCTGTTCAAGAGAATGGCTTATTTGAAATGATTCCCTTTGAGATTGTCTTGTGTTTCCGATCATAGTTATAATTTGGCTAATTGCTTAATAATTCTGTTTAAATGTCTCCGTTTCTGCAAACATCAATTCATTAGGTCTCCTTTTCCTGGCTGGAAACCTCTTTGCTTCTCTAAATATCCTCGGCCACTTTCTCCCATCTGTGCTTGTGCCTGAGCAACATTCTGATGACATACACAGCATCCCTTCGAAAAGGTGTCGAACAGATCAAGGTGCCTCTCAGTATTCCAAAGCCCACGCGCTGTACTCTGTTGTCCTTGAAATAGTACCTATGACTGGGCAAGATCTCACTGTGTCTTTAAAAAGCCAGGCTCCCTGCCAAAGAAGCTGCTCTTAATGGCAGCCTTAACCCACTTCTGGGGCAGTAGGCACGGTGTATTTGACAGAGTAAGAGGCTGCCTGAGACAGGAAAACCCAGGTCCAGCCTTTAGGAACCTGCAGCCCCACTAGTGGCCAGAGAATTGAACTCTGGAGTACATTTGCACATAAGAACATTATCCAGATTAAAATTCTGCTTAGGGGCACCTGGGTGGCTCAGTCGGTTAAGCATCCGACTTCGGCTCAGGTCATGATCTCATGGTTCATGGGTTAAAGCCCCACGTCGGGCTCTGTGCTGACAGCTCAGAGCCTGGAGCCTGTTTCAGATTCTGTGTCTCCCTCTCTCTCTGACCCTCCCCTCATACTGCCTTTCTGTCTCTCTCAGAAATAAATAAAATTATTAAAAAATTAATTTATTAATTAATAAAATTTTTTTTAAAAACCTCTGCTTAAAGCAGGAGCCTTCTCAGAGCACAACCATCTGTGGCTGGGCACCAGATACAGGCACACACACACACACACACACACACACACACACACACACACGCTGCACCTAGCCGGAAGCTGAACACCACTGTAGTTATCTGTGCTTCAGGAAGGGAGCATGCTGCCTTACAGGGTGTAGCCTGTGACTTACACTTTCTGGCAAAGGTCCGTTAGGCTAAACAGGTGCTGCCATATTCCTGATCATTCTTTCCTTCTGCACTCCACCTGCTGAAGAATCCCGATGTTGCTTTTAGTTTTGCCTTTGAACAATTCAGCGCCCACCTGATTGTAATAACCAAATCACTTCATCTAGACACTCATGTAGCCAAGAGAATCAGTACAATCCTCCATGCCTTTGAGAAAGTGGGAAAACTTGGAGTGACAGAGGAGAAATGGAAAGCTTCCATCTGGGACACTTCCTTGGGCTAGTGATGAATAAGAAGTGAGATAGGTAACAAGCAACAGAAGGAAGCAGGAAGAGTGCTGAGTCCCGTATCCTGCCAAGTGAGCTCAGAACTGATGGGAGGGTCCTGGGAAGGAACGGAGGAAAGAAGTCTATTCTTCTGCATGACTTAGTAAACCACCTGGTACTCACGACCCTTCCATCCTTGCACCGGTGACTTTAAGCAATTCTCTGCATGAGGCACTGGATGTAAGCAAGTTAGAAAATATGAGATGCCGTCAGTCCAAAGAGTGACCCCTGATGATGTGTACATAGCCTTGAATTGTCCAACAAGAACCAGGCCTCAGGGTTCTAATTGATCCGTGTGTATGCGATTGGTTTTTATTTATCTTTCTTTAAAAGCTACTCTGAATTGCTTTGGAATTTGAAATAAATGCCCTCAAAGAATTATAACAACACTTGAAACCATTGCCCACCCCATGCATTTCTAACTTGGTCTATTTCCCCTGAATGCTTTGATTTGTTTCTTCTTGAGCATCTGAAATTCTCTGTGAGTCCTTGACTTTCTGTAACATTTGATTGTCTAGTCTGGGTAGTATCGCCTGAGGGAGCCAAAGGTAAAAATGATGACAACAACAGTGATGCCTAATACTTAGATAATACTTCGTGGTAAGTAAGGCTGTTCCTACTATCTTAATTCATTCCATCCTCACCGCAATCTTATGAGGTAAGTGCTCCTGTTAGACCCATTTTACAGACGAGGAAACTGAGGCACAGAAAGATAAGACACTTGGCAGGGTCACGCAGCTGCCAAGCGGCAGAAACAAGAGAGGAAACCACAGTCTGGCTCTCAGAACTGTGCCCTTCATCACTATGACCCACTATGCGTGTCTTTTCGCACGTGACTGGGATGGCCAGGAATGACGTTGTGATTTTTAACCATTAAAAATAAAGTGCAAGCTCTTAATTAATTTAACCGTTCTGTTTTTCCCTCCCAAACTCTCAGACGATGGAAATGCTTAAGGCAAACTAAGGTAGTGTGAGACCACACCATGTAAGTGTGAGCATGGCTCCTCGTGGGCCCGGCTGTGTTTTGTGCGCTTCCGCCTACCGTCCCCGCATGTTTTCTCCGCTGCTGTCCTCCGATTCCCGCTTCCGCCGCTTGGCGCTTGGGCCGCATGAACCGTCGCTTTAAAGCCATAGATTTCTGTCTTGCTCCTGGTTTCCTATCTGTGCTTCTCTCTCCCACAATCCCTGGCACCTGGGTAGGAGCCAGAGCACGTGCAACTGTGAGCCTGGCACCTCTCCGCGAAGGAGCTGGGGACTCCTTTGGTTATTGTTCTCTGACAATGAGACCTCAGATTGTCAGCTTTTAGGATTCTAGGCATGTGTCCACGCTCTCACGGTGACATGCTGCTTCACAGTCTGGAAAGATGTCTGCGGGCTTCTCCACGCCGGTCGTGGTCACCGACAGCGCACCTTTACTCTGCAGTGGTCTTCTGTGGCCACCAGCCTAAACAGATCACTGCTCTGTGGGCCCTTGTAGGCGTGGATGCTCTGTGAAAATAAATACCATTGTGCCATGTGACGGGGCTAAAATGAGCCATGGAGAGAAGTGGTAATCTTCTCTTTTATTATTTCTCTCTGTACATATGTATGTGACAGACACACATATGTATATGAAGCCTGTGATCATGAAGGAGGTAGGATCCTGGTTTTAAAGCCAAGGAATGGGCTCTATTGGCCCTTCATTGTCCACACGTACACACAGTCACTTTTGGTGTTCCCTGAGTCTACATAAACTATATTTCCATTTCAAGTGAATTTAATATGTGATAAACTAGGGGCACCTGGCTGGCTCAGTCTGTGGAGCGTACAACTCTTGACCTTGGAGTTGTGAGTTTGGGCCCCAAATTGGGCATAGAGATTACTTAATATAAAATGTCTATGTGGTAAACTCGACTTCCAGAATAAATGAATTGGGGAGGAGAAATTTGCGCCTGACAAAGAGAATATCTGGAGCATTTAAAATATCCTAGCTTACTGCACAGCCTTCCCCCACTGCCAGTGATTTCAGGGTTTGATCTGCCTTTGTTCCCAGGCTCACTGAAGTGTCCAGTATGTGCTCGATGGGAATTAGTTAGGAGGAAACTTTCCAAGTTAGTGGTCAGAGATGACAAGAACTTAAAATTAAAGGGGCTCTCCATGAGATGTGTCCCCTCAGTCTTAAGAGGCCAACCCACCATTTAGGCATGCAGAGAATTCTGGAGCTGATGGGTCCTTAGAGCCAGGTCCTTCATTCCAAACCCCTGAATTCCCAGAAGGAAAGTAACTTGCCTGGGAGGGGGCAGACGTTGGATGGAAACCGAATCCTCCTCTTACCATCAAAGCATCTAATCAATGTATTGTCCCAGCTCATTTTTCTCAGGGAGAGAACCCCTCGACACAGCCAGAGAGATTTTCTTTTCTTTTTTTTTTTTAATATTTGTTTGGTTTTGAGAGAGTGAGTACAAGTGGGGGAAGGTCAGAGAGAGGGCATGACACAGGATCTGAAGCAGGCTCTGCACTGACAGCAGAGAGCCTGGTGTGGTGCTCAAATTCCTGGTCCTAAGATCATAACCTGAGCCGAAGTCAAGAGCCTGACATTTAACCAACTGAGCCACCCAGGTGCCCTGAGCTTTTCTTTTTAAAAGTGAGTGAAAGTCAATAGCTAAAACATGGAAAGAGCCTAAGTGTCCATCAACAGATAAATGGATCAAGACGATGTGGTTTATCTATACCATGGAATACTACATGGCAATGAGAAACAATGAAATCTGGCCATGTGTAGCAACATGGATGGACCTTGAGGGTGTTATGCTGAGCGAAATAAGTCAGGCAGAGAAGGACAAATATCATATGTGTGCATGTATAGGAGGATTAGGAGGAACTTAACAGAGGACCAAGGGGGAGAAGAAGGGCGGAAATGGTGGGGGAAAGGGAGAGAGGCAAACCATGAGAGACTCTTGAATGCTGACAAAAACTGAGGACTGATGGATGTGGGGGGAGGGGGGATGGGCATGGAGGAGGACACTTGTGGGGGTGAGCACTGAGTGTTATGTGGAAACTAATTTGACAATAAACTGTTTGTAAAAATAAAAATAAATAAAAATAAAAATATCAGCCCAAATGTGGGCAGTGATGAAAAAAAAAAAAGGTGAGTGAAAGTAAAGGAGCCTACATCCTATGGAAAGACTCGGGTCCCAGTCCAGTCCTGCTCTGCCCTAAATACCTGGGCAAGCTTGGGAAAGTTACTGTGCTCCTCTGGGCCTCGGGCTCCTCACCTGCAAAGTGAGTGTGACAACAGCTGATTTGAGTTAAGTACATGATGCTGACGAACCTCCAGCTGCTTTCATGTGGTATCCTCTCAGTGGTACTGATTTCCCACTACAGGATGATGAAAAAAGGAATAGTCGGGCTATGCAAATGGGAGCAAGACCCTTGTGCATCATTGTGAGGAACAGAAGGGGGACAAGGGAGGAGGGAGAAGGTGCAGGTGAGAAGTGAGGAGCCTGTCCTCACACTGTCATGTGGAACTGAGGTAGACACAGCAAACCCTAGACTTGGTCATCCCCAATTTCTGCATTTTGGGAGCTATCTAGCTTATGTCTGCAAGACGCCTGACCCAGTATGTGAAAAAGGTTACATTTTCTCTCTTTTCTGTTTTTAGGTTTATTTATTTTTGAAAGAGGAAGCATGAATGGGAGAGGGACAGAGGAGACAGAATCCCAAGCAGGCTCCCCACTGACAGCACAGATGTGGAGCTTGAACTCACAAAGTGTGAGATCATGACCTACACCAAAGTCAAGAGTAGATGCTTAACCGACTGAGCCACCCAAGTGCCCCTTTATTTTCTCTTTTCAGAGTATTGCTTTCCGAGTTAACAGAGCCAGAGAAGTCTCTGAGACAATCCAACAATCATTTAAAAGCCAGTAAGGCAAGAGTGGAGGCCCACACGTGTCAGCTTCCAGCAAAGTTTGAGATCTACCCCTTGCTTACACAAAATTATAGAAATACAGATATTAGGGGCGCCTGGGTGGCTTAGTCAGTTAAGCGTCCGACTTTCGCTTAGGTCATGATCTCGCGGTTCGTAGGTTCAAGCCCCGCGTCAGGCTCTGTGCTGACTGCCAGCTCAGATCCTGGAGCCTATTTCGGAGTCTGTATCTCCCTCTCTCTCTAACCCTCCCCTGCTCACGCTGTCTCTCTCTCTCCTATAAATAAATAAATAAATAAATAAATAAATAAATATATATATATATATATGTATGTATTTAGAAATACAGATATTAACCGAATATGCAATGTCATTTTTACAGGGCTTGCTTTTTCCTTGAAAAATCCATGGCATTTGTATGATGAATCTTTTTTATGAAGCTAAGAATCATCACTTGATTTAACAGTTTGGCCCATTTTGGCTTCCATATATCAAGTTTAGCTTAACATGCTGTTTTTCAAAGCAGCCCACTTAGTCCACAGCTCTCTTCCTCGGACCTGTTGCCAATTCAGAGTTTGGTAAGAAAGGGCAGGTCCGGAGAGGCGGGGAGGGGAAAATCATGGAGGCAGGTCATTGCCCATGCACTTCCCATGTTCTAATGCTGCTGGACAAAATGTAGCACTGCGGAAAGCTGTGACTTCAGAAAGTATCACGGGGATAGAATTTCAGCTCCAGGATCTGGGTGGCATGGGGACTTTAGGGATCGTGCTAGAGGACTCTTAAAGCCGCATTTGTGTGGCACTTCATACTGGATTGAAGAATGTCAGTCCACCAGGTCCTTTGGAGGGAGCAGCTGTTGAACATTATGGTCATGGCCTTCAGCCCCTTCTAGCCAATCACCATTGCCATAGTATCACCATCCCTTCTCCAGTGACAACCGTCAGCACAGTTTGAAGAGGAAATTGGCCTCCTGAGCAGCCATGCAAGACCCAGTTGTCACATTGAGGGTACTGAACGGGCAGACAGAGATCATGAGTTCTTCATATTACTTTTGCCTTTGCTGGAGAAAACAGAGGGCTGTAGGGGAGACACTTTCCTGGCTTCTTCCAGGTCCTTCCCCGCCCCTTCCTAGGATAATCATTGTCCTGCCGAGACCTCTAGTGGCCATATTGGTAACTGCAGGTGTCTAACGCAGGAACCAAACAGCCTGTGGGCTGCGTGCATGCCCCTGGGGGGTCTGTGGAGAGCTCAGCCTGAAACACTTTCAAGACGGAAGAGAGGGAACATTTGTGGCCTGAGACCCCCTTAAATATCAACCTGGAGGCCTGGTGGCCTCTCACCACGTGAACATGTCCAGAGGGCCATTAGTCATGTGACAAAGACTAAGCTTTCTTTTGTGCTTGGGTTATTGCAGCTTAGATCCAGGACCTACTGGAAGTGCTCGATTTGGCTGATCATTCCTGTCCTGCCCCGGAACAGACCTGTAACTCCATTTTTACCTAAAACCAAACTGAGCTCCGGAGAGTCTAAAACGCCGGCCACAAGAAGCCTGATAAACACACCAACCCACATTTGCTCTTTGAGGGCCTGGTGTAGACTGGCCTGGCTTGGGGGCCTCCCTAGGCATTTGCCTCCCAGAGGGACAGAGAACAAGTCCTCCACCACCACAGCCTCCCACACTGTGATCCTCTGGGCTTCCCAAGAGCAGTAAGTAGGTTACCCCTGACAGACGCAAGACCAAATTGTTTTAATTGCTCTAACTCAGTGGTGTTCTTGAGGTCTGGTCCCCAGACGGCAGCACCAGCATCGCTCAGGAACTTAGAAGAAGTGCAGGTTCTCAGGCTCTGCCCCAGACTGGCTGAATCAGAAACTCTGTGAATGAGGCCCAGTCATCTTGGTTTTACAAGGCCTCTAGGCGATCCTGAGGCCTCCTCAGGTTTGAAAACCACCGCTTCAAGCACTGATTCATAAATGTCAATATATATGTGATTACAAACTTTCTGCTTATTTAAAATGTAGATTCTGACCCCTCGCCCACAGAGATTTAGTCATTTTACAGTGGGAATGCAGACATCTGGTTTTAAACCATCATTCCACATAATTCTGATGTGGATGGTCCACAGACCACCATTTTGAGAAGTTCTGCTCCAGAGAGAACAAGGCCATCTTTCAGTAAATGGGTTCGCTTCTTCTTTTGACCTAGATATAAATGTTGTCGTCACATCTCACTAGTCATGAAAGGGATCTTGATAAGTGTATCCGAGTACTCCACGTCTTTCATATTGTTCCCTTGACAAATTCGTTTTTGCTACTATGGTGAGAATCTCAGTGGAATCTGTATCCTAATCCAAAAGTGAAATCTTTCTCTGGAATGTGATGTTAATTACTGAGAAAACAAAAATAACAGGAAGCGCGTGGCTTCTTATGAGTCTGGGGTGGCCTGCCAGGGCCCCCCAAGAAGCCTAGGCCTATCACATAGCAAATTGCCTTTTTTCTCACTTCTTGAGGCTAGTTCGTTATACTACCGTCAGGAAGAAAGAGTTTTCAAAACATGAGGTTATGAATACCGTTGGCTCATGTGGCCTCGTCACTGATCACCCTGAAAACATAGAGTTAATTTCAGGTTCTCCTGAATGGAAGCGGGAGATTTCAGCTCTCCTCAACACCACTGGTAACTCCAGAAAGGATTTGCCATTTTTCCCTGGCCCATTTCACCCCCAGCTCGGTTCTTTCCAGAGCACCCATACCTTCAGGAAGCACTCATTCTTGGGGGAAGGGGTGCTCTGAGAAGACTAATATACAGTCATATATTCAAGGATTTGCTGAGCAGAGCAAGAGACCTAGAGATGATGCTGTTTGTCACCATCTAGGACTCACAGTCATTGTCTAGACACCAGCATGCATAGATATTGTCTGCTCTGGGCCAGTAGCTTGATCAGGTCAGGCTTCGACTCCCAGTGTGTTGGTAGAGGAGGAAAGCGCTGGCTCCTTTCTTTCCCTCCATCCTTCCGTCTTCTTTCCCTCATCCGTTCTCCCATGCTCCCTTTCCCATATTTACTATGCTTCTGTGACTTCCTGCAGCTTTCCCCCTCCTTTTCTCTCCCTTCTTTTGCAGGGTCTCCCTTAATCTGGGAAAGCAGGCATCCACCCCAGCCAGGAGCTCCAGAGCCACACTGGCATTGACTGCTGGAGCCACACACGTCCAGCCTGGCAGGCACTGCCACCTTAATTTACTGTAAAGCATAATTAAAAGACAGATCTCCTATCTCCCCTTGCTCAGAAAGGAGGTGGGGGGAGGGGGGCGAGAGAGAGAGAAAGAGAGAAGCAAGAAAGAGAAGAGCAGCAAAGGAAAACCCAAAAAGAAGCCACAAGTGATGTTGAATTTTAATTTGTGTCCAGAAGGAGAGGAGCCCACACCGCCAGCAGCGGGGGTCAGGTCAAAGCACTATGCTTAGAATGGTGAGTAGGCAGGGAAGAAATGAGGGCAATATTAAGAGAAGAGAAGGCATTGTTCAAGGAACAGACCCACTCTTCACAGAGCTGTCTGTCGGTTAGGAGGGACCCTGTTGGGCGTGGAGGAATGGGCTGACCTTGCTGACACAGGTTCTGACTCTCCTCTGACTTACATGCTCTTTGTGCCTGCACCCAGCTCCTTGCCAGCAACCAGAGTACATGCCCGCTGTGGTCCTGCAGGGTCCCGAGCTGCGAAGGGCCCTGTGCTTGGGGTTTAATGCTGTGCAGCCACAGTCTTGAAACTATGTCTTATAAGTGAAGTCTGATGGGACGGTGGAGACTTGGAGCATGGGAGGGAGTCGGGGGCCTGGAGACTGCTTCCTGCTGCCTTCCCCCAGTGCCTCTCCCCACCCCCATCACGTGTCCCTGGCTAGAGGGGGAGGGAAGCAGGAGGGTTCTCAGCCCACTTTTCTCTCCCCTGGAACCTGGGCCCTGCCCCGCCTCCCCTGCTTCTGCCTGCTCAGTGACGACCGCCACCTTCTGCCCCAGGCAGGGCCAGGGCACCGGCGGGGAAGGTCCTGGTTGGGTGCACACCTGTCCTATGGCATCTTGGGGCAGGGCATGGCACTGGCCACCTGGCCCAAGGATGGCAGTGTTGCAACGTGGCTGGTGGCTCTTGGGCAGGAGGCCACAACTCAGTAAGGGGCGATCCTATCTCTCACTCCTGGTCCTGTTCCCTAGTACTGAGGTTGCAATACCCTGGGTGGGGTAACCTGTTCACCATTAGTTAGGGATAACACCACTCCTCCGCAAGCTAGGGAACAATGTGTCAGCCCATCAGCTGGCAGGAGGGATAATTCCAGCAGCCATCAGGCCTGAGTGGGCATGAAAAGCGAGGGCCCCTACACACCTGTGAGGTGCTCTCAGTCAGCTCCCTCAAGCCCACTCTGTGCCCAGGGGAACCCGCCCTTCCTTCCTGACCTTCCTAAAACTGGGTTAGCATTTTCTGGGCAGTTCAAGACATCCTCCTGGGGCAAGATACAACCTGTGTGATTTCAGTGATCCCACAACCAAGCTAAATGCTCTGACATTGGCATTTACAACTAGCACGGTGCAATGTGAAAATGAATGATAAAATGCATGCTAATAATTAAAAATTTTACTTTTATTTACCTAGAGTGACTTTAAATAGCAAATAAAAGACACCATGACTAATGGTGTTTGCACATCAGTATGAATGTACTTAATACCACTAAACGGCACACTTAAAACTGTACAAAATGTGGGACACCTGGGTGACTCAGCCAGTTAAGCATCTGACCCTTGGTTTCAGCTGAGGTCATGAACCCATGGATTCATGAGTTCAAGCCCCACATCAAGCTCTGCACTGGCAATGTAGAGCCTGCTTGGGATTCTCTCTCTCCCTCTATCTCTGCCCTTCCTCCACTTGTACAGTCTCTGTCCCTCTCTCTCTCTCTTTAAAGTTTTTTAATGTTTTATTTGTTTTTGAGACAGAAACATGGCATGAGCGGGGGAGGGGCAGAGAGAGAGGGAGACACAGAATCCAAAGCCGGCTCCAGACTCCAGGCTCTGAACTGTCAGCACAGAACCCAATGTGTGGCTTGAACCCATGAACTCTGAGATCATGACCTGAGCCGAAGTCAGACAATTTACCAACTGAGCTACCCAGGCTCCCCTCTCTCTCAAAAGAAATAAACTTTTTAAAAATAGTTTATCGTCAAGTTGGTTTCCATATAACACCCAGTGCTCATCCCCACAAGTGCCCTCCTCCATCATCCCCCTCCCCCACCCCCATCAGCCATCAGTTTGTTCTCAGCATTCAAGAGTCTCTCATGGTTTGCCTCCCTCCCTCTCCGCCACTATTTTTCCCCTTCTCCTCCCCCATGGTCCTCCGTTAAGTTCCTCCTAATCCTCCTATACGTGCAAACATATAGTATCTGTCCTTTTCTGCCTGACTTAAGAAATAAACTTTTAAAAAATGTACAAGGCACACCTGTAATGCATAAATATAAAAAAGATTAAGAAGGCGAATTTTATGTTACGCGTGTTTTACAGTAAGAAAAAGTAAATGCAAATAAATACCATGACAAGGCAAGAGAAAGACCATAAGAAGATAAAAAGTCTTGTAATAACTTTAATGGCACTTTCTCCCTGCTTTCTGAACAATTTTCACCTAGCCCTGGGGCTGCAAATTGTGCAGCTGTCTGCTTGTACCTCACCGTCTCCCTTGACTGGGAGATGATCAGATTAATGCCTACACAATGTTAGGGGTGAAATTCTAATCCTGTGGGGAGAAAACGTTTCCAATCTATGACTGAAGGTAATTTCCATCTTAGTATCCATTCATTCTCCCTACGAGAAAAAAAAAAGGAAATGTAAAAGTTAAAATTAAACAAAGAGGTTCTTGTGTTTGGATGAGTACTCATTACCTTTCTGGGTGATCCATCCATACCCAGGGCAGTGTGAGGTTCCGTGGTGAGCTCACTTCATTCATTATGAGGGACCCTCTTCAAGAGCATGATTTCTCGCACTCAATACACCTGTCTGCACTTCCGGAATATTGCAGATGACTTAGGTCATTTATCATCATCTTGTCTGAAGTCTGGTGCCTCATAAGATAATTGATAACTTGTGGCTTCTAGCTTTAGCGTGAAAGAGGAGAATAAAACAGATTTAAGTGCAGAAAGTATCATTTCTGAAGCACTTTTGTCTAAGTAAAATTTCTGAGGCTACTTTTTAATGAGATTTGTTTAAAAAAAAAAAAAAGGATGGCACTTCGGTCGCTCAGTCAGTTAAGCGCCCGACATCGGCTCAGGTCATGATCTAGCAGTTCATATGTTCAAATCCCACATCGGGCTCTGTGCTGACAGCTCAGAGCCTGGAGCCTGCTTCAGATTCTGTGTCTCCCTCTCTCTCTGCCCCTCCTCTGCGTACTCTCTCTCTCTCTCAAAAATAAATAAGCATTAAAAAATTAAATGGTATTTTAAAAAGAAAGAATATAACAACGAGACCCTTCCTTTCAAGTTAAGAAAACTTTATCTAAACTGAGGTTGCTATGGCTTATAAATTCCTTATAATTACTCTCCATTGACTGGGAATGTATCCACCTAAGCACACCTTTCTTTGCACTCCTGTGAACGTCACTTGGTAAGCTCTTTAGGCAGTCGTGGGAAACTTAATGTATTTCCTGTGAAATCGTGCCATTCTCCTTGATCAGCTTATCCCAGCTTTGTAAATTGAAAAAAATTTCATTCCTGGCATCAACAGCCTGTTAAACTGGTTCTGATTAATAATTGAATCCTAAGACCCTTTCAAGGCAACATTCGCAACAACAGATTAGCAAGGAGAGGAGAGTGGTGCCAGGTGGCACCCTGTGGTGATGCAACAGACTGATGACCTCACGTGGAGGTTAAACACAGAATCCAGATTCTGGGGGAGTTTAATTCCTTAAAAGAATCGCAGAAATACACAGAAACTTCTCCCCTGCCAGCTGATGGGCCTGGCATTTATTTCCTAGCAATAGACTTTTAATGCTGATCTAGATGTGCTCTTCTTGGACTTGGAGTGTGCTGCGGTTCACATTATGCTCTCTTAGATTTGAATTATTTATATTGGCTGTGCAGAAGACCTCTTCCTTCATCCCAAGGGGGCAAATACAGTCCTCCTGAAATGTCAGACTGAGAAACAGATAGGTTCCTACATGAACAATCGGAAACCATGACCCCTCTGGATGACTTCTAGACATAGAGTGTGTCAACACGACCCTAGATCTTTATGCCAGATCCTTTAAAGTATGTCTCTGCTTGCTCAACACCGTATTCTCAGCCCCATCTGTGACTGAAGATAATTTCAATACTTTCACCCATTGGAGAAAAAGGAAGAACCATAAAAGTAAAAGGACAAGCAGATCCTTGCTTCTACATGAGCAGCCATCCCATTTGTAAGCAACCTCTAGAGCTTCTCAACAGAGGCCTTTAGGCTGCCCCCAAAGTGTTGCATCAGGACTACCTGGGAGATTGCTTAAAATGCCAAAGGGGCAGGGCACCGGGGCTGCTCAGTGGTTAAGCGGCTAAAGGTCTGCCTTCTGTTCAGGTCATGATCTCAGGGATTGCAGGCTCTGTGCTGATAGCGTGAAGACTGCTTGAGATTCTCTCTCCTGTCTCTCCTCTCTGCCCCTACCCTGCTTGTGTTCTCTCTCTTTCTCAAAATAAACTTTAAAAATAATTTAAAACAATACTTTAAAAAATAATAATAAACTGCCAAAGCGGCACCTGAGCAGCTCAGTCAGTTAAGCATCTGACTCTTGATTTTGGCTCAGGTCATCATCTCACGGTTCATGAGTTCGAGCCCCACATCAGGCTCTATGCTGACAGTGCTGAGTCTGTTTGGGATTTTCTCTCTCTCCCTCTCTCTCTGCCCCTTCCTTACTCTCATTCTCTCTCTAAAAAATTAAATATTTTTTAAAAATTAAGCAAAAAGGTAATCTTGGTGGCAGAGTGAGTCCCAGCTCCCTTACATTACTGTGATTTTGCTCTGTGCCAGGGGGTTTGCCTGGATTGTTTCATTTCATCCTCACAATGATCTGTAAAGCAGGTATGAATATATTGTCCCCGTTTTACAGATGGCGATACGATAGCTCAGTGAGGCTGTTCAACGGGAAAGCAGTGGAGCAGGGATTCCCTCCCAGCAGTCTGCTTTTAGAACACAGCCTCTTACTTAACACTGTTCCAGCCCTCAGAGTAGTTTTCCTTTCCCTAAGAAGGCGGAAACCAGGAGGTGATGCTATGAGATGTGAATATTTTATAGTACCACGTGGCCTCCTCATTTCTATTCCACTGGCGATTCCTTCTATATTAAATCCCTGAGGCATGCGTGTATGCCAGGCTCTGGAGATATGAGGCAAATAGATGTGTGCTTCAAGAGACGCTCGATTACCAAGTCATTGAATCATATAGAAAGTCTAGAATTAGAACTGAGAACCTCCAGCTTCCTTGAACAATCTTGAGGCCGTTCAGCTGCCTGGCCTGCGTTTTGGAAATTCTCCTAGGAAAAGGAGCCCCACCTCCCGGTGCCTTGTGATGTCAGAATAATTCTGCCAGTGTGGCTGTTCTTACTCCAGCAGAACCACTCCTGGGGGCAGTGAATTTGGAACTGCATCCTCTGTCATGCCATCTGGAGAATTAAAACGTTGTGACACCTTTTAACATGTTAAATTCAGTCTTTTTCTTCTCTCTGAATGCTGATCAGATGTCCTGGGCTCCCCAGACTGGCCTCCTCTGTGTAATCCCTCCTGAGCAAAGCTGAGCACTAGAATGGCAGAGAGGTTTCTAGCTGAAGGTTCTGCAGGAGAGAAATAGGGCATGTGGTTTGCCGTCATTACTATGTAGCAGCTTCTGTGGCAGTTAAAGTCAAGTTGAAATAAGTTGGTAAATTCTAGCTCTGTCCCAGGCTACTTCTGAATACAATCCAGAATATCTTACTGTCAGGATGAAAACTGTGTAAAAATATCTTGAAGACCCCGTAGACTTGCCCTGAAAGCTAGCAACGCAGACATGTTTCACCCAAACCAATCTATCTGGGAGAATTTTCCTCAGCCCCTTCTACATGACAGACATTACAGGGGCCCCACCCCTGCAGGGGACTTGCTAAGGGACCCATCACAGGCTCAGCTCTTACAGCAGACACAACTCACAGGCCTACCTGCCCTTCACAATTTGGTCCTCAAAAGCAAAGCCATCTCCAGAGACCCCCTCCCAGATATAAATATGAGCAGAGAGTGTGTCTCCCTTCTGTCCTGCTCAGATTCTGGTCAGCACCCCAAACTGCTTCCCCTCATATCAAGAACCTTCGGATCCAGGATTACCACCAACACTCTGCCTGCTTTCCCCACCTCCCTTCCTAGGTAGCTGAGCGTTGCTGGAGAAAGACTGCACACTTGGCGATGCATCTTCTGCACGCCCATACGACTCACCTCTGCTGAGCATTCCTTGCCAGGTGCTACCTCCTTATTCATTCCTGGCTCGTCCCTCCTGCCTCCCTCCCGCACGTGGCTCCAAACCTCCTCCTCTTTGCTCAACCCTGCAACATACCGCCACCCACCATGGACCCCACTGGTCCCTCCGCAGAGATGAGGCTCATCCAGTGTCAACTTCAAATTCTAGGGGTGCCTCGGTGGCTCAGTCGGTTGAGCATCCGACTTCAGCTCAGGTCATGATCTCACGGTTCAAGCCCTGTGTCGGGTTTTGTGCTGACTGCCAGCTCAGAGCCTGGAGCCTGCTTCAGATTCTGTATCTCCCTCTCTCTCTGACCCTCCCCTGCTCACACTATCTCTCTCTCTCTCTCTCTCTCTCTGAAATAAATAAAACATTTTAAAAATTGTTTTAAATATTTAAAAATAAATTCTTTCTTGTCCACCTCAAATCTTTTCTTTATCATCACCCTCTTTTTATTCAGTCATCTCTGTCTCTTTCCTTTTTATGTCCCAGAGACTATGTTCTATCCCCCTACTCAGCTCCTGGAACCACCATTCTGCTTTCTGTCTCTATAATTTTTTCAATCATTTTATTTTGTTTTATTTTTCATCATGATAAGTATACTCTTTAATTCTTATCCCCCATTTCCTCCATTTCCCCACCTACTTCCTCTCTGGTCACCAACAGTTCTCTATAGTTAAGAATCTACTTCTTGGTTTCTCTCTCTCTCTCTCTCTCTCTCTCCTTTCCCCCTTTGCTCATTTGTTTTGATTATTAAATTCCACATATAAGTAAGATCATGTGGTATTTGTCTTTTTCTGACTTATTTCACTTAGCACTATACTCTGTAGCTGTATCCATGCTGTTGCAAATGGCAAGATTTCATTCTTTTCATAGCTAAATAATATTCCAATGTACGTGTGTGTGCATGCGTGTGTGAGTGCATGTGTATGCGCGTGCATGCACACACATACATCTTCTTTATCCATTCATCTTTCAGTGGACAGATGGGCTGCCTCCATAGTAAACTGAAGTAAACATAGGGGTGCATGTATCCCTTTAAATTAGTGTTTCTATATTGGGAGGGTAGTAAACACCCAGTACTGTGATTCCTGGACATAGGAATTTATTTATAAATTTCTGAGGAACCTCCGTACTGTTTGCCACAGTGACTGCACCAATTTGCATCCCCACCAACAGCGTATGAGGGTTCCTTCTTCTCCACATCCTCATCAACACTTATTGTTTCTTGTGTTTTTTATTTTAGCCATTCTAACAGGTGACAGATCTCACGGTAGTTTTGATTTGCATTTCCCTGATGATGCGTGATCTTTTCATGTGTGTTGACCATCTGTATGTCTTCTTTGGAGAAATATTCGTTCATGTCTTCTGCCCATTTTTAATTGCGTTGTTTTTTGAGTACTGTATCAGTTGTATCAGTTCTTTATATATTTCGGATACTAACCCTTTACTGGATATGTTATATGCAAATATCATCTCCCATTCCATAGGTTGTGTTTTAGTTTTGTTGATTGTTCCCCTCGCTATACAAAATGTTTTATTTTTTGATGCAGTCCTAATAGTTTATTTTTGCTTTTATTTCCCTTGCCTCAGAGGCATATCTAGAAAACTGGTGCTAAGGCCAGTGTCAGAGAGATTACTTCTCTGCTCTCTTCAAGAACTTTTATGGTTTCAAGTCTCACATTGAGATCTATAATCCATTTGAGTTTATTTTTGTGATGGTGGAAGAAAGTGGTCCAGTTTCGTTCTTTTTTCACTGTGCATGTGGCTGTCCAGTTGTTCCAACACCATTTGTTGAGTAGACTATCTTTTCCTCATTGTACGTTCATTACACCTTTGTCAAAGATTAATTGACCATATAATTGTGGGTTTATTTCTGGAATTTCTGTTCTGTTCCATTTATCTAAGTGTCTATTTTCATGCCACTACCATACTGTTTTAATTACTACCGCTTTGTAATATAACTTGAAATCTGGAATTGTGATACCTTCAGTGTTGTCATTCTTTTCAAGATTTCTTTGGCTCTTCTGGGTCTTTTGTGGTCCCATACAAATTTTAAGGTTGTTTGTCCTAGTTCTGTGAAAAAAGCTGTTGGTATTTTGATAGAGATTGCATTAAATCTATAGATTGCTTTGAATAGTTTGGACATTTTCACAATATTTGTTCTTTCAATCCATAAGCATGGAATGTGTTTCCATTTCTTTGTGTCACCTTGGACTTCTTTCATCAGCGTCTTAGTTTTCAGAGTATAGGTCTTACATTGTTGGTTAAGTATATCCCTAGATATTTTATTATTCTTGGTACAATTGTAAATGGGATTATGTTCTTAATTTCACTTTCTGCTGCTTCATTATTAGAGTACAGGGATGCAACAGATTTCTGTACATTGATTTTTTTATCCTGTGACATTTCTAAATTTGTTTATCAGTTCTAGTAAATTTTTGGTGGAGTCTTTATGGTTTTCTTTTTTTTTTAATGTTTTTTATTTATTTCTAGGAGAGAGGGAGAGAGACAGAGTGAGCAGGGGAGGGTCAGAGAGAGAGGGAGACACAGACTCTGAAATAGGCTCCAGGCTCTGAGCTGTCTGTCAGCACAGAGCCTGACGCGGGGCTCGAACCCACGAACCGCGAGACCATGACCTAAGCGAAAGTCGGACGCTCAACCTACTAAGCCACCCAGGCGCCCCATATGGTTTTCTATATATAGTATCATGTTATCTGCAAATAGAGTTTAACTTCTTCCTTACCAGTTTGAATGCCTTTATTTCTTTATTTTTTCTGATTGCTGTCGGTAGGACTTCCAGTACTATTTTGAATAAAAGTGGTAAGAGTGGACATCCTAGTCCTGTTCCTGACCTCAGGGGAAAAGCGCTCGGCTTTTCCCCCAGTAAATATAATGTTTGCTCTGTGGTCTTCTTCTTCTTCTTCTTTTTTTTTTTTTTTTTGGTTTGCTTATTTATTTATTTGGTGGGGCTGGGGAGAACACAAGCTGGGAAGGGGAAGGCACAGAGAGAGAGGGAGAGAGAATCTCTGTCAGTTCAGAACCTAATGCTGGGCTCAATCCTACAAACCATGAGATCATGACCTGAGCCAAAATCAAAAGTCAGAGGCTTAACTAACTGAGCCACCCAGGTGCCCCTGCTGTGTGGTTTTCATATAAGATCTTTATTATATTGAGATACATTCCCTCTTGATCTATTTTATAGAGGGTTTTTATCATGAATGGATATTGTTCTTTATAAAATGCTTTTTCTGCATCTATTGAAATGATCATATCAGTTTTTATCCTTTCTCTTATTGATATGACAAATCATGTTGATTGTTTTGTGAATATTAGCCCCCACCCTTGCATCCCAGGAATAAATCCCACTTGATCGTGGTGAATGATTTTTTAATATATTATTGGAATTGGTTTGATAATCTTTTTTTGAGGGTTTTTACATCTATATTCAAATGACTATATTGGGAGATATTGGCCTATAGTTCTCTTTTTGGGGGGGGTGTCTTTATTTGGTTTTGGTATCAAGGTGTTACTGGACTCATAAGATGAATTTGGCAGTTTTCCTTCCTCTTGTATTTTTTGGAATTGTTTAAAAAGAATGAGTATTGACTCTTCTTTAAATGTTTGGCAGAATTCAACTTTGAAGCCATCGAGTCCTGGCCTATTTTTGTGAGGGAAGCTTTTTGATTAGTGATTCCGTTTCATTGCTGGTGATTGGTCTGCTCAAATTTTCTATTTCTTCCTGGTTTAGTTTTGGTAGGTCATATGTTTCTAGGAATTTACCATTTCTTCTAAGTTGTCCAATTTGTTGACATAAAGTTTTCATATTATTCTGTTAAAATTGTTTGTATTTCTTTGGTGTTTGTTGTTATTTATCCTCTTTTATTCACAATTTTGTTTGAGTCTTCTCTCTCTTTTTAAATGAGTCTTGTTAGTTTATCAATTTTGATGATCTTCTCAAAGAACCATTTTCACTGATCTGTTCTATTGGGGGATTTTTTGTTTCCTTACCATTTATTTCTACCCTAATCTTTATTATTTCCTTTCTTTTCCTGGGTTTGGACTTTGTTCTTTCTATAGCTCCATTAAGTGTAAGATTAGGTCGTTTATTTGAGTTCTTTCTTGCTTCTTGAAGTAGACCTGTGTGGCTCTGTCTCTATGATTTTGACCAAGTATCTCATATAAGTGGAATGGAGTCTCAAATAAGTGGATACAGTATTTATCTTCTTGTGACTGGTTTATTTCTCTTAGCATAGCATCTTTAAGTTTTATCCATGTTGTAGCCTATGTCAGAATTTTCTTCTTTTTTAAAGCTGAATAGTATTTCATCATATGTGTGCCACATTTTGTTTACCCATTCATCCACTAATAGACACTTGAGTTGCTTCCACATTTTAGTTATTGTTCTTCCTGAGCTCTTAATTACCTCCCCTTTTACTACTCTAGAGTCTAGTCCATCAGTTACTTTCTTTTTCCCCAACAGTGAAACTCTTTCCCTCCATTGACAGCTTCCCTTCGACTATAAATGTGCTCAAGACCATGACCAGCACCCTCTACATCATTTTACTCTTTTTTTACATCATTTTTACATACTTTTTCTCTTTCTCTTGCTCTTTCACCACTACAATTTCATTTTTAAAAGTAATCTATTCCTGGTGCTTCTATTTCCACACTACCTGTTCACTCTTTCTGACAAAAAAAAAAAACACTTTTATTATGAATACTTCCTACATTCAAAACAACAAAAATAATCCTGCAATGAACACTTATTTACTTACCACTTCGCTTAAGAAAAAAAGCATTACCAATAGGCCCCCTTCAGCGATGGGCTAGGATTCAGTCTTGCTTCTAATCTTTCCACCACCATCCTCCTAGACACCCCTACACACACACACACACACACACACACACACACACACACACACACACACAACCTTTTTTCTCAGACCCTCTCTGAACTTTACTTGGCCCTTCTCATTGGAACTCTATCCTCCCTTGCCTACCATGAACTTGGACCCTCCTAGTTCCCATCCTTTATCTTTGATTCCTTCTTCTCTGCCTTTTCTAGCTCTGTTCCCCTTTCAATTCTGTGACTTTTGTCTTCTCCTTATCATTTTTCTCTACATTATCCTTTTCCATTGTATTAATATTTATTTATTTTTTAAAGAGAGAGAGACAGAGCATGATCAGGGAAGGAGCAGAGAAAGAGGGAGACACAGAATCCAAAGCAGGCTTCAGGCTCTGAGCTATCAGCACAGAGTCTGACATGGACTCGAACTCACAGACCAAGAGATCATGACCTGAGCCAAAATTGGACGCATAACCGACTGAGCCACCCAGGTGCCCCCTATTTCCATGGTTTTATCTCTTATGGACTCTAGTCCATATTTTTATAGATTTAAATCATAATATATAATAATGTGATAATAAAATAAAGTTGGTAACTTTCGTTTGCATGGCAGACATGACTCAGGTGTCCTGCTAGAACCTCCCATTGGCAAACCTTAGGGCTTTATCCTCAACCGTGTCCTGTTTGACATTCTCAACAATGACTCAGATGGGGATATGAGCTTATCAGATTTGCAAAGGACACAAAGCTGTGTAGGGTATTGTATAGTTGGATAACAGAGTATGTATCCAAAAGATTTTGACAGGTCGACTCTAACAGAATGAAATTTAACAAAGGTCAACATAAAGACTTGACCATGGTTCAAAACACCAAGCCACACAGAGAGGTCATAATAAGTCAGGAGCTATATAGAGGAAAGGCACAAGGGATTTAGTTAAATGGCACCAAGACTGTGAAAAGTGAATGGATTCTTGGGCTATAAAAGGTAAAATATCTACTGCAAGGAAAAGACTATCCCCTGTTTAATTCAGGTCTGTCCACAGTGTTGATTTCAACTCTGGTCACCACACGCAAAGCAAGATTATAGGAAATTTGGTGAGCATTCAGAAAGAAACACTGAGACTGTGATAATACTTAAAATCGATCCTTGGCCTTATCCTAAGGGCTATCCAGAGACAGATTAAACAGCTTTTTTTGTGGCTCCATGTTATACAGCACCAGTAGGAGGCATACAGGGTACTGATAGGCCAATGATGAACTCACCAAGTCTCTAACAGCAGAGCATGGAAGGGACTTTTGGAGGAGTTAGTGGATAACCAGGGGAAGTTTTCAAATTCAGTGGATATAGTGAAGGAAATTCCAGCCTCCTCTCTTCAAATCTCTGCTGCCACTGAGATCCTGGATTATGTGTATCTCCCTAGACCTGAACTCATCATATAGCATATTAAATCTGAAAAGCCAGTGTTCATCCTTATAGCCACAGGAAAAAGCTTCCAGTGATTTAAGAAAATTTCTTAAAAATCAGCAAACTTGAGGGGCACCTGGGTGGCTCAGTTGGTTAATCGTCAGACTTTGGCTCAGGTCATGATCTCACAGTCTGTGAGTTCGAGCCCCACATTAGGCTCTGTGCTGACAGCCCAGAGCCTGGAACCTGCTTTAGATTCTGTGTCTCCCTCTCTTTAGGTCTCTCCCCAACTTACACGCTGTCTCTGTATCTTACAAATGATTAAATATTTTAAAAAATCAGAAAATTTGAAATACAGGACAACTTCCTTGACCCTTGCTAGGATATCCAGTAAAAAGCCATGGCAAACATCATTCTTAATTGTGAAACATTAGACATCCTTCCTTGAAAATCAGGAACAAGAGACGATCTTCCACCACCACTACCATTAAAACATTATGTTGAAGGTCCTAGCAAGAAGGATAAGGCAAGAAAATAAATAAGAGATGTAAAGATTGTGCAAGAAATAACAAAATGTCATTACTCACAGAAGGCATGACTGTCTTTACATAAAATTTAGGAAAATCTATTGGCAAACTACTGGAATCAATAAAATGGTTCAACAATATTTCTTGAACATATAATCAACATGCAAAAATCAATAGTGTGCTTGTCTGCCAACAACAGTCAATCAAAACTGGGGCACCTGGGTGGCTCAGTGGGTTAAGCATCAAACTTCGGCTCTGGTCATGATCTCATAGTTCGTGAGTTCGAGCCCCACGTTGGGCTCTGCACTGACAGCAGGGAGCCTGCTTGGGATTCTGTCTCTCCTTCTCTCTCTCTCTGCCCTTCCCCTACTTGCTCATGTATGCATGTGCACATGCACATGATATCTCTCTCTCTCAACATTAAAAAAATTAATGCTCAAATTCTGGGGCACCTGGCTGACTCAGTAGAACATGGGACTCTTGATCTTGGAATTGTGACTTTAAGCCCTAGGTTGGGCATAGAGCCTACAAAGGAAGGAAGGAGGGGCACCTGGGTGGCTCAGTGGGTGGACGTCCGACTTCAGCTCAGGTCATGATCTCGTGGTCAATGCATTCAAGCCCCGCGTCAGGCTCTGTGTTGACAGCTCAGAGCCTGGAGCCTGCTTCAGATTCTGTGTCTCCCTCTCTCTCTGCCCCTCTCCTGCTCATGCTCTGTCCTTCTCTGTCTCTCAAAATTAAACGTTAAAAATTTAAAAAAAAACAAAAAAACAAAAAAAAACGAAGGAAGGAGGAAAGGGAGGAAGAAAGAAAGATTGATTAAAGCTCTACATAAATAAAAAGTGAACAGGATATTCACAAAAGAGGAAATGTTATGGCCAATAAGGATACTCAAACTACGTTTTCAGGACACCTAAGATTTTTGCCTAATGCAGGGAGGGTTGATTATTAAATAATCCCCTGCTAAATAATGGACTCTGTGTGGTGTGGTTACTCACAGCATTGTATTTGTTATAGCTGAGTACCAGCTAATCATTTGCTGTGTTTGTCCAAAGCAGATCAGCATTTTACCACTACTAAAAGAAGCACATAACATCTTGGGGGTATGTGCACAGGGCTGAAATCTAGGTTTCCAGGAGCACCCCCCAGAAGTAACCCTGGAGATGGACCCGAAGGGTCTGACCCCCCATCTTCTTGCATTCTCTTCACAAAATCATCTGGTTCTTAAAATGGCAGCTCTATGTAATGGGTTAAAAGTATTAGGATGTATATTTTATCTCCTAGAATGTCAATTATATAAGAAATTTCAAGCTCTCCCAGTAAATGCCTCTCTTTTAGCATCTCTCTTTGCTCATGCTAACAACTAGAAAAATCAAATCAAATATTCAGATAAACTGATGTCTCCTGTCTCCAGATTGGATAGGACACATAGAGTATACTAAGAATCCAGCCTGAAGTAGACAGGAAAATTTAATCTTCTTTGCTTTGATTTTTTTTTTCTGCGATGTTTCTATCAGTACGATTATCAGAGGCAGTGTCATCCTGGACTTCCCCTGACAATCTTATGCTTGCCACTGTCACATGAAATTAGGTACTATTTATCATTTTTTTTAAAAAAGTAAAGAACATGATAGGAGACAGTAAGCGAATTTTCCATCTTGGAATTAATAAGGGATTGATAAAGGATTGATCTCAATATAACATAAACCAGATATTTGTACATTTCTACTCATTGGATTAGATTGTGTTTTCATGTGGAAGGAGAAGAAAGAGTGTGAACAAACACAGTATCAGAACATTTTATCCACCTAAGAGAACGTGGGACAGATAGAAAGGGCATAAGAAAGATCTGAGTTTGATACCTATAGCTTAGAATTTATATGACCTTAGGAGATTTATTTAACTGTAAAATGAGCAGTCGTGTCTACCTTAAAGAGGTTGTGTGAGGGTTGAGCCTTGGGGATTGGGGAACACGACCCAGCAGGAAACCCATGGCACCCTCCAAGAGGGTAATTTAGGAGAGTTTAATGAAGCAACTGTTAGGGAACCACAGGGAGCCATTACCTGCAGGAGTGGGGACCAAAGGCTGGAAAGAAGTAGATCTTCTGCTCTCGATGCACCCGGCTATGGCAGGGGACACCCCAGCTCGTGGCCCCGAGCAGGGAAGGCACCCCGACCTCTTTCTGCTTCCATCCCCAGCCTCCTGCTGGTTGCTCCTGTGGCTGAAGCCTGAAGGCAAAATAGCCCAGCTGCCCCAGGTTAGGCAGTGCCCGGGGCAGCAGGGTGGAGAACAGAGCCAGAAGGGCAATCAGAAAATATCAAGCAGAGCGCTTCACAGGTTTAAGTCTCCTTCCTCAATCCCCTCCAGGCACATTTTGCTCATCAAGCAATGCTGCTCTGTAAATTTGAAATGTGTTAGGCACTGTTATACCTTGTCAAAAAGGCTCCATTCAAAGGGCATTCATTATTTATTTTTTATTTGATCCCCGTACCGCTTTATTAGGTAAATGGGGCAGGTGGTATTATACTGAAGCTTCAGATTAAGGTCTTTTCAAAGGCCATAGAAGGACCAAGGCCGGGGAAGCTGCAGAGACATAGATGCTGACAGAGGTGGTTTGACCATGAACGCTTTGAGTAAACTAATGGATCCTAAACATGATCGGCAGCCAGCTACTTCCCCTGGGGAAGAAGTTGTACCTCCAAAAACAGGTGTATAACAAAGTATAGATGTATGTGTGTAACATATATACTACTTATAAGGAAGGCTATATGTACAACAAAAGGTACATGTATTGGGTTTTTTTAAGATTTTATTTTTAAGTAATCTCTACAATGAATGTGGGGCTTTCTGAACTCTGAGATCAAGAGTTGCGTGTTCTGTTGACTGATCCAGCCAGGTGCCCCAGAGCATAACATTTAAAGTAGATGTCAGTGAAGGTGATTCTGGGAGAAGCTGAGGTCCCAGCATAAAGCTTCCCGGTTTTCTAATGTGGTCCACGGTGACTTCAGGGAATCTAAGGGAAGAGGAGAGAGAGTTCTTACCGAGACAAACCTCCCTGCTTAGCATTTTGGCCAGGCAGGCTTTTGATTGGCACAGAATCTGGAGGTTGTTCTCTCCATCACGGTCTGCGTCGGGTGCCAGGGTCCAGCAGTGCTGATGGGTGTTTAGGAACAGAGCGGTGGTAGGGCTGCCGACAGTCTACTGCAACAGCATCATGACTTCTCACTCCTGGAGACAGGAGGTCCTTCACATAGCAGGTGAGAACTGGCTCCGGCCAGTGACGCCTCAGTGCCTCCCTTCTCCCATCTTCCAGCACCTTGTTTTCAACTCTCAAGGAGGAAAAGGAGACAAACTGGCTCGGGGATAAAAAATACTCTCCGTGTTTCACCTCCTTCAAATATAAACCTCAAATACAGCTTCCCAGAAATGCCATACAGTGTGCCAAGCTAGAAGAATCAGCCTCTCACTTTTGCTGGGAGTTACAGACCAGGGCTAGTTGGAGTCCTCTCTCCCCTGCATTTTAAGGAGATGAGAATGAACTTCAGGGGTGAAGTGGAAAGAACTAACATAGGAGTTATCACATATTACCACCTCCAGGCACCAAACACTAATACATTACCTCTGGTCTCCCTACTTACCTTTCAGGTGGATGGTATGAGCTCCATTTTATTTTTCAGATAAGAAAATGGGTTCTGAGATGATAAGCAATTGCCCAGAGTCACACACTGAGAGAGCTCCATTCTGTCCAGTTTTCTCTGACTCGAAACAGGCTCACACTGCCACTCTCCTCCAGGCAGCAGAAGGCTTGATGCTTGGCCTCTGTGATCTGGAGAAAGGCAGGTCTGTGGTCCCTGGCTGCCTCTGAGGTCTTGCCTGGGTCCCCAGGCCCTGACTGGGTCCCAAACCCAATTGCTCCTCGCCCTGCAAAGCTCAAAGCTAGACACAGATATGGACCTGCCACACCTCCTATTCGCCTTTCAACAGCCCAGAAGTAGGAAAAACCTGATAAATAGCACTCATTACAGGAGAATCAAAGAGGTAGAGCACTCTGTCTCTCTCTCCCTCTGTCTCCCTCTCCTCTCTCTCTCTCTCTCTCTCTCTCTCACACACACACACACACACACACACACACACACACACACACACACACACACACAACCTGCCCATGTCAGAGCTGGAAGGAGAGTCCAGCTGCTTGGACTGGCCAGTCCCAGGAAAGTATGTGTGGGAAGATATATAGCCAAGAAACTGAGTGTCTCCAAGCATCCTTACGCTGTCTCAGATGTGGACAGCACGGCCCAATTACACTAGCTGGAGTCATGCTCTGCTAATTGCCCTTCATATTTGGCATACTGAGTTTTCCTAATGAGAGCCCTGACCTGCCCCCAAAAGAAGCTAAGAATAGAAATGGTTTTGTGTTATTGATTCCAGATCATAGTTTTCGTTGTTCTCCCTGACCTCCATTTGACTTCATCTCTCTTCATCTCAAAAATCCTATAAGGCGAACAATGCAAAAGCGATGGGGGAGGGTCTTGATCTTCTGGTCAGAGCATTCTGATTTATTCCTCTGGGTGTGCTGAACTGCATTCTGGCCAAAGAAAATAGACTCTTTCGGAGCACCTGGGTGGCTCAGTCGGTTAAGCATCCGACTTCAGCTTAGGTCATGATCTCACGGTTCATGGGTTCAAGCCTCGCATCAGGCTCTGTGCTGAGGAATAGCTTAGAGCCTGGAGCCTGTTTCAGATTCTGTGTCACCCTCTCTCTGACCCTCCCCTGCTCACGCTGTCTCTATCTCAAAAATAAATTAAAAAAAGAAAAGAAAAGAAAATAGACTCTTTCACCTGTACTTTTAATGAGTATCTGCGAATACCTTGAGGTCACTGACCAATCACAAATCAAGCAGAATTACTAAAACCTCCGTGTTTGTTTCAGTGACATCAAGGCATACCAAAATACAAGCGTTGGGTTTTTAGGGTCCTTTCTCTTATACTGGCTCAGTGTGTGTGTGTGTGTGTGTGTGTGTGTGTGTGTAGCTGGGATCTGTGTGGCAAAAACCCCAGGCTGCCTTGGGGCAGCTTATGGTCAAGATGGCAGGGAACAGCCAAAAAGTCATCTGACATTTATTGAATCCCTACTGTGCACCAGCCACCTTCCTTCAGTTGTCACCCTTTAGTTGTCACATAACCCCACTGGGCAGGAGTTACTGTCCTCAGCACAGAGGTGACAACACACACTCAGAGACATCAGGCAACTGGCTCAGGCTCATACATTTGAACCCAGTTCTCTCTGCTCACATAGCCCATTTTCTCGGGGCGCCTGGGTGGCTTAGTCGGTTAAGCGTCCAACTTTCGCTTAGGTCATGGTCTCACGGTTCGTGGGTTCGAGCCCCGCATCAGGCTCTGTGCTGACTGCCAGCTCAGAGCCTGGAGACTGTTTCAGTCTGTGACTCCCTCTCTCTCTGACCCTCCCCTGCTCACGCTCTCTCTCTCTCTCTCTCCTAGAAATAAAACATTAAAAAAAATTTAAAAAAAAAAAACAAAGCCCATTTTCTCTTCCTTCTGCCATATTCACCACTCCATTTCACCCCTGGGAGAATCAAGCCCTAAAGTCCATAAATTTGGAAGCAGCCATTCACCAGGGGCAAGCAGCCCTGGAGAAGAAGTATCTCATATTGTGCTGAGTGGGTCTCATTCTGATGCAGATAGATGGATTTCTCAAGAGGTGGGGGTGGGAGGATCTCCATATTTTTTAAGAAATTTTTTAGTGTTTGTTTATTTTTGAGAGAGAGAAAAAAGAGTGTGAGCAGGGGAGGGGCAGAGAGAGAGAAGGAGACACAGAATCTGAAGCAGGCTCCAGGGTCTGAGCTGTTAGCACAGAGCCCAACCAAACCCACAAACCATGATATCATGAACTGAGCTGAAGTCAGATGCTTAACCAACTGAGCCACCCAGGTGCCTCAGAATGTTTAGATCATTTATAATAGCCAAAAGGTGGAAACAACCCAAATAACTATCAGCTAAAGAATTAATAAACAAGATGAACTATATTCAACACAATGGAACTTTTTGGCAATAAAAAAAAAAAGAATGAGGCACTGACTCCTGTTATAGCATAGATGAACCTTGAAAACATCATGCTGTTGAAAAGAAGCCAGTCCTAAAGGACCACATATTACATGACTTCATTTGTATGAAATGTACAGAAAAAACAAATCCATTGAGACAGGAAGTAGATTAGTGTTTCCATGGACTGGAGGGAGGGGAGAATAGGGAGGTATAGGATGTTTGTGGTGATAAAAATACTCTACAATTAGTTAATAGTGCTGGTTGCACAACTCTGCAAATATACTGACAATCAGTGAATTCGTATACTTGAAGAGGTAATTTATGGTATATGAATTGCATCTCAGTGAAGCTGTTATAGAAAGGAAAGTTTGTTTCTCCCATAGGACTTCTCAGTGGGTAGTAAATCCTCAAGACAGGGTTATGATTTGTGTCATATTTAGGGTTCTCCTCTGCCTGGGTCTCAGGGTGTTCTCGAACAGATGACTTTCAGGGCTAAAACCAGGAAAGTCTTGGGTAAACCATGCAATATAAGTATGTCCCAAATACTGCCTGAAATTTAACTAGGAATCCTGTATTTGCTAAATCTGGCAACCCTAGTTTTACAAGATGATACAATACACCTAGATCACGTTGAAGCAGAGATCTAGAATTAAAATTGATTAAAAACAGAGGAGGGGGGAGTGCCTGGGTGGTTCAGTCCGTTAAGCCTCTGACTTTTGGTTTCACCTCGGGTCGTGATCTATGGTTTTTTGAGTTCGAGCCCTGCATCAGGCTCTGTGCTGACAGTGCGGAGCCTGCTTGGGATTCTCTCTCCCTCTCTCTCTGCCACTCCTCTGCTTGGCTGTCTCAAAAATAAATAAACTTTATTTTTAAAAAATTGAGGAGGAGGGCATCTGGGTGGCTCAGCAGCTGTAACCTGCTTAAGATAGTCTCTCTCTCTCTCTCTCTCTCTCTCCTGCCCCTGTTCCACTTTCCCCTGCTCTCTCTCTCTAAAAAATTTTTAAAAAATAAAATTTAGGAGGGACCAAAGGAGTTTAAAGTTAAGGAAAAGAGCTCCCAAGGCATTTTATAACCTTGGCCAGCTCTATAGCAAAATAGTTTTGTGGGAACCTCTTTCAAACCTGCCTAAAGTTCTCTCATTTCTAAGATCTATAGCAAAGGGTTCATGTCGAGGACTCCTTAAAAAACATTAATAAATAGTTACATGAAATAATGTGTTTCTTAAAGATATTTCACTTAAATTAAGCTTCCTCCTGGCGGCTGAGTACACGATGAATTGTATTATAAGTAAGTTTATTTTTAGCACACAAGTGCTTTGGCAGACAGACTGTTAAAAATAGAAGGAGACCTAATAGAGTAGAGAAGCCGGAGAGCTTTTCCTCACTGATTAATGAAAATAAAGCCAGTCCTCTGAGCCGAATGGTTGGAGGGAAGGTGTGTGCAGCTGTGATCAGGTTAAAAGGCTGTGGCTTTTGGAAATTAGTGTGTCATGTGTCACTGAGGTAGAAGATGGGAACATAGCTCTAATTCAAGCTCCCTGGAAATGCTGGGAGTAGAGGGTTGGCGTGTTTGATCAGGTGGGAGACTGGTATTTTATGAACCATTTATGTGTCTGTCCTGTAGACCTCCTGTTTCGCTCTGTTATGACTTGGTTCTTGGGCTGTTCTCAGTTCATTGATGGTTCTCCTTGGAATTTCTCAGCACACCAGGCTAGGGGCCACTAGGGGGCACCAAACCAGCCAGAGGAAAGCCTGCAAGTCACTGAGCCTTTGCTGCTCACTCCTGAGCCTGTAGGGGGGTATTGAGCTTCCACACCCAGACTGCGCACTTCCACAGTGCCCCACAGCGCGTGGATCTGGAGTCACCTGGGACAAAGCGGATTCCAGACAAAGCTGGCCCTCCCATTTAAACTTTCGTGGCGTCTTTAATCCATGCACAGGGATTATAAAGTAACTCCCTCAGATGGAGGTGGTAAAAACTCAATGAGATAAAGCCTGGAAAGTATTGTTGTTGTTGTTGTCCTTTAAGTAATCTCTACCCCTCAACGTGGGGCTCAAACTCAGGACCCTGAGATCAGGAGTCACACACTCTTCCAGCTCAGCCAGCCAGGCGCCCTAGTACCTAGAAAGTTCTCAAAGCTCAATCTTATACCTGTGCGTTATAAATGTTCAGTTCCTCAGCACATCCTGGAAATCGTAGGGTGGCGTCAGGTGCTAACAACGTCAGAAAGAAGACATCAGCTTCCTTCTATTCCCCTCCTACTGGGCTCTCTTCCCTTCCTCTGTCCACAGGGACAGCCTAAGACCTACCTCACTCTGCCAGCTTGCCAAAAATACCGGTGCCCCTCACAGTTCACCCAGTCTTCTGTATTCCAGTATTTCCCAGTGTGGCTCACACGCTACCTGCGCCAGAATCACCCGGACCTACAGAGCTACAGTTTTCCGGATAGGACCTAGGACTGTGCATTTTAATGTTTCCTAACTGAATCTTATGCACCGTATTCTTAGTGAGCTTTTTTTTAATAGAGTTAAAGTGCAGATTGATCTCAGCCAGCTGTTAGGAGGGAAATTAGCTGATTATCTGATGAAAGTAATTCACACTGAACTGTGAAGAACAAACAAACTCCCCTTTCAGGAGAATTTGCATTCTGACATGTTGCAAACCTTAACGAATTGCCAATTAGTGAACCACGTGGGATGGATGTTTGAAGAAAACTGAGGGGCACCTGGGTGACTCAGCTGGTTATGCATTGGACTCTCGATTTTGGCTCAGGTCATGATCTCATGCTCATGAGTTCAAGCCCCACATCAGTCTCTGCACTGACAGCACACAGCCTGCTTAGGGTTCTGTCTCTCCCCCACCCCCACTCTCTGCCTCTCCCCTGCTCGCTCTCTGCTTCTCTCTCAAAATAGGTAAACTTAAAAAAAAAGCGACCTTACCCGTGACCCACTTCCTCAGGGGAAGCCTTCAGATGCACATGGAAAGGGAGTGTGTGTGACTTAGGAGTGTGTTCCTCCTGCCCTCAGCCACCTGAAGTTCAGTTCCTGGCTTGCTGGCTGGTAGAAAGGAGAGAAAAGAGGAGGAAGAGAAGTGGAAGGCAAAGGGGGAAGAATGGAAAATTGAGGACAGTTTGGGAGGGAGGGGGGCCAGGGGAAGGAAAGAGGCAACAGGAAGAACTCTCTCAAATAGCCCTCCCTCCGCAGCATTCAGTGCTCCAGACTTACGGAATGAACTGATGGAGAAAGACCCCAGCTGCTATCCCTTCCACTCTATTCCAGAAACAATCACGACTGAGACTTCAATTTTGTTTGCTGTTCAGTTTAAGTTTTTAATATGAAGCTGCAAAAAAGAGCAGAACTTTACTCGTTCCTCTTCGCTGTTCCCAGACCACTCCTCCTCCCTCTAAAGGTGGATGTGCCATCCGCCCCTGCCCTTGACTTCCCCCTTCCCTTTCACAGCTCCTGAGTGACGTCTCAATGGTTTTAAATATGACTCTCCAAACTGGCCAGTTAGCTCAGTGGGTTAGAGCGTGGTGCTGATACATATGAATCTCCAGTGCTCACCTCTGCCTCGCACTCCAGATCCTTCTTACTGCCGATGCTTCTCTCTACCTAGATGTCTGATAGCAGCTCACACTTTTAACAGGTACAAAACTACACTCTTGGCTTTTCTCCAAAATAATCTGTTTCTTCCCCAGTGTTCCCCATCCCAGTAAATAGCACCCCACTTACCCAAATGGATCAAAAATTTTGGAGTCATCCATCCGTCAATCAATATCTCTCTGTCTCTCCATCTCTATCTCTGTCTCTCTCTCTCTCTCTCTCTCTCTCTCACACACACACACACACACACACACACACACTCACTCACACTTCAACGGAACAGCAAATCCTGCTGCTCTACCTTAAGAATGCAGAGCGCCTGGGTGGCTTAGTCGGTTAGGCTTGATCTCGTGGTTTGTGGGTTCGAGCCCCGCATCGGGCTCTGTGCTGACTGCCAGCTCGGAGCCTGGAGCCTGTTTCAGTCTGTGACTCCCTCTCTCTCTGACCCTCCCCTGCTCACACTGTCTCTCTCTCTCTCTCCTAGAAATAAATAAAACATTAAAAAAAGAAAAAAAAGAATGCATCTTAGCCCCACATGGGGCTCTGCGCTGGCAACACAGAGACTGCTTGGTATTCTCTCTCTCTTCCTCCCTCTCTTTCTGCCCCTCCCCACCAAAATAAAGAAATAAACTTAAAAAAACCACATCTTTAATCTGCCCCTTTCTCACCACCTCCACCACTAACTACCAGCCTGTCCTAACCAGCACGGCCTCTCACCCAGAGCACTTCATTGCTGCCTGTTCTCGCCCCTCCACTTACACCCCGACAGTCTGGTTGCTGCATAAAGCCACAGCTGAACCTTTTATAAGATCATTCTCATCACCACCCTCCCTTTTCCCAACCGTCCAATGACTTCTGATCACATTAAAAATAAAATCAAAGTACCTTACCGCGGCTCTGAGTCCTACATCCGCGTTGTGGACCCATGTCCCCTCTCCAGCTTCCCTGGCTTCGCTCTTTCCCTCCTGCTCTTGCTCTGTGGATACCTCCGCCTGCAAGGCAGAGATCCCTCAAATACCTTGTCCCCGCCCCTTCATGCAGAGAACCCTTCCCTGATCACCTGCCCCCCAAAGAGCAACTCTCTTCTTACCCTGATTTCTTTTTCTGCATAGCACTTTAAACTACTTGATATATTATAGTATATATGTATTCACTTGTTTTTTCTCCCCATTGAATGTGAGCTCAATGAAACTGGGACTTAGGCTCTTTTGCCCACCACCCAAGTGCCTAGAAGAGTGTCTGATACGTCGTATGTGCTCAGTGAATATTCATTGAATGAATGAACCAAAACTACAAATGTAAGAACGGCTACTGACGTGGTTTTCCGGTTACACTGAAGGTCCTATTCATTCAGAGAGTTTGGAGGAAAGAATGGGGTAACTAGCCCCTCTCTTCCCCTCACCCTTGGGTTCTTTTATGGTGGCTACTCGAAGATAAGGCATGTCCTACGTTCATTCTCTATTTCAATACGTGGTCATTTCTGGAATTCTGGACCTCCTCTTTGCACACAGGAAAATCTCTTCTTTCTTCCACTAAGCACTCAAAAATTATGTATTCACAATTACCGAGTCACAAACTCAGCTTCTACCCACTTACTGTACATAAAACAGAGTTAATGAGATTAGGCTATAGGAAGCTTTTCTACTGCAACATTACATTAATGGGATTCTCCTAGCGGCTCGGCTGCTCCCTCTCTGAAAGTTAAGCACATTCCAGAAATCACATTAGAAGTCTTTCAGGCCTCCCAGGGTCTCGAGGGTCAAGGGAAGGGAAGCCTGATGCAGCTTCACAAGCAGCTTACTACTCTCAACATTTAACTATGGATGAGAGAATCAGCTCTGTGACTTTCTTCCTGACTCTTAAAGAAGTTTGTAGTGTTTTCTCCTTTCCGCGGGAAGTTTGCCATGCCAGCAGCCATTTCCCATAAATGGCGCCCACAAAGACGGGCATCACCACCACTGGTGGCAACCTCAGTAGGGGCTCCACAGAGCAAAGTAGAAAGCAAAAATGATTCCTTTGTAGGAAATAGCTGAAGTGAAGGAAGGTGGCCATCTTACTTAGTCTATAAGAATATTATCTTAGGGGCACCTGGGTGGCTCAGTCAGTTAAGCATCCAACTTCATCTCAGGTCATGGTCTCACAGTTCATGGTTTTGAGCCCCACATGAGGCTCTGTGCTGACAGCTCAGAGCCTGGAGCCTGCTTTGGATTCTGTGTCTCCCTTTCTCTCTCTCTCTCTCAAAACAGTCTCTGAAAATAGTCTCTCTCTCTCTCAAAAATAAAAGTTTTTTTTTTAATTTTTTTTAAATTTTATTATCTTAACTTGAGTTCCCCCACAGGCAGACCCTGAAACAAGAAATCAAGAGTAAATAGTATGTTGAGGAAGAGATCCCAGAAAACACTGGTAGGAGGTGGTGAGACAGTGAGACAGGATGGGGGAGGGGGGGACAGGCAATGAAGGTTGTGTTATCAAGCAAGTCATCACTTGAGTAACAGGAGCTCAATCCCACCAGAGAGCTCTTGGAGTTCAGGGGCTAGGGAGGTGATATTTATACATCTATTCTCATTGGTCATTGACTAAGGACTGCTGGGGGGTAAGGGGATGGATTCCCTGGCACTACCAGTCTGCCACATGGATAAGCAGAGGAAGTTCTGGCATCCAGAGAAAGTCCTCTGGCAAAAAAGATTCCGGGGCTGGCAGTCAGACATTGGTCCAGAGGGCAGTGAAGTGGGAAAGCCATTGAGGAAAATGGCAGAGAACCAGCAACCTCGGATATGAGTACTGGCTTTTCCAAAAAGTACTGCATAAAAATGGATGCCCCCCCCATAAAATCATCTTGTCTGTTAAAATCAGGGTCTGCCTGTGGGGGAACTCAAGTTAAGAGTTCTGGAGATTTTTTGATGAGAACTGAAATCTTGGGGATGTGTTTGGAAGCAGGTCATCTTGGCTAAGTTGAGCGGACTGGATCTATCGGTGGGGATTTCTGAGTTGGGGATTTGTTTGTAACAGCTCTCAACAGCCTGAGAGGCAGAACAAGTTACAAAGAGAAGCAGATCTGATCTATGTCCTGGAGAAAGCAGCCCTGGCTTTCGTTCTAGAAGCTCTCACCTCCCCTAGGGTGGCAGTCAGAAGGGCAGCTGCCTTGTCTTGGCTGACCCTCATGCATGTAGCCACTCTGACCACTCTTTTCAAGACTAAGAACCACAGGCACACGTACACATACCTGCTTACTTGAGGGATCATGAGAGTAGAAACACAGCGTGGATTAATTTTTTCCTATTTAGACATGTTTTTAAGATACCTCACCCCTCTGAACAGCAAACAGTCTAATTATACAAAAATATAGAATATAAAAGTAAATACATTCCACAGCAAACAGGTAGTGAAGACCTAATGTGCACAAGGCATTCCTCTAGGTCATGAGAATATGAAATGCCCGGTTCTTGGGGCGCCTGTGAGTAGGTGGCTCACTCAGTTAAGCATCTGACTTCAGCTCAGGTCATGATCTCATGGTCCGTGGGTTCGAGCCCTGCATCAGGCTCTGTGCTGACAGTTCAGAGTCTGGAGCCTGCTTCTAATTCTGTGTCTCCCTCTCTCTCTGTCCCTCCCCTGCTTGCGCTCGTGCTCTCTCTCTCTCTCTCTCTCTCTCTCAAAATAAATAAACATTAAAAAGAGAAAGAAGAAATGTCTAGTTCTTGGCGCTGAGGCTCATACAGTGCCAGTAAGGAGGATATCCTTGTAAACTCCAGTGCTGACCCTGCTATACATATGAACAACGCGTGCGCCATCATGTGTAGGCATGGAAATATAAGAGGCCTTAACTGATGCTTTAGAATGTTTGGAAAGCATTGTAAAAAGGTATATGGATATTTGGAATGTGTCTAAGTTTTCCAGGAGAAGGAAGAGGGGAAAGTTCCTCTCTAAATTGTTTTCATTGATTAATCTGCTGAAAATCCCCAAACTGACTTTTGAAAAGTCAAACTCATGTCAGAAAGTCAGAGCTGAAAAGGTAGAAGGATAATGAACAGTCATGGGTGTTTAAAAAAAAACCATGATTGGGGCACCTGGGTAGCTCTGTCGGTTAAGCATCTAACTTCGGCTCATGTCATGATCTCACGGTTCTTGAGTTCAAGCCCCTCTTTGGGCTTTGTGCTGACAGCTCGGAGCCTGGAGCCTGCTTCAGATTCTGTGTCTCCTACTCTCTCTGCCCCTTCCCTGCTTACACTCTGTCTCTCTCTCCAAAATAAATAAACATTGAAAAATATTTTTAAAAAACATGATTAAGTGGATATTGAAAGATATTATTGGTTTGATTCAATGATTCATGAATCAGGCAACATCCCATCTTGCAGATAGAAAGGAGCTCGGAAGAGCTATACAATATGAAATACTTTTATAGGGAGGAGGAGGCAGAATTAGGAGGTCCCTAGCAACAAGTAGATTGTGGCAAGGTCACCTCTCTTTAGGGGCCAAAAAGGGTCTGTCAAGCAGATCACCTCACCAGTACTGACCAGTTAATTCCAGATTGGCATGTTTAAGATTCCACTCCTTGAAGAAGTTAAAACTGAAATGAAGGTAGGTATCAAGTCTTTGATGACATAGGCTTAGCACAAGTGGCTCCATTTTGGACTGTCTCTTTTTTAAATACATGATAGCTTCACCTCAAATGGAGATGACTTGAGTCTGACTAAGGTCAGAGAACAAGAAAAACAGGCAAAAGTATACATATTATTTGAACTCATAAAGGCAGCCCACTAAAAACTAGGAGAGAAAAGAGGCGAGAAAGAATGGAGGTAAATGCCCACTTTTCTGGAAGAGATATTGTCTAAACATGATAAATTAATAAATAGGGGGATGTTAGCATATTATTTTGACTTTTGAAGGAGCTACTGTAATAAAACTGGAAGCTCTGAAAACAGAGTGTCTCCTTAGGGGGTAAGACTCAGTAGAGAAGGGGTGAGGTGAGACAGTTCTTCTCATCACAGGACCATGGTTTGGTGATTTTAACAATATCCACATAGTGCCTTGAAAAAATAGAAACTTAAAAATTCAAGCTGCTACACTCTACCTGGTATTTTGTACTCATGTCAGAGCTACGTAAGTTCAATCAATTTTTCTTAGGAAGGAGCAATCCTTAGTGTATTTCCAAGACGTGTTCTTGCCTTCTCCCTTCTCTTCTCATTCAGTCCTTGGGCTCTGGAAACATCTAAAAGGAATATTTCACAGCTTAGCAGAATGGTGCTGAAAGCATCCCTCTGCCCCACCCCTGCAGAGCCGAACAGGAATCCTAAGGAAGGCTCTAAGTAGTCATGGGCTATTAGACCTACTGATCTTCTTAATCTGTACCCCCTTCCCTTCCTTCCCTGCACTACAACCCCCTTAGAGCTCAGGGGAGGATGTTCAATTGCTGCTGCCTCCTGAGGGTCCTGGCCCACCGCTCCTGACTTGAGGCTTAAACATAGGGTCCAAAATGATGCCCCTAAATTGGCTGTGTTGGTCCCTTTAGAATTGACAGTCAATCCCTCCCCACCTCTCAGTAGCATCTGAACACGTGCCTGGTAAAAACCTCACTGCCCAGAGCGGAGATATATTGCCAGCAGAAGGAAGAGATTTCAAGCCAGAGGCCACAGAAGGACCAGCCGGGAACCCTACTCTGCCCACACTGCCTCAGCAGCCAAGCAGGTTTAGGCAGACAGAGAGACAGACTACCTTTGTACTTGGTTCCATGGTTTGTTCACCTGAAATAGAAATCGAATGTAGTTCCCAGTAAGGCCTGTAGGGGGTGCTGCTTGCACTCTGCTGCCTCTGGCTGATGAGGCCAGAATGAGGCACCAGGAAGCTCACCACCCGTTCAGTGCCTCAGACCAGCGTAGGAGGCCATTGGATGTTGGTTTAATTTTTTTTTTTAATGTCCCATGGGAGATCATTGCTGTCTCTACCACAGTTGCTAAAGCACCTCGTGCAGCTATCAGAACAACCCTGTTGAGCCTTTCTGCTGATCCTGTGCTGTGCCTGCTTGTACCCCAGCTTTCCTCTCCTATCAGAGACCTCCAGTTGCCAAAGCAAGAGTCTGGAGGGGCTTTTGGTTTGTTTTCTTTTTGTTGTCTGTTTTTTAAGAGTTTTTTTTGTTTTTAAGAGTTTTAAGAGATTGGCATTTTGTTGTCCTGGCCAACAGCCATTCCCTTGTATCACAAATAAAATCATCAAAGCCTGGCTGGAGATTGGGAAGCCTTTCTAAGAGCCAGAAATCTGTTCCCTATCTGTGGAAGAATAATGTCCTATTACAGTGAACAAGCAATGGATAAAGGAGAAATGGCATGTGTAGTAGGGAGCATTATTCAGCCCTTCTATCTCTGACAGCCACCAAAGGCAACAGTAATGAGGAAAAGAGATATAGTGTGGACAGGTTGGTGGGAAATGTCTGCAAGTGGTGGGGGGTGGGGGGGACTCTCCATGACTTCAGCAATTTCTGCCCTGCTTTGCCTCAATTCTGGGATCTAGGAATCGAATACCTGGTAATCCTGGTACCAGGAATCTGAGGGAAAAAACTGAGAAGTTTTTCGTCCCCATTGTTATGACTTCTTCCACTCCTGAGAATGTTCTTCTTTTTGCAATACTTTGCATACTGATCACAGATTTTCTTTTCCTTGCTCGTTCGTTCAACAGGAATGTATTGAGCGATATATTGAGGAATGCACTGAGTATATGTGGAGGTGCTGAAAGGCATGCTTACAAATACACACATGGCTATCCCTTCGGTGTATTCGTTTTTCAGACTGTCTCCTAATCACCCTCTTAGAGAAACAAACACAAATCCATAAAGACATTGAAGATGGCAGAATGTTTAGTTTCCTTTTCTTTCCAAGGCACTTAATTTTCAAAATGATAATAGCACATTTTTTCCCTAATAATGAAAGTAATGCATGCTCAGCTCACTGTGGGGGAAAAAAAGAAAAATCAGATAATACAGGAAATGAGAAACATCCTAAGTCTTTCATTCAGAACTTAATTAGCATATTCGGGGTAGATCCATGTTTTTTTCTGTGTACATAAACTTATTTCATTTTTGAAAATAAGTCCCATGGGAGATCATGCTATTAATAACCTGTTTTCATTTAATATGTTATGGATGTAACTTATTTAGTATAGATCCACATTCAGTGTATTTAATTTTTTAAAAAGATTTTATTTTTTAAGTAGTCTCTACACCCACTGGGGGACTCAAACTCACAATCACAAGATCAAGAGCCACATGCTCTACCAACTGAGCCAGGCAGGTGCCCCTACACTCATTTTAAATGGCTCTATGAAAGTACCACAACTTATTTCCCCAAGCTCATGTTTGTGGTGTTAAGGTTACTTGCGATTTTGTGGTATGATAAATAATTTTATATGTACAACTTTATCCTATTTTTATCATAGTATATTCAGAGCATATTTTACAGATGCTCATTGTCACTTATTGGACTTCAGGCTCACAACCTGCTATTAGTGAGACCCCTGTGTCTTGTGTATGAGACAGAGAAAAGAACAGAGTGACAGGCAAGACTATCTCAAGACTCAGACTCATCTAGGAGCGCCTGGGTGGCTCAGTCGGTTAAGTGTTCAACTTTGGCTCAGGTCATGATCTCACAGTTCATGGGTTTGATCCCCGTGTCGGGCTCTGTGCTTGCAGCTAGCTTAGAGCCTGGAGCCTGTCTTTGGATTCTGTCTCCCTCTCTCTCTGACCCTACCCTGTTCACTCTGTCTCTCTCTCTCTCAGAAATAAATTTTTTTAAAAAAATTTTAAAAAGACTCAGGCTTGTCTAGGCAAGTAGAATGCTCAAGAAAGTAGAATGCTCAAGGAAACAGCAGAGCAGGATCCTGTTTGCCTTTTCTCTTTGTTTTCCACGATACGTCTCAGGATCAGTACCCTTGAACTAGTTTTCTCATTGGTAAAATGGAATCCATGAGATTACCTGCCACTTCTGAGTACTTGTGCAGATTGAACACCATAATATGCATAAAGTACTTAGCACATGCAAAAGTACTTAGCACAGTGCCTGACCTACAGTTGGTGCTCAATAAAGGTAGCTGTTATCATCATAGAGAAACCTTAAAATCCCAGCCAGTACTTCTACAGGAAACAAGGATCACAGTTGATTTCTAGACTTTTCAGGGAGATGTCCCTACTAGGGACATGATTTGACTCAGATTATGACCAGATCCATTAGACAGTAAACAGTCCTCCCCTGGGGTTAAGTCTGTTGGCCATTCCCTCTCCCGTCAAGCCAAAGGCTTTCCCCAAAATGGAATTGTATTTCTAACACCTGGATGTCATCCTAAGGGCCCATAAAACGCTCAACAGTTATTTTAAAGTGCTTAATTCCAAATAAGCACTTAGAAACTATTTGGACTTCTTAGAACTAAGATCTTTCTCCATTGAGTGTTCAATGCTGACCTTGATTTCTCAAACAGCCTGTAAAATATGTATGATGTCCATTTCACAGATGAGCGAAGCTACAACGAGTAAAATTTCTTGGCCACATCTAGGAAGTGGCTGACGCAGGATTCCAACTTTTCTCGGATTCCAAAGCCCAGGTGCTAACAAACTTAAACCTGAATGTAAAGAAGAGTCACCTGGGGATTGGGTCAAGCCAAGATCCTGGAATCTACATGTTCACAAACACCCATGCAACTGAGATCCAAACAGATCCAGAGGGGACATCTGGAGGAACAGCGCCCTTGGCCATATATAGATGTCCAGGTCTGAGACAAGGCTCTCTAAGGCCATAGGATTTTTTCTCCAGAATATCACCAAAGCATTGGGATGTAACATCATTACACCTTGCGATGGAAGGAGCCATGTGTGTATTTTGGATATTTGCAGACTTATAAAATGGATCCTAGACCATGGTTGGGACATACCTGGTTTCTGGATGATTCTACATTATCTGTTGCAGTCGTCTTTATCATCTCCCTAGGTTAGCATCAAATCAGTTGCAGAGGTCTTTCCTTCTCTGCAATCCTAATCATCCACCCTACTTGCCATCTTACCTTGTCCCCTGCTGACCCAGGTGATTTTGCTACTGCACATCCGGTTCCTAATGCTTTACATCCGTGTGACAGAACGTGGTGAATTGGGGAGGTTTATGATTTGGGATATGTAATTGAGGCAGCATGGGGTACAGCAGTAGTTTTCAAACTCTATCCCATGAATCCTTAGAGAGCTGCTGAGGTACAATATAGAGGAGGGCAGGGAGTGGGGAAAGACCGGGCAGGATGGCTTCTGGGCCCTAGATGGAGGCGGTTGCCCTCAATTCTGTTTCATATGTAGAATGAAATTCCTACAAGAGTCACTTGACAGAAGGTTTTCTCCGGGGAAAAGAAGAAAATCTAGTGGAGAAAGAGCACTAGTACAACCCAGAATGAATTAATTAGTTAATTAATTAGAGAGGAAGCAGAAAAGGGGCGGGGGGAGGGCAGGACAGAGGATCTGAAACAGGCTCCACACTGACAGCAGCAACCCGCGTGGGAGGCTCCACCTCAGGAACCCCAAAATCAAGACTTGAGCCGAGGTAGGACCTTTAACCGTCTTAACTGACTAAGCCACTCAGGTGTCCCCAGCCCAGAATTCTAATCCAGGTCTTTAGCTAACTAGTGGGATGACTTTGGGTGCTGGAGTCCAGCTCCAGCAGGTCCAGGGGTCCCTGAAGGATGGACGGTGTAGGTGGGAGAGCGTGAGAGAGCCCTGAGATTCTTTCTGATCACCAGGCAGGCATCTCTGTCCTGTCGGTTTTGGTGTCTTTATTTATAGGTCAAACATTAACATGGCATCAGAAAATGGAATTTTTACAATGGATAGTTCTCTGTGATAAGGTGTTTTTGGAAAATGTACAGAAATAGGTTTTACAGAAGTATTCTTGCAGAACTGCCCCAATTATAGTGAGGTTGAGTAACTGAGAAAATAACACATTTTAATAACACTAAGATTAAGTCATAGGTTAAGTTGTAGATACTCTTATCCATCCTCATCATAGCTGCCAGGGTCAGGGAAGGTGTTTGTGGAATGTAGGCCTTAGGGAAGGGGCTGCTATACATCACCAGTTAGCAAAGGTTTATGTAGTAACTTATGTTCTGCTCTTATCTGTTCCTTCTCTCTAAGTTAGGCTCTTTGTCTCCAGACAAGACTTGATTTTCCGTTATATTCTTTATGGCACTGGAGAGCCAACCATACCTTTAAAGAGTTTAGCTCATTTCCGATACATAGAATAGCCTCTTCTAGTGCATTTACCTTTGTGTCTAGTTTGATGATTTCTTGAATAGCTAAGGGCATGAGAGACATTTTGGTTAGCATGTTGAGCTGTATGAACCTCTTGGACTAACACAATGGTAGAAACAGGATTGTACATGTAAAGGTCAATCTTTTATGAGTAAGGGTCATTAGCCTGTTCATAGCTCAAGGGAAAGTATGGAGGGAAACAGGACCTGATGGAGACACAATGTCTGTTCCCATAATCAAAAGAAGTTCCCACAATAAGTTCCTTCACAAAGTGCAATCATCATACCAGGGCCAGAATAAGGGGACAAGTCGCTCCTGATACTGATCAACAAGGTACCTTGGGTATCGGTGCTCAAGCAGAAATAACTGAGTGGGTCATCTGATTAGCAAGAGACTGTGCAAACTTGCTTTAACCTCACCAGGAGCTTTCTCAATTAGTGGGCTCAGAATGGCTCCCAACATTTGGGCAAATTTTATCTCCCTGGTCCTCAGAGTGCTTACCTGCCAACAAAGAAAAACCAAAGGATGGATTTGTAGATATCTGTCTTAGCCTGGGCTGCCCCAACAAAGTACCACAGAGTGGGGGAGCTTAGAGAACAGCAATTTCCTCACAGCTCTGGAGGCTGGAAGTCCAGGATCAAAGATGCAAGCTGGTTTGATTTCTCCCAAAGCCTTTCTCTTTGGCTCTCATGGCCATCTTCTTCCTATGTCCTCATATGGCCTCTGTTCTTTTTTTTTATGTGTGTATATTTATTTTGAGAGAGAGAGAGCACACACGAGTGGGAGAAAGGCAGAGAGAGAGGGAAAGAGAGACTCCCAAGGAGGCTCAGCACTGTCAGCATAGAGCCCAAAGTGGGGCTCAATCTCACGAATCCATGAGATCGTGATCTGAGCCAAAACCAAGAGTCAGACACTCAACTGACTGAGCCATCCAGGTGCCCCACATGGCCTTGTTCTATGCAGTTCATGTCCCTGGTGTCACTTTCCTTCCTCTCAGGTAATGATCCAGGATCATGGGATCGAGCCCATTGTCAAGCTCCACGTTGAGTGTGGAGCCTGCCTAAAACTGTCTCTCTCTCTCTCTCTCTCTCTCTCTCTCTCTCTCTCTCTCTCTCTTTCTCTCTTTCTCTAAGAGGGAGGGAGGAGGGGGAAGGATGAAGGAAAGAAGGAGAGAAAGGAACGAGGAAAGAAGAAAGGAAAGGAAAGGAAAAAGAAGCACCAGAGGCTTGCTGAGCATCTATTATATGCTGAGCCTCCTTACATGTTTGGGACACAGAGGCTCACCAGCAGTGGCCTTTGCACTCACAGTGCCCACTGCATTGAAGGACTAGGCTCTGATAAGGGATGATTGGGGCATCATGTGGGCCTTCCAGAGAAGTGACTTGAAATGAGGTTTGAAACATGAGAGGGTGTTCAGCAGCTCAAAACGGAGGGATGAAATTTCCAGCAGAAGGGATAAAGGCCAGCCTGCAGGTCACATTAAGTGAGGGGAGCACAATCTGAGGTGAGGAACCAATGAAGGGAGGTTGGAGCCATGAAGAAAGGCCATGGAAGGCCTCGTGGGTGATGTTGAGCTACAAGGTCCATTCCATTAGCAGAGTCTCCCCTAAAAAGTTTTCTTTTAATGTTTATTTTTGAGAGAGAGAGAGAGAGAGAGAGAATCCGAAGCAGTCTCTGGGCTCTGAGCTGTCAGCACAGAACCCACAGACCATGAGATCATGACCTGAGCTGAAGTTGGACGCTTAACCAACTGAACCACCCAGGTGCCCCTCCCCTGAAAAGTTATAAGCAGAGCACAGTCTATTCAGTTATGCATGATAGAGAGCCATAAAATTCTGCAATCCAGCCGATCTCTGGCTCTCCCTTCCATTCTGTCATTTGTGGCTAACCGAGGTCAGCCGATCAGTGAGGGATCACACACTTCCTAAATACATTCATTCTTGGCTATTTCTCTAAAGGGGGCAGTGGAGTGTGTGTGTGTGTTTGTGTGTGTGTGTGTGTGTGTGTGTGTGTGTGTGTGTGTGCGTGTGTGTTTGATGAGATCTTGATTATAAATTGCCTTCTGGATTCTGCGGTCTACTTCCCTTTGGTCTAGAGAGGAAGCATACATCATACTTGGATGTCGTACTTCATTCATTACAACAAACACCCATATGGATAATTAGGATCAGAGCTACTAAATTTATGGTTATAATGGTAATGTAAAGCCTCCTGACCCTGAACTTTCTGCCTGCTAAGGACTCAATCAAGCCCATGGGTCCATATCCTGAAGAACAAAAGCTTCCCTGTTTACTGGAGGAGAGAATGAGTTAAGGGTTTGAAGAGTGGTGCCTTACCGTAATTTCCCAGAAGCCTGTAGAGTAGTACAAAAGAAGACAAGGGAATGTCAGTTAGGTTTTATTCGGTAATAATTAGCAAATCCCTTTATATAACATTGATTTTAGCACTAAGAATTTTATTTATTTTAATGTTTTATTTATTTATTTTCAGAGTGAGACGGAGAGTGTGAATGGAGGAGGGACAGAGGCACAGAATCTGAAACAGGCCTCAGACTCTGAGCCATCAACACAGAGCCCAACGTGGAGCTTAAACCCATGAACTGCCAGAATCATGACTTCAGCCAAAGTTGGTCAACCGACTGGGCCACCCAGGCACCCCTAAGAATTTTTTTTAAATAGTCCCTTCCTACAACTTTGGCTCAGCTCCTGATCTCACACTTTGTGAGTTTGAGCCCTGCATTGGGCTCTCTGCTATCAGTACAGAGCCCTCTTAGTATCTCCTGTCTCCCTTTCTCTCTGGCCCTCCCCTGATCACACATTCTCTCTCAAAAATAAATAAAACATTTAAAACAGTCCACTTCATTTTAGAAATTTTGTGCTAAAAGAGGACAGGTAGTCAATAAAGCAATCTGTTGCCCAAGTATGGATATATCAATATGCTTCGTTCAGGTAACATATTGAAAAACAAAATCTTCTCCCAACCCAGAAAATTTCTCCATAACACTAGTAGAAAAAGAAAAGGTTTTACAATTGAATAAGCATTAAATCAGAATGTGACACACAGCACAGGCAGCCTGCTAAGACACTGCAAAGACAGGATGAAATTTCACCTTTTTATATAGCCAAGCAGATACAATCCATTGCATGCATGGTTTCAGGATAAAAGGTAACTAGTTCTCAAGATGAGAACCTTTTATTATAGATGGTTCACCCTAGATTTAGCTGGTTAATTGAGGGTGACCATCTGTGTTACTTGATTTAATGCACAGGAAAAATAAGCTTCCCTTATCTTTATGACAGAGGTAGTTCGACAACTTAGAGCAAGTGCTGCTGAAGGTAGGCTCCCTACTCCCCCTCCGCCACAGAAACTAAGACAGGGCAGCTCTCACCCTTAATGTTTACATTTCAGAGAGGTGGCTCCTGTCCTTGAGAAAGACATTCCGGAATCACAGAGCTGTGAAGAACCTTATTTCTAAAAAGATTTACACACATTTCAGACACAGAAAATTTACAATTGCAAGATTTCAGAATCCTCTAAGAAAAGTGGAGCGAGGGGCTAGGTGGGGACCCGGCAAAACTCCACGTCACAGCAATAACAATCATACTAACAGCGCAAAGTCTTAACATAGTACTCACCATGTGGCAACTTATTTCATGCTCACAACAGCTCTATATGCAAAGCTTGTCTACCTTCATTTTATGCATGAGGATATGAAGCCAGATCATGTGCTCAAAGTCACAGAGCCAATAGGTAGTGAAGTTGTTCACACCCAGTCTGTGGCCATCATCCCCAGTCCAAACCATGGAAAAGTAAATGCTTTTTAGGGAAAAGTAAATGCTCACATGATTTACTGTTGGTTACTATATATATGTGGTATTTCTGGAATGACAGAGTGCTACTTATACTATTGTGCATTTATTTTCTTTTAATGTTTATTTTTGAGAGAGGGAGAGAGAGAGAGAGAGAGCATGAGTGGGGGAAGGGCAGAGAGAGGGAGACAGAGGTTCCAAAGCAGGCTCTGTGCTGACAACAGAGAGCTCAATGTGAGGCTCAAATCCATGAACAATGAGACCACGACCTGAGCCGAAGTCAGACGCTTATACCAACTGAGCCACCCAGGTGCTCCAACTATTATGCATTAAAAAAAAAAAAAAACTGCCAGCATTTACTGAGGTCTTTCTGTTTTCATGGTTTGACCATTAAGTCATAAACACCTTATAAGCATCATCTCAGCCAATCTTCAGGACAGCCTTGGGAAGGGGGTACCCCCATCTTTCAAATGAAGAAAGGTTAAGGAACTTCTCTAGAGTTACCGAACCAGTAGATGGTGGAATTAGAATTCAAAGCCAGAGTAAATGGCTTCAGAACACATACATTTAATCAATAAACGATATGCCTCCGAGAAAATGAGGAAATTTATATCATCAAGGAAGACCTGTTGACTCTCAAGATAGCGTTTAGAGAAGAGAATGCCTGTGAATTTGAGCTTGTTAAGAGAGAGAGCGAGCATACTCCAGGCAAGAGAAGTAAGGGCGGAAGCAAAGAACAGGGAGATGATACAAATTATACAAATTATCAGTCTTTCTCTCAACAGGAAGGGGGGAAGAAGCTTAGACGAAGGTGTGTGAGGCTGAAATTCAACATCAGCAGAAATAAATTTATTATTGTGAAAACCCAACACATATTTGGGTTGCATGATATGCAATTTTGTGTGTGGTAATACTCAATTAGCTTTTGCTTTTATTTTTTTTAATTTATTTGTTTATTTTGAGAGAGACAGAGACAGCATGAATGGGAGAAGGGCAGAGAAAGAGAGAGAATCCCAAGCAGGCTCCACAATGTCAGCGCAGAGCCCGATGCAGGGCTTGAACTCATGAAACTGTGAGATCATGACCTGAGTTGAAACCAAGAGTTAGATGCTTAACTGACTGAGCCACCAAGGTGTCCCACTTTTATTTCTATTTTTAAAGGATTGTCATGGCCACAGAGTGAAGTGTTAGTCATGAGTTAGTTCATAAAATGGAGAGGCAAAACAATCATGGAAAATTTCAGAAGATCGCATAGAAGTCGCTAAACTGTGAATGGCACATTAAGATTGACACCAAGTGTGTTAGTTCTTGTAAAGAGCACTGAGAATTGAGGATGCTTCACTGTTACTCTGCCAGGCATATTTTGGAGAGGTTTCATTAGTAAAAAAGCCTTTCAACCTGTATACAATATGGAATGGCTTCATGTTAAAACTGGACGGTGAATATTATTGGGATTAATAAATCAGCGCTAACATTTTGTCATCAACACATCTACCAAGGAATCGTGCCTCTTTTCTTGGCGTGCGATAGATTCTATGGTATTTCTTTATGGGGCCATGAAGAGGAAGAAAAGAGATGTTCATGAATTAATAATCAAAATTCCTTCTCGTGAATTACTTCCTAGAAAAGGTCACACGAGAAAACGTTGTGCCTGATGTCAAAGTCCACTCGTCTGGTACATACAAAAATAGTGCAGAATTACCAGCACCTGGTCCTTATACCACTTTCTGCCCCTCCTCAGCCAAGAAGATCTTGGCCAGAAAAATAGTTTTAGCAAATATCTTTCAACTTTCCTGTGTTAAAATCAATATGTCAGATCGAAAAGGAGGTGGGAGATTAAATTAAAAAAATAGCAAGAAAGGCAGAGAATATAAAGGTGGGGGTTTTTTTGTTGTTTTGTTTTGTTTTCAAGAAAAGAAGAGGCTAGAGGAAGAAAGAAAGAAAATATGGTAGTACTGTCTCAGGTCGTACAGTTTTGATTTCCCAGATACCTCTTTACATACATATGTATATATTTACAACCAAGGTTTAAAATCTCTGTCTGTGGGTTCTGGGCTCAGGGGAAGAGAGCTCCTCTCACACCTCTGCTCCTTCATGGCGGTGGAAGGAATGGAAAGCCTCCACAAGTCCACGCTGAGGTTGCAGGTCCCTGAGTACCTCTGCCAATCACTAAAGATTTATTTGGCCAGGTTTTTCATAGATTTCTGTGCCTGGTCTGGTTTCATGCATTTATTTAACAAACAACTTTTGAACACCTATGGTATACCGAGCACCTCATTAAACTGGGAGTACAGAGGTGAAGGGGACGTAGTCTTTGATTCAGGGAGTCACCTGGTATCACCTGGGAGATAGTTAGACATGCAGGTTCTCAGGCTCTTCCCCTGGTGTACTGAATCAAAATCTGCATTTTTGGCAAGATCACCAGGTGGTTCTTAGACATATTGCAGTTTGAGAAGCAGTGACTTCATGGATTATTAGCAGAGAGAGAGGGGTCCTCTTCTATTTCTTAACTCCTCCATTGTGTCGACCAAGAGAGAATTCCCTAAACATTTAAGCCAACAGGCATTTATGTGGGCAGTTAGAATTGCATTTCAGGAGATACAGACTCAGACAGAACCCTGACTCTGGGTTTGACGTAGACAACAGAAGGGGCAGAATTGTAAAGGCTAAAGGTTACCAGTCCAGTTCTCATTCAGGTTCTCTCTACAAAACAGGGATTGAGGGGCACCTGGGTGGCTCAGTCAGTTAAATGTCCAACTTTGGCTGAGGTCATGATCTCACAGTTCATGAGTTCGAGCCCCACATTGGGCTCTGCGCTGACAGCTTGGAGCCTGGAGCCTGTGTCAGATTCTGTGTCTCCCTCTCTTTCTGCCCCTCCCCGCTCATACTCTGTCTCTCTCTCAAAAATCAACATTAAAAAAAAAAAGGGATTGAAAGTAGGCTAACTAGGATTGGTTGGAATAGTATGCAAATGAAGGATGGAAACCAGTCGATGCCTTGGGGAAGGATGCTGAGGATTCCAGTGTCATGTAGGTGTCGTGCTGAGAGGGAGTTAGGTCTGGGCTGCGGGCTTCCAGCTGGCAAATTCATGGTGCCTGTGCTGCACAAATTCCTGTTGCCCTCCTGAAGGCTTGGTTGCTGCATTTTGAAATCTCCCTCTATAACTGGCTCAGCAAATATTTACTGATCACCTGTCATAGATCAGGCTCTGAGTTAAGAGCTAAGGGTACACTGGTGAGCAAGACAGAGGAGGTCCTGAGAGCCTGGTGCTCACATTCTGATGGGGGGAGGGGGAAGAATAGAAAACAAGAAAATACGTGGGATAGTTACAGATTGTGAGCAGTTCTATGAAGCAAATAAACTAATATTATAGAAACCAGAATGAACCATAACAAGTAGAGTGGTAGAAGTCTGCAGGAATAAGTTGTTTCCATTTTGTATCTTGCTTTCTGTTCTAAAAAAGCCAAAGATTGTAATTTAGTAGTCCCCCCACCCTTACCTGCAGAGGTCATGTTCCAAGGCCCTCAGTGGATGCCTGAAACCGCAGAACTACAGATAGTATCAAACCCTCAAATATATATGTGTGTGTGTGTGTGTGTGTGTGTGTGTGTGTATACACATTAGTTTTTTCCTAATCACGTATATCTGTGATAAAGTTTCATTTATAAATAAGGCACACTAAGACATTAACAACTAAAAATAAAAATAGAACAATTGTAACAATACAGTGTCATAAAAGTTATGTGAATATGGTCTCCCTCTCTCAGAATATCAGTGGTGTCCTGAACGATGATGTGAGCTGATAAAATGCCTACAGGATGACACGAAGTGACATGAGCGACGCAGCCGTTCTGACCCAGTGTTAGGCCATGATTGACCTCCTGACCCTATGTCAGAGGGCAATTGTCTGCTTCCAAAGAAATTGAAGCCACAGAAAGCGAAACCACAGATAACGGGCAACCACTATGCTTTTTCTTTCTTTTCTCCCGACTCCCATCCCTCTGCCTCAGCAGTGATTACTAAAACTATGGATGCTACCAGGCAAGCACAGCCACATGCACTAGCTCAATCCCAAATAAAAATTTGGATGTAAAGTAAACTATAGCACCCAGAAAGAAGTCCTGGTGTTGCCTGTCTGGCTAGAGTAAGAAGACATTAGAGAGCCCGGATGGGCAGGTAACTGACAAGTAGCTTCCTATCCAGCTGTCTTCCTGCAGCGCCCCAGTCGGGGCCAGGGACTGTCCTCGTAGAGGCTGGTGAGTAGGAGGGTGGCGTGCAAGGAAAGATGAATTACACCCTGATTTTCACCAGCCCACTAGTCAATTACACAGCAACCAACTCTAACAAACTCAGACCCTCTAATCACATATAAATTTAGGGGTAATCAAACTGCAACCAAAATCAGTATTAGGTTTTTTTTCTTAATTCAGCCCCAGAGTATGTTGCGAGCATGCATTCAGCACAGATCCAAACGCCCTGCAGTTAGACCAGCTGAGCGACAGACTAATGATTGCCCAAAGAGAGACTAAGGTAGAAAAATATACTGGAGGTTGGATTTTGAGGTGTTGCTTCTCTAGAAATAGTGTCAGGAAGGAAAAAAAACGAGTCAAAGATGGCAGCACTGTCTCTGACCTGTGAGCATCGTGCCAGCTGTCTGGCCACACATGTCATTTACAGCATACTTACTACAGCAAATCTAAACCATAACTGGAGAAAGGGCATTTGCCCATTGTTCCAGTTATGTATTGCTGTGTTAACAAACTCTCCCAAAACTTAGCGAATTAAAGCTTTGTCAAAGTTTTGTTCGAAAAGGGCACCTGGATGGCTCAGTAGGTTAAGCATCTGACTTCACCTCAGGTCATGAGCTCACAGTTGGTGGGTTCTAACCTCCACCCCACTCCCATTCCCCTGTCGAGCTCTGTACTGACAGCACGGAGCCTGCTTGGGGTTCTCTCTCTCCCCCTCTCTCTCTGCCCCTCCCCCACTTGTGTGATGTCTCAAAATAAACATTAAAAAAAAAATGCCAGTACTCAAAGATGCTCAACATCACTAATGATCAGGAAAATGCAGATCAAAACCACAATGAGATATCATCTCACACCCATTAGGATGGCTACTGTTAAGTTACAAAAATTCATCTGACTAAATTTAGAGATCTAATTGTCTTTATTAATCAATTCATGAGTTGGGCAGCATCTATCTAGCAAGTAAAGGAGAATTCCAAAGGGGTACAGAAAACAAAATATGTTTAAGGAGACAGAGCAGGAAAAGGGAAATTATTAGCAAAGAATCCATTGTTTTAGCCAAGGTCACCTTCCTAAGGGGAACAGAAAGTGTCTGTCAGTAAATTTCCTTCTGCTGACAGACAATTCCCATGTTGACTGATTAAAGGTTAAAATTGCAGTTAGATTGGGGCTCCTGGCTGGCTTAGTCGGTGGAGTGTACAACTTTTGATCTTGGGGTTGTGGGTTCAAACCCCACATTGGTATAGAGATTAATTAAAAATAAAATCTATTTTTAAAATGTTTATTTATTTTGAGAAAGTGAGGGAGGGGCAGAGAGAGGCGGAGACAGAATACCAGGCAGGCTCCAAGCTCTCAGCAACAGCCTGTGGCAGGGCTTGTAAACCCATGAACCATAAGATTATGACCAGAGACAAAGTCAAGAGTCAGACACTCAGCCAACTGAGCCACCCAGGCACCCCTTAAAAATAAAATACTTAATGAAAAAAATTGCAGTTAGGTTAAGTATTAAGTCTTGGTTTACTGACTTGGGGCCTTAACCTAACTGATGCCAGGGCATCTGGGTGGCTCAGTCAGCTGAGCATCTGACTTCAGCTCAGATCATGATCTCATGGGTTCCTGAGTTCAAGCCTCGCATTAGGGTCTCTGCTGTCAGTGCAGAACCTGCTTCGGATCCTCTGCCCACTCCCCCCCTCTCCTCACCTTCCCCGCTCATGCTCTCTCTCTCAAAATAAATAAACATTTTTTTAAAAAGCCACTAACTGATGCCATTTTGGGCCTGTGGTTTTATTTTTAACACTACTGTCAAAAAAAAAAAAAAGAAAATAAGTGTCAGAGAGACAAGAAGAGATTGAAACTTGTGTGAACTTGGTAGGATTATAAGATGGTTCAACAATATGGAAGTTCCTCAAAGAGTTAAAAAAAAAAAAAAACTACCCTATGATCCAGCAATCCCACTGCTGAGTATATGCCCAAAAGAATGGAGAGCAGGGTCTTGACGAGGCATTGGCACACCCATGCTTATTGCGCCATACCCCAAAACTGGCATCGCTTTTTGGTGAGTGTTGAGCCAAAAGACACAACTCAACCAAAGGGGAGAAAAGGAAGGGCCAAGGAGCAAGAATCCCTGTCCCCTCAAAGGTCATTCTAGCTGGACTAAAAATCAAATTGATATGAGACAGATTGATAGGAGAAAATCAAATTTAATAGGCATAGGCAGGGAATCCACATAGACAAAATCAAATTTAATAGATGTATGCTCAGGGATCCACATAGACATGGAAATCCCAAAGACAGTCAGGCACAATGGGGTATATATGTCCTCTGAACTAAGGAGAAGGGGGTGAAGGCCTGGAATATCAGAGGAATGCATTACAGGGCAATACAAAGAGCAGATGTTTGGTAATTAGATATTTGCCCTACCGTTACAGATGGGTCACTCAGATCAAATTGATCTATGCTAAAAACCCTTATTCTGGGAAAGACCCCTAATTTAGATTCCGTGTGGTTAAGGAGGGGACAAAATGTTCTCTTGAGCCTACAGAGTCTCAAGTACCTTCAGCTCAAAAAAATCTCCATGCCAAAGTGGCACATTCTGGGGGTGGGAGGGGTCTATCTTGAACACCTTCAAAAGCTATTGTCTTTTTCTGGAGACCCCTAATTCTTGCTGCTTATAGCAGTACAATTCACAGTAGTCAAAAGGTGGAAACAACCCAGGTATCCATCAAGAGGTGAATAGATACATAAACTGTGGCATATATATACAAGGAAATATCACTCTGTCTGTTAAACTCGGTTGGTCCGACTTTCGCTTAGGTCATGATCGACTGACTGCCAGCTCAGAGCCTGGAGCCTGTTTCAGTCTGTGATCTGACCCTGCCCTGCTCATCTGTCTCTGTCTCCTAGTTAAAAAAAAAAAAAAAAAAGGAAATCCTATCGCATGCCACAACATGGATGAACCTTAAGGACCTTATGCTAGTGAAATAAGCCAAACACTGTATGATTCCACTCATAGGAGCTGTCTAAAGGGGCCCAATTCATAGAAGCAGAGGAAAATGGCAGTTACTAAGGGATGGGGGAGGGGAGAAAAGAGGAGCTCTGGTCTAATGGGTTCTGGAGATGGGTTTCACAACAATGTGAAGGTACTCCACACTCCTGAACTGTATACTTCACAGTGATTAAGATGGCGAGTTTTATTTTATGTGTTTTTTGCCACAACAACAAAAAACTAAACCGCCAATACTCTTAAAGCCCAGACTGAAAGGCAGGGGAATGTAGACCCCACCTCTCAACGAGAAGAAAGCTAAAGAATCTGCAGCCATCTTTAACGTGCCCACTGTGGGGCACATCACGTGTAGAGCACCTGCGGACACAGCTAGTGACATATTATTTCCAGGGGACCGTTTCAGCCTCCCCGAGAGGAAGGATGTCAGAAGGCTCTCTCAGAGGCAGGTGCAGTTTGAAACAAGGGAGCGGGAAAGAAATGGCAAAGCTTCTATAGCCAATGGGAAAAACTAGTCTGGAATGCCTCCCTTCCTCATTTTCACAACAAAGATTCAGCAAGCCGGTCTACTAAAAGCCTGACCGCTCCCACCAAGCGTTTTTCTCATTCAAACACACTGCCCCCCAGCTCTCCTGACGGTGGGGGGCTCCGGGCCCTAATTGAATAGGTTGATAGGAACAATCAGCAGAAGCGGACCACGGGAAGCCTTTCAAAGCCCGCAAACACATAGAAAATTCAACAACGCAGCATTTAGATAGTCCGGACAATGTGGCCATTATAAATGCCGCTCTCATGAGCAGCGATTCAAATGACAGCTTCGAAAAGGATTTGCAAAGAGCCCTTTAGAAATGGAACATGGGCAACTCAGAGCCCATGACGTTTTACAAGGACAAACCAGACTGAACAAAGATCCAAAGCAGCTGTTGAATGGTTTAGTTATTCAGTCCTGCTCTGTACGAACCTGGGAGAATATGACATCTTTTAAATTGCCTCCCCTGAGCTATGCAATAGCCATGGTGCCTGGGAAATGTTAGCAAAATTCTGAAAAAAGAAAAAAAAAACAGCGTTTTACAAAGCAGAGATCACAGTGTAATCACACAAGTGCTTCCACGGAATTCTGCAGACTGCCCTGGCATCTCACAGCCGTTGGTCTGAAGGAGTAATGGCCACATCCAGAGAGGAAAATCCTACCTTTTATCCTCTTCCGCCTACTGGCTTCCCAAATCTGTCTGCAGGACCAACTGTTTCCCAGCCTTCAGGTGGGAGATTCCTCACTGTGCATGCTATTTAAGTCATTATGGTGGCATTCTAATTTTATCACTCCTGGCAAAGTGTTTCCCTGATATGGTGTGGGGAGTGTGTGTATTCCACTCACCAGCAGAAGGAATAGCTGGTTATTTTTAGCCTTACAGTCTGCAGAATTCTCAAGTGCCCTGGGGTTCCTGCTGCATGGTGGTGTTGCGCACTAGGAAGAAAAAATACACAGTGTGAGTAAGGTCTAAGTAAGTCAGACTCCAAGCACATATTCCCAGGAGGCCCATGATCCGCAGCCTCCACGAGGATGAGGCAAATGAGGCATCTCGTGTGCAACACGTCAGGAGGCGCTCGCTCTTCAATCTTATACCCTACAAGCCTCGCTCTAGCCTGGCTCCGGAGCTTCTCTCATTTCCTGTTCACTCCTCAGCTCCTGGCCCAGCATGGACACCGCTGGTGGGGAATGTAGTTCCAAGGCTAACAATCAACAAAGGAGAGAGCTTTCAGAAGGAAAGATTGAATAATCAATGGAAAGGCTAGTGTAGGATCCAATGAGGTATTTGGTCACATGGAGGATATGGCTGACCCAAGATCGCAGCAGATCCAAGAAGGGTAGGTGATGAGTGACTCATCTTGGCCAGTCTCTGGACAGGTTAGACCCCAGATGGCAAGGTGCAGACAGAAACCTTGCGAGATTGGCTCTGGATGTTCCTTCTTACAAGAAGGCTCAGGGTCTTCCCGGGGAGATCCCTCCCCTGCAGGAAGTTCCCTTCTCCTCAGGCTTGGGTATCAGTGCTCTGGGGGCTGATCTAAAGCTCTTTACCCACCCCCACCTCCCTGGTCTGCTCTCTTCCTAGCTCACTGTGATATCATAAAGCCAAATTAGGCAACTTAGAGCCAGGGAAAAAAAGAGTCTCTGGTTCCTGGATGCCAACAAATAGTTCACACCAAAGCAGGCTTTTCTATCATAAAATCAGGAGTATATTTGTGAACATCAAGAAAATGAAGGCAACCCTCTTGTCTCCCTCTTCCCCTGCATGACACACATATGGCCCTGGCACTTCCATATGCTACTCATGGGGTTTTGGAGTGGTGAGAGGGTCTGGAGCTAATGGCCACGAAAGAATTCTTGAGCCATCCTTGGTGCAAAAGGTAATTTGACTAAAGCATGGGGTCAAGACCTACATAGGACAAAGAGCTGCACTGGGGTTGTGTGAGGAAACTGATTATATACTTCAGAGCTGGGGGAGGTAGAGGCAAAGGGGAGCCTCCAAAGAGACTCTCATATGTGTAAAGAGGACTCTACTAGAGACCCTGCTATTGTCAGGCTAAGGTTGTTTTCCCTCTAGTAAGGCATTAACATTAAGATGGTAACCTGGAGAAAGGTTATACTCCGTATTTACCTCACGTATTTGTAGGTTATAAAGAAATTTAATTTCACCTCCCTTTTCCTTCTTGCCTTTGTTCCCCACATCACTATGGAGGGGAGAGGAATGAGTGATGTTGGGACTCCAGGAAACTGAACCTATAGGTTTCTGGAGATTAGACGATTGATAAGATTGCCTTTTTCTTGTAATTTACTAAGACATTTGTAAATTAATGGAGACTCATATCCTGTATGATTGTGATCTCTATCGCTTAACTATTTGCTTTATTTCCTCTCCTTTGTTCTTGGGCAGCCAGAAATGACTAAGGAATATCACACATATCTCACCGTGGTGGGGTGGAGGCGGGTAGTTTGTGCTTTGCCTTCAGCCTGCCTCAGGTTCCCTCATCATTACCTTCTCTTCTTTGTGCACAGCCACTTGGCAAAACCCATTGCCCTATTCTCATTCATGTATTTAAAACTTGCACCCACTCCTTCTTCTCCCCCACCCCAGCTGGCACCTTTTATAGATCTTCCTGGAAAACCCGGAAATTTAGCTTTGTGAATTTCACATAAAAAAATATTCAGAGTGAAGAATGCTAGAGCAGTGGAATCACAGACCCACACACGCGACTTTGGATCCCATCAACCAAGACCATTTCTAGGGGGGCAGAGCAGAGACTGCTCAAGGTTCAGAAGCACCTATAGCTGTGTGTAAAACCCATGGGTTGCTTACGTTCTTTTAATAACATCAAAAGAAATCATTGCCTTCCACAGGGCTTCTACTAGCATGATGCAATCTCAGAGAATCATTAGATCTCAGATTCATCATCATTACAACATGATCATATTTCAGTTATCCCTTGTATGGTCTCGGTTATTAAAGTAACTAAATTCTCTCACGGAGAGAAGTTCTTTAGAATTGTAATGTGCATTAGATGTTTTAAGGTATTTTAAAGTGTATTGGAGGGGCACCTGGGTGGCTCAGTTGGTTAAGCGTCCATCTTCGGTTCAGGTCATGATCTCATGGTTTGTGTCAGGCTCCGTACTGACAGCTCGGAGCCTGGAGCCTGCTTCAGATTCTGTGTCTCCCTCTCTCTCTGCCTCTCCCCTACTCATGCTGTCTCTCTCTCAAAACTAAGTAAACATTTAAAAAAAATTTTTTTTAAACATGGAAAACCTACCTACAATCTGAGAGCAGTCAATCAATAAAGGATGGGATACTGAGCACAGGGTGAAAGGAATGAAAATGGAATGGAATATTCTACAGCTATTAGAAATTAGATGCCGATGATGCAGAATGGACATCACAGGAGTGATTCTTCATATAATGTTAAAAATGGCTTCAGTACTGTGATTCCAACCATGTAAAATAAGTGCACATTTAGATAATAGAAAGACACATGGGAAGAAAACGGTGTCTCATTTCTTTTGCAGCTGGTACAATGTTGATTGTATAATAAATAACACTTGGAAGGAAAAGGAAAACGCTCAAGTGAGACATTTTCTGTGCCAGGCAGAAAAATCGGTGATGCTTGGGATCATTTCACATCCTTCCTTGCTCCTTCAAAGCAGCCTGTCATCTTCACCCAAATGTAGGGGTTACACATGTCTGGGTTAAGGGGGGGGGCCCTTGCCAGAAGACCACACTGTTTGTTTATGGAACAGGAGCCTCAAAGTTTTCAGTCTTCTTTGTTAACAACCCTAAAGTGCATTTGAACCATTTGCTGGTGTGGTTTTTCTGTGACAACCCTGCACAAAAATCTTGCTGACAGAAAATGATGCATTTTTTTTCTTTCTCTCTTTTTCTTTCTCCTCCCACTGCCCCCCTACCCCTTTCTGCAGTTCTGCTAAGCCAATATTCTCTAGAATGAGCACAAAACAAATCAAATTAACAGCTAAACAAAACGAATAAGAGCTTTTGTACATCAACATCAAGAAGGAAGACTCTTGGGAGAAATCAGAGTACAGAGACGGATCTGGACAAGAGTGAACCATCTACCTGTCAAAGCACTTTCTAAATCTGGACCGGCAGAGATGGGAGTGACTTTCCAGAAGGAGATGTGATAATGGATTAAACACCAGCTCATTGGAAACTATCATTGAATAAGATCAGATCACATTCATGAGAAATCACATTCAGGAAGTATTTTAAGAAAGAGGAGTATAAAATGTGCTAGAATTAATATGTACAATATGTATGTACTGAGGTTTGTAAACTGTCCTTTTTTAATCCACTGGAAAACAAAAAGCTTTAATCTTCCAACCTTATTTTAAAAAAGGCAGTCAATCCTAAATTATTCCTATCTCAATAGCCAAGAGGCTGATCGAACATCATTTATGGAGGAAGGATCTTAGAAAAGGCCTCTGCGTGTTTTTCCAGGAGCCATGATCTGTGGTTCCCCGTCTCTGCCGTGCATTTCTTTCCCTGTGTATTTAGTTACAACTACTCAGTTAAGAGATGTAACACTTCAAGCTTTTTACGGAGTCTGTGTTCAGTTTAACCTGTCTGTGCAAGTTATTACTGAGAAAGTGTTTTTGACATATACTATAACCCCATCAAGCTGTATTTTACAGGAGGTACATCTTAACATCATGAGTTCCCCCAGCAACATAGATAGCCCTCTCTTTCGGGAAACAGTATCAAGGAACTCTGAAAAATATAGAAAGCTCATTTTCATCTTAGATGCTCACATGTAATATATAGGCTGCTATCCAATAAACACCTTTTTCTAATTCTCCCTAGTATGTGCATAGGAATTGAATATACTTCATAAGAAAGCATCTAAAATCCCTCCTTTTTTTCCTATTTCTTTGCCATACATGTCATCAGAAATCCATATTCTTTTTTTTCCCTTACTAACAGGTACTTGTTTTTGTTTAAAAAAAAAATCATTGCATTAAACCTATTTCTAAATTATAGTAAGAGGTACTAACAAACTAAATAATAATTTAATAGCCTTAGAAGTAAATGAATATATACTTATACAGATCAAGAAACTTGATAGGAGTAAGTTACCTATTTGTTTACTAATGTTGGGTTTTTTTCAAGAATACTCAGATTTCTTTTGGTCAGTTGACGTTTGGAAGTAGTTATAACTGGTAAATTGTCTTCAGCAATCTTTCTCTCCCCGGCTCCCCCCACTATCACCCTCATCCCATTTCCTGCCAATATGCAACAACAGAAAAATATGTAATCCTGACCTGGCCGACTGCTTGAGAATGAACACCAGCTAAAATGTACACGCAGCGGGTAACCATGTTCTATACCTGAGCAGAAAACACGGACATGTAGAATGCCTTTATTTTTAGACTCAGAATTAAGATCAAATCAGCACATGGAACACCAGATGGAGGGTAAGACAAGAAGCGGTGCAGATCCGAGTCAGGGTCTCGTACCCTGACTCTATTATGACAACACTGTCGTTCTTGCTAAATGTTTCTGGTAGTAGCTATCTTTACACCACGAAGGAGACTCTGTTCTAAATGGCCAAGAGCATATTACAAGTATGCTCAAATGAGTGAACCCCAAATCACAAAGCTATGGATTTTCTAAAGAACCAAATTAAGGGAATACTTACATCTCTAAACTCAGTCATTCTGGGAGTTACTTGTTGCATTCAGTATCAGCTCTCCCACTGCATTCAAAACACCCTACCTACTAAATTTAATTACACACAACTTTTCAAGAATTCATCTTTTATTTAAAGGGAGGTACATCTCTATCTACAATAAAATTAGAAGGTGTTGGTTTCCTCTAATCCATGTAAATTACAGATTCCACTGGGAGTCCTACACCCCTAGAAGTGATGTTTACGAAAATGAAAAAGTGCTTCCTATCCACATGCAAACGTTTTTCAACACTTTTTTCCCATGAAACCTAAGTGTAATTTAGCATACCACAGTGCTCTGAAGATGGGTCATTGATGATGTACCATTTGTACATAGGTAATACACATGTAAATCACTAAGTGTTAAGTATAAGAAGTATGTTTTTATCTTTTTTAAAAAAAACAGTGACTCCCTTTCTCATTCTGTTCTGTTGTATTGTGTCCAAAAAGTTGTGTGTAATTTTTTTAAGGTCCAGGAAATGTAAAGAAATTTGTTGGAATATCTGAATTTCTGTAAAAAATAAAAATAAAAATAAGATTTTGTTATTTAAAAGACGGCTTGTTGATGTGGCACACACTCAGTCCATTCAGTGTCTTTGTCCAGTGATCCAGCAGCAAGTTATGATTTGACCAAAAAAGGTATCCTAAGGAAATCTCCTTTCTGTCAGATTCCATAATATTCACCAACAGCAGACATTTATTAGATCCAGGGCCCCCATGTAGAAGACATGATTAACATCTCCAAACCTCTTCCAGCCAATCTAGACATAGATCAAGCTAAATCTTCATATACGCAGTAAAATGAAATCAGTATGTAAATAGTCAGACTGTTCAAATAAAACTTAACCTGAAATGTCCAATTAATTGCTCAGTCTCCACTTTGCAAATTGATTTCTTAGTTTCTCAGACATGAGTAACCCTTTTGCAACTGTTCATATCATGTGTGTGCTGTCTAGGTGAATTCCGATGCCAGATCTTTCACTTGCATGATTCTGAGCACCTCTAAGCCTTAATGTCCTTATCTATAAAATGGACAGAAATATGGGGCACCTGGGTGGCTCAGTTGGTTGAGTTTCTGACTCTTGATTTCAGCTCAGGTCATGATCTCACGGTTCATGGGATCTAGCCCTGAGTCAGGCTCTGTGCTGACAGCATAGAACCTGCTTAAGATTTTCTCTCTTCCTCTCTCTCACTCTTTCTCTCCCTTTCTTGAAAAAGCATTTTAAAAAATGGACCCAGGGGCACCTGGTTAAGTGCCCTGGCTTAAGTCGGTTAAGCTGCTGACTTAGGCTCAGGTTATGATCTCACGTTTCATGAGTTCGAGCCCAACGTCGGTCTCTTAACCTGCTTAGAGCCTGGAGCCTGCTTCAGATTCTCTTTCTCCCTTTCTCTCTGCTTCTCCCCTGCTCATACTCTGTCTCTCTCTCTTTTTCAAAAATAAACATTAAAAAAAAACTTTTTAAAAATGGACCCAGTAATACCTGGCCCCATAGTGCAGTGAGGACATAAATTACAGTGTTATTATGCTTGACAGGTAAAAGATATTCAATGAATGTTAATTCCTTGCCCTTCTACTACATGCAAGATGTTGAAGGAAGAAATGAAACATAAAATACAGCTTCTTTCAAAATGTTGAAGGTAATTAGAGTAACATTTATTAACAGGGATTGAAAATTCAGATGCCTACAGGGGCCAGGTAGATAAATAAATCGACAACGCAAAGCAAGCTAGGGAGATAAAAGAAAGTAATGGGCACCCCGGAGCACTAGAAAGCCCATGTCCTGTCTAAAGAGAATAAACAGCCACTACTCAGTTCTGGTCATTCATCAAATATGTAGTAAATCCCTACTGTGTGCCAGGAACTGTTCTGAACCCTGAGAAGATACTGATAAACCAGACAAAAAAGGTCCCTGCTCTCATAGGTCTTCTATTCTAGTAGGAAAAGAGACCATAAGCAGGAAACTATCAACTAAGAATCAGTGCCCTTGAGAGAACTAACACGTGGTGATGTGGTGGAGAAATGGAGAGGGTGATCAAGGAAGGCAGTTATGAAAAGGCGGCATTTATTTTTTTTAATATAATTTATTGTCAAATTGGTTTCCATACAACACCCAGTGCTCATCCCAACAAGTGCCCTCCTCCATGCCCATCACCCCCCTTCCCCTTGCCCCCACTCCCTATCACCCTCAGTTTGTTCTCATTATTTGAGAGTCTCTTATGGTTTGCTTCCTTCCATCTCTGTAACTTTTTTTTTCCCTTTCCTCTCCCCCATGGTCTTCTGTTAAGTTTCTCAAGATCCACATATGAGTGAGAACATATATCTCTCTTTCTCTGCCTGACTTATTTCACGTAGCATAATACCCTTCAGTTCCATCCATGTTGCTGCAAATGGCCAGATTTCATTCTTTCTCATTGCCAAGTAGTATTCCATTGTATAGATAAACCACATCTTTATCCATTCATCAGTTGATGGACTCTTTCCATGATTTGGCTATTTTTGAAAGTGCTGGCATAAACATTGGGGTACATGTGCCCCTGTGCATCAGCTCTCCTGTATCTCTTGGGTAAATTCCTAGCAGTGCGATTGCTGGGTCATAGGGGAGTTCTATTGTTAATTTTTTGAGGAACCTCTGCACTGTTTTCCAGAGGGGCTGCACCATTTTGCATTCCCACCAACAGTGTAAGAGGGTGCCCGTTTCTCCACATCCTCGCCAGATTCTGTAGTCTACTGATTTGTTCATTTTAGCCACTCTGCCCAGCATGAGGTGGTTGCTAGGAGAGAAAACCCCATTAAAGACCACAGCAACACCCCTGAACTCACTTAAGCCTCCGAGGGTGGACACTGCTCCAGTGGTCGCATCTCCCTGTCAAAGAAGAGATTCAGACAGGTACTGTGGGCTCTGTGCAGCCTGGGTTAACAACCCTCTGATGGCCCAGCAACATTATGATGGCAAGAAACACAAAAAGAATGCAGAAAGAGTTGCTTTATTAGGACAGCTTGGAACAACTCTGGATATGGGGGAACTAAGAGGTCTGAGGCGCAATTACTGATGTGCCATCTGTAGTGTCTCTCTAAACTCCATAGAACAGTATCAGGCCCATCTGAAAGGATCTAAACACCAGACCAAGTAGGTACTTTCATGCTTTCAATCTTCGGGCCTTTTGTATATAATTTATAACATGGTGAAAAAAGGCTAAACATTTTACTTATTTCAAAATAAGTCAATAGAAATGACATCTCTCTTTGTCTCCAAATTTCCCTTGCTTTTTATGTTGAAGCCTCTAGGGTCTACCTAGTACAACTTAAAGAATGGCTTCTTCTTTTTTGGCACAAGTAATAACAGGCATTATTGTTTGCTTGTTTTCATTCTTAAATTTTTCAAGAACAGTTCAGCATATGTTCACAAATTTCAGGAAACTTTTAGAGATATACTAAGTGTGTTTCTGAATAAACAATTTTATCTATGAAAAAAATACCTTTAGGTATTTTCATTTCCTCCTTGTAGAACAGCACCATGCTTCAGGGAAAAAGGGCTTGTCTTCAGCTCCCAGATGGGGTCTGACTTGTCTCCCATCTCTCTGATAATAACTGGTGTAGGAACTCAGGCCTGAGATGACCAGCCATTCCTGGACAAAAAAAAATGTTTCAGAAAGTGACTTATGATTCAGTGCAAGTAAAGGGGATAGGACTGGATGTTTGCTGGGGGAATTTGGAAAAGAGAAAGCCATTGAAAAAGATGGCTCTCCTTTTGCTGTGTACATTGTCTTGGCAGACTGTGGCAGCCTTCTCATTACCAGCTCAAGCATGAAGCCAACAGAAAAAAGGAGCCATAAAAGAATTCAAGGAAGAACTAGCCTGGGTCCTGATTAGTCTGCTCTATTTGTGTCATTTAAACTTGGTTGAAATGGGTTTTCTTTTCCTTATCTCCCAATCCATCCTAACTCTCACATGAACATTGATTTGTTATGTACAAATAATAATATAAGAGGATGCATCAAGAATCAAACTACTAGAATAATAAAAATACTACATTTGCAGAGTAAAAACAAAAAAATGATCAGTGACCCTGAGCATTGTTTCATGTGTCTGTTGGCCATCTGGATGTCCTCTTTGGAAAAGTGTCTCCTCATGTCTTCTGCCTATTTCTTCACTGGGTTATTTGTGTTTCAGGTGTGGAGTTTGGTGAGTTCCTTATAGACTTCAGATATTAACCCTTTATCTGATATGTCATTTGCAACTATCTTTTCCCATTCCGTTAGTTGCCTATTAGTTTTCTGGGTTGTTTCCTTGGCTGTGCAGAAGCTTTTTATCTTGATGAGGTCCCAATAGTTCATTTTTGTTCTTGATTCCCTTGCCTTTGGAGATGTGTTGAGTAACAAATTGCTGTGATTGAGGTCAAAGAGGTTGTTGCCTGCTTTCTCCTCTAGGGTTTTGATGGTTTCCAGTCTCACATTTAAGCCTTTCATCCATTTTAAGATTATTTTTGTGTATGGTGTAAGAAAGTGGTCTAGTTTCATTCTTTTGCACATTGCTGTCCAACTCTCCCAGCACCATTTGTTAAAGAGACTGTCTTTTTTCCATTGGATACTCTGTCCTGCTTTGTCAAAGATTAGTTGACAATACATTTGTGGGTCTAATTCTGGGTTCTCTTTTCTATTCCATTGGTCTGTGTGTCTGTTTTTGTGCCAGTACCTTACTGTCTTGATGCTTTGTAGTAGAGGCTACAGTTTGGGATTGTGATGCCTCCCATTTTGGTTTTCTTCTTCAATATTACTTTGGCTATTGGGGGTCAAAAAGGAGGCATTTAAAGTGAGATCTGAATAAGAATGAGCCAGCCCTGTGAAGGAAGGGGGAAGATCACATGCCACACATGGGGAGCCACAAGCGTAAAGGCTCTAGGGTAGGAATAAGGTCACTGTGCTTGAAGAGGAACATGGTGGCAGAAGCCAGTGACGAGAGCTCAGCCAAGGATAAGGTGGGCCAGGATGGTTGATACTGTTTTTAAATGTGAGGAGAAGACATTCGAGGGTCTTCAGGGAGGCTGATGCAAGCTATTTTCTAATTTTAAGGATTACTTTTGGCTTCTGCCTCTAGCAGCATAAACTAGATACTCTAAAAGCCTTCCTTACATAATACTTCCAGGTCTTGCTTAAATTACAATAAGCTTATTTTTAATACACAGCTTAGCTTGCAAGAAAGTAAGACAAATCCCAAAGGCATTAAAAAAGAAGAGTAAACTGAAAACAGTGCATGAAGTGTAAGCAAATGCAGAAACCGGGGAGTGCCTGAAAAGGGAGTAGGAGGCTGAGCCTTGGGTCCCAGCAAGTGGATGAGCTAAGTCTGAGAGTCCCACCCTAAAGCAGGACACTTGAAAATGGCCACAACCTTCAACCTTCAACAAGGGCGGCCCAGGAAAAATGTTCATGCTAACAAACAAAAGAAGCCTTGCCAAGAATTCTGTTTCCACATTAGCTCTAGATGAAGTTGGTAGGGGAAGTGGGGGAGGGGGGGAGTAGGGAGGAGGCATCGTTACCCTCTGAAAATTTTAACCCATGGATATGCCCCCACCCCCAAGTCTGGAATTCAATCTTACACTCTTCGTATGGTCAAAGAAACATCAAACCAAGAAATCAAGAGTTTACCAGAGCCCTGATAGCTGGCAGATTCAAATATACATCTTTTCTGAAGGAAAGTATCTTTATTAACATAAATTTCACCAATTAATCTCAACAAACTATGCATTCACAATTTTTAATTACTAAACATGCAAATAAATAATGAGAGAGAATCAGAAATCATTAAGAATAGATTTATTGTCCCACAGATTTTAGATATTCCAATTATTAGATATGGAATATAAAATAATCTTATTTTATATGTAAAAGAAATAAAGATGGCATCTAAAACATGAACAATATGAAGAAGCCAGTAGCTATAACCAGGTAGACTTGAAGAAAAACAAACAAAAAAAAATGTCTTAGAATTGAAAAATGTAATCATTGAAATTTGGCATCTGGGTGGCTCAGATGGTTGAGTGTCTGACTCTTGATTTTGGCTCAGGTCATGATCTTATGGTTCATGAGTTTGAGCCCCGCGTTGGGCTCTGTGCTGACAGCTCAGAGCCTGGAGCTTATATCGGATTCTGTGTGTGTGTGTGTGTGTCTCTCTCTCTCTCTCTCTCTCTCTCTCTCTCTGTCACACACACACACACACACACATACACAAATAAACACACATTTTTTTTAAAAAAAAGTTCAATATAGGGGCTCCTGGATAGCTCAGTTAGTTGAGAATTTCAACTCTTACCGGCTCAGGTCACGATCCCAAGGTTGTGGATCAAGCCCCATGTCAGGCTCCTTGGTGAATCTTGCTTAAGATTCTATCTCAGGGCGCCTGGGTGGCTCAGTTGGTTAAGTATCCGATTTCGGCTCAGGTCATGATCTCACGGTTCATGGGTTCGAGCCCCACGTTGGGCTCTGTGCTGACAGCTAGCTCAGAGCCTGGAGCCTGCTTCAGAGTCTGTGTCTCCCTCTCTCTCTGACCCTCCCTTGCTCACTCTCTCTCTCTTTCTTAGAAATAAATAAAAGCATTAAAAAAAAAAAGATTATCTCTCCCTTTGCCCCTCTGTCCCCTCCCCTACTCACACACACTCTCTCTCTCAAAAATTAAAAATATAATAATAAAATTTTTGAAGTTCAACATAAATGACAAATTTTAAAGTGAACAATAGAACATATAGTTTCAAAAGAATGAGGGGAAGTGGAATAAGAAAACAAAGGGGGTGAAGTGTCTGGGTGGCTCAGTCAGTTGAGCACCAGACTCTTGATTTTGGCTCAAGTCATGATCCCAAGGTCGTGGGATCAAGCCCGGTGTCAGGCTCTGCACTGACAGCATGAAGCCTGCTTGGGATTCTCTTTCTCCTTCTCTTTCTCTGCCCATCCCCGGTCACTCGTGTGCTCACTCACTCTCACTCTCTCACTCTCTGTCTCTCTCTCCCAAATAAATAAATAAGCATTTAAAAAAGAAAACAGGGGGGCAGTAGCCATGTCATTGTCTGGTAGAGGCATGGACTTGGTGGATGGTGTCTTTGGAATGGATGAAACACACTCTCAGCGGAGGCTGGGGAGCCAAGCCAAAGCCCTAGCCAATACAGTGAGAACAGACTGACCACTGCTGCTGCACGATACACAGCCCATTATGTTTTGCAATCTGTGAAACATATGGAGCCTCAAGGAAAACAAAGTCCAGTAAAGTCTGTCTTCAGTGGTGGCTGTTATAGGAATTTGGGCTTTGAACCCCTAATGACAAAATGAGAGGCAGCATTGTATTAATGCATAAGGCATAAGCCCTAATGCCCATAAAGGAAAAACAAGAGACGCTCCTCAACAAATTATGCTTTTAAATAACCCACGCAAGGGAGGATCTCCTTATATAGCAGCCAAGATCAATAAAGCTAAAGATTTACTAGAAAGTCAAGCTAAAAACTGAAGTAAATGTGTGATGAATTTAAAGTTTTTGTTAGTTATGTATACAAGTGCCAGCTTTTCATAATAAAATGCCTCAAAGCTAAAAGAGAGAGAGAAAAGGAGAACAAATAAAAAGTCCAACGTAAGACAGAAGGAATAAAAGCAAATTAGACAACAAAATAAATAAAATCATTATATTTGTCAAAGGGATTGTGAGATCAGATTTTTAAAAACCCATCAGTATGCTACTTATTAAGAGATATATAAAGCAGGAGGACCCAGAAAAATTGAAAATAAAAGAATAGAAAAATATATCCTAGGCAAATATTAGCCAAAAGAAAGGTGTATTTATAGCCAACCAAATATAAACAATAAAAAATATTTTCAGCAATCAAAACAATCCCCACATGATAATGAAAGCTTCAGTTCACCCACAAAATATTAAAATTCTAAGGTTGGAGCACCTGGGTGGCTCAGTCAGTTAAGTGTTCAATTCTTGTTTTCAGCTGAGGTCATGATCTCACCATCATGAGATTGAGCCCCATATTAGGCTCTGGATTCTCTCTCTCTCTCTCTCTCTTTCTGTCCCTCCCCCACTCATGGGTGTGTTTTCTCTCTCTCTCTATGTCTCTCAAAATAAATAACTTTTAAAAAGAGTTTTTAAAAAAAGAAGGAAAGAAAAAGAAAACTACAGGCCAACCTGTATCCTAATATAAAACATCATTCTGAAAGGAGAATGATGTCACCACATAAAGAGGCTAAAAGATAAAAAATGTATGATTCCCTGTTAAATATTTTAAAAAAGTCATCTGATAAAACTTAAAGTCATCTACAGTATCAATAATTTTTTTTACAAAACTAGGAATAAGGACAATTTTCCTAGGAAACAATCTCTATCACACAATATAATTTTACTTAGAATTGTGGCATATTAAAAGTAGTCCCTTTAAAATAAAGGACAAGAGAGGGGCACCTGGGTGGCTTAGTCGGTTAAGCGTCTGACTTTCGCTTAGGTCATGATCTCACGGTTCGTGGGTTCAAGCCCCACATCGGGCTCTGTGCTGACTGCCAGCTCAGAGCCTGGAGCCTGTTTCAGAGTCTGTGACTCCCTCTCTCTCTGACCCTCCCCTGCTCACACTGTCTCTCTCTCTTTCTCCTAGAAATAAATAAAACATTAAAAAAATAAAATAAAGGACAAGACAAATAAGCCCACCATCAGTACGTCTTTCCACATTATTGAAGGCAACACAGTGAAACAACAGAAAGAAAGAAAAGGTTAAGAATTTGAAGAGAAGCGGTTGGAGGCAAGATGGAGGAGAAGTAAGGAGCTCCGTACATTTCGCCCACACCCATGTCTCAAACATAGAGGGCCTGAAGTCATAGGACGCCACAGGAGTTTGGGAAGAGAAAGAGACAGAGTACACTGGGAAGGAAACCTCATAAGGCTGCCTCAAGAAACAAGCCAAACTACACATGGTGGAGAGTCCCAAATACCACTACCAGTAGGGAAACAAAATAACCAAACACTCAACAAGAGAAACCAAGAGACACCATCCAAAGAACACTTCCTGAACAGACAGGCCTTGAACAGTCAATAGAGCCCTCTCTAATACAGCAGAACTCGCAGGGGCCGTGTGTACAACAAGTTTTTAAAATTAACAAGAGATAGAAAGCTAACCAAAATGATGAAACGGAAGAACTCTCCTCCAAAGAAACTCCAGGAAGAAATGACAGCTAAAGAACTGCTCAAAACAGATATAAGCAGGGGCGCCTGGGTGGCTTAGTCGGTTAAGTGTCTGACTTTCGCTTAGGTCATGATCTCGCAGTTCGTGGGTTCGAGCCCCGCGTCGGGCTCTGTGCTGACCGCCAGCTCAGAGCCTGGAGCCTGTTTCAGAGTCTGTGACTCCCTCTCTCTCTGACCCTCCCCTGCTCACGCTGTCTCTCTCTCTCTCTTCTAGAAATAAATAAAATATTTTTAAAAAATTGTTTAAAAAAAACAGATATAAGCAACAAAACTGAACAAGAATTTAGAACAATAATCATAAAATTAATCGCTGGGCTTGAAAAAAGCATGGAGGACATCAGAGAAACTATGGCTACAAACAATATGGAGCTTAAAAATAGTTATGGTGAATTTAAATATGGGATAAATGAGATACATAATAAACTGGAGGCGTCCAATGCACGGATTGAAGAGGCAGAAAGGAGAATAAGTGATTTAGAAGACACTATTATAGAAAAAGAAGAAACTGAGAAAAAGAGATAAATTGATCCAGGAACATGAAAGAACAGTTCAAGAGCTCAACACTGCAATCAAATGCAACAATATCCATATCATAGGAATTCCAGAAGAGGAAGAGAGAAGGAAAGGTACTGAAGGAGTCCTTGAACAAATTATATCAGAGAACTTCCCCAACCTGGAGAGGGAAGTAGAAGTTGAAATTCAAGAGGCACAGAGAACTCCCCTCAGACGTAACTTGAATCAATCATCTGCACGACATATCATAGTGAAACTGGCAAAATATAAGGACAAAGAGAGAATTCTGAAAGCAGCTAGGGAGAAAAGGGCCCTCACATACAAAGGGAAACCTATGAGAGTGGTGACAGACCTATCTACTGAAACTTGGTAGGCCAGAAAGGAATGGCAGGATATCTTCAATGTGATGAACGGAAAAAATATGCAACCAAGAATCCTCTATCCAGCAAGCCTGTAATTCAGAATAGAAGGAGAGATAAAATTCTTTCCAAATAAACAAAAATTGAAAGAATTTGTCACCACTAAACCAGCCCTACAAGAAATCCTGAGGGGGACTCTCTGAGGGAAGTGTTGCAAGGAATGTAAGATACCAGAGACACCACCACAAGCATGAATCCTACAAAGGACACAAAGACTCTAAATGTACGTATTTCAATAATAACACTGAATGTAAATGGGCTGAATGCTCCAATCAAAAGACATAGGATAGCAGAATGGATACAAAAACAAAATCCATCTATTTGCTGTCTACAAAAATGCAGTTTAGACTGGAAGATACATTCAGATTAAAAGTAAGGGGATGGAGAAATATATATCATGCTACGGGCAGTCAAAAGAAAGCTGGAGTAGCTATACTTATATCAGACAAACTGGACTTTAAATTAAAGACAATAACAAGGGATGAAGAAGGGTATTATATAATAATTACAGGGTCTATCCTTCAGGAAGAACTAATAATTATAAATGTCTACGCACCAAATATGGGAGCACCTAAATATTTAAAACAATTAATCACAAACAGAAACAATCTTATAGATAAGTATGTGCTAATAGTAGGGGACTTTAATTCTCCACTTATAGCAATGGATAGATCACCCAGACAGAAAATCACTAAAGAAACAATAGACTTGAATGACACATTGGACCAGATGAATCTGACAGATATATTCAGAACTCTACATCCTGAGGCCATGGAATTCACTTTCTTCTCAAGTGCTCATGGCAGATTCTCCAAGATAGATCACATACTAGGACCTAAAGCAGCCCTCAATAAATATAAAAGAATTGAGATCATACCATGCACACTCTCAGATCATAATGCTTTGAAACCTGAAATCAACCACAGGAAGAAGTCTGGAAAACCTCCAGAAACATGGAGGTTAAAGAACACCCTACTAAAGAATGAATGGGACAATCAGGCAATTAAAGGAGAAATTTTAAAATATATGGAAACAAATGAAAATGAAAATACAACAATCGAAACTCTATGGGATGCGACAAAGGCAGTCCTAAGAGGAAAGTACATTGCACTCCAGGCCTATTTCAAGAAATTAGAAAAAGCAGAAGTGCAAAATCTAACAGCTCACCTAAAGGAACTGGAGGCAGAGCAACAAGAGCACCCCAAACCCAGTAGAAGAAGAGAAATAGTAAAAATCAGAGCAGAAATAAACAACATAGAGACCAAAGAAACAATTGAACACATCAATGAAACCAAGGATTGTTTTTTTGAAAACATAAACAAAATTGACAAACCTCTAGCCAGGCTACTAAAAAAGAAAAGAGAGAGCACCCAAATAGACAAAATCATGAATGAAAATGGACTTATTACAACCAACCCCTCAGAAACACAAGCAATTATCAGGAAATACTATGAAAAATTATATGCCAACAAATTGGACCAACTTAGAAGAAATGGACTAATTTCTAAACACACACTCACTACCAAAATTCACATGGGAAGAGATAGAAAACCTGAACAGGCCCATAACTAGTGAAGAAATCGAATCACTGATCAAAAACCAACCAACAATTAGAGCCCTGGACCTGATGACTTCCCTGGGGAATTCTACCAGACATTTAAAACTGAATTAATACCAATTCTTCTCAAGCTATTCCAAAAAAATAGAAATCGAAGGAAAACTTCCAGACTCATTTTATGAAGCCTGCACCACTCTGATTCCCAAGCAAGACAGAGATCCAGCAGAAAAAAAGAACTACAGGCCAATATCTTTGATGAATACGTATGCAAAAATCCTCAACAAGATCCTTGCAAATCGAATCCAACAGCATATAAAAAGAATTATCCACCAAGATCAAGTGGGATTCATTCCTGGGTTACAGGGCTGGTTCAACATTCGCAAATCAATCAATGTGATACATCAACAAAAGAAAAGATAAAAACCATATGATTCTGTCCATAGATGCAGAAAAAGCACTTGACAAAATACAGCATTCCTTCTTAAAAAAGACTCTTGAGAAAGTTGGGATAGAAGGAACTTACTTAAACATCATAAAAGGCATCTATGAGAAGCCCTCAGCTAACATCATCCTCAACGGGGAAAAACTGAGAGCTTTCCCCCTGAGATCAGGAACACAGCAGGGATGTCTACTCTCACCACTGTTGTTTAACATAGTGCTGGAAGTCCTAGCATCAGCCATCAGACAACAAAAAGAAATAAAAAGCATCAGAATTGGCAAAGAAGAAGTCAAAGTTTCACTTTTCGCAGACAACATGATCCTCTACATAGAAAACCCAACAGACTCCACCAGAAGCCTACTAGAACTCATCCAAGAATTCAGCCAAGTTGCAGGGTACAAAATCAACATGCAGAAATTGGTTGCATTCTTATACACCAAAAATGAAGCAACAGAAAGAGAAATCAAGAAACTGATCCCATTCACAATTGCACAAAAAACCATAAAGTACCTAGGAATAAACCTAACCAAGGATATAAGAGATCTGTATGATGAAAACTATAGAAAACTTATGAAGGAAATTGAAGAAGACAGAGAAATGGAAAAACATTCCATGCTCATGGATCCGAAGAATAAATATAGTTAAAATGTCATTACTACCCAAAGCAATCTACACATTCAACGCAATCCCAATCAAAATTGCACCAACATACTTCTCAAAACTAGAACAAACTATCCTAAAATTTGTATGGAACCACAAAGACCCCGAATAGCCAAAGGAATATTGAAGAAGAAAACCAAAATTGGAGGTATCACCCTCCCAGACTTTAGTCTCTACTACAAAGATGTCATCATCAAGACAATATGGTATTGGCACAAAAACAGACACATAGACCAATGGAATAGAATTTAGAACTCAGAATTGGACCCAAAAATATACAGCCAACTAATCTTTAACAAAACCAGAAAGAGTATCCAATGGAAAAAAGACATCCTCTTTAACAGATGGTGCTGGGAGAACTGGACAGCAACATGGAGAAGAATGAAACTCGATGATTTTCTCAGGCCATACACAAAAATAAACTCAAAATGGATAAAGGACCTGAATGTGAGACAGGAAACAGTCAACACCCTAGAGGAGAAAGCAGGAAACAATCTCCTTGACCTCCACCACAGCAATTTCTTACATGACACATCCCCAAAGGCAAGGGAATCAAGAGCAAAAATGAACTATTAGGACCTCATCAAAATTAAAAGCTTCTGCAAAGCAAAGGAGACAATCCATAAAACTAATATACAACCGATGGAATAGGAAAAGATAATTGCAAATGATATATCAGATAAAGGGTTTATATCCAAAATCTATAAGGAACTCACCAAACTCCACACCCGAAAAACAAACAGCCCCATGAAGAAATGGGCAGAAGATATGAACAGACACTTCTCCAAAGAGGACATCCAGATGGCCAACAGACACATGAAATGTGTTGGGAGCCATTCTGAGCCCACTAGTCGAGAAAACTCCTGGTGAGGTTAAAGCAAGTTTGCACGGTCTCTTGTCAATCAGATGATGACCGACATCCACCCCCACTCAATTATTTCTGCTTGAGCACTGACCCCTAAGGTACCTTGTTGATCAATATCAGGAGTGATTTTGTCCCCTTATTCCGGTCCTAGTGTGATGATTGCACCTTGTGAAGGAACTTATTTTGGGAACTTTTTCTTTTGATTATGGGAACAGACATCGTGTCTCCCGCAGGTCCTGTTTCCCTCCATACTTTCCCTTGAGCTATGAACAGGCTAATGACCCTTACTCATAAAAGATTGACCTTTACATGTACAATCCTGTTTCTACCATTGTGTTAGTCCAAGAGGTTCATACAGCTCAACATGTAAATCAGCTAACCAAAAATGTCTCTCATGCCCTTAGCTATTCAAGAAATCATCAAACTAGACACAAAGGTAAATGCACTAGAAGAGGCTATTCTATGTATCGGAAATGAGCTAAACTCTTTAAAGGTATGGTTGGCTCTCCAGTGCCATAAAGAATATAACTGGAAAATCAAGTCTTGCCCGGAGACAAAGAGCCTAACTTAGAGAGAAGGAACAGATAAGGGCAGAAGATAAGTTAGTACATACACCTTTGCTAACTGATGGTGTATAGCAGCCTCTTCTCTAAGGCCTACATTGCACAAACACCTTCCCTTACCCTGACAGCTGTGATAAGGATGGATAAGAGTATCTACAAACCTATGACTTAATCTTAGCATTATTAAAATGTGAACACCTTGTTATTTTCTTAGTTACTAAACCTCACTATAATTGGGGCAGTTCTGCAAGAAGACTTCTGTAAAACCTGTTTCTGTACATTTTCCAAAAACATCTTTCACAAAGAGCTATCCATTGTAAAAATTCCATTTCCTGATGCCATGGTAACATTTGACCTATATCGGGGCGCCTGGGTGGCTTAGTCGGTTAAGCGTCCGACTTTCGTTTAGGTCATGATCTCTCGGTTCGTGGGTTCGAGCCCCGCGTCGGGCTCTGTGCTGACTGTCAGCTCAGAGCCTGGAGCCTGTTTCGGAGTCTGTGGCTCCCTCTCTCTCTGACCCTCCCCTGCTCACGCTGTCTCTCTCTCTCTCTCTCTCTCTCCTAGAAATAAATAAAACATTTAAAAAACAAAAAAACATTTGACCTATAAATAAAGACACCAAAACTGACAGGACAGAGATGCCTGCCTGGTGATCAGAAAAGATCTCGGGGCTCTCTCACGCTCTCTCTCACTGATACCATCCATCCTTCAGGGACCCCTGAACCTGCCAGAGCCGGCCTCCAACAGAAATGATGCTCAGCATCCCTCCTCATCAGGGAAATAGAAATCAAAACCACACTTAGATACCACCTCACGCCAACCAGAGTGGCTAAAATGAGCAAATCAGAGGACTGATGCTGACGAGGATGTGGAGAAATGGACACCTCGTACCCTGTTGGTGGGAATATAAACTGGTACAGTCCCTCTGGAAAACAGTGTGGAGGTTCCTCAAAAAATTAACAACAGAACTCCCCTATGACCCAGCAATAGCACTGCTAGGAATTTACCCAAGGGATATAGGAGTGTTGATGCATAGGAACCCATGTACCCCAATGTTCATAGCAGCACTCTCAACAATAGCCAAAACATGGAAAGAGCCTAAGTGTCCATCAACTGAGGAATGGACCAAGAAGATGTGGTTTATCTATACCATGGAATACTACATGGCAATGAGAAAGAATGAAATCTGGCCATGTGTAGCAACATGGATGGACCTTGAGGGTGTTATGCTGAGCGAAATAAGTCAGGCAGAGAAGGACAAATACCATATGTTTGCATGTATAGGAGGATTAGGAGGAACTTAATGGAGGACCATGGGGGAGAAGAAGGGGGGAAATAGTGGCAGAGAGGGAGAGAGGCAAACCTTGAGAGACTCTTGAATGCTGAGAACAAACTGAGGATTGATGGGTGTGGAGGGGAGGGGGGAGATGGGCATGGAGGAGGGCACTTGTGGGTGTTATATGGAAACCAACTTGACAATAAACTATTTGTAAAAATATATATATATAAAAAATCAACTCAAAATGGAAAAAAAAAAGAATTTGAAGAGAAAAACAAAACTGTCACCATTTTAGGATTGCTATTGCCCTCATATGAAACTGATAAGAACAGATATTACACCTGATCTTAGCTAAAGGCCAAGAAGTGATATTTAATTGCCCTCATAAAAAATAAACCAAAGCTACAAATAAAATTTATTAGAATCTGTAACAAAGTAAAAGGTGGCTAGATTTAAAATCAATGTGTTAAAGTTTCATTTCTCTAGCATAGCAGCAAGCAATTAGAAAATGTAATTTCAAAAAATATCTTTAACAGTAGCAACAAAAATCATGATGTCTGAAAATACACCTAGCAAAATGTGTATAGAATCTCTATGAAGAAAATTAGAAAACCTCATTGAAAGACTTTAAAGATTGGTATGCCTGGGTGCTCAGTCACTTGAGCGTCGGACTTCAGCTCAGGTCATGATCTCACAGATCCCTGAGTTCAAGCCCTTCGTTGGGCTCTGTGCTGACAGTTCAGACAGTTCAGAGCCTGGAGCCTGCTTCCGATTCTGTGTGTGTCTCTCTCTGCCCCTCCCCTATTCACACTCTGTCTCTCTCTCTCTCTCAAAATAAATAAATATTTTTTTAAAAATTTAAAAAGAAAGACTTTATTGATCTTTAAAAATACAGATATATACTATACTCACTGGTAGGAAAATTCAATATCATTAAGATCTGATTCTCCTCAAATTGTACAATCAATGAAATGTCCACTGCAATTCCATCAGAGCTGAAGAATTTGGCTGATTCCCAATTTTTGTGGAGGCATAAGGTTTATGGCTGATTCAGCCAGTAGAGCATAAAACTCTTGATCTCGGGGTTGTGAGTTAAAGCCCCACATTGGGCATGCAGCCTATTAAAATAAACATATATATGCATATATATATGTATATGTATATATATATGTATATACATTTTTGTGGAGGCCCCAGATGCCAAAAATAGCCATGATGCTTCTGAAAAAGAACAAGGTAGAAAGGCTTGTCCAATCAGATATTTATTTATTATAAAACTACAATAATTAAGATAGACAAATAAACCAGTGAAGCAAATGACAAAGCCTAGAAGTGTATGAATGTATTTTTTGGAAAACTGACATCAGAAGAAATAGCACAATAGCTTGGTTGAAAACCTATCTATTAGTCAGTAAGCGGTGCTGGAACATTTGGTTGTTGTTGGGAGATGATTCTGCTTGAGACCTATGTGTCTGTACATCTTGTGAGCGGAGACTCTAACTGCCTTTATTCCAGGCTGTCTTTTCAAGATTCTTTGCATCTCAAACAGCCTGGGAAGATAGAGATAAGGCCTTCTCCAGAACAAAGGGTAGATTTGTTTATTGTTCTTTAATAAAGATAATATCTCCCTCCAAGGCAAAGTCAGGTTTGGTTATTGCCCATTGTAAAAGAGTCAGGTTGTCTAAGGCTCAGAGTCCCTCTCCTGCAGTGCAGGTACCCCTGGCCCTCTCCTCATAGCCCTCTGGGAATGTGACAAAGGGAGCCAGGGCCGACAGGCTGCTTGCTAGGCCGTGGGCGATGAAGTTGTTTGTCTCTACCAGGGGTCTCATGTGTTCTGCCGACATTCATTGCTGTGGCAGTCCAGCTTCTTAGCTTACAAGTAGGATTACGATCGTAGTGCTTCAGTTATCCACTTGGAAAAAAAAAATAGGGGTGATTGGGTGGCTCAGTCAGTAAGCATCTGATTCTTGATTTCAACTCAGATCATGATCTCACCATTCATGGGATGGAGCCCCACATTGGGCTCTGCACTGACAGCACAGAGCCTGCTTGGGATTCTCCTTTCTCTCTCTCTCTCAAAATAAATAAACATTTAAAAAATGGAAAAAAGGAAATTAGACATCTGATTCACATTGTACACAAAAATCTACTCTAGATGAATTAAGGGGTTAACTATGAAAGGCAAAATTTTAACTTTTAGAAGAAAATGTGGATGATCTCGGGAAGGGGAAGGGTTTATTGAACAACACAAAATACCATAAAGGAAATCATTGATAAACTCAACTAGCCTAAAATAAAAGACTTCTGTTCCACAAAATATTCCACAAAGAAAACTAAAAGCCATTAATTGAGGGATGTTTGCTAAATATATTATTGGTAAAGGTTAACAATAAAAATATATAGGGGAATCTTAAAAATCAATTTCCTTAAAGCCAAGAGAAAATGAGCAAAAGATATATATAGGAATTTAACAAAAAAGAAAACACACGGGTGCCTGGATGATTCCGTTGGTGGAGTGTGACTCTTTACCCCAGGGTTGTGAGTTTAAGCCCCATCGTGTGTGTAGAGATTACTTAAAACTAAAATCTTCATTGCTTCTCAGCCTTTTGCTAAGATCAAGTGTAATATCTTTTCTTATCAGTTTAATATATGATACGTCCTGTATCTGAGGACCATATATTAAATGGATTTTTGGAACTAGGAGATGGCATAGGAGCTTACTCTGTCCACTCCATGCATCAACCTGGTATTGCAGTAATTCTAGGAACAGTGCACCAAAAAGTAAGTAAGTAAATAAATAAATAAATAAATAAAATCTTCAAAACAGACACATACACACAAATGGCAAACATATGACAAGATATTCAGCAGTAATAAAAACATGTAAGTTAATTGCAAATGGTAATATTCATTTTATTGGCATAAATTACAAGTCTGACAGTGCTAAGCATTCGCATGGCTGTTCAGCAGCAAGGGTTCTTATACTATTAGTGAGAGTAAAATCTGGTATAATCACTTTGAAAAGCAACTGGCATTATCTTGTAAAATTGAACATTTGTATATACCAAATTAATTATATTCCTAGCTACATATGCTGAAGAAATTATTGCACATAAGCACCAAAAAAAAAAAAAAACAACCCAAAAACAAACAGGTACTAAAATGCAAAACACAAATATTCATCAACAGAGAATAGATAAAGAGTGAATTGTTCAAAATTTATTTTTCAGCTAATTAATTAATTTACTATTACTATAGACAGGGAAATAAATAAACCAAATTCATAAACATCTATATGAATGATTAGATTAGATTAGATTAGATTAGATTAGATATGTGATGTTGAAAGGTGAAAAAACAAGTTGCAGTATGGCTCCATTTTTACAAATATAAAAAACAAGCAACACTAAACTATGTATTGTTTAGAGACAAATACCTATATGATAGAACTAGAAAGCACAGGAATGATAAAAACAAAGCTCAGTATTGTGGTAACTGGGGCACCTGGCTGGCTAGTCGGTAGAGCATGCGACTCTTGATCTGGGGTGGTGAGTTCAAGCCCCCTGTTGAGTGTAGAGCTTACTTAAAAAAGAAAAAAAAGAAAAAAGATTGTGGTTATTCAAGAGTAGGGAGGAATTGTAATCAAGGAAAGGCATACAGGCAACTTCAACAGGTCCAGATCTTAATGGAGAGAAGGGTTCATAGGTTCATTTGCCTCATGTTTCCTAAATTATGTCTATGTCACATTTTTGTATCAAACATTATCTAATAAAATAAGTCACTGAATATTTTAAAAGATAACTGACAATTGTGAGGAAAGAGGAGGGTCAGAAAGGTCAGGAGCAGGGGTGCCTGGTTAGCTCAGTTGATAAAACATGGGACTCTTAATCTCGGGGTAGTGACTTCAAGCCCCATGCTGGGTGTAGAGATTATCAAAGAAAAGAAGAAGAAGGTTGAGAGCAGAGGCAGGGAGATAGGAGGGAGGCTGTTGAGGGAAGGTGCTGGCTGAAACCAGAAGAGCGTGGAGATAGAAGGAGGTGAATAAATCCAGGATGGTGTTGTAGATTGGGTTTCCTGGGAAGCCAAGTGGGAAAGATATGGGTGAAAGAAGTTTATTGTGCAGGGTTCTCAGGATCAGCACCTGTGAAAGGGAGGCAGCAGCAGGGTGGGCACAAGAAGGCGGGCTGGGATGAGGTGAGCAGGCTCACGGCTGTTGAGTGGAGTAGAGTTGACAATGAGGTTGGATGGCCTTATTGTGATAACAGCAATAATAGCCAATGTTTGGATAGCACCATATAGCTTACAGGTGCTTTCATGTCCATTGTCTCATTTGCCTTGACAACACCCCTATGAGGTATTATCATGCCCATTTAACAAATGAGGGATGTGAGGCTCAGAGAGGTTAAATGATTTGCCCATAAGATCACAGAGGATTAGGGAGCCTGGCTGGCTCAGTCAGAGGAGCCTGTGACTCTTGATTTCAGGGTCATGAGTTCAAGCCCCATGTTGAGTGCGGAGATTACTTAAATAAATAATTTAGGGGCACCTGGGTGGCTCAGTCGGTTAAGCGTCCAACTTTGGCTCAGGTCATAATCTCACGGTTCATGGGTTTAAGCCTCATGTTGGGCTCTGTGTTGACAGCTCGGAGCATGGAGCCTGCTTCAGATTCTGTGTGTGTGTCTCTCTCTCTGCCTCTCCCCTGCTCACACTCTGTCTGTCTCTCTTTCTTTCTCTCAAAAATAAACATTTTAAAAAAAAGATCACAGAGGATGCTCTTCACCACAGATGTCCTCACTCCTTATTTTGACACTTTGGCTTTCGGTGGTCTGTGGGCATGAGTCAGCCTCTGCCTTTCAAAAGTCGTCCTGAAACTTCAGTTTCTAGGAGGGATTAGCTGTATTTCATTTCTTCAATGCTGGCTCCTTGTGATCCTTCTAGAACAGACTAATAGTTTGCATATGATAGCTACAAAGAAAAAAAGAAAGAATGCATTTCTAGGTCAGTTTTTTTTTTTTAATTTTTTAAATGTTTTTATTTATTTCTGAGAAAGAGAAACAGCGTGAACAGGGGACGGTCAGAGAGAGAGGGAGACACAGAATCCAAAACAGGCTCCAGGCTCTGAGCTAGCCGTCAACACAGAGCCGGACACGGGGCTTGAACCCACGAATCGTGAGATCATGACCTGAGCCAAAGTCGGACCCTTAACCGACTGAACCACCCAGGCGCCCCGGTCAGTTTTTCATTTGGAGAATATTTAGCATCAAGGCACAAATGTACTGCCTTCTCTGAAATAAAACATTATTGATTCTCTCTCCAAGGTAGCATACCAGTTAGATCATTAAAATTGATCCTATGATAGCCAATCCTTGGTGAACTGAGATGAGGAAATGGGTTTACCTTACTTCCTGCCACTCACTCTCTTAAATAAAAAGTGGGGGTGCCTGGGTGGTGCAGTCGGCTAAGTGTCCAGCTCTTGATCTCAGCTCAGGTCTTAATCTCAGGGTCGCGAGTCCAAGCTCAACGTTGGGCTCTGCATTGGGTATGAAGCCTACAATGAATGAACAAACGAATGAATGAATTAATTAATAGCTGGGAATTCCCTTCTAACGGATGATATCTGTTTCATTATCTCAATCACAAGTCGACAGGCCCCAGGGCTCAGATGTCAGACCAACCTGTGGCTCAATCCCAGTTTAGAATTACTTAAATACTGGCTTTCCTCTGGCGTTAACTGAAAGGAACTTTTCCTAAGGACCAATTTGGCAAATATGTTTGCAGTTATGGACTAAAGGCTGATTCTTGGCCACGCCATCATGGTCAACTGTAAGGTTCCTGGAAGTATGTAGCTGAGACATTATCTTGCCAACAGTTTCTGGAGTCCAAACATTTACTTAAAACTTTAGCTTCATCCAAAGCACAAATTTCTAAAATTTTAGAAGCAGCTTTCCTTATCAAAGCCTTTATATTTTTCAGGTCTTTTGATTTTAAAAAGCTAGTGAATTCTCTTCTAGATGATTAAAACCCATTTGGAATTAAATACAGTTGCCCTGATCATGTAAAATTTGATGAAGTTGCTTTCCTAGAGCTTAATTTACTGTACAGACTTAAAAAGCTATTGGATTTTTTTTTAAAGAATTGATATAGTACTGCCATCTTGTGGTGTATTTCATTGCAAATACACCCTTAAGTGCATTATCTGTAGGTCCACTGGGTTATCTTAAAAAAGTCGTAGAATTAAGGGTTTATGCTTGCAAATATAGAGAGAACTAATTCCTCTGTGCCATATAAGAGTCCCCTCGTATGCCTGATAGGCTAAGAAAAAAGTAACATAAACATGGAAGGGAGTTCCCAATAGAGATCCTCTTAAACCACCGAGGCTCCTAACATTAGTTTTGGTTTTTACTTATCTTTAATTTTTACCCTAATTTTCCCACATAAACTGTCTCTTTCTCTTAGATAAATAAATACAATCTCTGCTGACTGATTTAATGGCCACTCCATTTGGAAAGGCAGAATTGTGTAAAGGTTGAACACATAAGAGAACACAATACTATCTGTGTGCATTCTTTTTTTTAAGTTTATTTATTTATTTTGAGAGGAAGAGCACGTGGGGAAGGGGCAGAGAGAGAGAGAGAGGGAGAGACAGAATCCCAAGTAGGCTCCACACTGTCAGCCCAGAGCCTGATGGTGAGCTCAATCCCAGAACTGTGAGATCATGACCTGAGTTATCAAGAGTTAGACACTAACCAAGATAAAACAATAGGCAGGGCCAGAGATCTGGCCACACAAAGTTCCTCTTCCCCAATCTTTACGACATACAAGCACTAGTCTCAGCATCCCTAGGGCACCATCACGGGCCAGGGATCCGAGGCAGGGTGCACCAGGACCTCAAAGGAGGCCCCGCAGCCTTCAGACTGACTCCTCCACCTCCACACACACACATGCATGAACACGCATTTACCCACACACGCGCACACAGGCACACAGACATTTTCCCATGTTACCTTCTGACCCTAGGAGGGAGGACAAAGAGGAAGCACTCTGGAATCCTGGAAAGCTGCCAGGGCTTGTGGGACAATGGCTCTTTAACTCTAACTGGGGCCCTCCTTTCCCCCCAGGCCTGGTAAATCGGGGTTAGGTTTTTTTAATTTTTTTTTTAATGTTTTATTTATTTCTAGGAGAGAGAGAGAGAGACAGCGTGAGCAGGGGAGGGTCGGAGAGAGAGGGAGTCACAGACTGAAACAGGCTCCAGGCTCTGAGCTGGCAGTCAGCACAGAGCCCGACGCGGGGCTCGAACCCACGAACCGCGAGATCAGGACCTAAGCGAAAGTCGGACGCTTAACCGACTAAGCCACCCAGGCGCCCCGGGGTTAGGTTTTTTAAAAGTAAGAAATATCCCCCAAAAAGTACATATGATTCTAACTTTCGTTTGTAGGCAGAGCAAAGAGTAAACGTGGACAATCTCCATGCCTATTGATTAACGCTGAGAAACAGGTTAAATGAACCAGTGAACCAAAAGATAAGCCAGATCCAGAAACAGCTGTGGCTCTAAGCCCCAGCATAGGACTGGAAGCACATGAGGCAGCTTAGTACATGGAGAGCCTGCTCTTATAGGCTTCATTCTCAAGTTAAATAAAGGTGTATATGAAAGAAGTCAAGGAAAAACAAAATCAAAATTCCCTTCCCCCAAATCCTATCAAGAAATAGTCTGCTTGGAAAAAACGAAAAACAAAAACAAAACAAAACAAAAACTACTTTGGCCCAGCATTTTGAAAATATCGTATAATGAGGCACACATACTTTTTTAATGTATAACCCAGAATTCATTGATCACCTATTTTCAGACACTGTATTGGGAGGATTATTGTGTCTATTACCTCCTGCTACGTAACAAATTACCCCAAAATTTTTTGGCTTAGAACAATAATTAGATATTATCTGCCACATTTTCTGTGGGCCACGCATTCAAACAGGGTACCACACCTGTTTAGTGATGGCTTATCTCTGCTCCAGGCTTCGTGGGACCCCAGCTGGACGCCTGAAGGCCAGAGGCTGAAATCACCAGAAGCGCTGTTCATTCACATGTCTGATGGTTGATGCTGACTATTGGCTGAGAGCCACCCAGAACACCCACCTGTGGCCTCCTTATGTGACCTGGGCTTCCTCCCAGCATGGTGGCCAGGATCAAAGGGCAAGCATCCCAAGAGAGAAAAACAGTGAAAACCTCATGCCTGTAAGGAACTAGCCCTGGAAATCACACAGCCTCACTTTGGCCACATTCCACCAATTAGTACAGTTTACAGATTCCTTCCAAGAGGAGAGAACTAGATCCCTCACCACCCCTAGCACAGTGTAAGAGGAGCACTGTGGGGGCACCTGGGCGGCTCAGTCAGTTAAGTGTCTGACTTTAGCTCAGGTCATGATCTTACCGTTTGTGGGTTCAAGCCCTGCATCAGGCTCTCTGCTGTCAATGCAGAGCCCGCTTCAGATCCTCTGTCTCCCTCTCTCTCTCTGCCCCTCCCACACTTGCACTCTCTCGCTCTCTCAAAAATAAACATAAAAAAAGAGTACTGTGGATATTATATGTATCCATACATATTAGAGTCACCATCTTTAGAAAATACAACTTGTCAGGGCGCCTGGGTGGCTTAGTCGGTTGGGCGTCCGACTTTCGCTTGGGTCATGATCTCACGGTTCGTGGGTTCGAGCCCCATGTCGGGCTCTGTGCTGACTGCCGGCTCAGAGCCTGGAGCCTGTTTCAGTCTGTGACTCCCTCTCTCTGACCCTCCCCTGTTCACGCTGTCTCTCTCTCTCCTAGAAATAAATAAAAATATTAAAAAAAAAAAAAAGGAAAATACAACTTGTCACATTGTGCTTTATCTCAGTTAATCCTCACCACTCCTACCATTACACATAAAAAAAAAAAAATCTATGAAGTAGATATTATTAGCCCCATTTTACAGTACAAGAAACTGAAGCTCAGAGAAGAAACTTTCTAATGTCAGATACCTAGTAAGGAGCTGTGTAGGGACTCTGACCCCAGCGTCCAAGCCCTTAACCTCAAAACTGCCCTTCCTGTTAGAGGTTATATTGTCTTATCTACCAGTGTTTGCTGAATACTCTGGTTTCTCTTCAGATCACATAAATCTTTCGCCTTTTACAAGTATATGCTGGAAGTTCAAGTTTGAGGTCTGTTTATGAATATGTACAAGTTCTTCAAAACATGTTTTTTAATGTTATTCGTTTTTGAGAAAGAGTATAAACAGGGGAAGGGAGGGGTGGCAGGGACAGAGGATCCAAAGCGGGCTCTGAGCTAACAGCAGTGAGTCCAATGTGGGGCTCAAACTCACAAACCATGAGATCATGACCTGAGATGAAATCAGACTCTCATCCAACTAAGCCACCCAGGCACCTCCCCCCATTTTTTTTTTTTTTTTAATTACAGGCATATTAGGTTCTCTGCTCCTATACTCAAGGCTGGAGCTTCAGGGCCCGCTTCGTAGGACTATTATATGACTAGACAATACCACATCCACATGCAGCCCAAAGTAGACATGAAGGGCTTGATGTGCCTCCAAAGAGTAAACCCAAGAATCCCCACAAGTCCACCAGGGCCCTTGGCATAGGAATTTGCCACCACTAAGACCTTGTCCACTTGACCCCCAAAATGAGTCCAATACTGGACCAACCTCCAAGACCTCCACAGCCTTGCATAATCTCCTCCCATATTCTACCAGAGTTGGTCTAACTAACCAACAGCACACAGCAAAAGTGATGGTATGTCACTTCCAATCCTTGGTTTTAAAATACTGTGGCCACAGTGTCTGGCTGGCTCGGCCCGCTAAGTGTCTGACTCTTGGTTTTGGCTCAGGTCATGATCTCGCAGTTTGTGGATTGACCAACAGCGAGGAGCCTACTTGGGAATTTCCTCTCCCTCTCTCTCTGCCCCTCTCCTGCTCACGCTCTCTCACAAAATAAACTTAAAAAAAATAATAATAAATTAAATTAAAACAAAACAAATAGAGTAAAATACTATGACTTCTGGGGCACCTGAATGACTCAGCTGGTTAGGTGTCCACCTTGGGCTCAAGCATGATCTCACAGCTCATGAGTTCGAGCCCCACATCAGGCTCTCTGCTGTCACCACAGAGCCCACAGCAGATCCTCTGTCCCCTTTCTCTGCCTCTCCCCCACTCATTCTCTCTCTCTTTCTCTCGCTCTCAAATACATAAACATTTTTAAAAAAAAATAAAATACTATGACTTCTGTCTTAAGCTCTCTTAGCACTCACAGAAGAAGCAGGTGCGATGTTCTGTGGACATTCAAGAAGGCTATGGAAAGCCTACATGTTAAGGAACCAAGACCTCTAGCCATCAGCCAGCAAGAAACTGTAGCCCAGCAGCAACCATATGAGTGAGTTTGGAAGCAGCTTCTCCAGCCCCGGGCGAGCCTCTCAGTGACTGTAGCCCCGTTGAACAGCGTGGCTCCAACCCCAGCTATGCCCTCCTGGGTTCTCCACTCTCAGCAACCACATAAGATAACAAATGTCTATTGCTTTAAACGGCTACCAGAAGGGGTCATTTGTTACGCAGTAATAGTATCCGTGCAGTAGAAGAGCTGGCGCTTCAGAGACCAGTGCGCTGCTTTAAACTCTGGTTCCACTACTCCCTGTGCACAGAGCACAACCTGTCCGAGCCTCCGGCTTCTCAGGAATAAAGAGGGAGGTAACACTGACTCTAAAGGCTGAGTAAGGATCAAAGGAAAGAAGTTAGAACAGAAAGTATTCCTCTTTGCAACATTTTCCCCCCTCTTTGTAACATTTTAAAGCTACAGTTAAGAATTCCCTCAGAACAAGTGAGGGCGCCTGGGTGGCTCAGTCAGCTGAGCATCTGATTTAGGCTCAGGTCATGATATGGTTTGTGAGTTCCAGGCCTGCATCAGGCTCTGTGTTGTCAGCACAGAGCCCACTTAGGATCTTCTGCACCTCCCTCTGTCCCTCGTGGCAGGGGTAGGGTGGCGGGTGGGGGGGGGACTCTCTCAGAAATAAACATTAAAAAAGAAAAAGAATTCCCTCAGAACAAGTACCTGTGTGACAATAATAATAGGTGATAATTGAATGACTGACATTGTAGTAATAATAATAACTCCTTATTTCTCACCAGGCTTTGTGACAAGCACTTAAATTTCAGGTAAAAACCTCTTGTACTGTTCAGATATATTTTTATTCTTTTTTTTTTTAAATTATTTCTGAGAGAGAGACAGTGTGAACAGGGGAGGATCAGAGAGAGAGGGAGACACAGAATCTGAAACAGACTCCAGGCTCTGAGCTAGCTGACAGCAGAGAGCCCGACACGGGGCTCAAACCCACGAATAGTGAGATCATGACCTGAGCCGAAGTCGGAGGCGTAACCGACTGAGCCACCCAGGTGCCCCAGATATATTTTTATTCTTTTTATAGAGTGTGTAGCATTAATAGTAGCACATGATGTATCCTCAAATTTTGTTCTATAACAGTGCCTAGCTAGTTCAGTTTGTAAAGCGTCCAACCCTTGATCTTGGGGTTGTAAGTTTGAGCCCCACATTTGGGGATAGAGTTTACTTTAAAAAATACACTTTTGTTAAAAAAAAATAAATAAATAATATAAAACTTTTGTTTTATAGAAATGATACTTTAAGGGGCACCTGGGCGGCTCAGTCGATTAAGTGTCTGACTTCAGCTCAGGTCATGATCTCATGGTTTGTGGGTTCGAGCCCCATGTTGGGCTCTGTGCTGACATCTAGCTCAGAGCCTAGAGCCTGCTTCAGATTCTGTCTCTCCCTCTCTCTCTGACCCTCTCTCTCTCTCCGACCCTCCCCTGCTCATGCTGTCTTTCTCTCTCAGAAATAAAACATTAAAAAAATTAAAAAAAAAAAAAGAAATGATACTTTAAAAAACCCCATCTGGGGCGCCTGGGTGGCTCAGTTGGTTAAGCATCCGACTTCGACTCAGGTCATGATCTCACGGTTCGTGGGTTCAAGCCCCATGTTGGGCTCTGTGCTGACAGCTGGCTCAGAGCCTGGAGCCTGTTTCGGATTCTGTGTCTCCCTTCTCTGACCCTCCCCTGCTCATGCTGTCTGTCTCTCTCTCAAAAATAAATAAAGCATTAAAAGTTTTAAAAAAATAAAAAATAAAAATAAAAAACCTCATCTACAGGGGTACCTGGGTGGCTCAGTCAGTTGAGCATCCGACTTCTGCTCAGGTCATGATCTCATGGGTCATGAGTCCGAGCGACACATCAGGCTCTGTGCTGACTCAGAGCCTGGAGCCTGCTTCGGATTCTATGTCTCCCTCTCTCTCTGCCACTGCCCTGCTCATGCTCTCTCAAAAATAAACATAAAAAATAAGTAAAAAACTGTGTCTGCAGGGTACCTGGCTGGCTCAGTCATTAGAGCATGTGACTCAGTCTCAGGATCGTGACTTTAAGCCCCACATTGGTCATGTAGCCTAGTTTAAGAAAAAATAAAATATAGGGTCACTAGGGTGGCTCAGTTATCTCACGGCCATGAGATCGAGCCCCATGTCAGGTTCTGTACTAAGCACGGAGCCTGCTTGAGATTCTCTTTCTCTCCCTCTGCCTCTCTCTTTCTATTAATTTAATTAATTAATTAAAAAACCCTATCTTGGGGCACCTGGGTGGCTTAGTCGGTTAAGCGTCCGACTTTCACTTAGGTCATGATCTCGCGGTTCGTGGGTAGGAGCCCCGCGTCGGGCTCTGTGCTGACTGCCAGCTCAGAGCCTGGAGCCTATTTCGGAGTCTGTGTCTCCCTCTCTTTCTGACTCTCCCTTGCTCACGCTGTCTCTCTCTCTCTCCCCTAGAAAAAAAAAAAAAAACTTAAAAAAAATAAAATAAAAGACCCTATCTTGTAGTACAAGAAAGTAGTTAAATTATTAAATAAATCACACAATGTATTTTCCTTGCTTCTCATATACACATAAGCATTCAATAACCCATAGCAAAGTATTGATATGCAAGTCACATTATGTGCAAGTCACATTGTCTGAAGTACTGAAAGTTATGAAAAATAGTCTAATGAATTATCTCTGTTCAAGGAATTTAGAGACTTCTCAGGATAAAATAATATAAAAACCTAAACACTGTAAATAAATGATGTTGCAAGGAAGTAAATGACTAAATAACACAGCAAACCAGATTGGCCTTGAAGGTATCTGGATCTTAATCTCAGATTCGTTGTTTTCTAGCTTTGTGGATTTAGGAGTTAGGCAAAATCACTTACCTGTCTGCCTCAAGTTTCTTATCTGTAAAATTGTGCTAATAAGGTATAAGTTAATGAGATACCTCAAACGGTCATTGTAAGGACCAAAAAAATGTAGGATGTATTTTTTTCCTGATATAGGTAGAATATTATTCCATTTCTAATATATGGGTTACAGGAAATTAAGAACAAAGAAATAAACCAGGCTGGAATATGGAATTGCTCAAAGTTACAGAGAAAGTGGTTCTTGATTTGGCCTTAAGACCAATCCACCTTTAAATGATGTGGGACGAGATGCACCTGGCTAGCTCAGTCAGAGGAGTATAGGACTCTCGATCTCGGGGGTTGTGAGTTCAAGTCCCACGTTAGATGTAAAGCTTACTAAAATAAAAATAAACTTTTAAAAAATAAAATAAATGATCTGGGGGGGGGGGCAGTGAGGTAGGAGAACCCAGCTTGTTCTGAGCATATGGGGGAATTGGAAAGACAGTCTTGACATCTCCCTGCCACAGAGACACTGCCACCAATAAAGATTCCACTCTTTAATAAGAAAAAATAGAACAAATCATTATAATGGCTAACTTTATGTCATGATGAAGGCTTTGTGTTGATTAGCCCACATAGTCCTCACAACAGTACTATGAGGTGGTAATATGGTTACCAATCCATTCTACAGAGAAGAAACTGAAGCTCAGAGCTGAAATCATGTGCCCAAGATCTTGTAGTTACTGAGCAGCAAAGCTGGGCCTGAACCGCCGCTCCTCTCCCCCCTCCTACCACCCTCTGGGCTCTTAACTGCTGTGTTCAGCTCTCACTGGTTAATCAGTGACACATTTTTCACTCTACTTAACATTTTCCCACCACCTAGCCAAATCCCAAAGCAACTGATCAGAAATCTCTTAGGAAAAGTAAAGTAGTTTTAAATTAGCTCAAGTTAATATTAAGCCAACAAAACAATATCTGATTTGTCCCAAAGTGATGACTCTTAACCTTTAGGAGTCGGGGACCTCTATGAAAATCTTACAACAATTAAAGCCCCCCCTTCTGGGAAGACGTGCATATATACACAAATATAAAGTGTGCATAGAATTTCAGGGATTTCCCTGAAGCTCAGGGAGGAAACTTATGTTAACACCTCTTGACCTCACAACTTCCAGAGGAGATAAAGCCCCTCCTGAATGTAAATGGTGGGGGGAGCTATGTGGGGTCCCAACTCCTCATTAGGAGAGATCATCAAGGGTGCTGGGGCAGGAAGCCGCTGGGCCCACATACATATTCAAATCACAAACTTTCTCTTCAAGCACATACATTTTATTGAATAAGCATTTGCGTTCTTGGCAAGCTTCCTGGCGAGGGACTGTTGATGCCTTTGTTCTGTCAGTACGAGGGGGGCTGGCTGTGGGTCGGGCTTTCTGGAGGAAGCCTGTGTGAGCAGATGGTGTTGCTGCCACTGCACACACTGTCAGGTGCCACTGGCAGCTGGAGTGGGGAGAAGCCGCTTCCAGCGAAGGGACCAGGGAAAAGCCAGAATTCACCCACCTCCAGTCCTATCCTCAAACAGTCTGGCCCCGTGTACATTGGGGCGGGTCAAAAGCATCATACATAGTTTCTCTCCCCTAACTCTGAGTTTAGCAACAGTGTCTTTGTCCTAATTTTCTTCTGTGCAAGGAACAAAACTCGGACAAACACTAACAGTAAATTATGAGTTCAGGGGTGCCTGGGTGGCTCAGCGGGTTAAGCATCCAGCTCTTGATTTCTGCTATCATGATATCACAAACCTCATGGAACCCCTCACTCTCAGTTCAGAGCCTGCTTGGGATTCTCTCTCTCTCTTTTTCTCTCTCTCTGCCCTTCTCCACCCTGCACCCCACCCACCCACTCACACTCTATCTCTCAAAATAAATAAACGTTAAAAAAATGAGTTGGGGGGGGCGCCTGGGTGGCTTAGTCAGTTAAGCGTCCGACTTTCGCTTAGGTCATGATCTCGCGGTTTGTGGGTTCGAGCCCCGCGTTGGGCTCTGTGCTGACTGCCAGCTCAGAGCCTGGAGCCTGTTTCAGAGTCTGTGACTCCCTCTCTCTCTGACCCTCCCCTGCTCACGCTTGCTCTCTCTCTCTCTCTCTCTCTCTCTCTCCTAGAAATAAATAAAATATTTTTAAAAATTTAAAAAATGAGTTTAGGGGACATAGGTTCAAATCCCCACTTTACCACTTACTCGAGTTAGTTACTTAGAGCTACTTACTTAGCATCTCGAAACCTCTGGTTTCTAGCCTAGAATGTGGACACTAATGTTTATATTCCAGAATTGCTCACAGGATTCAATAATAATACACTTAAGTTCCTGACACATAATAAGCGCTTAATGAGCAGACGCTAAAATCCAGTCTCATGGGGGCGCCTGGGTGGCTCAGTTGGTTGAGCGTCTGACTTCGGCTCAGGTCATAATCTCATGGTTCATGGGTTCGAGCCCTGTGTCGGGCTCTGTGCTGACAGCTAGCTCAGAGCCTGGAGCCTGCTTCAGATTCTGTGTCTACCTCTCTCTCTGACTGTCTCCTGCTCACACTGTCTCTCTCTCTCTCTCTCAGAATTAAAACATTAAAAAAAAAAAGACGTGATGAAACATTTTAATAAATAAATAAATAAATAAATAAATAAATAAATGAAATCCAACCTCATTAAATTTTTGGCTATCAAATTTCCATTGAGAGTAGTAACCCCCTTAGATGGGTGTTGTTTAGATCCTTGAAAATCAAGAGCTGTTGTAATCTCAAGGAAATGTTAATGATCCATAAATCCTAAACCCTGCAGGTCAGAGGCCATAGCAGCTTCCTTCAAGTTTTCACCATTCCTGTCACAGAACATGGTGGATAGTTAAATGTTGGCAAGTCCACGTGGGCCAGAAGGGATTCTCAGAGAGCTAGGATCACCGTAGGAAATTCACAAGTGGAGCAGATTTCCTGTTTGCTGTCAGAAGATAGGGTCAGTGTTAAATCATGACTACACTGAAGAGCGCTGTGGGCAGGAGAGAGGATTGGTCTTCTGTGACTTTCTCTGCTCCTTTGGCTCCCCAGAAGGAGTTTACTGCAAAGCACCTTTGGGTAAGTTCTTCATCTCTTAGCGTGGAGGTAAAGGAAAGGCCTTGGGGATATCAATTAGATTCATTTATATCCTGTATGTTTAAAGCAAATAAACAAAAAAGAACTTGAGGGCACCTGACTGGCTCGATCAGAAGAGCACTGGAATCTTGATCTTAGAGTCGTGAGTTCGAGCCCCACACTGGGTGTAGAGATGGCTTTAAAAAATTAAACATAGGGGTGCCCAATGTTTAAGCTTCCAACTCTTGATTTCTGCTCAGGTCATGATCTCACCATGCATGGGTTTGAGGTCTGCATCAGGCTCTGCACTAACAGTGTAGAGCCTGCTTGGGATTCTCTCTCTTTCTCTCTCTCTCACTGCCCCTCCCCTGCTCTCTCTCTCTCTCTCTCAAATAAATGAACTTAAAAAAAAGAATTTGAAGAGGATTTACGGTAAAAGATCTACAATAGACTTAACAAAATAGAATCCAGGATTGAAGAAAAAAGGAGAAGCAGACGTAATGTCCCTAAAATGTACCACAGTTACAAGTATCACTCTGAGCTGTTTGCTTGGTTGTTTGGTTTGGTTTTTTGGTTTTGGTTTTGGTTTTGGTTTTTAGTGAGCTCTGCACCCACTGTGGGGCTCAAATTCACAATCCCCAGATCAAGAGTCACATACTGTACAGAATGAACCAGCGAGGCACCCCTCACTCTACACTTCTTGAATAAAAAGAAAGACAACAAGTGTCATAGCTCTCATCAGAAAAACATAAAATGCCAATTTGTAGAAGGAGACGCAACTCTTGTGGCATGAAATTCTGGTGACAGTCTCTCAGATGGAACATACATAAGAAACTAGAGTCATGCCAGTTCCGGTCCTGAACAACTGTTTAATGGTAAATAAGCAGTTTTCATGTGGCTACTTATCATAATGACCTGAAATGAAACCCCTCAAGGGAGATGATCAGCCAACACCAGGATGTGGGACATTCTAATGTTATTTCATGACTTCAAAAAGTCAATTATCATGAAAAAAAAAGTTGGGGAACATGCTCAAAATGAAAAGATACAAGATACTGAAGAGACATAACCATTTTCTTTTTTTTTTTTATGTTTACTTACTCGTTTTTGAGAGAGAGAGAGAGCACATGCAAGCAGGGGAGGGCAGAGAGAGGGGGAAAGAGAGCGAATCAGGGTTCGATCTCACAAACTATGAGATCATGACCTGAGCCAAAATCAAGAGTTGGACGTCTCACCAAATGAGCCACCCAGGTGCCTCAGAGACATAACCGTTCTCAATGCATGCATCTTGCTTGGTGAAGAAATCTGAATACGGGCTTTTATTGATAGCAGGGAATTATTGCTTGGTATGATAATGTCAGAGTGGCTGTGTAATCAAATGCCGTTTTCCCCTTCATTTATTTTTGGAAATGTGTCCTGAAGTATTTAGAAGCAACTTTGAAATGGTTCCAAAAACAGACAGATACATACAAATGAATGATACCTCATGAATGTGAATGATACCTGACAATGTATCACAAACAGAAGCGGAAAAAGAAGACACAGGAAAATCTCAGGGGTGCATGTACCCTACATGTACCAGAGAGAAAAGCTTACAGATTCCACGGGCACACTAGACCAGGAGGAATGAAATTGTTATAAGACTGACTTATGCCTCCCCCCTCCAAAATTCGTATGTTGAAGTCTGAAGCCCAAGTATCTCAGAATGTGACCATATTTGGAGGTAGGGTCTAAAATGATATTATTGGGCTGGATCCTAATCTAGCATCCTTGTAAGAAGAGGAATTTTGGACACAGACACATACAGGGAATGATGTGAAGACACAGAGAGAAGACAGCCATGGACAAGCCAAGGAGAGAGGCCAGAACAGATCCATCCCTCACAGTCCTTGAAAGGAATCAGCCCTCCCTGTGGACACCTTGATCTCAACCTTCGAGAACTGAGAGAAAATGAATTTCTGTTGTTTAAGCCAGCCCTAGCAAACGAATGCAGAGCTTCCAGATTTGTTACCAAAGCCCAGGGTCTTGTCCCATATGCCCACCCAGCCCTGTCCCCATGATGCTACAGTCTGGTAACTGCAGAGCGTGACACTGACGCCCTGTCAGCCTGGTAAACAAAGGTCTGACTCGTCAGAACGCGGTTGTCCTGAGTGGTATCCAGAGCTGCACCTCTGAACAGCTGCCATCCCCACATCTGACACCTGTTTTTCCCCTTCTTTTCCTAGGTGCTTTCTGGTCTTTCGGTCTTAAGAAGCATGTGCATGTGTGTGTATTGGAGAAGAGGAGATCCAGCTCTAAAAGCCCTGTAGCTAACATTTCTTTATACTTTTTTAAAAATTAATGTTTATTTATTTTTGAGAGAGAGACATAGAGCAGGAGCTGGGGAGGAGCAGAAAGAGAGGGAGATCCAGAATCCGAAGCAGGATCCAGGCTCCGAGCTGTCAGCACAGAACCCCCCATGGGACTAGCACCCATGAACCACAGTGAGATCATGACCTGAGCCAAAGTCGGAGGCTTAACTGACTGAGCCACCCAGAGGCCCCTAACATTTCTTTATACTAATTAATAATTGATATTTACCACTTAGAATTACAATTGATATTCGTGAGCTCAGCTGCCATAATTAGATTGTTAAAATATTTATGTAACCTCACACTTGTCGATAAATAGCATTACCCTCCTCATCACCACAGTCCCTCTCTGGAAATCCCCCACAATCCAGCAGCTAACGAGTCAATGCCTGGTGCAGGAAGGTCATCCAGAACCTGCTCCAGCAGTCTTACCCTCTAGTCTGGCCAGGAGAACGCTGTCTTTGCCCTTGCTAGTCGTGACATGCTTTTCAAGTTCGTCCCGGCTTAGTGTGCTCCCAGTACTGTCCTCTGAACATTTTAGGATGCGATATTCCACAACAACTCCAGAGTGTCTCCTGTTCCTATTTCCTTTTACATGTGAAAAATCTGAAGCTCAGAGAAATTAAGCAATTAGCCCAAGTCAGACAGAGCTCGAAAGCACTGCTCCGTATTTTCTGACCGTACGCCCTGGGACTGGTATGTCAGAATTATTTTATCCTTTTTTTTGTTTTGTTTTATTTATTTCTGAGAGAGAGAGAGAGAGAGGCAGCGTGAGCAGGGGAGGGTCAGAGAGAGAGAGATAAAGAATCCGAAGCAGGCTCCAGGCTCTGAGCTAGCTGTCAGCACAGAGCCCGATGTGGGGATTGAACCCACGAACCGTGAGATCATGGCCTGAGCTGAAGTAGGACACTTAACTGACTGAGCTACCCAGGAGCCCCAGAATTATTTTGTCCTTAAAAGAAGAAGCGACAGCCAAGAAGAATTCAGAGGCTGCAGCCCCAGGTCCTAGGGAGTCTGGGTGTCCTCTGGGCTCCCCTTTTTTCCGGTAAGAGCTCCCCCTATGAAAACACTGATAGAGGGGCACCTGGGTGACTCACTCAATAGGTTAAGTCTGACTCCTGATTTCAGCTCAGGTCATGATCTCACAGTTCGTGAGTTTGAACACTGCATCAGGCTCCCCATGCTGGCATGGAGTTGGCTTGGGATTCTCCCTCTCTCTGCCTCTCTCCTGCTCATCCTCTCTCTCTCTCTCTCTCTCTCTCCTTCTCAGAATAAATAAATAAACATTAAGGAAAAAAAAGGAGGGGCGTCTAGGTGGCTCAGTCAGTTAAGTGTCCAACTTCAGCTCAGGTCATGATCTCCTGGTTGGTGAGTTGGAGCCCCACATTAGGCTCTGTGCTGACAGCTCAGGGCCTGGAGCCTGTCTTGGGATTCTGTGTCTCTCTCTCTGTCTGCCCCTCTCTCTCTCAAAAACAAATAGACATTTAAAAAAAAATCTTAAAGAAAAAAAAAAAGAAAGCACAGATAGAGGCGCTAGCTCATAGTAAAAACTCACACAAAGAACATGCCTTTCTGCAACCAAATAGCTTTCTAAAGCTTCACCAGGGAAACTACTGGAACCCCAGAAGACCCCCTCACCTGCAGTTGTGCTATCCCTTGGAGGGCAAGGCAGGAAGGAGCAGGTGGGGATGACTCATTTAACCCTTCAAAGCAGCTGCAAAAGTCTGCACATCTGTCTGAGGAACGCCCAGACCTGCTCGCCCCGAGTGTGTTGCTGCAGGGGACCCTGTGCTCAAGTCCCTAACCGCACCGTCTGCTCCCTGGACCCTCGCTCCAGCCAGGCGACCTGGGGAGGCCCTGGTCCTTCCCCTTGGCCCCTGGCGACCTTCTACGTTACTTTTGCCTTTCTCATGGCACTTAACCCCCATGTGACCCAAAGACTGTCCCCCTAAAAACCAGTCCTGCTCACCAGCTGGCCCGGGTACAATAGCACTTGCAAAGCAGAGTCACAGGACTGAAACCAGAAGAAAACTTATTCATGAGAGGAGCAGCTGGCGGCTGGAAAACAGGAGAGAGAAAGGAAGGCCAACTCCTACCCCCTATGGGACCCACTTAACTGAGGATTTCGGAGCAAGAGTCGCCAGACCTGCCTAAGACCCCTCCCTCTCCTAATGAAGGCACAGCTCCCCCTCCCGTGCCCCCCACCCCAGTTGTTCCCAGCAGGGCTCCGGGGAGCAACCCCTCCAAGACGCTTTGAGATGGAAAGTGGTGGGGGTGGGGAGCAGGGCTGACCTGGGCCCTCCGGAGAAGCTCTTCCTCTAATTCCGCCCTCCGATTCAACACCAAAGAAATACTCCTGAGGGCACATGCTACTGCTAAATAATGTTATTCATTTTTAAATTTCACAGGTAGTATATTTTCGTTGAAGAAGAAAATGTTTTAAAAAAGAAAAAATACTTTAAAAAGTTAAAAAAAATAGAGAGAAGTCACCCATAATTCAGCCAGGACATAGCCACTTCCAACATTTAATACACATACGCTCTTCGCATGAAGAGCTACATGCTACTTTACGTATCCTCAGGAGCAGATCGTGAACACTTTCCAGGTCAGGATAGCTGCTCCTGCCCCTTCCCTTCTGGAGGTCACCGTGTGTTTATTTTTTATTTTTTTATTTAAAAGTTTATTTTTAAGTAATCTCTACAGACCCACATGGGGCTTGAACTCAGATCCCGGAGATCAAGAGTGGTAGGAATGCGCGCACACACACACACACACATACACATACAGATATGCACCAAGAGGCACACACACAAGCATACACACATACAGTACACATAACACACATACACAAGCACACACATAGGCACACACACAAGCACGCACACATATATAAGCACACACACCAGCATGCACACACACACACGGGTACACACACACCAGCATACATGCACATAGACACACACAGGTACACACGGGCACACATACAGGCACACACACACACACACACACACGAGTGCACACATATAGGCACACATAAGCGCACACAAGTGCATTCACACAAGGGACACTCCAGACCCTTTGCAATAAGGAGACGAGAAGCTTTCATGAGACAAAAGTTGTACCACGCATTTCAGAGGGAGAAAAGTCAGGGCCTAGGGACTGAATGCCTGTCTATCTGGCCCCCCAAGAAGGGAACTGTCGTGTGGGAGGCACCCTGCGGGGGGGCTGAGCCAATTTAGGGCTGAGATTACGCTGTCAGATAAACATTTCACACCAGCGCCATCTCTGCGGTTTTCTCTCTTTTCCATGATGCTGTTTTATTTTTTTTAATTTTTTTAAATGTTTTATTTATTTTTAGGAGAGAGAGAGAGACAGCGTGAGCAGGGGAGGGTCAGAGAGAGAGGGAGTCACAGACCGAAAGAGGCTCCAGGCTCTGAGCTGGCAGTCAGCACAGAGCCCGATGCGGGGCTCGAACCCACGAACCGCGAGATCATGACCCAAGCGAAAGTCGGACGCTTAACCGACTAAGCCACCCAGGCGCCCCTCCATGATGCTGTTTTAAAGTGTCTCCCCTTCTCATTTCCTCCTTGTGACATTAAGAACACTCTCGAGACACCAATGTGCCTTTAAATGACTGCGACACAGCCTCTGAGGTAAAAAGAGCTGAGGTAGGAGTCGGGGGAGGCCACTCCTCCCGGAGGCGAGGCGTCGGGCAGGGAGTGCGGAGCCGAGCAGGGCCGCCACACCCCGGCTTCCCCGCTTCCTTCTCCTCACGGTGCCCACGCTCTCCAGATCGCCCAGACCTGGCCAGCAGAAGCCCTCTGTGTCTTCTCCTCCTTTTCCCCCTACGCCTATGCATCCGCTCTGCTCAAGTTCGGGGTGGGGGAAGGGGTGGGGGGAAGGTCTTCCCGCTTCTCCGCTCCCGCTGCTGCCTTTGCGTTTCCATAGCAACTGCCCTGGCTCAGGCCTTTCGCCACCGTTGGAACCCAGCCTATTTGTCCTCACCGTTCCCGCTCCACCTTATTAACTCCTCCTAACCCAGGGGTGCCTAGTGGCTGGGTGGGTTAAGCGTCTGAGTCTTGGTTTCGACTCCAGTCATGATCTCAAGGGTCATGGGTTCAAGCCCCAAGTGGGGCTCTGTGCTGACAGCATGGAGCATGCTTGCGATCCCCTCTCTCTCCCTCTGTCTCTGCCCCTCCCTGCTCGTGCTCTCCTCTCTCTCAAAAATAAGTAAGTAAACATTAAAAACAAATGGGGGCGCCTGGGTAGCTCAGTCCCTCGAGCTTCCGATTTCACCGTCGTGAGTTCGAGTCCCGCGTAGAGCTCTGTCCTGACAGCTCAGAGCCTGGAGCCTGCTTCATATTCTTTCTCCCTCTCTCTTTGCCCCTCTCCCCGTCCAAAATAAATATTAAAAAATTGTTTAATAGAAAAATAAATAAAAACAAAATTTAACTCCTCCTAGCCCATTCTCATGGCAAGACAAAACTCCCTAATTATGCATTATGTTGTCCTCCTGCTAGAAAACTCTCAGTGGGTCCCCCTGGCCTGGCAGGAAGAGCCCCCCACAACTAGGCTTTCCCCTGCCCTCACACCTCCTCCAGCGGCTTCCATCCAAGCCAAGCCATCTGGTCTTCCCTGGGATGTCCACCTTTCCCTGGAATTCCAGCCCTGGAATGCGTCACCTTTGTCATCTTTACCTTTGGTATCAGAATGACCCTTCAGAGTAAATCTCCGTGAATCTTTCACTTATCTCTCAACCACAAATAAGCGCTCCCTCCTCTATGGCTTTATTCTTTGTACCTTTTACTGCCCTGTATTTTATTATCTGGTTAATGTCTTATCTCTCCTATTGGATTACATTTCCTGAAGGGCGGAGGCTGAGTTTTGTTGGTCATTGTATTATCTGCAGCCCCAGGAAATTGTGAGTTTCTGGAGCCGGCTTGGTAATTACCGGTGATTACCCTGATAGCTGTGTCCGATACACTACACACTTGAAGACACAGTCACTGGTCCTGGAAGACTCAGAAGCTCACCCACCTTTTGGATTTCCCAGCACAGGGAGCAGATGCCTACACTTGCGAAAGGAACGCAGGCTAATGTTATGGAACTTAGGCTGACGTGTACCCACCCTCCACTCCCCAATCCATATGTTGAAGTTCTAACCCTCACTATGACCTTCTCTGGAGATAGAGTTTTTACCAAGGCAATCAAATGAGATCATTAGGGTGGACCCTAGTCCAAGCGCACCGGGGTCCTTACAAAAAGGAGACATGCGGACCCAGAGACTGACTTGGATAGAGCAAAAATTAATCTGAAGATCCGGGAAGAGTATCCCCTACATGCCAAGAAGCTCCGGAGGCCACGCAAGCTAGGACAGAGGCCTGGAATAGATCCTTCCCTCACTGTTCTTAGAAGGAACGAACAGTACGAACACCTTGCTACCCAACTTCTGGCTCCCAGACTGTGAGACATTGTTCTAAATCACCCAGTGTGTGGTGCTGTGTTAAAACAGCCCTGGCAAACTACTGCAGCTGGATTCCTAAAAAACACAGGGAGGGCAAAAGTCTGGGCAGCACTTAGCCCGCGCCGCAGCTGAGCAGGGGTGCGGGGCTGCCTCCGAGGGCAAGGCCAGCAGTTGGCCTGCCCCACACAGCTCTTTGAAGAGTGTTTTGCTCCTGCACTGGGGCAGGGGAGGGTGGCAGTATGGGCAGGAAACCCCATGAAAGGCAGATCCTCCTTCCAGGCTCCAAGGGCTTCCAAACTCTTTTGAAATGAAAAAAAATTTTTTTAATTAAAAAATTAAAAGGAAAGATGACGTCTTAAATTCTGCTGAGATGTCTTGCTCTGCCCTGGAAACTCCTCCCTAATTACCACCTTCCACTGTGTCTCCTGATGCCCTTTTCCTCCCCAACAGGGGGACCAGGGATGTGGAAATGCCTTCCCTCCAGACTCTAAGGGGTTATTTCCTGAACCCTCCTTACCCCAGATATGTCCTCTCACTACTGGGGAGCCCCCACAGACATGTTCATTATACTAAGAGGGATTGCATATAATTATGTTAGCTAAGTGTAAGGTCCCCTCATAGGCAGACAGGGAAATGAAGGCAAGGGGGGAGTGGGGGCTCACATTACAGAAGCCAGAGCTTCTGCCCCCTGGAGTCAGCCCCCACCTCTCCTAGCGAAGGCAGGAGGCAGGGGAGGAGTGGGGGAGCAAAGCCTGAGGGTGTGAATGACTACGAGCTTAGGAGGAACCTCCTGCCTGGGTTTGGGGCCCTGAACAACCAGCCTACGGGTGAACACCTGGGCTCCAGGCCTTGCTAGAACACTCTGAACCAGTACCCTAGCCCCTGGCCGCGTGTGATTACTAGACACTTAAAACCGAGATATGTAGTAAGTGTATAAGGCATACTGGACTTTTAAGACTTCATATGAAAACAGGAATATAAAATATCTCGTCAGTATTTTCAAAATATTGCTTATATGTTAAATGAGTGTTATTTTATACGTTGTGTTAAATCAATTATAGTAAAATGTATTTCACTTCTTTTTGCATTTTTTTAATACGGCGACTGATGAGGTTTTGGGGTGATGGTGGGGGGGGGGTTCCAGAGCCAAAGGCCAGGAAAGAATTCTTGAAGATGTCTTTGGTGCAAAAGGGTGGTTTTATTAAAGCGTGGGGACAGGACCCAAGGGCAGAAAGAACTGCACCGGGGTTGTGACGGGTAACTCATTATAGACCCTCAGGTTGGGAAGGGGGGCAGAGACAACATAAGTCTCTAAGGAATTTTGGAAGCAAGGTTTCCAGGACCTTGAGGGGCTAGTTGTTGTTAGGGAAATGCCGTTTATTAGCATTTAGTAAACCCCAGTCATGAGACCCTTCAGCTGTATATCAGGGGACCATAAACTTGCAGTGTGGTTGCTGTTATATACCTTGGGGAGCTGAGATAAAGGAAGTTTCCAAAGAGTTTTTATATGTCAAAGTAGACTTATAGGTTCCTGCGGGGGGAGGGGGCGCAGTGTCAGGATGCTGTGAAGCCAAGATACCTTTTGCCCCGCAAAGTGTCGTGTCATCATCGAGGTAGCTGAGCTCCTACAGGGAGGTCACTCTGCCTGTTTTAAGGACTTGTCAGTGGGTTGTAGGCAGTAAGGAAAGTTCATTTTTCATTTGCCTTTTTTTCCCACATTACCATGGCACTTAAATAAACCCTCTTCTCTTTGTTCTTAGGTAGCCAGGAGTGTCCGAGGAACATCACACACTGTTCACCAGGCAGGGGGGGAAACGGGGTGCTGTTAGCCTGTACTTTGCCCTCATCTTGCCCCACGCTCCCTCATCAGTGACTAGACAGGTTTAAATGGCATGTGAGTCTCGCACTTCTATTTCTCTTGGAAGGCTCTGCTCTAGGAACCGAGTGCTGTAAGCACAGCTTGACTGTCAAAACCTTAGCAAGAGCCAGTGAGGTGGTGCTATTCTCCTTTTCATTTTGCAGAAATAACCCTCAGGCCCTGAGAGGGTAAGAAACTTGCCCAAGGACACACAGCCAGTAAGAAGAGGGGGGAAAAAATGCAAGAGAGCACAGGAGTAGCAGCTGAGAGATCTTAAGGAGGTGAGCCCTGAGGGTGGGGTTGCTCTAGGAGGGCGGTGAGGAGATAGAGACCAATGGGCAGATTTGAGATCTATTCTTAAGTAGAAGTACTCGTTAGGTAGAAGTTGTCTGTGAGCAGGAAAAGGAGGAAAGGATGACTGCAGGCACCTGAGGCATAGGAGCATTTGGGGTCACAGGGCTGAGTGACACAGGAAAAGGGCACGGATGTAAGGTTCAAGTCCTAACTTTTCCATTTGCTGACTGTGCTATCTGGAAGTTATATCACCACTCAGGACTCAATTTCCTCAGCTAGAAAATGGGAAAAACAGAACCTCTCATAACAGATTTGTCATGAAAAAGAAATAGGACGGTGTATATAAAAGTGCTCCATCGATGTTTTGTTTAAAGTGAGAGAAAGGGGCATCTTGGTGGTTCACACGGCTGAGCTTCTGACTCTTGATTTTGGCTCAGGTCATGATCCCAGGGTTGTGGGATCATGCCCTGCATTGGGCTCCACACTGAGCCTGGAGCCTGCTTAAGATTCTCTCTTCCTCTCCCTCTGCTCCACTCCCCTGCTTGTGTCCTCTCTCCAAAATTAAAAAGAGGGGGGAAAATTTAAATAAATAAAAAGAGAGGTTGCATGATCCATTCCTGGCTTCCCCTCTCTTGTCAGTACCCAGGATTTGACATCAGTGATTAGCTCCCGGGACACCTTCCTGGGAGGCACATCAAGTGGAATAGCTTCTCTCTCCCAGTGAGGCTGCCTCACAGGGGTCACAGCCCTTTCTCACCAGAGGACTTGGGCCGGGGCCACAACGCCAAGCAACTTCCCACAGTGTCAGGCCAGGGCCAGGCAGAGATCCAAGAGGTGGGGTCCCTCTGGGCCCCTCTCCCCACACCCCAAGGGACATGCCCCCAGATGCACAGCCACATACTTCAGGGGAAAGCTCACCCGCCCTCTCAGAGACTGTCTTTACTGGGCCAGGAGGAGCCCTCCCAAATCTGCCCAGTGCCATGAGAAATACATTGTATTCTGAAAATGACGCCCTTTGGAGCTGTGTGGCGAGAGCTCCATGAATCAAAGCCAATGGCTGGCGACCTCATCTGGCCCTGCATAGCCCAGGCAACTTGGAGCAACAGATTTTTTTCCATCCCTTTCTACACTCCTGTCTTATATCCCAGGAAGGAGCCCTCCCTGAGTCCTGCTCTTCCTCAGTTACAATCCCAACTAGAAGGGCGGTGGGGGGGGGGGGGGAGCTTCCACCATCCTGCCCTGGCCTCTGGTCTGACCTTAGTACACCAAATAGACATTTCTAACTGTCATCAGACTAGGCAGGATAGAGCCTACCCTTGTCTGGTGTGTGGTACTCGGTAAATGTTTATTGAATGAATGCATGCATGCATGAATAAGTTGGCTCTGCTGATAATGGCTTTCTGCAGAAATGGTTGCATTTCAATGGACTGTTTTTTTAGAACCAAGACGACTTCAAGAGCCAGAGGACTGACCACTCTGCTGAAAGCATACCTGCCATGACTCCTAGGGAAAAGTTTTTCTCAGACGATACCAAGTAGGTGACTGCTCACTGCTAACGCTTGCCCAGGCCTCCCTGTGGAAAATTGCGGGTGGGTGGACTGGGCTCCTGGAGGCAGCTCTCCAGCCGCATTTGCTAGAACTGTTGGGTGTCTGGAGCCTGTGACGACGCTGACTTTTCTCACATCTCTGCCCAAGTGCGATATCTAGGCCTGGATATTCTGGGCCACACTTTCCACACCTCCTTCTGAAGGACCCTCACCTCCCTACTGATCACCATGGGGCTTCTCCATGTCTCCTATTTCTGAGTGTTTGTGAACAACACCATTTCTGACCGGGGATGAGACTAGGCTGAGGCAAGGATGGCCCTCACCTCGATGCAAAATTTAAAGGGAGGCGGGAGGGGTGTCAAAAAATTCCATTATCGAAATAAACAATATTTAGATGTAATCATTTCAAAAACTGAAAGTAATGCCAAATAATCCACAGTGAACAAAATGTCAAAAATTTTAAGGATTACAGGGGGACCTGGGTGGCTCTGTAGACTGAGCATCAGACTTGGGCTCAGGTCATGATCTCATGGTTCTTGAATTCAGGTCCCACATCGGGCTCACTGCTGTCAATGCAGAGCTGGCTTCGGATCCTCTGTTCCCCTCCCTCTCTGCCCCTCCCCTGCTCACTCTCACTCTCTCAAAAATAAACATTAATTTTTTTTAATTTTAAGGATTACATTAAAATATTATTCATTTTGGGAATGTCTGGATGGCTCAGTCGGTTCAGCATCCAACACTTGATTTCAGCTCAGGTCATGATCTCACAACTCATGAGTCTGAGCTCCGAGTCAGGATCTGGGCTGACAGCACAAAGCCTGCTCGGGATTCTCTCTCCCTTTCTCCCCGGCCCTCCCCTGTTCATACTGTCTCTACTTCTCTCAAAATATATAAATAAACATTAAAAAAAAAAGAAAAGAAAAACTATTATTTTTTTTGATGACTGACTTTTTTGGCACCTCCTTAAATTCTGTCCTGGAGTGGGCAACCTCACTCACCTCATTCTGTCTCCCCAAGGTCCAGTTGGGGTCTCTAACTGGTGTTGGCGTTGCAGACCTTAATTGTTGAGAGCCACTTCAGTGAGGTTGGTAGGAAGGTACTTGGTTTGGAGGCCCATGCGAACAGGTAGGCAGGGGGCCAAGTCTATTGTTCTAAAGCTTCCACAGACCTTGAACAGCACTTGGGCTCTGAAGTCTGCTGATCAGAGGTGCAAAGTTTTCTGCACAATTCAAGGCCTTTGATATGGTTGCCAACACCCACATTTTCCATTCTGGGAACAATGCCATCGAAGGCCACAGTCACCTTCCCCCACCTCAGTGAGGAAGTGTCTGCTGGTTGCCGATGGGGACAGGCCCTTTGAGGGCAAGGGTCAGAGGGACAGAGGGCTCTTTCACATCCTGGCCACCTGCCCTTTTCCCTCTGGTACACACTGACATCTCCACCCTTTCTGCACTTCCAAAACCTGTGTTCGTCTTACGCCTTGTATCCTCCCCCTGCCAAAGCAATTTCTTTTTCCAGAAAATGCAAAAAAAAAAAAAAAAAAAAAAGTGTGCTACTTTGTGAAGCGGGCAGGGAGACACAGCCTCCAGTTCTCCTACTGAACTCTCTTCTGAAAACCTAGGGCATCAATGAGTTGACAAAGCCCTTTTGGGGGCTGCACCATCCGGGGATACACCCCAGAAAGGCAGTTATCTGGGCTAATGTGACTGCTGTTTGGGAGGGTTGCAGGTGAACAAAAGGTGGTTTCCAGGAGGCAAAGTGTTTTTTCCACTTCCTGTTCTTTGCTAGTTTGCTTTGTTCCGGCGTTAAACCGCTGAGTTTCGGAATCAGATGAAACTTATCAGAAGAAGTCAAGGCCGGCCGCAAGATATCCATCGACCGTGCCCTGGTAACTAAACCAAAGGGCAGGCTTTGGTAGTGGCAGAGAACTCGCTGTTGTGGATCAGGCTCTTAGGCGAGTGGGCCTGGATGTCTTGAGATTTTTATTTTTCTTCCTTCGGCCGACCTGGGGGAGATGTGTGTGTTTGGTGGGAAAGCCCGCGAGTGGTTTCACTCCCGCCGGCACAACCCCGCAGCAATGGCCCGGGACTGGAGGGGGGCGGGGGGGGCGTGCGGGAGGGGGAGGGGTGTCTGTCCCTGTCGTCGGGCCCCTGAGAGGCCGCTGGGGGCGCTGCAGAGCCGGGACGTCGGAGAGCCGCCGCGGCGCAGCCCCTACCGGCGGCTTGCGTCACTCCCTCGGAAACGGAAGTGTGGGCTCCTGTTTTGTTGCTTTGGCAACAAAGGCCCGGGAGCCGCGGACCTCAGAGGGCCCAGCCCTTTAAACAAGGGGGAGTTTCAAGCACCCCGTGTCCTCGGGGACTGGGGCTCGCTCAGGCAGGGGAGAAGTGAGCCTCCGAAAGTCCGCGGTGACGCAGAGGAAGGCAGGGGAGACAGTCGGTGGCTGGTCATCACTGACTCACGGCCGCAGACCTCGGAGCAGGAAGGAGGTGCAAGGCGCGGCCGGTCGGACCCCCCACTTTACCGGTAAAGGAACCGGCAGCCGGACGGAGGTCGGAAAGCACTCGTTCAGGGTCCGCCTGCCAGGGAGGGAGTGGCGAAGCGGGATCCGCCGCCCCAGGGCCTTGTGTTCGTAGGGCTTCCGCGGCTTGCCCGCCTTCGCGGGCTCTCGTTTTCACCCAGTCCTGACCTGAGAGCAGATACTCCTCCTTCTTTGCTCAGCTGGGCAGTCTAGCCTTCTTGTGAATTCTTATTAGGGTTAAACGAGGGAATCGTTTGGGGGTTCGAGAGGCTGTAATAAAGGACCCTCCTCGTCCCTTACAAAGCTCTGAGTCATTAAGAGATGGGCAAGAAGAAATCAGACCTACGGGCTCAACCATATTAACGTTATTACGGGTACATCAGTGGTTTTGTGTTTGTAGGGAAGCGAACGGGATTAGGCAGGTCCCCACACAGGCGGCCTCCGGACCCTGAACTGCCCCTGTAAACCCTGGACGACAGAGCCGGTAGCGCGTTCACAAGGCGGCCGGCTGCCGAGGAGGAGGAGGAAGAGGAAGAGGAGGAGGAGGAGGAGGAGGAGAGGGAGGAGGAGGAGAGGGAGGAGGGGGAGGGGGGGGAGGAGGGGGAGGAGGGGGAGGAGGCGGCGGCTGCTGAGCTGTGCCTCCGGGGTTCCTTCCCCCGGGCTCCTCCCCACTCCGAGGGAGGAGTGAGTCAGGGAGTAGAGAGAGGTCAGAAATCTTAGGCTACAAGAACTTCCTCTGTGTGGAAGGAGACATTAGGGCTGAGGCGAAAATTGTTTGAGCCTAATAAATAAGCACTAGTAGTTAGTATAATAGTAAGTGTTCAATAAATGTTGGATGTTACTATTATTCAGGCTGTTCCCTGTTAGTCATAACAGAGACTCTTCACCAGTGTGACTTCTGTGTGTCTGTCCTTCCTATATGTGTGAGCTCAGGCATGCTAGTCATCTCCCTAAGTGCCACAGACTGGGTGGCTCACACAACGGAAATTTATTGTCTCACAGTTGTGGAAGCTGGAAGTCCAAGATCAGGGAGTCGGCAAGGGCCGGTTTCTTTTGAGGCCTCTCTCCTTAGCGTGGAGATGGCTGTCTTCTTCCTGTGTCTCCGCATGGTCTCCGTCTGTCTGTCTGCGTCTTAATCTCTTCTTGCAACCACACCAGTGTACAGGATCAGGGCCCACCCGAATGACCTCATTTCAACTTAAATTACCTGGAAATACAGTCATTCTGAGGTACTTCAGCATATTAATTTGGGGGCACACAGTTCAGCCCATAACAAAGTGTAAAGAAACTTAAAACTTTATGTTGTGGTAGGATTACTGGTATGAGGGTGTGTGTGGAGGGGGAAGTAGAGTTTTACCCATAGCTAAGGCCCTAGGTACCGCTAAGCAGAGACGAGCCACACCCATTTCCCTTTTCCAAATTCCTGACCTATAATATCCCGAACAAAATTTAAAACATTTTTCAGCTGCTGAGTCTGTGGATAATTCAATATGCAATGATACTAACCAGAATGGAAGCATTTCTTACTCCCCTCCCCAACATGGTGGTGGGGGGGAGAGCATGGATCTTACCAAGCTTCTAGGTATAATTCCACCTACGAATTTGCAGGATTAAGGAACATGTAGAGGAATATGACACCACAGAAATACAATCAGAAAAGTCCAGAATGTAGAAATCTGTGTGGGACAAATGATCTGGCTTTTTCAACAACAACAACAACAACAACAAAAAAGTTGGAGAAAGAGGCAAAGAGAAGGGGAATTTGTGGGTAAAAAGGCTTGAAAGACAGATCAACCCAGGCAAGTTTGACATGTGGGCTGTTTTGGATACTGATTCAGACAAACTGAAACAAAAATATTGTTTATGATACAACTGGGAACATTTGGATACTAACTGAATATTTGATGGTATTAAAATTTTGGTCATTCTTTTAAAGTTTGATGTTACTGTGGTTATGTTTTGTTTGGTTTTAAAGGTCTTTATCTCAAAGAGATAGGTGGTGAAGAAAATGCATGAAATGATGTCATGTATGGGGTTTTTGCCAAAATAATCATTAGTGTTATGGGAATTGGGGGGGTAGAAGTGGGAGGGAGGTTGAGGGATGGGGCAGGAGGGTAGGCTGTGGAGGAAACCAGATCTGGGCTGGGTGATGAGTGCATGAGACTTAATTTTACTATTTTCTCTAATTTTGTATGTCTGAAAATGTCCGTAATAAAAAAGGTGAAGTTTTTAAAAAAATATTTTATTTTTAAGTAAACTCTACACCCAGCATGGGGCTCACATTCACAGCCCCGAGATTAAGGATCACGTGCTCCACTGATCCGAGCCAGTTAGATGCCCGAAGGATTTTTTCTTTTTTTTTTTTTTTGAGCAGCAAATTTGATCCTTCAAAATATTTGAAGATATAATTCACTTAATAAGCATTTCAGGGGTGCCTGGCTGATTCAGTCATAGGACTTTTGATCTTGGGGTTGTGAGTTCAGGTGTGGAGCCTACTTAAACAAAATAAACAAAAAAACCCCCAAGCATTTCATTAAACATTTGTGAGCACTTACTGTGCTTAGCACTTACTTAGCACCACTAAGCCACCAAAACCGATCAGTCAAGATACTGCCTCCTTGAAGCACATGGTCTAGTGGCAAAGAAAGCCTTTACACAAATGAAGTATAAGGAGAAAAGCCTGCTATTTGCCACAGAAAGTAATAAGCTTTTCGTCTAGGACAGTTTCAGGGAAGAGTGTATCTTTGTGGAATCCACTCCCACCCAAAAATGACTGAGAGCTTTACCCAGCATCTATACCTAAGTGTCCCAGAACCTGACATAATTAATATAGGTTTGTACTTGTGCGGAATATATGACCTCAAACTCTCTGAAAAAGTCTCTGTATTGGTGGCTGCAGCTTTCCTGACATTACAGAGGTGGTCAACTTCGTGTCTCTACTTCAGAGTTGTCTTAGCCAGCTCACGTAGTCATAACAAAATCCCACAGACTGGGTGGTTTAAACAACAGACATTTATTGCTTACAGTTCTAGAGGCTGAGAAGTCCAAGATCAAGGTGTCAGCCATTTCAGTGTCTGATGACAGCCCTCTTCCTTGTTCGCAGACAGCAGCCTTCAGCTGTGTTCTCACTTGGGGAGAGGGAGTGCCTCCATGTCTCTTCTCTAATCCCATCAGGTGGGCCCCTTCCTCAGGGGTCTCACTTACACCGAATCTCCTAAAGATGCTGTCTCCAAATATTATCACTGGGGGGAAGGGCTTCCATAGGAATTTGAGGGGGACACAATCCGTCCATAGGAGTGGTGTACTTCATTGTGTCTTCAAGATGTGACTCACAGACCCAGTGATATCAGAATCACCTGCTTTTAAAAAATAATCAATATCAGGGCCTTAGGTGGCCTCATTGATTACGCGTCCAATTCTTGATTTCACCTTAGGTTATGATCTCACAGTTTGTGGGTTTGAGCCCCTCGTTGGGCTCAGCACTGGCAGTGAGCAGCCTGCTTCGGAATCTCTTTCTCCCTCTTTCTCTCTACCTCCCTGGCTTGCACACGTTCTCTCTTCTATATCTCAAAATAAATAAACTTAAAAAAAAATTTTTAATACTCAGTATCAAAAACGTTGCTCCAGATTCAACAGGGCCAAGCTGGGCGCTGGCACCAGACTATTTTAATAGCTTCTTGGTCATTTTCTTGAACCTCCTTGGTGAACCACTGACTGAAAATTAGCCAAGCCACTTGGGGCACCCATCCCTGGGGGAAGGAGCAACTTAAACATTATGTTTTGTAAGGTCAGTATTTCCATGCCCCAGTTTCTTTTTATTTTTAATTAAAATTTTTTCCATTAAGTTTCTAGTTTTAATTCTAGTATAATTCATTCTAGTAGAGTTCTGTTAGCTGCAGGTGTACAATATAGTGATTCAACAGGGCTATATTTTACTCCCTGCTCATCATGATACGTGTACTTTTAATCCCCTTCACCTATTTCAGCCAACACGCCCACCTCCATGCCTCAATTCCTATCTTCTAGTTTTGATTTTAGATGTATCTTGCATTTCTTTTGCTTTCATAGTTCAAGGACTGATGACCGACAAACCTCCTGACGCTGGGTCCTAGCGCCTAACCTTCTCTCCTGGGCAGATACTAATTCTCCCATGTGTCATAATCACCCACATCTGAACATGCTCACTGTTTTGTACTCATCTGAGTTAATCCAGTTTTGGCTTGTGTTGTTTGCTTTGGCTGAAGACTTTGGAAAGCAGTGTGAAGTTTTGGGATTTTTCTTTTCTTTCCAGAATGAGAAAACCCTTCGTCAACAGAGGCCTTTAGTATTTTAATTCCTGGCCTTTCAACTTCACTTAACATCTTTGCCCCCACTCAAGAAAAGGAAAATTTTCTAGAATTTTCTAGAATTCTAATTTCTAGAATTACACACATGATTTATTAGAACGTAAATTCGTCCTAAAACTGTGACTTTCCTGTGGTTCACTCAAATGTGCAGTGCATTTCATGGCATTCATTATTTTCTTTTTTTAATGTTTATTTTTGAGAGAGAGAGAGAAACAGAGTGCAAGAGGGGGAGGGGTATAGAGAGAGGGAGACATAGAATCTGAAGCAGGCTCCAGGCTCTGAGCTCTCAGCACAAAGCCTGATGCGGGGCTCCAACTCATAGACCACAAGATCATGACCTGAGCCAAAGTTGGACGCTTAACAGACTGAGCCACCCAGGTGACCTGGGATTCGTTTCTAAAACACTTTTAGGTCTTGGAATGGGTTTCAAGCTGATTTTTAGGTCTGTTGGAACTTTTGCTCCTTCCCCCTTGCCTTGCCATTACCGGCCTTCCCTGCTTCAAACCACCAGCCTGAAAGGAGTGTCTTGTCTCCTGTGTGCCAGGCATATTGAATGTCCCCATAAAGGGCAAATGCACTTTCCCTACCTTTATGATTAAAATGCAGATGGGGAGACAAGAGAGTATAAAACACTATAAAGCAGTATATATAGGAATGATCATGTTCCAAGTAGTGCCTTTATTGGAATCCATATTAGTCTGCCGGTTTCATTGACTAGCTAGACTGGAGTGGTTGGTTTTCTTCAGCTCTCTCTGACCAAGCATGTGAGCTGTTGGAAAAAGCAATCTAGCACCTTCTCAAGGGCCTGTGAAACTACCTAAGCTTTGTATGAACCGGCAGGAAAGAGAAGGAAGCAGCCATGGCCTTTTGGTCACCAGAACTTGTGCACAAAGCTTAGGCATCACTGGAATACTTTACTGGGAGAGAATCTGACTTCCAAGCAGTGCTTGGGAAAAGCCACGACCAGGGAGGCTCCGCACCCTTCTCCCCTTTCTCTTTCACCTCAGTCACGGCTGTTCTGTAAGCTCGGTCACTCTTTCCCTTCCAGCTCAAGTCCACTCATCTGGGAGCACCTTTTCCCAGCAAGCCAGCCATCAGTAACCTCCACACTGTAAAGTCTGCAGTGAGCCTTGTCACTAATGCAGGTCTTTAAGTCACATCAGGTACTGCCCAAAGCATCCCTAGCTCTCAGGTGCATTTCTTTTTTTTCTTCTAAAATTTTTTGGTACATTTCTTTTTAAGCAACATTTAATGATTCCCGGAGTGCCTGGGTGGCTCAGTTGGTTAAGCATCTAACTGGCTCAGGTCATGATCTCACTGTTCCTGAATTTGAGCCCCGCCTCAGGCTCTGTGCTGACAGCTCAGAGCCTGGAGTCAGCTTCAGATTCTGTCTTCCTCTCTCTCTGACCCTCCCCCACTCACACTCTGTCTCGCTCGCTCTCTTTCTTTCAAAAATAAATAAATGTTAATAAAATTAAGCAACATTTAATAATTCCCAAAGTCTGAGAAAGCAAAACCATACCCCAAGGCCCAGAGAATCTGAGAACTGGCCAATTCATTTTGTCTTTGTTACTTTTTTTAAAAAGTTTATTTATTTTGAGAAAGAGCATGTGCGAACAGGGGAGCGGCAGAGAGAGAGAATCTGAAGCAGGCTCCGAACTGTCAGCCAGAAGCCCAATGCGGGGCTCAAACTCACAAACTGTGAGATCATGACCTGAGCGGAAACCAAGAGTCTGACACTTAACCGACTGAGGCACCCAAGAGCCCCCTTCTCTTTGTTTTAAACAGCTAGCTCCTCCCACCATTTCAAAGCACTGGCTTTCATTCTTGGCATTTTCTGGTTTATAACCTGCCAAATGCACAGCATTGCAAGACAACACTTCTGGACCCTTGGTCCCCGAGTTCGGCTCTGATGCTATGACACCCCCCCCGCCCCCCGCCACCAAATGCACATTTGATGCTGTACCCTTTGTGTCTTGCTCTTATTCAACCAAGACAGAAATAAAATAAAATGCCTATTTGGGGCACCTGGGTGGCTCAGTCGGTTGGATGACCAACTCTTGATTTCGTTGGTTTCAGTTCAGGTCATGATCTCATGCTTCGTGGGTTCGAGCCCCGCATCAGGCTCTGTGCTGACAACATGCAGCCTGCTTGGGATTCTCTCTCTCTCTCAAAAATAAATAAACATTTTTTTAAAAAAATGCCTGTTTGATACTCACTTATTCCCATTGGGAAGACAGCTGTGAGTGGTAAGGGAGGTACTTTCCTAAGAGACACATCTTAAAGGTGCAGAGGTGCAGCTGGAAATTTGCCTGCTGGCCTTCCAGACAGAACTGTTGAATGTGCTCTTATGCCTTGTCCACTAAAAGCCTCTTGGGAACTCTTTGAATCGTAAGTCAAATTTACACAGAATCCAGAATTTCTATATGCTTAGTGTTGCTAGAAATCCAGGCTTTCTGTCTTTCTTACTGCATAGATGCTTTTTTGCCTAATTCACTTAAGTTTAGCAGTGTGACCAGTATCCCTCAGAAGTGAATGCTTGGTCTGGTAATCTTGTTGTCATGACAACATCTAAGCTTATTTTACCTTTATAAGAATGAGTCAGAAGCACATATTTTATGACTCTATTTTTATGAAGTGTCCAGAATATGTAACTGTGGACAGAAGACAGAAAGTAGATTAGCGATTGCCTGGGGTCTGGGGAAGTAGGGGTGAGGAGATGAGAGTGGCTTTTTATGGATACGGTGTTTCTTTGGGGAGTGATCAAATGCTCTAAAATTGTTTGTGGTGATGGTTACACAACTCTATGAATATACTGAAAACTGCTGAGTCATACATTTTAAATGTGTGAATTGTATACAAATGTGGATTTTATCTCAATAAAGAGGCTATTTTTAAATGCACAGGCAACACTGAGCTGGGTGTGTACTTGAACTTGTCGCAGTGAAGGAGAAGAGTCTAGGCTCTTATCCTGTCTGCCCTTACTGTATACACAGTTTATGTCTGGGGCCCTTTTATGGTTGCATTACAGTTAGTGAGCAACAGTTAAGTCAAAACCTACAAAGGCCTTGGTTACAGCTTACCCTTGTTTTTGATCCACAGTAACATGACTGATGTCACTGTAGCACAACTCAGCCGCACACAGGGATTCAGGAAGTTCTGGAGAAGTGCCAGCGGCTAGTGGAGGTGGCCGGCTGGAGACTGGCTCTTTAGAGAGACAATGGTTGGCTAGACCTGAGCTCCAGGGGAAGGTGTTGGTACAGGCTGGAAAAAATGTCTTCTCCTGACCTGGACATGGAACGTTGCTATGGAAGGAATCCTGGGGGAAAAAAGAGTTCTCTAGCTTGGCCCGAACATACAGACTGGGGAATTCCTGAGAAGAGCTCATTTCGAGCCCAATATTTCTCTAACTTCTAGCCCAGCACCTCTCTTCCACTTCACTCCCCCATCCCCGACCCCCAAGGGAAACCATAGCAGATTGGGAGGATGGTGATGCTTGTAGGAGGAGGGGGGAAACACCCGTAGTGAGGTGACTGTAGAGCACAAGAACGTGCGACATTTCTCCCATCACTTAGTAACAAAGCCCTATGGTGTGTCAACTCACAGGGCCCAGAGAGTTGGTTAAATTTTTTTCTGGGTGTTTCTGTGAGGGTGTTTTTGGATGGAATATACATTAAGTCAGTGGGCTTTGAATAAAGCAGATTGCCTTCCATAATGTGGGTGGGCCTCACCCAAGCAGTCGAAGGCCTGACTACAACAGGCCTTCTCTGTGTAAGAGGGAATTCTACCAGCAGATTGCCTTCATTTGCAACACTGGCTCTTCCTGGCTTGCTGGCAGAGCCTTTACATTCGAACTGTAACTGTTTCCTGAGTCTCCAACCTGCTGGCTTCCCCCTTCAGATTCTGGGCTTGCCAAGCCTCCACAATGGCATGAGCACATTCCTGAAAATAAATTTCTATATATTTATATATGTGTCCTATCCTGTTTTCTGGAGAACCCTAACTAATACAGGCCCATATTTCTCTGGCTTCAGGAGGGACACTTGGAGCAGAAAGAAAATATTGCTCTGATCTCACCAAAAGGAGACTGAAAGACTTCCAACCAGGGAAAGGAGCTTCCTGAGTAGGAGGTGAGGCCTCCGTGTGGCAATTTAGTGAGAGCATAGCTGGTGAGAGAGCCATGTGAGAAGCATGTGAGTCTCCAGCTTGAAGAGGGGGTTAGGAGACCCGTGTCTGTTGACGTGCCCATGGCTTATGGATCTTGGAGAAATGTGGGCTTACTAACATCCCAAAGCAAGCCCTGCCTGCCCGGTCTTCATATAAAAAGTGCTTCTCCTGGGCGGGGGGTCAGTCCCAGGTTGGCTCTCCAGGCTTGGAAGGGGTTGCTTCAAATTTCTGTTCTTTGTGGACGTAGCTAATCAGCTTCTTGTTAGGCAAAGACAATAACAGATACGTCCACATTCAGCCTCAGGAGCCACCTCAGCTGGCGGAAGCTGGCTCCTGAAGCTTCCCTAACAAGTAACAGCAGTTCTCGAGAGTCCTCATGCACACAAGATCATGCTTGGCAGTCAACATGCTTAACATCCACTTGATTACTCTTCCTACAAACTATAAAGTTCTTTGAAACATACAGACAGACACATGTATACTCTGAAACAAGACTCATGCTGGTGAAAAAAAAAAAGTGGAACGAGAAAGGGGCTTGATATTTAGGACAAAGGGATGGGAGCTCCCCATGAACAGTGTTACACAAGAGAAGGTATGGAGGAGGAAATGGGGCAGCAGAGAGCAAGGCAAAGGCCAAGGCCAAGCGAAACAGGAACATCAGCCAGGAAGCACGTGGCTTGGTCTTTGAGACATTTCCTTCAAGTTCCCTCTTGCCCTCAAGCCTAACCAGGGTTGGGATGGTGAATGCTCTCACCTCTGAGCGTCTGAGACATGCACTGTCCACACTGCTCCTTTGGCACATGGCATGGTTTTCTGGAATCATAAGCGTTTCTGTTCAACAGTCCTGACTCTTCAGTTAAATGTAAAGGCAGACTTTTTCTTTCTTCTTTTTGGAATAGTATGTTCTTAGTTTAAGAACAGGTTCTAACTCGGGGAACCTGGGTACCCTAGTCGGTTAAATGGCTGACTCTTTGATTTTGCCTCAGGTCTTGATCTCCCCATTTGTGGGTTCAAGCCCCACATCGGGCTCTGCGCTGACAGCGAGGAGCATTCTTGGGATTCTCTGTCCCCCTCTCTGCCCCTACCTGACTCTCTCAATAAATAAACTTAAAAAAAAATTGGTTTTAAGCACAAGGGAAATTATTACAGGGAAGTTCATGCTTGCAAAACAGTTGGAAGTACTGAAGGAACAGTCATCTAGCCTGAGGCTTCTGGAATGCCCACCTGAAAACCAAAGAACTGACTTGCACCCGCTCTTCCCCAGGAGCTACAACCTCTACCCATTAGGAGGGTGAAGGATCTAGAGGCTGCCGCTGGAACTACGGAGCCCATGAACACACTGGTGTTGCTGTACTCAAGAAACGTGGAAGTTGGGATCAGGAAACCTGACCAGCAAGCCAAGAAAAGATGGCCGATGGCCTCCGCCTACTTCTCTCTTCTGACACTTGCACAATCAGGAAATTGCACGTCCACAACTACAAAGGAGTCTGGGAGATGTAGTTTTAAGCTTTCCAGCCTCTGAAACACAGAAAGGCACCGCAGGAAGAGGCAGGAATGGATACTCACTGCTAATGAATTTCCAACACAAGTAGTGGTTGTCACTGAGGCGTCACCCTTGCCCCAGCTCGGGAGTAAGCTTGTGCTCCCCTGCATTCAAGATCCAATGCTCTCCAGTCTCCACTCTCTCCACCACGTCTCGTGCCACTAGAGGTCCAGGGCCCCACCCACTTCTCAAAGGCTGGTGACATCAAGCATGTTTCAAGGAGGACTTATGCAAATGGAATAGAGAGGACAGAAACCCAACAGTTTGTCATGCCCACCGGGCAATGGAGAAAGCCTGGTTGCTGTGAGGTGGAGTCCTCACCAGACGCCTGCCAGGTGCGGAGTTTTGCTCCCACTCTTGATGTGATCTCCTACAAAAATCTGTTGCCTGTCAGTGCTCTTCGGTCCACCGAAGGCCAAGACCAAGACTGTTTTCAAAATTTTTTTTTTTAATGTTTTATTTATTTCCAGGAGAGAGAGACAGCGTGAGCAGGGGAGGGTCAGAGAGAGAGGGAGTCACAGACTGAAACAGGCTCCAGGCTCTGAGCTGGCAGTCAGCACAGAGCCCGACGCAGGGCTCGAACCCACGAACCGTGAGATCATGACCTAAGCGAAAGTCAGACGCTTAACCGACTAAGCCACCCAGGCGCCCCTGACCAAGACTGTTTTCAAAGGCTGCCTACACCCCAGATCTCCTGAGAGGACTTGTTAGGACACAGACTGCCGGGTCTGGGTGGGTCCCAAGAATCTGCCTTTCTAACAAGGACCCTGGTGACACCGGGGTGACTCTGATGCTGCACTTGCAGAACCATTGACTTGGGCTTTGAAACTCCACAATTCTGTGCTTTCTGGTCTCAGTCCCCATCCCTTAGGTATGAACAAGGAATGGGTGAGTTCTTCAGAGTGGGGAGATGGGACAACGGGAACAAAAAATTGGGGAGGGGGGAAAATCAATGCTTCAAAAATGGAAAAAAAATTGCCATCATTCAGTAATAATAATATATAATCCCTTTGCTATGCTTTTAATGTTTGAAAGGGTGGTGCTTAATTGAAAGGCAGACTTCGGGGCTAGGGACCATAGTATGTCCTTTATGCAAGAAATACGATCCAGACTAGGTGTTAAGCACAACAGAAATTAATATGGGGGAATTGGTGCTTGTGAAACAATTAAATCCTTCTTCCCTGGTTTTGCTCCTCCTTCCCTTCCTCTCCCTCATGGACCCTCTTAATCACTCTGCTCGGCCCTCAGTCTTGCTTCTTCCCTCTCTGCTCCTGACAGTCATTGGCTCTATCCGTTCCGCTCCCGCATGGAAGGGCTTAAGCTACTACCTCTAGACACCGTGCTGAGCAGTGTACACACAACATCTCATTTAGCATTTAGCCCTCCTCCTGCCAATCAGGCAGGATGGTATTCTAGCGCTCATTTCACAGATGAAGACTGGAAGGTTCAGAGAGGTCACACCACTAGCAGCTGGGGAGTTCAGGACTGGAGTCCAGCTTTGTGTGGCTCCTGGTTCCAGACCCCTCCCCCATCTTCACTATCTGGTGTCATTTTGCATCCCCAGCCCGCGGGACAGAGACCTTCAGCAGGAGACCTGCAATCACTGTGTGTGCACTGGTTCCCTGGTAGGTGTCGGTCCCCGGGCCAGAGCTTTATGGGACGTGTCACTCATGGTGGGGATGACAGGACCACGTTTTCCATCTGGGAGGCTCATTCCCTGTGCTTGTTCATTTCTGGGACATTCTTTTTGAAAATGAACTTGGTGGGAACTTAGGTTTTATTCCAAAAAAATCCCACAAAATTTCCAGCAAACCCCAAATTGTGTAGATTGGAGGGAGGAAGCATATTATTTTTTGGCAGAGAAAGTATGGCAATAAATGTCTAAAAACATAATAAAAGTGCTTTTTAACATCCTGTTTTCCCCCTTTTGTTGATTTTTGGACATTTCTTCCCAACCAAGGAGTTATGCAACAAGATCTGAAAATTGCCAAACTTTTATTTTATTGGTAGTTTTATTTGATTCCTTCTCTGTTTCTGTCTGTGCACCTTATCTCTCTGAACCTTCACCTAGGAATTGAGGTGACTTTATAGCACTCTGAGAGTGGCCCAGAAACCACATGGGGCTAGATAACAGTTTTCTAACTGCGAAAAAAGCAAAGCAAAGTGAAAAAGCTCTGAAAAGCTAACTGGAGGCTATCAAGCTCATACATGATCTGTTAGTGGGTAGGTAAGCTTTGAACCTAGGAATATGGATATGTGATCACTGGTTCTTGCTCTTCTCCCTGAATCCAAAAATTCAAATCTCCATGTCTTTCTGAGTGTCTTCAAAAACTTCCATTCCCCATATCCCATGAAAACCAGTCTGATGCAGGGGTTGGGAGTGTAGACGCTAGAAGTAAACCAAATATGTATGTCTCCAGGTCTTATTTCTGCCTCTTCCTAGCTGTGTTATCTTGAGCAAGTTACTTGATTCAGCTTCCTTATCTGTAAAATGAGGCTGATAGGGTTAGGGTTGATAGGGTGATTAAGGTGGATTGGAAAAGTTCATACATATAAAATGCTTACTTTAGAGTAGGTGCTGGTGTGTAGTAAATGCTCAATTAAAGTTGCTACTCTTATTGGTGTTGTATGAATTAGATCACTATGTGTGAATACTTCTATGAATACCTTGCTGGTTTCCTGAGCAGTAATGGACTCACTAAGTCCTAGTCAAAGATGTGTCATAGCAGCAATTCCTGCAGAATAGCTTGTGCCTTGTAAGCAACATTTGCCATCGTTTTATTTTTCATTAACTTTTTTTTTATTATTTCTGTGTGAGAGAGAGAGAATAGGGGAGGGGCAGAGAGAGAAAGAGGGAGAGAAAATACCAAGTAGGACCCACATTGTCACCACTGAGCTGGATGTGGGGCTTGAACTCAAGAGTTCATGACCTGAGCCCAAATCAAGAATCAGATGCTTAAGCTACTGAGTCATCCAGGTGCCTCATCATCCTTTCAGTTAGGTCTCCTTTGCTGCTTCACCTCAGAGATTAAAACACAGAGACGAAAGTCACACATTCAAGCCGTCTACCTTGCTATCAGAAGCTCTGCTGTGAAATCGGACTCTTTCTTGTTTCCATCCCAGTCCTGGCCCACCCATTAACTAGCTGTGTGATGTGGGACAAGTTACTTCACTTCTCTAAGCTTCAGTTATAAATAGGACAACTAAAGGCCTGGGCCAGAACCCTAAGATATGGGGATTCCTAGATCCCAGGGCAACCTGCACAGGCTCAGAACTGATGGGTGACACACTCAGGTGTGAAGTTCGATCATCGCCACTAAGCCCTGTCTACCAGCAGTGGAGCCAGCTGGAGCAGCGGAAGCATGGCTGGGAGAGGCAGAGCAATGATCCATCCTTTCCATTCTGTTGCTGGGAGGCAGCAGAGTTGAGATTCTGCACAGCCCGAGAGCCCCCCTCCCCAGCCTGCCTCCAAGCTCCCACCCCAAACATAGTGTCTGGGAACGGACGTGGAGGCAAAGTGAATATTGACAACACTTGGCTCATGTTTAAGAGTATTTAGCTTGTGCAATACTGCAATTCACAATAAGAAATATATATATTTGGTCTTTGACCTCATTCCTGGTGCAGTGCTCCTAAACCCCCTGTAAGATCTAGAAGGGTGTCTTGTTATGTTAATGTGGTGACTTTGGGATCCCTACCTAAGGCTGGGGTTTGGTTGTCAGAACCAACCAAGCAAGCAATTAGAGAGTTGGAACTTTCAGTCCCACACACCCTTGTTGTAAGGGGTGGGGAGAGGGGCTGGAATTGAGTTCAATCACCAGTGGCCAATGATGTAATCGATCATGCTTAAGTAACGAAGCCTCCATAAAAACCCAAAAGGATGAGATTCAGAGAGCTTCTGGCTAAGAAAGTGGAGTTTTGAGGGGAGTGCTGTGCTCGGAGAGGGCCTGGACTGTCTGCATCCTTTCCCCATACTTGCCCTATGTGTCTTTTCTGTCCAGCTATTCCTGAGTTACATAACAAGGCGAAATATGGTAAGTAAAATGTTTTTTTGAATTGTGTGAGCCACGCTAGCAAATTAATGGAACACTAGGAGGGGGTAGTTGGAACTTCCAAACCATATGTAGTTGGCTGGAAGCATAAGTGACAAGCTGTATTTGCTTGTGATTGTCATCAGAAGGTGGTAGGGCGCAGGGGTTGGGAGAGAGCATTCTTGCAGGACTGAGTCCTTAACCTGTGAGATTTCCAAGTAGATTACATCAGAACTGAGTTGGATTATAGGACATCTAGTTGTTGGCTGACAATTGCTTGGTGTGGGGAAAAAGCCTCTATGTTAGGACTGGAAACAGAAATATACCTGGCATCAGAAGGATCTAGGTTCAAATGCTAGCTGTGTTATTTACTCCATGGGTGACCTTAAATGAATAATTTATAACCTCTTCCAGCATCCACTTTTCCAAGTGTTCTAGTCACTACTAAATAAATTGAAATACATTAAGCACCTAAGACAGTTTGAGAGAGGCTAAGCTCCTAACTATCATTAATTACTGTTCTCAACATTTTAAGCGTCAGCAGGTGGGAAGAGGGAGGAAGGGGGAACTAGCTTGGCTAACCTGGTTCTGGAAAAGATAATCCGGTGGGTTCAGTAGAGAAGGCAAACTAGGACCAGGTTCAGGCAATTATCAGTAACTCCAGGGGACAAAGCAAGCAGAGAATAATTATATATAGATGGTGGATCAAAGTCAGGGCTCTTGAGCATTTGACTTACTCCAACAGTCCCAGCAAGAAGGGTGGAAAGAAAAGCTGGCAAAGAGCAAGACAGGGTAATTAAACCCCAGCTAAAGGTGCACGTCTTCAGTCCTAATGAGGAAAACTGAGGCACAAGGTGGCTGTTGAATAAAGGAAGGAAGGAGAGAAAAGGTTGTGATGTAGGAGACCTTGTGAGCTCTCGGATCCCTGCTGTAGCTCAGGAGATCATTACCAGCCCAGCCAGTTCTGGCCACCAGGGACTCCAGCACTCAGAGCGCAGCTCCACTCAGTGTGGTCATCTGATGGCCAGGGAGACCACTGGGTCAGTGCGCCAGTGTCTGAGGGATATAGGAGCAAGAATATTCCCCAACAATGATAAGGGCTTGAACTTAGAATACAAAGACTCTTCCTAACTATCTTAAGAAAAACATGTGGTATCTCTTATCAAACCTGGTTTGTTCTTGGAAGAGAGCTCCTGCCTGTTTTTCTTAACTGCTGGAGAAAAACGAAATGCAAAGGCTTGAATGTAAGAAGTAAAATTACTTGGCCTGCAGATCTCATGGAATTTTCCCAAATCATTCACCAAATTTAAAATGTTTCAGGCTTAAACTGGGACTCATTTGTTTCTTTTAATTTAGAACAACCTTGAATACTTGAACCCTGTTATAAACTGTGTTGCCAGAAGTCTCTAAGTTTATACTGCAAATTTCCTGTCATTTGTAGGCATGCTCTACTCACAAGGAAGGGATGGGGATCTATATCTGAGATAGGTGGCAGTTTTTCTAAACTTCTGGTTTTTTACTTGCTTGTAAGATTTTCATTGAACACCTCTTTATGGTACAGTTCCAAGTATCTACTGCTCCTGTACAAATCCCTGCATGATTTTGGCCTCTGCTTTGAGCTTATTAAGCTTGTTGTTTCTGCTGCCTTTGCACCAAGTGTCCATATAAGGCTTCCTTAACTTCAGTTGTGTGTCACAGGATTCATCCATGCCTCAACTCTGAAATGAGTTCTGTAAAGGAATTTGCTCTCTTTGCTGATGGAATTAACAGTAGCACACCATTTATTTTTATTTTTTAAAAATGTTTACTTATTTTGAGAGAGGTGGGGAGGGGCAGAGGGAGGGAGAGAGAATCCCAAGCAGTCTCCTCCCCACTGTCAGTGCAGAGCCTAACACACAACTCGACCCTCGAAACTGTGAGATCATGACCTGAGCAGAAATTAAGAGTTGGACACTTAACTCACTGAGCCACCCAGACAGCCCTTTTTATTTTTTTTCCAAGAGGAAAGGCTTCAAAGAAGTCTGAAGTTTGAAAAATTGGAGAAAATGGCTCATAGTTTATAGATTAAAATACTTACAGATTATTCCTTAAATTTTTTTTTTTTACATTTATTTGTTTTTGAGAGAATGAGACAGAGTGTGAGTGGGAAGGGACACAGAGAGAATGAGACACAGAATCCAAAGCAGGCTCCAGGCTCTGAGCAAGAGTTCAGCACAGAGCCTGACACAGGGCTTGAACCCACGAACCGTGAGATCATGACCTGAGCTGAAGTTGGATGCTTAACCGACTGAGCCACCCAGGTGCCCCACTTACAGGTTATTCCTTTCATTGTGGATTACAGGCTTGCTTTTTAAAGTTGACTTCATGGTCCTCTGGTGATCAGAAGAATAACTTATCACTCTTCTTTTTCTAATTAAATTATAGTTTATTTTTTTTAAGAGGGTAGGGGCAGAGAGAGAGGAAGAATCTTAAGCAGGCTCCCCACCCAGCATGGAGCCCCACTTGGAGCTCAATCTCCCAACCATGATTTTGTGACCTGAGCCCAAATCAAGAGTCGGCGATTTAACCCACTGAACCATCCAGGCGTTCCTATCATACTTCTTATAACTATATCTGAAATAGCATCCAACTTCCTTTTGGCACCAAAATTTCAAAATAGGTACAAGATCTGAGAAGATGGTTTGGGAGCCATGGGAAAGATGATTACTTAGTGAATCTCATCAAAGCCCATTTTGAAAATGTGCTGTTGGGGCACCTGGCTGGCTCAGTTGGTGGAGTGGGTGACTCTTGATCTTGGAGTTTCAGGTTGAAGTCCCATGTTGGGTGTAGAGACTACTTAGGACTAAAATCTTAAAAAATAGTGTTTTTTTGAGTCATAGTTATATGGGTCTAAAATTTTATGTAAATAAGTAGTTAAAATTTTCATTCAGCATTTGCATAGATTTACTTTTATTACCACCTATTAACAGAATATAAAATGTTCTCAGTAGTAATTTTGGCTTTAAGCTGGCTTTCTTTGTGAGCTTTATTAGATTGTACTGGCCTAAAACCAGCTAAAAAAGACTCTGTTCTAGCTAATTTATTGGTTTTACATTCACTGAGTCAGAAGCTTTTATAAAGGCTTATTTCGTAGATAAATCATATTGTGGGCTCAACACTTTTATGAGTACCACCTTTCATTATGAAAACATTCTCTTTTGGTTCCATTAACGAATAATTTTTGTTATAAAGTAAACATTGGTTGATTTATTCTTGGTTATTGAGTACGAAGTGAATGAGCAAGAAGTGTGTGTTGTGAGTGTGTGTGTGTGTTTTAATGGACTAGAGTAAATGTAAATGGTTTCCTTGAGTTATCATGAAAATATGTTTACAATGGCATTTCCAGACCAATGGTAAGAGTTGGGTCATAAACCAGAGATGATTATAGATTTTGATTCTGTGCTCCTGAGGTCTAGTTTATTTTTATTTTTTATTGTTTTAAATGTTTTATTTATTTCTGAGAGAGCATGTGAGAGCGTGTGAGAGCGCAGGGGAGGGTCAGAGGGAGAGGGAGACACAGAATCTGAAGCAGGCTCCAGGCTCTGAGCTAGCTGCCAGCACAGAGCCCAATGTGGGGCTCGAACCCACGAACGGCAAGATCATGACCCGAGCCGAAGTCTGACACTCAACTGAGCCGCCCAGGTGCCCCTATTTTTTAAAACGTTTATTTATTTTGAGAGAGAGAGAGAGAGGAAGAGGCTGTGAGGGGGGAGGGGCAGAGAGAGAGAATCCCAAGCAGGCTCCGTGCTGTCAGGCTGACGGCACAGAGCCTCAGGTGAGCCTGATCCTATGAACCATGAGATTATGACCTGAGCTGAAACTGAGAGTTGGACACCTAACTGACAGAGCCACCCAGGTGTCCCTTTATTTTCTTATTTTCAAAGATTTTATTTTTAAGTAATCTCCACACCCAAACATCAAGATTCTTCACTGACTGAGCCAGCCAGGTGCCCCTCCTGAGGTCAATTTTAAAAAATAGCATATACACATGATGTAAAAGAGAGAACCCTAAATCCTGTGTATATACTGTATGTATTTGCATGTGTACATAGCAGTCATGAAGCAATATTTAAGTTCACTAACCTAAGGAACTTAAAATTGTGGAATTCCAGCAGACATGCCAAAGAGAAGGAAGAGAAAAAAGTGAACCAAGAAAATCTGGCAGTATTATTTCCTCCTGTTCAGTGTTGCTGGTAAAATGGTAACCAGAGGTTTTTATTACATACAACTAAAAAGGGCCAATTAAAGTGTGGGAAAGGTTTCCTTTGCAGAGTCCGATGCTAGGCAGGGAAATACAGTGTCACAGAAATCGCCATAGCAAGTTTCAGTAAAGGATTGTAGAACAATGAGGCCTTGTTAATCCCATACTGGTTTATTCAAATAGTGTGTAATTCAAAGCAATTGCTGCTCCCCAGGCAGGAATTTACAATTGCTACATTGGATGGGAGGACGTGTGTCATTCCAAGGCAAAAGCAGGTCTGGAAAGGGCCTGGTGGCTGGAGAACCGCCTAAATCCCGAAACAGCTCGTGAGCAGGCCAAGTAAAACAAACAGGCGGAGAACCACCCTGTGAAGTCAGTCTGCCTCCCGAGCTGAGCTGTATTTCCTTTGCTCTTCTTCCTGCCTTTCTGGTGGATTGCAGAAGGTCCCCAGAGCAAGGAGCAAGTGGGAGAGAGCAAAGAAATTCAAGTTCTGGACCTGCTATCACTTAACTTCTTGCCCTTCCTGGCAAGGGCATGCAAGTTCATTCATGAGAATGCATGTGTGTGCAGCCTGTAGGTCTATAGGATTGATAATGATGGTGAATCCAGAGCATCCTCCCTTGGCATAAAAACATTGGGCAAGAGTCAGACGTGAGTCAACGGCAAGAGTAGGCTTGAATCTTAGTACATTTTGAACAATGTGGTCAACAGTGTTTCAGAGAACAGTCTTCCAGCTTTATGTGGTCATTTTCATGGAATCTGAACAGTTTAAAATCCCATGATTTTTAAAAACTCTGCTTTGAGTCCAGTGATGGACCAGGGACGCCAAGCTCTGTCAGTCTCCCAACAACACTATGAGGCTAGCTAATTAGGGAAATAAAAAAAAAATGGGAGGGGGGGTGGCAGGGTGGGTGGGTTGAGGTAAAACCATTATGTAGAACTTACCTTAAACGGGGCAGGTTGTGTTTGACCAGAGAGCTGCCTGTTAGACTCAGGAAGTTTTTAAGAAGAGAGACGTGTCGATGAGACCTTTCAGCAGATCTGGATTCACACGATCTTTTCATGGTGTGGGATTCTGAGCCGCCGTTACATGTTGTAGCATGCACTTAGCTTTAAAGTGCTGCTAGGGCAGAGGCATTTATTTAGCATATGTATTTTTCCATCTATCCCAGCCCCTCCGGACTTTGTTCTGTCCAGCCACTAAGACAGAAGTGACACAGGGCCCTTCCAGGCAGAAGCACAGAAGAACACGTGTGAATTCCCCATGTCTCGTCTTCTCTTGCCAGGATGCTGGAGACCCGTACCCAGTGCTACAGCTCCTAATGTCAGAGCCTCTGTCAGCCAGAGTTCTTAGGAAGATCCCACGGTCTCCACCACCAATGCACATCAGTCATGTAAGGAAAGTAAGAATACATCTTACTGTGTTAAGCTAAGATTCTGGACTTAATCTGTTAATTGCGGCATAGGCTAGGTTAATTAAGCTGCTCTTCTAGATCTTTTTGGTAGAAAAAGAAATTCCATCTGGAGAGAGGATGAGCCATCTGAGTTAAGCAATTCTTGAACAAGGCCCTGAGGCTTTGCCAGACTGCCTTTGCGTCATGTACTCCCCAAAGTCATTCCGCGCCATTGTCGGTCACTGTTCTTCAGGGACTGGTGAAAGAGGAAGTGAGGAGGAGCCCTAGTCAGTGGGGGTCAACATCTGACAGTTCCCTTCTGGTAGTTTCTCTTCTTATTCACAACCTCCTCTTGGGATTTTAGGCTTGCTTAACATACGGTACAAATCAGTGAAATTATTCATTGTGGTTTCCATTTGAGTGAGCTAGTTTCCGCTCCTAAGAAGGGTCTTAACAAAACAGGAAGTTTTTCTTGGATCTAGAAATGGGACTCTGCCTTCTGATACTAGTTTTTACCAACTTCTGTAAATCTCTTATTTTTCCTACTTCCCTGTCAGAAGGTGGAGCAAAGAAGAGTAGGTGTAACTAAAAAATGCTGATTTGGTACGGTATTCGGTTTGGTGGTTTGGTTTGGAGGAGAGGTAGATAACAAAATGACAGCCTGCCCAGGCCAGACCACATCCTCTCATCTGACAGCTTAATCTCCTCTCATCTGACAGCTTTATCTTCTACCTCTTCCTCCACTTTGGCCTTGGCAGAGGTGTGAAGGGCCAAGGAACACTTTGATTAGTAGATACTCCTTGATAGTAATCCTTGATGTTTCCCAGCTGACAGTCCTCAAAAGATTTTGATAAGCATCACCCGTTAGATTCCACTCTGGGTGAGTGGGTGGGGGGAACAGGGTACATGTCTGTCTTATTCTTACTACCTATCATGTAGAGGGCACCCAACTTCAAATACCCAAGAATATTTTTTTTAACTTAAAATTTTTAACATTTATTTATTTTTGAGAGACAGCATTAGCAGGGGAGGGGCAGGGGGAAAGGGAGGCAGAGAATCTGAAGCAGGCTCCAGGCTCCAGGCTCCAAGCTGTCAGCTCAGAGCCTGACGTGGGGCTCAAACTCACAAACCTTGAGATCATGATCTGAGCTGAAGTCGGCCACTTAATGATACATAATGATAGATCATGTATCATTACCACCATCATGTAATATAAATTCCCACCCTGAGATTCAATATCTACATTTGTATCAGGCAAGTCTATCGGGAAAGACTTCAGATTCCTGACATCCTTATCACTAGTGGTTAGAGTCTAAGGATGCTAATTTTTTTTTTCCCTCTCAAGTTTTTTTTTTTTAAATTCCAGTTAACATGCAGTATAGTATTAGTTTCAGGTGTACTGTATAGTGATTCATAAGGAGGCTAATTCATAAAACTCCTGCTGACTCTTATCTGCTAGACATTCTCTACTCTGTACTTTTCTTACCTAGTAACAGAATTTTTAGCCAGATACATGATCACCCCAGTTTCCCAGCTCCCTTTGCAGCTTGATATGGCTTAAGCTAGGAGTAGAAGTTGATGTATACACCATCCAGTTTGTTGCCCTTAGAGAATAATGCTGTCTCCCTTCCTGCAGGAATGTAGATGTGAGCGTTGGAGCTGGAGCAGCTATTTTGGACTATGAAGCAGAAGGCATGTATTGGGAGTGGCAGCACAATGAGAGAAACGGAAACTGGGCCCCTGACACAGCTGAACTGCCGCTGCATTTTGGCATCTCTTTGTTAGTTGTTGAACTCATATCCCAAGTAATACCGGATCTCATTTACTAGAACCGTGCTCCAGCTTTCTGGCCTGAAAACAAATGTGCTGTCTGGAAAGAGCACATAACTGAGTTAGTCAAGCTTTCTGTGTTTATGGGAGCAAGTGTCCAATTCTACCTCAGTGATCAAGAGTGAGTCTTTCATCCAGACAAGACCTGCTTGTAAGGATGGTGAAAAAGCCATGGAAATTGATCTAGCATTTTCAGTAGACCATGTATACTTGGGCTCTCCCCCAACACAATTCAGAATTTGTGCATGTGGTGCCAAGGGATTTATGTAGGAAGGCTGCCTCAACAAGTCACCTTGCTAGGTAGCCTCTCCAGCGATATGGTAAATTACTCTTAGGAACACAAAATAGGCTTCCCTTCTGAGCGGTGTTGCTCAGGGCCTGGACTCCAGCCACAGTCTGTGACCTTCCTGGGTCATGCTGAACCTCTTAATAATCTATAACCAGAATGTCGTAACTTAAAGAGAGGTCGATGAAGCTCTCCTAAACCCAAGTGAATTAGCAGCCCCAGTCTACTCATGAAATGCTAGATGTATCTTAGAATTCCTTCACAACTTCCAAAGTTACCCTCTGATGCTAACCGTGGTCAAGACACTTAGTATTTAATTTTTCCTGGTGTTCAAAAAGGAGGAATCTAAAACTCACACAGCAGCATCAGGATTTAAACTTTCCTCTGAAGTGATAGCCCAGTTTGTTTGCAGCCCTGAAGCAGCAGAGTTGGTCCAGAGGCTGGAAAAGTCATTGGACAGCATTCCAGCCCCGTCAGCATCTTCACTGAGTAGCTTTGTTATTTGCTGTAAACAATGGTAAATTCCCAGAACCCCAGACACACCCATATAAAAATGTTAGCTACCAGAATGCCTGGTAAAACCAAATGTAAATGAACAGGGAATTGAAGTCCCTTTGGAATTCTGTCTAGGGATAGAACTGACAAGATTTAATTTTTCTTAAGTTACAGTTAATCAGATCTTTCAAACCTGACCACTTCTGTTATTTCCTGAAATTTCTGAGTTACCAAGAAAATGATGCTTGATGCTGTGCTTCAGCTGCTTTTCCAACAGCAAACCAATTTTTCTGTGGGAGGAATTGAAGCTTGTTTAAATAATCGAACTTCTTTAGTTTAGTTTTGTTGAAACTCTTGGAGAGAACACACATATGGACACACTCAGTGCTTCTGGTTTCTAAACGTTCCAGAAACCATAGCTTCTGGTGAAGTGCCCTGCTGCAACAGCAGGCTTTAGAAAACAACAAAAATTCCACTGGGATGAAAGAGGCTCATTTGTTTTCAAGTTGCGGCCCTTGAATCCTCTGGAGCGCACCCCCCTCCCCCCCAGCAGTGTCTGTGGCTTTGATTTATAATCTTCCACCGACACAAGCCTTGGCATTCACTGGGATCCTATAATGAGGTTAAGGTGTGAACCTGGGAAATCATTTAAGGACAAGGGCGGGTTGGGGGAAGAGGGGGAGGGTCAAAGAGACGAAAAGCAATTAGGAGACCACATGCTTGGCTTACATGAATGAACCCAAATGGTGGAAGGCCCGCTTGATGGAAGGGCTGTTGAATGTGGTTTTGGCGTCCCAAACCATGCCTTTGCCTCCACAGCACAACCTTTGGTGGGAAAAACTCTTTGCCTAATGCACTATGACCAGGAAGGCCAGTGTGTGAACACCCCTCCCTCTTTGTCAAGATTCCTTTTATATGCTTGCAAAGCCAGATCTCCGTGTTCCCAGCTGTAAGGCTTGGGATTTGCAGTATAACCCCTGGGGGGTGGGGTAAATAATAGCAGCTGCAATCCCTGCCAGAAAAGAACTTGATGCCCCAGCTTGGGGGTTTAGTGCATGATGAATGCAAAATATTTTCTGGAAGAGACAATGAGAAACCCCACGGGTCAACCATGGAAAACTGCAAGGTGCCAAGCCTATGTGAGCCATCCTGGGTCCTAATAATTAATAGGGCAGGGCTAGATAGGTGGGCATTGTTGAAAAGGAAGATGCCTCATAACTGAGGTCTTAGTGCCTGAAGGCAGTTACAAGAGTCTCCTTGCACTTCTGAAGTTGCATAACTCACAGTTCTCCCTTTCTGGAAAGTGCTTCTGATGTGATGTTCAGGCCAGGGCTCTAGAAGCTGACTCAGGTTGAAGTCTGGCTCTAACACTTAATACCCTCAACTGGATTGAGGTGGGAGTCAGAAGTAATATATGTCAAGTACTCCTAAAAGTATCCAAGCTTATAATAGAGGCTCAAATTAATGACTAGCTGGTTGCTGTTCATGAAGACAATTAATCTGGTTTAGCATGGAGGCAGTGGAAGGGAAGGAGAAACAATAAGAGATCCAGAGGAAAAATAGCATGGTGACATTTTATTAAAAAAATTTTTAATATTTATTTTTGAGAGAGACAGACCAGCGTGGGGGGGTGGGGGTGGGGGATGTGAGTAGGGGAGGGGCAGGGAGAGAGGAAGAGAATTCGAAGCAGTCTCCAGGCTGTCAGCACAGAGCCCAACATGGGGCTCACAAAGCTCATGAAACCCACTAACCACCTATGAACCCTCTGAGCTGAACTCGACCAATTAGCCATCCAGGGAGCCCAGCCTGGTGACCTTTAATATATGCAAAACCAAACAAAAGCCCCAGACAAGCAGTCAGGCTCTTGGGGGAACTCAGGAGGTAGAGAGGTTAAGCATCAAAATCCATGTCTGTCGGGGCACCTGGGTGGTTCAGTGGGTTAAACGTCTGACTTCAGCACAGGTCATGATCTCATGGTTCAGGTTCGTGGGTTCGAGCCTCGCATTGGGCTCTGTGCTGACAGCCAGCTCAGAGCCTGAAGCCTGTTTCAGATTCTGTACCTCCCTCTCTCTCTGACCCTCCCTTGCTAATGCTGTCTCTCTCACAAATAAACAAAACATTAAAAAAAAATCTATGTCAATGCAGGAAAAGAACTACAGGTGGTCTCCTAGAATGTCTGGAAAGAGAAACTATCCGACTGTGTCAGAAGACAGAAAAAATTTTTTAAAGTTTTTTTTGTTTGGTTCTTTTTTGTTTTTTTGGTAATCTCTATACCCAGTGTGGGGCTCAAACTCATGACCCAGAGATCAGGAATTGCATGCTCTGATTGAGCAGCCAGGTGCCTTGGAGGAAATAAATTTTGTGTAAGCAAAGCTGGAATTAATTGAGAACAGATGAGCATTCTGGAACCTACTACTCTCACTGATTTGCAAATCCTGATTCACATGGGTTCAGTAGCATCAATTATTCTCTCAGACTTGTAAACAGATCATATAAATACTGTCCACAGCTTGTTCAGAAACTAATCCAGAAAAAAGGAATTTGGAGCTTCCAGCTTTAAGTCTGAATCCAAATCTCCCAATTTTTAGATTATTATCTCTCTCTCTCTACATCTTACATTTTCTAAGATTTACCATATAACCATTTACCTTGAACATTAAAAGAAATTTTAAGGGTGTGTAATTATAGGCACCATGAAGGATGCGAAAAATGTTTCCAGACTTGAGAACTGGCAGGAATGGATTCAGTAAAATGAGACCAGAGATTAGAGTCATACCTAGGCTCTTATTTTCACAGTGCTCTTTTAACATTCTTCACATTTCCAAATTAGGAGATTCTAACAGATGAGTCAAGATTGAATACTCTCTCCAAGCATGTTTAGTATTGCCTGGATCTATTTATATATATTTTCTAAAGCTAGACATTATTGAGGTCCTCCTATGTACAGGGCATCCACATGACATGTATGGGCTCATTTAGTCCTCAGAGGTACCATATATAGTTCTTGTGATTGTCACCGTTACTCTACAGATGAGGAAATTGAAGTCTGGAGATTAAGCATCTGGTGCAAGGTCACAGACTAGAGTGTTGTGGCTAGGAAGTTAGTTTAGGTACAGAGAGGGATAAATCTCTTAGGATGTCATGAAAACCGAATTCAATCACACTGGAATTCAATTTATTTTCTTTCTATTTATTTTTAACGTAGTCAGCTTGCCCAACGTGGGGCTCAAACTCACAACCCCAGGATCAAGAGCTGCACACTCTACTGAGTAAGCCAACCAGGTGCCACAGGGAGAACGGAAAATCACATTTTCCAGCTATAGCTTAGCAAGGATAACCTGGCTTTTGTCATTAAGAACGATGCACTAGAGGGCGCCAAATACAAAAGCTGACTTTGAAACTGTTTTAGTCCTGCAGTTCCCACAGTGCTACAAGATATATAATCAGTAACAGCTTCAAGCCAAAAGAACATCCCAAAAAGAGTATGACGCACTTCATGATAAGAAGTTGTGTTTTCATTCCCTCAACCAAAAAAAAAAAAAAAAAAGACTCCTGCTTTATATTAAGCAATTCACAATGTGTTTCTACTTGAAGCTGTTATTTAAAAAGTATCTTTCAGGGCGCCTGGGTGGCTTAGTCGGTTAGGCGTCCGACTTTCGCTTAGGTCATGATCTCGCGGTTCGTGGGTTTGAGCGCCGCGTCGGGCTCTGTGCTGACTGCCAGCTCTGAGCCTGGAGCCTGTTTCAGTCTGTGACTCCTTCTCTCTCTGACCCTCCCCTGCTCATGCTGTCTCTCTCTCCTAGAAAAAAAAAAAAAATAAATAAAAAGTATCTTTCAGGGGCGCCTGGGTGTCTCACTCAGTTAAGCATCCGACTTCAGCTCAGGTCATGATCTGGAGGTTCGTGGGTTTGAGCCCCGGGTCGGGCTCTGTGCTGACAGCTAGCTCAGAGTCTGGAGCCTGTTTGGGATTCTGTGTCTCCCTCTCTCTGACCCTCCCCTGTTCCAGCTGTCTCTTTCTCTCTGAGAAATAAATAAAACATTAAAAAAGAAATTTAAAAAAAAGTATCTTTCAGCTAGTTGTTTGCTCTAACTGCTGAGTGGTGAAGGGAAAGAGTATACTTGGAAAGGATAATCAAGATGAAAATACATCTTAAAATATACATCACTGTAATTTTTATTCTTTTAAAATTTAGCAGAGTAAAACATGCATATATTTTTAAAAGAAAAAATCCATATCCAAGAGCTTAAAATGAAAAGGAAGACACCATCTTCCACCTCAAACTTGAGAGGCAATATCTTTTAGAGGTAACTCCAGATTTCTAATTAATATTTATATTTCTTGATTTATCAAACTGACATCATGTCCTTTGAAAATTGAGGTGATAGCTAACAGAATAGACCGCTAAGTCACAGTTTACAAAATAACTTTTCTATACCATTAGGTGTAGTCATCCATTTTGTTTTTTGTTATTGTAGTGTAACTTACATACAAATTAAATGTTCTGAAGTATAAGGAACTTCGAGCTGTTCACCTGACTTTGGGATCAGATAATTTCACTCCACAGTGGGAATTGTGGTGTTTATTATTCAGTTTGAGGTATGGGTTGCTTAGAGTTTGAAGGGGCAAAAATTTAAGAGTCCTGCAGGGACTACAGACACCAACCAGAAAATTAAGTTAGCAACTCAAGCCTGGAAGGGAAGAGTTCTAAGTATTCCTCAACATCTCAAGCCTCAGTGGATCACCAATGAGTCCGGTTTGTGGAGTTTCTCTATTTTTTGTAGGGATAACTCACTCTTTGGTATGTTTAATTCTTTCATTCCCTTATAAATCACCACCAAAATTCCCTATACTTGGTTCCAAATAGTGAGGGATCAAGTGTAGGGAAGCATTATGGCCTGCTGTCAGGCAGTGGCCTAAAATACCTGGGAAGAGAATAGTCTATCTTTACATCCACGTGATGCAACAATCAAACCAAGGCTTGTCTACCATACCTACAGAATACTCATTCACTACAAAGTGCTGCAACAACAGGCAAGTCAAGTAAAAGTAGAAACCTTCTTAAGAACTAGGAGCACGAAGGGCTACCCAGGAGATAGCAAGCAAACTCAGGAGTTATCAAACATCCGCTTTCAGGTGCTGGAAGGCCATTCCCGTGGGGCTGAAGAATCAAAAGCAGTCTACATACCGAACACAACTAACGTGGCTTGAGAAAACATGCTCAATAAGCCCTCATAGCTTTTCCTTATTTTTACTTAACTTTTATGCCAGATACTACTCTATTCCAGATACTGTCCCTAAGGGCTTTGTATGCATTAATTTGATCCGCCAACAAATAAGAAAAAGCTCACAAAGTCCTTTTCAACTTGGGACACAGTAGCTTAAGGAGTGTGGGGAGGTCAGAACTCATAGACGTGTCAGTTCCACCGTAGGACTTCTGTTGCTCCCACCTTCCCCAGCAGAGCATCAGCAATACGGACACTCCTTTCCTCTGGGCATACGGGACAATGGCGGCAATGGCCGCTACCAGCACTTCCGAAAGATGGCGGCTGCCCCCGGCCCAGGGCCTGAGCAAGTGCGTCACGGCCGACGAGCCGGGGAAAGCCGGAAGTGACACTATACTATTTTTTGTAGGAAAAGACGAGCAGAGGGGATAGAGAGAAAGAAGTCAGATGAGGCCCCGAATACCGAAAAAGCTTAAAGCCCTGGACCCAAGAGGCCGCAGAAAGCGGGGCGCGGAAGCGGGCCTGGCAGAAGCAATCCAGCAACGCCCGGGCGCTCGGCCGCGACGGAAGTGCGTTTCTGGCGCTCTTCCGAGATGGCGCGAGCAGGAAGGCAGCGGCGCGTCTCCGGCGACCCTTTTTCCTCCTCGGTTCCTGCAGTACTAAAGGCCGTAGGCTGGCTGGGCCCTCGGGACTCCTAGCCCCGGAGACGGAGAGCCGCTTTCCGGGGAGAACCGCAGGGCGAGGCACGGGCGGGCTTTGCCCGGCGGCCCCTCCCCCGCCGGGAGGGTGGTGCTCGGGGGACGCAGGAAGTTGCCGGGCTACGCCCTTTAGAGCGCTGGCGAGTTCGCTGCCGCGACTCAAATGCCGGGTCCGGGCTCGTTTGGGACTGCGGCCAAGCCACAGTTTGCATCTACTGCCAGACACCCACAACTCGCTCTTCCAGACGCGGGGCAAATGTCTGGAGGGCTTGGTAGAATTCACGAGTAAAAAAACCACATCACCGAGAGAGCGAGAGGTCTCAAGAGGTTTCTCAAATGTAAAGTGGGTGGTGGGCCCTTAAGGGGGTCTTAGGTGTGTCCCTGGTCACGGTAAGCCAATTACCTATTGTGTATAGGACTAGGGGCTACTTCCACAAACGGTCAAAACTGGGTTACGGATCCCCTCTTTTCGACTGTTCAGAATGTTTGAAAGGCACTTAAATTTTTTCTTGTTGTTTCTTACTAAAGAAAAATTCCTCACTGACTTCTCATCTCGGCCACTTTTAAGTGTGCTTGTTTCTCCGTAAAAGGGATTGTTCAGCCGGAAGCTAGAATGACAGTGTACCTCCAACTGAATAGGGTGCTCAAGTACCATTGGTCACAGTGCTCATTAACTTAGTTTACTCTCAGAACTTTAATACCGGGCAAAGGGTTGCTAACTAGATGACCGTTGGTTGAGTTGTGTGTGCAATATGTAATAAACATTTAAAACAAACAGAGCAAGGGTTTCTAGGTTTTAAGGGGCTGTCCAAAAGCAGTCTTTAGGCACAAAACTCAAGAATTTGTGTAGTTCGGGGAAAGCGAAGCAATCTCTGTAACTATCTCATGTAAAGGTTCTTTTCTGGGAGCTTCAACCAAACACATGAAGCTTACAATGTTAGCCATTAAAAGTGTTTTTGGGAAATGGTTCTACCGCAGAAATCAGGCTGGTCATGTTGCCTTTAACTATCTTCTTTCCTCTATTGGGAATCAGATGGTGGTTCTTCAGTGCAAATAATTTGGTTCCACAAAACCACCCCAAAAAGGATTCTAATCACTGTCCTAATCCATACTTGGAGGGAGTTTAAAGCTTTGACCACTTTTTTTTAATTAAAAAAAATTTTAATGTATGTTTTTGTTTTTGAGAGAGCGCAAGCACGAGAGGGGGAGACAGAATTCAAAGCAGGTTCCAGCTCTGAGCTGTCAGCACAGATCCCCAAGCGGGGCTCAAACTAGGAACCCTGAGATCATGAATTGAGCTGAAATTGGTGCTTAACCAACTCAGCCACCCTGGCGCCTCTCTAAAGCTTTATTCTTTAAGGTACAAAGAACCTGATTTTTGTTCCCGGATTACCCTGGACTATTTCTGAGTTCTATCGTTGGGTTCACAAGGTAGTAACTTTTTAAGCCTGTCAACAAATGGTCATTTGGATTACAGTATCAGTTTATGTTGAACCTACTATATGCAAATAGATAACTTCCTTTTACAAAAAAAATTGTCTTGAGTTAATTTTAACCCATTGGGCCAAGCAAATCCCCCCCACCCCCAATGTTAAGAGTGTTGTTATCCTCTCCTCTCTTACAATTAATATTTTTATATCCAATTACTTTTAATCACAGTTTTTCTGTTTAAGAGGAATAGAGAGGGGAGAGACGATTAAATCTCGGATATGATGCAATTTTTATGTGTGCAGCTCAATACAGCATTTTCTCCCCCTCTTCCCTGTAGAATTCCACTATAAATTCAAAGCTCCCTAAAAAGCAAAAAACCCCCATGATTGCTCAAAATACATTCCTCTTTACAACTGTTTATGCAATGACCTATTGTTTTTCCTTCTTAAAACCTTATTAAAATACTGATTGGGGTTTCATAAAACATCCATTAATATTATGGGATCATTCCTCATTGACTTTAAAAGAGGAGACCAGCTCTCCATTGTAGTTTCAGTATCTCAAAAAAGAAACATTTCTTTTGATTATAGTTACTTTTTCAAAATACAAAAATGATCTGATTTTTGATGTGGTAGGTTTGTCAGGCATCTGAACTTTATAAACAATAGGCGTCACAGATAATTCTGATGCAGGGCGACCCAGGATCTAGATTTTAAGAACCACTGGCTTAGAGGCAAATATATCATGCTTGCTTGGAATTATTTCCATGGTTGGACTCCACATCTCGGCATGTAGATTTTGAAGAATCAGATGTCTACAGAGGTAGACAGCCAGAAAACCAAATAATCTGCAAAAATGCAAATTGTTTAAAAAAATTTTTTTTAAATTTTAATGTTTATTTCTGAGACACACAGAGAGAGTGTGAGTGGGGCAGGGGCAGAGAGAAAAAGGGAACAGAGAACCTGAAGCAGGCTCCAGGCTCTAAGCTGTCAGCACAGAGCCTGACGCGGGGCTTTAACTCACTAACCATGATATCATGACCTGAGCTAAAGTTGAACACTGAACAGACTGAGCCACCAAGGTGCCCCAGTTTTTAAAATTCTTTAAGTTGTACTGTATTGTAAAGGAACACAGCCAAAATGAAGTGTGCTACATGGAAACTGTGGCCTTTCCATAGAAAAACATATTTCACAAAGGCTTTGTTATTTATCCAAGATGTTCAGGCTCAGATTTTATATATTCTAAATTTATTAAACCAGTCTAATTCTCCATCTGTTTATGACTAAAATTTACAACTCTTTATTACTTTGGTTAATGCTAAGGGATTACAAGTTGAGGGAAAGTGCTGGAGTTAGTAAATTGAGCCTTAGTAGGCCCAAGACTTGAATCAAAATGTAAAAAAAGAGGCTATCTGTACTACAGCCACACTGCTATAACCCTGGCAAAATTCACTGGTCTGATACAGTAAGACATTCCCCAAAGATGTTAGATAGACACTGTACCTTCTCGATAGTGGTGTCTCTGTGATAAGCAACTACAGTTTTGTGTTTTTTCTAACATTAATTTGAGAGAGTGGTCCCGGCCACAGGTGGGAGAGGGGCAGAGAGAGCAAGGGAGAGAATCCCAAGTGCAAATGTAAACATCCCGAAGTGGGGCTCAGTTCTCAGGTTTGTGAGATCATGACCTGAGCTGAAATCAAGAGTGGGATGCTCAACCAACTGAGCCACCCAGACGCCCTGCAACTACAGGGTTCTTGAAGGAGACCTTGCATTAAGGATCAGTGCTACGTGGCAGAACATAAAATCTGATCGTTTTTGGTATATTCTAAGCAAGAATATACTTGGTAAATTTATGTAGAGTCCACAACTGCTAAACTGTTTTGCACAAGACTTAAAGGAGGAAACTTTAGCAAGACCAGGCAGCTGTGAGAAATAAAAGCTGGAGGAATACTGTATAGTGCACTTTAAAATTTAGGAGGGTAGTGCTCACATGTTTCACTACAATTAAAAAAGAATAGAACTGCATGGATTTTATGGACAACCCAGGGTATACTGCAATTTAGACTCCCTACTTAGTCTATCTTGTGAAATCTCGTAAAATAAACAGTTTATGCCTCCTGAAATAAATTCTTTTTGGGGAATGTGATTAAGTGTACCAACTCTGTTTTGCATTTTGGCAGGAGTCAAAGGCTGCCCAAGGAGGGCAACTACATTTAGGATATTTCATGCATGGATGACCAATTTTTAAGTCCAATACAGCCTTGGTAATTGCTTTATAAAATGCTTACATCTCACTGAAGAGTCCTATCATCTTAAAAGAAAATTCTGACAATGTTTATGTCATATTAACTCTACTGGTAGCGTCAAATAATAAAAAAAGTATTTATATAATTTGTGATTCCACTGCAGTAAAAACTTAGTAGTGCCTTATTTTGAAGGTTAAGTTTTTCCAGCAAGGAGGGAAATCTCCTTCCATTAGTTAATGTCACTTATCCCATCAGTTTATTCTTTTTAAATCCTGAGTATGATACAGGCCTTGGCTCACAAGTTACTTATTAGCTTAGTAGTTTCCAAAATAAGGGTATTGTCAACATGACAGTACAGAGGTTATACGGTTGTATAACCAACTACTTAACTCTCAATAGGTAAGAAAGAGATTAAAACTCCTACTAGAGAAGTGTATGCATGAAATCAAAGTTAGTATGTCTGTATTTGCAATCTGTGCTGATGGATCTTCTTTAATTACGTTTTCTTCCTATATGTCTCTAACGTAATTGGGTATAAAACCCTATCCTAAAGTAATTTTTTTTAAACGTTTATTTATTTTTGAGAGACAGAGAAAGGTCATGAGCAGGGAAGGGGCAGAGAGAGAGGGACACACAGAATCGGAAGCAGGCTCCAGGCTCTGAGCTGTCAGCAGCACAGAGACCAACATGGGGCTCAAACCCATGAACCACGAGATCATGACCTGAGCTGAAGTCGGACGCTCAACTGACTGAGCCACCCAGGTGCCCCTAGTTTTAACACATCAAAACAATTTTTACATGTTCTTATAAATTCATTTTACTGATGACATATTACTCGATGTATTGGCTATGACAGTATATACATAATTATGTGCCTATTCATTAGGCAGTTCTTACATTATTTGTATTCTAATCTGGTTAAGCTGGTTTCCCTTTTTTCTATGTACTGCTTGACCCCTCAGTGAACAGCAGGCTCTCTGTAAACTAGTTGCCACTTCAGCATTATTTCCTTTTAGAAGTCTTACATTCAAAATATTTCCTTTAACTGTTCTAGTCCAGGAATCCATTTTGTCTAAGGCCACCCAGAAAATATTCTAGGCTTTTCAGGCCACAGTCTCAGTCACATGGGGGCCGCCTCAACCATTCCACACCTTTATAAAAAACTCTAACTCCCTGTGTGAAAACACAGCCTGTGCTTGCTGTCCTTTGCCCATTTCTATCCTAGTCCTTATTGGGGGAAAAAGGGTACATCTCATTTGCATACATGTATGATCACAGTAACTTAAAATGTTCCTGGCTAGAAGATTTAAATCAGTTTGGTCGTCACCATAATGCTTTTTGGTATCTCATATTGTCACTGAGTGCTTCTGCTTGGGCAAATAAAACAGCAAGTATTAAAATACATGCATACTATACCCTGTGGGAAGATAAACATAATGACTAAAGTAAGAAATCATCAAAACTAAGATTTAAGTTTACTGCAACAACGGTACAATCATATACTTAAATGTATGATTTTTAGTGTTACGTTTACATCTTACATCTCAAATAGCTCCTAAAACTTGCCACTGTAATTCTAGTAGGTAACATAAGGAAAGCTAGTGTTAATTTATGAAAATATTCAAAACAGATTTGAAAACCACACTGACAAAAAACAAAAAAATGCAGTAAGGTTAAATTTCTTAAAGTTTCTTGTTTATGTGGTTAACCTGTGGAGTGAGTTACATATCCTAATAACTCATGTTATTTGCCACTTACCTACTCAATTCCTCATTTTACTCATGTTTTTGTGGGACAGAATCAATTTAGGATATTGTATTTACTTCTACAGGCCCACAAGAAAAAAGAGCTGTCCAAAGATGCAGTAAATTGCCCCAACATCATAGTGGCTATTTAAGCAGAAGTCAATTACTTTTTAGGCAAACTAATGTCTGCATGATGAGGGAGAGGAATTAACTAACACTGGATATCTTAAGAGGTTTTTAGGTTAATCACAAATTCTGTCAGTCTCCACTAATATATGTTAAGTGTATGCTGAATGGAGCAAGACTGACCATTTTGATAGCCCACAGATACACCTGTTTTAAGATATACTGTGTGTGTGTGTGTGTGTGTGTGTGTGTGTGTGTGTGTGTTTAAAGGAGGCTTCATGCCCAGCAACTCATGACCCTGAGAAAAGACCTGAGCTGAGATCAAGAGCCAGATCCTTAACTGACTGAGCCATCCAGGCACCCCAAAATACACACGTTTTAAGGAGCACCTGGCTGGCTCAGCTGGTGGATGGCTATTAGTGAAGAGTAAGACTTTTGATCTTGGGGTTGAGTTTGAGCTCCACGTTGGGGGTAGAGATTCCTTAAAAATAAACTCTTAAAAAGAAAGATACACAATATTTGAGAGGAATTTTAATGAGGTGTTCTCTTTGTTCATGTATTTGGCACTTGTCAACTCTGGTTTTAGGAATAGTGATACCTCAGATGACACTGTAGGGGCAACAGAAACCATCAAATGATGAACAAAGAATGAAGGCCAAGGGGTGTCTGGGTGGCTCAGGTGGTTGAGCATCTGGCTTAGGCTCAGGTCATGATCTCACGGTTTCTGAGTTTGAGACCTGCATCGGGCTTGCTGTGGTCAGTGCAAAGCCTGCTTTGGATCCAGTCTCCCACTCACCTCTGACCCTCCCTCGCTCTCCCTCTCTCTCAAAAATAAATAAAACATTACAAAAAAAATGAAAGCCGGGGCACCTGGGTGGCTCAGTCGGTTAAGCATCGACTTTGGCTCAGGTCATGATGTCAGCGTTCATGGGTTTGAGCCCCGCGTCAGGCTCTGTGCTGACAGCCAGCTCAGAGCCTGGAGCCTGTTTCAGATTCTGTGTCTCCCTCTCTCTCTCTGATCCTCCCCTGCTCACTCTCTCTTTTTCAGAAATAAACAAACCATTAAAATTAACAAAAAAAAAAAAAAAAAAAGCCAAGTTCTTCTCTTTGACGGTAACTCTATCCTTATCTCTGCCCTTGAGTGTTTACATAGCACATTATTTATAACTGCAGCCACTCAAATTACTCAATACCTATTTGAACAGGAAGGATGATTAACACAATGGAATGTTGGAAGGACTAAATTCCACACCTCGTTTATCCCTCCAGCCATGAATTTATTAGGCAGGATGAGTTAAAATACAGTCCTGTCAAAAATATTTCTTTCCTGGGGTGCCTGGGTGGCTCAGTTGGTTGAGCACGTAACTCATTGGCTTTGCACTGGACAGCATGGTACCTGCTTCGGATTCTGTCTCTGCCCCTCCCCTATTCGCATGCGCACTCTCTTGCTCTCAAAAATAAATTTAAAAAATTTCCTTCCCACACAATTCCTTATTTTATTCATTTTCCCTTTTTAAAAAATGTCAGTATTGTTTTTAAAAAACTTTTTATTTTAAAGAGTGGGTGTGAGCAGGGGAGAGAGAGAAAGAGAATGAATCCCGAGGAGGCTCCAGGCTCAACACAGAGCCTGACGTGGGGGTCTATCCCATGGCCCTGTGATCATGTCCAGAGCCCAAATCGAGTTGGACACTCAATCAACTGAGCCACCCAGGTGCCCCTATTCATTTACTCTCAAATGCAACTGTGCTGTCTTTTAATTTTCACGTTAAAAAATCCCATAGCTAATGATGTGGACTACTATGTTTTCTAATTTGGAGAAACCCAATGCTTTAATTTGATAAAAATACCCAAGTCCCCCAAACTAGTAAGTGACTTCTGCCCAGTGCTCTGAACGTCAAAGTGAAAAAATTCAGTGAAGTGTGGGAGGGTATCAGGGAGTAAGTATAACTCTCAGGGTAGTCAAATATCTCATCATCTAAATAATGATGCCTATGAATAGATGAACAAGATTCCCACTGTTCCAACCTAGTATTCAGCGAGATGCAGTCAAGGAACTAGCACTAGCTTGGCAGAATCAGCAGGGAAAGGCCTGAACTTAACTTTGACCTAAGGGAAATTAAATCTAATTTTTTGTTCCTGGTTAATCTTCTGAATATAGTGACCATGGTGGAAGCTACTCCAGACTAAAAGACCTATTCATATCCTCAAAAACAATCTCTCTCTCACACACAATGTTGATTGCCAGCACGATGAAAGATATTTTTGTATTTATTACATTTTTTCATATGTATCTCCATATGCTTTGGCTGTATTATCGACTTTGATGTAATTTGTAGTTCCTTATATTTAGCTTTTAAAAATAATGTAAAATTCAAAACAATGCTTATTTACCAATCTAAGATGGGGACCTCAAACATACAGCTCAAGACACCTGACTTAAGCAAATTGATGTCTCTCTGGCTGAAGGCATACTAACTGAAACACGTGTGTTTGAAAAAGAAAAGTAATCAGTTTATGAAGAAAACAAACTTAAACCTCTTTGGTCAGTATATTATCTCCATTAATCTACAGAAAGTCTAATTATACTCATGAAGTTGGAGAACAGGATACCCAAATATGGAACTCTTTTATTGGCATTAAGATTGATTTTTTTTTTTAAGAGAGTGGGGGGCAGACACAGACACAGACACACACACACACACACACACACACACAGAGAGAGAGAGAGAGAGAGAGAGAGAGAGAGAGAGAGAGAGAGAGAGAGAGAGAGAGAGAGAGAGTATATCTTAATCAGGCTCCATGTCCAGCTCAGTATCATGACCCTGAGATCTGACCTGAGTGGAAATCCAGAGTCAGATGCTTAACCAACTGAGCTACCCAGACACCCCTGGACTGAATTTTTTATATTGAAGTGGATCCTGGAAAGTTCTAGCAAATGACTTCTAAGTTTCTTGAGATCTACTACTCTTAAATTACTAATACTAAATGAAGCAATGCTTCATTTTTTTCTGAGTTGTATTTCTAGGATTTAAAATTACTGGTTTGAGCCTTAAGGGAAAACATTAAACTTAATTAAAAGAGCACACTGTCTAAACATCTCAGAATTATTTCTTGTAAAAGTAGGATGAAATGTCAATGTTTAACAGTTGATAGCCCCCCCCTTCATAAATGTTTGTTTATATAATATACATTTTAAAATTTGAGAGAGAGACAGCATGAGTGGGGGAGGGTGGCAGAGAGAGGGATACAGAATCTGAAACAGGCTCTAGGTTCTGAGCTGGCTGTCAGCACAGAGCCCGACATGGGGCTCGAACCCATGAGCCATGAGATCATGACCTGAGCCGAAGCCGGATGCTTAACTGACCGAGCCACCCAGGTGCCTCTTTAATGTTTATTTTTGAGAGAGAGAAAGCACACGTGAATGAGTGGGGCAAGGGCAAAGAGAGAGGGAGACAAGAGTGTCTAAAGCAGGCTCCGTGACAGCGCAGAGTCCTAACTGGAGCTCAAACCCAGGAACCAGGAGTTCATGACCTGAGCTAAAGTCAGACACTTAACCTACCAAGCCACCCAGGCATCCCACCCCCCCTTAAAATTTTATTTCTGTTATAACCCCAAGATCAAGCTCTAGCAACTGAGCCAGACAGGTGTCCCAATAGCTCCTCCCCCTTTAAGATGCTCATATGTATGTGTTAAAGGTAGGGAGTTCAGAAATAAGGCACTAAATCTAACCACCCTTAAAACAAAAAAGCACAGACTGGTTTCCAGCCTAACAACATTTGGCTCTTATCTACTAGAGAAAAAAAGTTCAGTCCATCAGAATATTCTAAATTTCTATGAAAACAAATTGTTGCTGCTGTTCTGAGTCTCTAAGAAGAAATGTAAGAAATGGTTCATGACAATAGCACATCCAAGCTTATTAGGTTGGAGAGTTCTAATATGTAAGCCACACTTCCCAAAAAAGTGAAAAAATACTGTTTTTGCACTGTAGTTTTTATATAGGCATTTTAGTGAAATACTTCATTTATCTAAGTATTTCCTAAATAGACATTTACATGAAAAGTACTGTAGGTTGTCAAAAATGCAGAGTTCTGGGTAACACTAAGTAGGTCCGCATATGGTTCATCAGGAATTGCTACATCCTAAAAAAATTATGAGGTTAACTAACATTTTGCTCTGAGGGAAGTTTGGGTGTGGAGCCCCGGAATGTATAGTTTAATAAGCTTCCCAGATAATTATGGTGACCAAACTGGCTTGGGAACACTGACTTGTAGCATTTTAACATTCCAATAGTAGGGAAGCTAACTTTAAAAAGTGGATTTTTAAAAATAGTTTATTGTCAAGTTGGTTTCCATATAAGACCGAGCGCTCATCTCCACAAGTGCCCTCCTCCATGCCCATCACCCCCCCTTCCCCTCTCCCTCACCCCCATCAGCCTTCAGTTTGTTCTCAGCATTCTAGAGTCTCTCATGGTTTGGTTTTTTTTTTTTTTTTAAAGGCTTAGTAGTCATGACCTATAACCCTGCGCATAAGAATTTGCCTTTACCAGAGGGTCCCTAGGTGGACCCTACGGGTTGGTTAAGCCGACTGATATTAGCTCATCATGATTTCATGGTCATTGAGATGGAGCCCTGCAGTGAGTGAGTAAGGAGCCTGCTTGGGATTCTCTGTCTCTCTGCCCCTCCCCGGCTCTCAAAATTACTTAAAAAAACTTGCCTTTAATGAAAAATTGATTAGAAATGGATGACCAATTAAGTTTTACTTTGAGAATTAAACACATTATATTTCTACCAGTTCTTTACATAGTACCTGCAAATGGAAACACTTTGGAAAATAAATTTGGAGATTATGTGTATAACAGAATATAGCATTCTATATTTAATGTTGCAAATCTTAGAAATGATTTTTAAATTAGTGCCAAACCTTCCCAAAGCATATAAAATTGCTTGTGTTCCAGAAGACTTGTTAGCACATTAATGATTCAAGTTTATAAAACGGGAAGTAACAGGGCACCTGGCTGGCTCAGGTGGTGGTGCAGGTGACGCTTGATCTTGGGGTTGTGATTTTGAACCCCGCGTTGGGAGCAGAGAGTACTTCACTGATTGAACCACAAAGGTGCCCCTGTAATTTTTTTTTTAAAAAAGGGAATGACAGTAATCTGTTGATTGTAAACCATTCAGAATATAGGCTAAATATGAAGAGATAAACATGTATTTTCACCAATGTCACTTTGGGATGTATACCTGTATAGTACCTAAGATTGCTGGACATACTGGTAAGCATTTATGGATCTCCCATCAGTATTTTTGGGTCCACAGCTATTCTTTTGAAAAAAGATTCTAAAATCCAGGCACTTCCATTCTGTTAATAAGGGGTTGTTGAACTGTTAAAAAAGTTAGCAATGGGAAAGTTCTCTTCTTTAATTAAAGTATCTTTACAGTTATTTTTTTCATGCACTGGAAAGGGAGATTAAATGTGAAAAATAATTTATAATCAAACAACAGATAGGAATTTTCAATATGCTTAACACAACTTAACACTCTTTTGAGAGGCTTTTGTCTGCAGTGGATAAAAGTATCAGGATGTCTGACCTGAAATCATTAATCTTTGGAGATAACTGCACCTGAAGAAACCTAAGAGGAATAGGGAATTTTATTTTTTTAAGGATAGGATGGCTTTGCCCTTGGGCACATTTGTAATTTTGTTTTTCCTAACTTTTAACTACAAAAACTCATCTCTAATCCTTCTCTTCTCAGTCTATGTTCAAGAGATATTTTGCAGATTCATACTTGTAACAGAGAGAAGATACCTAATTAAGCCAAGTATACATAACTGAAGTATTGTATGTTTACTTTTGGGGGGGAAGCATGATGGCAAGTTTTGCCCCAAGTATTAGTATAAATGCAAGCACTATGTGTTTATCTCAGGGAGACAATGAAAGTGAAAGTGCCTTCAGGAGCTCACATTCTAACAGAATGTGGGGATTCTAAATTATTCTAATAAACTACAGTGAGTGCTATAATAGAGCTGGATAAAAGGTACATGGAATTCAAAGAACAAAGGATTGCTCGGGAAAAAAAACCCAGAGAAAGTTTCACAGAGGAAAAACACTTGAAGGATGCAGTCACATGGAGGAGGAAGGGAGGGAGCACTCCAGGAAGGGATGATCATACATACAAAAGAAGGGCTGAGAGAACAAAGTATGTTTAGGGAACTGGTAATATGGGTGGAAGCAAAAGAAGGAGCAACTGAATCTTTGGAGAAAAGGGAGCCAGGTCACAGAAGCCTTGTTTGCCATCCTAAGAAACAAGTACTCCATTAAGGCATTTTTTCCCTTTTTTTCATTAAGGTGATTCTAGTAAGATCAGATTCACATTTTAGTAAAATCACTTTGTAGGATGACAGATCAGTTTGAAGGGACAAGATTACAGCCAGGATAAGCAAGGAGGCCATTACATGGTTACAAAATAATTTCTTTGGCAAATATTCAAGGGGACTGACTATTCTATATCAGGCCTGAAGTAGTGGCAGTGGTGATAGGAGACCAGGGCAGGAAGGCCAAGAAATAAAGTGGACATTAAAGTAGACATTACCGGGGTACCTGGGTGTCTCAGTCGGTTAAGTGTCCGACTTCGGCTTAGGTCTTGATCTCACAGTTCATGGGTTCGAGCCCCATGTCGGGCTCTGTGCTGACAGCTAGCTCAGAGCCTGGAGCCTGTCTTCTGCAGATTCTGTACCTCCCCCTCTCTCTGACCCTCCCCTGATCACACAGTCTCTCTCTCTCTCAAAAATAAACAAAACATTGAAAAAAAAAAAAGAGATTACTTAGGAACATAATGGACATGTGATGTTAAAAGACTGATGATGGTTCCTAGGTTTCTGACAAGCTGAGACCATACTGCTTTTAGTTTGTATCCCATTTTTAAATTAATATACAAGCATTTTCTGATACTACAAACTAGAATGTCTTTGTGGGGGGGTGTGGGGACCACTTTCTGGTAGTACAAGCCTGTTGCAGAAAATCCATCTGTAAGTCTACAACCCAGTGAAACCATTCTACTTGACATTACCTATTTCTAGAACACTTAAAATGTACAAAAGTCCCACAAAATTGTAATCCTATTTTTGTTACCATTTCTTTGTAATATGTCATACTTCAAAATGATTCTTTGAAAGTAATTTTAAAAGCTGTTATTTATGGGCTTACCCTAATTAGGTAAGCCTTTTACATGTTTGTTTACTATTAAGACTTGTTATAAAATGAGAGCTGAGATACCAGAGTGATTCCTAAATAATAATCCAAAATGAATTCTGAACTTTTCATTATTCCACAGCAAAACAAAGAACAATGTGGCAAGTATTTCAAAAAGACATTAATTTTTAAAAATTTGTTCGAGAGAAAGAGCATGTATAAGTGCACAGGGGAGGGACAGACAGGAGACAGAGGCTCCCACGCAGGCTCTGCCCTGCAAGTTCAGAGCCCCATATGGGGCTTGAACTCATGAACCAGGAGATCATGACCTGAACCAAAGCCAAGAGTCAGGCATGTAACCCACTGAACCACCAAGCACCCCAAGACAAATTAATTTTTAAATTCATACGTCCTTATTTGCTGTTAATAACTATTTTAGAAATCAAGTGCTGCCAACAATGTCACTATTTTCAGAAAGAAACCTGGCAACTATGTACGTTGATTTCCATTTTTCCTTATGATCATTTGATTCATTCAAGAAATCCCAAAATCTGGGAACCAATGGATTTGATTAGCTCGAAAACCCTGCCAACACTTCTGTTTTGTCTTATTTATATAGGAGATTGATACATTCTACCAAAAAACACACGCAGGAGTTTCCGAATTGCTTTGTTGATTCAGATCCTAGAGATCTAGATAAACACACGTTATTGGTCTTAAGTCTTTCAAGTTATCCTGTTTTCCAACAGCAACTCTATATTCAAGGGATAGAGAATGTGAACCCTTTCCATGTTAACCATTCTAAGATATCCAGGCTCATGTGAAACCCAAGACCTAGATTGTGAAGTTAGTGACTTAGAGGGAACAAATCTAACCTGCTTGTTGGGAAGCTATCCAGTCACTGCCAGGGACTAATACACAAGGGAGTTACCAGGCATCTTGACAAAGACTGTTCATTATGATTAATAATTATAACTCTGTTCTTATAAACACCTTTTTCTCAAGTAGCTCAAAGACTTCTGGTACACAATGCCTCCTTGATGAGTGATAACAACAGAATGAACAAGAAAATAAGGTCTGCCAAGTCAAAGGGAGAGGCTACAAAAAAGCACAAATAATCAAACTCTAAATAATGAAACTACTTTCAGATTCACAGCTTTTTCAAAAATTTTATTTAAGTTCATGTATAATTAACATACAGCATATTAGTTTCAGGTGTACAAAAATCCATAACTTTAAGTATAAATGGCTTATGATGTCAAAACTTCCTACTCCTCTCTCAATCCAGAGAGCCAATACCCTACATTTACCTTCATCTGGTCATTATAATAGAGCTCTAAGTTTTAAAAAAGTTCACTGGTCTGACTCTAATTGAGTTCTAAGATACCAAATTTTATGACAGTTACAAAGATATCCTTTTCACTATGAATTATTTTCCAGAGTATTGAATTCACCCTTCAGGGACAAATGCTTAACTATCTTCTTCCCATCTCCCCAAGTCTTGTCCCAGGACTTGATTTTTGTAATTTGGCTCTTTTTACTTTGCTACTTCACATTTAGAATGATTATGTTTTAATTTTCACACAAATTACAGTTATTTCATAAAAATGCATGGCATGGAAAAACTCATTTTATTTACCAATATAAAATTAATTCCAGGGAATATATGACTTGACTGTTTAAGAAATGGGAAACATAATCTAAGTATTATTTGTTTAATTTTGGGCACAAAGTATGATGGCAAGGTTTAGTATGGGAGGGAAAAAGTTTATGCATAGAAAACCAAGCAGCTGCTTCTCTTCCACAAATAACTGATTTTACCAAGCACCTGCACTCTGAGTTTAGAGTTCAATCCTAAAAAACAGAACAAAACTATACTCTTTATTCTAGTCCTCCAATTAAACTACTCTTGAGTTTAGTCCTAATCCTTGAACATAATTTGTTTTGCCATTTAGCTCCTAGAGATACACAGAAAAAATTGTGGGTCATAGCTATTAAGATCTAATCATCGGGATTCCTGGGTGGCTCAGTTAGTTAAGCATCCAACTTCAGCTCCGGTCATGATCTCACAGTTCCTGAGTTCAAGCTCCGCACTGGGTTCTGTGCAGACAGCTCAGAGCCTACAGCCTGCTTCAGATTCTGTTTCTGCATGGACCCCACCCCCCACCCCCCCACTTCCTCCCCTGCTGGTGCTGTCTCTCAAAACAAACAAACAAACAAACAAAAAACAAATGTTAAGGGGGAAAAGATCTAATGATCATTTTGCTTTTTATGACCTAAATCTCACTTTAATAATGGTTTTAGTGTTTTGTTTTTAGTTTCTGAGACAGCTATTTGGGGCTAAAGGTATGAATTGGCATGTAATCTGCTACCTAAATGCAGCTTAAGAGGTCAGTTTACTTTGTAGCTTAATATGAAGAAAGTGGGAGTCTTGATTTCCCTTCCACTCTAGGTCGGCTAAGTCCTGGTCATCTTTACAGAAGCTGAGCATTTCTATAATACAAAACTTTGATGTGTCAATTATAAATAAAATTCATTCTTGCCTTCAGAGGCAAGCAGAACAAACTTGGAACACTGATACACATGTACTTACAGAAGAGTACACACTGTTCTATTAACAGGGAAGTCAGTAAAGTACAGAGTTAGAAAAAATGGAGGGGGGAGTTAAAAATAGTAACTCAAAATTAGTTGCCTACTGTATGCTAATGATCATCCAAGATACAGAATGTATAAAGTATTGAAAACAAAAATGGGGGCGCCTGGGTGGCTCAGTTGGTTAAGCATCTGACCTTGGCTCAGGTCATGAACTCAGGATTTGCAAGTTCAGGCCCCAGGTCAGGCTCTATGCTATCAGCTCAGAGCCTGGAGCCTGCTTTGGATTCTGTGTTTCCCTCTCTCTGCCCTCCTCCTCTGCACCGTATGTCTCCTCTCCCCCAAACAAACATAAAAAAAAAAAAAAACCCTCAGAAATATTTAACTTAAGCATTAAATGACTGGATTTGTATAAAAATGAAGGTAAAGGAAAGAAGGATAAAATCTGAAAATACGTAGGAAAATAAAGTACTGAAACCTGAGTTATCTTGAGGAGCATCAATTTCATTTTTTTTTAAAATATTTTTTTATTTAGTTCTAGGGGAGAGAGAGAGAGAGAGCGTTAGCAGGGGAGGGTCAGAGAGAGGGAGACACAGACTCTGAAATAGGCTCCAGGCTCTGAGCTGGCAGTCAGCACAGAGCCCGACACGGGGCTCGAACCCACGAACCGCGAGATCATGACCCAAGCAAAAGTCGGACGCTTAACTGACTAAGTCACCCAGGCACCCTTCAATTTCCTCATTTGTAAGGAGAGCTAAATCAAAACTCCATTTCTATTCCTAAAAACAAACTGCTCTAAGATATACCATAAAAGCAAAGATAATGCAAGTTCAGCTGAAATAAAGTATAAACGGTATTCATTCTTAGCTAGTTCTGACATTTAGTTATATATTTGAGTATCTAGGAAAAAGGAATTTGGAGCACACAATATAAATGTTTTGAAGCACACAATATAAATACAAATAAATATAAAGCACACACAAATGAGCCACTGGATATAAAAGGCCTATAAATCAAACTTAATTTTTCAAAATGTTTAACTGTTGGGAATCAGGAATCTTCAGAAAAAAAGGAATAAGCTACAGTAATTTAGAAGTTGTCCAGAAAACCATATTTGGTGACATCTTACATGATGAAACAAGGACTTAGATGTATCTTTATTTGAAAAAATGTTCTTTTAATGTTTATTTTTAAGAGAGAGTGTGTGAGCGGAGAAGGAACAGAGAAAGGGAGACACAGAATCTGAAGCAGCTCCAGGCTCTGAGCTGTCAGCACAGAGCCCAGCCTGCAGGGCTTGCACTCAAACTGTGAGATTATGACCTGGGCCAAAGTTGGATACCTAACCGACTGAGCCACCCAGGTGCTCCTACAGATCTTTATTAAAAAAAAAAATCTTAGAAGTTCATACAGGGGGGCTGGGTGGCTAAGTCGGTTAAGTGTCTGCCTTTGGCTCAGGTTTGTAAGTTTGAGTGCTGACAGCAGAAAGCCCACTTCAGGTCTTCTGTCCCACTTTCCTCTCAAAAATAAAAAGTAAAAACAAAACAAATACCCGAATGATGCCACAGTTTTTCCTCTTCCAAGTCAATGTCCTAACCTAATTGGGTATTATTATATAAGTTGCTTCTACTTTCTAATGTGTGTGCTCCCACTTGTATAAATGTTTAAGTTCTTCTGAAATACACACTGTAAAATAGTGAGACCATGGGAAATATGCCATGTCTATATAGGATGATATTCAAGTCAAAATCACAACTTTGTTACAGCAGTTTTATATGGCCAGATAATGTAACGTTTAACAATCACCTCTTGGTTATACAAGGATAGCATTTATATATTCCAACAATTTGATTGTTAGGATTTCTGCTAATTGTCAAATCTATGTATTTTGTTCTAAAGCCAATTTAAAAAATTTAAAAATATACCTGGCGTGGACATAATAATGAATGTACAATATACAAACCTGAAATCTGAAGCCTCTTAATAAACGTTCTGGGGTCTAGAATTTTAATAAGGAAAGCTGGTGTCATGGTGTGTTTCCTGATGCAGCAGCAAAATCACAAATTCTGGCTTCTACTATAGAGGAAGACACAGGTTGCCTGTACTACATGTATTTTCAGCATAAATTTAAAATGCCGTAACTCTACTAAATCCATGTTATTAATATTGACTATCAATTATTCATCTAATGCTGTCAAGCACTAAGCTATACATTCAGACTGTGTAGGTTGTAGGGGCACCTGGATGACTCAGTTGGTAAGAACATGCAACCCTTTATCTTGTGGTTGTGAGCTCAGGCCCCACATGGGTGTAGAGATTACTTAAAAATATAATCTTAAAAAGAAAAAAAAACAAAGAGCATGTGTTTTAACAGGTGAGCATAACTGGGAAAGGAAAGTTGTCAAACTTGCTCATACTTGCTCTCTCATTCCCTTCTCTTTTCATGTCCAACCAGAGAGAAAAAAATGCAGCAAGAAAAGAATGTGGTAAGAAATCAAATACTTTTTCTGACCCCAATCCCACCGAAAACTGAGGTAAAGGAGATTAGGAATAAGATCGATAACCTGATGTATGACAGACTTTTTACTAATGGTCCAATTTTTCATTTGGAATTAGTTGGCACTATCTGGGTTCCAGACCTATCCTGAGACTTAGGCCAGTCATTTCCCCCTTTGAGAATATTTTCTCAAAACAGAAAAGGAAAAGAAAAAATAATGAGAGGCTTGGGTTCATTAGCAAAGGACTCTAAAAAAAAAAAAAATTATTTGGTCACAATCCACCCTCTTTTCCAGTTTTTATCTCTCAAGGTACTGCGTACAAGTCTAGTCAAACTGGTTTCCCATATTTTTAACACATGTTCTCTATCCCTGTTCTATGCCTTCGCACATAAAGTTGTGCCAACTACAAATACATTGTGCTTCACTGCCCCTAACCTATCACTATTGAAATCCAAATATTTTGTCTCCTAGTCCAAAAATTTGATTTTCTCTGACAAACACATTACCTGTAAATGGGGGTTCTGCCTGAATGCTTATAGTACATACCCATATGGCTCATTCCTAAACTACATTATGTGCTAATACTTTAAAGGCCCAGTCCTAGACTGAACAATGACAGATGCACAGAAACCAGACTGAGTGCTAACAGCACTGGCCAAACAAGTCAAAAGTGGGGAGGAAGATCTCAGTTTTAAACATTATGGTATAGAATAAATCAGATCATGCTGAATTTCATATTTCACTGACTTGCTACTACAATAAACAAAGTATGGCAAAATTTCCAAGCATCTGGCATCAAATGAGATTATCTGTTATTTGTGCAACAAAACTAGGTGCCCATTATATGCCACGACTTTGCACTTCAGCTACAAATATGAATGAGACACCGCCTATCACAATCTCCTATATGAATAGAAAAGAGGAACCTAAACCTGACAATGTGACAGGTACAGAAACAAGAAAAGGGAAGGTCTCATTTTCTGGAGATAAAAAAATAATTGACAGTTTATAACAAACCCGTAATTGCTCCTGGAGCTCTCACTTCTCATTTAATCCTTATTACTAGTATGATAAAGTAGTTACTATTTTACCTACACTATGGATTATAAAACTAAGGAGACCAAAGTACCTAGTTTCACTGAAGTGGAAGAGCAGATAGTAAAACTTCGGTTGTTTTAACTTAGTGGTGTTCATGATCCTCAATCTTTGACGAACTAATTGGAGTGGCATAAGCAAAAAATATTTGCTTTGGAGAGATATTTGATTATATGAATTAAGCTAGAAGTGTAAAAGAGAATCATTATCAAAAAACATTCAAGAAGGAAAGTTGAGGGAGAAATAGTTCAAGTTTTGAATTTGTTTAGTTTGAATTCTGGAGTCCTCAATAGGTAACGATGTGGGAAATGACTACCACAATTGGTGAAAAGGTGGCTGGGGACATAGCACTGGGAAAATACCAACAGTTAAGAAGCAGAAAAAGAAACTCAATAAAACAGGAAAGACAAAAAGTTATCACTTAGCAAAGAATATTTAATATATAAACTAGAGAGTTTCAACAACATATATTCTAAGGAATAGAAGACCACCCACATCTGGAGCAATTAATACAGAACTTGCACAGAATGTTACAAATACAGAGAATTTAATATAGTCTTTCCTTATTCCTTAAGAATATTTACCTATAAGACTGAGTTAGTGGGCAAAGGGAGCCAGTTAGCTTTCAGATATTTAAAAAACCCACAGGTGCCTGGGTGGCTCAGTTGGTTAAGGAACCAACTGTTGACTCTGGCTCGAGTTATAACATCACGGTATTATGGGTTTGAGCCCCTCTTTGGACTCTGTGCTGACAGCACAGAGCCTGCTTGGGATGCTCCCTCTCCCCCTGCCCCTCCCCCAGGCTCACTCTCCCTCTCTCAAAATAAATGAACTTAACACAAACAAACCCCCCCCCGAAGATGGCACAAGTGAACGATGAATTCTGATGTTATTACAAGATCTCTTTTAGCAATTTTTTTAAAGGACTCTTGAATCATCCTTTGGATGTATCCTTACATTTTTACTCCCATTTGCCCTTTAACTGGCCATAAAGTGAGAACATGCAAATAAAGAGAGTAGCCACAGAGTAGATACCTAGCACAGATGTGGTCAGATAAGTTGTGTTTGGGACAGAAGAGAGATGCCTACACTACCATACGATTATTGTTATCGTCATATGAACTTGAGAATAGAGAAAATTTTTTGCTGCCTTTTCATTCTGTAGGTTTCATCTGCAGAATGAGAAAAAAATGGGCATTTCTTGCTATCTAAAATATGTTTCTTCAGAAAGCAGTAGTCATCTTAGCATAGCCTTCCTTCATGAAAAATTTAAGTACTGGGATAAGACTAAACTAGAGGAATAGGTTCCCTCTTTATTTAAAAACATTAAAGTTTATGAGAAAGATAACAGGAACATTATATACATTGGGCATAATGTATATGTGATAGAGGTGCCAAGAGGCCATAGAGTGGATTCATTTTTAACATGTAAAAAGATTTATAAATTCCTACAAGGTTAGTTAAGTTCTGACCTAGCTGACCTAGTTAGTTAAGTTCTGAATACGAATTCAACTGTCTAACAAATCAGTATCAATTTTCCTAGTCCAGATATATTGCTAAACCAACTTGTGCTCACCAAGTGTTTATGTTACTTTACCTTTCAGGAATCAAATCATTGGTGGTGGAAGCACCATGGTTTGAAAAGGTTAATTAAGCAGTGTTTTTCAGAGTTATCAGAACTAATTTATACTATTTTACTAAGGAAGGAGAAAACCTAAATTAGGCGAAGAAATCTGAAAACCTCAGGTTTAAAAACACAATAAAATACTAACCTAAGACAGCTAGGCTTGAAGAAATTTCCACTCTGGGTGCCTCAGTAGGTTAAATGCCCACCCTCTTGATTCAGCTCAGTTTATGCTCTTGCAAACCATGAGATGGAGTCCGGGGTCCAGGCTCTGCACTGACAGTGCAGAGACTGTTTGGGATTCTCTCCCTCTCTCTCTCTCTGCCCCTCCCCCACTCTTCCTCTCTAAAATAAACATTAAAAAAAGTACTTTAAAAGGCTGCCATCTTTGTGCATTATGGAATAATCCAACAGTAAAAATAGTTATAAATAAAATACACCTAGGTGGCTCTGTCTGTTGGGGGTTGGGCATCCAACTTCCACTCACATCATGATCTCACAGCTTGTGGGTGTCAGCCAGGCATGGGGCTCTGTGCTGACAGCTCAGAGCTTGGAGTCGGCTTCACATTCTGTCTCTATAGCTCTATGCCCCTTCCCCCACTCACGCTGCCTCCGGCTCTCTCTCAAAATATAAACGTTAAAAAGACATTTTGTTATTACTCTTACTATGACTAACAAGACTCAGGTAATTAAGTATGTACTGGCATGTCATTTATTTACTCATTTTATTTTTTCCAAAAATAATTTTATTTCTTAAAATTTTGAGTGTAGTTGGCATATGCACAATGTTACATTAGTTTCAGCATACCACATACTTACTAAGTTTATACATTATGGCACAAATGTAGCCTGCTGTCACCATGCAAGAATATTACAATATAATTAACCATATTACCTATGCTGTATCTTCTTCTGTGACTATTCATTCCATATAATTTTGTCACCTAAAAAAGGAAAACAAATGGAATCCATTCCCTCTCCTAGGTCTGAAATGTAGACATGTTCACTTTCTAGCTAGATCTACTAAAACTGAATATATTCAGCTTTGACACTCATCCTTTTAAAACGATTATTTTTCTTGAAAAACAGTTTTTCTCTCCAAATCCTGGCAACACGTATGGATAGTTCTGTAACGTCTTACATACCTCCTCCTTTTATTTTGTTACTCCTACTTTCCTTCAGGATCTTACTCCAACTACATTAAGGGCTCTTAACAATCAGTCCCTTCCTCTAAGGTTGAAGGTAGGTAAGATTTATTATTATTTTTTTAATGTTTTATTTTTGAGAGAAAAATAGAGACAGCATAAGCAGGGAAGGGTCAGAGAGAGAGAGAGATACAGAATCAGAAGACAGACCCCAGGCTCTAAGCTAGAGCCTGATGCGGGTCTCGAACCCGCGAACCGCGAGATCATGACTGGAGTTGAAGTTGGACGCCCAACCGACTGAGCCACCCAGGTGCCCCAGAAAGTAGGTAAGATTTAAAACAAACGTAATATACTTCACTGTCATGTGTCTTAGCTTAAAACGAAGTCTTCATTCAGACAATGTAACTAAGACAAGGAATATAAACTTTAATAAGGTCAGAACCTCAAGTAAGATTAATTAGTAACTGAGTATTAAATTTGTGGGCATTCAGCATTCCTTTTGGGGGGGGGGTGAAGGGATTCACTAGCAGATAAAGATTTCTAGTGCTTAAATTTAAGCCTTTCCAACATTTCCTCTTCACTTTCACTAAACCAGTATCAACGAGCTGGTGTGGCTTACTTTGCTAATTTAAGACTTTTATTTCATTTTTTATCTCCACACGCAACGTGGGGTTCAAACCCACAACCCCAAAATCAAGAGTCCCATGTGCTCCACTGTCAGAGGCAGCCAGGCACCCCTTACTCTGCTAATTTAAAACAAAAACTCTTGTTATTCCCAAATCCTTAATTCCATTTGTTATTCCCTTACTATTAACCAATGATCTTTCTTGTTTTTGATGGTACTGGTCGGCAACAAACCAACCTATATACAAAGAAATGGAAGTGGCATTAAAATTTCACTGAATTCAAAAAGGTAGAATAAAGGTTGGGAGAAACTAGTAAGTAAACATTTTGACAGATATAAATGCTTCAAAAGTTGTAATTACAAAGCAGTTTATCTTGTCAACCTAACTAAAAATGTAAAGTCTAGGAATGTTTTGTGGATTTTAAATACAGTAGTAACACAAATTATTTTGTTCATGTTAGAGCTGAAGTTCCTATCTGTCCCAGGAACAAAAGTAATCAGAGGGTAAAAAACAGATTATAGCTTTAAATCTGAGACACAAGTTATCAATATACTTTAGGAGGGCACTTTAAAAATACTTTTGAGGATAAAAATAGTAAAGTGACATAAATCGCTTGGAATAAATAAGGTATAATTTAAACTCCATTTAAGTTTCTGTTGTATGAAATATTTATTCTAGTTTGATAACCAAATTATTAGGATCAGTTCTGTCAAAGAGACAGTTGTTCAGTGAAGGAATATGTTGTACGTCAAAAGGATGATGCTGACCCATACTGCTGTTTCGTGGTGTGGTTACAACAAACAACCCCAAATCCAATTTTCTTTTATAAAAAATACAAATGCAAGATAAACTCTGCACACTTCAATGCTTATGGCAAGCAGAGCCAACGAAGGGAAAATGTCATAAAGTTTAAGAAAACAAAACACAATCACAAGCTTTAAATAGAATATAGTCGGTAAACTAGGAACATTCCAGAAATTTTGTTTAAACTACCATTCACTTCAAGCAAAGGACCTCCAAAAGATTTTTCAGCTCTTCTTGGCTGGCTCCATTTTTACATCTGATGCTGAAGTTCACAGTTCACACAGACTATTAAAAGCCTTTTTTGCTTTATCTACTGTTAAATCAATCCAGAGAACAGAATGGTGGGCTTTATAATCTTTTGTTAGCTTTCTATTTGGTTCATTCAGGTAGAAGCAGAATAGTTTCTCTACATTCCAATTCAAACTCCATACTTAAAAATGCTTCAAACCTAAACTGAACAATTCAAACAGGGTTTACAGGCCTGATCTTTTTGAAGAGCAGAGAGCAGGTAGCTTTCAAATGTTTTCTTCCTTTTCAAAAAAATTTTTGAGAGCGAGCGAGGGAGCACAAGTAGGGGAGGGGCAAAGAGTGAGAAAGAGAAAACAATTTGAAGCAGCTCTAGGCTTTAAGCTGTCAGCACAGAGCCTGACCCTGGGCTCAAACTCAGGAACCATGAGATCATGACCAGTGCTGAAGTCAGATGCTTAACCGACTGAACCACCCAGGTGCCCCTGAAAAATGTTGCTGAATACTCAAGAATAAACTTATTTTCTCTCTTAAGAAAAGCAATACAAGTAATCCACAACCCAGTAAGTCTTTTGAGCACTGTTTACAAATAGATTTCAGGTTTAATGTCAACCTAACACCTTGGCCAGAAAGAGAGAGCATTATATTCATTTTTTAGGAAGTTAAACTAATCAAGTAATATGCATTTAACACCAATATTTTAAGGTCTATTTAATGGTCCAAGTTCAATTCTCAAACAAATCTTTTCATTCTATACTAAAGGCCACTAAAATCAGGGATGGGGCAGAAGAAAATTCCATATATAAACAAAATCCGAGGGTACCTGGATGACTCAGTCAGTTGAGTGTCTGACTTCAGCTCAGGTCATGATCTAACCTCTGGTGAGTGCCAGCCTTGCATCAGGCTCTGTGCTGACAGCTGAGAGCCTGGAGCCTGCTTCAGATTCTATGTCTCCCTCTCTCTCTGCCCCTATCCAGCTCACACTCTGTCTCTCTCAAAAATAAACCTTAAAAAAAGATTAAAAACAAACAAACAAAAAAATACAGTCAAAGTCTGTTTTCTTGCTTTGAACTTGAATTTCAAAAGACAGACAAGGACTACTCAAAAATACCCCAAACTGCTTTAATAGCAGACATAAAGGTCATAAGCTTAAATCTGATTCCTAGAATTTTTATTGCAGAGCTTCATTTTACATGCAATTTAGTAAGTCCTGTTATTGGAATGTCAACTTCACAATACATACATGTAGCTTACTAGAGGCTGGCAGATGACAGCAAGAAAAATGACAAAACCTAAACTCAAGAGCAAAACAAATGGGCCCTATAGAAACAAAGCAAGCAATAGTACATACCTTGATATACCCCAAACACATCAAGGAACTATAAACCCAAAAAAATCAGCTCATATATTGTTAAAGTATGTAGGTTAAACTGTTCTGTAGGTTTGCCCGCTATCTTGTTAAGTCAAAGGAGAGGAAACCTGCTTGTGAGCCTCCCTAAACCTTGATCTCCTTTCCAAAACCTGGTGGTCAAGGGTGTTTTTGAAAAAGCGTGAAAGCTGCATTCTACAGTTCGGACTATACACTCTATTAGTAGAGTGTTATCTACCTCAAAAACAAACAAAAAAATCCAAAAAGCTTGTACACCTGAATGCCAACAAAGTGTCAAGCACTGGACTGAGTCATCAACCTCAAGAACTGGCTCATTTGCCTTGGGATTAAGGATTTGGAAGAGTTTGGGGAGGGAAAGTCTCAAGTTAACAGAAGTGTTAATTCAGGTAGTGTGGACAAAGACACAAAAGTATGAAATAGCACAGCACTTGGTATGTACTTTAGTCCAAAGGTGGATGTCTGAATCTAAAGCCAGTGATAAAACTATTCCCATTGTAAGAGACGAGACTGTGAACAAAAATAAAGGATAGGGAATGGTTTACTTAAATAACGAAACATAAGAGAAGCAAGTTTTTTGAGGGAATGGGTGAACAAAGTTCTTAGGAATCTAGTACAAGCTCAGTATTTTTATGGGAGCTCAGAAAGCCTGTGGTTCCCCTCCCTGGAAACCTTAACTTTCCAGCTATAGCTCTGAGATGAAAATATAGGGTTTGCTGGAGAATAACAGGCATAAATAAAATTGCCCAAGGAGAACATGGAACACAAAGATAGTCGAAATAACTGCGAGTAGTATTTAAAATGCCAAAAGAATGTAAAGAAAAACTAGAGCTCAAGATTTAGCAATTAGGAATGAAGAGGACACATGCTGATGAAAAAGTCAAAACATGGATGTGTTTCTATTAGCTTGATATATGGCTTCTCTTCCTTATTAAGTTAGAGTGAAGCTAGGAAGACCATGCGACCTTAAAATCTGACTTCATATTTAATCCCTTAAGTCAAAATAAAAATTGCTATGGCAGTAAAGGAGATATAACTTACACATGACAAGTAAATCCTCGAAGTTATTCAAGGGTTCTTATAAACAAAAGGCCCATTTTATATTCACAATGGACCTAAAACACACTTTGAACTCTAAAATCCTTGTTCTTCTTCTATATTAACAGTTTAATTAGCCTTCTTAGTTCATTCATATTGTTAATTCACTGAAAAAGCCACAGAAATTAGTAAGGGCTTAAGTACAAACAAAGTAAAAACTCAATCTTGTTTTCAAACTACCAAGTCCACAACACTAAAGGAAATAACATAACCTTGACCCCAGGTTAAAACCCATCTTTTCAGGTCCAGCAAACATTTCCTCCTAGCACCAGGTATGTTCTGTCAAAAAGCAAGCCAGGTTTCAGTGCAAACGCCTTTGTTATGGAACTCCCAGCTCTCCATCCAAGGGGAAAAGACTTTTAAATCTTCACTAGTTAGTGGCTACTATGCTTGTCTGGCCAGCCGGGAATTATCAAAAACAAAATTAGTCTTTCTTACTGATCTACCAATATATATACCTTAATACGTTTTGAACTAAAGGTCTTCAACCAACAAGGTTTCTAAAACTGAAACTAAAGTTCATACTTCCACAAAAGTGATTAAAGATGAGGTCTTCATAATGGTGCAGGATTCTTAAGGAAGAACATTTACCGAAAGTGATTTCATTTTTTATTTTTTAAAAACCATAGTTAAGAGGGCGACAGAAAGACAAAGTACTTAAAACATCCTTACAACTTCATATAGATCACAACGCTATCGCTTTTATTGTTATTTCTGATCACGCCTAAATTTAGGAAAAGCAAATCCACTAATATTACACATTCTTGTAAAATACACAGATAAGGAGAATATGGGAGGAAAGTACAGAGGAAAGGAACAGAAAGCCTGAGAAAAGTCTTCAGCAGCATATTCCTTGTAACTTCGGAGATGTTAAGTGTTCCTGGGTGTTATTTACACCTTTTACATTTGCTTCTAAATTTAGGAAACAGTTTCTACCAGGATCTGAGAAATTTTAAGTTTTCTCTCAAAACAATTGATACCGCTTGACGTTGTGGCCCAGGAGCTAGTCTCTACTCAGTCCAGTGGCCCTCAGGGACTCATAGTAGATTCCCACATTAGGAACCTGCCACCTTACGTAAGTACTTTGCAAGGAGAAAGGTAGATAAGAAAATAGGGCACCAAACCTTCTCCTCCACCAACAGCAGTCACACCCAAAAGGAGCGTCCCTCCAGGGGCTTTCCCCTGGGAGCCGCAGCTGTAAGCTGTATGGGGGAGGGGAAGCGCTCTCAAACAGTCATCTCTTCCTCTTCAGGCCGCCAACGCCGACCGCACCACAGTCTCCTCCGCCCAAGCCCTTTCCCCTCCCCCGCCCCAGCCTGGGTCTGAGCCAAACCCCACAGGAATGCAGCCCGGTCACATGCGCTGCGGCGGCGGTGGACGTGCCTCTCCCCCCGCGCCCCAAGGAGACCCAGCGCCATCTTGCCCTGACGCAGTTACAAAAGTCATGAGAGAAATTGTGTCTCCTCGTCCGCGCCAGCTCCCCAAGGTTTCGCAGAGGCCGAGCCGGGGCCCTCACCTCGCGCAGGGACAGGAGAAAATACTCAGGGAAGAGCCTTGGGATTCTCTTCGCCACTGCTTGGGTTCCATATCAGCCGCGGCACCAACCATCACCATCGTCACTTCTCCCTCTCTGCCTGTGCAACAGCCTACCCCGACGGCTCTGGCCCCACCCGCTGCTGCAGCATGAGGTCATCGCTAGCCAATCACTACTAGCCCGACAGGACACATCAGGCACTGATTGGCCGCGTGGACCGCCTCTGCCTCTCCCCACTCCGCTTACCAAGCGCTCCGGGTCTCTGTGGAGCAAGAAGACGGAAACCGCCATTTCGGGGAAAGACCCCGAAAACAAGAACCGGAATCACGGTGTTATTTTAGTGGGGAAACCCTTGTTTTATTCTTTGGCCTCCCCCTTTCTTCTTCGAGATAACTGTCTCTCTGTCCCTCCCTCGTTTAATCACCGCCACATTAAGGAACTCCTGCTCCCCACCCCGCACATTGTCCCGCCGGCGGGGAAATCCTTCCCCGGGGCCAAGAGAAGTAGGAGGCAGCGACGGCAACTGCACCGACGGCAACGGCAGCTTTTTACCCCGATACACGGTGGCAGGGAAGCGGCGCTGACGGTGGCTGTATTTTTCCTGCTGCTTCTCCCCCCGACCTCTTCCGTTTCTCGCTCCTCCATCGAGACGGCGCTAGACGCTCCAGCTCCGCTTTTATCCGGTGCCCGGAGTCTGCGCACTGGAGCCTCCTCAGCCCCTAGTGGGCGTCGAGTGACACCCCAAACGAGTTCACCCAGCGCTGGAGGCCAGATTGGGGAGGGGGAGGGGAAGACGGAGACTGAGGTTGTCTGGGGAGTGGGAGAGAGTCCATCGTTTTTGGAGGGTGATGGGGGTGGGGGTAGGGGTAAGTCGTTCCCAGCGCCTGCGTCCTTATCCTTCCACCCAGTAGTGGCGTGCCCAAGCTCGCCGATATCCAGACTTGAGGGCTACTCAAGAAAAAGGGATAAAGAACCAATCCCACCAAATATCGAAACTTCCCCAAACCTTCTGCAAATTGTTGAGTGCATCTGTTCTGAAAAAAGACGGAGATTCTGCCCACCTCTCTGCTTCCAGTTGGCTATCTTCAAGCCTCTGTGCAAGAGGCAACAGCGGGCGGCAGCCCACAAGCAAAATGGCGGCGGGCAGCTTCGTCCCCACCCCCTCTGCCCCTGGAGCGGGCGGGCGGAGCCCCGTGCACTTGCCGCCGCCGCCGCCGCCGCCGCCGCCGCCGCGGCCGCCGCGGCCGCCGCCGCCGTCGCCGCCATTTTCCCAGAGCGAGAGGCAGTGACACTGAGCGGGCGCAGGGGGCCGAGTCGGAGACCGTGCCTGAGTTCGGGAGCGGCAACAGAGGGGGCACAGACACTCTGAGCAGCTTGCCGTCGCCTCTGCGTTCCTGTTGACTATTTGGGTGCCCCTCCCCTACTCCTTGATTGCTGGTGAAGAGGCTGCGCGCTGCTGTTTGGGGAGGGGGTGTGTGGAGCCGGGTCCTGTGTCCGCAGTGGCTGCTGTCGGGAGGTCGTCTGTTCGCGGAGGTGGGGAGAGACTCCTCGGGGGTCGAGCAGATAACGGGGTTCGGGTGTCTGGTGTGTGAACATCACAGGTGAGTGCATGTCGTCTCCTTGGGAGTTCTTGGGGTTTGTGGGGTGGAGGGACGCGTGTTTCAAGGGGGAGGGGGCTTTCTCATTTTTATCCTTCCGGGGGTGTGGGGGGAGTCGACGTTGACTCTCAGGTGTCTGGGCTGGGGCAAGACGTTGCTTGGTTGAATCGAATTTATCCTTTCTCTTCCCTGTCCCTGGAAAGGGAGCATTATGGCGGGTTTTAGGGTTGGGGAAAGGGGAAACTGGCAGTTAAACCCCCTTGAGAGTGGGAGTTAGGGAGGGGGCGCACTCCTCATTGGCAGCGGGTTAAGGCCGCTTGGGTGAGGAGGGAGGCTTGTGACTATTAGCAGGGTTTGTGTCGAAGTGGTCCCAGGAGCTGCCAGCTCTCCTCTCCCTTTCCTCGACCGCATCTTGTTCAGGTGTTGAAAAGCCGTATAGGCCCCATTTTCTTCACTGGCAATCGCTGGTATAATTTTCAGCTAAATACGAAGGGGGTTAAAAGGACGCTCTGGGTCTCTATCTCCCTTTGTGGGAGAACGAGACAGCTCCTCATCCTCTCCGAGAGAGGGTAAACCCGCCCCTGAGGTGGTCACCCCAGTACCCAGCCTTCTCAGTCTCCTCCCCCACTCCTCTTGCATTATCGCCGTCCTTTACTGTACTGGAGGCTTAGAATCCACAATATGGCATATTTCAGAAAAGCTTATTTTGACCAAGGGATTGGCACAAACACTGTGGCAGCAGATACAGAAGAGAAACAAACGGTTCACTGTGCTAAACGGGGGAGGGGGAGAGAAAAAACAATCCGGAGTGCTCTCTTCCCCTGGCCTCAGTTCCGTAGAGATCCGTTCTTGCTGGGGTCTGTCTTAAGAATGATACAATTTAAAGTCAGAGAGAAATCGCCAGAGTTCGCTTTGGAGTAAATCCCGGTTTTTTTGCCTATTTCCCCCCCTTGTAGAGATGTGAATAACGTAAGGTGTTGGAGTTCTGGAGACCTTGGAGAGAATTAAGTGAGGTGCATTCAACTCTAGGCTGGAGACATCGATACCTAATTGTAAAATAGTCCCGTTTTTTCCTTTATTTTCCGAGATGGGAAGTAAAAAGTGAAATTTCCCTCTTTTGTCCTTTACAGATTCTAAAAATGGCGGCCCCAGGCTGATGTTGTGGTAATCTAATCAGCTCGGGTCCTCCACACCCCATGCAGTGCGTTTGTCTGCAGCATATTACAGGCTTATTATGTTTACATGAAAAGACTGTGCTGCTTTTCTTTCCCAAATAGTTTACCAAAATGTGTTGGTTTAACTGCAAATTACAATGCTGTATTTTAGTCGATTAATTTTGTTGGTTTTTCCTGAGAGGGAAATAAAATGACACCACTTTCAAAAAAAAAAAATAAATAAAAACACTCAGGTTGCCTTAGAAATTTGAGTAGTTAGAATAGGTGCACTTAAATACTCAAAAAAATGATTTGGGACAAATAATAGTTTCTGCTCGTTTAATCCAAGCGGTTTTTATTCACTGTGCTAAAGTAAGTTAAATGTTTGATAAGTGTGTAAGTGCAACATTTTGTGTGAGTATATGTTTTAATTTAGAGTGTAATGGTTCCCATCCAACGCTTGACCAGTTTTGTGAATTTTGGTTTTTGTACTCTTTCAGATTAATTTTTAGGGAGCTGTACAAACAAGCCTAAACCTGTTACTTCACTGGGTGTGGAGATGCTTGTTCTTCCCACTATTATGTTTTGCATCCATTTTTCTCATATATTTAAGCATTCCTTATGCCCTTTCTAACTAGTTTGTATATTTCATGAAGGGAAGCTTCATGCTTTGCTGCCTTTTAAAATTGTTTTATAGCATACAGTCATAATTATGTAAGTAAAAAAGTAAGGCTTTAGTTCTTGATACCCCGCCCTGTACCCATTTACCTATTATGGGATGTGGAACTTAGTCTGTTTTAATAGACTGAATAAAAGCCATACCATAATATAGGGTCTTGGATCCATTTTATGCTAATTTTAGAATCTTATAGATGGAACCAGAAAATTAAATATTGTCATTTAATAATATTTTTAAAAGTGGGAATGATTAGAATTTATTTCTGTAGTGGGAGGTTGATCTTTTTGGCCTGAATTCAGCCGCAAGATTATCAGTGGGCCATTAATGGCATTTAATGACCATTCTGATGTGGAATAACTGAAAGATGAGTGCCTTTCAATCTAGTACTTCTTGAAAAGGTTTGAGAGTACACACCCTTTCATGATTCTTTTATTACACAGTAAATTCTGCTCTAATATTTACAACGGAATAAGGGAATCATGAAGTTCATATATGAACTAGTTTTCTGCTGTACAAAATAATTGTAGCAATAACTGCCTTAGTTTCATCATGGAAGACAGTATACAACCATGCTTAGAATCTTTGGAATATTTTATTATAAAATGAAATGTTAGTGGGTAGTGGAAGAGTTTGTGTAGGGATCTGGGGTCACTACTTGTTTGTATCATGCTCCGAGTAATCGTATAAGTCTAGATCCGTAGCTGCTGTGAAAAGATTGTGCATTTATTTTATAGACGACCTAGTTACTATCTGTGGTTCAAGAGGTTGGTACTTTAAACCTACTATCTATTGTAGGAAATCAGTATACTCTTAGGGAAATTTGGTTTGTGTAGCCATGGAAAGGAACAGTGTATACACCCATTGTTTTTTCTTGATAGTGACCTTGGTCAGCTCTAGACACACAAAGCATTTGGACTTATTTGGCTTCAAATAAACAATACCAATTATACGAAGAGAAATAGAAATTATACGAAAAGCTGCTTTCACTCTATAAGCTTTCTTCGCACTAGCCTGCTTCTTTGCTTTGGATTTTGTTTCTTTTGCTATATTCTTTAAAAAGTATATTGTACTGTGTTTTAAATGGTTACTTTATAATAACATGGTTAAAAGTGTTTGGTTTCTGTTAATGTATATGCAGTTGACCATCTGTGTTTTAAATTAGAATTGTAGAGGCAGTTTTTTGAAAGGTTAAGTATAATTTTTTCTGAGTGAGTTTTGAAACATTTGGTCTCTTGGGGGAAAACTAGTCAAATAGTCTTTGTTCTTAGGGTAGCTGAGTTTGAGGGATTAGGTGTTTATCTGTTTAAGTGGATTTGTAGAAAAGCATAATGTAATTGGTGAGCAAATTTTATTTTTAGAGACTATATTTTGATCACACTTCCCTTTTGTTGTCAGTGTAAGTTACAGGATCCCTTTGATCTCAATTTAAGTTAGAACCTTCACAGGGCTCCTTCATTTCCCTTCAACTCTTCAGATCTCTGATAACTCTCTCACAATTTTGGCTTGTTGGTCTTATAGCTTCCAGCCGGAGAATTTTTACCATGTATACCACGGCAAGCTCTAGGACTTCTTGGATCTGAAATGAGGAAGTGAGGGAAAAAGCCAATTAATAAGTTAGGAGAAATTCTTCCTTTAACACATACCTTAGTGGGTTTAGTGAAATTCTAACTTCTTAAATTGGTTTCTTATTTTTAAGAATAATGTACCCATTTCATGCATCAAATTCTTAAATCTATGGTTTTGTTTTTTAAAGTGTGTTGTGTAAATCTTAACAGCTCTGCTTTTCTGGAAGTTACTTCTAGGACTTTAATGTGTACTGTCATTGTGTGTTTAAAATGGAGAAAAACCAAAAGGACTTTGAAGAGCTATCAAAAACTGCTAAAGAAATGTTAGGATGGAATATTTTATAAACGGTGCTGTTTATTTCTAAAAAATATTTTTTCAGTGTATAACTAGCTTTTATCTCCAAAGGAGTTATTCACAGTAGAGAGTAGGTGCTCAATTATTTTTTGAGTTTAAAGCTTTCATTTGAGCGAACACGTCTTATATATTCAGAGTAATCAGGGACTGTTTTTTGTTATATGTTAGAATAAGCGTTTCATACTTGTATTCAGGGAGACTTGTCAATATTGACTATGGAATTATTTTTATTTTATGGTAAACTTTTTTATATTGACTGGCAAAATAACAAGGATACTATTTTAGGTGCTACTGTATAAATGTTAGCTTTTAGGCTGGTTTGAAATTGGAGTGGCTCACAATTTTTTTACTGTCTCTTTCATAATGTACAAATGTTGGGAAGAATCTTATTTTTTAATATTAAAAGAATATCTGTAACCTAAAAATTTAATGTGAAAGAGCAGTATTTATGGTTGAAAACAGTTGTTTAGTGCACCGAATTTGAAGTAACCATATTTAATTAAAAATCTTGCTATTGCAATTAAACAGTATTTTATAGAGAGGTAGGAATTAACCAAAAGAATTTTTTTGTTATTATTATTGTAAGCGTTTGTGATAAGTGCTAAATAAAACGACAGAATGATGATGATTCAGGTTTAGTTAATTAGATGCTATTTGTATCTTTAAGAGTATGAGAACTATTTGTTAACCATTAGTAAATGGAGGCTTTTTACTTAAGTGAGAGTCAAGAAAGTAGGTGGGTCTTATATTTCACTTGATAAGTATTTTCATTAATATGTAATCAGTTTTTTTTCCTCAGACAGCATAAATCAAATTTTATTTTTAAGATATTTTAGGAAAGCCATTTTTATATTATTAGGTGAATTTTACAGTTTTATTGGAAAATATGATTTATTTACAAAACTATTTAAGCTGTTTGGGATCTTGGACTTTTCAGTGCAACAGGTCAGTCACATCTTTTTGGATGTGTTGAATTAAGATGCCATGAAAATAGACCTGGCTTTAAATGCATAAATAAATTTATAATATAATAATTCAATGAGTAAATAACTGTGTCTATTATTTTTAGTTAAAATATTTTGCATTTTTAACTTATCTCAAATGTGATATCTGGGTTTAAGACAGGACCTAAGAAACAAAATAATTTGTACAGCTTTCTGCACAAAAGCGAGAATTTTCTAGCAACTCTGAGATGTTTGCTTAGAGTTAATCCAAAGGAATAAACATCTTGGTCCTGAAGTTTATTGTTGAGAAAGAACATTAAGTAATCACACCTTTGTCATAGCTAACTTGGTTGCAGCATTTAAGGTCTGAGCCTCTGGCATAAAATTAAGTAATAGAACAGTGGGATTGAGATAGTTTTGGCTTAGGTATTCATAAGACAATTTTTAAGTTCAAGTTCACATAATTATGTTATCTAACATTTTGTTGAGATGAGAAAAATATTTATTAATTCTTAAATCTATTTTGATTTTTGTTTTCAAAAGGCATTTAAAACATAATTTTTAGTTAGACTTTAACCGAATTTACCATAAATTATTTTAAACTTATTTGAGTTAAGTAAGTTTTTAGTTTTGCACAGTGGCAGTATTGTAGCCACTGAGGTTTATCCAAGGCACAATTATTGCTAATTGAGTTGAGTAAATTTAAAGATTAAATGTTTTCCCACTTGTCTCACTGGTCTAACAATGTAAAGCCTAGTATCAATCGTTCTTAGCAAAAAGTGAGGAATGTGGTGAAAAGAAATAACTATTATTGCTTAGGATATTGTCAGAAAATAGTTTTGCTTTTTCAAAAGTTTACATATCGAGACACTTTGAGAAAGAAAAACTTTCCTAATACTTTTTCTTATTTCATTAACTAATAATGAAGCATAATAGTTTCTATTTTTGATTTTACAGAGAGACCACTTAAATTCCTCTTGTCATGCTTTATATGTCATTCAAAGAAAGATGAGTTTCAGGAATTTGAAAACCCATTTCTCTTTAATGATGTTGCAAAAGATGGGAAGATTCTTGATGTGACTGATTTGAATGGTGGCACTCTGCTTCATTAGCTATAAATTGATGGGGGTCTGAGGTTGGTCTGATACATAGTAGTTCTTCTTGAGAAAATAAGATTGTTCCTTTTGAATTATTTGCTTTTCTGCTACTTCTCTTTAAATGAAGCTGCATAATTGGCTGAATTGACAGCCTTATTACGTCTTTACCATTAAACCCTCAGCAAAATCATATTTTCCAAGCACAGACAAAAGATGAATTTAAGTAGCTCCTATTTCCCTTGTACTGTTTATTTCTACTTAAAAGGCTGCTGTTTCAGGGTTTGTTTGGATGCAAGGTACAGAAATCAGTCCAACTAACTTAAGTAAAAGATTTGTTATAAGATTATATAGGGAAATCTCAAAAGAACTTTTTTTTTAAGAAAGTACAGTTGGACCTCACAGGAATTGGCAGCGTGTCAGTGAGCCACTGTGCTCTATCTTGATCCCTTTAATTAGCTGTGACTGGTTAAGGAGATGGTGGTAGGGTGGGTATTTATGGTGTGGGGGAGTTTGCTTGGATGGAGAGTAAGAGATGGACATCTAATTCATTGTGGAACAATTGCCTTTTTTCAGGGATGTTCAAATATTTGTACTTGAGAGGGCCTCTAACACTAATTAGTATCAAACTGATGATTCCACTTTTTAATTAATTTATTTTAAATGTATCTTTTAAACGTTTATTTTCAGGGTGGGGGAGGGCCAAAGAGAGGGAGACAGAGGATCCACAGTGGCTCCATGCTGACAGCAGAGAGCCCAGTGCTAGGCTCGAACTCACTAGCTGTGAGAGGATGGCCTGAGTCGAAGTTGGACGCTCATCTGAGCCACCCATGCTCCCGTCCACTTCTTAATTAAAAAAAATACAAGTATTATATATAAATATATGCATATAAATATATGTCTTGAGGAATAACTCCCAAACTACCAAGTTTTTTGTTTTAATTTTTTTAATTAATAAAGCTTTTAAAATATTTTTTTATTTTTGAGAGAATGTCAGCGGGGGAAGGCAGGGAGAGAGGGAGACATAAAATCTATGCTGAGTTTTCAGCACAGAGCCCAATGCAGGGCTCAAACTCAGAACCATGAGATCATGACCTGAGTAGAAGTCGGACACCTAACCAACTGAGGCACCCTGGCACCCCTTAATTTTTTATTTTAAAATGATTTCAGGCTTACAGAAGTTACATGGATGGTACAAAACGTATACCTTTTACTCACATCCCCTGATTTTTAACTTTTTGCCACGTTTGCTTTATTATTCTCTCTGTACATGTAACAAAAAAAGTCTTAAACGCAGGGGTTGTGGGAGGGGGATGGGTTAAATGGGTAAGGGGCATTAAGAAACCTACTCCTGAAATCATTGTTGCACTATATGCTAACTAACTTGGACGTAAATTTAAAAAATAAGTAAAGAATTTAAAAAATTTCATAACTACTTAGATTGCATATATGATGCCCTCTTATACTTAAATATGCATTTTTAAAAATGTTTTATTTATGAGAGAGAGAGAGAGAGAGACAGCGTGAGCAGGGGAGGGTCAGAGAGAGTGGGAGACACAGAATCTGAAACAGGCTTCAGGCTCTGAGCTGGCAGTCAGCACAGAGCCAGACGTGGGGCTGGAATCCACAAACCGTGAGGTCATGACCTGAGCCTAAGTCAGATACTTAACTGACTGACCCACCCAGGTGCCCCTTAAATATGCATTTCTTAAGATCAAGCCTCTCTTAGGTAACCAGAGTAGTTAAATTTAGGAAATTTAGCATTGATGTAATACTTTAGTCTGTTGTCCCAATTATGTCTTTTATTACACTTTTTTTAATCTTTTTAAAAAAATTTTAATGTTTATTTTTGAGAGAGAGAGAGAGAGAGTGAGAGAGAGAGAGAGAGAGAGCATGAGCAGGGAGGGGCAGAGAGGGAGACACAGAATCTGAAGCAGTCTCCAGGCTCTGAGCTGTCAGCACAGACCCTGATACAGGGCTTGAACTCATGAACTGTGAGATCATGACCTGAGCTGAAGTTGGCACTTAACCGACTGAGTCACCCAGGTGCCCCTATTAGCCCTTTTTTTCTGGTGCAGTCGTTAATTCAGGATCACAGATTGCATTTACTTCTCAGATCTCTGTCTTTCATGACATTGGCAGGCTAGCTATTTATACAGTGCCCCTCAATTGGGTTTGTCTCCAGTTTCTTCGTGATAGATTCAGGTTTTGCATTTTTGGCTATTAAATAGATAAGCAGTATGTGGGTTTTTTAAATCATGTTTGTTTGCCTCTTACCAGTATGTTCATTTTGATAGCTTGGTTAAGGTGTTGAATTGTTTTTCTGTTGTATAGTTACTGTTTCTCATTTTGCCATTATTAAGTAATTTGTGGGAAGATATTTTGAGGTTGTGTAAATATTCTGTTCCCTGTCAGACTTTCCTAGATTTAGTGTCTCTGAGTGATTCTTGCCAAATAAGTTTTTACTTTGTGGCTGTAAATACACCGAAGTTTTTAGCAGTGATTTGTGTCTGGGTAATTGGAATTGTGGAGTTTTCTCTTCTGGTTTTTCTGAGACATATGGATCACTTTTGTTATCACAACAGATAAAAAAAGTTGAGAAAGAAAAGTGTAGATAATTTGGATAGTATCTGATATTATTTTTGCACAGTTTTCTACACAAATGGGATTTAAAATAGCTTTCTGAATGCTGATCTCATTTGAAATTCAGAATATAGAAAATAAGTACTTAGGCTGTTAAATTATTTTTAAAAATTTATGGCATTCCAATTCCTTATTCAATTTTTAGAATTATTGCTAAATGAGCTTTGAGTTACAGTTATGTTTAGGTTTATGATTTGCTACCAATGCTAGCACTTTGATTTCTAAGACAAGACTGAAAATACACATTTTAATTATGTGGTTACTCTTCTTCCTCCGTTAAAAAAAAAAATCCTTGAAGTAATTCTTTTGAAGAAAAGTATTTTTTTCTGAAATTGAGATAAATTCTTTTTTTAACATACATGCAAGTTAGCTCTTTCATTTATTTATTTTTAAGTATTTATTTTTGAAAGAAAAAGTGTGCACACATGTATGAGGTGGGGAGGGCCAGAGAGAGAGGGGGACAGAGGATCTGAAGCCGCTCTGTGCTGAAAGTGCAGAGCCTGATGCGGGGCTCTAACTCATGACCCTTGAGATCATGACTTGAACCAAAATTGGACACTCAACTGACTGAGCCACCCAGGTGTTCCCAAGTTTGCTCCTTTAAAAAGGGTTAGTGAGGGGCGCCTGGGTGACTCAGTTGGTTAAGCTTTTGACTTGGGCTCAGATCATGATTTCATGACTCGTGGGTTCGAGCCCCGCTTCGGGCTCTGTGCTGACTGCTAGCTCAGAGCCTGGAGCCTGCTTCAGATTCTGTGTCTTCCTCTGTCTCTGACCCTCCCCTGCTCACACTGTCTCTATCTCTCTCTCTTAAAAATAAAATAAAACATTAAAAAAATGAAAAGGGTTAGTGAGATGGTACACTTAACAAAGCAGAACATCAAACATCTATATCTCTTAGGACAAAGTGGTACATGATTTTGGAACAAATGCGATACTCGTTGTAGAAAAGCTCAGAAGGACAAGAAAGGACAAGAAACAGGGAAAACACTGATTCAAACTTTAATTACATTCTAGTGATATTTGTATCAGTTTTGCATAGTGTTTAGCAAAATATTGTGAATTTGGATGATTTGAATATTTTACTGATTTGAATGAAAATTATTAATTTGTTTGGAAATTTTCAGAGACAATGGGAGAGGAAGAATTTGAGACTTGTAAATAGCGGTAGAGATGAGATTCTATCTTTTAAAAGTTAAAATTTCAGGGCACATGGGTGACTTAATTAAGCATCCTCATTTGGCTCAGGTCATGATCTCACAGTCTGTAAACTTGAGCCCTGTGTCAGGCTAGGTGCTGACAGCTGAGAGCCTGGAGCCTGCTTCAGATTCTCTGTCTCCCTCTCTTTCTGCCCCTCCCCTGCTTGCAGTCTGTCTCTCTCTCAAAAATAAAATAAGAACATAAAAGAAATTTCCTTGTGAGAAAATTAAGGTAATCATATTTCAAATAAGGAGGATTAAAAAGATGATATAGTTGATTCTTAGCATTTTGTAGGTGTTTAATTAATTTAAAACTCATTTGAATCAACTATATCTGTGTTTTAAGAGAATGAAAGTTGTTAGCACTACCATATCTTACCCATTGTCTTAAAAAAAGTACAGGGTGAAAAGTGCAAAAGCAAATCCTATCATAAACTGAGGATTTTCTCTTAGGCCACAACCCCCATCCTGGACATGTAAAATAGCACCCTATTAAAGTTTTAATGTTTTTATTTTCTTAGAGTTTATTTATTTTTGAGAGAGAGAGAGAGAGAGAAAATCTTTCATTGTGGCCCGGGGATTCCTATGTATTATTTATGTGGAGTGCTTATTAAAACATTCTTGGGCCCAATTCCAGACCTTCTTAATTACATCTAGTGGAATAAAAATAAATTAAAAAAAAGTACATCTAGTGGAGCCTTGAATTTGCATTTTAGTTACTAGTCTCAGCAATTTTTATACTGTTCTAGTTCTTCCCTTTTGTTTTACAACTAGACCAAATCCCAGGAAGGTTAAATAATTTTCTTTAGGTCATATAGTTGGATAGTGGTTGATCAAGGATTAAAATTTAGGTCATGATTCTTGATGCTTTAAACTTTTCCAGGGAACCATGCTGACTGCGCTCTTGAGAAGCCAGGCCACTATTTTTTAGAGTCTCTGAGTGAGGGGAATACTGGTCTTTGTGCAATGTCATGTGACAGACTCTCTATGTTTAGTGTTTCTGTACATCCCAATTCAAGATGACCTTTTGGTTTCCAGTACTAACATGTTATTTGGATTAGAATTCTAGCAGTATAAATTGTGATGAAGTTACAGTGAGCTTTGAATGCCACGATAAAAGATTATGGACTTTCATGAGGAAGTTGCTGAAAAATTTGCTTTGGGGAGTGACATACTGAAACATGCTTATTTATCCTCTCCAGTTCTTAAGATTATGAAAGCGTTGTATGCTCATTAGAAGAGCCCAAACAGTACTTCTTTAGCGGCAGTATTGCACAGGGCTTGAGTAGATATTAGAACCACAGCCAAACCAGGTTGTATTGCTTAATGACTTTGGGCAAGTTAATTATCTTTTAGTGCCTTAGTTTCTTGATCTGCAAAATTGAGATAATTATAGAGCCTAACTTACAGTCGTTTTGAGGATTTAGTGAGTTAATATGTATACAGTTCTTAGTAAGCTCTCCAGCTGTTGATGTTATAGTTTCTTGAAAAGAGTTTCTGACTCCATCTCTAGTGTCTCTCACATCAGCGCTGAGGTGATCACTATTTATAGCTTATGTATTTTTTCTTAAGTGTTTTATGTAGATACTATAGAAAATTCTTACCTTCATTTAAAAAATATTTTTTTAAAAAATTAATGTTTTATTTATTTATTTATTTACTTATTTTTGAGAGAGAGAGAGAGAGAGAGAGAGAGAGAGAGAGAGAGAGAATCTGAAGCAAGCTCCACGCTCTGAGCTGTTAGTACAGAGCCTGACATGGGGCTCAAACTCACAAACTTTGAGATCATTACCTGAGCTAAAGTCAGACGCTTAACCCACTGAGCCACCCAGGCATCCTTTATTTAAAAAGTATTAATGCCAGTTGCATGTTGAATGATGTGAACTACTCTGTGCTGCTTCCACTTGTTGAGTTCAAAGCTCATAGTCATATGTTTGTTTCCAAATTGGCTAATCCTATTGTACTTGTCTCATGTTGATACTATTAGATGAAACTTAAACCATTGATAAATGAGTGTAAAAGAGAATTATGGTTTATTTTTTTTAAGTGTATTTATTTGGGGAGAGAGAGAGAGAGAGAGCGCGCGAGCGCGAGCGCACACGTGTGATCAGAGAGGAGCAGAGAGTAGAGAGAATCTCAGGCAGGCTCCTATTAGCATAGATCCTGACAGCTCAGACCTCAGCTGAGATCAAGAATCTGAAGCTAACTGACTGAGCCACCCAGGCATCCCTGAGAATTGTTGTTTAAATGCAAACTAAGTTAACTTTGGAAAACTTGTTAAAGGCACATTAATTGCTAAAGAAAGTTGTTAGGTATGGGTAAGGTAACTAAAATAATGGGGAAAATAATACAAATACAAATCTAGAAGAGAATCTGCATTCACATTGCTCCACAGGTGTCTAAGTAATTTGTTAACTTGAAATAATCTAAACCCCAAAATTACAAACGATGCATTATAGATAGGGTTTGTACAAGAATGAGAATCCAAAATTTCAATTAACAGAGCCATGTTCAAAGAGAACATTTTGGCTTGACATTAAAATATTGATGAATGATATTTTGAATTAAAAATACAGTGTTTATAAAGTGTATGTAACTTTTAAATGGTTCTCCAGGTTAACTGACTTTGAACCAACTAATTTTGAGTTATTTTATATATATATATATATAAATCCAGATTTTTTTTTTCAGTTCATAAGATGAATCCTACTATATTCTCTAGCATTTTTTCCCCCATTCAGTATCTTAGAAATCTAAAAATGCTGTTTCATGCTGACATCTTGATTTCAGACTCTGGCCTCTAGAATTGTTTGTGGTTATGTGTTGCTGCATCTGTAGGAAACTAATACTCCCCTCAATTCCAGTTATTCTCAGTGAAGCCCACTTCTAGACACACATAAGCCATGCACACACATACATACAAAAGAAAAATAATTAAAATGCTGTTTCCGAATCTAATTGCGATTTGCCCACTCGGGTTGGTAGGATTCTGTCTAGTTGAAATGACAGATTTCAAATGTCCATGGAATTGAATAGACTCATCGATGTGTCAGAATCCAATAACCTCAATCTTGTGAAATTTAAATTCTACTCTTCTTTAGCATCCTTCTATTAATACTGTAAACTAGATTCATTCAATGGCAAATAAGTGAATGCCCTCTATGTGAAAGCATTATGGTGCTACTAATTTTGGCTTGCTGATCTTGCACATATTTCCTAAGGGAAGTAACTGATTGTGTTGGCTAATAACCCTGGGATCAGTTTGTGTGGTTTTCACATTTTAGCCTGTAAGAGTTTGGTGTATTGTAACGTGGTTACTGTATGTTACCAGTAACCTATTAATTATACACTAATGTAATAACTTTTTTATTTTTGAATTCCAAGTAGAAACTGGCATATCTTATTGGCATGGTATTGTACCAAAAGACAAAAGTTCTTTTATTGTGTGATTACTTTGAGAATATCTGAGGAACTAATATTTATCATTTAAATTTAATCTAGAGTGATGATGGAGACTAAAAAAGAGATTCTCCTAAATTTAATGGCATATTAAGGATTTGGAGAAAGTATTTCTAGTTCAGTCACCTACTTCACACAGCAGTTTCTTCATATACAAATGACTTTTATAAGGGTAGCCAATCAGCTCAGTACATGTTTATTATTTTTTTTAACCTATGTGTATACATAATGTCTTCTATCTATAGAAATGGAAAGGTCTTTAAAAGTAATTTGGAAAGTGAATGTGGATGTAGCCTATCTCATAGTAAATGTACTGGTCAGTAATAGCACCTGTGTCTACCAACTTCATTCTTGACATTTTATTTTTCTCTTGATTGTACAGTTTTTCAGTGATCATATTCCTGTTCAAGACAGGCTACTTAAAAAGATTGTCTTGAACAACACCGATACTAAGTTAATGAAGTTTGTATATCTGAGTAATTTTTGTAATAGAGGCTTAGATCTACTAATTATATAATTTATTCTTGAGAGTAAGATGCCTTTTTCCTAAGCTTCAACTCTCTAGTTGTTATGCACTGGTTCTTTCATTTCCAGGTTTTTGTTTTTGTTTTTCTATTTACATTAATGTATGTAGAGGAAGAAGTTGATCACTGAATACTGTAAGTCCTGGGATTAAAAGGGCTGGGGCAAATGCTGTAGAAATACATGTTTTAAAAATGGAAATATTTTTTTCTTATTCATTTTTCTAGTCTCTTGCAGATTTATAGGTTAATACTTAGAAATTAAAGTGTACTTGTTTTAGACTTGAGATTTTTAGAGGTGCCTAGGTGGCTCAGTGGTTAAGTGTCTGACTTTAGGTCATGATCTCACGGTATGTGGGTTTGAGCCCTGCTTTGGGCTCTGTGCTGACAGCTTGGAACCTGGAGCCTGCTTAAGATACTGTGTCTCCCCCCCACTCTGCCCCTTCCCCACTTGTGTTCTCTCTCTCTCTCTCCCTCTCTTTCTCAAAAAAAAACATGGAAAGAGCCTAAGTGTCCATCAACAGATGAATGGATCAAGACGATGTGGTTTATCTATACCATGGAATACTACATGGCAATGAGAAACAATGAAATCTGGCCATGTGTAGCAACATGGATGGACCTTGAGGGTGTTATGCTGAGCGAAATAAGTCAGGCAGAGAAGGACAAATATCATATGTGTGCACGTATAGGAGGATTAGGAGGAACTTAACAGAGGACCAAGGGGGAGAAGAAGGGCGGAAATGGTGGGGGAAAGGGAGAGAGGCAAACCATGAGAGACTCTTGAATGCTGACAAAAACTGAGGACTGATGGATGTGGGGGAGAGGGGGGATGGGCATGGAGGAGGACACTTGTGGGGATGAGCACTGAGTGTTATGTGGAAACTAATTTGACAATAAACTATTTGTAAAAATAAAAAAAAAATAGTAGAATAGTCCTAATCTGGGAGATAAGTGCTTAAAAATACACAAGATTTCTACCATTGTTTGGAGACAAGATACTCAGAACTTGATGGTGATATGCTGGAAGGGTTGTTGATTACTGGAAATTATTTAGATGATGAAGATGATGGTGGGGGCCTTGGAGACTGAGGAAGAATGAATCTGAAACACTGAGGAGGCACAAAAGGCAAGGTGAGCAAATATAATAGACTAGAAAAAAGAACGATTAAATAGGGAACTGGGAGAATGGGGTAATGACAAGAAATGGAATGGAAAGTGTGTGGAAAAGATTCACTTTGAAAGTTTAATTTTTGCAGTGATGGCAGATACTTAAATAGATACACATCCTGTAGGTGGATGGGAATAGGAAATCAAACCAGAATGAATGGTGAAATCTGAGATTGATGGAGACAAATAATGGGGAGGATTGAGCCTTGAAGGACAACTGCATTTTAAAAGTAATAAGAGAAAGGAGTTACTGAAAAACAAAAGTTTCAGAAGGAATCTGTAATGGTCTTTCTGTGGCTCATTTTTTTTGTTTTAAGATCTGTTCCTGTTCATCTAAAAGGGGAGAAGGGGATTGAATGTGTTAGGATGAGGAAAACATGATATAGGTGGTATCATCACCACGTTCTAGGTTTTGAGAGCTAAAATATAAATATCTCAGTTCTTGGTATAGGGTAAAGTAGATGATCCAATTTTTTTTTAAATTTTTTTAATGTTTTATTTTGTTTCTAGGAGAGAGAGAGAGAGACAGCATGAGCAGGGGAGGGTCAGAGAGAGAGGGAGATACAGCCTCTGAAATAGGCTACAGGCTCCGAGCTATTCCTCAGCACAGAGCCCGATGCGGGGCTCGAACCCACGAACCGCGAGATCATGACCTGAGTGAAAGTCGGACGCTTAACCGACTAAGCCACCCAGGCGCCCCTAGATGATCCGATTTTGGAAACTAAATGTCTAACAGTTATTTCAAAATAATAGAGCAAAATGTAAACCATTTCTTTAAAAAGTAAGTAATATGTGCTTTGGGAAGTTAAGGGAAGAGATTAGCATGGGACAAATTTTATGGCTGAAATAGTTTTTTAGTTAACCTGGTTAAATTTTTGTTTATTGAGGAAATAGTCCTCAGGAGGTTGATCTGCTAGAGACCTCAAAGCTAGTTTTGTATCAGAGAAGTTGTGAAGTTGAGAATGCTTCAAGGAAGCATTAGTATTTAAATGATCCCTAAAGGTTTAATAGGATTTTTGTTGGGTAGGATGGATATATATAGAGGAAAATTACTTTAGAAAATTTGAAGGGGAATGAGCAGAGGCACCTGGGTGGCTCACTTGCTTAAGCATCCGACTTTGGATTAGGTCATGATCTTGTGTTGATGGGTTTCAGCCCCATATCAGGTTCTGTGCTGATAGCTCAGGAGCCTGGAGCCTGTCTTCAGATTCTGTCTCTTTCTCTCTGCCCCTCTTCTGCTTGCTCGCTCTCTCTTTCTCTCTCTCAAAAATAAATAATCATTTTGAAAAATGGAAGGGGAATGAACAAAGATATGCCAGCAATAGAAAAAGACTGGCATAATCATGGGATTCATACATTGGAATATTAGTGTGGAACAAGATAACTTCATAATGTCAAGATTAGGAATTTAACTGTAATTACTATGAGGTACTATCTTTTTTTTTGAAGAGGGCAAGACTAGGAAACTTGTAGGCTTTGAAGTATATTCTGTTCAGTGTTTAAGCAATTGTTCTAGAATAAAGGGCTGGAGCAAATGCCTTTTTACAAAATAAGACATCTAGGCCATATCTTAGACTTACTAAATCAGAACCTCTGGGGGTAAAGCCTAGGATTCCATAATTTTCAACTACCAACCCTAGTATATGAGAAGTAGCAGTTTGTGAGTTTATGTTTGAGAACCTCTGTTTTAAAGTTGAAGTTAGAATAGGAAGAGAGACCACTTACAGAAAATTATTCTGACAGTCCAGGTCTGAGATAATAAAATGTAGACAGTAGAGACAGAAAAATTTGTTTGAATCCTATTAATTAGCTTTGCTCCACATTGTCCTTAGGTAGGTAAAGAAGAGAGGACTAAAATTCTCTAGTCTGAAAGAAATGAATCAAAATAATGATAGAAGGAATACTTAATTCTGGAGAGGACATTGTTTTAGTTAAGACTGGAATGAAGAATGAGAGAATAAAATTATTGCCAACTTTGATTGTTTCAGTCAAAAATTATGCCCTTACTTGAAAGCATACTTATTTCAAGACTGAAAAAGCAAGAATGAACCAGCCTAAATAGTCGGTATAGGTTGACTTAAAGATAAATGCAGGGTTTTCGTTGTTTTTATTTGATTCTTTAATTATAACAGACTCTAACGTTACTTTTTGGGAGCATATTTTTCCTTTTCTGCTTCAGGCAGGTGGAGTTTACCAGTGAAATAAGTTTTTCATGTCACATGATGAGTCTGTAAGTATTTTCTTTTAGCCAATGATTTTCAAACTATTCTCCGGGAAGCCTTAGGCTTGTCATGGAACTTAAGTGGTAGGTGGGAGGATGTACAGGCAGGCCCATTTCCCTTTAACTATAGACATAGCAAATATGAGGTACAAATGCCTACTGTACCTTTTAGCAGACTTTAATGATCAGTTAAGGCCTTTTCCTGGTGTATCTGCTATGAAATCCTTAACACAGCACTTCAAGATTTCATTAGCAATCTCTGGAGAAAGCATAGGAGAATAAAGCTAGTTTTCATCTTGGAATCAAAATACATGCTTAGATTATGGTTTAAGAGTTCATTTGTAGGGCACCAGGGTGACTTAGTGGGTTGAGTGTCTGACTCTTCATTTCAGCTCAGGTCATGATCCCAGGGTAGTGGGATCAAGCCCTGCTTCAGGTTCCATGCTGAGCGTGGAGGCTGCTTAGGATTCTGTGTCTCTCTTTCCCCCACCTCTTTCTCTTCCTCCCTTTGCCCCTCCCCCATGCATGTGCTCTCTCCAAAGAAAATAACATGAGATTTCATTCATAAGAAAATTTCTGTCAGTACTCAAAAAACAGGCTTGAAGGCCATAATTTTAATGTCATTTTAAAATTAAATTTTAAGTTTTGAAATAAGGTAGATTTACATGCATTTCTAGGAAATAATACAGAGAAATTCTTTTTCCTTTATCCAGTTTCCGTTAATGGTAACATCTTACAAAATTGTAGTACATTGTCACAACCAGAATATTGATGTTGATACAGTCTATCCATTTTGTTCAGATTTCCCTACTTCTGCTTCTGTGTGTGTGTGTATTTAGTTTTCCGTATATTTATCACATATGTAAGGTTCCTGCATCTACTACCACAGTTAAGATAGAGAACATTTCCATCTCCACAAGGTTCCCTAGACCTTATAACCACACTAATCTGTTCTGTATTTCTATAATAGGTCATTCAAGACTCTTACATAAATGTAATTATACAGTATATGATCTTTTTGGAATTGGCTTTTTTATTTCATTCAACATAATTTCCTTAATATTCATTGAAGTTGCTGAATGTATCAGTAGTTCATTTAGGGGCGCCTGGGTGGCTCAATCATTTAAGCATCTGACTCCTGATTTTGGCTCACGTCATGATCTCAGTGTCATGAGATTGAGCCCCATGTTGGGCTAAGTGTGGAGCTTGCTTAGGATTCTCTTTCTCTTTCTCTCTCGACCCTCCCCTGTGTGCATGCACTCCTCTCTCTCTCAAAATAAATAAACATTTTAATAAAAAAATAGTTCCTTTATATTGTGAAGTAGTGTTTCATTTAATGTCATTTTCCCATTTGGTAGCTACCATGTAGAACATGCCACTTTAGGGACACATGGGTGACTCAGTTAGGTATCCGACCTTGGCTCAGGTCATGATCTCATGCATGGTTTGTGGGTTTGAGCCCTGCATCAGGCTGTCTGCTGTCAGCCCAGAGCCTGCTTTGGATACTCTATCTTCCTCTCTCGCTGCCCCTACCACACTTGCTCTTGCTCTCTCAAAAATAAAATTAAACTTAAAAAAAAAACAAAAAAACCCACAGGTACCTTCAGAGTTTAACTTAAATTTGCAGAACATGTCTCTCATTTTCTTTTGTGAACTTCCTGATTGTGTTTTCTCCTAATGTCTCAATTCTCACCTCCATTGAGGACTACTGGGAGCACAATTTAAAAATTGCTAATGTAGATAGCATTTTTTTTTAAACAGAAGGAAGTTTTAGAGTCCATGAAGTATTTGGTATTACGCTTTACAGGGATTATGCTTTACGCATGTGATGCTTTACATTGACGAATGTGGTATTACTGCTTTTGTACTTAAAAGTAAGCTTTTGAGGAATTTGGGAAGATGTGATTATTAGGTTTGAAGATTCTTTGTCTTCTGTACTTGTATATTGAGCAGTACATTCTAAGGTATGTAGTTGTGGGCCATATGGCAAATAGAAAGTATAAATAGGTAACTCTTTTAGAAGGAAGTTGCTTTTATTATATTCTCAGAGGTGAATAAAGATTAACCTCATTATAAGAGCAGATTTGTATGTATAGGAAACAAATTATGTTTGTAATTCCCAGAGACTTCAGTCTAACCTGTCAACTCTGTCAGTCACTGAATTGCTATTTAATTTTTTTAATTTACAAACCACATACTTTTTTTAAAACTTTTTAAAAATTATTTATTTTGAGAGAGAGAGCCAGGGGAGTGGCAGAGTATCTCATGCAGGCTCAGTCACATAAACCATTGAAATCATGACCTGAACTGAAATCAAGAGTTGGGCGCTTCACCAATTGAGCCACCCAGGCACCCCCTGAATTGCTATTTTAAAATTCCACATTTGGGGCATACGTGCCTTGGTCAGTTAAGTGTCTGACTTCAGCTCAGGTCATGATCTTGGGGTTCATGGGTTCGAGTCCCACACTGGGCTCTGCACTGACAGTGTGGAGCCTGTTTGGGATTCTCTCTCTCTCTCTCTCTCTCTCAAAAAAAAAAAAAAAGCAACATCTTACTAGATTTTATAGTATAGCTTGGTGATTTCCACCACTTCAGAGGATGACCAATACTATTCATAAATGGGTGGTGCATTAAAAAACTGATAGTATTGAAATTAATTCTCTTAACTTGTGGATTCTTTGGGGTGATGAAGAAGGAATGTACCAATATTTCTACTGGTTGCAGAACTGATGTTTAAAAATTTTCCCGAAACCCTGGTAGAAAGAATGGTATCCCATTGTATAATGACAAATAGTTTACTATAACATACATGTATCTTTAAATTTGACAGACTTCATCTTTTAGAGCATTTTCAGGTTCACTTCAAAGTTGAATGTATAGATTTCCCACATGCCTCCTCCCCACACAAGCACAACCTGCATCATCATCATCAGTGTTCCTCATTATTGTGGTACATTTATAACATTTGATGAACCAGCATTGAAACATCATTATCGGGGCACCTGGGTGACTCAGTCAGTTTAATGTCTGACTCTTTACTTTGGCTCAGGTTGTAATCTTAGGATTCAAGGGTACAAGCCCCTGCATTGCGAGCCTGCTTGAGATTCTCTCTCTCTGCTTCTCTCTGCTTCATGCTTTTCTCTCTCACTGTCTGTCAAAATGAATAAATGAACTTATTAAAAAACCAGAAAAGAAATGTTATTATCAAGCAAAGAGTATAGTTTACATTGGATTCACTCTTTATCTTTGTGTATTTTTAAAAAAAAATTTTTTAATGTTTATTGTTTTTGAGAGAGACAGACAGACAGTGCAAGTGGGGGAGGGGCAGAGAGAGAGGGAGACAGAATCCGAAGCAGGTCCAGGCTCCGAGCTATTAGCACAAAGTACGATGTGAGGCTTGAACCCACAGACTGTGAGATCATGGCCCAAGCTGAATTCAGATGCTTAACTGACTGAGCCACCCTGGCACCCCTTTGTGTATTTTTTTAAAAAGGGTATTCTTGACACTTTAATTCCAGTGTCAAATTTTAAGTGTGCTAAAAGATAATGTAACTGAGTTGTAAACGAGTATGAAGTTTCAAAAAATACTGGCAGATTTGGGAAAGTACCTTATTCTTGACCCTGTAGAGATGAGGTGGTGCTCATTGGATAATATCACAAGGATTGGTATTGATTTATTAAAGTCTTTTATCAGAGTCCATTTCTGTGTTGACAAAAATTCTCTAAAAAGAATTTCAGGTCTAGATGATCAATCGATTTTCACCATTATTTTGCACACAGATTTTTACTTTAAGAAAAATGTTAACTTTAGTTCGGATTTTATAATAAGGTTGATTTAAAATTTTTTAAAATGTTTTATTTATTTCTGAGAGAGAGAGAGACAGAGAGACAGTGTGAGCAGGGGAGGGTCAGAGAGGGAGACACAGAATCTGAAGCAGGCTTTAGGCTTTGAGCTGACGCAGGGCTCGAACCCATGAAGCACGAGATCATGACCTGAGCTGAAGTTGGAGGCTTAACCAACTGAGCCACCCAGGCATCCCTGTTGATTTTTTTTTTTTTTAAGTGAAACTGCTTCTTATCAAATCCTCTGAATTTGAAATCCAATACAGAAATATCCTTTCACCTTTCTTGGCAAGAATGGATTTTGGAATGGATCAGAAATTCTGTTTTTTTTTTTCTTTCCCATTCAGATCATATTTTCTTTTTCAGATCATATTTCTTAAGCACCTACAGTGTATGACAAAAGTGCATTTTATTAAAAAATTTTTTTTCAAAATAAGCTGTACCTCCAATCTGGAGCTCAGAATCTGAGATTAAGAGTTGCGTGTTTCACTGACTGAGCCAGGCAGGCACCCTGATTAGAAATTATTTAAGTTTATTTATTTTTGAGAGAGAGAGGTAGAGAGAGAGAGGGAGAAAATGAGCAGTGAAAGGGCAGAAAGAGAGGGAGAAAGAGAATCCCAAGCAGACTCTGTGCTTTCAGCACAGAGCCCAGTGGGGGATTCAGTTTCTCTAATTTGTGAGATCATGACCTTAGCCAAGATCAAGTGTCAGACTCTAAACACCTGAGCCACTCAAGTTCCAGCCAAGCTCTCCCCATCAGAAATTCTTTTTTTTTTTTTTTTTTTTAATTTATTTCTAGGGGGAGAGAGACAGCGTGAGAGACAGCGTGAGCAGGGGAGGGTCAGAGAGAGAGGGAGATACAGACTCTGAAATAGGCTCCAGGCTCTGAGCTGGCAGTCAGCATAGAGCCCGACGCGGGGCTCGAACCACGAACCGCAAAATCATGACCTAAGCGAAAGTCGGACGCTTAACCGACCCGACTAAGCCACCCAGGTGCCCCTCCCCATCAGAAATTCTTGAATTACTTGTTTTACAGGAAATTAGTTGAGAATTGTTCTCCAGTACTGATCTTTTAGGGACTTTTTACCTCATCACCATAGCTAACACTGAGTGCCACACACAATTCTTTAAAACAATTCAGAAAAATATGTTCTGTGATTATTCCTATTTACAGAGGAGGAGCTAAGGCTTCCAGAGAATAATCATTATTAAGTGGCAGAATGGTGAAATCTGAAGCAGTTATACTTTGATACTGAATTTAGTAGTAACGGTTGGAATTGTACTAAATAGGCTCCAGTGAAACTGTGAATCTTACAGAATCAGAAAATACACTTTTTGAACATTGAATTTTGTATATAGGTTTCCATTTTTCACAGTTCCATGAACTAACTCTGTTTACAGGAATACAGATTTTTCTAAACAGAAATTTCATTTGCTATGAAAGTATTATAATGTAGGTTGGTATAATTTTTTGTTTTTAGGAACCAGTTGGTCATTAAAGGGAGTCTCAAGTTAAAATTTAACTGATTAGATAGGTGGTCTGTGCTTATTAACAAATAGTTTTGTACAAGAATTGAGTATACTTGTGTAGATGACTAATCTCAAATTTGGAGCATAGTTCCTTTAATGTCAACGTACTAGTGAAGGATGTGTTTGTTCCTGAAAATAATAGAGAATTTGAGTGTCCTTTGATTATGTCCTTTACACCATCCCTGAAATATTTTAAACCCAAATTTTAGACTTTGAGCCCATTTTTCTCCACTTCTGTAGTCTTTTAATGCATTTTTGTGTAATGGATATAAATTCATTAAGTAGATCAGATTTGGGGGAGGAGCAAAGTGGGTTTCATTACTGTTCTTTAAGTGTGCTAGAATAAATGGCGTCCAGATGTTCTGGAATGAGACATTTATGTATTTCTTTAACTTCCTTTTGAGCAAAGCAGTTGTCAATTTTTCCTCTTAACTGTAAATTCTAGTTTATTTTATCAATTCTCTAGCAAACTTTAATTTCAGGCAAACTAATGTGTAGGTGCTGGAATCAAACTGTTAGGATTCAAATTGGTTTTTTCCCCAAAGTGTTTAATTATTTTGAGAGAGAGAGCATGTGAGCACTTGAGCAGGGGAGGGGCAGAGAAGGAAGAGACAGAATCCCAGGCAGGCTCCATGGTATCAGCACAAAGCCAGATACGGGGCTCAATCCCACGACCCTGAATCGTGACCTGAACTGAGATCAGGAGTCAGATGCTTAACTGACTGAACCACCTAGGTTTCCCTAGGGTTCAATTATTGATTCTGTGATTTATTAGCTATGGGACTTTGGATGAGTTTTATCTGTTTTATATGTAAAATGGGGATGATAAAGGTACCTACACCATAGGTTCATTGTGAGGATTAAGCATTGTAAGCGCTCAGTATTTATTATTGCTCTTATAACTTCTCTTTGGGGAGGTTTGAGTATCAGGTAAATGCTTGTAGAGCACTGTCTGATGCTAATATTAACCCAACTGGAAAAAATCATTATGTTGTCAGAGTTATTTTTTTTTTTGTTTTTTGGAATCTGATATTTATTCTTTTCTTTCGATTATCAGAAGTAATCCATTAATATACTTTATAAGGTGTAAACTGTAAGATCAAAAACCTAATCTACCTCTGTTTATAGTTGAAGTCCTCAGAGCAGTGAAGTGACTTGTCCTAAGTTTCATAGGTAATAACTTGGTAGTAGATCTTGATCAAACAGTATTTTTTAAATTTTACCTTAGTCAACTGCTACAGAGAAAGGAAATCTTAAGTGCAAAATGAGGGCAGTTTAATTTCTAATTCATAAAGAAATCTTAGGAATGTAGTCCGTCACAGTTTCTTTGAAGTTTCTTTATTTCATTTCCACTAGTAATTTAGTCCAGAATTTGCTTGCTTATTAGTGACATGTATCCAAAACATAATTGATTTAATTTTAATATTGATTAGCTCTATGTAAGTTACTTATAAAAGACAGAAAGATAATAATAAATGGCCATTTCTTCAGAGAGATTATGACAGGGGCGTCTTGGTGGCACTGTCAGCCCAGAGACTGCTTGGGATTCTCTCCCCCTTTCTCTGCCCCTCCCCTGTTCACATGGGCTTGCTCGCTCTCTCAAAAAACAAATACATACACTTTTTAAAAAAAGATTATTTTAGAATACACTTTTATTTGTAATTTTAGAAACAAATTTTCCTCCTGTTTTCATCCTCCTGCTTTTTGGGTATGATATTCATCTTTTCAGTGGTATTTTTTGCTTTCTGAACTTTTCAGCATGGTCTTAAAAGCAGCCTCAGTCTTAATCTGATAGATTATTTTGAAATTGCCTTTCCTAGGGGCGCCTGGGTGGCTTAGTTGGTTAAGCGTCCGACTTTCGACTTTCGCTTAGGTCATGATCTCACGGTTCGTGGGTTCGAGCCCCGCATCTGAGCTGGCAGTCAGCACAGAGCCTGGAGCCTGTTTCAGTCTGTGACTCCCTCTCTCTCTGACCCTCCCCTGCTCATGCTGTCTCTCTCTCTCTCCTAGAAATAAATAAAAACATTTAAAAAAAAATTGCCTTTCCTAGCCTTTTATCTGGTTTTTCCTACTTTAGGGTTTTATTTGTTTTTGTTTTGGTATTATTGTCTTTGCTAAATCTGTTTTTAGTATTGTATTTTCCCAGTTTATCTTTAGTTTGATTTGAATTTTAGCTTTAATTGTTGCCTTTGCTGTGTTTACATTTATTTGCATAAAGAAGTGAAGAATAAATTTATTTTGTTAAGAATTAGCTGCTGTCTTTGTGTGAGTCCCTTTGGTTTTTTAGGTGCCATGTTAGACAGAAGTATCTATAATTTTATGCCATTTAAAAACAGCTCAATACTCCTATGTTCACTTGGTTTCTAGGTCTATTCTGGATAGCAGGTTTTGTGAAGACATTTATTCTTTCTTGGACCTCAGATTTACCAGACATCTCATGGTATTTCTTTTTATATTATTTCTTTAATGGCTGCAATTTTTGTTCTCAATGTACTTTGTATATATTTTACTTGCGAGTTGGGTAACCAGTTTCTTGTTTCACATATAAGATGTGAAAGCTTTGTGGTAATTGTTTGGATTGTGTTGAATTGTTCTTTCTCTAGTAATGCCTGTGTTATAAGCTCATACCGTTTCTGCTTACTGCATTGGCTTTCCCTTTCTTTTCTTATTTTTCTTGACACAGGAATTTGACCCTAATGAATTTATGATTTTATTAAGTATCAACTACATTTTTAAACACTGTGAGTTTTCTAGTGATTGAGTTTTTGGTATTAATGAATATATTGAAATATTTGCCATTTTATGGTCTCAATAGATAGGACATCTTGCCTCCTGGCCTCTTGTGAATAAATTACTGAGATCATCTTCCCTGTTGAATCAGATTCAGAGTCTGTGGTTCTTGTTTCAGATGTGATGATGTGTCTTTCCTGGGGAATGAAGTTCTGTGTTTTGAGAGTGATGCATTTGTGTAGAGGGTGTCATGAAGTTGCTGTTCTAGCACTTAATCGTATAGATTGATCACTTATTTGGCTAATGAGGCCAGGGCTGCAGTTTCATTCTGGGTGCTCTCATTCATTCACCAGGCACTGTGCAGGGCTTGAGAGATAGGCGGTCATCGTACAAACACAGGCCATTGTCTGAAGTAGGTTAATGGCAAACTCTTCACTGCTACTTAAAAAATAGTTAAAAATATAGTGTTTTTAAAAAAATTTTTTTAAATGTTTTATTTTTGAGAGAGAGAGACAGCGTGAGCAGGGGAGGATCAGAGGCAGAGGGAAACACAAAATCTGAAGTAGGCTCCAGGCTCTGAGTTAGCTGTCAGCACAGAGCCCGACGCGGGGCTCGAACCCACAAACCGTGAGATCATGACCTGAGCTGAAGTTGGACGCTTAACCGACTGAGTCACCCAGGTGCCCTTCAAATGTAGTGTTTATTGAGGATTGTGTATTTATATAAAAAGGGAGCACACAATTAGATACATACTCAAATAGATTCTTTTGGGTTGGAACTATTATTCAGTTACCTAAAAAGAACACGTAATAATTTGATTTCTACTTTCTGGTTATCGCCTCAAGTTAAAAAAATACACTACTAAATATTTAATAACATATGCCTAAAATATATGAGTTTTTGTGAGTCTAAAGATATGCTGAGTTAAAGAAAACATCTACCAAGTAGATGGTACCAACAAGGAAGAGAATTTTTCTTTTTAAGTTTTAATTGTTATCTGTTGTTAGATCCGTATCTTCAGCATTTTAAAGAAATATAGAATTTTGTCACATTTGAATAGAACAAACTTATAGTTTGTAAATTGCTTGTGTTTTATCAATTAGAAATTTTATAATTGTATAGCTTTTTGTGGATTAATGTATCTTTTATAAAGCAACTCTAATATGGTCACAGGGGCAACAAGGAAGGTAGGGCAACTTTTCCTTTTTCTCACTCTGCTTTTTAATTTGATGGAGCACATTGTAAAAGCATAGCAAGTTGAAAACCATAATTATTTTCAAAAACTATTAGAAGAATCACTTTAAACGAGGTCTAGACAGCTTTTCCATGAAGTAAGAGCAACTCTTCTTATGTGACTGCCACTTATTGATTGCTAAAAATGTGCAGTGCTATGTATGAAAATGCTTTACATTCATTATTTCATTTTCTTCATGGAAACTCTGTGAGGATAAAATCTCATTTTATAAGCAAGGTACCTGAGGCTTAGGTTAAGTAACTTGCATAGCTCATATATCTGGTGAGTATTAGAGATAGGCTCTAGTGCCCCTATTAGAGATAGGTGCAAATGCCTATTATTGTATATTTTTATTATAATATCTTATAATCTAGTAGCTCTCCCCCAGTTATATGTGGGTTTTTTTTCCCCTTAAGTAGTTTATTGTCAAGTTGGTTTACATATAACACCCAGTGCTCATCCCAACAAGTGCCCTCCTCCATGTTCATCACCCCTTCCCCTCTTCCCCCCAGCCCTCAGTTATATGTGATTTAAAGGTGGAGCTAGTTTTCTTGGAAAATTCAAACAACTGTTACCACTTTACTTCACTATTTTGGTATTTGCTCCCATAAGGTATGAGCTCACAATCTTTATTACCTGTGAAATAGAAATTAACCTAAATAGTTATTGTCAAGGTTATTTGTAAAAATTAAAGATTAATATGAAAATTGACATTTGAAGAAGTCTTGCTCTTCAGTATTTCAGGCATAACATGGCAAAAACAATTTTGACTGTTCCCCTTTTTCTCTTTATAGGATTATCTGTTTTGTTTCTAAATTGTACTATATTATTACTGAAAAACTTTTTTTTTCCAATTTTTGTTTTGAGAGAGAGAGACAGTGTGCACAAGTGGGGAAGGGGCAGAAAGAAAGAGAATCCCAAGCAGGCTCCACACCGCCAGCACAGAGCCTAATGGGGGGCTCGAACTCATGAACTGCGCACAATCATGACCTGAGCTGAAGTTGGACACTTAACTGACTGAGCCACTCAGGCGCCCCTTATTACTGAAAATATTTTGAGTAGATGTTTCACAAAGGATATCATATACAAGTGTCATACAGTGAATTAGATTAGAAGCATTGATGTTGAAGTTGAATATGTTTTGTTATTTGGTAAATTTGTTTAAAAAACACTTCAAGTGTATTAGTTTTCTTTACTAATTACCTGTATTAGGGAACACTAGTACTGGGGAGTTAATACTAAGTGAAGAAATAAGAGAACTCCCTCAATATACGTATATTGATGCGGTATGGAAAATTACAAACACTTTAAACCAATAGATTTTATTACAAATTCAATAGCTTTCTTTTTATAATACATAAAAGAGTAGAATTGGTTCAAATCCTGGTTTTATTTTTTAAAAATATTTATTTTTAAAGAGAAAGAACATGAGTCGGGGAGAGGCAGAGAGCGAGGGGGACAGAGGATCCAGAGCAGGCTCTACCCTGAAGTAGAGAGCCCCATGCTGGGTTTGAGTCATGAGATCATGACCTGAACTGGAAGTTGGATGCTCAACCAACTGAGGCACTCAGGCACCCCCCTGATTTTATTTTTTAAACTGAGCAACCTTGGTTATTTAACCTTTCTTGCTTTTGTAATCCTCAGTGGTAAAAGGGAGAGCCCTGTCTCAGAGTTGTAGGATTAAATAGATCATCCACGTAAAAGCTTAGTAAGTACTCAGTATTTGTCAGATCACCCACTGAATCAAGACAGCTTGTTTTGGATACCAGTGCTGTAAGAAATTTCATTTTATCTTTGAAAATGAGTAATATTTCTTCACTAAGCAAGATACCTTAGTTAATCTTTGTTTTTGGCATTTTATATTCTTTCCCTAAGGAAGGTTATGATTCAGAAGCTTCTTTTAATCAAAGTTGCATAACTTAATTCCAAAATAAAATTAAATTAGGCGCGCCTGGGTGGCTTCGTCGGTTAAGCATCCGACTTTCGCTTAGGTCATGATCTCACGGTTCGTGGGTTCGAGCCCCACATAGGGCTCTGTGCTGACTGCCACCTTAGAGCCTGGAGCCTGTTTCAGTCTGTGACTCCCTCTCTCTCTGACCCTCCCCTGCTCATGCGCTCTCTCTCTCTCTCTCTCTCTCTCTCCTAGAAATAAATAAAAAAAAAATTTAAAAAAAATTAAATAAATGAGCAAAAGAGAGACTCCCTTGAGCAAATTCCAGTTTATATGGATATTTTAATGAAGAATGCTTTTTCTTCATGTATTTTACTTATTGTCTTTATAATGTGAATGCATTAGGAATATGAAGATGATTTTTAATTTTTTGTTCCTTTTTCTTTTAAACAGGGTTTGTGGATGCACTTAGATGTTTGCAATGAGCACTGTGGCTGGCATGCCCCAGTGTTTTGGATACCAATGCATAGGACTCCATAGTAATCGAATTTACCAGAGGCGAACGTCATGAGCATAGTGATCCCTTTGGGGGTTGATACAGCAGAAACATCATACTTGGAAATGGCTGCAGGCTCAGAGTAAGTATTTAAATTAAAAGTGTTTTGGATAGGAAAGGCAAAATATTTTATGTAGTTATTTTAGCATAACCAAGCAGTGCTTGGTTTGTATTTACATTTTTTCTCATTTAGGATTCTTGCTGAAAATAAAATATGAGAAAGTTAAAGACAAAAATTCCTTTAAAATTACTTTTTCAAATCTTTTGAGCCAAAATGCTGTATCTTTTTCCACTTCTTTTTGTCTTTTCCATCTGCTAGTTGCTGAGCTCAAGATAATTTTTTTTAATTGTAAGATTTGTCATGTTTATATTGGAAAAGTAATTTGGTTTTAAATTTGGATCTTTAAAAATATTTTAATAAGATCCATGTAAATATGGGATTTGCCTTTAAATTTTTTTTTAATTTGTATTTTTTAAGCGTTTATTTATTTATTTTGAGAGAGTGAGAGAGTGCGGGAGCTGGGTAGGAGCAGAGAGAGAGAGGATCCCAAGCAAGCCCTCCTATGTCAGTGCAGAGCCCAACACAAGGCTCCATCTCACAAACCTTGAGATCATGACCTGAGTCGAAACCAGGAGTTGGTTGCTCAACTGACTGTCACCAATAATATTCCCCTCCTCCTCCCCTCAGAAACAAAACTTTTAGAGTTGCATTTATAAGAAACTTTAATTAATATGCTTCCTTTTCATTTCAAATACATAATCAGAAGTTGTATAAAACACAGCATGCTGGGGAGGGGTGCATGGGACTTCACCATTTCTTTGTTTACCTTCTGTGAAGCTACATAATTATTTCAAACTAAAGTGTTTTTAAAAGTTACATTTTATTGTATTCATGTGGCTGTATAATACTAATTATACATTAGTTTTCTTTAAAGAAAAGATTGTACTGCTACAGTACAGTCTATCATTAATGAACTATTTTAAAATTTAGGAGATATGGGGCACCTGGGTGGCTCAGTCAGTTAAGCATCCAACTTTGGCTTAGGTCATGATCTCACAATTTGTTGAGTTTGAGCCCCGCATCAGGCTCTGTGCTGACAGCTAGCTCAGAGCCTGGAGCCTACTTCAGATTCTGTATCTTTCTCTCTCCCTGACCCTTTCCTGATTACGCGCGCTCTCTCTCTCTCTCTCTTAGAAATAAACAAAAGAACATTAAAAATTTTTTAAATAAAATAAAATTTAGGAGATACTCAGTGATTGTTTATTGAGTGTATTAGTGTACTGGACCAAATTTATACTAGTTTCTAAGGCTATAAAAGAGAATTTATTGGATTACTTGTTCTTCTAGTCTATCTGTAGCATTTTATAGATAGGAAATTGCAGTTGAATGTCCAGTTTAGGATCTGTGCAGAATGGGTTTGCGAAGCTCTAGTCCATTATTTCCACTATTATTGTGTCTCTAAAATAAAATTCACTCTTCTCACCAGCTCTAGCTTCTTTATTGTATATTTGTGCTCTTCTCATCACTAGGTTTTAAGAAACCTTGGGTTTGTTTTGCCTTTCCTTCAGAGTTAGGGATCTTTTATTTTACTTCTTTCTGTTACCTATTACCTTAACAAGAGTTGGCTCTCTACCGAAATGTTAGAACTAAAAAGAATAATTTTAAAATATTTAAGATGTAACTGAGTAGTCAAGATTGATAGACTGTGGTTTAGAGATATCTGTTTTAATAATAAGAATAAAATTTTGGGGGCACCTGGGTGGCTCAGTCGGTTAAGCTTCCGATGTTGACTTAGGTCATGATTTCACGGTTTGTGAGTTTGAGCCCCGCGTTGGGCTCTGTGCTGACAGCTAGCTCAGAGCCTAGAGCCAGCTTCGGATTCTGTATCTCCCTCTCTCTCTGCTTCTACCCTGCTCATATTCTCTCTCTCTCTCTCTCAAAAATAAATAAAACATCAAAAAAATTTTTTTAAAAAGAATAAAATTTTGTTGGGGCACCTGGGTGGCTCAGTCGGTTGAGTGTCTGGCTTCGGCTCAGGTCATGATCTCGCAGTTTGTGAGTTTGAGCCCCGCGTCAGGCTCTGTGCTGACAGCTAGCTCAGAGCCTGGAGCCTGATTCACATTCCGTGTCTCCCTCTCTCTCTTACCCTCCCCTGCTCACGCTCTGTCTCTCTCTGTCTCAAAAATAAAGTATAAAAAATGAAAAAAAATAAAATTTTGTTTCATTAGCCTATGTGTTTTTTTTAAGATATTGTAAGCATTCCACAGTCAAATTTCATTGAAGCTGTTTTATTTAAAAATAACTTTATTGTACATAGCATTAATAAAACAAATATGTAGATCTTGGTGAATAGAAGTAGAATTGAAGTCAACTGCCACGGGGGAGACTCAAGATACCTTAAAAAATTGCCTGTTAACTACTTAGATCTTAGCAGTTAATTTTTACCTGCATCGTGTTTGTCCTTAGGTTTTAACAAATACCCATTACAGCTATACAGGTTAATATAATGACTAACTTATTTTCTCACTAGTGCCTGGAAGGATCCTGGGTATAATTTAAAAAAAATGTGGAAATGTAATAATATATTTAAAGGGAAAATTGAGCTGAGTGCAAAAACAATTTTTAAAGACTTGATTAGCAAAATGACCGTAACTGGATTAATCAGGAGACTGCTTTTCCTACCTGGAAATTCTTTGTGTAAAATTTTTTGATTAATTGCATGTCTGTAAACGTAGGCTAATACTAGAAGTAGATTTCTGGCTTTTAGAATAATTTCATAGCGTAAGACTAGTAATCCAAGAGAAAGCATATTTTGGATCATCGTTTATGAGCATCAGCTGTTTGGAGAGTGTTTTACTAGAGGCTCAGGTTACAAACACAAAGTATAATCTTTTAGCCCTACTCTCTTTAAAAAAAATTTTTTTTTAATTTTTGAGAGAGAGACAGCATGAGCAGGGAAGGGTCAGAGAGAGAGGGAGACACAGAATCCAAAGACAGGCTCTAGGCTCTGAGCTGGCTGTCAGCAAAGAGCCCGACATGGGGCTCGAACCCACAGACCGTGAGATCATGACCTGAGCTGAAGTCAGACGCTTAACTGACTGAGCCACCCAGGTGCCCCTACCCCTATTCTTAAGGAAAGTATAATCAATGAGAAAGTCAGAACTCTAATCCACTAAGAAAAAGTACACAAAATCATGTCATGTGTACTTTAAAATTTTCTAGTGTCCACAGTAGAAAGGTTTTAAAAAAAGGTTAAATTAATTTTATTGTATATTTTATTTCCTGTGTCCAGAGTATCACCATTTTAACATATATCCACTATAAAAATATGAATGAAATATTTTATGTCTTTTTTCCACACTAAAAAAGTTTACAATCTGGTATGTATTTTATACTTTCAGTATTTCTTAATTCAAATTAGCCACATTTCAAGTGCTCAGTGTATGTCTAGTGGCTACTGTATTGGATAAAGAAACTCTAGACTAGCTAACAAAGTAGTAGGACCTCAGAGAAGAAGAAAGTGGAGAAACCCAGGCTATCAGCTAGTTATGAAAGTTGTAAAAGTGAGATCTAAGAATCTTTCTTTCTGAATAAGAAAGTAAAGATAATAGCTATGAGGTATGTATTGCTGTTCGTTCGTTCGTTCGTTCCTTCCTTCCTTCCTTCCTTCCTTCCTTCCTTCCTTCCTTCCTTCCTTCCTTCCTTCCAGAGAGAGAGACAGCATGAGCAGGGGAGGGTCAGAGAGAGAGAGGGTGTCACAGACTGAAACAGGCTCCAGGCTCTGAGCTGGCAGTCAGCACAGAGCCCGACGCGGGGCTCGAACCCACGAACCGCGAGATCATGACCCAAGCGAAAGTCGGACGCTTAACCGACTAAGCCACCCAGGCTCCCCTGTATTGCTGTTCTTAAACCGAAGTCAAAGAGCAGAAAAGTGTCAGAGGCAGAACATAATAATGTGTTCATTTTAGACCCTTTTGGTATTATAGCTCTTTTACTGATCCTACAGAGACTGTATTGACGTATGGTTCATGTTAAGTAGTAGCCTCAGTTCTAGCAGTAGTATATTCAGTATAATAAATGACTACATATAACAAAGGTATTTGCAGGTCTTTGCTCAAGAAAAAGGAATGTTGAAGAAAACTTAGACTCCATTATTGTTAGACAGGAGAGTTGAGCCTGAATTCAGCTGTATTAGAATTATATATTCTTTATTCTAATAAAAAGAACGTACCTCCTGTCTTTTTACCTCTTCTGCCTCTGGCATTCCAACAATCTAAGAATTCCTAAATTGGTTAAATAAACAACAAAAAAGATGGGAACCCTTCTGGTACTAGAAAGTAGGAAGACATATAAACGGGGAATGTTAAATTTCTTCTTTTAAAAAATTTCTCCTTTTAAAAAAAGAAATGCCAAGCTACTTTTCTGTCTCACAGACTGGGAACAAGGTTACAAACATTGTATTGTAGTTACTGTTACTACCTTGGTACCATTAGAAATCATAAATGTGATCTTTTATATAATTGTGTGTACTTTTGAATGAGGTGAAGAAATGAGTAAATGTGACATGTAAATTAGAGGTGAATTTTTTTGGAGGAAGGCTCCTTGTACTATGCCTGGCAACATAGTAAATGCTCATTTGTTGACTAATATGAGTACTAAAAAAGAGATAATCTAGGTTTTCAGTTTTGTTCTACTGCTAACATACTAGTGAGCCCTTAAACATGACTATTATTATAGACTTTGGTTATCTTAATTTGAAAAAGAGGGCTTGGATCGAGGTATTAATGTGATTCTTGACTTCAAATTTCTGAGATTCAGTACATTTTTTACCACTTGTATTTTGCCATGGTGTCTGGTATTAAGTTATTTCAGTGTCACTAGAGCCACCTGCTGACAGAGTTCATTACTTGTTAAGTGTTCGGGTGCTCTTAGTCTGAATTCGTATAATTAAAGATGCTGAAATGTTTTGTGTATAATGAAATGTTTTCAATAGCATTTTACTTGTTCATTTTCACTGATGCTTAACATTTTCACTTAGGATTTCTTTACACATAATCCACTATCAAGAAACTAATACTTTCTATTGCTTTTAAAGTAAGTGTTGATTTGCTCATCCTAATTTGGAAGTGCTTTCATTTAGCAATGGTTTTGTTTTAGTATTTAAAAAAACTTATTTTACAGAACTGTGCTAGCAATATTTTGAGGTGTTCTTCAAATGCTGAATTTCTCATTTGTTTCATACTTAATCATAAACAGTTTTTTCTTCTAATTTCTGCTTGTGGTACTGAATACAAAGCTCAGTACATCCATACAACTGTCTGTAATGTAGTGTATAATGTCCCTTAATCACCCCAGCAGAAAGTTCAGTAGTATTCCCGTTTTGCAAAAGAAATGCTGCAAGAGGAGGTTCACAAACTTCCCTAAGGCCACCTAATCAGTAAAAAGTGGAGTTATGTTTGAACCCAGTTATGTTTGCTTAGCTCCCGATCTATGCTGCCACATAGGTCAGAAGAACCAGATTTTGTTAATGGATGTGGATGAGTTAAATGAAGTAAAATGCTACATGAAATAAACTGAGGACAGTTGTCATACCAAACATTTCCATTTGAAAAAGTTCCTTGTATGTTATTATAATGTGCATAATTTTCGTATGATATCTTTGGGAAATAATAGGTTATAACAAGGATGAAAGAAATTGACAAGTTTTGATCACATATCTGAAGGAGCATATGGAGAACTCATGGAGATCTTTTATACCCATTACTGTAACAGTTAGGGAGTCAGTCTGTCCATGTGCCATAACTGATACCCAAGTGTGTGTTACTGACACTCTTAACATTAAAAGGAAAATTCGAAGTTTTACCTAAAACACTGATATAAACTGCCTATTAAAATCAAATGGCATTTTGAAGGTATAAACAGGACAAAATTTTTGTTGAGGAAGAAGAAAATCATAAAAATCCAATTTCTGAGGAATCAGAGTTGGGTTTTTTATTTTGGGGGTGGTAAAGGTTTGTTTATTTTTGAGAGAGAGAGTGCCCACAAGTGGGGGAGGGGCAGAGAGAGAAGGGGACAGAGAATCCTAACCAGGCTCTGTGTTGACAGCAGGGAGCCCAGTTGGCGGGGTTCAAACCCATGAACTGGGAGATCATGACCTGAACCAAAGTCAGATGCTCAACTGACTGAGCTACCCAGGTGCCCCAGAATTAAAGCTTATTTATTCAATCATTCTAAGCTGTTATTTTTCTCTAAATGCCTCTCAATTTCATGATTGGTATTTTCTCTTTTTAGATCTTCAGTTCACCTAACTTAGTTAAATGTCTACACTAGGAATATATAATGTGCCTTGGATGGTAATTTATGAAGCCTTTTTTAAAGAATAAGGATATTTTGGCATAAACAAGATTTTTAATTTGTAAAGTGGTTCCACAAAAATGGGGTATCATCAGGTAGATTACTGCAACCAAAATGGTAGTTCTAAGTTTTTGACAATAATTTATTTTTTTTTAATTTTTCATGTTTTTTAAAAAAATTTTATTGATTTGAGAGAGAGACAGCATGAGCAGGGGAGAGTCAGAGAGAAAGGGAGACACAGGATCCAAAACAGGCTCCAGGCTCTGAGCTGTCAGCACAGAGCCTGACGTGGACCTCGAACCCATGAACCATGAGATCATGACCTGAGTCGAAGTCAGATGCTTAACTGACTGAGCCACCCAGGCACCCCTTGACAATAATTTAAAACTTAAATTAAGACATTCAAAAATAGCCTGTTTATATTTTTATAAATGGAAATACTACATAAAGGAATAATTTTAATTTTAACAAACAAAAATATTCTCCATATTTATGTAGTTTGAAGTGATGAAAATTAAAGTGACATAGATTCTGGATTTCTAGAACTCAGCCTTTGTGCAATTCTATAAAGTGACACATACTACCATTTTGTAATATAAAAACAAGATGAAGTTGTTTATCCCATTAAGTCACTAATCCACAGGCATAAATAGCACTCTAGTAAATTTCTAGGCATAGTGGGTACAGTGCTGTGTGGAGGGAAAAGTGCTAGACCAACTTAAGAGATCTGAGCTTTAGTATTTTCTTTGCTATTATAACACCACATGGCTTGGAAGTAAGAGTTCATTTTACAGATGTAGAAACTAAGACCCAAAGTGTTTATGTGACATGTCCCAAAGATACACAGTGACTTTATGGTAGAGTCTAGAGTTTTTGAAACTAGGATCAGTCATCTGGTCTGTAAAGCTGGAGGTTGGACCATGTGATCTTCATAATACCTTCTGGGACTGTCTGAATATCACTTTGGAGCAGCAGAGACTCTTTCCCTGAACAGTTCATGTCCTGTTGGCACTGTGTCCCTAAGTAGGGACCCACAAGTAGACTTAGCGACTGATCCTCCACCCCTGGCTTCATTATAGCATTGTTTGGGAGTCCAGAAACTGCCCTTTATACTAAACCAATCAGGACTGACCAGGAGATGTACTACCTGCAGGTCTAGGCCAGAACAAATCTGCTTGTAGTCTGAGGGAAAGGAAACCATACCTGAACATTCCCTTGGAGCGAGATGCAAACCAGGCCTACCACATCTTTGTTTTATCTGCTCTTGTTAGCAGTAATCTTAGCAACAGTATTTCATTTTTCTCCAGGCCACCAACATCACCTCAAGGAGTCAGAAGGAGGTCCGGAGAGTAGCTAATTTGGATTAAATCTTGACCCTTTCTAGTATTATCTGTTCTTCTCACTTTGATAATTTGGTAATTCCTTGGGTACTTCTGAATTTTAGGTCTGTTCATATGTTTGAATACTGGGACTGTTCTCCCTTTTATTAATTCTTCCACCTGCTGTATACAACTTGACTTTTATTTTGACCGTGCTACTGTGACCTTGAGGCTAATGCATTGTTTTCAGGCCTTACGTTGCTTGCTCTCTCAGGATTTGATACTAATACTATCAGTATTTTTGTTTTTAGTGAAACAGCTTTTTTTGTAGTTTGGGCTTTTTTGTAGCAAAGTATAAATAACATACTTTATTATGTTATTATAATACACTGAGCCTGGGTGGCTCAGTTGTTTGAGCATCTGACTTTGGCTCAAGTAATGATCTTACAGTCTGTGTGTTCAGGCCCTGTGTTGGACTCTGTGCTGACAGCTCAGAGCCTGGAGCCTGCTTCAGATTCTGTGTATCCCTCTCTCTCTGCTCCTCCCCTGTTCATTCTCTTTCCTCTCTCTCAAAAGAAAATAAAGACATAAAAAAAAAAAACCCAAAATTTATAACTTTAGCCATTTTTAAGTGTATAGTTCGGTGACATTAAGTCTATTCACAGTGCTGTGCAGTCATCTCACATCTGTTTCCAAACTTTTTCATCATCCCAAGCAGAAACTTTGCACTTACATAAACCTCTTTATCCCCTCTAGGCCCCTGTGCCTGGTGACCTCTATTTTACTTAAGTCTATCTCTACTTGCTTCTTCTAGTTACCTTATATAAATCGAATCATAAAATATTTATCCCTCTTTGCCTTTTTTACTTAGTGTAATGTTTTCAGAGTTCATACACATTGTAGCAGGTATCAGAATTCCTTTCTTCTTTATGGTTGAATAATATTCCGTTGTATAGATGTACTACATTTTGTTTATACTTTCGTCTGTTGATGGACACCTGGGAGATTTCCACCTTTTAGAGTCTTTGATTTCAGTTTTTTGGGGGATATATACTTAGGAGGGGAATTGCTAGTTCATAAGTTAATTCTGTGTTTAACATTATAAGAAACCACTGAACTATTTTCCATCTGGTATACTTTTTATACCTTAATCTTTTTTTTTTTTTTTTTTTAAGTGTTCCTTCTCCTATTTGTTAAGTATTTAGCCCTGGAGGTTTCATCCACTTATATAGCTTTCACCATTTCCTACATGTTACGACTTTGAAATCTTCCTCAACCTAATTCTATCTCATGAGCTCCACCAATACAGCCCCCTGCATTAACAGACCTCTTAGGTATTTCAGTACTATAAAGAAGAGATGTGTATCTCTACAATGTGTGTTGTAGAGAATCCTTCTTCACTTTTCAGATTTTTTGGAATTTAAAATTAAATGAAATTTAGACCTGAGTCAGCAGACTTTTTCTTTAAAGGGCCCAAGAGTAAATATTTAAGTTTTGGATCAATATGATTTCTGTTGAAACTACTCAGCTCTGTTATAGATGGAAAGTCAGACAGTATATATAAATGAATGGGCATAACTGAGTTCTAATAAAACTTTATTTCCAAAATCAGGCATTGTGCTGGCTTTGGCTCAGGGATCATAGTTTGCTGATTTTTGTTTAGAGAAAGTGAATCTTGAGTACTCTTTCAAATAAAGAGTTTTGTTCTTCTCTGATTTCTTTGGCCTAAGCAGGTACTGTTCAGTGATATGACTTTATTTTAAAATGTAAAAACAGCTTGCTAGGAATTTCTTATTTATTAAGAAATACTTATTTAAGGGCTTATATTCTGTGATCCACTGTTTTAGGTGCTGGGGACACATCTCCACATCTAAAGTCTTACATTCAAGTTTTGCTTTTCTTGTAAAATGGAAAAATGTTGCTTTTAAGTAGAGCCTTGTTTTTTCACCTGTTCTCTGGATCTTATCCCCCCTCATTTTTTTTTCAGGATCTCTACTCTTACCTGCCAGGTATCCTGTATTTCCTGCCTTTTCAAATTTCTTTCTATTAGATCATTCCCATCTCAGACAAATATCTTAAAACAGCTGCCTCTTTTTATTTCTTCATCCATTTTTCTGTTCCTCTTTATAGCAAACTCCTTGAAAGAGTTTGCACTCAGCATCAGGCCACACAACACCACTATAAATATTTATGTTGTCAAACTAGTTAGTAGGCTTCTATAATTTATATAGACTCATCAGCATTTGATACAAATAATCACTTCCTCCTACTAGAAAGATTTAATTCTGTTGGCTTTGTAGTTACCACACTTAACTGGCCACTCTTTCCCATTTTGCGCTTGATTTTCTCCCCCAAATCTGTTTCCCTCTGTTCCAGACTCATCTTTTTCTTTAAATAACTCCATCTCTATCCACTTGTTTGAACCAAAGCCCTAAGGTGTCATTCTTGGTCACCCACCACATCTGATTCATTGGTGAATCCTGTGTCTCCCTCCAAAATACATTTAGAATCAGTACACTTCTCTCCATTTTCTACTGTTGTCCTCGTCTAAGCCCTTTTCATCTTGCGCCTAGGTCCTATAATCTCTGTATTTTTTTATTTTTTATTTTTTTGCTGTCTACAATTCATTCTCTTTATGGAAGGCGATACGATTCTTCTGAAGCATAGACCAAATCTTAAATCTCTCCCACTTGAAAACCTTCCGATGGTTTTGTTTTGTTTTACTTAAAAACCCTGACTTCTTTTGGCATCAAAGGCCGCAGTTTATTAATTTCTGCTTAATATTCTCCTCTTAGCCTACTGTTGTTCCCATATTGATATTATTTTCCTTGTTCTTTTGAACATTCTAAACTTGTTACTGTCCAGGGGCCTTTGTACTTGTTCCAACTGCCTGGGACATTCTTTTTTTGCTCTTAGCTTAGCCTTAGCTGTGTTCAAATATAACTTTTCAGTGAGGCTTTTCGTCTGCACACCGTATAAAATAGTATCCGAAAAACCTCTCTGAAATAGTCTTGTTTTCTTTATTATTTTATCCTTTTTACTGAAATACAAGCTTCATGAGTACAAACATTTTTATTATACATCGCTGGATGTGCGATGGACCTGGCGTGTAAGGACTGAGTCATGAATCCTATTGTTTGAAGGTAGGTCTCTTGGTTAACCCTGAAGCTTATTGTATAGAAATGATTGTTAAAAAATCATATCTTAGCTTATTTTATTTCAGTTGTTTAGAAGAGACAGAACTAAAGCTAGAAATATTTTACAGCTTCCCCTTTGTAGAAAGATGTAAGGGGCTATAGAATTGGACAAACTGTCTCTTGTGTGTAAAAAATCTTACACAATTGATGTGATTTCAGTGAGTTGAATGCTGTAGTTCTTTATTTTTTAAAAATTTTTTTCTTTTAATGTTTTATTTATTTTTAGGAGAGAGAGAGAGACAGCGTGAGCAGGGGAGGGTCAGAGAGAGAGGGAGTCACAGGCTGAAACAGGCTCCAGGCTCTGAGCTGGCAGTCAGCACAGAGCCCGACGCGGGGCTCGAACCCACGAACTGAGATCATGACCTGAGCGAAAGTCGGATGCTTAACCGACTAAGCCACCCAGGCGCCCCTAATGCTGTAGTTCTTTAAAGTAGCTGTTATTGTTAGTCCTATTTCAGGAATCTGGGAAACAATCAAGGGTATTAGGAAGCTAGCAGAATTAAAACAGCAACTAGAAAGAGATTGAAATTTACTATGTATATCATCCTAGTGACTGTATATGACTGTAATAGAATATGTTAGGACACAGTGTAGAAGCAGGAGGAATATAAAATTCTCCAGTGTTAGGATTTTAACAAGTGATTGTATTTAAGTGATAGTATTTTTTTTTTTAATGTTTATTTATTTTTGAGAGACAGAGAGTGAGCAGGGGAAGAGCAGAGAAAGAAGGAGACAGGCTCTAGGCTCTGAGCTGGGGCTTGAACCCACAAACCGTGAGATCATGACCTGAGCCGAAGTTGGCCACTTAACAGACTGAGCCACTCAAGCCGCCCCTAAGTGATAGTATTTTGACTAGGAAATTTTAAATCACATTTTCTTTAACCGGTGAAGGATTAAATGATGAAATTTTCCGGACTATGTAGTTAAAAGTAGGAGTTTAAAATATAATTTCAGGGTGCCTGGGTGACTCGGTTGAGCATTTGATTTCGGTTCAGGTCATGATCTCACAGGTTCCTGAGTTTGAGCCCCGTATCAGGCTCACTGCTGCCAGTGCAGAGCCTACTTTGGATCCTTTGTCCCCCTCTTTCTCTGCCTCTTCCCTGCTCACACTGTCTCTTTCAAAAATAAGTAAGCATTAAGAAAATAAAAAATATATATATAATTTCATTTTCTTAACTCTAGAGTCTATGTAGAGCCTAAGTTCCTTTTTTGGAAGCTTGGTAGTAATATGCTATAGATTATAGATGGGCATTTGAATCTGATTTACACTTTGTGTGCCTAAGTAGTCAAATAAAAGATGCTCTTATAAATTAAACTAACAAAAGGCTTCTTTCAGGATTCAGAATAGTCTGTTAACGGGAAGGGTAGATGTGAAGAAGTTTGGCTTGTCATGTAATAATTAGAAATTAGGTGGATGAGGAGCACCTGGACGGCTCAGTTGGTTAAGCAACTTGGTTTTGGCTCAGGTCATGATCTCATGGTCATGGGTTTGAACCCCACGTCAGGCTGTGTGGTGGCTGCATGGAGCCTTTTTCAGATTTTCTCTGTCTCCCTCTGTTTCTCTCCCTGCTTGTGTTTTCTCTCTCAAAATAAACAAACATTTAAAAAGAAAGAGAAGAAATTAAGTGGATGAAAAAATATTCTAAAAACGTATTTGGCAAATGACACCCACGTTTGGTAAGGTTTCAAAAAACGTAAGGAAGGCTGCTAGAGAATTATTAGGAACTTCTTGTCGATAGTGTAATTGGCAGATTAAGAGATGAAGAGTTAAATCGTCTTTATGTAATAAAATATTTGAAAGTTATATTTCAATATGTCATTGAAAGTAAATATCACACGAATCTAACAGTGGTTAATGTGCTGTGTTTCTGTACATAATAAAAATTAATGTAGGGGCACCTGAGTGGCTCAGTTGGTTAAATGTCCGACTTAATCTCACCTCAGGTCTTGATCTCAGGGTTGTGAGTTCAAGCCCCACATTGGGCTCTGCGCTGAGCTTCACCACGATGAGTTGGTCCCATACTTGAGAATTGAAGGAACTCAGTTGCAGAAATTATTAGTTGATATAGGAAGTTGCACATTTTAATATCTCTTTCGTAAATAAAAAAGTTAGTAATTTAGACCCTGACCACCATTTGCTAATGAAGATTACTTTGGAACTAGACAGAGTACTAAGTATTTTTCAGTGAAGAAAAGAACTAAGTGAAAGTAACTTATTTGTAAGTGGGGATGGGGAAGGAGCCTTGGAGAGGAAGCACTTTTTACATGCTCTGATAATGCTCAGAGCTTATCCTGAACCTACTGAATCTGGAAGAATTCTATACAGATTACTCAACCTCACATATGAAGCCCTCGGCTTTATCTTGAAATGCTGCTTCTCTGATCACATTGTAACCTTGCTTGCCGAAGAAACAACTATTAGTGGTTTTGTATAGGTTTTCAGAATAAAGATCATATTCCTTAGCTAGATACCTAGGGTACTTTTTGAACTGGTCCTTGACTGATTTACCTGCCCTCGTCTCTAGCCCTTTCTTCATACCTTTAACTGTGTCTGCTCTGAATTCTACAAATTCTTCTCTCTCTCTCTCTTTTTATTGAAGTATAATTAATATACAGTGTTATATTAGTTTCAGGTGTACAGTATAATGATTCAGCAGTTTTATACATTGCTCAGTGCTCATCATGATAAGTGTGCACTTACTCTCCTTTATCTATTTCACCCATCCCTCCCCTCTGGCAATCACCAATTCTCTGTATGTGTTTATTTTTGTTTGTCTCTTTTTTCTTCATTTGTTTTGTTTCTTAAATTCCACATGAGTGAAATTACATTTGTCTTTTTCTTGTTTCACTTAGCATTATACCTACCTTCTGTGCCTATCCATGTTGTTACAGATAGCAAGATCTCACTCTTTTTTATGGCTAAGTAATATTCCTGTGTGTGTGTATATATATGTATGTATGTACACACACACCACATCTTCATCCTTTCATTTGCTGATGGACACTTGGGTTGGTTCCTTAACTTGACTATCGTAAATAATGCTTCAGTAAACATGGTACATATCTTTTCAAATTAGTGTTTTCATTTTCTTTGGATATCTAGTAGCAGAATGACTGGATCTTATGGTAATTCTACTTTTAATTTTTTGAGGATCTTCCATACTATTTCCCATAGTGGCTGCCCCAGTTTGCATTCCCACAAACAGTGCGTGAGCATTCCTTTTGCTTCATATCCTTACCAACACTTAACTTGTCTTTTTGATTCTAGTCATTCTGACATAGGTGATAACCTGATTGTGGTTTTGATTTGCATTTCCCTCATGATTAGTGATGGTGAACATCTTTCCATGTGTCTGTTGGCCGTCTGTATCTTCTTTGGAAAAATGTCTATTCAGGTCATCGGCCCATTTTTAAATTGGATCGTTTGGGTTTTGTGGTATTGAGGTTTATAAGCAATTCTTAATCTGTGCTTCCTAAACTTCAGTGAACATAAGATTGAAAGTGCTTATTAAAATGTAGATTTCTGAGCCTGATCTTTAAAATGTTTTATTCATTTGGTTAAGTATAGCTGTAAGAAAAATTATAACATGCATTACAGGTGATTGTGATACTGGTGTTCGTTCAGTCTTGGATAGAGAAACATGCTTCAACATGTCTTGGTGTTTAGATCTCTGACTGCATGTATGTTTCTGTCTGGAATACCCTCTCCATCTCTTCCACCTCTCTTATTTCTCAGGCTTGTTAACTTGTCATTCTTTAAAATTTGGTGTATGTAATTACTGTTATGAAGAGCCCCTATGCATTTCTCTGATGACACTACTGTAATCGTTAATATACTGATCTTCCCCACACATTACTTTCCCTTCTTTATTTTTTCATTTCCAGCATCTCAGTATCTTCTACTTAATGTGTAGCAAATGTTTACTGAATGAATAAAACTATATTATTATTGTATGTTCATTGAAGACAGGGACAGTGTTTTGTCTTTTTATCTTTCATAGTCCCTGGCAAACACTAAGCCCTCAGTATTTGTTTAATCCGTGCTAGTTATATTGAGGTCTATGGATGTAATCCCCACAGTGCTCAGTGAGCCTTATGAAGCTTTTTAATTTTTTGTTATTTTAATTTTGAGCTAGGAAGAAAATTTAAGTATGTTTAGAGTGATCCTGGATGACCACCTTTTTATATTGGATACTTATACTTTATACTGAATACATTAGATTTCAGTGCAAGTGTTTGTGTTTGATGATGTTGGTACACAGATGACCTAAAGACCTAGTTTAACGTAGTGTTTCACTAAATCCAAATCTTAAAAAGAAAAATCCCTCGCTATTGCAGGGTTTTATTTGTTACTTAATTTTGACAAACAGCTAACTAAATAAATACCATTCTGAAGTCTAAGTGACCTCTTTGTACTCATTGAAGACTCCCATTGCCATTTTTTCCCCTTTTTGCATATGCATGGGATATTGTCTTTCTCTATCATTACTGCTTTTTATTAATTTTTAAAATATTTCATTTTTAAGGAATCTCTACACCCAGTGTGGGGCTTGAACTTATGACTTCAAGATCAAGAATCACATGCCCTACCAACTGAGCCAGCCAGGTGCCCCCATTACTCCTTTTTAAAAAAAAAAAAGTTTTTGGGGCGCCTGGGTGGCTTAGTCGGTTAAGCGTCTGACTTTCGCTTAGGTCATGATTTCACGGTTCGTGGGTTCGAGCCCCGCGTCGGGCTCTGTGCTGACTGCCAGCTCAGAGCCTGGAGCCTGTTTCAGTCTGTGACTCCCTCTCTCTCTGACCCTCCCCTGCTCACGCTGTCTCTCTCTCTCTCCTAGAAATAAATTTAAAAAAATATTTTAAAAATGTTTTTTTTTCAATAGAAGAAATACTTAGTATAAAATTCAAATATTCAAAGTCCTCTATTTTTCAGAAGTATTCTCACCTTTAGCGAAACCTCATGATGTTATTCCTTCCTGTTACTTAAATAGATATGTTTTTCTCTTGAATCCCCTTAAATCTGGAGCCTTGAACTTTGAACTTTTGCAGCTTCTACAAGGAGGTCTTGTTAGGTTCAACTAAACATTCAGACTCACAAGACTGTCACAGGCCATACTTGATACTAGTTGACATGGTGTACAGGACAGGAGCCACACTTTATCAGAGGTTACCATCAGGTGTTTGTGTCTGTGTGAGGCCATACAGGAAGGAATACAGTCAACCATCCAGGAGTTACTTCTTTGGCTTCTCAGGTGATGGTCATGTACAAGGAGTTGAAGTCCACACTGAGTGGTGTGAGAGTCTTGTGATTAAGAAGCCTTCTATCCCTCAGAAGTCACTATTTGTTGTTAACAAGCACAGGCAGAGTTTCTAGGTTCCAAGAGTCACCGCATCTTTGGGAAGTTCAAATCTGTGGCATCCTCATAAAGTATTTATAATTTTCTCAACCAGATACAATTTATTTACCAATCAAGGGTCATTTTAATTTGCTTAGCAATGTAGCAAACTAGCTTACCAGGTTTTAGGGTTACAGAAAGTTAGCTAAAGAGCAAAGCCTCACACAGGAGGAAAGAGTTCTCTTAAGTTCTCTTAAGTTCTCTCTCATTTGCTCATACTTGTCTTATGGCATTAATCCTCTTTTTGTCTTTATGTTGGTTTTTGAGTACCTGTCTCTTTGTGTTAACCCTGCTTTTCTGAAACTCTTTGAGTGATAGTATGTTTTATATATCTTTTTATCTTATCTGTGATCTAACAGGGTACCTTAAATATATATAGTGAACACCATCATGGAACTATTTGTTGAATTATAGTTTATATGCTGTTTTGACTGGAAGGTTAACCCACCAAATAACTTAGAAAAATTTTATAACTGGGATTCATCGTAGATGGAAACAGTGTAGGAATAAATTTTCTGGATGAAGTGGTATCAACAGCATGTCCAGGTAGGGTTGCTCTTATTTTAATGTCCATATGACTTCTTTGGAATAGGGGCTACATAATGATGTCTTCAGATTCATTTTTTTATATACTGAAAGCATTTATTACTGGTGGTAAGATACAGATTTGAGAATACTGTGAGTTAGAAAATGGCAAATGTTTCACTATGGGCAAGCACAGAAATAGTAAGATGATTTTTTGACTTTGCTATAGTAAACTGTGTCAGAAGAATCCAGAAAATGATCATCAGATCATCATCACTCTACAGAGTATATTATGTTCATGGCTGGAGTACCCTGCCTTTCTGTCTGCCACATCTTATTGAAAAAGTAAATGGATCTGAAGAAAGATGAATGATCACCAGGGCTTAAGGGGCTATGTTAAAAAGATGGTTAATAAGGAGTGCCTGGCTGGCTCAGTTGGTGGTGGAGCATGTGACTCTTGATCCCAGGGAAATGAGTTTGAGCCTCATGATGAGTGTAGAGAGAAAAAAAGGGAAAAAGTATACTTAGTAAGATTGAGCTCTGTGTATCAAGAAACAGGATAGTTCAGTGGACCCATCTATACAGACAGGTACTTAGATAATCACTTAATATTAAAACATAAAAACTGGAGAGCACCTTGAGAGTTTTAAAGAGAAGAATACAAGACAATAAAGTATTCCTTTGCAGAGGTTTTGAATAAAATAGTTCAAGGAACTCACATACAGTTTCTTGGTTTACCATGTTGGATATTAGATTTGGTGAACAATGAATCTAATGCATGTGTCAGATTTTGTTAATCTACATTAACCTTACGTGTGTATATTAAGTATTCCACAAAATCATGTTGATTTTTTTCATTGACGTGCTTAAGGCTGAACATACCTCTGTATAGTTCTCTTAAGAATCTGTCCAACCAGAAACTTTAAAGGTATTAATTTGAAAACTATTTAAACCTTTCAAAATTCTCTGTTGCCAGTGATAGAGATTTCCTTGCTTATTTAGCTCTTGTGTCAAAATTACGATTTAAGCAGAGACTAGAACCGAAATTAGAACATTAATCCCATTCTGTTGTTACATCATTTCCTGTCTATATCTTATTTTGTTGGTAGTAAATAACGTTTATTACAGTAATAAGTCCTGGCCTCCTGGAGCTTAGCATGTTTAAAAAAGACAGAGAAGGTAAGAATAGAAAAGAGATATGTATATTGGCATGGTAGGTTAGTGATGCATATGTATACACATATATAGTGTAGCAGTAAAATGTATTTTATTTCACTGAATAATGCTCTAAATCCCTGACCTAAAATTTTAAAACCTTATATTTTTCTTTTTTCTTTTTTTAATGTTTCTTTTTATTTATTTCTAGGAGAGAGAGAGAGAGAGAGCGTGAGCAGGGGAGGGTCAGAGAGAGAGGGAGTCACAGACTGAAACAGGCTCCAGGCTCTGAGCTGGCAGTCAGCACAGAGCCCGACGCGGGGCTCGAACCCACGAGCCGCGAGATCATGACCTAAGCGAAAGTCGGACGCTTAACCGACTAAGCCACCCAGGCGCCCCTAAAACCTTATGTTTTTCAAAAACCTTATTTTTTAAAAGTTTACTTATTTTTTGAGAGAGCAACTGAGCATGAGTGGGGAACAGGCAGAGAGAGAAGGAGACAGAGAGAGAGGGAGGGAGAAAGAAAGAGAATCCCAAGCAGGCTCTGCACTCACAGTGTGGAATCTGATGCAGGAGTTGATCCCATGAACCATGAGATCATCACCTGAGCTTAACTGACTGAGCCACTCAGGAGCCCCTTAAACCTTATTATATCAGTGTTACAGCCTCATGATTACAGATTGCATTTTTTGATGTAAAAGAGTTTAGTCTTTTACTATGTGAAAACTTGAAGAAATATATTTGAAAAAAATGCTTTTACAGAAGAATTACCAAGGAACCATTTTATTTTAAGGTACTTTTTTCACTGCTTCTGTTTCTGTGTCTTCCTCTGTCTGTGCCCCTCCCCTACTCATGCTCTGTCTTCCTCTCTCTCTCAAAAATAAATAAACATTAAAAAAATTATTTAAAAAGTAAAAAAAGAAAAGGGGCACATGGTTGGCTCAGTTGGTTGAGTGTCTGAATTTGGTTCAGGTCTTGATCTTGCAGTTCGTGGGTTCAAGCACTGCATTGAGCTCTGTGCTGACAGCTCAGAGCATGGAGCCTGCTTTGTCTCCCTCTCTCTCTTAAAGAGAGGAGTACAAGACAGTAAAGTATTGTCTCCCTTTCTCTCACGGTCTGTCTCCCTTTCTCTCTCAACAATAAACATTAAAAATACTTATAAAGCACGTATTTCAATAAAAAGACTTATGGGAGTAACTTTTAGAAGAATAAACTTTTTTCAGGACTTTCACATATTTAGTGCTCAATATTTACCAAATGATTTAATATCAACAATGTTTTGATACCTTGCAAATTTAGTGATTTATTTAAAACAAGTATAGCTAGACCTTTGTACTTAAAATCACTGTTGAAAGTTTGAATTACTGTGGAGTTAAGGTTTCAAAATAAAGTTGAAAAGTAACTTCAGAATAGAAAAGCAACTGAATATTTAGTTATACCTGAGAGACATTTCTGAAGAAATAAGTAGTATTACACGTCTGTATAGTGCATTGTAGTTGAGAAAATGCGCTTTCATATCCTTTCTATCATTTGAGTTTTATCAATATTGCCAGGAAGAAGGTGAAACAGGTATATTTACCCCACATTACAAATAAAAGGCTCAGTTTTAAAAAGGTGACTACTCAGCTGTGCCCAATGAATGGCCAGCCTTAGACATGTAAGTCCCAATTCCATGTTCTTAATTTTTTTAGTTTATTGTATGTATGTATGTATATAATCTCTACATCCCATGTGGGGCTTGAACTCACAGCTCCAAGATCAAGAGTCTCATGCTCTTTCTGATTAAGCCAGCCAGGCCTCCTCCATGGTTTTTTTTAATAGAGAAGGCTCATTGTTAATTTTGGTGAAATTTGAGAGGAAAAAAAATAAGCACATGTGATAATACAGTTGACAGCATACAAAAATATTATGTGAAAAGTAATAATTAACATTACAACAAATAAGTGCTATAAGGACCCATAGAATTTATAAAAATGTGATGAGTTGAAGCAGTTAGGAAAGTGCTCCTTGAGCATTTCAAATAAGCCTTGAGAGATGTGTTTAAATCAAGAAGTTGAGATTCCATAGATAGAGGCTTAGAAATAGAGTTGCTTAGGTCTATGGCTGTTCCACCCTGAATGCACGTCCCATCTCTGATCTCAGAAGCTAAGCAGGATTGGGCCTGGTTAGTACTTGGATAAGAGAAATAGAAATGTCCAGGATATCTTCCTGAGTTAGGAGGAAAGGAGATAGTGTCCCATTCTTGCAGGTATCTATTATATAAAGGATATTAAATGTGTAAGATAAGAAGCTTCGGGAACATAAAAAAAATCTTTTTTTAAATAAGGAAATACAAAAATATATATAGCAGTAGGGAGAAGAGTATAGTAATCCCAAGTGGCCATTAGGCCATTACTCAGGTTCATCAATATTCCAAGATTTGCCGGTCTTGTTTCATCTATCTTATAGTTTTACTTAAATATTTTAAAGCAAGTAAAGGGTTTAGAAAATGTACTTTCATCCCTCATTTTACATACATATTCCTTAATATAATTACATATAGATAAGGATTTTTTAAACCACAATACTGTTATCTCATATGACAGAATTAACACTTCTTTGAGAGAAAGAGCATGAGTGGGGGAGGGGCAGAGAGAGACTCTTAAGCAGGTTCCACTCTCAGTGTGGTGTCTGACATGGCTCAGTCTCACACCATGAGATCATGACCTCAGCTGAAATCAGTCAGACACCCCAACACTTTCTTAATATAAAATACCCAATTCATCTTCAGATTTCCCTTATTTGTCTCAAAAATATCTTTTTATAATTGGTGTGTTCAAATTGGCATCCAGATAAGATCCACATGTTGTTTTTGTTTGAAATATCTTTGAATTGCTTTTCATCTGCAGTAACCTTTAAAAATTGTTCTCCCTCATACCATATAACATTGAAGAAACTGAATCATTTGGAATATAGAAGTTTTAGCTTTATGAATTGGGCTTATTTCTTTGTGCTATCATGTATTACTCTACTTAATCACATATTTTTATATATTTATTTATTTTTGAAAGGGAGACAGAGTTTTGAAAAAAATGAGTTCATCTACAAATTTTGTTTTGATCATTTGACCATACCTTGCTGCTCATGTATTATGAATACTTTAATTACATGTTGTTTTTTAGCATATTGAATTCTCAGGCTAGAGAATGCTTATCTTTTGGGAAGTTTCCCATGGATAGCGATTATCTTTTTGATAATGATCATTGTTTCAGTGATTTAGGAACATATACAAAAACCACATTTGAATGAGCAGAAATAAGTTTCATACTATTTGAAACGTGATGTCAAAATTATGTAACTGAAATCTCATCCATCTGTGGGGTGAACACAGCACTGTGGTTTATGTTTGGATGTGTAATTACTTATAGAAAATACTATGCTAAAAAAAAAGAAAATACTATGCTAATGAAGTTTCTTACTTTATGATAAATATCATACCTTTATATTGGTATTTATGTGTGTATATATACACTGAAATTAATTATGGCATATTATCCCTTTAGCCATGCCATTAAAAATTTATTAAAACCTTATGGTAATCCAGACGATTTTGAGGAAAACTCCTATGACTTCAGTGTAGTGATTTTTGTTACTGTGAGTTCCTACCAAGGTGCTGTCCATATGTAAATGCGGTAGATTTGTGTGGATTTAATCTTTTTTTTTTTTTTTTTTTTTTTTAAAGTAGGCTGCATGCCCAACGTGGGGCTTGAACTCATGACCCTGAGATCAAGAGTCAGATGCTCTTCTGACTGAGCCAGCCAGGCACCTCTAATTAATCATTTTGTGATTGGATATTGAAGTCATTTCTCCTCTTATATATAATTTTTATGAATAGTACAGTAAACATCTCAAATCTGCAAGTCTTTCACAAAGTTGTTTTCATGTTTAGCATGTTCTGGAAATGCAGAGCTTTGAGGATATTTAACACCATGGGACTTTTAAAGAATATTTCTAAGGATATATGTTGTTGCGTTACTTTTTTTTTAAATTTTTTAAATGTTTTTATTTATTTCTAGGGGAGAGAGAGAGTGTGAGCAGGGGAGGGTTAGAGAGAGAGGGAGTCACAGACTGGAACAGGCTCCAGGCTCTGAGCTGGCTGTCAGCACAGAGCCCGACGCGGGGCTCGAACCCATGAACCGCGAGATCATGACCTAAGCAAAAGTCAGATGCTTAACCAACTAAGCCACCCAGGCGCCCCTGTGTTACTTTTTTTTTTAATGGTATCTTATAGTTAAGGAAAATCTTTAAAATAGGTCAACCAAATTTTTTAAAAGTAACTATTACCTTCTTTTAAAAATTACTTTTAATGGGGCGCCTGGGCGGCTCATTCGGTTAAGCGTCCGACTTCGGCTCAGGTCTTGATCTCACGGTTCGTGGGTTCGAGCCCCGCATCGGGCTCTGTGCTGGCAGCTGGCTCAGAGCCTGGAGCCTGTTTCGGATTTTGTGTCTCCCTCTCTCCCCGACCCTCCTCTGCTCACACTGTCTCTCTATGTCTTTCAGAAATTAAAAAAATAAAAAAAATAAAAATAAAAAATAAAAATTACCTTTAGTATAAGCAACAGGATTAGAAATGAGGATCTTGATAAAGAATTTCTGCTTTTTTTCATTGACAAATGATCAGTGCTGCAGCTTCAATTTGAATCATGAGGTTATGCATTCATGACTTGCTTACATGCATGAACTTACCTGCTTTTGTGCTGAAAGTTTTTTTCTATGCTTAACCATTAACTGCTCCAAAATATCAAAGTTTTTACCATGCTCTTTAGTAGTTTATTCAGCGTTTGATCTAAATCTTTAAGTGGGAATCTTTCTATTTTGGTCACAATACCTGCATGTTACATTAATAACAGTATTATAGATCAGTAACTGCCAAAACTCCACTTCTTCCTTTCATGTAAGTTTTAAAGATTTTTTAAAGCGGTAGATATTATAAGGCAGTCAAAGGCAGATTGCTAATATCTTTTTTATTTTATATGCATTTAACCTTTTGTTGAGCATTTCTACCTCCAGGGATGCATGTTATAAAAATACTACCATGTATTTAGAGAAGATTTATTGAAGGGTATACAAGTGCAGTGATACCTTTTGACAGTGAAAAATAGAAACAAATATCCCCTGGGGCACCTGGATGGCTCAGTCAGTTGAGTGAGTGTCTGACTCTTGATTTTGGCTCAGGTCATGATCCCAGGGTTGTGGGATGGAGCCCCATGTCGGGCTCCCCACTGAGTGTGTAGCCTATTTAAGATATTCTGTCTCTCCCCCCACCCCCCACTTCTCCTTCTTTTTGCCCTTCTCTCCCTCTCTCTTTAAAAGAAAAAAAAAATTAAAAAAATATCCACCAATAGGGAAATTGTTAAACTATGTATACTTACATAATGAAGTAAGCAGTTGTTACCAAAAATAAGTTAGATACGTATTGATTGACACTGAAATATGGAAAAAGCAAATTGTGAAAAAAACAGTATATTAGAAACAATTTAGAGAGAGCTACATGGCATCTTAAGATTTGTATTTGAGCTTTTAAGTTTGAAGGTTTGAGGTTTGAAGACGTGGTCTTTCATTTTCTTATGTACTTATGTATTTAAGTTTTATGGGGTAGGAATGTGTTGATTTTAAATTCAAAAAACATTTCTTTTTTAAAATAAGGAGGAAGCAAATTTTTAAAATAACACCGTAGACATTAGGTGAGTCTTGATTTTCAAAGTATTCAGAACATTTTGGAGGCTCTTCTGTAATTTCCTCCAGAACCGTGTAACATTCTCAGTTTGTGCCTCCTTCTTTACTGGTTTTGGAATACTGGATCTCACAGCAGCAGCCACTTAGAGCTAAATCGAGACTTTGTGCAGGAGAATGAGTTGGAGAGGTGGGGAGAGTATATCGAGAAACCATTGACTATAGATATCTGACAATTAGAGTGTAACTGGATTAACAAGTCTTTAAACTATGAAGAATGCAAACAGTACTAAGTTCTAAGGGCAAATTTTGGATAAGAGGTAGGATAAGGGGTATCATGACAAAACTATCTCAATGGTGGCTACGGTAAGAATAAAGGCACAGAAACAAATCATGTTTTCTGTGTGCAAGGGAGCAATTAATTTCACTGTGAATTAGCTTCAGAAGTAGTTTCACTGCTACATTGATCAATAAGAATTGCCAGGAATAGGGTTCAGGAGGATTGATATGAGTAAAGAAGTTGGTAAAGTGATATATGTAAAAAGCTAGACCAGAGAGCTTAACAGGTCAATCACAGTGGGTGAGTTGTTAGTCCCAGTGGTATCTGTTGTTGGTCAGGTCATCGTCACTTAACCATTAGGGACCAGATCTACTGATCTTACTCTACTACAGGTTGTGGTTTATATTTTTTCATAAGCAAATCTTGGTCCATTGTGAGGTTTCTTATTTCTTAACTTTATTGATATTTTCCAAGGCTTCATTACATCTAGGCGCACTAACACATACATATAGTTTTGACCACTGAAATGTATACTTCACATTGGGGACCATATAGATTCATTGTGTTCTTCATCCTGTTTAAATTATTTCTGCCACTTTTTTTCACTCCTGTGCCTAGTGTCTATGGTGCCATTGAGTATATCGAATAATGTTTAATCTCTAATAATTGTTTTAATGTTTGTTTATTTTTGAGAGAGAGACAGAGTGAGAGTGAGGGAGGGGGAGAGAGAGAGGGAGATAGAGAATCTGAAAGTAGGTTCCAGGCTCAGAGCTGTCAGCACAGAGACTGATGTGGGGCTCAAACTCAGGAATTGTGAGATCATGACCTAAGCCAAAGTGAGACACTTAACCAACAGGTGCCACCCAGGTGCCCCTCTAATAAATTTTTTTTTAATGACAAGGAAACTATATTTGAACTTGGGAGGTGAAACATTTATTTTTTTAAAAAGTTTAGTTAGCACAGAATCTGGATAGGACATATCCACAGGGTGTTTACCTACTATAAAAAAGACATTGGTATAGCAATAAAATAAAATGCTGATAATTTTAAATTGATTGAACAGAACAAAAATGAATGGAATTCTCTGATGCAACTTTTCCCCCTCCAGACCAGAATCCGTAGAAGCTAGCCCTGTGGTAGTTGAGAAATCCAACAGTTATCCCCACCAGCTGTATACCAGCAGCTCACATCATTCACACAGTTACATCGGTTTGCCCTATGCGGTAAGTGTCAAATGTTTATGTGGAGGGGTATTTTTTATATCTAGAGGTTGAAAGTAAACATTTGTGGTATGGTACTTAAAACTAAGATATTTAAAAATCCGTACTTATTTTCTGTTATCTAAACAATTAGGTATGTAATTTATAGTTTAAATTTTTATTGCTCTAACTATATTTAAAGGATTAAAATTCTGTAAGAGGTATTCCCTAGAAGTTTTATTATTACTATTATTATTTTGCATTTTATGCTATTAGTAGTTTGGTATTCTTTGCCTTCTCTATAAAAAAGCCAGAGATAGAACTGTGTTGTACTGTCTACTGTTGATTCTAAATTATATAGTAATTTATAAAGTAAATTATATAATTACTTTTTAAGAGCACTTATGTGCCAGGCTTTGCACTAAATATTTTATTGCATGTGGAGAGTAAGGGAGGGAGAAAATCTGAAGCAGGCTCCATGCTATCTATCAACACGGAACTGAGATTGTAACCTGTCAGGATCAAGAGTTGGATGCTTGAATGACTGAGCCACCCAAGTGCCCCTATGCTAAACATTTTTTACATATATTATCTCATTTAGTCTTCAAAACCAACCTCATAAGATGGGCATAATTTTCGTCCCCATTTCATAACTGAGAAAATGAAGGCTTATCTGAATTAATTTATTCAGTGTTGCATAGCTAATAAGAGGCAGAGGCCAAATTGAAACAGTTGCAGAACTGGACACATTTGTGATATTATCCAGATACAATTATGAAGGATATTTGCCACTGGGACCAGAATAAAAACAAAAGAAAAAAACAAACAAACAAACAAAAATCTATTATATGCTTAATAGTGATAATATGTCTCTGTAGTTGTGTTTGTTATTCTTTAGTTTCCACATTCTACATTCCTGAGGTTTTTTTTACCCATATCTTCACATTGTGTACCTGCCTCTATCTTGAAAGTAGAGCTCTATGACCATAGGACTGTGAGGATGTCTTTTGATTAGGGAGGAGAGGGCACGGAGTTTAAGGGGAGTCATTGTGCAGGTGACTGAGGTAGACCAACATTTTCACTTAGTAGTATGGTTTAATATCTAGCTTCACCAAGTCATTATTTTAAAGGTATTAAGGAAGAAATGGGCCAGTTTCATATTTCTTAAATATTCAAATTAAGGACTGAATTTTATTTTAATTATGTAGTTCATATTCTTGCTGAAATTATATATATTGTGCTGTGTTTGTGTTCAATTATCCAGGACCATAATTATGGTGCTCGTCCTCCTCCAACACCTCCAGCTTCCCCTCCTCCATCAGTTCTTATTAGCAAGAATGAAGTAGGCATATTTACCACTCCTAATTTTGATGAAACTTCCAGTGCTACTACAATCAGCACATCTGAGGATGGAAGTTATGGTACTGATGTAACCAGGTGCATATGTGGTTTTACACATGATGATGGATACATGATCTGTTGTGACAAATGCAGGTAAAATATTTTACACCATTCATTTCCTTTTCTTGAATGCTGCTAACCTTTGATTGTTAATCTTTGAAAAGATAAAATCACTTTTGAAGGAATTAATGAGTGCAGTTTTTAAGTGAGGCTTCTGCTATTATCAGTGTAGTTTATTTTGTTCCTAGAAAAAGCCCCTATGGGAAAGAAGCTCTCTTAGAGTTTATTAGAAATCCTCACTGTTAATTGCATAATAGGCATTCAGTTGTGAATTTTATTCATATAGGATCACATCTCTGTTTTTGCTCATTCAGTAATAATAACAACTACATAGAGTGGTAGACAAGATAGAAAAATGAGCCCTGTGAATTTCCTTTGGAATTATTTGTGCTGTGTAGTCAAGTGTGATTTTCCAGTTTGGGGGAATTATACATTTTGATTGATGTTTGTTTGACCTGACTCTCTCACCTCCTTTTGACTTGAACCTTGCAGCACTCTGGAGTCTCCTTGAACCAGAACCACAGTCTCCCCTCCCCCAACCCTGGTTCAACCACCAAGAAAGGCCTCCTCCCCTAGAGAAGGTGTGATTGGGACAGAAAGTGGGGTTTTATTTTTGTTTTTGTTTTTTTTTTGGGATGAGGGAGTTGGGGAGGATGGAGAGGGAATAGTAGGATTTCCGCCTGAAAGTTACCGAGTCCATCCCCTGCACAGAGTGGGAAGCAGAGTATTTAAGTAGGGCACTGTAGTGAGTAAGAAAATTTGGTAGCTTTATACAATTTCCTGGGTCAGATCTTTATGGCATAGCTTCATTATTGATTTGAAATAGTGTAGCATATACCCATATTTGAACATGAGTGTAAAAATACATCTTAAAGCCAAATATAAATTACTTTGCATTATTTGTAATATTGTTCCCATTTATTAGGTGATTAGGAGTTGGATGTTACTGATATAAACATGCATATAGGGTTATATTTTAAAATTTTTATTTACCTTTGCCAAAAAGCGGGGAAAGTAGTCTCAACTGGAATGTGAAATTTGATATTTTTATGTAAAAATATGATATTTTCAGTTAATTTTAATAAGAATATATTGTGATACCTTTTCACATTTAAAAGTGATTATATTTTATTAAATGTAATAAATGTGTTACATTTATATCTGTAACACAGAATCATTACTATGAACAATCACTTCAGTAAATGTACTCAGGAGGTAAATTAAAAAAACTAAAAAAAATCTTCAGTGATAACTTGTTTTCTTTGTTATTTTTTAAATAGCTACCTAATAGAAAATCTCAAGTCATCTTTTAACTGATCGTATAATATAGCTTTCTCTTAGCTGATTTTGTCTAATGTGATAAATTACGTACATTTGGCACTGTTTTCATTTTAATGCATAATCTGGACATTGTTTTCTTTCAGTTTTATTACAGTGATCTAGATATAATACGGAATTATCTGTTAGAAAATAGTGAAGTAGTCCTTAGGATTTATACTATCTACAAATTCTTTAAGGACCATTTCACAGTTTTTGGATTGTTCAAAGTGTTGCTTCTCAGCAACTGCTGTTCTGAATCTGTATTTTGTGGTTCTATTTTTCTGCTGCTTAATCTGTAAAATATTGTACAGCTTAATCTTTTTTTCTCTCTTCTTCTGTATTGCCTCTATGTATTTCCATATACCTAATGCCTGTAGTCTCTTTCAAGTTTGACATCTAGAGCTCTGATCATTTATTCATTTTCTAGTTTGGTTTCTTCTGTTGTCTGCATGACATTACTTACTACCCAAATTTAATTTAGTTTATTGTTCTAACCCTCCTAGTCAGGTGCTCTGCTTTTCTTTCTCACTTTTCTCTCCACATCTTTGATTTATATTCCATTACCTTCTGCTTCCTACCAGTTCTTTACTCAACATCAGTTAAGAAGTGAAGAGCAATACAATAGTAGGTAACTCAGTAGGGATATATCAGAAGTGACTATTATGTAAAAAGTAACTAAGACTATATTTAGGAACAGGCGTGTGTGTGTGTGTGTGTGTGTGTGTGTGTGTGTGTGTATTTATATTTGGACCAATTAAAATCTTGGCAACAAAATACAATAATAGTAATAAGTTGAGAAGTTGCCTCAAGCTGGTCCATGTACTCCATAAAAATACTTTGATTACAGAATAGGTTTAGGGTCTTGAATTCTTTGTCTTCTCTGCTACATTCTGGTTCTGTCCTTTAACTCAAGTTTGGAATATTGGAAAATCCTCTTAATTGGTTTTTCTACTTTCATTTTCTTAACTTCTTTGAATTCAAACACTTTATATCATCAAAACACCTCTAGTTTTACATGTTGCTAGTTAGAGGAAATCATACACATCCTGTTGTTCCAACTCCTATATAATCTGACTACATCTTACTAACCCAGTTCTACTGCCCCTGTATTTCTCAGAATGAAAATTCTCCTTCAGATATTTTGACTGTCTTCTGGCCATTGCTCCTCATATCTGTCTACTTGGGAAACTGTTGCTGTAATGATATCTTTTCTTTCTAACTCCCAAATGAAGTTTTATTCAAGTCCATCATTCTCCAGGGCACTTTACCTGTTAACTTCAAGTAGTGTGGACATCTTCACTTCGTGACTTTTGATAATATTTGTAGTGTATATCTTTCACATTTTTAAGTTATATTTGCTATATTTTGTCCTCTTTGCCTCTCAAAGTTTTATCTCCCCAAGGACATATTTTCTGTGAATTCTTCACAACACCTTTTACAGTATTAAAATGGGCACTTACTAAGGGATAGTTAAATAGAATATCAGATCTTAATTTAAGGATGAATATTCTATGAATATTTTATATTTTGCTTTTTTTTTTTAAGCGTTTGGCAACATATTGACTGCATGGGGATTGACAGGCAGCATATTCCTGATACATACTTATGTGAACGTTGTCAGCCTAGGTAAGTTGTACATGTTTATAAGATTGCCAGTAAATATATTGAAATAATATTCAGCAACTAGAAGTTTTTTATGAATTCTGGATTAAACAATGAATGGATCACTATGTTTCATCAATTCTAAGATACACTTTTCATTTTCATGTTTATTTTTTTTGTATATGACATCTCTAGAATCAGGAAGAATCTTTCCGTTGATAATGTATTGTGGTTTACTTAGTAACTTTTTTTTTACTTTATTAATAATGCATACAATAATAGTGCATCTTCTAAGTGGTGGTGTTTTTTTCCCATTGGAATGGACTATGTTCAACAGTTGCTAGAAGGACATTTCCTTAGTTAATAAACGATTTCATAGGTCTGTACAGTCATCCCACCACCCTGTGTCAGCAATTTTCAACAATCTTTTTCACGTACTATCATGTAGTTCTTCGCCCTTCCACATATTTTAATGCAAATCCCAAACATATTTCATTTATATGTATCTCTGTGTACTTCAGTATACAGTACAGTAAAACCTTGGTTGCGAGTAACTTATTCTGTGAGTGTTCTTCAAGATGAGCACACATTTCTAATAAATTTTAACTTGATAAACGAGCAGTGTCTTGTAGTACGAGTAGTACGTGATGCTGTATGTCACATGATCACAGCTGAGCCAGTGGTTCTTGAAATTCATTTTGATATACAAGTGCTTTGGATTACAAGTATGTTTCCAGAATGAATTATGCTTCACACCAAGGTTTTACTGTATGTGTATATGTATATACATATATTTAAATACATATATAATCACTTATATTTATTAAATATATGTATAATCTGTAAAAGAATAAAAACCCAAAGCCATTATTATACATGCAACAAAATGTATTAGCATCTAACCACTGTTAAAATATTGATTGGTTAACATACATCTGTTATGTCTCTAGTAACATAGCCTCCTTACATTACTCCACGAATTTTGGCCACTCCTTTGCAATGTGTTCTTTTTTTTTTTTACTTTCTTTAATGTTTTATTTATTTTTGAGAGAGAGACAGAGACAGCATGATCAGGGGAGGATCAGAGAGAGAGAGAGAGAGGGAGACAACAGAATCCGAAGACAGGCTCCAGGCTTTGAGCTAGCTGTCAGCACAGAGCCCAACGCGGGGCTTGAACCCACGAACCGTGAGATCATGACCTGAGCTGAAGTCAGACGCTTAACCGACTGAGCCACCAGGCACCCGACAGTGTGTTTCTTTAAGGAACTAAATTGTTTATCCTGATTCGTTTGCTGATTGCATTATTATGCTATAACAAGTTTCTCTGTCCTTTATATTTCTGTAAATAAGTGTGCGATCAGATTATAGGTTCAGTTTTTGTTGTTAAAATTTATTTTGAGAGAGAAAGAAATAGCGCTCAGAAAGAGCATGAGTGGAGGTGGGAGGGTGGGGGCAGAGGGCAGAGAGAGAGGGAGACAGAATCCCCAATAGGCTCCATGCTCACAGAGTGGGGCTTCAGACTTACAATGCAGAGCTTGAACCCCACGAACTATGAGATCATGACCTGAGCTGAAATCAAGAATTGGATGCTTAACTGACGTAGCCACCTAGGAGCTACTCAGCTGTTTGTTTGTTTTTTGGTAAGAATATTTCATAGACTGCATCAGGTGACTCATCATATCTGGTTGTCTCTATGATAGGAGCCGATAATAGTCATTATTTAGACCCATTAATTTCTTAGGGGCTGCAAGTTAGTGCCATATTAATCTTTTTTTTTTTAAATGTTTTTTTTTTTTTAAATTTTTGAAAGTGTGAGTGGGTGAGGGACAGAGAGGGAGACACAGAATCCAAAGCCGGCTCCAGCCTCTCAGCTGTCAGCACAGAGCCCTATGCAGGGCTCGAACTCACGAATTCATGTGAGATCGTGACCTGGGCCAAAGTCAGATGCTTAACCGACTGAGCCATTCAGGTGCCCCCCTGCCATGTGCAAGTCCACTTATATTTGGATTTTTTTTCGATATAGTACTATAAGTTTATTTTTTTATGAAATTAAAAAAAATTTTTTAAAGAATGTTTATTTTTGAGAGAGAGAGAGCACACGAGCAGGGAAAGGGCAGAGAGAGAGGGAGACATGGAATCCAAAGCAGGCTCCAAGTTCTCTGCTGTCAGCACAGAGCCCGACATAGGGGTCAGAGTCATGAACCATGAAATCATGACCTGAGCCAAAGTTGGACACTTAACCTACTAAGCTACCCAGACGCCCCTCTTTATGACTTTCTTAATTATATTTTCTTTTCTCTTGCTTACTTTATTGTAAGAATAAAATATATAATAGATATAAAGTACCAAATGTGTGTTAGGTTATCAGTAAGCCTACAATTTTAAGTTTTTGGAAAGTCAAAAGTTTTATTCAGATTTTTGACTGCAAAGGAGGTTGTTGCTCCTAACTCTTCATGTTGTTCAAGGGTCAACTGTATTTCAGCGAGGATAGGCAGGATAAATGCTTGCTGATTCTTAGCCTTTTTTACCATTGTTCAGAACACTGAAAAGAAATTTAAGTATCATTATGAACTCAGAGATTTAAACATAATGGATGTCAATCTGCTGCAATTATTATCCTTATTGATATTTAAATTTTGTCTAGTTTTGATTGGTGGGAACTCGACAAATTGACTCTTAAGCCCTTTTTTTGTTAATTTTTTTTAATGTTTTAAAAATGTTTTAAAAACTCAACCCAGGTGCCCCCTCTTAAGCCCTTTTGACAGCATCCTAGTGACACTTGATAAGTGTTTGTGCTGTCTGGTGTAACAAGATGTCTCGAGCGTATTTTATATTTCTGTGACCCTAACTGAGGATTGGTTTTCAGGACTAGAATCTGAGAGCTAGTCATGCTCTTTCTAGTAGATTGGTCACTGTTCCTAGGTCTTCCTGGTAGACAAATCTAGGAAAATATGTTTTGGGAGTTTATTTTTAAGATAAAATACATGAGTTTATGCAGATAATTGTAATTGAAATTTGGGAATACAAGGTTTTCATCTAAACTTTTCTATATACTGTTTATATATCCTTTGATCCTAGTTCTCAGTGATATAGACAATAATGTAATTAGAATTTTACCTGTTACTCAGTTGCTTTATTTCATAGAAAAATGCAGTATCTCAGAGTAACAACACCAACAACTAGCACCAACAATATGATTATGTAAAAACAGATTACAGTTTATTTATTTATTTATTTTAATGTTTTATTTATTCCTAGGCAAGAGAGAGAGACAGCGTGAGCAGGGAAGGGTCAGAGAGAGAGGGAGACACTGACTCTGAAACAGGCTCCAGGCCCTGAGCTGGCAGTCAGCACAGAGCCCGACGCGGGGCTCGAACCCACAAACCGTGAGATCATGACCTAAGCGAAAGTCGGACGCTTAACCGACTAAGCCACCCAGGCGCCCCTACAGTTTATTTTTTTAAAAGTAAATTCTGCACCCAAATTAGGCCTTAGACTCATGACCCTGAGATGAAGAATCTCATGGTTTACTGACGGAGCTAGCCAGGTGCCCCTGTGTAAAACAGTTTAGAACTTCCCCCTCTTAAGTTATGTTCCACAAGGAATGTGTGGTTTATTGTGTTTAAAGTCCCTTAAAAGAATTTCACTGTGTGGTTAAAACACTAGCCGGATACACACTTACATTGATGAGGTTCTTTTTTTTTTCTTTACTTTTCAGTATTTATTTATTTTTGAGAGAGAGGGAGAGCACGCAAGCAAGCAAGCAGGGGAAGGGCAGAGAGAGAGGGAGACAGAAAATCCCAATTAGGCTCTGCGCTGAGAGAGTCATGGGGCTCGAACTCAGGAACTGTGAGATCATGACCTAAACCCAAATCACGAGTCAGACATTTCACTGACTGAGCCACCCAGGTGCCCCCTTTTTAAAATCTTTCTTAGTTAAACTTAATTTTGAGTTAGAGTTTCACATATAGTTAGTAAATAATAGAGATTCTGTGTATCTTGTACCGAGTTCTCCCCAGTAGTAACATGTTGCAAAACTATTAATAAAATATTACAGCTACCATATTTAGTTGATCTAGTCAAGATACAAAACATTTCGGTGGTCACTATCCTTCCTTGCTTTTTGCAGCTGCATCCACCTCTCCCACCTCTCCCATTCTTTTCCTTTGGCAACCCTGTTGCTGTTATCTGTACTCCATGGCTATAATTTTGTCATTTCCAGTATGTTATATAAATAGTGGGGTTGGCTTTTTTTACTCAGCATGATTCTCTGGAGACCAGCCAGTTTGTTGCATATCCTTTTTCCTTTCCTTTCCTTCTTGTTTATTTACTTTTTAGAAAGAGAGTGGGGGAGGGGCAGAGAGAGGAGGACAGACGATCCAAAGTAGGCTCTGTGCTGATAGCATACAATCCGATATGGGTCTTGAACTCACAAACCGTGAGAACATGACTTGAGCCAAAGTTGGACTCTTAACCAAGTGAGGCACCCAGCTGCCCCAATATTTCATTCTTTCTTATTGCTATGTAGTGTTCTATGACCTATATGTACTACAGTTTATTTAACCATTTACCTGTTGGAGGATATTTTTTGCCTATTACAGATAAAGTTGCTGTGAACATCTGTGTACAGGTTTTGGTGTGAATGTAAGTTTGTTTTCTCTAGGATAAATGCCCAAGAGTGCAATTGCTTAGTCACATGGTAGTTGTGTGTTTCATTTTTAAAGAAATTGTCCAACTATATTGCAGAGCAGTTATACCATTTTATATTCCTACCAGGAATGTGGGAGGAATCTAGTTATTTTTAGGATTGCTTTTTATACTGTTTTCATAATTACATACTTATATGACTATATAAAAAGTAATCCCATTATTCTAAAGTTAAATTTTAAAACAAAGTATATTCAAATAAGTTGAGCTTTCTATCCCTGAACCTTCCATCCCTGAAGTAACATAAAAAATGGATTATTCTTGGGGTGCCTGAGTGGCTCAGTCGGTTAAGAGTCTGACTTTGGCTCAGGTCATGATCTCACGGTTTGTGGGTTCAAGCCCTGTGTTGGGCTGTATGCTGACAGCCAGCTCAGAGCCTGGAGCCTGTTTCAGATTCTGTGTCTCCCTCTCTCTCTGACTCTCCCCTGCTCACACTGTCTCTCTCTCAGAAATAAATAAAACATTAAAAAAAGAACTAAAAAAAATGGGCTTGTTCAGCAAGGGTAAATGTATTACATATATGTGAAATTTTTGTCAGATATCGCCAAATTCCCCTCCAATACAAGCTGTACAGTTTTGAATTCCTACCAGGAATGGATAAGCATGCTTATTTTCCTGGGGCTTACAGCTGTATCTGACAGACTTGGATTTTTGCCAGTTTAACTAGATTCAAAATGGTAATCTCAGTGTTAGACTTTGCATTGCTTTATTATGAGTGAGGTTTTACTATGTGATTTTGTTTTACTTTATGGTAGTTACTAGCCTTTTGTCACATGACTTTTGATGGGGTAAATCTCTCTTGATAAATTCGGTAAGAATTGGTTTAAAACTGATTAGTAGGGAGATTAGTCCATTGAGTGATACCTACTTATTATTCTGTGATAAATAGGGTGGTTATCAGTAATGTTATAGTTATATGTCCTAGTAGACATTAAGACAAGTTTGTTACTGAATTGTAGACATTTTAGTTTAGAGCCCTTATTCTCTCATCTAATAATAATCTTATTTGACCTCTAGGCTAATAGGTTTTTACACTTTTGAAAGTGTTGGTGGGAAAAATAAAAGTTACTGTGGATGATGTAGTTCATAAGTGAGGAGTTAATGAAATATTTTACTTTTTAAAGTTTTTATTTAAATGCCAGTTAGTTAAGATCCAATGTTCTACTTGTTTCAGATATACGATGTGTTTAACACTAACCCTTCCATACAACACCCATATGTGTTTAACACTAACACTTCCATACAACAAGTGTGGTTCTTAATCCCCATCCTCTATTTAATCCATCTCCCACACCCACCTCCCCTCTAGTATATTTTTAACCCACTGAGCCACCCAGGCACCCTCCCTCTAGTATATTTTTAATTGTTAAAAGTTCAGTGTTTATTTTTATCTCAAAAGTGGAAATAATTTGAGGCAAATGAGAATAATGCAAATAGATCCTAAATCAGTGGTGTACTTTTAAGAAGTTTATTTTGGTTTTAGTTAGCATTCTGTTTTTTCCAGACTTCTTGCTTAAAAAATTTTTAAAGCAAATTTTTTAATGTTTGTTTTTGAGAGAGAGAGAGAGAGAGAGAGAGAGAGAGAGACCGAGTGTGAGCTGGTGAGGCACAGAGAGAGAGGGAGAGACAGAATCCGAAGCAGGCTCTGGGCTCTAAGCTGTCAGCACAGAGCCTGACGCGGGGCTCGAACTCATGAGCTGAGCTGTGAGATCAGGATTTGAGCCAAAGTCAGACACTTACCCGATTGAGCCATCCAGGCACTCCCAGACATTTTGCATTGAAATGCAAATGCTTTTTCATTTGAAATGCTTTTTCAGTTTGAAAAAAATACTAGTTTCCTAAGTAAAAAGTTACTTTCTTCAAAGCAAAGCAGAGTCACTTAACTGCTGTCTGTTGCTAATTATGCTAGATTAAGGCAAGGGATAAAATACACATATTTTATACTGTTTGTTTTTCAGTAAGAACATTAGAGAAATTATAAAGTTTATCGCATTTAAAATCAGTCTGCTTTGGGGCGCCTGGGTGCCTCATTCGGTTGAGCGTCCGACTTCGGCTCAGGTCATGATCTCACAGTTTGTGGGTTTGAGCCCTGGGTTGGGCTCTGTGCTGACAGCTCAGAGCCTGGAGCCTGCTTCAGATTCTGTGTCTCCTTCTCTCTCTGACCCTCCCCTGCTCACACTGTCTCTCTCTCTCTCTCTCAGAAATAAATAAATCATTAAAAAAATTTTTTTAAATCAATCTGCTTTATATCTAGATTATGAAAGTTTAAGTAATAATCATGTTAATATTTTAATGCAGGAGTTTGGATAAAGAGAGGGCAGTGCTACTACAACGCCGGAAAAGGGAAAATATGTCAGGTAGGTGAGAAGGATCTATGCTAAATTAAAATTAGTGTGATTGAGGAAATGAGTGTCCTGCATATTTTCATTGGACATAAACACCTTACCAGTGAATGTTGGTTGTATATATAACTTACAGTGCCAGGTATAGATTTTAAATAGTCGTTTTTTACAGATTATAGAATGTACTTATTTTAGAAAATGTGGAAATTAGAGGAAAATAAGAATTTTAAATCCTTATTTTTCTACAAAGGTAACAGGTTTAAAGAAGTATTAAAATATGTTTGCTTTTCAGAGAGATGGTGATCTGTTTGTCATATGGAATAGTGTTTCATTTTTAGGAATAGATTTTAGCAGTATAACTGTACTAAACCTTTATTTTGGTTTAAAACACCACCAGTACAACTGGTTTTGAACAATCATAGTTTACTGAACTGTTTGGTGGACATTTAGGTTGTTTCCAGCATTTTTGGCTTTGTATTGTTTTGGTTGTTTTTGTTATTACAAATAGTACCATCAATGAAACCCTCTTGGATAATTTTTTTTTTGTATTTTTGTTCATTTTTTCTTTGGACACGCACCTAGAAATAAGTTTATTAGGTGAAAGAATAAGTGTATGTAGAATTTTGTTAGATATGATTAAATTCCCCTTCATCGGGGATTTTGAATTACCACTGACTATTTATGCAAGTGCTCATTTCCCACAGTCACACAGTACCTCAGTGTGTTGTCAGACTTTTTGCATTTAAATGTATCTTACTATTAATGAACTGAGGAAGTAGAAAAATTTATTCTTAAGAAAGATGGAGATACAACAGTTTGTCATGTAGAATGAATGCTGTTTTATTTTCATTTTGTTCGAAATAGTATTACAAGTACAGTAATTTTTATTTTGCCTTGGAAGATGGTGATACCAGTGCAACTGAAAGTGGTGATGAGGTTCCTGTGGAATTGTATACTGCATTTCAGCATACCCCAACATCGATTACTTTAACTGCTTCGAGAGTTTCCAAGGTTAATGATAAAAGAAGGAAAAAAAGTGGAGAGAAAGAACAAAACATTTCAAAATGTAAAAAAGTAAGTTTTTTCCTTTTTTTAGATGAGTAGATAGGAAGTGATAGGAACTGAGTTTTACAGGGAAGGCAGGTAGTTATGGATGGTAGCTAGAAAAGGTGGCAGAATATGTTTTTTAAAACTCATTTTACAATTTTAATATGTTTTAAAGATTGAAGTGTAATAAAAATGTTGGCATACTGATTTGAAATTACTAAGGAGACTAGTCATAGAAATGCAGAAGCTAATATAAAATAGAAAAAAAATTGCTGTTGTAGAAAAAAAATAACAGTCCTAAATTTGTAATAGCTTATGAACAAGGTAAAGGAGCATATGATAATTGTGAATGATTGTTTATAGTTGTTCTTCTCTGAATCATATGTAATCATCTTAATAAACTTCCATATTTGTTGAATTTCTTATGTAGACTTTTTTTACTTAAGTTTTATGTGATAAATTATCCCAAGGATATAATGGTACAAAACAATTTCTAAGCCACTTTTTCATTAAATTTATTATTGCTCTTGAAGATTTTTCTCTTATAAGGTAAAAAATACTTTTCACAGTGACTATATTGCTATTATAGAGTGAAATTATTCCTAGATATAAGGTCAGGGTTTTTCCAAAGAAAGCATTTTCCTTGAGTAATTCTTCAAGGCATTATTTGGTTATTTAATAGGCAGCAGGTACTTTTCAGTTTCTCATTTCACCACCGTTTAAGCTTGACTATAGCAGTCTTCACAGATTAGGTCCCTCTACAGTTCTGCTACACTTCAGCCTGTATTTTATCCATTCTTACAACCAAATTCTACCTGCCCTTTCTGGGTGTTTTTTCTTTACTTTTTTTTTTTTTTTTTAAAGTAAGCTCTGTGCCCAATATGGGGCTTGAATCCTGAGCTCAAAAGTTGTGTGCCCTAGCGACTGAGCCTACCAGGTGTCCCACCAGGTTATCTTTGCTTATGCTGTTCTCGTCACCACTTAGGATATTCTTCTCTGTCTTTTAAACCCTTATTATACTCTCAAGTACTGCTGCTTCCTCCATGAAACTTGCTTTTCTCCTATCAAATATGATCATATTTCTTTGCATCTTATTATGGCACGTGAACCTTTTATTATAGCACTTAACAACATTTTGTCTTGTTTCATTGTTAGGTTCCTTATTTAAGATTGTAATTTACACGGGGAGAGAGAGATTGTCTATTAAATGCCTTTTACAATTTAGGAATTCACGTATTGGTATTGACGTATTTGTTTCATCTCATGCTTTCAAATCAGGCTTTCCTACTTATTGTTACTTGGAAATTTTATCCTTGTATATTTAAGTCATTGGTTTAACAAATCTATTTATTGAGTAAAGCATAGATTCTGTATTTTTTCTGGCTGGAATTACTTTTGTCTATTTAAAATGAATCGGTCCTGGGTCTTGAATTGTGTCATAGTTGTTTCAGAATATTGCTGTGTGTTTAAAAAGAGATTTTTCTGGGGCACCTGGGTGGCTCAGTTGGTTAAGCATCCGACTCTGGCTCAGGTCATGGTCTCACGGTTTGTGGGTTCAAGCCCCGCGTCGAGCTCTGTGCTGACAGCCAGCTCAGAGCCTGGAGCCTGCTTCAGATTCTGTATCTCCCTCTCTCTCTGACCCTCCCCTGCTAATGTCTCTCTCTTAGAAATAAATAAAACATTAAACATTTTTTTTAAAGAGATTTTTCTATACTGTTAAAAATTGACAAGGATTGGGAAAAAAAATCCAGGAAATGGATATAAAAGATCGTTTGCCCATACTTAGGTCTTACTCACTGTTAAGCTTTTATTATTTGAGGAGTAACATGTAATAAAAAATATATATAACAAAAGGATATATACAGTTTTGCCTTTTTTTCCCCCCAGCCTATTGCTGCTTTGGCTAATTGTTAAAAATTTGAAAGGAATTTACAACAGATGTTCTGGATAGAGGACAGTTTTTATTTTATTTTATTATTTTTTTTAATGTTTATTTTTGAGAGACCACGAGCAGGAGAGGGGCAGAGAGGGAGAGGGAGACACAGAATCCAAAGCAGATTCCAGGCTCTAAGCTGTCAGCACAGAGCCTGATGCAGGGCTTGAACCCACGCACCATGAAATCATGACCTGAGCTGAAGTTGGACACTTAACCAACTGAGCTACCCAGGCACCCCAGATTTTTTTTTTTTTTTAAGTAATCTCTATACCCAGTGCTCATCCCCACAAGTGCCCTCCTCCATGCCCATGAGCCCCCTCCCCCTCCCCCCCACACCCATCAGTTCTCAGTTCCGGTAAAGGTTTTTATTGAGGTTTTAACAGTAACAAAAAAAACTTGGCAAATATAGCCAGAACGAGGTGAATGTTTAAGTAAGTAAAGTCACCTAATAGCATACTATTCTATTATTAAAAATAGAATGCAGACTTTGTATACCTGAAACTAAAGTAACAATGCATGTCAACTATACTCAAAAAACAACAACAACAAATTACAATGCAGGCTATATAAGAACAAGAGAATATGTATATGATACTGCTAGGGAAAATCTCAAATTTTGTGTGCTCAGTTATTACAGTCATGGGAAAATACTTGATTAAAATTGGAAGGGTATTAACAATATTACAGTAATTTTATTTAAGTCATGAGAAAGTTTTGGGAGTGATAAAGTTATTACTTTAATTCTCGTAATCAACTAGTAAGTGATATTTGAGTACATAGTAGCATTTGAGTAATAAGTACTGTGGTAAACAGAGTTGTATTTATTCAATAAGTATTTAGTGACAGCTCACTAATCTGCCAGGTCCCAAAGTGTATTTAACATTGGGAAACCAACTGGACAATAAACTATTTAAAAAAAAACAAAACCTTTACCGAACTGATTGATTATATCCAATTTAAAAAAAACTAACACAGAATTTCATGTTATTTCAGGCCTTTCGTGAAGGATCTCGGAAGTCATCAAGAGTTAAGGTAAATAGGGGCACCTGGGTGGCTCAGTCAGTTAAGCATCTGAGTTTTGATTTTGGCTCAGGTCATGATCTCACAGTCTTGAGATTGAGCCCTGTGTGGAGCTCTGTGCTGAGCATGCAGCCTACTTGGAATTCTTTCTCCCTCTGTCTCTCTGTACCTCCCCTGCTCTCGTTCTCTTTCTCTCAAAATAAATAACCATTAAAAAAATTTTTTTAAAGAGTTAAGGTAAATACATTAAATTTGGGTCCTTGTTCCAACTATCAGTTTTTTAGGAGTTTCTAAGTGGTTGCTTGTCCAAAACCTTTACTGTGTGTTCTCTTCATTGTATATCATCTCATTACTTATTATCTTTCCAGAAGTGACACCAGAGAGAATCCTAATTGGATTACTATACCTTTCTTGGAGTTTATTAACACTTACATCATTAAGCAAAAGGAGGTGGTATAAGTAATTTCTATTATCAGAATTTTGGATAATCTGAATTTCAGTTGATTTTTGCATTCCATGTCTCCATACCACTTTGTATACTGGATATAGGAATGTAAAAATCACATTTAGAATTTGGAGACTGGCGTTTTTACATAGTTGGGATTCTAGCGATTTAGTCAAGTCAGTTGTAATAAAATACTATAAAATCACCATAGGGGAACACAAAATAGTCACTTGTACTTCGAATTAATTAGCATACATCCTCAATTTTGTAGATGCCCAGATGTTGAGAGAGGCAAGGCTCATTAGCTCTGCCTCCTGCTATAAGATAGGTGTTGGGTCACAGAGGTCAGCTATATAGTGTTACTACAGCTTTCTGGCCTGTGTGGTTAAAGGATAATGGGTTTCTTACATTGTAGATACTAAAATAATGGGAGCAAGTTACAATGTATCTTTTGTGACCATAGTATAAAGCATTACAATTATTATTTCACATTCTTGGAAAACAGATCATTAAACAGCTGTTCAGTGATGATTACTGCACGTTTGTAGTTCTTTCTCAAGAATGTTAATACGTGGTGTCACTCAACACACTTCAAGCCCCATGTTTCATAAAATGTTCTTTATATGTTAAAGTTGGGGATTATATATTTACTATATATTATACTTGTGTTTATGGGACATTTCTCTTGAGACAGCATACAATTTGAAAAAGGTTTTGGATTAACCTAGTGGAAGCTATTAATACTTCAACAGTTTTCCTTTCTTCCTGATTTATCCAATCATCCCAGTAGCAAGTTTAATGAAGAAGGAGCATCTTGGGGCTCCTGGGTGGCTTAGTCGGTTAAGCGTCTGACTTTCGCTTGGGTCATGATCTCACGGTTTGTGGGTTCAAGCCCCGCGTCGGGCTCTGTGCTGACTGCCAGCTCAGGGCCTGGAGCCTGTTTCAGTCTGGGACTCCCACTCTCTCTGACTCTCCCCTGCTCACTCTGTCTGTCTCTCTCTCTTTCTCTCTCTCTCCTAGAAATAAATAAAAAACATTAAAAAAAAAAAGGAGCATCTTTTACTTACATGAAATACTTTCATTTATTTTGTAAAGAAATGACTAAGGAAGTAAAATTTTTAAAATGCCTGTGCATCTTTAAAGATATCTTTTCCTTTACTAAAAGATACCTCATTAAGCTTCTAACAGTGTCAGTTAGTAATTCAGTAGTATTTATAGGTTCAAGAGATATGGAAGAACTGTCAAATAAATATATACCAGGTCAGTAGAGGGCTTGGGTGGGGGAGGACAAAAAAGAAAGAAAAGTTTTTAAACTTAATGAATTTCTTTAATAAAGCTGAGGAAAGCCTTAATATGTATTTCATATTTGTATAAAAATCTATTAATCAGGTTGTCATTATAATGTAGAATATATAAGTATAGAAAATACCAGTTAATAAAAATAAACCTCTTAGCAAGTAGTTGAACAACTTACTACAGTTCATTTCATTGTAGAAAAGAATGAAATTCTTTTTGTATTAAAAATTACATGATAGGTGGACAGATGGTAAATTTTAGCATTACTATATATGTGTACATGTCTAACGTGATATGTAAGGATCTTTATGAATTCTAAATGTGATTTTCAAATTTTAGGTAAGTTATACATATAGCAACCAAGGTGCTCAGTGTTGTAGAAAGAAACTGATGAATAGCATTTACAACAAACTGAAATGTCATGTATTAAAACCAGTTATAAATCTGAATTATGCATATGTTTTTGTTATCTGCCTTAATTGATTTTTATCCTCAGATTGCAAATAGGAACTGTGGGAGTCCACATTTTAATACATTTTTAAAATGTGTGGTCCTTGTGCCTGTCTGTAAATTGCATTCCAGCAAGACAAGAGTTCCCTTTTTGTTCTGTAACAGATTGAGAGAGGCTGTAACTTTTTGTACTTGGCAATTAGCATTCTTATCTTACAGGTTTTTAATAGGAGGTATAGATAAAGAGGAAGCACTTAAGTTTTAAAGTCCTTGCTGTCATTATGACCCTTGAATTTAGGCTATGGACCATTTTGGGTCATTTCACATCCTATGAAACATTTGTTCTCGTATCATATTTATCATGTGGACAACTAATTATAGATGTTGGAATTATACTAAATTAAGATGTCAAAGTGTGTTTTTAAGTAAAAGATGTTAAAATTGTATTCTATCAGAATTGTGAATATAAAGTAGATACTGGCAGTCTCTAAAAAAAAATTCATATGCTCTCTTTTTTTAAGTAATAGTTGACAGTCACTCCAAAGTTTTGGGTATTTGCAGTTTTGGCAGTGGCCTCTGTTTGGTTACAATGGTGTCAGTGAAGGTTGAATTTATGCTCTTCAACATAACTTGGCCTCTTTAGTTTTCTACTCCTTATTTATCTGCCATACAGTATAAAAAAGTAGTAGGCTGCTCATTTATGGTCTTTTTTTCCCCCAGGACCACCTTAGAAAGCCTAACATTATTTCTGCTTTATATTATGTTCTTTTATATAGATTACTATTGGTGTTTGTGTATGTGTGTGTATACTTAGAAGTCCAGATATTAATGCTTAGTTTGCTATGATTTTAGGGTTCAGCTCCAGAGATTGATCCTTCATCTGATGCTTCAAATTTTGGATGGGAGACAAAAATCAAAGCGTGGATGGATCGATACGAAGAGGCAAATAGTAACCAATATAGTGAAGGTGTTCAGAGGGAGGCACAAAGAATAGCTCTGAGATTAGGCAATGGAAATGACAAAAAAGAGATAAATAAATCAGATTTGAATACCAACAATTTGCTCTTCAAACCTCCTGTAGAGGTAAATATATCATTTGCCAAAAAATTATGAACAAAACCTTTTTCTAATGTATATCTTAAGTAGTTAGACTGAAAGCAGTCAGGTTTAACTAATCTGAACATTTCTCTGATTTTAGAGCCATATACAAAAAAATAAGAAAATTCTGAAGTCCGCAAAAGATTTGCCTCCTGATGCACTTATCATTGAGTACAGAGGGAAGTTTATGCTAAGAGAACAGTTTGAAGCAAATGGATATTTCTTTAAGAGGTATATATTCATTTGTTTTACCAGTTATCTGTTATTAAGTATTGATTTTTTGGTTATTTTACCAAGATGCTGTGTGTTCATAAGCCTTTTGTTTTTCTAAGTTATCATTTTAATACATTTAAAACTGGTGCAGTTGAACAGTGACTAATAACTTTTGAACTATAGTAAAATATGACAAAAAGCAGATGTATTCCTCAGTCTCTTAACCATCTCTATCTTGCTGACACTCCTGCAACAGTCTGCTTCAAAGATAAACTGCAGCAGTATAGGTGGACATTAATTTAAAACTCTGATTACCTAAGATTATAAAGAGTGAAGCCCTTTTGCATCCAGGACCTTACTTAGTTCCTTGTAACATAATTGCTATAACCTGAAAAGACCATTGGTGATCATAGGCAAAACCCTTTCCTCTTTATCACAGGATGTTAGAGTTGGTCTTAAATTATTGGCACCACTTTTTTTTTTTAATTTTTTTTTTAATGTTTTGTATTTATTTCTAGGAGAGAGAGAGAGACAGCGTGAACAGGGGAGGGTCAGAGAGAGGGAGTCACAGACTGAAACAGGCTCCAGGCTCTGAGCTGGCAGTCAGCACAGAGCCCGACGCGGGGCTCGAACCCACGAACACGAGATCATGACCCAAGTGAAAGTCGGACGCTTAACCGACTAAGCCACCCAGGTGCCCCTGGCACCACTTTAAACTCCCACTTTCTTGGTACTAGAATGGCTCTGGAGCCCTCTTCTGTAGTTTGTGATTTTTCGGGGGCATTTGATATGACTTGCTTCCTGGAGGTCTGGAAATATGTTTGTATCTTTAGGGAGATAACAGTCTATATGGTTATTAAAAGTATTTGTTGTTTATAACTTCATTTTTTAAGATTTGAAAGATATACAAGAATCCTGTCTTTTACATAGCAAATTTGATCTGAAACAGTGCTATAAATCAAAACTTAAATGCAGTAGGAGATGAGGATTTTAAAGGTGTCCAATTATGAATCCTCCTGTAAAGCCAGTAGTCATTCCCTTTTTATCTTGTAAATTTGAATATCTATCTTCCAATTAATACCTTTAATGTAGGTAAGGTTACTGGAGCAGGTAAAAATCTCATTAGCATGAACTAGCCTTTAACGAATGGGTTCTGGTATTAGACTGCCTATATTCAAGTCTTGGCTTCACTATTTACTTTGAATCTTTTAGAGGTTTCTTATGTTAATAATTTATAATGTATTTCTTTCTTTGTAGACCATATCCTTTTGTTTTATTTTATTCTAAATTTCACGGGCTAGAAATGTGTGTTGATGCAAGGACTTTTGGGAATGAGGCTCGGTTCATCAGGCGTTCTTGTACACCCAATGCTGAGGTAAGCTTATAGAAATCTTTTCAGGAGGGGGATGCATGGAATTGAGTATTTAAACACAAGTCCGGTAGCCTGAAACACTTTCTATCCATTGATGCATTTTATATTCCTCAATGTATTTTCACTGCAAAAAATTAGGTGGTAATGGGCTGTGAGGTCTTAAAAATTGCTCTGCACATTGAAAAAATTGTGATGTTCTTTGTAAGAAGAAATATTAGGTTTCTGTTTATTTCTGAAGCTCTTCTAATGGGTCAAATATATGAAATGATTGGATCAAGGCAGATAACAAAACTGAAAGCTAAAGTAGATTTTATATATGCTAGTATAAAATTTTTTATAAAACTTTTATTTGGAGTGTAAAGTTAATATTTTTTTTAACATGTCAAAATAAACATTTTCATTTATAGCTATGTTACAACTGAGTATAGGTTTTGAAGCCAGACTTATCAGATTCCTGTCTTCTCTTTGACTTACTAACTTTTACCTTGTGTGTGATCTGTAAAAAGTGGTTATGAGGACTCCTGGAGTTAATACATATGAAGTACCTAGAACAGTGTCTGTCATAGAAAAGTGGGGTGTATTTTTTGAAATAAAATCATTATTTTATTTCATCAAATTGAAGGTGCCATCACTTAAAAAACTCTGAATTTCAGAGATAATCCAAGGTGAAAAAATTGACATTGTAGAATTGATGAAGTGTAGTATTTGCCTTTAATTTTTTTGATCTGCTTTTGAATGCTACATGGTGAGCTGTAGAGTTTGCATCACTATGCTTCCTTCCAGTTGATAACCACCGATTTAGTTACAAGTCTTAAATTGCATATTTTCCATGTTGTACTTATGAATTACTTTGAAATTTTTCAAAATTGCAGGATGAGACGCTTCTAAAAGTAGAAAAAAATTATAAAAAGTTTTAAACCATTCTTTTAACTCACAGGTGAGGCATGAAATTGAAGATGGAACCATCCATCTTTACATTTATTCTATACAGACTATTCCAAAAGGAACTGAAATTACTATTGCCTTTGATTTTGACTATGGGAATTGGTAAGTTCCAGTCTGTGAATATGTTAATCTGTTTTTCAGTAGTTCTGTAATGTCCTCTTAAAAATTTAGGTATTTGCATTACTCATTGTATTTATCATGAGGCAATTAAATGTACTTGAAATAAATATTTTGGTATCAACTTCCACTAAGTATTTTTGCTTGGTTCTTTTCCAAGTTAATTATTATTGTAATGTAAATGCTCCATAGTCCTGATTCAGCCATACAACACTGACCTTGTTTATGTGAGAATTTTCTCTTTCTGGTATTTTAGGGGGTAAAGTTTTAGTCATAGAACTAATTTGGCTGATCATTGTGAATGGATAATTGAAAGTTTGCCCTTCAGAACAAAAGAAATTTGGGGCACATGGGTGACTCCAATGGTTAAGCATCCAAGTCTTGATTTGGGCTCAGGTCACAATCTCATGGTTCTGTTTGTGAGAGAGAGCCCCGCGTTGGGCTCTGGGCTGACAGTGCTGAGCCTGCTTGGGATCCTCTTCCTTTCTTTCTGTCCCTTCTCTCTCTCAAAACAAACTTAAAAAAAAGAAAAACAAAGAAATTGTGCCAAGTTTTCTTTGCAGTGAGAGCATTTGTTGGAGTACTATATGGAAATTCTGAGAACTGTTGTTATGAAACACTAGGGAAGAATGTTAAAGTTAATTCTGACTATAAAAATTTACATTTAAATTTTATGTAAAACATAATCTGTATTATTTCACATTCATCTTTTTTCGTTCATTACTTTGAGATTCAATTTGGTTGTTAGGGTAGCTCTAGTTCATTTATTTTCACTGTTGATGGCATTTATACATTCCACTATTGGTGGACCTTTAGACTTGCCAAAAATGCTCCTGTGGGTTTTTGAACAAATCTTTGTGGGTACATGTTTTCTCTCTGGCAGGGGACTAGGGGTGTACTTGCTGGGTTGTAGAGTGTGGATGGCCTCAGTTTTTGGCAGGCGTGGGTTGCTGACCAGTTTCTATTCTCGCAGCTTTCCTTCCTCCACCTCGTTAGGACTTTAAAAATTGATGGTAATACATGTGAAATGGTATCTTTTGATGGTAATACATGTGAAATGGTATCTTTTTATATTTTTAAGTACCATTTTCTTTATTTTATGAACCAAGGATCTTTTTGTATATTAATTTGTCATTTGGGTTTTCTCTCTTATGTATTGCTTAATCATCTTCCACTTTCCTACTGGGCAGTCTTTTTCTTACCGATTTTTGGAGGGAGGGGGGATGGTTCTTTTTGTATCTTGTAGTGTATTCAGTTATAAGCATTTCAGTCATTTCCTCCTATTCTGTATTTTATTTTTAAAATTTTCTATAGTAACCTATTTAAATGCCTAAGTTTTAAATCTCCATATTTTTAATGGAGATTTAATTAAGATCTAGTACCTCACCTCTTTAAATTATGTTTTCTGTCATTGAAATTCTTCTTCCTGCCCTGGGCATCTCCACTTCACTGTTGGGAGTCAGGTTTATTATAACTTCAGCATTTCCTTGTTAGCCCTTTCTCCCCCAAGAAGGTGGAAAGTTTAGCATAACGGCTCTTTGCTTATTGCTTTGAAAGACTGTATCCCATTAGTGGTTAAGAATATAAGCTTTTTGTAATCTGGTTTCAAATCCTAGCTTGGTTTCTTCATCCCTTTGTGCTTTGTGACAGCAGAAGTAATAATGAGAATAATAATACTCACCTAATAAGAATGTTTTGAAAATTCATTGAGTTTAAGATATCTAAAGTGTTTAGGGGTGCCTGAGTGGCTCAATTGGTTGAGTGTCTGACTGTTGATTTCAGCTCAGGTCTTGATCTCAGGGTCATGAGATTGAGCCCCAGGTTTGGCTCTGCTTCAGATATTCCCTTCCCCTTCCCTCTCTTTTTCTCCACCCTCCCCCCACCACATCCTGCTCCCTCTCTGCCCCTTCCCACTTGAGTTCCTATGTGTGCATACGCACTCACTCTCAAAAAAAAAAAAAAAAAAAGGTATGTAAAGTGTTTAAAACAATTCCTGGCACAAAAATAAGTGCTTAATAAACATTAGCTATTGGCCATCATTATTTGCAGTTCTATTATCATGAAATCAAAACATCTACAAAGTTTCAACCTAGTTTCTAATAATCCCTGATTTGGGGAGGTGAGGGACTAGATCCTAAATTTTTGAGTTCTATCTGATTCACAGATTTAGCCAGTTTGACTTGTACTAGTTTTGAAAGTGAGCAAGTAGGAGTTACTAGAAACTTAGGGAAGTAAGTTATTTTTATTGTGAACAAACACTAAACTAATTAAAACATATAAAATGGGAGGGTTCTACTGTTTAAGTCAGATTTTGGTATGTTGCCTGTATCCTAGAAAGAAACTGAATGTTGTTGGTAGAGATGGAAAGCAGAGTTAAGAAATACTGAAGAGATGAAGGGTGTGAGCTTTTTCCCAGGCCCAGTCTCTGGTCAGAAATCAACTTCTAATGACTACTTTTGGAAATAAAATTTCTTTTGTGATAGTCACCATAGTAATGCAAATTAGTGAAAAGTAGGACTGCTCATAAGTAGTAGTATAGAATTTACAGAGTTGCAGCTTAAAATGGATTAGAAGATTTTAAAGTTTGTGTCCTGAATAAATATTTAACTGGTTATCTTTCCAGTAAGTACAAGGTGGACTGTGCATGCCTCAAAGAAAATCCAGAATGCCCCGTTCTAAAACGTAGTTCTGAATCCACGGAAAACATCAATAGCGGTTATGAGACCAGAAGGAAAAAGGGAAAAAAAGAAAAGGATATTTCAAAAGAAAAAGATACACAAAATCAGAATATTACTTTGGATTGTGAAGGAACAACCAACAAAATGAAGAGCCCAGAAACTAAACAGAGAAAGCTTTCTCCCCTGAGACTGTCAGTATCAAATAATCAGGTACTGAACTATGCTCTTCTGATTGTCAGCAGAAGTCAACAAAAGAAAATAATTTGTCATATTTTAACTTTTTTGCTTTATGTAAAATGGTTTAAAATTTTTTAGTTAAATCTACTGTTATTTTAATGAAGTACTTACAAACATAAAACACAGGTTCTACCAGAATTTGTGCATTGTTTGTTAAGCTTATTAAACAACTCAGCCAGCACATCCTTGCAGAACTGAATGCAAGATATTTCTATAACTGGGTAATTAAAAAACTTCTTCCAGATGGTATTGTCCTTATGTTAATAATAAAATTCTTATTTAAAGTCTTAATTTCTTTTTTTTAAATATTTGGGGCATAATTCTAGAAGGATGAGAGATTTTTCAGAGAAAATTGTCTTAACATGGAAGAAAATTTGGAGGAAGGAGTTTGGCCTTTATGTCTGCTCTGCTAGGGAACAGTTTATCTGCCCTCTACACAAATGGAAGTTAGGGGGGACCATTTAAATATGAAAATTAAGTATGGTTTTACTCATCTCCAGTACCCCATCTTCCATAATCTAATAACAGTTTAATTAAATAATTTCCCTTAAGTTTTAAATTGAAAAAACATTTATTGGGCACTTGGTGTTTGTAGGCATTGGGTTTTATGAAGTAATTTTATATGTTCATGTTTTGAGAAGACTATAAACAAACAGAAGGCTGTGCTACCGTATTTGACCTTGTTGGCTCTATTGATAACGGTGACTAAAACTTTAAACAGCAAAATTATTTGATTGCATAGTTTTGAAAATGTTCTTGAATTAAAACCAGTTTTAAAGTTCTGAAATGCATTTAAGTAGCCTTGTAATTTTCCTACGTTGAATTTGTTAGCTGTGGTTGAAAGGCATTTATAATAGTGTAGTGTCCCTAGTTTGTAGATGGAATAGTAGTATCTATAAAGCAGTCATTTCCATCTTTCAGGAACCAGATTTTATTGATGATATAGAAGAAAAAACTCCCATTAGCAATGAAGTAGAAATGGAATCAGAGGAGCAGATTGCAGAAAGGAAAAGGAAGATGGTAAGTTGGGAAGCTAGTAGCTGCTTCATGCTGTCACTTGGACTTATGACAGCTGCTCTTCCCATAGTCCTTGTCCCTGCCTTTAGGAGGGCTTTTACGATGTGTTTTGTTTCCAGTTAGCAAGCACAATGTGCCTCTGAGCATTTCTGATGGCTTTGTTATTACTATTCAAGTAACTTGCACTAATCTTTTATATATTTAATGTGTTCATTAGACATTTTAGAATGTATGACATTTAAGAAATTTTAAAAATTTTTGAAGCTGAGAACTATCAATAAATTTTAACACCAGAATCACTGTTCAAAATGTCTTTCATTAGCTAAATGTACGTTTCACTTCATAATTTTTAATGTAAAGCAAAAATGGAATTTTAAAGCTTATAATAGCACCAAATAAAAGGCTTATGCAAAAATCCCCCACTGTTTGGTAGCTACTATTTCTGTCTCTCATACTGTGGTGTCATAAGGTTTTCATTAAAATGTGTTTTTTTTAATTTTCATTAAAATACGTTTAGTATTTTCTGTTCCTTGTCCCACTTTTTATACATATATTTGCAAATAAATAATACAAGATCTTTTTGTAGATGTCCATGGCAATTTAGCAATGGATAGAATATTTAGGCAGGTTAAGACAGTTTTGGTGTATAGTTTGCCCAAAGATTTGAAGATGATTTTACACACCAACTCATGATTTTAGTGTTGGTTTTCTCCACTCCTTTTTCTTTTGTTTCATGTCTGTGCTTTTCATGCTGAATTCCATGGAATTTCAGGTGTCATGTACTTAGGGAGGGGTAGGATCTTTGGAATTTGGTCATTGTAGGCCTACTTAATGTAAGTTTGTTTTATTGCCTGGATAATCCTTCCTCTAACATGGGTTTATTGTTGATGTTCAAAATTGTGAAAGCAATGCCGAACTTCTGCAGCCTCCAGGTTTCAGAAACACTGCTTGAGGGGAGAGGGTGATGTTAGAGATCAGAGAGAAGAAAAACAACTATGTAGGAGAAAATACTGGATGTGGTTAGTTATAAAGAAAGGAGGGGTTTCCCCCCTGTAAAGGAATTATCTTTATTAACTCTTTTTAAGATCTGGTTACATCTAAATTATTTGTACCTACCGAAATTACCAGTGGCCCTTCCTTGAGATTTTTCAGTATTGGCCTGTTCATCCCACAGTTGCCACAGCAGTGTATTTGCACTAATCTGCAAAGTCAGTTTGGAGTTTTCACTGGTTTTTGGTTGAGGCCTGTGTCTGATAAGGAGGAACCTCTTTCACAAGTTAAGGGCTACAAAAAACATGAAATTTTTTTAAAAAAGGTTTAATGCCCTTTAAATAATTTTACTCAGATTGCATTTTGTTTAATAGTTTTTATGACTGTGGGGCTGCCTCAAAAATGTATCTTTCTATTAATGCTGAGAAAATCTATGAACTTAGAACATTTCCATCTTCAGATCCTAGAAAATAGAAATACCCTTTTGCTGATGGAACTATGGACAAAAAGGCTTACTTTGGAATCCATTTTTGGTCCTGATTTTTATGTTAGTTTGCTATAATAATACAGGCGGATGCTTTAAATTCTGTATCCATTTTACTATATTATTTTAATATCTGCCTGTAAAGTGGCTGCTATGCAGCTGGGGATTTTTCATACAAATAAAATGAGGAAAATATCATTGTTTAGAATATGTCTGGTATATTGAAGGAATATGAAATAAATATTTAAAAATCTTTGGCTCCTTGACCTATAGCCCTCAAAATCATTGCAATGTTATTTCTGATTGGTATGTTTTCTTTGATATTTTAATTACAGAATTTTTGGATATAGTCAAATACGCAGAATGTAAAAGCACTGTTAAGATCCTTAAGCCAGTTGGCATGGTCTCCCCCAGCCCCTGCCAACATACTGGTATTTGTGAAGACCAAAATATTTGGCTTTGAAAAATTTAAATATTAGTCAGGCTTCAGTGTCTGCCTTTTTTATTGGGTAGGTGATAGTAGTAGTTGGAAAGATTAAGGTCAACTCCTAAGAAACTGATTGAAATTTTCTCCTGTGAGAGAGAGGACAGACTTTAAATCATTATGGGTATACTACTTGTAGATTTACAAGATTGGGATACAAAAGGAGTTAGTCATACTCTCCTCCCAGATAAATACCATGTAATTTCCAAATTCAAATATACTTGAGCCCATCCTTTTGTAGTATAGCTTGAACGATGAGAAGTTGTTGAGAACAGTGTTTACGTATGCAAATAGGAAGTTTCATACATAACCTGGTATTTAGCATTTTGCTCAGTCTCCAAAAATTGCACTGGTGGAAATATGTGTTTTGGTTGGTTGCTTTTTTTTTTTTGGTTTTTCGGGATTATATAGGCTGTTTTTTGGGGTGGGGGAACAGGGAGATAGGGTTGGTTGATAGCAGATCACATAGTGTTGAATGATAAAGATTTCATGTAAGAATTTTTATTCAAATTATTATGTAGCCAGATAGAAAGCTATTCTTTTTAAAAATTTTCCTTTTCCATTATTTTTCCCCTTTAAAAAATTACCTACTTACAAAACCACACCTGTGTGTAAATGGTATAGAACTGAACAGATGACTATTGACCTTTCCTTTTTAGCTAGTAAGAGATACCTTTTTGGCAGTGGTTGGAACTTTGGAGAATCTTAAAATCAGCCCTATTAAGCTATGGCAGTTGAAATGCAAGTAGGCTGTTTATACTCACCTGATTCCCAAACCAGGGCACTGAGTGGAGTCCCGCCAGTGCACAGGAGGTGAAGTAAGGGGAGCTGAGGTAGCCAGCCAGAGGTAGGGAGACTATGCAGAAGGGGCTTAGATATTGGGAAGCTCATCGTATTTTGTTGAACTATCAAGTGATCAATTAAAGCTTTTGAAAGATTTAAATAAACAGGTTTGCTCCCACCCAGTGTATAATGGCATGAAAAGATCATCCTGAAATATCTACTAAGAGGTAATTGAAATCACTAGAATATTAATTACATAAAGGTGAGAATTTGTAATTTTGTTAATTGTTATAGTCCCAGCTCCTATGGAAAAAAATGCCTGGTTTTTATCAAGTACATACATAAGCACACTAAATATTTGTAGCAGCCATTTAAGTAGAGATATAGGTAGGCCCATGAATGTGAACTAAGTGAAGCTTCATTATAGCCCAGGTAGTGCTCTGGAGGCCTTGCCAGAATGCAGGATTCTCCAATATTTCCTTACCCCTCGTACTTCACATCAGAAATTATTCCATAGAACACTAATATGTTTTGTGGAAGGAAAAAAAAAGCTCTGTGGCCAGTTGAGTTTACTAAACAATGCTTCAGATCCCCAACTTGCAGTTCATCACTATACACACGGTATGTTTAAAAATTTGAAAAATTCTGTTTATGAAGGCATTTCATAAACTTAAGACATTCCTCCAACTTGTTTGTGGTGATTCCTTTGACATCCCATGGATTTTTCCCCAATGGAACAAGCATCCTGTGGGAAACACTATTGCCAGTGCCTCTAGGAAGTAACTTGACTTAGAAGATAGCTTTAGAAAATGCAGGAGAGATTTTACTAGTAAGATACCAGCATAAAAGTCTTGCCAGGAAAGTCATCTGATGACATGTAAAATATATCACCCATCTCACTTTTCATTCCTTATAACATGATTAAGTTGATGTCGGTTACAAATTTTAATTTTCTTAGGTCCCATTTTCTCTCATCACAGAGTTTAGGAATTGTGTGTAATTAAGGACATTATGGTATCGAATGACAAAAGGGGTCTCATTTTTTATTGGGGTTCTGTTTGAACAAAATGATATTCAGCTTTAGCTGCTTTGTAATAAATTCAAGATTTCCAAAATTTTGTTTAAATACTTCATTACATGCTGTCATATAAGTGACACATGCTTTATATAATGTATACACAGTTCTTATTCACTTAACAAAAATGAGTGGTATGCACTGAGTACCATTGAAAGTAGTGGGTGAAAAAGAAGGCATTGTTCTAGAGAAGCTTTCATGGAAGATGGGTGCATGGAATAAGAAACAAATATCAAAGAGGAGACAGTACTGTGCGGATAAACTGAATCATTGCGTGAAGAAATGGGGATACCCCACCAGCCATAATTACTGTTTGGAATTATTTATTGGTAACCAGTAATCTTAACCATTTTTTAAAAGATTAATCTCTAACTCTTGTTCGAGAGGATAAGCAAAGGAATTCCTTTACTTTCTCTGTTTCAAGGCTATGTATGAGTGGGGTAATTTAGCCGGTCGGTCCTACTGGTTCCCTTTCCTTTAAAAGGCAAATTTTTTAAAAGAACTACTTCCTACCTGTTAATAAGGAAAAAGGAAACCACGAGTCCCTAGATGTCTTCATTTTGTTTCCTTCTCAATTCTTTAACTCTGTTACTAAGCACATTTCCCTTTAAAGCTACTGTGGGTCACCCACAGTTCATCAGCTTATTTTCACTCAGTTAAAAAGTACCAGTTATCTCTAGTTGGGATGAATTGTAGCAATTTATTCAGTCTATTTTTCAGTTGAAATACTGTATAAAACTTTAAGCCGTGTTCTTTATTATGTAACCCATGAACTATATTGGACTTCACTTTTTCCCCATTTGTTGGATAGGAGTCTTAGACAAGATCTCCATAGTCTCCTCCAAGCACATCAAGTTAAATGATTTCAAGTCAGATTTATGCTCCAGTGTTTATATATGGAAGCACAAAATTGGAATAAAATTTTCAAAATAAACACTCAAGTGATAAAATGCTTTTAAAGAATAGTAAGCAGACTTTCTTCTGCTTACAGGAATTACAGCACTCTATGTTTGCTGCTGCAAAACCATAAACTAAGATACAGGCCATAAAAGCAATCTGTTGTTCTCATCAGAGAGCCTTCAGTTTCAGCTTAGCTCCCAATACTCTAGCATTAACAATGTGTCAGTTTCATTCCTGAAAGGCAACCCTATTTAACTGTAATTCTATAATTCTGGCAATTCAATAATTGCCCATCTCACAGATAATACACTGAGGTCTGCTCATGGGCTTGGAATGAGTCCTGGCTATAGAATATGCAGGTTATAGAATATGTCTTATGTGACAAATCTGAACTACATCAAGCACAAATGTTAGGGTCTGCTGAGGTTAATTAGGACTCCTAATTTCACTAACCCCCTACACAAGCTGTAATTACCCTAAGCCATGTATAAATCTGGTTATTTTTCAAGTAGGTCTATAAAATTGGTGCTAAGTTTTCAGTCATTAACTAGATATTGTACATATGGTAATGTGTCAAAGAATGTATGGGGTTTATTGGTGAAAATGCTGACTGACCTGTGAACATCCAGGAATTTAAAATAAAGTTAGATCAGTGTGCTAATTATTTTTTTCATGTAGAAAATCGAAGGCATGCTTACATTTCCAACATTTGTGTGTTTTAAAAATGAAGTTGGGTTAAATGTATTAGGATATCTCTTTAGTGCTTCAGGTGACAGTTGTAGTAAATGGGAAAGGAGTTATGCTTTATTTTGCTTATGCAGTGTCAGTGGTGGTTAAATGGAGAGAGTAAATTAGGAGCCAGGAACCTTGGGTAAGAATTATGGCTCTGCCTTTGAATGAGTCACTTAATACACATGGGCTTTGGTTTCTTCAGGAGCACAGGACTACATGTTTTTATTTATTTTTTTACAATCTTGACTAGCTCAAAAAGAGTCATCTCTAAAGGATTTTCCTTTGACAGTCAGTTGTATTATTTACAAGGGAGTTCGATTTTTAAATGAATGAGTTTGGTCCTTATATCAATCTCTGACCCTCACTCTAACCATGTAAAACCAGTGAGTACTGGACTGTGTCAAACTTTTGTCATAAATTCATATTTATCTTAAATACTGGTAATTTTTTTACACATAAAATAAGTTTGTTTCTTCTGGAAAAATGTACTTTTCTCAGATCTATTTAAAAATTTTTTAAAGAGATCAGGGGCACCTGGGTGGCTTAGTCGGTTAAGCGTCTGACTTTCGCTTGGGTCATGGTCTCGCGGTTCGTGGGTTCGAGCCCCGCGTCGGGCTCTGTGCTGACTGCCAGCTCGGAGCCTGGGGCCTGTTTCAGAGTCTGTCACTCCCTCTCTGTCTGACCCTCCCCGGTCACGCTGTCTCTCTCTCTCTCTCCTAGAAATAAATAAAACATTAAAAAAATAAAATAAAATTTTTTTAAAGAGATCAAATAACCACAATAATTTACTCCTTCTCTCTCCACACCTGCTCCCCTGTTCAACAGATGAAGCAGTTATGAAAATCATCTTTTTCATGATGAGAGAGAGAGAGCATGACCACTGGAGGGACAGAGAAGGGGGTGGGGACAGAGGATTGGAAGAGGGCTCTGCTCTGACAACAGCGAGCCCGATGTGGGGCATGCACCCGTGAACCGTGAGATCATGACCTGAGCCAAAGTCATACTGAGCCACCCAGGTGCTCTGAAAATTGTTTTCTAATTGCTCCAGATTTCTAAATTTCAGATTTTATAAAAGCGCTGATACAGAGACAAGGTTTTTATAGAGAGCCATAAATGAAAGGAGGTTGAATAAAGTGATTGAAAGACCAGAGATACAAATTAACTAAGGAAAGACTTCAGCTTTTAAACTTGTAGTTCCAGTGAAAAGACCACTTTTGCCTCTGTTGTTTTAGTGCCAGTTACCCACCCCAGACCAAGAGTAGTAGATGTAGATATTAACAAGCAATCTTACTTCCATGGACCTCATTTTTCTTACCTGTAATATAAAGAGACTGAAGACAACTTGTTTTCTAAGAGTGACTAATTAGAAACTCACTATTGTCAGAGGAGTTCAATTGACAATTTTTGTCCTCTTACTGAAAAAATGAAGAGAAAAATACAGGCAAGAGTATAAGCTGAAATTTTCAGTGTGTGTCTTAATGCTTAAAACTCTGGAATTAATTACTGGAACTAAAGCTCCAAGGTGGAGAAGACCATGGATGCATCCTGACCTTGAGTTTCTAACCCTTCTTCCCCATGTCACTGACAGAAGAGGAAAGCCAAATGGATTTGAGACTCAGGACTTGGTTCTTTTCATCTGGAGAACCAGACAGGCAGTGAAAGTGCTTCTTCCTGTTTCTGGTTGAAAACTGAAGTGTTTGCCAGGCCCACGGGCCAGGGCTCTGGGTCTTGCTTTTAATATTTTCTCTCCAAAGAGAACTGAAGGTCAGAGGAACTCTTGCTGTTCCAGTCCCTGCCTTGAACTGTTAGTGGAAAACAGGTCAGAGGGAAGAAGGAAGCCTTAGAAGAACTGTAATAGAGGGCAAGAAAGCTAAAGTACAAATAATAATTGACGCTTAGGGGATGCCCACCATTTTCCAAGTGCTGTTGGCAAGCTGCAGATATCTTGTTTGAACTCAGTAACAATTCAGTGAAGTGTAATTATTATTCACATTTTTTAAAAGGCTCAAAAAGGTTAACTAGAGTTGTGAAGTTGCCTAGGGTCACAGAGACTGGTAGAGCTATAATTTGAACCCAGGACTTCAGCCTGTATTATCCTGGTACCACAATGTCAATTTCTATGAATGTAATCTTTTCAACATTCATTGACGTATGAACTTTTCAGATCTTATTTGAAAGAAAGGCTAACTTCCTCTTAAAGAGATTTTCAGTTTGGTAGAGCAAGGTAGTTTTTAATGTTTTGTTGTTATGTTGTTTTGCTTCATCCTTATCAACAGTGATCCAACAAGTATTCATTCCCTTCCTGAAGTGTATTTGTAATAACAGGGTTTCTGGAGAGATTTTGGACTCTGAGACTCTCCAGTGAATATTCCTTCCCCCACCCCCAAGTATCATCAATAGAGGGTTTTGCTAACAACATCACAGAATTTATTTTTTGTATTTTCCATGAACATTTGCAATTTTGAATTGTACTTCAGAGCAATGACATTTATTATGTCACTTGATATTTAAATTTTGTAGACAAGAGAAGAAAGGAAAATGGAAGCAATTCTGCAAGCTTTTGCCAGACTTGAAAAAAGGGAGAAAAGAAGAGAACAAGCTTTGGAAAGAATCAGCACAGCCAAAACCGAAGTTAAAGCCGAGTGTAAAGATGTGCAGGCTGTCAGTGACGCCGAAGCTACTCAGGTTTAGTTCTGTTTTCATCCTTAAGCACTTGCCCGTGAGACTGTCACACCTGGTTTAGTTGCATCTGTAAGGAATTCTTACTGTCTAATGCTGCTTTTATTTATTTTTGAGAGAGAGAGTGAGAGCATGCGCGCGCATGAGCAGGGGAGGGTCAGAGAGAGAGGGAGATACAGAATCCAAAGACAGGCTCCAGGCTCTGAGCTGTCAGCACAGAGCCTAATATAGGGTTCGAACCCATGAACCATGACATCATGACCTGAGCTGAAGTCGAATGCTTAACCGACTGAGCCATCCAGGCGCCCCCTATTTGCTTTGTTTTTGAGTAAGAAAAATGCTAATTTAGTATGTATCAGAATTCAGAGAAACATTTAAGAAAATTAGCTCCTGAAGTGGATTAATGCTTTTACATTTCAGCTTCTCACATAAACAATATCAAAAGTTCCATTCTGTTATATTTTGAATTAGGAACAAGCAAAAGAAGAAACTGCCAGCAAGCCCACCCCTGCCAAAGTGAATAGGACAAAACAGAGAAAAAGCTTTTCTCGTAGCAGGACTCACATTGGGCAGCAACGGCGCAGACACAGGACTGTCAGCATGTGCTCAGATATCCAGCCGTCTTCTCCTGATCTAGAAGTTACTTCACAACAAAATGATATTGAAAATACTGTACTTGCAATAGAACCAGAAACTGAAACTGCATTAGCAGAAATAATTACTGAAACCGAAGTCCCAGCACTTAATAAATGTCCTACAAAGTACCCTAAAACAAAGAAGGTATGATTCTTAATGAATGTAGGAACTATTTTCTAACAGTGTCTTATGATGTGAAACAGATTTGTATTTTTAAGACTTAATCTGTAACACCTTGTTAGAGAACGAATAAGAGGCATAGTTATTACACCTAACATTTGTTAGTTTTATTATTTATTATTTGTTTTGTTATTCATTATGAGAGAGAAAGAGACAGTACAAATAGGGGAGGGGCAGAGAGAGACAGAGAGAGAGAATCCTAAGCAGGCTCCACACTGTCAGTGCAGAGCCTGATGCGAGGCTATAACTCCTGAAACCATGAGATCATGACCTGAGCTGAAACCAAGAGTGGGGCACTTAACCAGCTAAGCCACCTGGGCACCACCACCTGACAAAGTTTTTAAATCAAGAATGAGAATCACAGAACTATAAAAATCAGTCAATAGAAATGCTTGAATCATTGGTTTTGAAGACAGTTATATTTACTCTATTATCTTTCTGTATTGCTAATCTAATGTAGTGATTTTAAGAATTTATCAAAATTCTGGTTTTGTGTGCCCTACGTACTGAGTTTACACTTCTCAGAAACAACTGGTTTTACATGTTTTCCTTTATTTTTTGTATTTTTTTTTTTTAATATTATTTATTTCTAGGAGAGAGAGAGAGACAGCATGAGCAGGGGAGGGTCAGAGAGAGAAGGAGACACAGACTCCGAAATAGGCTCCAGGCTCTGAGCTGGCAGTCAGCACAGAGCCCGACGCGGGGCTCGAACGTACAAACCGCGAGATCATGACCTAAGCGAAAGTCGGATGCTTAACCGACTAAGCCACCCAGGCGCCCCTATTTTTTGTATTTCTTAAAAATTTCACAGTGTAGGTAGATTACAAGAACGTGAAGGAATTATTGGTTGCCATAAGGAATGGTAGTTCTAGATCAGTGTTCATCTTTGAAAATCTGTCACGTTAAATGAGGCAATTATGAAAGTATTCACTGAGATAAATCAACCCAAGCTTTACAGCTCAGAAATAATAGAACATCCTTACGAAGCTCTTACCCCAACTTGAGTGTAGTAGATTGGGGCCGAGATACCAAAGCGGTAATCCTTAAGATTCTTTTGGGTATGGTTAGATCATAAATAATTCTCTCACACACTTACAACAAAATATGTTGAAACTTAATTTATTTCGTCTTTGTTCTTACCAAATTCAGAACGGTTTATAAGTAGTGTAAAGCCAGGAGAAATATATTCAGTCAACACCTACAGTGAACCCAGGAATGTACTTTCACAGTCAGTCAAAGGGTTAGTTAGAGATAAGATCTAAACACAGTTCTAATTGTAAGTCTGTCCTCTTCCTTACAGACCCTCAGATCTTCAACAAGCAAGCCAACACTTGCCTTAATAATGAGCAGTTAAATATATGCTAATTATACTAGAATTAAAAAAACAAAACAATGAAGTTATTTTTGCCTACTTTGGAAGGACAAAAAATAACTGCAACTTTTCTTTGTAATTTGGATTAGCTTATGGTTAAAGAGAAGCTACAAATAGACATAATTCTTGCCTTTTAATTTTTAAGTGACTAAATTGTGGTGTTCTCTATTTAAATACCTAATCTGAGATGTAGACTCTTCAATTGTGTTTGATTCTCCAAAAAAGCTTCTTTGCCACAGGTTTTGTTGATGGTATTTCCTTATTTTAAAAAATTTTAATGTTTACTATTTTTGAGAGAGGAAGAGTATGAGTAGGAGACGGGTAGAGAGAGAGGGAGACACAGAATTCAAAGCAGGTTCCATGCTCTGAGATGTCAGCACAGAGCCTGATGCAAGGCTTAGACTTGTGAACTATTAGCACATGATCTGAGCTTAAAACTGACTGAGAACCCCAGGCGCCCCTTTCCTAATTTTAAACAGTATACCCTTATATACCCTTTGAGTACCGAATTATCATGATTTCTCCTAGTGTAAAGGCCTCATTTAATTTAATAACATAGTACTTATTCTGTGCCAGATACTTTTTGAAGAGCTTTGTATATGTTATTTAGTTCTTTTAATCCTTGCAATAACCCTGTTTGTAGAGCTAGTTTCTATTTTGACCCTTCTTTTACAGATAAGGATTGAGCTGTGGAAAGATTGTATAACTTGATCTGTGGAAAGGTCACAGTGTAAGTGGCAAAGCCAGGATTCATAATGCAGGTGGTCTGGCTGCAGAGTCCGTGTGCTTTCTGCTTGTTGTTCTGGACAGTTTTGTATACACTGAGGAAAAAAGAACTAGAATGCTTATAATGATTATCTCTGGAAGACAGGATGTGGGTAGATCATTCTTTTAATGTGTGTTTATTTGTATGTGCGAGAATGTATTACTACTTTTGGCATTTTTTTTTTTACAAACTACACTTACAGTAAAAATAAAAAGGATACCATTTGATAAAAGGTGAATGCCCACACAGCAAACAAAATGTGCTTGTGATGACAAAAATAATCCTTATTTCCATGTCCATTACAATTGACCTTTTTTTTTGCATTAAAAAAAATTATTTCTGAGAGAGAGAGAGAGACAGAGACGGTGTGAGTAGGGGAGGGTCAGAGAGAGAGGGAGACACAGAATCTGAAACAGGCTCCAGGCTCTTGAGTTGACTGTCAGCACAGAGCCCAGTGTGGGGCTCAAACCCACAAACCTGAACCGTGAGATCTTGATCTGAGCCGAAGTCGGACGCTTAACCGCTTGCTTAACCGCTTAACCCACTGAGCCACCCAGGCGCCCTGAAGATTATGTAAATTTTTTTTTTAGTGTTTTTATTTTTATTTCTAGGAGAGAGAGGGAGAGAGAGAGAGAGAGAGAGACAGACAGACAGACAGCATGAGCAGGGGAGTGTCAGAGAGAGATAGGCTCCAGGCTCTGAGCTGGCAGTCAGCACAGGGCCCGACGCAGGGCTCGAACCCACAAACCGCGAGACCATGACCTAAGCGAAAGTCGGACGCTTAACTGACTAAGCCACCCAGGCGCCCCGGATTATGTAAATTTTTAAACAGCGATTGTCAATGCCAGCATTGCCCACCCCCCTCCCCCCCTTTTAATGTATATGCAGTGGTCTCATCTCCTGGGGAATCTGACAGGCAGTCAGGGTAGAAAGGCACTGCATAAAATCAGGTTTTTCTAATAGAGAACAGAAGCAGTAGCAAATCTAAATTTAGTGTTTGTGTTTAGAAGATGGTACTGAATCTCTTAGACTTGACTTTTACAGAAAGTACCATTATGTGATTTCTTCCTGCAAAGTACTATTGTATAAAAGATTTTAGGAGTGAGAGGAGTTAACCAAGGAAATGTACTGATTTTTTTGGACGTCATATATGAATGACTTATATTAATATATCATTTTGGATAATACATTTTCAGATTTGGGGTCAGAATGTTCTATAGGAGCATCTGTGTAATTGTAATTACGTGTAGAATGATCCACATTTCTCTTTTCTCTAGCACTTGGTCAGTGAATGGTTAAGTGAGAAGAATGAGAAGACAGGAAAACCTTCTGACAGCCTTTCAGAAAGGCCTCTGCGCATAACTACAGATCCTGAAGTGTTAGCCACACAGCTCAATTCTTTACCGGGCCTCACTTACAGCCCCCATGTATACTCTACTCCTAAGCACTATATCAGATTTACTTCACCATTCCTTTCAGAAAAAAGGAGAAGAAAAGAACCTACTGAAAACATTTCTGGCTCATGCAAGAAGGTAAACTGTTCTCTGGATATAAAAATCTAGGAGAGCCAAGGCTAGGCTCCTTCCTTGCTATCATTCCTGGCAGTGAAATGCTTTTAGAATCAGCTTTACATTTATATGCTGTATAAACATCTACAAACTGACTTCTATTCATTATTATTTCAGCGATGGTTGAAACAAGCTTTAGAAGAGGAAAACTCAGCAATTTTACATAGATTTAATTCACCCTGTCAAGAAAGATCCAGAAGCCCTACAGTCAATGGTGAAAGTAAAAGTCCACTACTATTAAATGATAGCTGTTCTCTTCCAGGTAGAATTTTTCAGTACTGTTTTAGTGTGAACAGTGTGGCAGTATATAAATGGTTTTTACAACAGACATATTCTAGTTACTGTGTACTTTATAAACGTTTATATTTTTTTTGAGAGCAAGCAAGCATGTGCAAGCAGTGGGGAGAGGGGCGGAGGCAGAGAGAGAGAGAGAATCCCAAGCAGGCTTCATGCCCAGTGTGAAGCCCAGTGTCTGGCTCCATGTTACAACCCTGAGACCATGACCAGAGCCAAAATCGAGTCAGATGCTTAACTGACTGACCCACCCAGGAGCCCCAAGAAGCATATTGTTGAATATTTTCTGTCCTCTAACCTTCTGGATGAAGATAAACATGAAAACCTTAATTTGCAGTACCATGTATGTTGGGGTTTAGGGGTGAAGTTTTGGGTTGCTTTTCAGATTCAAAAGAACTCTTAGAATAAATCAGTTAAATTAATACATGTAGTTGTAAGATTTCTTAGAGACTCCTAGGCCTATAAGTCATTTGGCAAGATAATGGCATGCTGTAATAGTAAAATAACTCACTCAGGGGTGGGGAGAGATTGCTTTGTGTGAATAGTATCTTTAAAAACCCTGAAATTTAGTTTGGGGGTAAAAGTCATCCTAATTACTATTGTTGATGTTTTGATCTTTCCCAGAATATATTACAGATTGTAGCACATACCAGCAATATAATGTCTGTGAATTATTATTGCATCAACAGATTTAACTACACCACTAAAAAAACGAAGACTTTATCAGTTGCTAGATTCTGCTTACTCGGAAACCTCCACACCAACTCCCTCACCGTATGCTACACCAACCCACACAGATATTACTCCCACAGACCCGTCATTTGCCACTCCTCCACGGATAAAATCAGATGATGAAGCTTGTAGAAATGGTTATAAGCCCATATATTCACCCGTTACCCCAGTAACTCCTGGCACACCAGGAAATACCATGCACTTTGAGGTGAGAAATTTAAATTGGGGAAAATAACCTTGTGGGATTGACTGGTATTTAAAGGCACCTCCCTCCTCCTCCTTTAACAACTAGTGTACTGAGAGTAGAAAAAAAGTTTTTAACAAACCAAAGAGCAAATCTGGAACGTTCATTTATGGAAATTTAAACTTTCACATTTTTATTAAAATGAGCATAATGTTCATCTTATTTTGATACTCAGCGTATCAAATTGATCTTAAGGCAGACCTCTTATGTGGGGAATGGAAATAAAACAGATAAGAAAGTTTAAAACCAAAGTCTGTGTAATAGTTGGTCTTCATTTCTATAAATATCATGGATTTAGTTTCATATTTTAATTTTCAATTCTAATTATTTCTTTTATATAGAATATTTCTTCCCCAGAAAGTTCTCCAGAGATTAAGAGACGCACTTATAATCAAGAGGTAAGGAGTTATTTGGTAAGGTTATTTAAACTGGTGACCTTTGCTTATTATTATTTTGCTTAAATTATGAAGAGATTTTAAAGTTAGTAGTCTCAATGTGGTTATTTAATTTCTTTTGTTTTAATTCTATAAACAGGGATATGACAGATCTTCGACAATGTTAACATTGGGGCCTTTTAGAAATTCTAATTTAACTGACCTGGGTCTGCAAGAAATAAAGACTATTGGTTATACCAGCCCCAGGAGTAGGACTGAAGTCAATAGGCAGTGCCCTGGAGAAAAGGATTCTGTGTCAGACCTTCAACTGGGACTCGATGCAGTCGAGCAAACTGCCTTACATAAGACCATGGAACCGCCTCCACATGACCGGACTGATCCTACCAGCCAGCTGGAATCTACTCACTCTGGACGGGGCACAGTGTATTCTTCCTGGGTAAAGAGTCCTGACAGAACAGGAGTTAACTTCTCAGTAAACTCTAACTTGAGGGACCTGACACCCTCACATCAGTTGGAGGTTGGAGGAGGCTTCCGAATAAGTGAGTCAAAGTGCCTGATGCAGGATGATACTAGAGGCATATTTATGGAAACACCTGTGTTTTGTACTTCAGAAGATGGGCTGGTTTCTGGTTTCGGACGGACTGTTAATGACAATTTGATCGACGGAAGTTGCACACCCCAGAATCCACCACAAAAGAAAAAGGTTACAAATTTAACGATTTTAGTCCTTTTAATAGTGCTTTTTTCATACTGCTTTTGAGGGTTAGTGGTAGTTATGTGTTATTGGAGGCATTCATACTTAGTTATTCAAGTTAAATTTTTGATATGTACATTTTAAACCTTTTCTAAATGCTCAATTAGCCAAGTGTTTACAGACCAGTGAGACATTCTTTAAGCAGGGTTTCAGAGACTGAAACCTCGAGACCATTTATTTCGCTGAAAGAATAACGTAAAAATAACCACTCCCCAGCCAAATAAACAGAGTTCAATAATATTTGTGCTGTTATCCTCATGTTACAGGTTAGCAGGCAGCCTTATATTGGAGAAATGCTTCGTTCCTCATCCATAATATCCATAGTATTTAGGCCACGGATATCAGTATTTGAAAAGGATTATATAGGTACTACCTGAAGTTCCCCAGTTTACCACCATTTGGTTGGTAACAGAGTGTTAGAATGCCTTATTTCAGAGGAATGGGATGAAATACAACACGTATTTTCTTTGTTAATAGGCTTATTGCTTTGCAAGTTAAAAGAATTTTAGTGATGTGTGCTTTTAATTTTTATAACAGAGTCCAGTTGGCAACTTTGTGGGAAGCAATGTAGTATAGTGGAAAGAGCACGGGCTTTCAAGTAAGACCTAGGTTCGAATCCCGGCTCCAACACTCACCAGCTGTGTGACCTTGAGTGAGTGAGTTACTCAATTTCCTCATCTGTAAAATGGGGATGATAATATACCTATTTCATAGGGTTGTTGTGAGGATTAAATGAGATAATGTATGTAAATCATCTAAATACAATGCCTGGCAATATAATAGGCATTGATAATTGTTAATTGTTATTATTTGTTCACAATCAAATTACTTTACATAATTTTCCTAATGTAAATACAGTAATTCTCTTTAGAAAAAAAGAATAGATTGACTCTGACCTATAAAACACGAATAAAAGATTTGCTTTTCCTTTTCTTGCTTCAGGTCTCTCTGCTAGAATACCGTAAAAGACAGCGTGAAGCTAGGAAAAGTGGCTCCAAGGCAGACCACTTTCCTCTGGTTAGTGTGTCCCCTCATGCAAGTGGCAACTCAAGCAGCAGCGGTGACGGGTGTGGCAGCAGGACTGAGAGTGGGGAGCAGGCGGAGGGCACCGCGGGCCTGCCGGTACCAGCGCCGCCTACGGTTTACAGTGCCGCTTCAGACGAGCCCGGCAACAACTGTCCCGTTAAGGAAGCTTCAGCCAGTGAGAAGAATGAACCGGAAGTTCAGTGGTAAGTCTGTTCTAAAAAACCTAACTGGGAATTTTAGAACTCTGGGTAGTATATGTGTGTATATATTTAGTCTCCGTGCTTTATCCTCCAGTCAGGACCCTTTACATAGCTGCTTTTGAACGCAGCCGTATTTGTAAAGAGCTGAAGTCTGCTGTTGTGAAAAGCACACACTTTTGTTAATGAATTCACTTCCTGTCTGTCGTTCTCCCAGTGCTGAGGAGATAGACATCTGTGGTCATAATTTGGAGAGATCCTCTTGCTGATAGGGTTTTAAACCAGCTATGTATGTGCCTGTGTTAAGGGTCCACTGTGCCTCCTTTTTGATAATTTTCACAGCTTTCACACAAATATTCCTCTCCAAAGAACATTTATCACAGGCAGCATCATGCAATTTTCTTATACACCTGTATTACCAGTTACAGAAAAGAAGAACCAACGTTAATATTTCTTCAGTAGGAACAGAGGGCGGGTCTTGGCAAAGGGCAGAAAGGCTCGTTTGCTTTGCTCCTCAGTCCCCGTACCCTTAAGAGCTTCCTGCTTTCAGATACAGGGTAATTTGCAGAGCATTGGACCCTGTAGTGACATTCTGGATGCTGATACACCGCCCTTCAACCCCTCACCCTTTCACCAAGGAAGTTGCTTAAGACAAAGGAATGGAGTCTGACTGAGCTCTTGGAAGAGATGAAGATTTTTAAAAAAGCTGTTCTCCAAGCTTTACACCTAAGTATTCTCCCAGCAGAGTAAAAGCCTTGGTCTGAGAGCACATGCTGACCGTCAAGGACAAAGAATAAACTAGCTGGCAGTAGCTTCCTTGAATTGACAGTATGATTTTCTGTTCAAGGACTGCTTCAACCTCAGTGGAGCAGGTGAGAGAAAGGAGTTACCAGCGAGCTCTGCTCCTCAGCGATCACCGAAAAGATAGAGATAGTGGTAAGTGAGCCTGTGCCTGCAAGTGGAGCCCGCTGACCCCTTTGCACCCCCATTCTTTGCGGTTCTAATGTTGTCTTTGGGTCTGCTTCACCTCCAGGGGCAGAGTCGCCATGTGTCCCATGCTCACCGGGTCATGTTCCGTCTTCACCTCCATCTCATTCAAATCACATTCCCCAGTTGCAGCCCCAGGGTCCAGTCCCTCCTTTCAGTGAACTTATGGAAGGTCAGTAAGCAGAGGACCGATCATGGTTACTGTTTTAAAAACCTTTTTAAATCAGAAGGGAGAGCGCCTTTATAAAAACGTGGTTTGAATAGAATTTATGTTGCTTTGTAGTGTTAGTTACAAGACAGTATGGTCGCGCAGTCTTCCATTTACTACAGGTTTCTTCTGCTTTACAGATCCTGACCCTGAGAATCCAGACTCCATGACCACAAATGAATGTCCATCCCCAGACACCTCTCAACATACTTGTAAAAGCCCTTCAAAAATGAGCAAGGTAAGAAGATTGATCTTTGAAGAAGGCCATTCAGAAAAGTGAATGGTAATCTGCATAGGGAGGTTTTCTGCTGTTATCAAGTATCAGTTTGTGATTTTTGGACGCTTTTTGACCAAGTGGCCTAATGTACTCACTGTGCTTCCGTAGTTACATTTTTTTCTCCTAGAATTCTGCCCCTGGGATACTGGGTGGTCTGGTGTGGTGGCGGTTTCTTTGGAAACTAAAGATGAGGGAAAGGAGATCGATTTTCTTTCTCCTCATATGTGACTTCATATATATTTAATAGTTTTGTACTTGGAGTACTTCTGTTTGAACAATGTAAAACATGTTACAAATCAGAACGGTTTGGGTTTATTTACCCAAACCAAATGATCATTAGGTAAGGTGTAGAAATCTTCCAGAGTAAGGGTTAAAAGCCGGTTTCATTGCTTAAGGGAAAAAAGGCAAATTTAATATAGGGACCATTATTTCCTTAACTTGATAGTAATAAAAATTAATTCAGGGAATTCAGTTGAAGCCCAGTAGCACAACTTGTAGCCACTGAAAAAGCAGGCTTTTCAGTATCCCAAGCCTCTGTGATGGACTTCTAGACTCTACATTTATGAAGGAGGGTGTAAATAACATTAAATACCACGATAACAAACCGCAATTGACAAACATTTCTTACATGATGTGTTTCCTTTCCATAGCCTGGTTCACCGGGACCTGTACTTCCTGTCCAAACACATGGGAAAATACTCACAAAGGCAGAGTCCCATTGGGAGGCGACAGTTACTGTGTCAGAAGCGGAGAACGGTGTTCACCTGAAAACAGAGCTCCAACAGAAACAGCTATTAAGTAACGCCCAGGCGCTTTCCAAGAATCCCCCTCCTCCTCAGCCACTCGTCCGAAGCTCATCCGAGCAACTTCCACAGAAGCTGCCCTCTGCGCCAGTGAAGGCGCACTGCCCTCCGTCCCCTCACGGAGAAAATCCTCCCAAGGCCTCAACACCTCACCCACCTGTACAGCACGGTTATCTCTCACCAAAGCCCCCCACCCAGCAGTTAGGATCCCCCTACAGGCCTCATCACGCGCAGTCTCCTCAGGTGGGAACCCCTCAGCGAGAGCCTCAGAGAAATTTTTACCCCGCGGCACAGACCCTTCAGGCCAGCACTCAGCAGGCCACCTCCGGAGCATTATTCACCCAGACCCCCTCGGGACAATCTTCAGCCACGTACACCCAGTTCAACCAGCCGAGTCTGAACAGCACGGCTCCACCCCCTCCACCCCCTCCGCCTCCTTCTTCCTCATCTTATTATCAAAACCAGCAGCCCTCTGCAAACTTTCAGAGTTATAATCAGCTTAAAGGTGGGCTTTCCCAACAGACCGTGTTTGCGTCGGGACCAAATCAAGCACTTCCTGGCACTGCGAGCCAGCAAACCGTCCCAGGACACCATGTTACTCCGGGGCACTTCTTGCCTTCCCAGAACCCTCCAATCCACCATCAGACTGCGGCCGCCGTGGTCCCCCCGCCGCCCCCCCCGCCCCCCGCCCCTGGACCACACCTCGTCCAGCAGCCGAGCTCCCACCAACAACACTCTGTGGCTCACGTGGTGGGGCCCGTTCACGCCGTCACCCCTGGGTCGCACATTCATTCGCAAACCGCGGGCCACCATTTGCCACCACCCCCTCCGCCTCCGGGTCCCGCCCCTCATCACCATCCACCACCCCATCCTTCCACGGGACTCCAAGGTCTGCCAGCACAACACCAGCATGTTGTAAATTCGGCGCCGCCTCCGCCTCCGCCTCCGCCACCTTCCAGTGTTTTGGCTTCTGGGCACCACACCACGTCCGCTCAGGCCTTACACCACCCGCCTCACCAAGGACCTCCACTGTTTCCTTCGAGTGCTCATCCAGCTGTGCCACCGTATCCCTCCCAAGCCACACATCACACCACTCTGGGGCCGGGACCCCAACACCAGCCTTCTGGAACAGGGCCACATTGTCCATTACCAGTCGCAGGTCCTCATCTCCAGCCCCAAGGACCAAACAGTATTCCAACACCTACTGCTTCAGGGTTCTGTCCTCATCCTGGCTCTGTGGCCCTGCCACACGGGGTTCAAGGACCCCAGCAGGCATCTCCGGTGCCTGGACAAATCCCAATTCACAGAGCGCAGGTGCCACCGACATTTCAGAACAATTACCACGGTTCAGGGTGGCATTAAAATGGACTCCGAAAACATTTTTTAAAATGTTCTGTAAGATAAACTGTATATTTCATATGTACCTGTTAAGGTACTTTTTAAAGCTTGTACATGAAACTTTGTATAAAAAAAAGAAAACAAAAAAAACACCAGTGCTCTTTCATTGTATTTTTCCCATTTTTGCTTTTTAAAATTCCTTAAGAGATGTGCTGTTAAGCCAGTATTAGGTATCTTTATTTTGTAAGTGAACATTCCAGCTGTTTTTCTGGCAGTAGATTTGATGCTACACGATCTTTAAATTTTATTGTTGCAGTTAAATTCATTTAGTGAATGTTTTCTATATTATTTTATACATATGCATTTAAGTACACAGCTAAGTAATGGCACTATGAGGAAATTCATTTTTCTTCCTGTCAGCAGTTCTGTGAGTGCATCTTAGGTATAAAAAAAATGCAATACAGATTTTTATAGTTTGGTGTGGACATGGCTCATTTTGTTTTACTGGTTATTTGCGAGCAAAATGTAATTTAATGTATAGATGATTTTTAACGTCTCCCGACACACTGTAAATACTGCATTTCTTTTGCGTATATAACTGCTTACAGCTTTTCTCATTGGATATATAGCGTTGTACATATGACAGGTCTTTGCAAAACTGTGTGATCTTTGTGAGAGTAGTACAGTATATGGCCTTTAATTTCTTTTTTATTTTAAATATACTGTCACATTGAAGCACTGGTTGGGCATTTTAATTCATGTTAATAAATCACAATTATGTCAGTTTTACCAGATTGTCCTGTACAACTTCTGAGATTGGAGTCTGTTTAAAAAAAAGTTTCATTTTTTTTCAAATCTAGTTTGTAAGGAGCCTTCTCTTCTCTTTAGCGACAACCCCTCAGCAGTCGTCAGGAGGCAGTAAAGGGTTGCTCCTGTGATGCTGCTACTTGTCACTGTCGTAGGAGCAAAAGTCACAGGAAACTACTCTGCTATGGAGGCACGCACGTGTCCTTCTACCTGACCTCATGCAACGTGAGCCCGTACCATTAACGTGTCACATGTGACATAGAGACTATAAAATATGGAGTAATTGGGCCAAAAAACACACAAATATCTAATTTGTACACCTTAGGACATGCGTGACGGCAATGTCCCGATTACTCAAAATTATTTGAAAACCTTAACATTTACTATTGTCTAGCTATAAGATTCAGAAAAAGGAATTTTAAAAGTTTGTTTTGGGTGTGCAAAAGGAAAGGAAGAAGGTATTATTCTCAAGTGAAATGAAAACAGCCTCTTTCTAATGAACATTTTGCTGAAATAGGAAATGATAGTTACTGTTTCGGAAAAATAAATTGTCTTCTTTCTCTGAGGAGGATTAGTTAAGTACAACCGACAGTAATGACATGTACACATTTTTCCAGTTTTTACCTAATGGCATCATTTGGCACAGCACAAAAATTGTGTGCTGGAGAAAAAAGTGAACAGACTAAAAATGACTGGATAATATTTGGCAGTAATGAAAGTCACATTGTGCACTTTTAATTCCCATTTCCTTCTGAAAATTAGCTAATGAGGGTACATTAAGAAAGCCATGTTTAGGGCTCAATTCTAATCAGCTTCAAGTTTTAAAAGAACTTATTACTTAGGTCAACTCTGCCCTCCTTGAGTTTAGCAAACAAACTTCTACTTCCTGTATTCACTGAAGAAACACTTGTCCAAGAAAAACATGGCCCTACATCACCCGGCCCAGTTGTTTCGAAGAACAAAGGTTAACTATTAGCACAGCGACCAGCACTACTCAAACTCTTGAAAGGACTGTCGTCCTAAGAATTTAGAATTCCTATTATAAATCTGCCCATGACACAAAGAATTTATAGAGAAGCTTTTCTATGAATTGCAGGATCTTACGTAATTCCTCAACTCCTCAATGAAGGACACACGTACCCTCAAATACTGTCCTCTACCAAAATTTCATTAAAGTTATAAAAAAAAATTCATGGAAGATTTAAAAGCGGGATTTAAGGAATAAACCCAGCTAGGGATACAAACTGAAGTTCTCTGGCCAAGAAGAACAGTGGTCTGTCATGCTAACTAGGGAGGATCCAGGCACAGGAAGAAGCAAGTCAATAAATCAATTTTCACCTAAAAAGTTCGGCTCTTCTGAAGGCCCTGTATCTTTTTTTTTCTTTTTTTTTTAAAGCCTTTGGGCAGCTCTAATTTGCAACCAGCCAGGCTCTCACCTGCTATCATCACATGTGGTCCACTGCTTGTCCTTCTCCACGAAGGCCTGGCGCAGACCGGAGAGAGGCAAAGCGGGACGTTCGCTAGAAAGGTCGAGCCGGCTGCAGTGTTCCGTAGAACCCGCGCTCCTCACTCGTTTTTTTTGTAATGGATTCTTTATCATCAAGCCACCAAGTTCCCGCCAAAACCCATACTATATACCTAATACAAACATAGATATTATATTCCTTCTAAAACTTTTTTTTTTTTAACATTGTACACCAGTTAGGCTCTTACAAGGGACAGGTCTTTACAAACCTCGTAACAATCTAGTTTATTTTCTAAAATGAGCCGCAGTTGTATTAGACATGTTTCATTCAAGTGTGCTATTAACCCTGATACAAATTCTTCAGTTAGGGGAAGATGAAGACATAGATACGCTTTGTGGTTCTTGTAAGAACAGATCCTGCTAAGACTGTGTCGGCAGCCACCATCCGTTGCAGAACCTACATGGTAACCAACACCCTCAGCGGAAAACCTCAGCACGCACGCTTCATACAGGGTTCTGTTCCACCTCACAGCGCTATGTGATTATCATGCTAACTCCTGAAAGACTGGGTCTTGTTCCCTCCCAGTGAAAACTAGTAAAAAGAGGGAAGAAAATCTGCAGTGCTCAAACACAATGTCATCAGTATGGATTTGATGCAACACGAATGAAGAATCACTGAAGTTCTAGGCACTGAATCTGTACTACAGAAGCTCTTCTAAATTCATATTCTACTCTTACAACAACACAATGAACGATTTCCTTGGAATAAGCCTTAATGCATGTTCTACGACTACGTTTCCTGCAACGGGAATGTGGATACGTCCTTTGGTTTGGGTTATACTACGCTAAAAGGAGAGCAAATGTTTGTTGATTCTATCGCTTCAAATACAGGCCAATGACCAAGGCAATGTCTGGAAAAAAAAAAACCAAAACACTTTAATTTTTAAGACAACCGCAAGCACCTCAAACAATGGATTATTATTACAACACTTGTTATCTTTTCACAATCTAGTTATTGCAAAGGCATATGGATAATGTTAATGGACAAAGTCAAGAAAAACGAGGCACCTTAATGAATGTAAAATTTTTAAAAAACCTGACATTCAATCCACTGACTTCTAAAAGAGGCTAAATGAACCTCTGTATATTACATTCTAAAATCGTATTGCCTACAATGGTTTGTGTCCTGGATTCTACAACTTTAAGGAAATGCATAAACAAAATTGTGTGCAGCCTGCAAAGGGAAAATCATTTTCTCACCTTCAATGCATGGGAAGACAATGAAAAAAACTCATAAAATTGCTGTAGCCACGCATATATCTGCCGCTGGAATGAATGTGATCCGTTACCTCTGAGATGTTAGGATCATGCCCACTGCATCCCTAACTGTACATACCACACCTTGGTTTTAGACAAACACAAGTAAACTTTTAAAAAATATATATATATTTTCTAATTCCACACACTGCACATGGTTTTCGTTGTCTGATTTAATCTATGCAGAGTTTAACTTACAGTGTTTGGAGGAGGCAACACCACATGGTACCGAGCCATCACATTTTTAAAGGGAAATTGCTCCTTTTCCTTAAAAGTACTTTTAAAAATACGCAAAAAATATGAATGGGAGTGCTAAAACTATAATACGTATTTTAGAATGAAAGCATGTCTTTTCTTGCTTTAAAGTGCCATATAGGGAATGACAGAACTCGGAGTCACTTTGTTTAAAATCCAATGTAAAAGGGCCATTATGGAATGACAAGTCTGCACAGCTCCTGGGAGCAGTTCAAGTTCGCTACATGCAACTCCGGCTACAAAGCACTCAAGACTTGGTAGCTTTTCTGAAATTGGAGTCCCCATCCCATATTTAATGGAAATTAACATTTACAGGGTGCATTTACATACACTATATTACAGGAATGATGTCCCTTTGCCAGAAGATAAAATTGTACATTTCCTTGCTATTTCTTGGTTCCCACTTGATAATTTCTTAAGATTGTAAATTATATAGTACTCAGCTAAAATATTTCTTCATAAATAGTTACAAAACCTGCCAAAACACAAGGGGGAAAGTATTTTCCGTTCAAAAAAAAAACACCTGACATTTGAATGTCACACAAGAAACGATGCTTAGAGACATGTTATTGTTTCCAGAAGAGAGTGGGTCAGTAAACTACTAAGCTGACGACAAAGACTACCTTCCCCAGGGTCACAGTGCACAAAGAGCAGAATGTCAAACAACAGTACCTCGAAGCAAAATAAAGGTCTGAGGATGAAGCCAGCTCACTTGTAATCCCGTTAGAGAATGAAAGTCACCGTTTAGGTCCAATGTACTGGAAAACATGTGCTAGCTCAGAACGCTCTACCGGTAGAATCTGCTAAGAATTCAACCAAGGATGCCGAAGGCATTCGCCAGCTGAGGCTCGTTTCTCTGGAACCATCTCTAACATCGGGATCAGGAAATCTGTAAACTGTGCGGCATCTTCGTGGGGCCAGCCGTACTTTTCCACAAGGACATCAAAGAGGCTCCAGGGCTTCAGCTTGGTGATATGCCGCAGCTCTCCTGCAGGGAAGAAACGGGCAGCGTCAGGAAAGCTCCGAGTGTGCACTTCCCACCGGCGGCCCCGCCAGGCTTTCGGTGAAGCGGACGCCTACCTGCCATACGCTAAGCCACACCGGAGGCCCGCTCCCCCCATGCAGCGGCCAGGCAACGTCCAGTGGCCATTGTTATTTGGCATAAGCCCGGCGAAGGCAAACAACGGGTTCACTGAAGAGGGAACAGTCCCCCAGGGTGTTTGCTTTTTTCTTTTTAAGTTTATTTAACTTTATTCTTATTTTTTGAGTAATCTCTGTAACCCAGCATGGGGATCGAACTCACGACCCGATATTGACAATCACAGGCTCCACTGGCTAAGCCAGCAGGCTGGACCACACCTGGAATGTTGTCATCTGCGAAGACTGACAAGTCACTCTCTCTCTAATGTTGCATCTTCTGCAATTTGTAAATTTGCTTTAGAAGCAGCTTTAAGATACACATGATGTAAGCTCCTTGGACCATTATTTCCGCATGTGACCGGGCACAGGAAAGCGAGTCTTTGCATCTAGCAAAGAAAACTTTCTCAGATGGCATAGGTGTACTTGAGCTCACTAATCCAACACGGTAGCTGCTAGCCAGATGTGACCGCTGAGCCCTAGAAATGTTACCAGTGCGATTAAACAGTCACAATTAGCGGCTCATGTGCAGGGCAACACAGCTCGAGACGCCAACCTGAACCAAATACCACTCAACTACACTGGCTGTAAAATCTAAGAGCCCCAGACATCCAATCTTGAAGCCATGCTAGCCGCAGCACCCCAGGGGTAGGCCACCAGGCGCCCGACTCACACAACAGAACGACTAACAATCTAGTAAATGGTCTGAAAACTAGGACGGCCTTTTTCAAAATAGGTAAAAAAAGCAGATTTAACTCAAACTGCCAAAAGGTCAGGATACCTTTCATTAGGATTACTTCCTTTTCTCTTCCCCTTAGAAATGTTCACAGGATGCCCCTCCTCTCCTGCGGCTCACACAGACACGCCGTCCAGTGGCCGTTCCTGCCCCCCCCTGCACAGCTCTGGGCTTAGAGTGCCCGCCAGTCCTGCTGAGGCAGGCACCCCACAGGCACCCCCACGTGAAGGCCAGCTGTCCCCTTCTCTTCCACTTGCACTAACCCACCCGCCAAGGGAGGGGTCTCAAGGTGTGCATTAAGGGACGCTCACTACCAGGCTTATGTACTAGGTATTTTCAGGAGGCTTGGTCTGTTTCACCCATTTATGTGTCTCAATTTGGACCATCCTCCTCTTTCTTTAGTACAAAGAAAATAAAAGAACATCACAGAAAATTACAAAACAAGAGGGAGGAATGACCTGTAACCCCACCCACAAGGGTTTTTTTCTTTTGGCCTCTCCTCTCATGATCCTATGAACCTATATGTCTACAGAGCCGTCATCGTCACGCGCACCAGATCTGGAAGAAACAGAACTTCACAGGATGTTTCTTGCTGGAAGGATGGTGTGCAAAGTAAACGGGGGACGGAGTTCAGCGTGGCTTCCAGACTGCAGGTCAGCTCTATGTGGGGGAGGGGAGTGGAGAGAGCGCATTTAGAGGAGGCAGTGTTTTCCTCCTGTAGGAGGAAGACTGTGACCGTGAGAGCAATCACTCAAAGTTCATCCCCTTTAATCTGGAAAGTCCAGCTCTAGGAGTCCAGCCTAAGAAAATAAACCCTAGCACCCCACCCCCCACCCGCCCCAAGTACATATACTTGCAAAATCACAGATGCTCAGTGACGGAACGGTGGTTACAGAAACAACAAACCATGATGCATCAGCGTGATGAACACCATCTCATGCTACTTAGTAACATGGAGGGAAATTATATGGCCCAGTGTCTGGTACTAAAAGAAGAATAGAAGAGTATGACCGCAAGAGTAGCCTTCAAAGTGCCCCTCAAGATGGAAAGCAGGTGCCCCCAAACATCAGCTTTGTTAGGTGGTGGCTTCTGTCTCTGCATTTTCCGTAAGGCAGAGACACCTTGGAGCTCTGTCTCTGACAGAGACCCTGGAGCTCACCAGAGCAAGGTTTACAGGAAATGGAGAAAGTTTGCACAGATCCTTCTACAATGAGTCCTCGGGAAAGGGGACAGAAATTCACTGACCTCCATCTATTCTGACCTGGAACGAACACTCCTCGGGTTTGCGAATGAACGTTACCATGGAGAAGCACAGTCCGCTCAGAGCGAGGGCTCTGTCTCCGAGGAGGCCAGTTTTAAACTAAAATCCATCAACAGGCATCAAATGAAGTACCATCTTCCATGAAAGAGAGAAGCTTTACCACAGCAGTCGCCTTAAAATCTGCGTAACCGTGATGACACCACCACAAGCTGAAAGGCCACGAAAATCTATGTATTCAGACCTAACGAGCTATAAAGGGATAAAAACACTTCCCAAGAACAGACTGGAACACCTAACGCACCCTGACCAGCTGACCCCACACAGAAAGCCACTTGCAGAGACGCATCTGTGACAGGAACGTACGCAGCAGGCACAGTAACCCCCGGCTCCGATGGGTGCACAGGGCCACACGGCCGCCTCGCCTCCAGGAGGAACAAGGATGTGATTACGGAGACACGGACACGGGGAAGAACTAATGCCAAGGGGAAAAGGCAGGAAATCAAGTGGCCTCGGCCCGACAAGGACATGCGTACATTCTTACGTTCCGCTCAGTAAGAAACAGTGTTACCAATGGTTGACAAAGGCCATTAAAAAACAAGCCCTCAACTCCCAAACGTGCACATCTGCCGCTAGCGGGACGAGCAGGGACCCCGTCACCTCCACGACCACCACTGACGATACAGAATGGAAGAAGAAAACGCGTGAGAGACTACTTTGTGCTCTCAGTTCCTACTGTACAAGTAGCAGGACAAGTTAACAAATTTTTACCCTGACAACGTTTTCTCCCTTAGGAAAACACACCAAGATATGTCTCACTCAAACAAACTCTGCAAAGAACCAGACACTTAATAGTGACAGACTTTACTGTTTAAACCGCCTCCTTCCTTTCCTTCTTAAAGACCACCCAGTACCACTTAGTCTTTCCTCGGGAGCCCAGCAAGGCCAGCCGGACGGCCCTACCCTCAGCAGCCCCTCGTGATCGTAATCCGCTCAGGGGGCAGGGTCCCCTTGACGGAGCTGAGGGAAACAGACAGGAACAGGCCCCCAGGATGGCTCCTCCACCCACCAAGTCAAGGCTTTGCGACCTGCTACTGTATTTGCCAGGCCCAGATTATCAGAGTGCTTTTTGAGGACGAAAGTTAAGAACTTCCAGTAGACTCCTCCTGAAGATCATTTTAAGTGACCTGTAAGAAGGAAAGTACTTTATTTTGTCCACTAAAATTATAATATTCCAGAATTAAACATATAAGCATATAGGGGACTGTGAGGCAAAGCCTTGTATTGTATTTCGGGGAACACTGGTAACTAGAAAAGAAACCATGATATAAAATAGATTCGGATGAATTTCAGGGCACGTAGATAGAGAGGAAACCTGTCCACAAATACTGGCAGACAAACAAGACACAAAACAAGAAACAAAGAAATTCCTACAAATTTGTAGGTCAATATCTGAGTTCAGCATCTGTATAAGCCTTACCGCCAACATATACAAAAATTAACTCAAAATGGATCACAGCCTAAAGCGTAAGAACTAAAACTATAAATTCTTAGTAGAAAACAGAATAATCTCTGTGACCTGGAAGCAGACAATGGTTTCTCAGATAGGACATGAGAAGCCCAAGTAACAAAAACAAGTAACAAAGGAAAAAGTAGAAGATTGGGCTTCATCAAAATTAAAGCCTTATACTTGAACTATCACACATGTGCATTTAAACGAAGTTAAAACAGGGGCGCCTGGGTGGCTCAGTCGGTTAAGCATCCAACTCTTGTTTTTGGCTCAGGTCATGATCTCTCCATTCATGGGATCAAGCTGCAAGTCTGACTCTGTGCTGACAGCGTGGAGCCTGTCTGGGACTCTGTCTCCCTCTCTCTCTCTGCCCCTCCCCCAACGCGTGCTCCCTCCTTCTCCTCTCAACTTTAAAAAAAAAAAAAAAAAAAAGAGCCAGAAGTAAAAACACGTCTACGCAAAAGTGTAAAATATTCACAGCAGCATTATTCATATGAGCCAAAAAATGGAAACCCACATATTCATCAACTGGTGAGTGAAGAAACCAAACAGGTCTCTCCATACATCAAAAGCAGAATACTGGGGCGCCTGGGTGGCTCAGTCGGTTAAGTGTCCAACTTTGGCTCAGGTCATGATCTCACGGTTCTTGAGTTCAAGCCCCGCGTCGGGCTCTGTGCTGACAGCTCAGAGCCTGAAACCTGCTTCGGATTCTGTCTCCCTCTCTCTGCCCCTCCCAGGCTGTACTCTTTCTCAATCTCAAAAGTAAACATTAAAAACAAGCAGAGTACTGACACATGCACCCACATGCACGAGCCCTGAAATAGGAGTACACGGAAGAAACCATCACAGAGTCCACACACTGATTCCATTTACACAGAAACCCAGAGAGAGAGAGAGAGAAAGAGAGATCGATTGATCAGAGGTTGCCGGGGGTCAGGGTGGGAAAAATGCAGAATGAATGTTGATGGGCAAAGGTTTCTTGTCGAGAATAATACTATTCTGAAATCAGATAGTGGTGACGGCTGCCTAACTCTAGAATATTCTAAAACCAACTAAACTGTACACTTTTTAAAAGGGTGAATTGTATGGTATGTAGACTACATCTGCATAAAGATGTTATTTTAAAAACTGGAACAAAGCTTACAACAAAATAATAACTTTAAAAGAATCCCAATGAGGCACTTGGGTGGCTCAGTCAGTTGAGCATCCAAATTCGGCCCAGGTCATGATCCCGCATTTTGTGGGTTCAAGCCCCGCACTGGGCTGTGTGCTGACAGCTCGGAGCCCAGAGCCTGCTTCAGATTCTGTGTCTCTCTCTCTCTCTGCCCTTCCTCTGCTTGCACTCTGAATCTCTGTCTCCCCAAAAAAAGTATTTTTAAAAAATTTAAAAAGTAAAAATAAAAAATAAAAGAACTCCAATGTTGCGTTAGTACATGCACTAAAAATAAACACTAATCTGCAGCTCAATGATAGATGACACGCATACATGGGATGAACTAACCAGAACCTAACTGAACACGTCAGAGCAGGGATTTCATAACTTTTTCTGCATCTTATGCTCAAATTCAAAACAAAATGATTAAAACACTAGTTCAGACCTATGATCAGTGGGAGCCTGTGGTCTATGATTTTCCCAAATGTCTCGGCGGTGTGCCCCGTGTCCCTCTCTCTGCCTCCAGGGCACGGCATCATCACCGCCAAAACCTCCCGTCTTGCACCCCAACCCTAGCAGGGGGGGCCTTGACCATGCAGCCTTCAAACTGGGCATGTGGGCGCCATGAGGGCCGTCCTGGGCCACGAGGGACACGGTGTCCCCTGCTTCTGGCTCACCAGAGATGAAGATTCAACACAGGGTCACATTTCTAATTTGCTTAAGTTATTTTCTGTGCCTACACTGCGCCGGGCTGTGGGGGGTCCCGCACCAAACAGGACAGACCAGGGGCTGATCTCACAGAGGATCCTAACAACTCAGAAGTGACGTTTAGAGTGAAATGGTAGTTAAAGTTGTTCATGTTTTAAACGTGACTAGTTTAGGCTCACTAGTGCGAGGAGCCTTTTCTAGTCATTAGAAGAGAGGCCAGCTCACGGGGCGATGAGCCCCAGGCATCCCCAAGGCGGCCTCGTGCCGGGCCTGGCGCCTGCCTGTGTGGCCAGCAAACCGTGGCCACTGATGGGCTTCGCCACCTGAGGCCATGACGACGAGTGGGATGGTGCCAGCCAACATGGGCCCAGAGGCCACAGTGGGCCTCGCTCTTCACAGAAATAAGAGAATCTGTCGATTTGGGCTATTCTGGAGAGGAGATGAAATCATTCTAACAATTTTCATCTCAAACATTAAAAATGACGAACAGGGAACACAGCGTTCCCTTCAAGTTCTCGGCCTCTCCAGGGCAGTCACCGGTCCCGGTGGCCCTACCACATGGGACATGTCAGCAACATGCCGCAAATCCTCTGCACAGGTTTCCTTTTTTTTTTAAAGTTTATTTATTTTGGGGCGCCTGGGTGGCTTAGTCGGTTAAGCGTCCGACTTTCGCTTAGGTCATGATCTTGCGGTTCATGGGTTCGAGCCCTGTGTCGGGTTCTGTGCTGACTGCCAGCTCAGAGCCTGGAGCCTGTTTCAGAGTCCGTGACTCCCTCTCTCTCTGACCCTCCCCTGCTCACACTGCCTCTCTCTCTCTCTCTCTCTCCTAGAAATAAATAAAACATTAAAAAAATTTTTTAAAAAAATAATAAAGTTTATTTCTTTTGAAAGAGAGGGAAGAGGCAGGGAGAGCATGAACAGGAGAAAGACAGAGAGGAGGAGACAAAGAGAAAGCCAAGCAGGATTGTTGGCGCGGAGCCAATGTGGGGCTCGATCCCACGAACTGTGAGACCATGACCTGAGCTGAAACCTGGAGCAAGATGCTTACCCAACTGAGCCGCCCCAGTGCTCTGTCTGCACATGTTTCTTGCACGCTTTGAACTGCACTTAAGGTCTTTGGTCCAACACACAACAGATCACTCTCCTACATTCCAGGACACATGATGCCCTCACCTAGAATCAACGCGTTTTTTAAAGAAGTAAATTACTCTGGATATTTCCAACACAGTGTAAGTTTTACTAAAATGATGGCCGCTCATGGGTCGGCGGAACCTCTGTTCAGCAGCCCAAGAAGGTGCACTCCTGACTGCACGGTTTCTGCTTCACCATGTGACGAGTGCTGGGACACTTTCTGGGGACATGTCTTACTCCGTCCTGACTGCTATCACAAAAGACGACCAAACTGAGTGGCTTATAAATAAGAACAAATTTATTCCCCACAGTTTTGGAGGCTGCCAGCCTGAGATGTGGCTGCCAGCAGGGCTGGGTTCCGGTGAGGGCCCTCTTCTGGGTCACAGACCTCTTGTGCCCTCTGCACAGGGTACACAGGCAAGGGCACTAATCCCAACCAGGAGGGCTCTGCCTTCAGGAACTTATGTACTCTCCACAGGCCCCCACCTTCTAACACTACCACTTTTGGGGATTAGGGTTCCCACACATGAATTTTTGGCGGGGACACTCACCTTCAGACCACAGTGGGACAGACCAGGACAGAATGCACAGAGGTGCTTACGTCTAGTGGGGCACAGCTTCACAGACTGGTCAAGAGGATTTTTATGAAAGATCTTCAGTGGCTCATGTCCACACCCAGAGGAGTAACCTGCTGGTTAATAAACTCTAACAGGATGAGAACAGCAACTACCTTCTCTGCCAAAACATCCAGCTTCACTGAAAAGTTCCTGGCTAAGAAACGATTGCTCAGGCTGGTAACAATCATTTTACCCAGAGCTGTACGTAAAAACAGGCCATTTAGCTGCACTTGGTTTTTAGCTTCCGCACGCACACGCCACTCTCTTCCTCACAGGCATCAAGGCGAGGATGTGGTCTGGGTCCCCTCAGGAGGACAAAGAGCTGGGAAGTGTGCTGCTCACTCCCTCTCAATTGCTGCCCGTTTTCCAAAGGGATGCAAACAAATTTATAACAGTTTCCGATTTTGCTTTTCTGTGTGTCAGTTCTGGCACAAAGGTACTTAAAAAAATGTTAATGGATACATTTAAGATCTCATTACTTCCAAAGTGTATATCCACACACATTCCTTAGGGGAAACATGCCAAAACCTGGCTTTTATATCACAAATCATTCCTCTCATCCTGGGGGACATGGTGAAATCTATTTTCACGACAGGCCCTCATTCATCAAAATATTATTCTTGTGACATCTACAAAAACCCTAAATCCCTTCTGATCTCCACTTATTATAAATAAATAGTGATCAGGAAAGGACTCGGGTCGCAATCGCCAATCACTTGCCTCGTCCAGAGATTCTCCCTCACATCTAATGAAGGGAGAAAGGACTAGTGACCACAGTAACACTGAGTTACAATGTGTCTGGTCTACCATTACTGAGGAGGCCAAATGGATTTCGACCCTGCAGGTCACCTTCCAACAAGTGACCCCGCGGAGTCTGTACACGCAGTCCTTTAAGCGCACGTGCAGTGACAACGGTCCCGGGTAAGCACTCCGTACCCCCCGCGGGGAGCAAGCGGCAGTCACACGCAGGCCACGTGCGGCCCCAGTAGCAGGGCTGCTGATGGCAAGGCCCGAAGGGCTACAAGTCAGGCAGCTGTGAGCAGAGCCACCCACTACCCGGCGTCAGTTCACCATGCATCACTCATCAGCCCGGCCCCCAAGGATGGCACCTGCGGAGTGGGGTGAGAAGGGGCTTCCGGGCTGGTACCCAGCAGGTGCCGTCCCTGGGGGCAGTGGCCAAGAGGCCCGAGAGCCTCAGAGCAGCTGCCTCCAGGAATGAACCTGACCATAAGCTGCCAGACAAACAAGACTCCACCTCCTAGGCATCCGGGTCGTCTCCTGTCCTGCCTGTCCTGTTTCCTCCCCACTGTGCCTAGTAAGTGGTTCCCAAGCCACAGACGCTGTGCTGGGAAAGGCGCGGAGACCAGGCATTCTGAGCAGCTCCTTGCTGCAGAGGAAAGGCGGCAGCAGCACAGCTAAAGGAAAAATCCCATGAGCCTTTACTGGCTACTGGTCCTCCGTGGCTGATGCCCGTGTGGAAATGAGGACTCCCCACAACCCAGTGCCAAACCCTGCTCGTCGGCCTGTGGCGGATTCTCTGCTTTGCTAAGGGAGCAGGTGGTAAGGTCCACTGCCCTCCAGTGCCTGTCCCCTTCCCTAGAGCATCAACAGGTCAATGTCCCCTATTTCACGACACATTGAGCTGGTAGCTCTGGGTCACCCTCCCCTCCGAGCCCCCATCTGACAGTGGTGATGGCTGTGGCTGCGGGTTCCCTACAAGACATTTGCCGGCCAAGTCCTCCCAGGGGACAGGCCGCCTCTCACAGGCTCTGAAATGTGGAAGAGGGGTCTGCCTTGATCAAAACAGAGTTCCTCAAGTCACACCAAATCCCAAGCCACAATAATCCAGAGCTTTCCCCTGCTTCAGCCCTTCAACCATTTTCAAGAAGTTTCCTACGGACACTTAGCCCGCTCTCTCAGTAATACTGCTGTCTGGAAGTCCAGCATGTTTAGAGTGTTTTCTTTCCTGTTTAGAACTTTGCCTCAGCAAACATGACACGAGCTGCTATGGTGCCTCTGCTGCACAGGAAATGGGAGGTCCAGAGACGGCATGAAGACATGGCGTGCCCAGCCTCACACCATGCTGTCAAAGAACAAAGTTAAGGGGCAAAGCAGTTTTACCAGCCTCAGGCCTACCTGGGCCCACATGTGACGGGAACCATGTACCTTGCTCATGTGACCCAGACTCAAAGCCAAGGCAGGTTCTCAGAACCAAAATCAACATAGGTTGTCTGAAGAGCAGTTTTTCCTGACAATCTTTCTGCCCTGTGATAAACCTCTAAAAGGTAGTAAGATAGTAACTGTGGCTAGTTACACATTTCAGAGGTCGCCGACTGGGTGGCCCCAGGAAAGCTGGGAGTGGCAGTCGCTGTGCTCAAAGTAAGTGGAACAGGAAATTGCTGGCTTTGGCACAGCGCGTTCTCAAGTCTTGTGCATGTAACAGGGAAGTGCAATTTAAAGGATGAAACCAGGACTGGGTGGCCAGACGTCACCAAAGAGTATAGTGAGGGATGAGGACTCTAGGGTATTCCTCATCTCAGAGAAAAACAAAAAGTCAAAGTCAATTCTCCAAATCTGGCTGAAGCAGGAAGGGATAGGGCACGTCGGACTTTCAAAAATTTCTAGAAACTCCATGTCCTGCTCACACCAACTTAAAAGTTCTTTATTAAAGGGGGATGCAACTGTTCCCTCTCTCTGCCAAAAAATCCAAGTGGGAAAACCATAATTAAGAGGCCCAACGTGCTTGCACAAAAGAATATGGCACCGGTGAGGGGTTCTTTAACAATAAATTCCTGGTGCCTTTTTGCTGAAGTAAATCAGCTGTAACATGACGCGAGTAGTGCCGGGGAGAACTCACATTTCTCACAGTGGGGGGGCAAAGGGTCTCAGTGGCCCACCCCCTAAGGAGCTCAGACACACCCAGCAGGACACGGAGGGACACTGGCCAAGTCCCATCTCTGGGCTGCCTCTACTCCATGGCAAACACACTCGGGCTCCACGAACAACATGGGAAGTGGAAAAGAAAAATCTAGCTGGTTTCTAAAAATCACTTAAACTCCTTTTCATAAATCCATGAACACACAGACCGGGCTTAGATTAGGAGAGGAGAGGGTGGGGAGGAGACGGAGGGTTCCAGGCAGTGGTACTCTTACAAAATCCGTACTCCACAGACAGGAGATGCATCAAGCTTATTTCTTGAGAGCCTTCTTCAGCAGAATTCCCCAGCTGGAAAGGTCCAGGTCTTTCTCCACTGCCCAAACGTGAATGCACAATTTCTCCTTTTCGGAGAGGATTATGCTGAAAATTAGTGTTGCATAAATACCGTTACCTTTTCTGGTGAAAAACTCCTTGGAATATTTTCCCAACATAGCGTATTTTCGAGGGACTTTCCCCAGCAGTTCAATGATCAATGCTATGTGATCTGCATTGGGAAACATTGCCAGCAAAACAGAAACACACGACAGTTTAATCAGTACACTGCATGCAGACACCGCTACCGCCCGCGCAGACAGAAACGGAGCGCCACCTGGGGAATCCAAGCACAGGCTCCGCCGGTGCGGCCGGACACACAGGGTGACCTCGGCAAGGTCGAGTGCGGTCTTCCCTGTCAACTTTTAAATCGGCACAGGAATTTGCATTCTGAATTTAAGAGAAACATCTGTCATCGTTAATGCTACAATCAGCAGCTGCTATCCCGTTTCTGTCTGCATCGTGGCGCTTTTCAAAAAGAAGAGGTACTACCTCTGCGATTGAAGAATTCCCGAGAATATTTTCCAGATAGAGCAAAGTGCCTTGGGATACTGCCTAGCAGCTCTATGATGTGGGCTATGTGGTCTATGGAGGAGAGAAAAACAGGACACGGGAATGGGAGGGGCACAGGGAAGGATGGGATAAAAGAAGAGGGGAAAAAATTGAAATTAGTAAAAAATCAGAAATAGCTTCAAATTAACAATGTCTGCAGCACATCCATGCAGAGGCTTCTGGGGCTGGGAGGCCTCAGGCACCATCTGGAGCATGGACGGTGACTGATGCCAGCTCACCCCAGACCACCCCAGCACTGTAAGCAAATAAGCATGGAGATGGTCAGCTTTACAGATGGAATTCAGGCCAGAATTCCCAGGTTTTCAACTCCACTCCCCGACAGGACAGTGAAACAGGCAGCGGATCAGTGGACGAAAGGACTACAGAGAGGCCTCAGGGGAGCACAGCCTGTCCTTCCCTGGCCTCTGGGTGCCTGGCCGAGGCAAGCAGGAAGGAGAGGCAGCCCCGGCCGATGGCTGAGCTGCCCGTCCACTGTGCCCGATAGGGCTTCAAGCTCAGGAGAAAGCGTCTCAATTGGGCGTTTGAAAACCAAAACACAGCTCTATTTTGGTATAGAAACACAATACCCTCCAGAAGCTCAGGCCTCTGAGGAGGCCCAGCCTGAGGTATCTGGCAGGCAGCGATACTCACCTTCATCCCTGGAATAGTCTTCTCCAGAGTGCGGCTCAAACAAATAATCTCCCGTTGCCAGCTCAAATGCCTAGGACACAACAGATGGCACACTAAGCACCTCACAGACACTGGCCCCGAGGCAGCAGCTTTCCCTCCTTAGACAAGAGACCTATGTCTTAGCAGGATCTGATCAAACCCAAGAGCCTTCTAAAAGAGCTCCACACCAACTTTTTCCTTCCTCCCAAAAAGTTCAAAGAAGCTTCAGAAATTTTCTCCCATCTCCTCCACGGGAGGATGTGAAGTCTGTGTGTTCTCCTCGCTGAGCAGCTGTGTGCAGGCCGGGGGGGTGTGGGGCAGTACAAGCCCCAGCTCTGAACGGTGGGCCCCCCACTGCAGGCTCATGCAGCCCCTGGAAAGTGGGCGCCACTGCTCTCTTGAAGCAAAGACCCTCGTGCCTTAGTGACCAGGACCTCTTTTCAGCATCTCCGCATTTCTCCCACTTCTGACTCAAGCAAAGGAAAACCCTGAGCCAAACAGAAGGCTCTGAGCCCTGGGCCGGGAGGAACCTGGTGAGGAGGGAGGGGGGTGATGGTGCCTCTGGGGCTACCACTACCCACCCGCCAGCATGGGGGGGTTGCCCTTTGTTTCCATTTCTGCCACACACTCTTCTCCCCTTGTTCTCAAAAACAGAAAAAAGAAGAAGAAAGAAATAACTTCAGGACCAGGACTTTAATTAGCTAATGTTACATAAAGATGGCAACAGCCATGGCTCTGATGATTGAATACCATGTTTAACATTTTGTTTTTTAAAGGAAAAGGCTAAATCCTATTTCTGCTTTTCTATACTTATATCTATTTTGTATTGGATCTTGCTGTTCTGAAAGGTGCTCAGGGGCCCGGGCCCCTGTCACTGATGCTTGCGGGTCAGGGCCCTCCTCACTCCCGCCGCTGATGAACCGTCAAGGCACCCACCCACTTCCTCCTTCTGTCCACGGCCAGAGGGGGTCAGTAGGGACCCATCTCCCAGCGCTGTCTTTAACAAATCAAGGTGGGCGCACTCAGGCCAGGACCACATCGCCTCATAATTTTTTTTTTAAAGAAAGGAGAGCAGTGGGGTGACAAGATGGTTGTCATCTTTCCCGTGAGACCACCAGTGCATGAAGTCAGGATCCCGCGGGACCTGGACATGCCTGTCCCAGCACTGAGTGAGCTGGTCATGTGGGGGCTGCAGAGCCAGGGAAAGTCCTCACCCGGGGCCTCTCCTCTCCACCCAACCTCACCTCTGGCTGCAAATCCAAGGGGAATACTGAATGGCCAGAAGAGTGTTCCCCACCCAGGACACAACAGAAGAGCCTACAAGCCATGAGGGAAAGGTGAGACCCTAATGGAGAAGCCGCCACTGTGGGCGTTCCATGGAGGGGGCCATGGCTGAGAACTCTCTCTCTCCTCACTCATTTTCCAAAGACATTCAATCAAGTTGAATTTATTTCTTACAGCCTGACACTAAGGTGGGTCAACTGAGTGTTCTTTGAGAGACGACCGTTTCCATTAGCTCCCGCCTGTTTCCAATGCAACACTCAAGGCAAAGAAGCCTACAAAGAAATGGTTTAAAAGAGAAAAGGAAGATGCGAGGTAGGACGAGGGCTCTCCTGTGTGTCATCTGGTTCTGGTTCTCTGGAAAGTGACAAGATTTCCTTAACAAGGACACACGTGAAGAGCAGATGCAGACATTCCAATGGAAATGTGGGCCCTGGTGCTTTATGACCTGCCTTCATGCAGGTGAAAGATTACTGCCTTCAACTCCATAGGTTACTCCTGATAGAACCTCCTTTGTGACTATTTTAATTCTCGGGATTTTTCATACTTGGGAACCTTGGATTCCTTCCTCTGTACTTGACCAGACCCCCTCGGGAGGTGTTCACCTGGAGCAAATTCTGTTCTCAAGTCCTGGGGAGACCAGACACCTCTTTCTTAAATTGCCCTCCTCCACACCAAGTACCCCTCTCTGAATAAATAAGGTCACCTATTCTTTCTGTGATGTGACCAGTGCTTAAGAAGTGACCTGTGCCAGCCTGGCTTTTCTTATTTCTAGGTCACTGAATGTGGCTCACCGGGGGGCCTGCAGACATTCCCTGCTCTGCGGCTGACACACAGTGCACAATGGTTGATGCATCGGCCCACGCAGAATTTTTAGATCACATCCACTTACATTGGGAGGGGCCCCAAGACTCAAGAAAAGGAAAGGAGGTTCAACAGGACACGTCTCAGTGGCTCTGCCTTGTTCTGTTGCTCTCCTCCCTGACGAGAGCAAAGGCACTGGCCACCATGCCAGGGGCTCACAACCCCAGTGGGGCCTCTGCAAGGCTTCATGCCATTTGTGTCATCAAAGGACTCCAGGCCTCACCACCAAGAACAATCTGGAGCTTGAGCAGAGCCTGGTATCATGAATTCAATGTATTATGTTTCTAAACTTCTACAAAAGGACAGGCGTAGAGAAACACCACCTCATGCTTACCAGGTTCTCTGGGAAGAACAGAAGGGACCTCTCGGCCTTGGCCTTCAGGGATGGAAGGTAGGTGTTGTGAACGAAGGCTTGCCCCCCATCCAGAAAAATCATGCTTCCAACATCTGACTCATTAAAACAACAACCACCTGTGAGTAGCCTGTGAGGCAGTAAGGGAGCTTACGCTTAGTCTGAGGGGAGCGGGACGCAGGAGGAAGGAGATGGTCTATAGCACTGCTGGCGGCAGCAGGAGCGGCCAGTGGGGACTGTGGGGAGGGGCCGAGTCCTAATCTAATGGAAGGGAAGACAGATAGCCGAGTAGAACATCACCCTGAGCTCCCCCATTATTCTCCTGTCTCTGTGATCTTGTCCTATTTTTCTGGTTATATCACCAAAACTTAACACCCCAAATTAGAAGTACAGGATTTCAGAGTTGAAAGAGCTCTTGGAGTCTAATTCCGGGCAGCCCAGTATGGCCTCCCTGTGTTGCTGTGGACAAGTAAGGCTTGACCTCACCACATCCTGGAACGGAACATTTCTCCCCTGAAGCTCCAATTTTTGAAAGTGCTCCCTTCCTCCTGACCTAACCTCTGCCTCCCACTTCGAGCGGGCGCCCCGCCCCCTCCTGCCCTCGAGTCCTCTCCGCAGAGCAGCCTCCGAATTCAAAGCAGCCATAGCGTCCCACCAATTCTTTTAACTGTTCTTTTCCATACCGAGCACAGCAAAGACTTAGGTTTTTGATACTCATTGAAAAACTTACTTTTAAAAATTATCTGGTATTATTTGTCAGTACAACATGGGAATAGAAAGGCACAGTGCTTCAGATCTGTTTGGCCACATCTGTTGCCTCAGATCTGGATAATTTTACACAAACAACTACTTTCTTTCATATTATCCAGCAACATACTTCTCACTGCATTATCAGGGGGCATAAAATACAGCAATCTCAAAAGAATTGTTAATCTTTGAATAAGAGAAAATTACATGTATTAATTACCTGTTGCTTTTTTTAGTGAGAAGACAAGTGCCAAGCTTTACACACAAAGCGTTTCATTTTAAAGGTATCAGAGAGTGTGGGGGAAAATATTGAATAAGAAAAACATGAAATAGCACCCTGTTTTCCAGCACGGGACCACAAAGCACAGCTTATTTAGAGGAAGTAACTGAACTGGCTAGAAAACAGGGCCAAGAAAGAAACTGAATTTGGCATATGGACAAGGGTCCACTGCGCTCAGCAGGTCACAGGTCAGCAGCAAGTGAGAAAATGAGGCACTGGTGAGGGCCCGGGGGAGGGTCTAAGACCCAATTACACCCACGATGCAGCCCAACCTGGTATGACGCATGGCGGGAAGAAGTATCCTGAGACCCCAAGAAATAATATCTCCATGTTCTCTATGGGAACAGACTCAGCCAGAGGGACTATGTGCAGCTGCTGGAGTCTCAGAAATCAGTAGACAGCCTATAGAAACAAGCCAGAATATTCTCTAGATTTGCCTTATATATAAAGGAGGAGAGATTAAACACTGGTGTGTGGGGAAATCCTTTCCTCGTCAGGAAGGAAGGAAGGAAGATCTGTCAGAGGTCACCGAGAAGGGCTCTCGCCTTTCAGCCTCAGACAATCTTTCCCGAAGACAACACTGTCTCCTCCTCCGCGTCCTGAGGCATGGGTAAAGCTGCATGCAACCTGCAATCTTTCAGAAACCGGACAGAATTACTCGAAGTCATTTTGTCACCTCAGCGGAGGCTGTGATTCCTGGGGGTGGTGGGCGGAAGAGGGCCTTGAGTAGAGATCGTCTATCACAAGACCAAAGCAGGCCAAACCCCAGAACACATCTGAGAAGCATTCTTCCAATTCTCAAGGCACTTGAGACAGCGAGCTTGCCCTGGCTCACCGCACAGCAGACCAACTCCATGGTCGGGAAAGATCAGACCACATGCACTGGCGACACTGGCCCACGATGAGCATTAAGGGATAAGCCCTGACACGGAAGGAAGTGGCAAAGGCCATTCTTACCATACACGCCGTACTCCAGATGTCAGCAGGTGTACTGTAACCTGCTCCTATTAAAACCTCTATGGATCTGTACTGGCGTGTCTGGATGTCTTCTGTGAAGTGTTTATGCTGGAAGGGAACAGACGGTGTTACTTTGGAGGAAAACAGACATTAAAAAAGAAAATAAAAGTGTCTTCTAATACATGATCATGACCAAAACGTTCTAGAAAGAAAACTTTACTTACCACCCAACAAGCATTTCCCAGGTCGGCAATTTTAACTCTAATTTTATCTGCGTTCCGCGGATCCAGGGGGTTCACCAACAAGTCGGCCGCCCGGGTTTTGGCTGGTGTGAGCAAACAGCAAGACGGTTAGTGCTTGGGACAAGTGGCTTGCGTGGTGCACACAGTGTCCGCTGGGCAGTCTCCTTTTCTAGGGAAGTGATGGAAGGATCACTGAGGCCTGGAACCCTGTAAGCTGAACTCAAGAGAATTTGAAATTCTTGGTCTTCATCCCTGGAAGGTGTTTCCTGAGGGACAGCACACTGGGCTGCCCAGACACCGCACTGGCTCTGCCTGGCCCCTTCTCTTTATATTGCTGATTCCCTCTCCTCTAGGGTGACCCTACTCTGCTCCCTTCTGCATCTTTCTAGCTGCTGCTCATGGCACCAGAGCCCAGAGTGAACCACATCTATCTTGGTGTGCTACTACATGAAACACTAAGGTAGAGAGGATGTGTTTCTGGATGGCCAATCCCTTTCTAAGGGACACACAGTTCACCTGGTAGCCACCAGAGGTAGTTCACCTACCTCTCCTGCTTGGGCTGAGCACAGAGACCTCAGAGGTTAGATGATGGCTGGGTAACACAACAGATTAAAGGCCAGAACTAATCAGTTTGGGTTTAGCTTTGGACAAGGAACACTCCAAAACAGAGGTCTCCTGAGGCCACCTGAGCCACAGGGCAAACTGCTAAGGTTCCTCCCGAACTCATCAAATACTCAGGCCATTCTTAACCCCAGTGGCCCCGAGAGAATCTCAACAGCAGACACAGGACTAGACTTCTCAGGGCTCCTGGGGTCAGAAGAGCTTTTTGGACAAGCCTAGATCATGCCTGTATTGGGCATGGTTAACCAAGAGGCAAGTGACAAAGAAAATGGACCTGGAGTGGCCCAGACAGAAAATCCTGGAGTAAGCATCTTCCTCAAACCTCAAACTGACTTACAAGCTCCAAATTCTGGAAAGGATGAGATGTAACCACGGCTCTTATTACTGGAGAAGTAACACTTGGATGCTATTTACAGACTGAACAGAAAAGTCCACTGAATGCAAAACATCAAATACCCTTTCGTCTGCTCAGAGTTGGGCACTGCTAAAACAAGCCAAACCTCCCTTAGGGTATCAGGGGGTTGATTCCTGGGCATTCCTCCTCAGGAGCGGGGACCTACAGAGCTCCCCAGGAGGGGCCAGAGGACACAGAGAGAGCTCTGGCCAGTATATTAGCCCTCAAGCCCCACTCCTCCGGCTTGTGGGTTAACATGGGCAGGCGAGGCTCACGTGTCCCCTTGTTGCCATCTGCCCTATGACCACTTTCCTCTTTATAAGGATGTCGATCTACTGTGGGCTTTGCCAAAGGCGGACAGAGCTGGCAGAACATAGGAACTCGGAAATGATGAGAAGGAAAGGAGCACAGAGTCCCATATGAGGAAGCAAACTGGATACAGTGATTGAGGGATGGAGTCAACAGAGCTCTGGGAGAAACAGAAAAATGCTGACCCAGTGGATAGACAGGCAGCACCAGAAACGGCCAGATGAATCCCTCACGTCAGTCAATCAAGGAGGGTCAGCAGGCAAGAAAACGGAGCTTGAGGGTTATAGAACTGGATTCAAGTAGAAGTTTCAGTGCCAAGTTGTGAGACTCTGGCAAGTGAGGCTCACAGAGCCTCACCTCTGTGAGGCTCAGCGTTCAAAAGAGAAGTAGAAGGGGCCATGCCACCCTCCCACCCCTCCCACCAAACTGACCAACCAACCAAGTGGCCTGAAGGAGCCAGGACTCCATGAGTGCCTGGGACCAGACAGACTCCCCCCGCCACCGACCCCTCAGGCTGGGGCTGCCTCTGCCCCTGCCCCCCACCCCCACCGGCCCCAGCCCCAACGGCAGAGAGCAGGCAGAGGGGGAGGGGAAGCCAAACTACTGAGATCAGAGGTCTGAGGGAGAAGAGGGTGAGGCTCCAGTTCTCACTGAGAGTGTGTGGTGCGGGGGGGGCATCTCGACCTGCCACCGGCTCCTAGGTGTCCCAAAGACACCTCCCAGGAGCCACATGAGTCAATTAAGACAGAGAAGATGCACTTGAAAAGACACATCATTACACATGTTCAATACAGTTTCTTTGTGTTTAATACCCCTCATTTACGATCACGAAACAGCCTCTTTGGGGGCAGGCTGTTACCCTCCTGGTTCAGGTCCGTAGACGGTGACCCTGCTCACAGTGCATGACAAACAATACGAGGGAACTCATCTCAGAGCTTGAATTGCACAGGACCACAAGCAGGGTACGAGACAACCTACTTGGTATTTCTGACTGCCTTCTCTCGGTGCCATAATTACCTGACCGCAACCCTCAAAACAGCCCACTTAAACAACAGGCACTTGCCGGGGACTCACACCAACTTTGCTCTGCCCAGGACTCAGATCATCTCATCTCGTTGAGTCATTATTGTGGTCGCCTCTTACAGCTCTTCCTCATGCACTGCCTCTTCCAATGAGGGAATGACAGTGCGGATATGTCACTTCGCGAAGGATGCGGCTCTTGACCCATCTCTGGTGGCCTGGGGTCTGAGCGACTATTCATTCCATGTGAAGCTATGCCAGAAACTAGTAAGATGGCAGTGTGTGGCGCCTTCAAGGGACGAGAGCACCGCCATCGCCTATCTGCAAGGCTGGGCTAGGCTCAGCAGACCCTCTCTGGCTTGAAGCGTCCCTCCAGTAAAAGCACGAATACCCTCTCGCCGCCCAGAGGTTCAGCACCAGGCCCTTAGGGGATCTAACACCTGAGCCTGGCCCATTCCTTCTCCGGGTATTTATGGAGTCCCTTCTGTGTGCTGTCATGGCAACGGGACCAGCATGAACAGGGCATGCAAGGCCCCCTCACCACAGCCCGGGTTAGGAAACTCATGCACCGGGCAGGATATGGACAATAGAGTAAAAATGAATGATGCGGCGTCTGGGTGGCTCAGTCAGTTAAGTGTCTGACTTTGGCTCAGGACATGATCTCACGGTTCGTGGGTTAGAGCCCCGCATTGGGCTCTGTGCTGACAGCTCAGAGCCTGGAGCCTGCTTCAGATTCTGTGTCTCCCTCTCTCTCTCTGACCCTCCCCTGCTCACGCTCTCTCTCTCTCAAAAATAAAAACATTAAAAAAAAAAATGAGTCACATGACATGTCGGGTGGCTCTAAATGCAAAGATGGAAAACAAAGCAGAGAAAGGAGATGGACCATGATGAGGGTGCTCGGGGGAGGTCTTTTCTGAGAAGGTGACTTTTGAGGAGAGGCCTGAATAAAGGGGGGCATGCAGAATGAGAGGCCCTGGGCAGAGGAGACAGCAGGTGCAAATGCAAAGTGGGAGAAACAAACTCGCACTTTTGAGAAACTTAAGGAAGAAGCCAGGGTGGGAGATGCCGAATGAGCCGGGGCAGGGAAGGGGAGACAAGGCCAGAGAGAGCCGCTAGGGAGAGAGCTGCAGAGGGCCTGCAGGCTTCAGAGCGACACCTCGGGCCGTTAATACTGAGTGGAAATGAACTGCAGGTCCTTCGGTAGGGAGAGGAAGGGAAGAGCACAGGATGTGCCCTACAGAGGACAGGCCAGGCAGCAAGGGTCACAGCGAGGGCAGCACGTGCAAGGACTGGCATAGATCTGGGTCACCACCAGGTGAGGGCGAGAACCTTTCAGGTAAAGCCAGCAATACCAGATGGGATGGGTCAAGATACATGCTACAGCTCTAGAGCGAATAATTCAAGAGGAATCCTACCTCCTCAGCCTTCCGTGGCTCCCAGCCACTCCAGGGAACAGGGCTGCACCCTTCAGCCTGGCAGGAGAGTTCACCTGGCCGGGCTCTTCCTTCTGCTACTTCCTGTCATGTGTGGCCCACTCTAGCGACAGGGATCCACACCAGCTCTGAACACGGCCGGTTTCCCTTGCCTCATGTTCTCGCAGAGGTAGACAGCCAACTACGAGCCTGTGGGCCCCACTCCGTTCACACAGAAAACAAACCCCTCCTGTGCGCCCATCGTTACCCAAGGATCAAGCTGGAAACCAAAACTGAGTGCCTCCAAACAAATGACTGGATAAGGAGACCCCGGCCCTGCTGGGGACCTAGAATTGAACAATACCGAAAAGGTCTGCTTGGTGAGAGGTTTGGGTCAAAGTGAAAAATGGACCTCCTGTTTCTCCCCAATGTGACGTTCGTACAGGAGAGCCAGTGCTGATGGTGAAGGGGGCAGGTGGCACAAAGATTAAGTGACAAGAAAAAAACCCAGATTATCACTGATTTGACTGTTCGTTAATAAATGTTCACGGCAGCACTGAGTTACATGCTGAGGGTACACGGATGAAGCCCCACGGCGCTCCCAACAGCTTCACACCGTGGTGAGGAAGAGGCTGGCAGAAACAAGGAGCGTGCAGTTAAGAAAAGCATGACTGGCAGGTAAGTGGGGGAAGGGAACTGGCCCACGTGGGAAGCGATGCGGAGGAGGTGTCTGTGCCGCTGGCCGGCAAAAGAATGCAAGTTTGCCCACAGGATGGGCAGTGGAAAAGGGGAGGAGAACTCCCAGCAGGAAGAAAGGCAGGCGCAAAGGCACAGAAACAAGAGCGAACGTGCCATTTACACAGACTCTCTTCATCGGCTCTGGAAAATAAGCTGGGAAGGAGCTCCGTTATACTTGCGACTGCAAACCTTTCCACGGTTTACTCCTTCAATAAAGTGAATGTTCATCTCAGTAGATGCCTCTTCATAAATGCCACATTCCATTGTTCCTATACATTATGTACATGATAATAGGCAAACAAAAACTAGTAAAAGAAACTACCACAGGACACGGATGGCTCCAGCCTGGGGTAGGGCAGGTGTGAGCTCGGGACGAGATTCCAGAGAGACCGGAAGCAGCAAAGGACAAGGGATTGTGTCAAAAGGACAGAAGAGACCATTCGAAAAGGCTGATGTGGACCAAACCAGGGACAATTCTGGCAGCAGGAAACAAGAAGCTGTGAATGATTATCAGACGTAACTCAGAGTGGTCATTAAAAGCAAAGGAACCCATGAGCGCAGGATATGAAGGGATGCCTGAGAGGCCGTGGGGTCAGCAGCGCGCCAGGAAAGAGCATGAAAGCTTTGCCTTCTGCATCTCCTCCGTCTGGCTGCTCCTGAGTTCTGTATTCGTTTATAATAAACCAGGAATCTAGCAGGAAAACAGGTTTCCTGTGTTCCCTGAGCTGCTGGAACAAATTAGTTGAACCTGAGGATGGGGTCATGGGAACCCCCGATTCATGGCTGATGGGTCAGAAGCACCGGTAACAAGGTGTACTTGCCGCTGGTGTGTGAAGGGGAGCAGGGGTGTCTAGTGGGACGGAGCCCTTCACCTGTAGGATGTGGTTCTGTCTCCAGAGACTGTCAGAATGGAGTCAAATAACAGGACACCCAGCTGGTGTCAGAGAAGATTCTGGTGGAGGGAAATACGCCTACACACACACAGGTGAGTTTTCCCTACATGAACCTACCTTCCGTGTGAAAAAGCATTCTGTAAGCACCCTCAAAGAGTCCCTGATTGGGGTAAAAGTAAAAAGGAACAGGGTATGTTGACCCAAGTAAAAGAAATAACAAAACAGAACCTACATCCTTAGGGTGGTTAGTTAGAGCCAATGAGTAACAAAGTCAGCTCTGCAGGTTCCCCCATCTGCTGGACCAGGAGGGGCTGCTGGGGATCCAAGGGCTACTTGCAGGGCTGGGTCATCAACTGACCCATCATGTGTTAACCACTCTTGCCAGCAGAGGGAGCAGAGGAGGATTCTGAGCGCCTCCGTGGCTAGAATGGAAACCCTCCTTGATGCCCCAGGTTTGCTTACTGGAGTCCCTGAGCAGGTGCCAGGCATAGATGGGCTGTGGGGCACTCACGCTCAAAACACTTGATATAAGTCATCATCACACAAAATCCCATACCCCTCACTTTAAATTGGCTTTGACATTTCAACAGCAGAGTCCTACAACCAGAAACAACTATCAGAATAAAATCAGAGACTCCTTCCTTAACACAGACGAAGAGGAGGTATGTTTTTTCCTTGAGTAGAAATGAGACAAAACAAAAACCAAAAGCAAGACTATGAGATGGAAGTGCAAATATTAAACTACATATTCTGTGAAAGCCACAGGTATAAGCTGCTGGACGTGGACGGTTTCTACAACTGTAGATGTCAGTAACTGAATACAGAAAGAACGAAAAAAGCTTAGAAATGGGATCTGATATTCAGAGAGCCAGAAAAAGCCTTACTGGGACAGGAGACATTTTAAATCACATTACTTACTCAGAAGTACAGAAGGAGTGAAATGACCATGGGAAACTCATACATACATGATGTGCCCACCCCCACACAGCATTCTCTTCACAGCATTTGTCAAGGCTCGGACACTCTGGCCACTGAAACCAGACACTTGGTAGGAAGGGACACTTACTTTTTGGCAAATCTCCAGTGCTGGAGGCTGAAACTGTCCGGCTTCTGTCATGGGATGGACTGCTTTCCTCAGGCTCGGTAAGTGGGGATCCCTCGGAAAGTGCAGAACCACAAGCCACAGGTTCTAGGGGCCCGGAGAACAACGATGTGGAAAACTCTGGGAACTGTGACTCAGGAATTTTATGTCGTCCATTTGGCAATTCACCATTGAATTGTTCATAGGAGCTGCTATATGTGTAATCACTCTCTGCATTTGGCTCATCAAGGTTATATTCCTCAGGATTGGGACAATCTTCCTCATCGTCATCTTCATCATCCAGCTGCTGTTCCAGTAGGAAGGGGCCGTTCTCAATATGACCGTTGGTTCTGGGGGATTCTATCCACGCAGGGTCTGTGCTCGTCAGTTCCGGTTCCACATCATCTTCATCTTTCTCAGTGTTCTCCTTCTCAGTGTCTTCTTTCTCTTCCTGGTCCTCAGCCTCGCCTTAAAAAGTTGATGGGTTGAGAATCAGAACGTGTTACTCTCCTTAACACAGTGGCACTCAGTGGCACTAGGTACATATTTCCTCCAACAAGAAACAATTTTGAATGTGCTTAGTTTTTTGTTCCCCCTCTCAAATAAGCTTTACACCCACCGTGAGGCTCGAACTCGTGACCGTGAGGATCAAGAGTCCTGTGCTCTGCCGACCAAGCCAGCCAGGCACCCCTGAACGTGTTTAATTTATGTGCTACACAGCAAAACACAGCTTGGCTTTAGGGTAAACTCTTAGGTTTCCTTAATCGTATTTCTCATTTAGTAAAAAATTGGCCTACTCTTACTAGAAGAAGTTAGATTTGGGGGGAAAAAAGGAGTAATTCCACTTCCACCCTCTCTTCTACAACCTTCAGAAAATGTGACTACATTATGTTAGGGTAAAGGTTAATTACAAAATAAAGAACATTCGTTAGCATGTTCAAAATGTGGTGTTAGGTAGACATTTTCCATTAAAAAAAAAATATTATGAAATACTAACAGATTTCTGGCATTCATTTTACAAATGAAGTGGCAGGTGTTTTCCCATATTCCCCAATTGGGAGGTGGAAAGACATCCTCACGTGTGAAGGAGTGACCCCAAGCCCACCTGGGTGGGGACCTGGTGGGTGCCTGGTAATGAAGCACGAGGACCCCATGCAGACTGACCCTTGTCATTCGCAGGCTCGCCCTGGGCCACATCCTCTAACCCCGCAGTCTTGAGCTTGCCCTCTGGGCCGTACTCCTCATCGTCTTGTTCGTTGGAAGGTACAGCAGATGAGATGTTTTCTTCTATGATTTTCCTTTCGGCTTCTCGCTCCAATTCTTCTATTTCCTGTAGGCGCTTTTCCAGTAACTCAGCCTGCCTTTTCTGCTTCTTTTTCAGTTTTTTCTTTTTGTTCTTAGATATTTTTCCTATCTACAACATGTTAAGAAAACACCACAGGTCAGTTTGCTTCTTTTGAAAGCACTGTGCAAGAGTGCAAGTGAGAGCGGCGTGGCAAACCCCAACCAACCCTGTTTGGTCAGGTCGGAGTTTTTCATTGAAATCAAGTGACCACACAGGAGACCACCTGGTGGGTGGGGTAACCATAAAACCAGCGCCACCTAACATCGTGGAAGGGGACGGCGAGCAGGCCTTGCCCTCAGAGGGACATGGCTCCAATGTAGGAAGTCTGTTTCATTTAGGCGCTGAGCACAGCGGAATGTGCTGAGGTACCCTGGCCTTTCAACCAGCAGCACCCTTTGCAAGTTTTAGTCGCTGCTGCCTGTAAACAAGCTGACAACCTCCCCTGTCCTTCCTGTCTCGCCGAACTCAGCCCAAAAAGGAGACCCTGCCGAAACAGGTGTGTTTCAGTCACCGTTGGTCAACAGCACTGTTTGTGTTTGGGTCTCACCCGCTGAGCTGTTGTTATCAACAGCAGAGGCTGCACAAACTGTCAGAAATGAGCATATGATGTAAAGGGAGAAAAAAGAAAAAGCTACAGTCTCAGTCTGCCTCCAATCAGGGCCACGTGACTTGGAAAGTGTTGGCAACGACAGCCTCCAGTCTCTCCATGGAATCAATAATCAAAACAAGCTGCCTGAGCCACAGCAGGGCTGCAGGCGCGGACAGGGCCGCGCGGTGAGGCAGGTGGCATCACTGCTACAGCTGCCGCCTGCGCTGGGACTTTGTTCCCGAGTGAGGGCTCCTGGCAGCGCCCTCCATTTCTCAGCATTTCCTTTCAAGTGCTTCTGGTTCATAAGGCACTTTCAGGACTTGCACGGGACTCATCGAGTCAAGACATATACACTCTATCCTCTACTGGGCTGAGTGGGTCTAGGGACACCGGGGCAAGACTGAATTCCAAGCAGCTTGTTTGATTTGGCTGGACCACAAAATACACAGTACTCTGTTATACGTAACTGCCGGCTGGAGAACATGTGCAAGCTTCAGGAAAACAGGATCTCGGAGGCCAATCAGAAATATGTTGTTTTTGTAATAATCACACTTCCAAACCTGATCTTGACCACATCACTTTTCACCAGACTCCACCAAGAGCACCCCAGAAAGTGCTCAGGGAAAATGAAGATCAAACGTGGACGAGCTCTAACTACCCCAACTCTAAAAACCCCTTCAACTTGTCAAAGCGGTACGTCTCATCCATTCAAGGACACAGAGAGTTTGTAAACATGGCCGCCCTTTACCTTCACATGTATTAAACACCCACAGGTGAGAAGGTACAAAGAAAGGTACCATTTGATCCCCAAACAACCTTAAAATGAAAAACGTTGCAAAAAGCAGCAGAAACTAATGTTACAACTTGAAAAGCTCAATAAGGAACAGCTGTTTTTAACAGGAAGGTGAGTAGAAGTGTGTGTGGAATAAGTACTTACAGGTTTTTGCTGTGGAGCCGTACTCACTAAAACAAAATGAAACAAAATGAATGTTTAGAGGAAAATAGACATATATCTTTAGGTAGGTAATTTGAATTGTAAAACGAGGTAATTATTGTCTTCTAATGGCTATTCAGCTGGAAAACTGTTCCACATCACAGCTTCTTAATCCTACAGATCTAAACAGTTTTTCCAGCTCAAATGAATGACTGGCTCTCAAAAGGCACAGCAGTGGTGTTTCATACGGAGCCATTTCTCTTATTTATCTGAAATTAAATGCCTATTTATTTCAAAAACAGTCAAACCCAAAGCGCTGATAAGTAAATTGCGAAGAGTTCACAAATGTCACACGGTCATCTAACTAAATCTGTTCTACATACAATGAAATGAACAATTTAGATACGAGGATGTACATCTGTTTGACAACTAGTTGGCAAGTGTATACAGCTGAAATAAATCAAATACTGCAGCAAATATTCCAGAAATCACATGACCACCACTGTGAGCAGCCACAGCCTGACAGACTCTGGTTCTATGATCTGAAAAACACCTCAACGGTGTAAGACAAGACTAGGAGGTGATGCACCTCCCAGAGCCCCGGGAGACGCAGGACGTTACCCATCAGCCAGTATGCTTGCCTTACAACGCACCAGGGCGCAGATCATGTGAAGACATACTGAAAGCGGGCAACTCTTTGCTGCAGCCACTATCCCCTGTAAAAACCTGACGTGTAACTATATATGCCAGTACTCAAGGCATTTGGTCTTCTCCCACTCTACGGTCTTTTGTAATGGACTCCAAAGCTACCAGTTAGACTCAGGTTGATGTAGACTAACTAGAGACTGGGGAGCATTTTAATAAACCTGAAACTAGAAAAAAAATTCTGATGACTGCTGGTCAGCTACAAGTAACCCGTGACTGTATACTCCTCCACAGAGAAGTGTGCAGCGTAAGAAAATGTTCAAGCATAGGTGAGGCAGCACATAAGCTTTCAAATGATCTTTTAAGGGAGGAAGAAGTTAGGTGTATTACAGCATCATTTAAATGGAGCACCTTCCTTTTCAAGAAAAAGGTCTCACCATTTCTAGCAATCAGGCTCTTAAGAAAGTTCCTAATAGGTACGTGCTTGACTCAACTACCTTCAGTGTGCGACTCTGCAGGCTTGCAGTGCCTCCAAACAAAATGAAGGAAAGTTGGCTCAGCTCCCTCACCTGCAGACCCCGAAGGAGGAGGAGCACCTGCTTTCTGCCACTCAGTGGCCTCGGCTGCCATTCTTCGCACATAGGCGTCATCCACACACATCAGGATGTTCTCCGGCTTGATGTCTGTATGAATGATCTTGCACTTACTGTGTAGATAATCTAACCCCTGAAGGACCTGGTCGTAGTAAAATCAAGTGAAGAGATGGGTTATTAGTACCTTTATTCGTCAATATATACTTGCAAATTACGTAATATACCCACAGGGCACAAAGTACAAAAGACACAAAGGGTATTTAGTAAAAATCTCCCTCCTGTCCTGGCCCCCAAAGGAGCCCAGAGCCCTCCCATAAGCAACCAATGTGAATCATTCTGAAGACAATTTATGCTCATGGAAGCAAATGCACCTATAAATATACTTTCTTATAACAACTTTACAGAGATGTAATTCACATACAATTTACCCTTTTAGGTGGACAAGTCAATGGTGTGTAGATGTACAACCATCACCAGTATGTAAAACAGAACATTTTTATCACCGAAAAAAGAAACACCATACCTACTGGCAATCATTCTCCATCTCTTCCTAGCTCCTCTAGCCTTAGGCAACCATTAACCTACTTTCTATCTTCCTACATTTGCTTGCTGGTTCTGGACATTTTGTATAAATGGAATCATACAAAATGGTCTTTTGTAACTGGCATAATGTTTTAAAAAGTCCATCCATCCATGTGTAGCATGTATTAGTACTTCCTTTCTTTCAACTGCCAAATAATGTGCCACTGGATATGCTATGTTTTGCTTAGCCATTCACCTGATGGACACTGGGTTATTTCCACTTTTTGACTATTATAAATAATATTACTATGAACATGCATGAGTTTCTGTGTGGACACATGTTTTCATTTTTCTTGGATATATACCTGGGAGTGTGACTGTTAGGTTTTATGGTGACTCTTGATAAACTGCTATGCTGTTTCATTCAGTTGGTGGCACCATCTCACATTCCCACAAGTAGTAAGAGGGTTCCAACTTCTTCGTCATGATCTACACTTTGCTGTCTTTCTAATTTTAGTCACCCTACTACTGGGTGTAAAGTGTGTATCTCACTTATCTGCACTTCCATGATGTCTAATGATGTGTATACATTTTTAATATTGCAGAAAAGAAGGTTTACATAGCCTTAGTATCCACTAGAACTGCTGAAACAAAATATAGATGAAAACAAGACCCATAAAACTTAACGTGCGTTGGCCTAAACACAAAGCCACAGTTTTTCTCAAATTATTTCCACCAGAGAATTCTTTCAATTCTTCTCATAAACAAATATTTCAAAAAATATCCCCATTGTGTTCCTTGTACACTGAAATTCTATATGCTCAATACATATTAGCATTTAATAAATATCACTTTAAATCATTTAGGGGTCTAATTTACAACAGACAGGAAGTGGGGAGTAAGACAAGAAGATACGGAATATCCAATTTTAGTAAGTTTTCAGCAAGAGCCCAATGCTTCTGTCTACTCTATCTGGCTAAATAGCCTTTACAGATGGCAGTATTAGGAAATGAGGGGACAGAGGTTTCAAAAGGAAAATGAAAAAAGAAAGACCCATCTCTTAAAGAGGATGAAAATCCCCATACTTACCTAAAATAACGTTCCCTATGAAGGATTTTTACATGACTTCACTGATCAAGCATCAAACTCCTGGAACAGGTCGTGTACCTGTTCGAGGGGTCTGACAACAGCAATAAGCAAAGCCCCGTGTCTCCATGGGGCTTATAGTCAGAGGGCTCACTGTCTGATGCCAGAAGGAAGAGAGGGGCTGGCCAAAAAGCAACCAAGGTGAACCGTGACTACAGCAAACAAAATTTAATGAGTTCTTGACAAGTTCTGGTAAGTACTGAATCAGTAAAACAAGTAAAAGTAGGATAAGAGAAGGAAAGACACTTGTCTTTTTACCTTAAAATGAATATTTAACGTTTGCAATTATATTGTAATTAGAATGTTTAAATTATGTCTGAAATATCAAAGGACCAGTAAGAAAGACTCTTTATACATTTCCATAAAGAATAAGGTTATAATCCTGACAGGAGCACAATCCATTGGGCCTATATGCTATTCGCTGACAATTCATGCATCCTCTTTGTTCAAAATGAAATTATACGGGGAATTTTAATATCTGATAATGAGATTCTGAGAAGTACAAGAAATTAATGGACAGGAACAGTGATGATTTCTAACCTATGGGGGCCAAACAAGTAAGATTTCTGAGAAACTTTAAACAGTTTAAAATTATTCCAACTGAGGGGCGCCTGGGTGGCTCAGTCGGCTGGGCATCCGACTTCAGCTCAGGTCATGATCACGCAGTTTGCGGGTTTGAGCCCCACATCAGGCTCTGTGCTGACAGCTAGCTCGGAGCCTGCTTCAGATTCTGTGTCTCCCTCTCTCTTTGATCCTCCCTTGCTCATGCTGTGTCTCTCTCTCAGAAATAAATAAAAACATTTAAAAATTAAAAAAAAATTATTCCAACTGAAATTGCACTTCCATGATCAAATATTAACTCAAAGTAAAAATGTCTCCATCTCTCCACCTCCATTTCTTGCCCAAGGCTCTCCTATCTCTCCCCCTGAGCTCCTTCACAGCAATCTGGCTGTTTCACTGTGTGGGAGGCTACACAGGAAGAGTTAACACGATCTGGTATGCAAATGTGTTCATAGGAGTTCCCAGGGACCAGGAGGCACTTGAGACAAAGTGTTCTCAGCAAGAACTTAAAGCACCAGATTTAAAAATATTTGCAGGTGTACTCCACTGGGTTACCCTTCCTTACGAAGCTGAGCTTATAACGTCTGACAATGACACAGTGAAAGGTTTGAACACTGGGACAAATTAATTAAGATAATGTAAATCTTAAAGGAAATAGTTAAGGGACACAGTAAGTATGGTGTTAAAACACAAGCTTGGGACTCATACCAGTCCTACAATGCTGCCAGAACATTCTCTCACTGGGCAAAGTACTTAACCTGTTCATTCTCTCACTGGGCAAAGTACTTAACCAGATCATTCTCTCACTGGGCAGAATACTTAACCAGATCATTCTGTCAGTGGGCAAATTACTTAACCAGACCATTCTCTCAGTAGGTAGAATACTTAACCAGGTCATTCTCTCAGTGGGCAAAGTACTTAAGCTGACCATTCTCTCACTGGGCAAAGTACTTAACCAGATCATTCTCTCACTGTGCAGAATACTTGACCAGGTCATTCTCTTAGTGGGCAGAATACTACCAGATCATTCTCTCGCTGGGCAGAGTACTTAACCTGATCATTCTCTTCCTGGATAGAGTACTTAACCAGATCACCCTCTCTCCCTGGGCAGAGTACTTAAGCTATCTGAGCTTCCACTTCCATATTCATAAAAGAGGGGTTGGATATATCTACTAAATAGAAATATAGTAGGAATTAGAAATAATCCATGGAAAACCTACAAAAAAGCAAGGTCTAGTTCACAGGAAGCTCAAAATCAAGGACAGAACTGGACTAAGTCAGAACACTTGTACTGATATTGACTAAGTAACTATAACTTCATTAAGTGACTTACTAAACTTCTCTGGGTCTCACTTCTCCGACTTGGAATGTGAATGGGCTATACCTGATATGATCTGTGCTACATCCCAGCAATGAAACTGTGGTTTCGTAATTTCTTTTAATTCAGGACTAGAATTGTTTTTAAAAAAGCCTTTAGCTATAGACTAAAAAGAATGGTGCTCTTTTGAAAAACAGCATTTCTGTTCTTAGTGAAGTTTAAAGCAATAAAGCACCCCCAAATCACTAAAGTAATGCTGGGCAATCTCCTAACCATTTAAGCAGAGCAACTACGACGATGCACAAAAAAGAGAAAAGCAGTGAATAAGCTTCATGACCACAGACAGATCTCTTCTTGCAAAAGATTAAAAAAAGAGAGTTCAAAGTAGCTTTGGTAATTTCCAGTGTTTCTTTCACTTGGCAGGCACAGCATATTTGTCTTTCTTGCCTAAAAAAAACATCCTTCGCCTCATCAGCAGGAGGCAGCAGAGACTGCAGTGAGACCCTCTGGCTGCCATCTGCTGGAATCCACAGCGGCCCTGAGAGCAGAGATCAATCCAAGCACAGAGGGGCCAGGCACTGGGCAGCACCTCACACCCTGAAGAGCCAGATCACACCCCCCAGGAGCAGGAGCTCTCTCTTGTGAGGCCAGACCTGCAGGTTACCGGCAGCATATCGTTGAAGCAGAGCCCAGGGCTGGGAGCTGGGAGCCCCAGTTCTGGTTCAGAAACAAATTAGCTATGCCTCCGAGCAAGTCCCTTTCCGTGACCTCAGATTCATCTGTAAAATAAGACGTTCGTCAAGACAGTCTCTAAGGCTTCATCTGCACACCTGTGAGGATGGCGAGATCATCTGTCACTGGTGTGAACGACATAAACCTACTACTCTCTCCACGGCTCGCTACAATAGGCCCCACATCGTGTAGATACAAGAGGAGGAGTAGGTTCAGAGTAATGTGGGAACTTCTCTCAGGTCTGTGTCCCTCGGTCTGCTCACCACCCAGAGAGCAAAGCTTCCCCCCAAATCCTAAACTGTGAAGACAGAATGAGAGCAACTCTCCAAATTATTTTCTGACTGGTCACCACGTGGGGACTTCTCTTCTCCCCCACCTGGACAAAGGACACAGGGCCAGGAGATGTGGCCTGCCTCAAATTCTGTAAGGCCTTGCTAATGCAGCACAGAGGGAAGCCCAACAGGTAGCCAGAGGGGCTGGCCCATGCGGGAGCCTTTAGAGACACAGCAGCCCCTCTTGGTGTGCATGAAAACACCAGAGGGGTGCTCCTCCAGCCTAGAAACTTTCCTACTAGAAAAGCTAAGGCTCCCAATGGATTTCTCTCCGTCACTCAACAGACACGAGGTAAACCCTACAACCTGCTTCTGACAATTGTGGCGTTCAACTGAATGAAGGAGTGTGGGAAACCCAGCTCAACAGAGGGGACAGGAACTGGATGCACACGCAGCCGGAAGTCTCAGTGGGCAGTGTCCTTGTCTGCTTTGTCCCAAGCTAGTCTTCTACTCCGCGTTCTAGCACACACTACTGAGAATGCAGGAGAAAACCCTGCCATGGTACCTTTGAACTCGCCTGGGACCAAAGAGCCAGCCTGCGTGCCTGGCACGGGAACCATGCGCTTCAGAGCGAGCTGGGTGCGAGGCCTACTGCTCTCCAAAGGAAGCGACTGCACCATCCTTCTGAGCAGACGACCCAATACTCTGAGCAGCAGGATGCAAGTCAGGACAGAATATGTACTACCACGAGGAATAAACCCAAGAATATAAAAGTACTTGCCAACTTCAAGTTAATCTTCTGTTCTATAACTGAATCCTGGCTCAGCAATAATGAACTAACTGATCACTAAGAGCAGTGCAATAACTGAAATGGCAAAGAGATACTAAGTGTAGACCAAAGCATCCAGTGAGAAGAGGAGAGTCAGCCTGCCCAGGCCTGGCCAGGCTCTTCCTATGCCCCCAAGGCTCCAGCCCCATACAGGGGGGTCTGGAAAAGCCCTGCATTTTACAAGTCCCCTTAGCTTAGGCTTGCCCATTACCAATTACTTCGTAAATAAAATCTAATGGCTATACTTTTAAACAATCTAATTGCCAGCTCTCCTATTAAGGCAAAGAAAACCATTTACCACAGAGACGTGAATACACACTTTTCACAAAGACGCTATCATTTAAATGCTCCCAGATCTTTCTACATAGACATTTCAGAGTACCTTGCAGTTGAGAGAATGGGTTCTGGAATTACACCCCCTGCATTGAAATCTTGCCCTGCCTCCCCATCCCCAGTAACTGTGGGGCCAAGTTTTTCCTCTCCTGTGAGGTGCCCTCTGTAGAGTGGATAACCTCTCTGGCCTCATCAGGTGTGATGAGGACTGGGCGGCATAATACAAACACAGTACTTCAAACAGTGGGCATCTAAAAGAGCACAGCAACTGCTAGTGACGATCATGCTTACTGAAGAGTAAAATAATAGTTTAAAAATCCAGAGCTACAACCTGTAACTGCTAGTTTTTCCAGTACTGTACCAAAGTCACCAAAACCAGGGCCTTGCCCTTACCAAGAAGCCACTTCCTTACAGGGCTCCTGTTAAGGACAATGAATTAACCCATAAAGTTTTAAAAAGTAGAATGTCAGCTACCTTTCCAACAAATAAGAAAGTCAAAGCCACATTTAAAGAAGAGCGACAGCGTTTGAAGAAGCCATCACCTGCAGTAGACCTTTACTGCACCACAAATAAACACGGCCACCACTAGCATCCTTTTTCCTCTTTTACATTCAGATATGAAAGCGACACATGAAATAGACCTCAATAAAGCTGATTTAAAAAGAAGCAAGAAATGAAAGCTGGGGGGCCAACAGACACCTGCAAGAATCCACTCTTGAGCTGGAGCGGTGGCCTGGGGGAAGGTAGGGGCTGCCAATGGTGTCCCAGGAGCCATCAGCATGGTCCTTCTCCAACCCAGCACCAGGTCACCAGGGCTACATGAGGACAACTAAGAACTGACCAAAGGACTGGTGACAGCGTATTGGAAGCCCTGAAAAAGCAGATGATTCAATTATGTCATTATTTTTAAAATGATAAACAAGTGGTAATGTTTGTCTACAAGCCCATCAAATCAGACAGTGAGCCATTTTGTAGAGTAGAAAGAGAAACGTAGACTTCTTCCTTCATTCAAGGAAAGGCAACCAATCAAAACCATCCTTTGACTACCTACTGCATGAAGGACGCAGCAGAGACAGAACTCAGGACACATGATGCGTCATCACTCTGAGAGCTCACAATGCAGGCGGGGAGTGTGCACTGGTCACCACACTGGATGCTTTCCCCGCAGTCCTTCCATATTAATCTCCACGATAAAGCCACAAGTCACATATTATCATCCCAATTTTACAAATGAGAAAACAAGCTCACAGAGGCTACATGATCCAATCAGGTTAAGTGCTAGAGGTGCCTGGGTGGCTCAGTCGGTTAAGTGTCCGACTTTGGCTCGGGTTATGATCTCACAGTTCATGGATTCAAGCCCCCATCCATCAGGTTCTGTGCTGACAGGTCAGAGTACGGAGCCTGCTTAGGATTCTGTCTCCCTTTCTCTCTACCCCTCCACTGCTTGCTCTCTGTGACTCTTTCAAAAATAAACACTAAAAAAATTAAAAAGAAACAAACAATTAAGTGCCAAAGTTATTATTTGAAGTGAAGTCTTTTGGCAAGGCATGTATCCACTGCACTTTCTCCTATTCCCGGTTCTCAACAGGAGAGAATTCTGCCTCTCAGAGACATTTTCAATAGTCACAATTGTGGCGGTGGTGGCCGATACAGGCATCTAGATGCCTAAAAGCACCCTACGGTGCATAAGACAGGTCCCGGCGACAGAGAATTACCCAGTCCAAATGTCAGCAATGCCAGGCCTGTCAAACTGTGGGTCATGCTGGAAGACTCCACAATCATTAGGAAAGGACCCAACACAGGCCGCAGGTATACTGAGGAGGGCAGAAATAGCATTTTGCACTGGGGTAGTGTGGGAAGGCTTTGTCACAGAGCAGGATTTTGGTTGAGTCTTTAAAAATATAAGCAGAAAAGATGGTATTTTCGCAAGCCTAAGACATAAGACGTAATCAAAGATGTGCAGCTAAAGTAATGGCAAGGTGAGTACTTTCTCTAAAACACTACAAAATGAAACTGGTACACATTTGTGAATAAACCTGCGGGAACTCAGCACCTATTTATAAATGCTGGGGCATCTCTGACTATTCAGAAGACACTGTCACTTGGTGGACTCTAGGAGAGAAACTGGGTATCTAAAGGACATACAGTTTAGAGCACTTACATGTATTGTCCATTTTCTTTAAAAGATTCATTAATTAATGGAGAGAAAAATCACCTGCCAGGAGACGAAAGCTGAATCAGGGTTTGCAAGAGGAAATAAGGGCTGACAACAGATGGCAGAAAACCTTAAATAGGTTCACAAGAAGAACAGTGATTTAACTTTTATCCACATTAGGCCAAGTACAATTCCAACGATATATACGCCACTGGGCAGAACACTAAACATAAGACCTCCAGAACCAGACCACCTGAGTATGAACTCCTGTTCCCCAGCTTACTACCTTTTTTTTTTTTTTTTTTAAATATTTTTATTTATTTCTAGGAGAGAGAGAGAGAGACAGCGTGAGCAGGGGAGGGTCAGAGAGAGAGGTGGGTCAGGGAGGTCAGAGAGCCTCTGAAACAGGCTCCAGGCTCTGAGCTGGCAGTCAGCACAGAGCCCGACGCGGGGCTCAAACCCACGAACCGCGAGATCATGACCTAAGCAAAAGTCAGATGCTTAACCAACTAAGCCACCCAGGCGACCCTCCAGCTTACTACTTTTTAAGTCAATTCCTAACTAGGGGTAAGTTACTTAACTTCTCAATGCCTCAGCTCCTCTCCCATAAAATCAGAAGGGTAAAAATACCTATTTTACAGAGTTACTGTGAATACTGAATGAATGAAAATTTGCGAAGTACTTACAACTATGCCTAGCACACACTAAGCCCTGAATAAAAGTTTGTAATAATCAGGCGGCTTGGGAGGCTCAGCTGGGTAAGCACCAAAGCACTCTTGTTTTGGTTCAGGTCATAGTCTCACTGTTTGTGAGTTCAAGCCCCACATCAGGCTTGTACAGACAACGCTGAGCTTGCTTGGGTGTTTCTCTCTCCCTCGCTTCCTGCCCCGCCCTCACTCACGCTCACTTGAGTGCACGCGCGCGGTCTTTCTCTCTCTCTCCAGCACACTCTCAGCATAAGTAAATAAACTTCAAAAAAATTTGCAATAATCAATAGTAATATCCTTTTACGTCACTATAATAACCTAGCAAGGAAGGTACCATTATTATTCTCACTTCATTCATGATGAAATTGTGACTTAAGGAGGTTAAGGAACTGAGCTAAGGTCACATATGACACCAAAACCCAAGCTCTTTATCACCCCACATGTTGCTTCCTGAGAGTGAACAAGGAGCAACACTATGTTTAGACAACAGGCAGCGGAAAGCTACTGAAGGTTTCTAAATGGGAAATGTGATTTACTGGAGCAAAGTCTTGTTTTGGAAGGTAACTGCTAATGGAAAGGACAAAAACCTGGAAGAGAGAAGTGGAATAGGATGGGCAACCTCTGGGAGAGGACAGAGAAGCCTGCACAAAGGTACCAGCTGGAGGTGATAAGGCTCTGAACTAAGGATGGTGGCACCGGAAGGAGGAAGATCAGGGGTAAAAGACATAACACAGGTGGGATCAATGGCTAGGTGATGAGTGAAGCATGCCAAGTGACAGATGACAGGGGTGACTCACACAGGGTCAGCCACGCCTGACGTGAAGGGAAAGGAGGCCACACAGTGAAAGAGTATTAGGATGCTGCTCTACCTAGTCCGGTTCTGGGAAACAAAGTAACTGTGAGGTCTATTAATAAAGAATTAAAATACTGAATCCATGGGGCACCTGGGTGGCTCAGTCGGTTAAGTGTCCGACTTTGGCTCAGGTCATGATCTCACGGTTCATGGGTTCGAGCCCCGCGTCAGGCTCCGTGCTGACAGCTCAGAGCCTGGAGCCTGTTTAGATTCTGTGTCTCCCTCTCTCTCTGCCCCTCACCTGTTTACACTCGGTGTCTCTGTCTCAAAACTAAACAAACATTAAAAAAAAAATCTCTATATTTGAATTTCCCTTCATTACCTTTGATTCACTCTATGGTTCAGTATTTTTTTTAATACTGTCAGTACAGAGCCCAAGGCGGGGCTCAAACCATGAACTGTGAGATCATGACCTGAGCTGAAGTCAGATGCCCAACCAACTGAGCCACTGAGGCACCCCTCAGATATAGAGATAACTAACTGGGATATGTATCAATTTACTGCTTTGAAAGTTACAAATTTAGGGGAAAAAATCCAGAATCCATATTTTTCTTAAATAAAATTAAAGGTGGGGACACTGTAAACAAAACTTCTAATACTGCCTACAATAACTAAGTATAGAAAATGAAAATTCCATCTTGAAATTTTTCTAGGCCAATGAAACACTCTTAAGAGTTCTTAGTCTCCAAAGCACAGTGTATGTGAATTCCACTGAGGATAACACATTCATTAAAATCATTTGTTCGTTCAGCAAGTACCTTCTAAAATTCTATTAAACCCCAAGAATTTAATCTTTAGATTTACAAACTCTTTGACTTGCTTTTTCTGGAATACAAAATAAATACCGATGGTTCATCCAGGAAGTCACCTTCCTTCACTGCCCAGCCTGAGTTGTGACATGGTGACTGACCATGTCAGTCATGATGGCGATTGCAGACATCTTTCAAAGTATAGGGTTCGAGGGAAAGACAGAGGCTACATGAAATATATGCAAGGTGGTATTTCTCAAATTATTTACTTTTTGTCAGAATACGTAAATCTTAGTATTTTCAGGATTTATCAGGGATAATGAATTTTTTTAGAGTTTTAACAAAATGATATTTTTAGAGTTGCTACCAATAGTTATAAATACTGAAGAGTTATTTAGGGACTGAAAATTTCCAATTAACGTTAATCATCACCACCACCAAGTTAAAGGGAAACTGTTTTTTCATCTGAGCTATTAACCATGTTAAAATAATAAACTAAAATGCTACTATCTAAAAACTAAAGGGAACAGACAGTATTAAACAGGAGCTGGCCACAAGTCTGTATACCTAACATAATACCATGTACAAGAACAGCACTCCACCGTATAAGCCAAGGCGGAGAGCCCTTCTCTCTCCGGCCCCTCTTGCTGTGTAACATCTGTAATTTCAGAAGACAAGCTGCCGATGTGCAGTACAAAAAGACAAAGATAAATGATGAGCCCATGGCTGACTCAACAACGCTACCTCTACAAACTTTCAAAAGTAAAATCCAGGATGCTTTCAAAAAACAAACTTAAGCTTCAAATCCTTATAAAATGGGTTAAAAAACCTACTCATATGCATATATGCAAATACTATCTATACTACCACTGTAAGGAAGGTTCTTTTGTAGGCATTCATCTCTTGAAATCACAATTCTTTAATTGTAAATCATTCCCTGATTCTTTGCCTATTAGGAATTCTGAACCGAGGCCTGTATTTCAGGCCTGGAAACTCCTGAACAGGCCAAGATTAAGCTCTAGGCCTTGGGGACAAGGGATGGGTGTCAAATCACCTAATCCTCTTCTCAAGCACACCAAGCAACCCCTTTGATATATTACTTCCTTTGCAGAATTACCCGTGGCAATTATCCATGATGTCAGAACAGGTAATACAGAGTAAGTCATATCTGCAACTTTCCCTGTTTAGGCTAGGAGGGCAACCAAGAGCAAGACTGATAAATTCCATCCAGAAAACTGAATCTGTTAAGTATTTCTCATTAGGAGAGCTCTGATATGCCTATGTTTTCATTCTAGAATTATTTGTAGGAATATCATCCCTGAACCAGACCCCGGCCAGAGGTTTTCTTTTATCAAGGACACTGAACAAAGTACAAATCTAATACAATGCTCCCCATACAACTTAAACATACCTTATATTATCTTTCATCTAGACTCTATCCAATGATATGCAGAAATAATAATAAATGAACACAAATTATCTATTTCTTCTGAACTATTTTCTAAGGAACTAAATGGGACATTTTGTAGTAATGACATTAGATACAACAATCTCTCAGTATACATACCATTTACTTAAGTAAAAAAGATCAATACACCAAAATAAATGCATGCCTGACATTTACAAACTACTCTCTTTACAAGACAGGATGGAATATCATTAAATAAATGTAAAATTGACATAACAAGTTCAAAATGTTATGCCCTGTAATATACATGTATATAGGAAAAATCAAAATTATATATATTTATACGTGTGTGTGTGCATGCACATGTGTCTGCTAAGCATATTTTTAACAACAGGAGTCTGTGTTGAAAGACTAGCCAGTTAGGTAATGGAGGGAGGGGGCTGTCCTCACATCCTCACCTGTCGAATGATACTCTTCACACAACGTACTGGGAGGCCTTGGTAGTTGGATTTGATGATCCATTTGAGGAGATGGTGGCCAAGCACTTCGAAGACCATGCAGACATCTGGGACATGGTTAAGGACCATCTGCAGATACATTTCCTGGAGTGATGCAATTACTCAAAGCAGCATCGCTGTAGCACTTGACATTTCTTTCTTTATGAAATGCAACATCGTTAGTTATCAATAATACCACAAGTGGTCACTTGCTGTTTCTCATCTAAATGAAGAGATCTAACATTGACTAAGTACTCATATTCAATATGTTACTCAGTGCGTGCTCATCACGTTAAAACAATATGCTTACGGCCACATGCAGAAGCAAACACAGTGAACCCAGGAGCCAGAAGAGCTCTCTGGCATCACAAGGTCCGAAGGCTGCTGGGCCCCGAACCAACCCCACACCTCCTTGCGCTCTTGCTCATTTCAACACCCTCTCATCCTGATAATCAGCCTTAGTAAAAAGTAAGCTAGGCTGAAACCTCATAAAAACTGATGATAGGAAAACAACAACAACAACAAAAAGCCTTAAGTATCCTCCCTGCCTGCCTAAATCTCCATTCCATAAAATACTATATAAAATAGAAATTTACAAAACACAATGAAGACATTTAATCTTTTCAATAGTATCTTTCACTGCAGAACTAGACCAACTTTACTACTACAGGCAGCTTTCAGTAACACGAGATGACAATATAAGAGGGCACTAAGACCTACGTATAATAATGAAATCTCAGGAATCTGGATGTTTTTCCACCGAATAGAAATTCTAGTCAATCACAGACTCTGCAGAACTATGATCCACCAGAGTCCATCATACAAATATATTCACGTCATTCATACAAGAAAACTACAACTGGCTTTGAAAACCTTTGAGAATATACTGCTCCTCCCTGCAAGCTGACAGACGGGTTATTGACGCCAGTTAGTTGATTGAATATTTTCTACAATACCTGGATCTACCATTCACATTATGACAATATTTGTTGCTTTAAATATTTTTTTAAATAAAATATTTCTACAGTGTTGGAGAACATTACAAATTTATGCAGATAAGCTAAAGTCAGAAGTTTTATTTCCCAACTCATTATTAAAAAAAGGCAAACGAAGGACTAAAGTTAGTAAAAGACACAGAGCCAAAGGCCAAGATTTCCAAGCACTGACCAAGTGGAACTATAACGGTTTACTAGCAGTTTATTTAAGAGTAAAAATAGCCACTGGAGGGGCGCCTGGGTGGCTTAGTCGGTTAAGCGTCCGACTTTCGCTTAGGTCATTATCTCGTGGTTCGTGGGTTTGAGCCCCGTGTCGGGCTCTGTGCTGACTGCCAGCTCAGAGCCTAGAGCCTGTTTCAGAGTCTGTGAGTCCCTCTCTCTCTGACCCTCCCCTGCTCACGCTGTCTCTCTCACTCTCTCCTAGAAAAAGAAAAAAAAAAAAGCCACTGGAACATACATTTACCCATAAATCAGGTGGTTTCTCCAAAGAAACCCTGTCAGCTATCCTGGCGAACTGCCTTGCAGAACCGATACAGGAGGAGGGGCTGCTGTGCCTGCTCATAAACAAACAGGCTCACTTGGGCACAGGGCAGAGGACCAAGAAAGGGAAAATGCACTCAGCAGCTTGCAGAAATGATCTTGAGGCAAAGGGCAAGGTGACATCAGCAGGCAATGTCACTTACGAGTGCCCTTGAGTCCAATCTCTAGAAGAAATACAGGACCTCCTTCAAACATACATGTAGGGAGTGCTTCCCTAGGAGACGAAGGCTTAGGAGACGCAGAAACAGGATGTCCGTCTGGGCTGGGGGGTGGCTTTGTCCTCAGGGTCCTGGAGCCTGGGCACGGCAAATATCAAAATCTGTTTCAAACGTTGCAAATGACATATCAGATAAAGGGCTAGTATCCAAAATCTGTAAGGGACTCACCAAACTCCACACCCGAAAAACAAACAACCCAGTGAAGAAATGGGCAGAAGACATGAACAGACATTTCTCCAAAGAGGGCATCTGGATGGCCAACAGACACATGAAACGATGCTCAGCATCCCTCATCAGGGAAATACAAATCAAAACCACACTGAGATACCACCTCACGCCAGTCAGAGTGGCTAAAATGAGCAAATCAGAGAACTCTAGACGCTGGCAAGGATGTGGAGAAACAGGCACCCTCCTACACTGTTGGTAGGAATGTCAACTGGTGCAGCCCCTCTGGAAAACAGTGTGGAGGTTCCTCAGGAAACTAACAATAGAACTCCCCTATGACCCAGCAATAGCACTGCTAGGAATTTACCCAAGGGATCCAGAAATGCTGAGGCATAGGAGCACATGTACCCCAATGTTCATAGCAGCACTCTCCACAATAGCTAAAAGATGGAAAGAGCCTAAGTGCCCATCAACTGACAAATGGATTAAGAAGATGTGGTTCATCTATACAATGGAATACTACATGGCAATGAGAAAGAATGAAATCTGGCCATGTGTAGCAATGCGGATGGTACTTGAGGGTGTTATGCTGAGTGAAGTAAGTCAGGCAGAAAAGGACAAATACCATATGTTTGCACATATAGGAGGATTAGGAGGAACTTAACAGTGGCCCATGAGGGGGAAAAATAGTGAGGGAGAGGGAGGAAGGCAAACCATGAGAGACTCTCGAATGCTGAGAACTAACTGAGAGGGCTGATAGGGGTGGGGGAGAGAGGAAGGGGGTGATGGGCATGGGGGAGGGCTCTTGTTGGGATTAGCACTGGGTGTTATATGGAAACCAACTTGACAATAAACTAAGAAAAAAATTTAAAAAATTAAAATTAAAAAAAAGAGAAACTGCTGCATTATCTTAAAAAAAAAATCTGTTTCAAACACGATATAAAGGAAAGAGCAAAAAGATCAGTGAAGAGAAGACCCTGGCTCTTGACACACCTGATCTTTTGGTCCTTGTAATCTGTAAAGACGATTGTGGCTAATCTTTCTCTGCTCTCTACTTACACATCTGTGAGGTACTCCCCAGCTTGACAGTGCAGGTGGAGCCCAGGGCTTGGACAAGAAAGAATGTGAAAGAGCTATATGTACAAGAAGGATGCTGAATAGTTGTACGGCCCCAGAGAGATTACCCAAGACACTGAAATGGACTGGCAGGAATTGGGGAATATTCTGGGATACCATTTTACAACACTAGGTGACCATACTATAGGCATTACGTGGACAATGATATAGCACAGCAAACAGAAGTTTAAATGAGCTTGAAATATTGCCATATTTTAAAAATAAAAACTACAGTATAATTTAGCCATTAGGAAGCAGAAGAAATGTCAATAAGGATACGTATTCCATTCATGCCTGAAATCTTGAAGTCATCGATTAACTGTACAACCATGTCTTTATTTGGGTCAGTCGGGTCACTTTCTCGAACCTATGGAAAGAAAAATGAATTCAAGGACAGAAGCATTTAAGACTGAAAGTCATTTCCATTATACCAACCAAAAATGTCTTAGTAAAAGTAATGCTTTTAAAAATAAATGACTCCGTATTTGCATTTATAAAAACTAAATTTAGTTTTAATCTAGTAAGACCTAAAAAATTCCTAAGATTTTGAGCCATTAATATTTCTGACATTATTCACATTTCTGCAGTACTTACACATTTGAGCAGTTTTATTTCATCCAAGGCTGTCTCTGTGTAATGCTGGGCACTTTTTACAACTTTCATTGCAACAAATCTCTTCCCCCTTTAAAAAAAATGCATATTTTTTACATTATCAGAAGTGATCATTCTAATAAGATCCATTCACTAAACAGAAACATTTAATAACCTTTCCTTTAAAACAGTACTTTTCAAACTGTGTGGCCACAATGAAGCAGTAAGTTCATGGATCACAACAATCTCTGTTTTGCTTTGTGCTGGCTTTTTCCTAATAAGAATAAGGGAGACGGGGAAAATGTCAGAGTTCATCACGTAGAGTAAGTGTTATTCTGTTAACGTTTCTGGTTTAGAACACATACACACCCCAGATGTGTATGTGTCCTGGGTAGCAGAGCAGGTTCCTACTATGGGATCATGAGTTTTTTTTAAAGAATTCAGAAACCACAGATTTAAAGGCCTATACATTATTATTTTATATGTGAATATTTTTCTGCTATGCATGAATTACTAGAAGAACAGTATGTCTGATGTAATGCAGTATCGCTGAATAAGCTATAGATATAAAAACAGAAGGAAGTTAATATGTTAAGATAACCGACAAGAGAACTTCAGAGGGGGGGGTGGGGGGGGTGAGTGGAGGGAGGGGGAGGAATGTCTAGCTGGGTGGGGCAGGCCTATGCCACGTCCCCTCAGGCCACCACGGAAACGCTTCTGCTCCTCAGCCACCCTGTCTTACAAGGGTTGAACCAGACCAGAAATGAAACGCATAAATGGACAAAAACACTTACTGCATATCCCAGCACAGCCAGACAGTTGAGAAGTGTCCCCATCCTAGCTTCCTAATAACATGGTAGCGGCCATTGAAGAGGTCTCCAATTTTCACGGGATGGTAGCCACCTTTTATTTTAAAAAATTTTTTTAATTTCAGAGAAATAGCAATACATTTTCTTCTTTTCCATTTTTAAAATGTTTATTTATATTTGAGAGAGAGTGAGAGAGCGAGCGCACCTAAGCAGGGGAGGGGCAGACAGACGGAGACAGAAGCCGAAGCAGGCTCCTGGCGCCAAGCTGGGAGCGGTCAGCACAGAGCCAGACTCAGGGCTTGAACTCACAAACTGTCAGATCATGACCTGAGCCAAAGTCGGATGCTCAACCAACTGAGCCACCCAGGTGCCCCAAGATTTCATTTATTTTTGAGTAATTTCTACACTTTGTGGGGCTTGAACTTACAACCCTGAGATCAAGAGTCACATGTTCTACCAACTGAGCCTGGGCCAGGCGCCCTCTATTGCCAGTTCTTAATACCATTTAAGAAAGCTCTAGATAATAAAATCAGATCAAAATATGTTTAATAATATAACATTTTCTCAAAAATATCCTTCATCAAAAGAAAAATGTCCTTTGCCTTTCTACTAAGCTTTTTGTTTATTTGGATTTAACTTAGAAAGTAAACAAACCATCTAGTACTCCATTATAAAAATTTCAGATTTACTCATGATCATTTTTAAAAAACTTTTTAAGAGGGAGAGGCAGGGAGAGAGAGGGAGAGCCAGGGAGAGAGAGGGAGAGACAGAATCTGAAACAGGCTCCAGACTCTGAGCTGCTAGCACAGAGCCTGATGTGGAGCTCGAACTCATGAACCGCAAGATCACGACCCGAGCTGAAGTTGGAAGCTCAACTGTCTGAGCCACCCAGGGGCCCCAAGAATTTCAGATTTGTAATTAAGTGTAGCTGTACATAATATGCACATGCCAACTTTTGACCTTTCCAAATAATGTCTTCTTCTTCTAAGAAATAAATTCAATGCAAATCTTTTTGGGTCAGTATAATATAACTCAGCAAAATAAGAGATGTGTACTCTGCAGAATTCTGCATACACCAACAGTTCACACATAACCAACAAGGAATCATATAACATACAACAGTTTACCCTTCAAGACAGCTTGCTCCTCTCGCCACTCTTCCTCCAACCTCAAACTTCTCCTGAGAAAACAGGCTGGAGAGTGAGAGAGGGCACCCTATTAAAGGAGAGACGTGGGAAAGGTAAAGGGTACTTTCACAGATATCTGGCAGAAAAAGCCCTTCACTTTGCATGTTTAAGTAAAATAAGCAAACTACAAAGTAGCGTGTATAAATAGGATACTGTTTTTGTGGACTACATAAGAAAAAATTTAGGAGGGAAGATGCTAGCAACAAAGATCTCTGGGTGTAAAATTACTTTTATTCTTTTTATTTATCTTCATTTCCTATTAAAACACACAAAATACTCTCCTACTTTTTATTCTTTTAACATCTGCTTTTTTATTGCAAACTTGTTATTTCTTAAATCTACAGAGTTCTTACAAAATTCCTCAAGAAAGACCTGAATGGTTCCCACCTAGTATTCAGAGGCTCAAAGCAGGTGCAGGAAGTATCTAAGATACCTGAGTGTCTATCTCAGAGGGCTAGGAGGAAACTTCAAGAAATACTATGAATGTTTATGAGTATTTAATTTGTTACTTAATTGAACTAGTGAAGCAGGAATGTAACCAGACACTATGATGCCAAGAGTCTTAACTCTCTTACCAGTACATGTGCATTTCTCATATTTTAACATCAAAGTCTTTAACATTATTTTGGGTAAAAGATATCAACTAAAAGACAATAAATGAAGAAAAATATAGTGAATAATTCAATGAATGGATGGGTGCTGACTGAACTTACTGTGGTAAACATTTCACAATATACACATATGAAGTCATTATGTTGTACACCGTAAGTTTATACAGTGCTATATTATTAAGTACATCTCAGTAAAACTGAAAGAAAAAAAATGGCTTACTACTTACTTAGAAGGTTAAACTAAAGTTGAAGTGGGCTCTGAGTTTACAATACAGTTTTGAACCATTAAAATTAACACTGAAAAGGAGGGAAAAAAACCTATAATTTACCCAGTACAAATTAGGGGCATTTTATTTTCAAATCCACATTCTGTGAAAGGAAACATAAACTACAATATGTTCCACAGTGTTCCACGGTGGGGGTGGGGAGAAGGGAGGAAAACGCCAAGTTTGGGAAACGAAAAGTTCAACAAAGCAAAGATTTCTTGACCAAAGGGGCTCTAAAAGCCCAAAGTCTTCACGCATGAAGGGACCTGAAAGAGAAGGAAGCCTGCTGCAAATTCCAGACATACTTGCACAGGAAATGATTCCTTCAAAAATACAAGTCACATTTCACAACACAAAGTGTTTTTTAATTTTTTAAATTGTTTTTTTAATATTTACTTATTTCTGAGACAGAGACAGACACAGAGACAGAGCGTGAGCAGGGGAGGGGCAGAGAGAGAGGACACACAGAATCTGAAGCAGGCTCCAGGCTCTGAGTTGTCAGAGATCATGACCTAAGCTGAAGTCGGACGCTTAACAGAGAGTGAACCACCCAGGCGCCCCTCACAACACAAAGCATTTAGGAAACACTGATGTCTCTGTCATTTCTGACAATCACCCTGACAAGTAGATGGTGTGGTTTCTCCACTTCTGAATCAGACACAAGTCTCAGACACAGTGCTTAGTAGGTTTGTGGTTGGAAACTGGGTCTGACTCCAAAGTCCATGCTCTGTCCACCAGGAAGAAATGAACTTCATTTTCAACAAGTGCAGGACTATCTCCTGGACTTAGTATACAGGGAACACTTGATAGCATAATTAAAAGCTACTAACTACTTAATCGCATATTACTGCCAACATTAAAGTCTCTAAGTTTAAAAATAATTTAATTATGCATAAAGAGAAGAAACTGGTATCACTATGCTATGTTTCAGATTTGAATTCTCAAACAGCCCAAAGTGTGTCCATGTGGGCAAGAACAGATGAATGCCATTTCTAAAGTAATCACAGCAGAAGCCAGATGCTCCTTTTCTCAATGGGACTTTGAAAGTTGAACAAAAGAAATTACTAGTTTAGTCCATTTATCTCAGGAGCCCACATATGAGCTAAGAATAATGTACCTAGCAGAGGATTAAAAAAAAAAAAAAAGAAGAAGAAGAAGAAGAAAAAGAAAGGACAATGTACCTAAAAACAGGCCAACTAAACAAGAGAGGCAGAGAAGCAAATTCTGAATACAAATATAAAAAGTACTAAAACATTTATCCTTTTATTTTGAAAATTTGACATAAATTTGACAATTTCAAGCTTTTATTCTATATATTCTCATATCCTAACTCCCAGATTGCTAAAGAAAACAAGTCTCTTCTGGGGCACCTGGATGGTTCGGTCGGTTAAGCGTCCAGCTTTGGCTCAGGTCATGATTTCACAGTTCGTGGGTTTGAGCCCCATGTCCAGCTCTGTGCTGACTGCCAGTTCAGAACCTGGAGCCTGTTTCAGATTCTGTGTCTCCCTCTCTCTGACCCTCCCCCTGCTCTTGCTGTCTGTCTCTCTCTCTCTCTCAGAAATAAATAAAAAAACATTAAAAATTTTAAAAAGAAAAAAGAAAACATAGCTGAAATGGACAAATACCACGAAAGACACAAAACATCCAATCTCCAATCAGGAAATATATACCTAAGTAACTTTCTATCAGTTTTCTAAAAATCAATTTATAGTTTATTTTCCCAAGAAAAAATGAATTGAATAATCTCACATATTTACAGGAAAAATACTAACAATTCTATGCACTTCCTGAAAACTGAAAAGGAGGAAACACTCCCAATCCCATTCTATGAAGCCAGCATTACTTTCATTCCAAGCCCGGGCAAAGACATTATAAGAAACCTACAGACCGATTTTCCCCATGATGGAGATAGAAAAATCTAAATGAAATTTTCTCAAATCTAATTCAACAACATATAAAAAGGACAATACTCCATGACCAAGTGCGGTTTATTCCAGGAATAAAAACTTAGAAACCATATGATTAGTTCAATAAACAGAAAAAAACATTTCCTGATATCCAGCAATGAATTCCTGAGCAAAATTCTTGACAAAGCAGCAAAGTATCTGTGAACAACCTACCAGCAGCATCAGACTTAAAGTTTCCAGGAAAGGGTAAGAAAGGGGGCTCATTCCTTGATTAAAATGATTGAAAAAGGGGTACCTGGGTGCCTTGGTTAAGTGTCTGCCTTCTGCTCAGGTCATGATCTCTCGGTTTGTAAGATGCAGCACACACGGGCTCCTTGCTAACAGGGCAGAGCCCACTTGGGAGTCTCTCCTTGCCCCTCCCCCCACTCAAAATAAAGAAATAAACCCTCTTGAATATAATCTCTGTTGTTATACCAAATATTCTCTGTAACACTAATGAATGGGAGAGAGCTCTACAAAACTCAGAGCAAAGGAAAATTCTTCAAAAGAGGATTCCTATTTATCTATGACCTAAAGAATAACAACAAAACTTACTTGAGCATAAAATAAATGCAAAAACAACTTTTGCAGTAGAGCCAGAGATTTAAGTATAATAGATAGACTGAGAAACCCTGAACACATGAAATGTTAATATAAATCCAACAAATAATTTTAAGCTCTTGCCTACTGCCAATTACTCATTCAGGTATGTGCTTCAAAAGGGACGCTGATTAGAATCACACTGGTATTTACTAGCTATGGAACACTGAGCAAATTACTTTTTTCTCTGGGTTACTCTTGCCCCTGTGGTCACTCACTCAGAACCATACATGGGGACAAGTGCCACCTAAGTGTTTACTATTGTTCTGCCATTATCCAAACCCACTATGACTAATGACACAGATTAATGAGTCAGCAGGCTGGGGATTCAGGGTATTGTCTAAAGCTACTTAAGATGGTAAAACTGATCGGCCCAACATGTAATCTAACTCATTAACACAGCCCAATCAGCAAAAGATTTGTGATATTCCAGATATGATGATTTATAGCTGCCAAATATCAAAAAGAAACTGCTCTTTATTTTTTATGTTTTTATTTTAATTCCAGTATAGCTAACATACAGTGTTCTATTAGTTTCAGGTATAAAATATAGGGATTCAACAATTCTATCCATTACTCAGATTAAGGTTCCTTAATCCCCATCACCTATTTCATTCCCCGCACACACACCCCACCTATATTCTGGTAACCATCAGTCTGTTCTCTATAATTAAGAGTCTGTTTCTGGTTTGGCTTTCTCTTTTTCCTTTGTTCGTTTGTATCTTAAATTCCACAAATGAATGAAATCATATGGTATTTGTCTTTCTCTAACTTACTTTGCTTTGCATTATATTCTCTAGCTCCATCCACACTGCTTCAAGTGGCAAGATTTCATTCTTCTAAAATGTTTTTTATTTATTTTTGAGAGAGAGTCAGTGAATGGGAGAGGGAGACAGAATCTGACGCAGGCTCCAGGCTCTGAGTTGTCAGTGCAGAGCCTGACACAGGGCTTGAACTCATTAGCCGTGAGATCATGACCTGAGTTGAAGTTGGACACTCAACCTGCTAAGCCACCCAGGCGCCCCCAAGATTTTATTCTTTTTTATGGCCGAGTAATATTCCATTGTATACATTTACACAATCTCTTTCATCTATTCATCTACGGATGGACACTTGGGCTGCTTCCACAGTTTGTCTATGGTAAATAATCCTGCAAAAAACATAGGGGTGCATGTATCCGTTTCAATTAGGATTGTAGTTTTGGGTAAATATCTAGTAGTGCAATTACCAGATTGGAGGTTAGTTCTGTTTTTGAGGAACCTCCATACTGTTTCCTACAGTGGCTGCACTAGCTTGCATTCTCGCCAAGAGTGCACCAAGAGTGTTTCTTTTTTCTCTATATCCTACTGAACACGTTGTTTCTTGTGTTTTTGATTTCATTCATTCTCAAAGGTGTGAGGTGATAGCCCATTGTGGTTTTAATTTGCACTGCCCTGAGGATGAGTGATGTTGAACACCTTTTTATGTATCTTTGGCAGGTGGATGTATTCTTTGGAGAAATGTCTGTTCATGTCTTCTGCCCATTTTTTAATTGGATTATTTGTTTTTTGGGTGTTGTATCAGTGCTTCATATATTTTGGATACTAGCCCTTCACCAGTTATGTCATTTGCAAATACCGTCAGTAGACTGCCTTTCAGTCTTGATTATTTCTTTTGCTGTGTAAAAGCTTTTTATTTTGATGTAGTCCCAACAGTTTATTTTTGCTTTTATGTCCCCTGCTTCAGGATGCATATCTAGAAAAATGCTGCTATAGCCAATGCTGGAGAAATTACTGCCTGTGCTCTCTTCAAGGATTTTTATGGTTTCAGGTATCAATTTAGGTCTCTAATTATTTTTATGTGTGGTGTAACAAAGTGGTCCAGTTTCATTTTTCTGCATGTGGCTGCTCTGCTTTCCCAACACCATTTGCTGAAGAAACTTTATCCCATTACATATTCTGTCCTGTTTTATCGGAAACTGGCCATATAATTATGAGTTTATTCCTGGGTTTTCTATTCTGTTCCAGTGATCTGTGTGTCTATTTTTGTGTCAGTACCATACTGTTTTGATTACTATAGCTTTGTTATATAACTTGAAGTCTGGAATTGTATACTTCCAGATTTGCTTTTCTTTTTTTAAAGATTGCTTTGGCCATTCAGTGTCTTTTGTGGTTCCATACAAATTTTAGAATTGTTTGTTCTAGTTCTACGAAAAATGCTGTTGGTATTTTGATAGGGATTGCTTTAAATTTATAGATTGTTTTGCGTAGCATAGACATTTTAACTATTTTTTTTCCTAATCCACGAGCATGGAATATCATTCCATTTCTTTCATCAATGTTTGTAGTTTTCAGAGTACAGGTCTTTCACCTGTTTGGTTAAATTCATTCTTAGGCATTTTATTATTTTTGGTACAATTATAAATGGGATTATTTTCTCAATTTCTCTTTCTTCTGCTTCATTATCCACATATAGAAATGCACCAGATTTGTGTATATGACTTTGTATCCTGCAACTTTAGTGAAATCATTTATCAATTCTAACAGTTTTTTTGTGGACTCTTTTGGGTTTTCCACACACAGTATCACGGCATCTTCAAATAGTGAAAGTTTTACTTCTTCCTTACTGACCTGGATGCCTTTTATTTCTTCTTGTCTGATTGCTGTGTCTATGAGTTGTAGTATGAAAAAAAAGCAGTGACAGTGGATATCCTTGTCTTGTTCCTGACCTTAGAGAAAAAGCTCTCAATTCTTCCCTATTGAATATGATGTTTGCTGGGTTGTTTTTTTTTTTTCATATATGGCCTTTATTATCTCAAGGTATGTTCACTCTAACCTACTTTGTTGAAGGTTTTTAACAGGGATAAACATTGTACTTTGTCAAATGCTTTTTCTGCATCTACTGAAATGACCACATGCTTTTTATCCTTTCTTTTATTAATGTGATATATCAAGTTGATTGAAGAAACTTATCATTTTATTTATTAATGGTTTATCCAAACATTAAAATACAAAAGAATCGAGATTTTCAAAATTCAAGTTAAATGCAATTTCCCAAGAGATGAGTGTCAAAAAAAAAAAAAAGTGGAGCTTATTATAGTCTTTTAAAACACTGGCTTCTATCATGGGTGGCTCTCTCTCCCCTCTCTCTGCTAAGCTAGCTGCCTTATTGTGAGCATTCCTGTAGAGAGGCCCATGTGGCAAGTAACTGAAGCCTCTAGTCAAACAGCAGTGAGGAATTCAGACCTTCCAACAGCCACTGAAATGATCAGAAAAGCAGATCCTCTGAACCAGTTAAACCTTTAGATTACTGCAGCCCAGCTTGACTACAACCTCATGAGAAAACTCTGTCCAGAACCAACCAGATTATCTACATACCTTTTGAACAGAGACATTAGTAGCCTTTGTTCCAGACTATCTTTCAAAGGTTTCCAAAGTGAGTAACTTTGGAAAGCAGACATACCATCTCCTTCTGGAGAAGAGGGCACAGTATGATAAATATCTCCCCTGAGGTATAAAGGTTGGGAGGTTTGGATGCATGCCCATAAAAGATTAGAACTTTCTAGGTTTGGAGTTTCTCACCATGGAGTTCCATGGTGTTCAGAAAGTCCACCTGGGCCTGCCTTCACATGGCCCTTGTGGGATTTGGAGGGTAAGGGGAACGAGTATGAACATGAGCACATACTGCTTGTGGTGCTGTAAGTAATAAAACCCTTTGTTTCTGACTCGGGGGTCTTGTGTCTTCGGCTAGCACCTATGAAAACGGCCGGCTAACTTGTTAGCTTCTAAGAAGAATAAAATCTCAGAAATGTCTTGGTTTTTGATAGATTTATCTTTAGCACCAAGAAGTTTAGAGTGACTAGTTTGTTTTCCTCTTATGAAAACTGTCAGTCTCACAACCACTGCATTCCTTCCTTGACTAAGAAACCCAGAAGAAAATTTGCAACAGTCATAAATTGTGCATATATCTATTAACATAACTTTATGTATTAACCTTAATGTGACCAATTATTTTTATTCTAGAATCTCGTCTCTTTGTCTAGTATATCTATGTATTTTATGTGTAAAATGTCTCAACTATGTGAAAGTGCTGGGATACAATCGACAGCTACTTATCTTTCAGGATATGCTCAACCAAGGTCCTCTCTTAGAAAGTATTTCTTGATTTTCCTGGCTAAGGAAAAGCTCCTGTCCTTGCTTGTCGTATGTATCTCCATAATGCCTCATCATGTTCTGTTACAAAGAGCAATACTTTAATTATTTTTTTTCACGTCTTTCCTAGGAGATTTTAAACACTATGAAGGGAGGGACAGTATCCCCAACAAATAGTACCTGGATCACAAGAGGCCAATCGCTAAATATAAGAGAGAGAGCACAGGACACAAGAGACACTGGTGGGAAGGAGGCCAATTCTCTGTTCCTGGTACGATGTGAGGGGAAAGTGGGAAAGGCTTTGTCAGTTTAAGATGTGGGCTAAATTTAAATCCTGGGTTAATATTGCACAGAAAGACAGAGGAAGGCCCAGAAGGAACAAGAGATAGCATGAGGAAAACTGCAACACCAGGAAGGCATGTTCATGGTAAAATACTTGGGTTTGAAGCTAAGAAAGCAAGCAAGAAAAGCACCCTGGCATCAGACTGTGAAGAGCCTTGAGAGCTGTTCTACTGTAGACATTCATTATTAATCATGAACAAAATTTAGTAACACAGTATATCCTTAGAAGATTTCCCTTTGTCTTATGATCAGATGGGGGAAAAGGAAACTAATAATTTAAATATATCCCAAAGTAATATCATATAAAAACACCACCAAGAGAACTGTGTAGTGGAAAACACATTTTTTATACTCCAAAATTAAAAATGTATAGTACTCAAGCAAACTGGTAAGATGGAAATCGGGCTGATCCTGAACACAGCCATTGTGGGATCTATTAACACTGAAGGGTTAAAGTCCGCTAACAGCTCTAAATGTTTACAAAATTGGAATGTGATTCTAAACAGAAATCAAATAGAGTCAGGATTTCATTTGCTTTTATGATCAATACCTAGGTTTCCTGTCCTTTTAGTGCTATAATTTTGTAGCTACAGCAAAATCTTTCTAAATTACAGTAATGTTGATACTTTCGCTCTGCTAGAAAAGACCCTCAAGAATGACAGAGCCCCACAGTGAACATGTGGACTGCATGCTGGGGCAAGCCAAACTCTAAAAGCCTCATCTCTACATTCTGTAGTCTAGAACATTCTGAATCATCCAGTGAGAATAGTTCATAACACAGCATTCTAGGGACGTCTTGGTGGCTCAGTTGGTTGAACATCTAACTTTGACTACAGCTCAGGTCATGGTCTCGCGGTTCCTGAGTATGAGCCCCACATTTGGCTTGCTGCTGTCAGCGCCAAACGCGCTTGGGATCCTCTATCCTCCTCTCCCTCTGCCCTTTCCTTTCTTGTGCGCTCATTCCTGCTCAAAAATAAACAACCTTTAAAAGCAAAAAAAGAACACAGTATTCTATAAATGCACCTTGGAGGGTTTTGGTAGTCCTTACACATGCACTGCAGTAAACACCAGGTCATAAGGACAGAGATACACTGGACTCTGTAACTGAGGTCACAAAGCGTTTTTCTTCTCATACATACATATACAACTATGTGTGCAAATTCACTGAAAATATATTGTGCATACTAATAGCCTACAAATCTCAGAATTCACAGTTAAAGAGAGTTAAAAGACACATTTTATATCCATTACCAATAAGTTCTACTGTTTCTTAAATACACACCCACTGGTCTCTTCATATATCTTTGATAGGAGAATCTAAACCGTTCCTCAATGAAACATGTTGTTATAAAATTTACCCTTAAATTGAAAAGCACACCACTTTAAAGTATCTAGTTAATACATCTACTTAATAGTATGCTGTAAATACTCCAGAGGACTGATAGAGGTGCAATTTTTCAGGTGTTAATTTTGTCATTTAATGAAATCAGTCTTTATGTCCATGACTCTGCATTAATTTTGGTTGTCTGCAGTTTTGATTTTTTTGTAAGCCAATTTCTCAGAGAAAAATATTCCCCCAGGACTTGCATGTAACCTAACAATTTATGTGGGTCCTCTATGACTGAAGGTCAATCTGACTGGATACAAAATCGTTGGCTCAGAATTTTTTCCCTTGAGTATGTCAAATGCATTACTCTGTTATCTTTTGGCCTAAAGCACTGATGTACAAAATTTTGATAACAATCTGATATTCCCCCCAATGAATGTGGTCTTTTTGCCTAAATATTTTATCACTACATCAAGCAGGCAAAAGCTGTTAATATTTATTGGGATTTTATGATTTTTATGGATTTTACATCTTATTTCTTCTTCTTTGCCCTCTTCCTTATTTGTGTTGTGGACAAAGGAAGATTAAATAGATATTATTTGAAATTCTATAAGAATGTGCTTTCCCCTTTTAGTAAGCACACGCTTTAGTACAAGAACTTGGACACTGTTCATGTATACTCAATGATTCTGGGCTCATTTCTTAACTATGTTCTGGATAAGTTAAAATACAATATATTAAAATATGAGCCTGGGTGGCTCAGCTGGTTAAGTGTCTACTGTCCCTCTCCCTCTGCCTCTCCACTGCTCATGCAATGCCCCCCCCTTACTTTATCAAAAGAATAAAAAATATGAACTAGGGAAACAACGGATCTTGGAATGAGATGGTCTTGAGTAAAAGCAGAGTTCAGAAATCAGAAGACAGGTGAAAAATATTGACACTTCCTTTAGTAACTAAGATACTTTTAAGGTAAAAGAACCCTGAAAGCAGTTTCCCTGGCTATTTAAAACCAAAGGCCATAATTACGTGCACTCAGACATCAATATATAACTGAGGTTAAGTTCCTTCAAGAAGTCAAGGCCTATTGTTATTTTTGGTTTCTACTGACCATAAGGGAGCAAGGATGTATAAAAACGCACAGCAATATGACTCAACCACACACCGCAGGCATTTTCCCATTTATCTCTTGTAAAAAATGAGTAACATATTGTGAATAATCCAAATTCTCAACCATTCTAAAGAAATTGTAAAATCAGGGGGAAAAAACCCACAGATCTCGGATTCAGAGGACTACAAATGGAGTAAGTAAAAGATCTTTAACAAATATATGGAAAACAGAACTTATTTTTGAGGGGCACTTGCATGGCTCCATCAGTTAACTGTCCAACTCTTGATTTTGGCTCACGATTTAGGAGATCAAGCCCTGCATCACGCTCTGTGCTGACAGCATGGGGACTGCTTGGGATTCTTTCTCCCTCTCTCTCTGCCCTTCTCTTGCTCACTCGTGCGCACACACAAACACACACACACTCTCTCTCAAAATAAACATTTTTAAAAAAATAACTTACTTTTCAGTCTCGATGTAAAGCCCCGTCTAGTTTTATAATCCAAGAGCAATCAATGCTTTCTAGTTTAATCATCACGAGAAAGCCTAACTCACGTACCAACTTGTGCATTACTCCTATGTTAGGCACCCAACGTTAGATGTAGTTAGGACTTTGGGCTTGTGGCTTGAGGCTTCTGGCTTATAATCTATGCCAGACAAAAAAGCATTAAATGAATTTATGCTCCAAGAAAAGTGGTTAAATGATTACACCAAAAACAGAGCTAAACATACTTGGAAGTCTTGCAATGTCCTTTAATTAATTTCTTGTGGCATTCTCTGACAAACTGTAGTCTCCAAAAAAGGATGCCAACAGTATCTTTCAAACCACTTGTTCTTCTAGAATCCTGACATTCTACTATCAAGAAACAGACTCTCTACTTCTCTTCCTTACAGGTCTGACTGGCTTCTGAGATGCTTCCAAACAAAAGAATGTGGTACCACGGACTGTGTGATTTCTGAAGCTAGGCTGTAAAAGGCGATGCAACTGTTACTTTGTAAGGTGGGCGTCTGCCTTTGGAACTCAGGCATCAGAGTGTGACTATTCTGAAGTGGCCACGCTAGGAGGAGGCCAATCCACATGGTGGAGTTCCGGCTGGCAGTTCTGGCTGTCCAAGCCTTCTGGTCCAGGGGCCAGATATGTCAGGAAGTAAGCTTTCAGATGAGGCCAGGGCCTAGCCATCAAGTCACTTCAAGCCTCTGAGATGTCTCAGCTGAAGCCACAGACATTATGAGGCAGAGACAAACCATTCTAGCCTTGCCTCTCAATTCCTGATCCATAAAATCATGAGCAAAATTAAAAGTTGGCATATGGCTGTGAAGTTATGGGATAATTCATTACTCAACAATACTAACCAGAAGAGTCATTATTGATTCTGCTCACAACAACAGCTACATTAAAACCTCCTCTATTCTGCAAGAAAGAGGTGACCTCAATCTTTTCAAGACTACTTTCCCCCAAAATCACTCATTTAATTCCTTCCTTGCTGACCTTTCAAACCTCTCTTCAGATTGCTTCTCTTCTGCCTAGAAATATGCTTGAGGAATCCTGTCCCAACATCAACTTTCCCTGGTTCATCCCTGACCTCACCCCCAACAAGCTAAAATGTTCTCTTCACTTGATAGCTTAGTTTCACGCAAGAATCTTCTAGGGTCTCCCCAGGATGCCTAGTCACCTCCATGACTCATCACTGGCCCCGGTCACTGGTGTCCCTAGGGACTCTTCCTGTAGGCAGTTCTCACTGGCCTTGTCTTAGCTTTCACCCTCTTCAAAATGTGGCTTCACTGAATGCTGTAATAATATCCTGTCTTGAAAACTCCTCCTTTTAGGCCTCAGACCTAACAGTCTCAGAGAGAACACTACCATCTCAGTTTATTACTAATACAGGAAGAATTACTATTCTCTTGGGAAGAATTTTGGTTTGGAAGTCTGATGAGAGATTCAAGTTTAAAGGTTCATGCTGAATAGGAGTAGTGTTGTGAAAAGAGCTGAGTTGGCTGAAAGGATCAATAAAAGTTGTAAAAGTAAGTATAATGATTTTAATTAGTATATAAAAGGAGAAAAGAGTAAAGCATAACCGAGATATGATGAAGAAATTATAGTCAAAGAATTAAATCTTTAAAAATTAAACACAGGGGCACCTGGGTGCCTCAGTCTGACTTCAGCAGGTCATGATCTCACAGTTCCTGAGTTCACGCCCCACGTCAGGTCCTGCACTGACAGTGTGGAACCTGCTTCAGAGTCTGTGTCTCCCTCTTTCTCTGCCCCTCCCTGGCTCATGCTCTGTTTCTCTCTTTCTGTCAAAAATAAACTTTAAAAATAAAATAAACACAGAGGCACCTGGGTGGCTCAGTTGGTTAAGTGTCTGACTTCAGCTCAGGTCATGATCTCATCGCTCGTGGGTTCGAGCTCTGTGTCGGGCTCTGTGCCTGGAACCTGCTTCAGATTCTGTGTCTCCCTCTCTCCCTGCGCCTCCCCAACTCGCACTCTCGCTCTCTCTCAAAAATGAATAAATGTTAAAAAAAAAATTAAAACAAAAAATAAACACAAAGTCATGACACAAAAAGACTAAAATCAAAATACGAAGGACATGATTATCATTAGAAATGTTAAATACAAGTAGCTAGTCTTACTAAAAATTGAATGAGTAAAATAAAAACAGATTATTGGTAAACCATGTAGTTAGTGGTGCCGTGTAGAACCACTCATGTACTTCTGGTATATGTATAAATCAGTATCATCTTTTTGGAGGGTAACTCCAAGATCAAGAGTCACACACTCCAGGGACTGAGCCAGGCAGGCTCCACAAATGGTGACATTTTAAAATGAAAATATGCTGTGCTTCAAACTCGCTAATCCTCTTTCCATATGTATACTCAAAACAAATCCATAAGATGAATAAACAAGCAGGTCCCAGTAGCATTATTTACCACAGTGAAAGCTGAGAACATTTAAATATCTAATCAATACACAGCTAGTTACTTCATTAAAGTTAAGCAAAAATGAGAATACACCATCATAGAAAACAATGATGCAGAACTATATTTAGATTCATGGAACTGATTCCATACACATTACTGGAAAAAAAAGCATCATGTGGATTATGCAAAGATCAACTTCATTTATGGAAGTTAATACACATATGGATGTGCATATATACATATTAATTTTGGGGTAAATCTTTTCAATTCGCCTTGGAGAAATGGACTGTGGAAAAGTGTGTTGAAAGTAAAAGTGAGAATTTTAAGTTTCTACTTACTTCCTACTTTGTTTGAATTTTTAATATTAACTATAAAAAATTTTTGTAACAATTTTTTGAACCAGCAAGTAAGAAGCAAGTAAGAAGTAAGCATACATATATTCCACAATATAAAGAGCTACACTGGGGTGCTTGGGTGGCTCAGTCAGTTAAGCATCTGACTTCAGCTAAGGTCATGATCTCACAGCTCTTGAGTCCAAGCCCCACACAGGGCGCCGTGCTAACGGCTCAGAGCCCGGAGCCTGCTTCAGATTCTGTGTTCTCCCTCTCATACTCTCTCTCTCTCAAAAATAAAAAAAAAACATTTAGAAATTTATTAAAAATAGTAATAACAATGGATACTGCCTGGGTGGCTCAGTTGGTTCAGCGTTCAGCTTTGGCTCAGGTCATGATCTCACAGTTCATGAGTCTGAGCCCCACATAGGTCTCTCTGTCAGCACACAGCCCATTTCAGATCCTATCTCTCTTCCTTTCTCTCTCTGCTCCTTCTCCATTCACTCGCTCAAAAAAAAAAAAAAGCTAATAAGGAAATGGGGGCATCACAACAGTGTTAAAACCATTAATAATAAATCAGGAGAGGGCAGCAGTATGCTTTCCCCTGTACTGAGAGTGGAAGAAAAGCCTCATGGACTCTCATAATGAGAACGTGTGTTATTATGAACCATGGCTTCAGCAACAAGTGCTTGTTCATGTGGGTACATGTACACACAGATAGCAACTCCAAAGAAGACATGGAAATGGCCAATAAGCATATGAAAGGATGGTCAATATCAATAATCTTTTAGAAAACGGTAATCAAAATCTCAAAGAGATACCACTTCAGTAACAAAAATTAGTAAGTACTGGCAAGGACGTGGAGAAATTATAATCCTCATATATTGCTGGTGGAAATGAATATACAGTGACATGTAGCTGCTTCAGAAATCCAGTCTGAAAATTCCTCACGATATTTAAACAGGGCATTACAATATGACCCAACAATTTCATGCCTGGGGTTATCCAAGAAAATGAATACATGTCCACTTAAAAACTCATATACAAAGTGTGTGTGTGTACATGTATGAATAGTAGTATATTTTTAATGGCCAAAAAGGAGAAACGACCAAATGTATACCAACTGATAAATGGATAAACAAAATTTACGATATCTCAACCACAGAATATTATTCATTATAAAAAGGTAAAAAGTACTAATATATGCTACATCATGGGTCAAAATTAGAAAGATGCGAAGCCAGCCGGCCACAAAAGGCTACATACTACAGGGCTCTCTTCGCATGAAATGTCCAGAATAAGCAAACCTACACACAAAGCAGATCAGTGATGACTGCTAACAAACATGATTCTCGTCTGGGGTGCTGAAGTGATCTGGAATTAGATAGTGCTAACAGCTCCCCAATCTGTCAGTATACTGCGAACCAATAAATTATAGCCTTTGCAGGGGTAAATTTTATGTACAGTGCTCCCGTCTTCCCAGCAGTTTCAGTTAGCCATGTCAACTACAGTCTAGAAGCAGGTGACCCTCCCTCTGGTGTTATCACCAGGGGATCGACAGTGGCCTAACATTAGGTCCCAGTGCCCCCAGTGCCACCGTCACTCTCTCACTTCGTCTAATCTAGCTGGCGTTTTATCATCTCACGTTACCATCATCACCACAGGGTGAGTACAGAACAGTAACACTTTCTGAAAGAGAGACACTCACATAATAACATTTATCACAGTATACTGTTATCATTGTTCTATTTTATTACCGTTGTTAATCTTACTGTGCCTGATTTACTTATAATTTAAACTTCCTCACAAGCATGTACATATAGGAAAAAAACATACGGGGTTTGCTACTACCTGCAGCTTCAGGCGTTCACTGGGGGTCCTGGAAAATAACCGCAGGGGATTGGGATGGGAGGGGGAATATTGTAATCAGTGCAGAAAACCGTATGAGGAAAAAAAAATCCAAGTTTTCGAGTACTGCTAGTCAATATAAAATAGAAAAAAGAAAAAAACAAAAAAATCTTTTACTTCATTTCAATCTTTTCAATTCTAGGCTGAATCAGGATCCAATACAGAGAGACAGGAAAATCAGAGCTAATCCAGAATGTCAGAGCTAAGAAGGAGAGGGAACCCAATATGGAACTCTTAAGAATACAGTTCTTTTTTCTACTACCCTCAAGTGGGAAATAAAAAAAATACAGGCAACTCTATTATAAACTTCAAAGTTGCTAAGAGACTAGACTGTAATAGTTCCCACCAAAAAAAGGAAATGGTAATTATGTGACACGACAGAGGTGTTATCTAGCACTAAGGAGGTAATCATAGTACAATATATAAATGTACGAAACCAACACCTTAACTTAGAAGACGTACACCTTACACTTACATAATGTATGTCAATTATATCTCAGTAAAAATAAATTTTTAAAGGGGGAGAAGATAAATTATTCCAAAACCTGTCCCATTACCAGGTTTCTGTTTATAAAAAGTGTTTTTACAATCCTTAGACCCCACATAAGGATCAAACACGCCTGGGCCCACCGAGAGAACGGGTGGACGGTCCTGAGAAGCCAGGGTGCATGAAATGATGTGCAGGAGTGCTTCGGGGCTTATCCAAAGAAGGAAGGTAAAGGAATTGATGTTCCAGTGATTCCGTAAGGGGACTGGGAGTGGATGGGAGAGAAGCAAGCCATCGGTGACTGTGGACACTTCCAGAAGCAGACTCTGGAGCCCAAGGGCACAGGCCAGCAGAAAGAGGGATGGAGCTGGCTGCAGGAGCCGTGTCCGCAGAGGGCAGGCGGGGGCGCACAGATGTAATGGCACAGGCGCTGCTGGGCAGACCCTTTCTGGGCTAAGCAGAGACAGAGGCGGCATCTGGCTAGGCTCTGTCGCTGCTGCGGCACCACCCAGTCCTGCGCTGGCACCGAGCATGGCGGGGAAAGCCCCAGCAGCACGGCCAAAAGCACTCTCACAGTGGGTACTGGCAGCGCCCAGAGCAGCAAGCAAGTCCATGACAGATGTCACATGGCTCTGGCCCAGATCCTATGCCACCCACCTCTGGGGACATGCAGATCCCAAAGTGCCAACTCTGCAAGGAGCCAATAGGTAGGGACAAGAACCACTGACATTCAGAATGCAAGTAAGACCATTCTATACCCAAAACCTGGAAAATCCCACTCACACAACTGAGCATGTTTAGGGATTTTTCACGGAGACTAACAGCACTGCCGGGTGCGCCGTTCCCCAAGCTGCTCTGCGTCAAGCGGAACCCCAAGTCTCTGGCTGCTCTCCTGCTTCCCTGGCCGTTTCTTTGAACTTGTTCTTCCTCCTTCTAGATTCCACCGAATCTCTCAAAGGCCTGTCCCCCAACAGCCTTTCTGCATCTTTTTCATTCATGTAACACCCCCTGCATGATTTATTTTCCTATCAAATCTGCAATACTTGTGTAAGGCTGGGGAGGAGGCCACAAGACCACAACCACTGCACACAACTGCAGAGCTCTCTCCGCAGACACTAGCTGCGAGTCTTCAGTTAATCATCATGTAAGGAGGGCTCGCCAAACTCCCTGAAGGCTGTCATGCTCGTGGTCACTTCTTACTACAACATAAGGGCCACAGGTTAAAATCAATCAAGGGAAGAGATGTAGGCGGCAAAATCTAGGGGGGGATCCCAAACACACAGCAAGCAGGTGTCTCCTGCCAGCAGAGTTCCAGATAGAGCCGACTCGTGTGGCTAATGACAGGTGCCCGACACAGAGTACTGCCAACCACAGAAGCTCATCCTAGCCTTGGAGCCCACAGTCTTCACTGGGGCTCTGCCAGCACATGGCTCGAGGCCCCCAGGTAGAAAAGGATGCTTCCGAGGCAGGACCCTCCAAGGGCTTCAATCTCGTCACACAGTAGTTTAGGGAAAAGGTCAGACCTCTCTTTGGGGAAATGTTAAATCCTTTTTATTTTATTTATTTTTTTATTAAAAATATTTTTTAATGTTTTTTATTTATTTCTGAGAGAGAGAGACAGCGTGAGCAGGAGAGGGTCAGAGAGAGAGGGAGACACAGAATCCGAAATAGGCTCCAGACTTTGAGTTAGCTGTCAACACAGAGCCCTTCATAAACGTAAGATTATGACCTGAGACGAAGTCGGACACTTAACCAACTGAGCCACCCAGGTGCCCCTGTTAAATCCCTTACTACAACATTTGCTACCCACTCTCTTGAGCCCCAGATTCCTATTTCTAGTTGTCTTTTGGTATCTACACCAGTTTCTTCAAACTAAAATGAATGAAGTCAAACTCATCACAATTTCCCCAAACTATGATTTCCCTGTTCCTGTTAATAGTGCCAAATCTACTTTCCAATAAGGAACCGAGGCAGTTTATAAAACCACAATACAAGATACAAAATTAGAAGGAAATTGGGGCAAAGGAATAAAAAAAAGAGCCCAGAAAAAAATCAAATAGAAGAATGCTGTGGTGGCGTTAGCACACAATGCACAGTGCCCGAACTTCCTGATCACTTGGTACAGGAAGGCTGCACATTTATTTGGCTGGGAATTTTTTTTAACAGCCAGATATCCAAGTCCAAGAAGAAATAACAAGCAGATTCAAAATTCACAAAGTCCTCAAAAAAAGAAAGAAAATGATGGCCAGAAGGCACTGCTCTCCTTCCAGTCACCTCACGGTTCAAGACTTGGAATGTTTCCGTCGCTGTCCTCCATATTCAGTTGTTCATCAAATGATCAAGATGTTTCCTCCATTGTGCTGTTTGCTTTTTTGACCTCGCCTTTCTATGTATTTTCTCTCTCTAATCATTCAAGATTCACAAATTAATCTTTTTTAAATACAGCAATTTCCTGTGCAAAATCTACAGTGGTTCCTCCTCACTGCTAAATTTTTCTTTTCTAAACATTTTTTTTCTATGTACAAAGCAATATATGCTCAATACAGAAAACAAAAAAAAACAAGCCAAGAGGTTAACACAAACATAGAAATCCTATAATCCACATTTAACTGGTATGGCAACCTTTTTTTTTTTTAAGCAATTCTTTTCTTTTTTTAATTTTACTTTTGAGAGAGTGAGAGACAGAAGGTGAATGGGGGAGGGGCAGAGAGAGAGAGGGAGACACAGAATCCGAAGCAGGCTCCAGGTTCTAAGCTGTCAGCACAAAACTCGACGGAGGGCTCGAACCCACGAACTATGAGATCATGACCTGAGCCAAAGAGCTGAACTGACTGAGCGACCCAGGCACCCCTCCCATTTTTAAATAGAGGTAAAATTTATGCGCACTGGGATTCAAACGTCTTACATACACAATTCCCTGATTACCTGACAAATGTTTATGTCCTGATCAACATAAAGAATATTTCTCCACAACCACAAGGCTTCCTATGTTCTCTCTTCCAGTCATGTTCTTTGTCAGCTATCTATGTAGCCAATTATTTTCTCCTAGTCTGAGGTTGGTCTCTTCATTTTTAAAAATGCCTTTTAATCTGTAAATATTGTTTATTTTAATGAAATTCTATTTATTAATTTTTAGTTTGTAGTTAATATTTCTTGCATATTCTCTAAGAAATATTCCCTTATGCCAAGGTTGTGAAGAAATCCTCCTACCTTTTTCTTTTCATGAGCTTTATACTTTGAGCTTTACATTTACTCTATGATCCATCACAACCTGTAAAGGGATCTAAAAAAAATATCTACACATTTAACTGTAACATAAGAAACATTTAACAATGTCCACTCTTACCACTTCTATTCAACCTTATGCAGGAAGTAGGAAAGAGAAATAAAATGCGTACAGAATACTAAGGCGGGGGGAGTTTGTGCAGTGAAATGATAAACGAGTGTATGTGCAGAAAATCCCAAGAAATCAACATAAACTCTTCTGCATTTCCTCAAGTTTGTATTTTTCAATATATATTCCTAACTGATGTTTTAATTTACTTTATGTACAAATTTCTTATCCTCATCTTTGTGCTCTACATCATGCTTCCAAACATCTCTCTGACCTAACCTGTGCAGCTCTGAGCTTGCCATCTGCCGGGAAAACAAGGGCACCCAGAGCTTCCCACAGACACCTTCCCAGCCCCCACGTAGAGTCAGAGAAATGTTCTTTGCTATCAACAAAGTCCCACGAACCCCAAGTTGTAAGGTCCCCTTTACGCTTTCTATGAAGCCTTTTACCTCTAACCAAATACCACCTCATTCCTCCAAAGGCGCCACAAATCTCCTCCCATCCCCCGCCTTTTTTTCCCTCTTACAATTAACCACACAATAAAGATGAAAAGGGGTATTAAGTAGTTTCTTGATCTGGTCTCTTCAGTCACTATTTAGCAAGCACAGATTATTCTACCAGGTGCCAGGGACAGACTGGAAACGCAAGTCCACTGACTATATCCCAGTGGGTGAGTCACAAGCCCATGAACTCTTAAGACAGTGGGGACTGGTTTCTCACTCAGCTTTGTATGCCCTGTCAGAAAACACAACACCGTACACAAAGTAAGCCTCAAACAATTCAACAGTCATGCTAACTAAGGCTTAGGGATCAATACCTTGGCCAGTAGCAATTCCTAGCACCAGCGGGTCTATCAGATGTCAGAAGCTCCTTGAGACCCATGAAAGAAATCTAAGAAGGCCTTTGTAGTCAGTTCAAGAGCATCTGTTACTTTGTTCAGAGAGATAAACAGAATTTCTTTTTAAAGACTCAAGTAAGCCAAATTAACCCAACTAATTTTAAAAAGATATACAACCATGGTAGGATTAAGTATGTGCAGAGCTTTAGTGATTTTAAGGAAAATAACTGTGAATGAATAGAGGTTATCATATATATGTGTTCATACGAACACACACACACACACACACACACACACACACACACACACACACACACACACACACACACACACACATATAAACACTAAAGACTACACTTCTATAAAATACCAGCTGTGTGATATCAGTTTCTAAGGCAACCCTATGTAAGGTATATTCCTTTCTTTAAAAGAAGCTAACGCTGGGGGCGCCTGGGTGGCTTAGTCGGTTAAGCGTCCGACTTTCGCTTAGGTCATGATCTCGCAGTTCGTGGGTTCGAGCCCCGCGTCGGGCTCTGTGCTGACTGCCGGCTTAGAGCCTGGAGCCTGTTTCAATCTGTGACTCCCTCTCTCTCTGACCCTCCCCTGCTCATGCTGTCTCTCTCTCTCCTAGAAATAAATAAAACATTAAAAAAAAAAATTTAAAAGAAGCTAACACTGTCTTATGCCATAGATTCTGAGAAATAAGGCCAATGAGAACGTATAACCACCATGAAATTTGGAGTTATTAAAATTCAGCCAGTCTAAACTTCTCACAAGCCATCTGACATTTTTCTAGTGTGTGAATATTTACATTTTTTATGCTATGTTTTGAAGGAGATATTCCTAAGCTTCAAAAGAAACAAACTGAATGCCACTCAAACATGTTTAATAAAGAAGACCTCTGGAGCATTACGGATATAAGAAGATGCAGAGAAGAAACGCAAGATGTGCATTCTGACTTGTGCGTCCTTCACAGCGCATCAACCTCCTCACTCCCGACATAGCTTCTGAGACACAGGTAATGTCAGTGTTGTCTGTCCCTCAACACTAGAGACAAATCCTTCATCCAACCAAAAATATTTACTGCACTGTGGACAGTATAAAATGCAGTGGGATTGACAAAATACACAGCCCTTGCCCACAGGAAATCTTCCAAACTAGGGAGAAAGAGGTCACAGATGCACGCAAAAATATATGTGCAATCCCACGCCATGATGACTGCTGGGGGGGAAGGGTGGCAGGTTGTGGCAGATACCACTGTGAGGGATACGGGGAAGCGCCTAATTAAGGTGTGATTCAGGGTTCACTGAAGGCCTTTCTAAGGGAATGACACATGCTTACCAAGTCAGCCCATCAAAGTGCTGAAATCAGTATCTCCAGAAACAATACAGATGATGAGACTGTACGAGGTGCCAACTTCCTGAAGAATGATTTAAGGGAGCCAAAATGTAGGACCTCCAAGGAGTCCGTCAGTGCAGGCAGCAGGATGTAACAAAGCAAGGTGCCTACCATCACCAGGATCAGTCCTTGTAGCAAATTCGTGCTAAGTGAAGGCCGGAAACATTTTGAAACATAAAGCAGGTAAAAGCGGTTAATTTCCCCTTACACGGCAGGACGTAAACAGAAGCCGCTTGGCGGTCGCTGTGGGGTTTGGGAGGCATGGCACATACCTTGGACGAGCCTGCAACAGGCGTGGAGTCGGGGGCATATTCCCAGGGGTCCCGACTCAGGATCTACAGTCCAGCCTGGGACCGCGTGCCAGGCGCCCCTCGAGGTTTTGATGCAGGTGGTACAAAGGTCACCGTCTCAAAAACTACCTTACACGACAATTCCTCCAGAGCAGGAGGCTCTACCCCGACTGAGAGGCTCTGTGCTCACACTCACCAAGCAAGCACAGGTTTCACAAGGGCCTCCCGGAAGTGTGCGCTCATTGGCTCGCCCCGTGCCTGATCCGTGTTATCTCCTGGGCTTGGAAGTAGGAGTCTGAGCAAACTGCCCAGAAGTGACATCAAAACAAGATAGGAAGAGAGACACTCTGCTGACACAGCTCTCTCTCCAGAGGCCAGGGAAACAGGCCGAGCAGAGAGAGGCAGTGAGACCAGAAGACCAGCCTAAAAGCACATGGGGGAACAGTCTTGAAGGGAGAATGAAGAAATACAGACAGAGCGGAGAAAAATAAAATTCACATTTCTTAAGCACTTTCCCTGGACCAGGCAGTATGGCACATGGTTCACGTATTTGTCTTATTTTTATCTTCAGAAAATCTTAAGTAGTATGATGTGGTTACATATCATATTACGCACAGAGAGGATACTGTATCACAGATGAAGACGCAGAAGCCTGGATGAAAAGGAGCTTGTCTGAGGACACAGGACTGGGAAGCCAGATTCTGAACCCAGGACTCTCAGACACCAAGGCCCTAAACCTCCTGAGATTGGCAGGAGAGCAAAAAATGAGATGAGTGGGCACAGGCTGGCTACACAGAAAGATAAGGCACAGGCAAGCAGAAAGGGGCAAAGAAGAATGCTCTGTCAATATTAGAACTTTACACAGTGGCCTTTATGCTTAAGAGCCCGAGGTTTCCTGTGTGCTGAGTGGGGAAAGACCTGTAAAGAGGTAAAAGAAGGTAGAATGTTAAGATGCAATTTGGTTGGTAATGAATGATCCAGAAGGGCAGACACCCAGTTGCTCACCGCAGCTACCGTGGGGTGCGGAGATTCTGGAGAACTTTCCACACTCCATCCCCAACATAAGCTATTTCCTAAGGTGAACAAATAATTCTTTTGTGAAGAGATAAAATAGGTAGTGTGTGGTTTGCTGTTGATGATGTTTCCTTTTACCGTGTGAATACTAAGAAGTGGCTGGCGGATTCATTCTCCCGGAATGAAATCAAAGAAAACAAAAGTGACCAGAAGGCAGAAAGACACCTCCCCAGACTAAGGGAAACATACTCTTAAACTGCAAGAGCCATCACTCCCCTCCACCTTCCTCAACAATTCAGTCCACAGTCACCAGACAGGGCAGTCACTTAGCACAGGTTAAGTAAGGGCAAAAGGGAGAGAGGCTCAAAAGGCAGTGAGGATGACTAGTGATTCGTCACATCCAAGGAAATTAATCAAACAATTAAATGAAAGGAGGATAAGGAGAACCTAGCCTCTTACCTTTCAAAGAAAGAAACTCAGAAGTACAGAAAGGGAGAAAATTGGGCTGCATCCCCTAGTATTTAGTGAGGAATTAGAGATATCTGATTAAATTCATGTGTTTTAATATATACGTAAGTAAAAATAGAAACAAATATAAACACAGAAATAGGTATAAGCATAGAGGAAGAGCATACGTGTACCCCTGGCTCTGGGCTAAGGCATCTGGAAGCACTGTCCCCTCAATAGCAAGGATAGTGTCTCATGCCCAGATCTTGTTTTCCAGGCACTGTTCTCCACTAAAAGGAACCAGGGCTCCTTGTAGAAAGAGTGGATTCCTGGGCTGGGGTAGAGAAAATACAAGATGAGTCTGGAACAATTTACTGTACTTGAAAGTGAGAAAGAATGACAGGGACATCTCAAAAGGACACAGAACCAACCTCTAGGAGGTTGGGCTGTCAAATTTGGGCTGTCAAAACAAATAAGGCGAGTAACTGGTTAGAACTCACTGAACGAAAGTAAACTCCACGAATGAGTGCATCTGAGAGAACTAGAAAGACCAACCAGACAGGGAGATGGATAGAAGGGACAGGTGGAGAGAGGAAGAAAAGAAAGAAGAGGGAGAAGGAAATAAATTAGTTGGCAGGGGGTATTTACAGTCTCAAAGTAACTCACGACAACATCCAGTACTTACTAATTACCAGGGAGGAAAGAGTAACTTCACAGTATAGGTATCTGGCAGACACCATCATAAACAGAATGACCCACACCAACTGTATGTAATGATGTAAACCAAACTTGCAAACTACCTGATAAAACACAACGACAACGAATACTTCTCACAAAACAACACTTTTTTGATATTCCAAATTAAGAAAACAGGAGTGCCTAGTTGGCTCAGCTGGTAGACCATGCCACTCTTATTCTTGGGGTTGTGAGTTCGAGCCCCATCTTGGGTACAGAGAGTACTTAAAAAAAAAATAAAAACAAAACCCACCACCAAACAAAGAAACAGTTTACCAAATTAAGAAACAGTATACAAAATCATTGGCTTACAATCTTCAAAAATGTCAGTCATGAAAGCCAAAAAAGACTAAGGAATTGTTCCAGATTAAAGAAACAAGTGTTAATAAAGGGGAAAAAAAAAAAACCCACAAACCAACAAGCCCAAACTAGAATCATCCCCACCCCCAACACAACCAGCAAACCAAGACTTAATTATAGTTTCAACCTATCCCAGGAATGTGACCTTTTAAAAATGAACCAGAAGTTTTCTGATAAGCATAAATGAGGTTATCTGCATGATAAAAATCCTGCTGATCTCTACCCTACACCCACCCCACCCCAAAGGAAGATATTCTGGCATGAAACAATCCTTTCTTTTCTTCAGCTAGTAACTCCATGCGTCTCCCTCCTTCCTAGAGAAAGTTCTCATTTTGTACAACTCTTGGGAGCATCTCCACTTGCTAGATAAAGACGATGCCCAGTCCATGAACTGCTGAATAAAGCCAGTTAGATCAGCTACATTTTGTTTTTTAATGCAAGAAAAAAAATGTACAATGATTCTCAGAAGGACTGGTTTCATATAAAGGACAATATTGGCAACTGGCAAAATCTGAATGGAGTCTGCGGAAAGAATGGTAGAACTATAACAATGTTAACGGCTTTTTTTTTTTTTTTAGTTTATTTATTTTGAGAGAGACAGAGAGAGCATGAGCAGGGGAGGGGCAGAGAGAGACAGACAGACAGACAGACACAGAGAATCCCAACCAGGTTCCACATGGCCAGCTCACAGAGCCGACTTGGAGCTCGAACTCACAAAACTGTGAGATCAAGACCTGAGCCAAAAACAAGAGTCAGCCAATGGACTGAGCCACCCAGCGGACCCCACAATGGTCACTTCTTGACTCTGATGGTTGTTATTATAGTTACAAAGAAGAAATGTACCTGACTGTAGGTAAAATATACGAAATATAACTCAGATGTGAATAAGCAGCAAGTTGGAAACTGAAACTCTATTCCTGGCTGGGAGGTCAGGAGTGGGGCACAGTTCTTATCCCAGCCATTCCCACTGACTCCTTGAATACATTTATATCAGTTCTCTTACACAAAGTGTTCTGATGTAGATCACAAAATTCAGAGCAAGGCATCTATTACATGCTGACAAGAAGCACAAGTTACTTGCCGAAGTCAGGAATGAGACAGAGAGAGAGAACCTTACATCTCTCCCAGGTTTCAGAGAGGATGACTTTAACACTGGTTAGAGTTCAGCCGGTGTTATCTAAAATCAGCCCTGACTGTGAAATCCTTCCTCCACAGCCCTGTATGTGGGTCTGGGTGTCCACTCTGCTGATCTGCAGAGACGGTACGGGGATAAATAAGAGTGCCGGTTACATCTCCTGACCCACACACTCAAGGGCCAGATGTGAGAACAACTGCTCCCATTCTAGCACAGTGGAGCCCATGTGCAAACAGAGCCGCTCCTGCTGACCAAGCTGCCACCGTGGCCTAGGGAGCGAGATCAAAAGACAACTGTCCACATCTCCTCTTCTGAACCAAGAAATGCAAATTTGGAGGGGGGATGTAAAACCTCTGTCTTTTCACCTTTCCACAAGCTCTGTTATGTTCCATCAAAATCAAAATGGCTTAGACCTTTGAAGGTCATAATCACTACTCCTCCAAATGCTAAAGCTCTACATTCTTTTCTCTAAGGAAAACATCGATTCCATCTGTAGAAACCCACAGCTATGGTATGGAAACCCACTCTATGGATAGAGCAGAAGATGAGTTCTTAAACTTTACAGCAGAACATAATTTTCTCTTCCTCTTAATGGAGAATTAAAAAGTACACTTCTGTATAACCAGCACACAGATGGCCTGCAATCCCTAGATACATCCACTCAGAATACTGAAGAGCCAGGGATTCATTCGTTAATGCTCTATGGCCTGACCAGGTATCCATCTTCTGCCATCTATTAGGTTTTGGCTAAGGCCATGATCTCACAGTTTGTGGGTTCAAGGTCTGCATCAGGCTCTGCACAGTGCAGAGCCTGCTTGGGTTTCTGTCTCCCTCCCCCCCCCCCACCAAAATGAATAATGAAAATAAAATTCTTTCTAAAACTTAAAAAAAAAAAAAGGAATCTGACTACATTGAACTTAATCAGTAGCAAGTCAGTGTCTCATCAATTGTTCAGAAGCTCAGAATTCCAGACTGATAATCTACTAAAGAGAATGAAAGTCTAAATTAAAAAAAAAAAAATTTTTTTTAAAATAAGGATAGAGAGGAAATGAAAGTCCAAATGAGCAAGTTAGGAAACAAAGAAATGGTCAAATGGACCCAGCGACCTCCCTTTCTCCTACATTCTCAGAGTCCCGTTTACACATAGTATACGGTCTGGATCACACTGTTCTCAATATTCATCACGCAACATGCTTGCCTTTTAGGAGTTTAACTATATGCTCTTGATCTTTACAAAGCATCAAGACAAGAACACTTCACCTGCATCATGTCTCTGTCTTCTGTGAAATCACAGCTAGAAACATAAGCCACTATGTCACACAACAGCAGAGCCCACAGAATGTTTTCTTCACGGACTACAATGCCAAGAAAAAGTCTGTCTCTGTAAACAAAGCAGGCCTTCTTTCCACAGACAATGAATACAATGTAATTCAATGGTATACAGAGAAAGGACTGGATCCTTGTTACTCTTAGCAGCCCAAAAACATCAACTCAATTGCCTTGCACAACGGTTAGCATTGGCTCCCCTCAGGAGCCTGGTACCTTCTAGTCTCTGTGCTCTTCTTAGATAGCTGCTAATGTTTTTTTATCTTTAACTGTCCTACTTTATAATATCTTTAATTCTATTAGCAGATTAAAATCCTCTTGAAAGAATGTATGTACATATGTATATGTTTTCTATCTCTTACAGCTTTTCTTCTACTCTCTCTTAACATTTTCTGGTATCATTCTATACTTAATGATCTAGAAATTATAACTGAGGGGTGCCTGGGTGGTTCAGTTGGTTACGCACCCAACTCGTGGCTTTGGCTGAGGTCATGATCTCACAGTTCGTGTGACCAAATCCCAAAATGGGCTCCACAATGACAGCATGGGAGCCTGCTTGGAATTCTCTCTCTCCTCCTCTCTCTCTGTCCCTTCCCCACTCACATTCTCTCTCTCTTTCAAAATATATTTTTAAAAAACACTAAAAAGAAAAAGATGCTGACACCAAGATGTTATTCAACAAAGACCACACAGCCTGCGTCCGTAGCGCTCCCGGTGGAAGCATGCACATCACCTTTGCAGTAGTCGGCGGGGTCCTCCTGTTCCTCATCGTCAGACCCTAGGATCTCCTCCTCTGGCTCGGGGGGCGTGGGGTCTGGCAGAGGCGGCGGCGGAGGCGGTGGCGGTGGTGGAGGAACTAAGGGAGCTTTCTGCTGAGGCTCCGGCCTGAAACAGAAGAAGGAGAATTCCTATTCACTCAGAGGTCAATCTTGTATTGTGGACACACACAACAGTCTCTTCATACGAGACAAAAATTAAACTCGTCACAGGGTACCAAGAAATGCTGGTTACTGTCATGTCGTCCATTTTAGCTAAATTCAAGTAATGCTTCAACACAGGTCTGGAGGAAAAAATTACACTTTACAGGCACATTTTCACTCAGAGCTTCAATATTTCTTAAGTCCTGACAATATTATGAAATACAAGTGAAACAGAAAGAGTATTCCCCCCGCCCATGATACATAGCCTTATTAAGTTAGAACACATCCCACAGAGATTATAAAAAGACAGATGAAAGTGGCTCTGAGCTTCTAAAAGGACTTATTTTCCATTATTTTAAAATCAGAATTCCTTTTCCCACAGAAATAGTAAGAATGTGGTTAGGTTTCTAGGATAACTCATAAAAGCTGACTAATACATGCCATTAACTGATGTTCTGCTATTTTCATTAAGGAACTCAGTTAGCTATCTCCCTCATTTATCAAGGACACTACCCCAAACTGGAAATTAAACAATGAAAACACCCACTGCCAGTCAAATACAAAAGCAGTCCCTACATTAATGAAAGGTTTCCAAGGTTTGCAAAATCGTCATTTCTCATTGCCACAAAAAGGCTGAATGATGGTTAGTATGCTCTTTTACAAATGGCAAGAAAACCTGTAATACAAAAAAATTTTTTCTAAGCTCAAGGGATTACAGATGCGAGACTCCTTTCAGTTATGTAGAGAAACTCGAGGACGTATTGGATATATTTGTTTAAAAGTAAAGCACTCATAATATAATTCTACAAACTTGAGCTTGAACTTACTGTAAAACCTAACTGCTATTTTTAGCCATGACCTTCTGGGGAACCTTGAACCTGCAATCTGCCCTAGCAACAGGACCGCCACTTCTCTTCCCGAGGCAGCACAGAGAGCGCAGGGAGCAGGAGAGGCCATCAGGCTGACAGAGTTGCTCCCCAGAGAGAGCTCCACTCCGGTAAGCAGGGGGTCTCTAGTCTGGGGAGCAAGGGGAACCCCATAAGCACTGATGTGCGGACAACTGCTCTTTGTTGGGCCTGCCCAGTCAGTATTCATGCTCCCCTTCAAAAAGCACTTTTTGGGACTGCTACTCCCTACACACTGGAAGGCTGGTTCCCGATCCACTCTCCTCACTGTTGTACAGCCCAGGACACAGGGGCAAAAGCTCACTCTACAGCCCTGGAACCTTCCGGCGGGCTGTCACAGGCAGCAAGGTCATCCGCGGTTGCTAGTAGAGGCAAGGCCAGGAGAGCCACCTTGACACCGCCCCTTCCTAAACCGGACCTCTAAATCCTTCTCAATCTGAGAGCCCCCAAATAGCATTTAACTGCGTTGCCTTTAGCCTAAGTTGGCTAAAGGTCATTTATGAGGTTTGCCATCAAAACTCAAAGTGCCACAAGCAAGAAAGGGGGGTGGGGTGAGAGGCAGCAGAAACCCGGCTGTCACGTCACAAGGAAAGGGTGGGGGTCATAGCGCACAGGTAACCTGAAAGGCAAGCACTGGCAAGTTGAGGTGCTCTGGCGGAACAACTAAGGAGCGTTTAGGAGCTGAAAATGACTTGTATTGATTTCTATTTGCTACAATTTAGTTATGAAGTTACAGCTCCCTGGGTGACAAACATTAAGAACAGGGTGGTGATCACATTCTGAGTTAACCATTGCTCATGATGGAGCACTGGAAGGGGATAATCACAACCGAACACCCACATCACTGCCAGCATACATCCAAAAATCCATCTAACAGACCCTATGGAAGTGTACTAATCTTTCTGGCAGCCCTGCAAATGCTCCTTCCTTTTTAACATACGTGCTCTTACTGAAAGTAGAATGGTCCTGGACAAAAGAGAGGTATGAAGAGGAGGAGGCAGGAGAGGGCTGCATCAGAGGGAAGGGAAGGTGAGCAAGATGAATGGTCTCACAAGACCCACTCATTCATTCGTCTGGGCTGTGAGCCGGAACTACTGGGCTAACAAATCTGCTCAATCAGAAATGCTTTGAAAGTTGGCTCTTATTTTCCTTAGAAATTTTATATGAAATAATGAGGAAATTCTCCGAATTTAAAAGAAAACATGTTATATTCCCTATAGAAACTATGTAATGAGTAATGAAAAGAAAAGACCGGGAAGATTTTCTCCCAGTGCTCTGCTACTGATATTTGGGTCAGGTAATTAACTCACCGTAGAGGGAGACGTTCTGTACACCCTAGATTGGTAGGAGCGTCCCTGGCCCTGAGATATCCACGCCCCACCCCAGCTGTGACCATCAAAACTACATCCAGAAATTGACAAATTCCCTGGGGACAAAATCATACCCATTTGAGAACCACTGCTCTAACAGGGTTTTCAGTATTTAGCTTTATTTCTGTGGAGTAGATTGTATCTGTGATAAGGGGAAAACAAATTCTCATTTTCATGGGCCCATTTTCGCTCATTTGAGAAGCTCAGCATAATGTGCTTCTCTTAATTATTCTCCCATTTGGTGAGCTGCCCACACTGCTAAACAAAACTGTCAGACCCTCTGGTCTCAATGAGCAGGCAGGCACCTCTTCTCCCTCCAGAGAGGGCCGCATTGAACAGGCAGGCAGAAAGCTCCCCCAAAGCCACTTATTTCTCCTCAAGTTAAAGAAATGAGTCAGGATACCTTGAAGTAGAAAGGAAGCTGAGTAATGTTGATGTAATATTTCAACCAGCACATCCAGACACCCAGGGCTATGCTGTCTAATCGGCAGCCACTGGCCGCATGCAGGTACGGAGCACTGGAAATGGGACGAGTACAAATCAAGACACGCTGTAAGCGTAAAATACGTACTGCATTTCCAAGATTTCACACAAAAGATGTAAAATACTTCATTAATAAATTTACATTTATTATATGGTAAAATAATAACGTTTGGGATAGAATGAAATCTATTATTAAAATTAAACTCGCCTGAATCTTTTTACTTTTTCTAATGTGGCTACTAAGACATACTGAATTACAAATGAGGCGGCTCACATTCTACTTCTACTGGACAGCATCACCCGAGGCTCCTCAGGTCGGAACCAGAAGAGGAGCTTGCCTCAAAAATCAGAGATTCCAGGTCATACCAATAATGATTAGTTTTTCTAAGGTTAGTATTTCCTAGTAACGTGCCTCCCATCAATTATCACCAACTATCATATCACTTGACCCATCCCAGTAAGGTTCAGAACAATGTTACAATGCCGATCATGACTCGTTTTCATGCCATCCATTGTAGTTGCCGCCCACCACCTAGGAGAAACACAAGTAAATATGCCTTAGGTCAGATGTAGGCACAAGAGACGGAGGCCACACCATCTTTAAGGCTGGCTTCTTCAAAGTGGATTTTTGGGGCTTCTATAGTATTACTATAATTAAACCTGCTTAAATTTCAACTATTTAAAAGATCCAGAGATGGCAGGCAGTTTATATCATCAAGTACATACTCAAAAAATGTATCAACAGAGTATAAAAGTACCCTTTCATCAATCCTAATGAAAACCATCAAGAAGTTATTTCACAGAATAATTACTAGAAGCACAGGTAAGGAGTTAAGATGGCTGAGAAGGAAGGACCCTGGGCTTGTCTCGTCCCTGAAATGAAGCTAGATCAGCACCAAACCATTTTGAACACCTAGGAAACTCATCTGAGGCAACTGATAACCTGAGTCACAGAACTCCACACGTACCCAATGCAGAGAGGTGAACTGGGAGAGAGAAAAGCCAGGGAGGGTGGTGAGCTGTTTCGCAGCAAGAGAACAAAGAGAAATACCAAGTGGGAGAGAGCAGTGCATCGGGATTGTGCAAGAAAAGCTCTCCCTCTAAAGTAGCTGGATAGAGAGAGGGTGAAAACACTCACAGGGGACTGAACAAGAAACCCATTGCCCCAAACCACTGACAGGTAGAAAGGAGGCGGTTTCAGTACCATCAGGATTTGATGAACAGTGGAGCACAGAGTGTGAACTTCCAGTGTCTGAAGGTGCTGTGGTGAGGAAGTAAGGTGAATCTCCAGGAGCAGGCAGTGGGGTCTGAGGGGTTCGGGTGCCACACGAGGAGAAGTGGTTCCCCCTGCTTGGAGGGCATTTGATAGAGACCAAATGGCCTCCCCTGGGGCAAAGGTTCCAGTGGACCCTGGAGAGCAGCACATATGCTGGTACTGGGGCTTAGATGCCAGAGTGGTATGACAATGTGCTGGCTGGGTGTTGTGATTTGCCATAATCTCTGAACCACTGCTGCTGTGATTGCATGAACGTTTTCCGGCATAGGGTGGCACCTGGCCATTGCTCAATGAGACCCTCCCCCAGAAAGTCAGCATAGATCCAAGCCATGAGGGTCTCTGAAGCATGACATTTTGAAACACAACACCATCTTGAGATAAAACTCTGGAGGGAGTTTTACACCTGGCAGGCAGACAGTGTGAACACAGAGAGGGTAGAGACGGAGTGGGCAGAGGCCTAACAAAGGAAAGGCTTGATCGCAGGTCAGTGAGAGCTCCAAGTTCCTATGCTAGAGACTAGGGAGCTGGGTGAAGTCATTTCCACCTCCCCTGTGCACACGCAGCACACAGGCACAATGTAACACCCCAGTAAGCTAAACCGCGCCACCTAGTGGAGAATGGAGTAGTTACATCAAGCCCCACCCAGCTGCACCCTCCAAGCGAAGGCACCAGAAGACCAGCATAAATCACTCCACCTGACTAGAGTCCTTCATAGTTTCAGTTCTAGGCGAAACTGGATGTAACTTCATTCGGGTTTCATTCTGCTTCCATTTTTGCTTAAAATGTTATCTTTTTTCTTTTCTTTCTCTTTCTTGGATACAGAAAGAAAAACTTTTTTTTTTCCACTTCATTTTTAATTTTTTAAATTTTTATTCAATTTCTTTATTTTCTTTAATTCTATTGTTATATACATATATATTTTTTTTTAATTTTCAAAGCTCTTTTTCTCCCCTTTCCATTCCTTTTTTCCTGTATTCTATAAAGCTTCTTTCAACAAGTAGAACAAAACTCACCTAGGATCTGGCTTCCTTTGTTTCATTTTCTGTTTTGTTTTTAATTTTAGTTTTTTATTTTATTAATTTTTTTCTTCCTCCAAAATGACAAAATGAAGGAAATCACCCAAAAAGAAAGAACAGGAAGAAATGAAAGCCAGGGACTTAATCTACATGGATAGAAGTAAAATGTCTGAACTAGAATTAGACCATGATAATAAGAATACTAGTTGGCGGTTGAAAAAAGCAAATAAGACATAAGAGAGTCACTTTCTACAGAGACAAAAGAAATAAAATCTGGGGCGCCTCAGTGGCTCAGTCAGTTAAGCATCCAACTTTGGCTCAGGTCATGATCTTGTGGTCCTGAATTTGAGCCCAGCATCGGGCTCTGTGCTGACAACTCTGAGCCTGCTTTGGATTCTGTTTGTATGTGTCTCTCTCTCTGCCCCTCTCCCACTTGTGTTCCCTCTCAAAAATACATAAACATAAAAATTTTTTTAAGAAAGAAAGAGAGAGAAAATCTAGTAAGACTTAAATATAAAATGCTACAACTAAGATAAAATCTCAAATAGATGTTACCCCAGCAAGGATGGATGAAGCAGTGAATCAGTGATATAGAAAATAAAATTAGATGTTACCCCAGCAAGGATGGATGAAGCAGTGAATCAGTGATATTAGAAAATAAAATTATGGAGAATAATGAAGCAGGAAAAAAAAGAAGGAAACAAAGGCAAAAGATCATGATACAGGACTTAGAGAACTCAAGTGACTCCAAATCACAGGAGTCTCAGAAGATGGAGAGAGAGAGAAAAAGGGGCAGAAGGATTATGTGAACAAATTACAGCTGAAAACTTTCCTAATCTGGGGAAGGACAGAGACCTCAAAAACTAAGGAGCACAGAGAACTGTCATTAGATTTAAAAAAAAAAAAAAAAATCAACCATCACCAAGGCATACCATTTGCAAAAATATACTGCCATGAAAGAATTATGAAAGCAGCAAAAGGAAAAAAAAAAAGTTCTTAACCTATAAGGAAAGATAGATCAAGTTCACAGCGGACCTATACACAGACATTTAACAGGCCAGAAAGGAGTGGCAGGATATATTCAATGTACTGAATTGGAAAAATATGCAGCCAAAGATTCTTTATCCAGCAAGGCTATCATTCAAAATAGAAGGCAAGTGGAGCGCCTGGGTGGCTTAGTCGGTTAAGCGTCCGACTTTCGCTTAGGTCATGATCTCGCGGTTCGTGGGTTCGTGCCCTGCGTCGGGCTCTGTGCTGACTGCCAGCTCAGAGCCTGGAGCCTGTTTCAGTCTGTGACTCCCTCTCTCTCTGACCCTCCCCTGCTCACGCTGTCTCTCTCTCTCTCTCCTAGAAATAAATAAAAATATTTAAAACAAAAACAAAATAGAAGGCAAGATAAAAAGTTTCCTAGACAAACAAAATCTAAAGGAGTTCAGATGATCGCTAAACCAGTCCTGCAAGAAATTTTAAAGGGGGGGCTCTGGAGAAAGAACAAAACAACAAAAGGAACAGAGACTAGAAAGGATCAGAGAACATCACCCGAAACACCAACTCTACAGGCAACAAAATGACACTAAATTCCTTTATTTCAGTAGTCCCTTCAAATGTAAACAAATGAAATGCTCCAATCAAAAGACATAGGGTATCATAATAGATAGGAACACAAGACCCATCTATCTGCTGCTTACAAGAGACTCATTTTATTTTTTTAACGTTTTATTTATTTTTGAGAGAGAGAGAGAGAGATAGCATGAGCAGTGAAGGGTCAGAGAGAGAGGGAGACACAGAATCCGAAGACAGGCTCCACGCTCTGAGCTAGCTGTCAGCACAAAGCCCAGTGTGGGGCTTGAACCCACGAACCATTAGATCATGACCTGAAGTCGGACGCTTAACCGACTGAGCCACCCAGGTGCCCCTACAAGAGACTCATTTTAGACCTAAAGACACCTACAAATTGAAGGTATGGGGATAGAGAACCATCTATCATGCCAATGGTCATCAAAAGAAAGCTGGGATAGCCATACTTATATCAGACAAACTAGATTTTAAAATAAAGACTGTAACAAGAGATGAAGAAGGAAACTATATCATAATTAAGGGATCTATCCACCAAGAAGATCTAAGAATTTTGACTATTTATGCACCCAGTGTGAAACACCCAAATACATAAATCAATTAATCACAAATATAAAGAAACTCATTTATTATAATACCATAATAGTAGAGGACTTCAACACCCCCACTTATAGCAATGGACAGATCATCTTAGCAGAAAATCAACAAGGAAACAATGGGTGAATGACACACAGGACTGGATGAACTTAACAGATATATTCAGAACATTTTATCCTAAAGAGGTATACACATTCTTCTTGAGTGTACATGGAACATTCTCCAGAATAGATCGCATAATGGGTCACAAATCAGCCCTCAACAAGTACAAGTTGATACCTTGCATATTTTGAGACCAAAACGCTGTCAAACTTGAAATCAGCCACAAGAAAAAATTTAGAAAGACCATATATACTTGGATGTTAAAGAACATCATCGTAGTAAATAATGATGCGTTAACCAAGAAATTAAACAGGAAATCAAAAAGTACATGGAAGCCAATGAAAATAAAAACATGACAGTCCAAAACCTCTGGGATGCAGCAAAGGTGGTCAGAAGCGGGAAGCATTCAGTAAGCCAGGCCTTCATAAAGAAGGAAGAAAGGTCTCAAATACCCAACCTAACCTTACACCTCAAAGGGCTCAAAAAAAGAACAGCAAATAAAGCCCCAAACGAGCAAAAGAAGGGAAATAATAAAGAACAAAGCAGAAATCAATGATATAAAAATAAAAAAAACCACAGTAGAACAGATCAATGAGACCAGGAGCTGGTTCTTTGAAAGAATTAAAACTGATAACCCCCCAGCCAGAATGATCAAAAAGAAAAAGGAAAGGACGAATGAAAGAGAGAGAGGAGAGATCACAACCAACACTGCAGAAATATGAATAATAAGAGAATATTATGGGCAATTATATGTCAACAAATTGGGCAACCTGAAAAAAAAAAAGGACAAATTCCTGGAAACGTATAAACTACCAAAACGAAAACAGGAAGAAGTAGAAAATTTGAACAGAGCCATAACCAGCAAAGAAATTGAATCAGTAATCAAAAATCTTCCAAGAAATGAGAATCCAGGGCCAAATGGCTTTCCAAGGGAGTTCTACCAAACATTTAAAGAAGAGTTAATACCTATTTTTCTCAAACTGTTCCAAAAAAAAATAGGAATGGAAGGAAAACTTCCAAACTTACTTTACAAGGTCAGCATTACCTTGATTAAAGAACCAGACAAAGACCCTACTAAAAAGAACTACAGACCAATTTCCCTGATGAATAGGAATGCAAAAATCCTCAACAAGATACCAATAAAATGAGATTTATTCCTGGGATGCTGAGCTGGTTCAATCAATGTGATACATCACCTCAATAAAAGAAAGGATAAGAACCATATGATCCTCTCAATAGATGCAGCAAAAGCATTTGACAAAATACCAGCATCCTTTGTTGAAAAAAATTCACAAGAAAGCAGGGTAAAAGGAACATACCACAAGTATGACCCACTGCTAATATCATCCTCAGTGGGGGAAAACTGAGCTTTCCCCTAGGGTCAGGAAAATGACAGGGATGTGCATCTCACCACTGCTGTTCGACATAGTATTGGAAGTTCTAGTCTCAGCAATTAGACAACAAAAAGAAATAAAAGGCATCCAGGGGCGCCTGGGTGGCTTAGTCGGTTAAGCATCCGACTTTCGCTTAGGTCATGATCTCGCGGTTCGTGGGTTCGAGCCCCGCGTCAGGCTCTGTGCTGACTGCCAGCTCAGAGCCTGGAGCCTGTTTCAGTCTCTGACCCTCCCCTGCTCACGCTGTCTCTCTCTCTTTCCTAGAAATAAACAAAACATTTTTTTTTAAAAAGGCATCCAAATCAACAAGGAAAAAGTAAAACTTTCATTCTTCATAGACAACATGATAACATATGCGGAAAACCCAAAAGATTCCACCAAAAAACAAAACAAAAACAAACAAAAAAACCCCAAAACCTGCTAGAACTGATACATGAATTCAACAAAGTTGCAGGATATAAAATCAATGCACAGCAATAACATGCATTTTTATATACTAATAATGAAGCAGCAGAAAGAATCCCATTTTCAATTGCACAAAAGCCATAAAATACCTAGGAATAAATCTAACCAAAGTGGTGAAAAATCTATATGCTGAAAACTATAGAAAGCTTATGAAAGGAATTGAAGAAGACACAAAGAAATAGAAAAACATTCCATGCTCATGGATCAGAAGAACAAATATTGTTAAAATGTTGATACTACCCAAAGTAATCAACATAGTCAATGCAAGCCCTATCAAAATAACAATCCTTATCAAAATCTAAAATTTGTATGGAACCAGAAAAGACCCTGAATAGCCAAAGTTATGTTAAAAAAGAAATCCAAAGCTGGAGGCATCACAATCTGGACTTCAAGCTGTATTACAAAGCTGTAATCATCAAGACAGTATGGTAGTGGCACAGAAACAGATACATAGATCAATGGAACAGAATAGAGAACCCAGAAACGGACCCACAAATGTATGGCCAACTAATCTTTGCCAAAACAAGAAAGAACACCCAATGGAAAAAAATGTTCTCTTCAGCAAAGAGTGTTGGGAAAACTGGCAGCAACACGTAGAAGAATGAACCTGGACCACTTTCTTACACGATACACAAAAATTAACTCAAAATTTATGAAAGACCTAAATGTACGAAAGAAAGCCATCAAAATCCTAGAAGAGAGCACAGGCAACAATCTCTTTGACCTCAGCTATGTCACCTTCGTACCTGACAGGTCTCTGGAGGCAAGGGAAACAAAAGCAAAAATGAACTACTGGGTCTTCATCAAGATAAAAAGCTTCTGCACAACTAAGAAAATAATCAGCAAAACTAAAAGGCAACCAACAAAATGAGAGAAAATATTTGCAAACGATATGTAAGATAAAGGGTTACTATCCAAAATCTACAAAGAACTTACCAAACTCAACACCCAAAAAAACAAATAATCCAGTGAAGAAATGGGCAAATGACATGAATAGACACTTTTCCAAAAGACATCCAGGTGGGTAACAGACACATGAAAAAATGCTCATCACTCTTCATCAGGGAAATACAAATCAAAACCACAATGAGATACCACCTCATACCTATCAGAATGGCTAAAATTAACAACTCAGGCAACAACAGATGTTGGTAAGGATGTGGAGAAAGAGGAACCGTTTTGCATTGCTGGTGGGAATGCAAACTGGTGCAGCCATGCTGGACAACAGTATGTTGTTCAAAAATTTACAAACAGAATTACCCAAGACCCAGCAATTGCACTAACTAGGTATTTATCCAAAGGACACGAAACTTCTGATTCGAAGGGGCACATGCACCCAGCTGTTTAAAGCAGCATTATCGACAATAGCCAAAGTATGGAAAGAGCAAAATGTCCATCAACTGATAAATGGATAATGAAGATGTGGCTTATAATTACAATGGAATATTTATTATTCAGTGATCACAAAGAATGAATTCTTGCCATTTGCAACATGGATGGAACTAGTGTATTGTGTTAAGCAAAATAAGCCAGTTAGAGAAAGAGAAATATCATATGATTTCACTCCTATGTGGAATTTAAGAAACAAAACAGATGAACATAGGGAAAGGGAAGCAAAAATAACGTTAAAACAGAGAGGGATTTTTAAAAAAATTTTTAAAAGAGAGTGTGCCTGGGTGGCTCAGTCGGTTAAGCATCCAACTTTGGCTTGGGTCATGATCTCACGGTTCATGAGTTCAAGCCTTGCATCAGGCTCTGAGTGGAGCCTGCTTCGGATTCTGTGTCTCCATCTCTCTGTCCCTCCCCTCCTCTCTCTCTCTCTCTCTCTCTCAAACAAAAAAATAAACATTAAAAGAAAATTCAAAAACAGAGAGGGAGACAAGCCATAAGACTCTTAAATACAGAGAACAAACTAAGGGTTGCTGGCAGGGTGGTGGGTGAGATGGGCTAAACAGGTGACAGGCATTAAGGAGGGCACTTGTCAGGATGAGCACTGGGTGTTATATGTAAGTGATGAATCACTATACTCCTGAAATCGTTATGTTAACTAACTTGGATTTAAATTTTAAAAAAAATAATTTTTTAGGAAGCCATGTAGGGGACCCATAGATATTTTCAACAAGGGCGCCAACACAATTAAATGGTATAAGAATGGTCTTTCCAGGGGCGCCTGGGTGGCTTAGTTGGTTACGCGTCCGATTTTCGCTTAGGTCATGATCTCGCAGTTTGTGGGTTCGAGCCCCGCGTCGGGCTCTGTGCTGACTGCCAGCCCAGAGCCTGGAGCCTGTTTCAGAGTCTGTGACTCCCTCTCTCTCTGACCCTCCCTGCTCACGCTGTCTCTCTCTCTCCTAGAAATAAATAAAAACATTAAAAAATTAAAAAAAAAAAAAGAATGGTCTTTCCAATAAATGGTACTAGGACAAATGGTTATCTGCTTGCAAAAAAATGAAGTTGTAACCCTACCTCACACATACATAAATATTCATTCAAAATGGATCAAAAATTTAAATAAAGGAGTTAAAACTCTAACACTTGCAGGAAAAAAATGCAAGTAAATCTTCATGACTTTAGGCTCAGCAACATTCCTTAGATTTGACACTAAAAACATACGCAAGTGGACTTGATCAAAAGAACTTTTGTGTTTCAAAGGGTATCACCAGAAAAGTGAAGACAGCCCACAGGATAGAATAAAGTATCTGGAAACCATACAAGATAAGGCTCTTCTATCTAGAATGTAAAAAAAAAAAAACCTCTATGTAACTTGACAAAAAAAAATTATTTTAATAGGAAAAAGATTAAAATAGACATTTCTCAGGGCGCCTGGGTGGCTTAGTCGGTTAAGCGTTCGACTTTCGCTTGGGTCATGATCTCGCGGTTCGTGGGTTCAAGCCCCGCGTCGGGCTCTGTGCTGACTGCCAGCTCAGAGCCTGGAGCCTGTTTCAGCCTGTGACTCTCTCTCTGACCCTCCCCTGCTCACGCTGTCTCTCTCTCTCTCCTAAAAATAAATAAAACATTAAAAAAAAATTTAAAAAAAAATAAAATAAAATAGACATTTCTCTAATGACAACCTATAACTGACCAATAAATATATGAAAAAATGTTCAGCATCATTAGTCCTTTGGGAAATGGAAATCAAAACCACGCAAGTATTGTCAAATGAAGAAAAGAGAACCCTGAATTGTAACAGTAGTGTTCTATGGCCCAGCTGCTTTGCCGACTGGCAGTTCCTAACGATGTCGAGTTCAGAGTTATCATATAACCCAGCAATTCCAGTTCTGGTATATACCAAAAATAAATGACAACATATGTCCCCACTAAATCTTGTGAAAAATATCCATAGCAACATTATTCGTAATAGACAAAAAAATGTGCACTGAGTGATAAATGAGTAAATAAAATGTGGTTAAATAATAATGGTAAGATTATTCAGCAATAAAAGGGAATGAGGTACTGTCACATGCTACAACACGGGTGATCCTTGAAAACATCATGCTAAATGAAAAATGCTAGGCAGAAGAAGCCACATGTTATAGGATTCCATTTTAAATAAAAACACCCACATTACGCAAATGTATACAGAACAGAATAAACTAGTAGTTACTGAGGGCTGGGGGTAGGGGAAAGAAAGGAGAGAAATGGGGATTGACTGTTAACAGGTAGAGAGCAACTGCAAAAGGCTGTGTAAAAAAAAAAAAAGCTTATACAACTGTATAATATCATTTATTTTTTTTAAGAGAGAGAGAAAGCATGTCCCACAAACTGTGAGATCATGACCTGAGCCAAAATCAACAGCTGGACGCTTACCTGTCTGAGCCACCCAGGTGCCCCTATATACTATCTTTTAATGTCTACTCTCCAAGAAAAATTGGAAATAACTATGTTTAGATTAGGAAACCTGTACACATGGTCTCCTTTGCAACTGCCCAGTCACATTTACAGTGAAAGGTAATAATGTAGTTCGGTAAAAACTAGACTGAGAGTCTACCTATATGTCCAAAGTTTACACAAGGCACTAATTTAAAGAACATGTTCTCATATAACATCAACAATGTACCACCCTCAGTAACTAGGGTAAAAAATTTAGAAACAAAATTCCAACTAGTCATTTATGTTTTTTTCCAAAGTATTACATTTCTTTTGACCTACGTTGAATACAACTAAATATTCCCACTACTCCAAAAATAAAGGCAGTTTAAGAAAAAACACAAAATATTTTCTTCAAGTATTACAATACTAAGATGATTTTATCATGCTTATCTACTGCACTGTATTTTCTCAAGTACATTTGTTCTACCACAAAGGGGAGGAAAACTGAACCCTAGCAAAATACATGCATCATTGACTCGAAATTGCCATGGCAACCAGATGGGAGTTCCCACTTCCTTCCAGCTGCTATTTCTTTTGAGCAGAGAAAAGGACAAGTAAACTTCACATTTGGCAGAAAAAGAAGTCCTTTCCTTAATTACCAACCTAAATGGCAACTGACACAATTTAAGAAATTAGTTCATTCAATTCGTTTTTAACACAAATATGAAGAAAAAGAAGTTCCAAATGAATTTCTCTTTGGAACATTCACATAAAGGCAAATTTTTTTTTCTTTCCCATGTCCACCACCAGGATCTACAACTCACTCTCTTCCTCCCTCCCTCCTTCTTACTCTCCCATTCTTGATGGTAAGTTGTTAGCCAGAGAAATATGCCATCTCCCATTTCTGCTTGAGGACACAATCAATCAATACATAATTTCTCTCAAAATAACTTATCCAAAAAGGCTTGCTGTAACACTTGGTACAGCTCCACAGCTAGGGAGAAAATCCCATACCAATTTTATGTATTCCTCTATAATGACAACACTTCTAAACTTTATGTAACTTGAACCTAAATGTTACATGTCAACTGTGGTAGGCCAGTTTCTGAAAATGAGTCTCAGTGACCCTCCTCCTTGTAAAATCCCCTACTCCTCTGAATGTGGGTAGATCCTGTGAATAAGACATCACTCTCATCATTATATTATGTTACATGGAAACTGGGCAGTGATGCTGGGTGGGCGTGACCTAATTACATGAGCCTTTTACAAGTAGAGGGTTTTCTCTGGCTGGTCACAGAAATCAAAGAGACGTGCTCCAGATGGCTGAAAAGAAAGCAAACATCCATGTTGTGAACTGCCCATGAGGGCCACACAGGAAGGAATTTCGAGTGACCTCTAGGAGTGAGCACAGTCCCTAGCCAAAAGCTAGAAGGACAAGCAAGGACTTCAATGCAAGAAAATGAGCTCTGCCAATGACCAGTGATCTTGAAGAGTGCTCTGAGTCCCAACAGAGAACTTCAGTCTTGGCCAACAGCTTGATTTCAGTCCAGTGAGAATCAAACCATGCTGTGCAATCCTAATTTTTGACCTACCAGACTATGAGCTAATAAATGCATATTGTTTTAAGCTGCTAAGTGTGTGGTAATTTGTTACACAGCAATAGAAAATGAATACAGCTGCCAAGTAAGTTCTCAGTAAGTAACAGAGTAGTTCATATTAATTTATCAGATTTTGGCCTCAACAGTGAGGTCTGGGCTTTTTTAAATAATTAAAATGTCCAGAGGAATTAAGAAGCTGGGTATTCAAGAATGGGAGCCAATTCTTTTACAGAAAAAGACAGGTTAAAAAAAAAAAGTATGCTCCCCACCCATTTTTTAAATCCTTATTTATTTAGAGAGAAAGAGAGAGAGAAAGGGAGCACACTCATGTGTGTGTAAGTGGGGGAGGGTCAGAGAGAGATGGGGAGAGAGAATCTTAAGCCGCCTCCAAACTCAGTGCAGAGCCCGACCCAGGGCTCAATCCCATTACCCTGGGATCATGACCTGACCCAAAATCAAGAGTCAGATGCTTAACCAACTGAACAACCCAGGCGCCCCAGTATGCCCTGAATTCTAATGGAAATGATCATAATTCCAAACCAGAAAGTTTAGGCCTTCTTTTTTTCTAAGACTACACTGTTTTCTAGAATATGGAACACAGCCAAATAAAAGTTGGTGAAAATATAAGTGAACAAATCTGCTTCCCAACTAATCAACATTTTAGACCACAAAGAAGTCGACTCATCATCTAATGATATAGATATATGACAGGGCTACATAATTCATATGCCACTGATACTGTTAAAATCTTAGAGAACATTTGTGAGACCTGGGAGAAATAGTACAACTGAAGTGGAAGAAAGACTGACAGAAAAGTTTAAACCAGAGTTCAAGGCACGTAAAAGGACATCCACTGATTCCACAAACAGTCAGAATAGTGTGTCACATTCCAGGAAGTCGCCTGGGAACCCAGCCCTGAGGGACACGCATTCTAGCAGAGGGAGAAATGCACATCAACATGAACACACGAACATAATCAACTGCTCCCAGGTACTTTTAATGGAAGGGGAGATGGCAGAGGGCTGAGCCAGAAACATCTACAACCTGGGATCTTAAGACACTGACCAGGATGATGTGTGGAGGGTAGGGGTCAGAGGTACGGTGGAGGCCCAAGGCCAATGAAACAGGGTGACCAGAAGCACAAAGGCCTAAAACAGGCTCTGGAACGGTGTGGCTGGAGACAAGCAAGAGTTTCTGCAGCAGCCACCTCACAGAGGAATGACCCACAGTTCTACGGAGTTTGAGCTCTATCCTTTTATTATTATTATTATTTATTATTATTATTATTATTTTAACGTTTTTATTTATTTTTGAGAGAAACAGAGCCCAAGCAGGAGAAAGGCAGAAAGAGAGGGAGACACAGAATCTGAAGCAGTCTCCAGGATATAAGCTGGAGCTTGTATCACTGAGCCTGACACGGAGGGGCTTGACCTCATGGTTTGTGAGATCATGACCTGAGCCGAAGTCAGATGCTTAAGTGACTGAGCCACACAGGCATGCATGGGCTCTATCCTTAAAGCAAATAGGAGACGCCGAAATGTAATTTTAAGTCAAGAGATTTGCTCTCTGCAAAGAACATATGGAACTGGTATGTAGAATGGGTAGAAAGGATAAAACCCAGAAGCAAGTAAACTAGTAAGGAGTCCAGAGAGGAGATGATAAAAAACATAGCTCAGAATCTGGTCATTCCATTGCTGGAGGTGGGTCTTTGCTTCCTAGATTTCTGGTAGTGAGAGAGCTGAGAACAGTGACAGGAGGAGGAGGAGGAAGGTTTTTCAGAGAAAACTTACTTTTTTTTAAAGTTCATCTCAGTTTGAGAGGCATATGGAATGCCCAGCAGTGTAGGAGTACAGTGGATTCCTTGCTATATAGAATCTATAGTAGGAAATGAAGATTTGGGCTGTAAACAGAAGTAGAGGTCTGAGCAAACAGGTGGGAGCTAAAGCCCTTCCAAGAACTTGAGAGCGTCAAGAACAAATGATGAACCAAAGGGCCAAGGATAGAGCCTAGTTCACAAAGTACAAAGTTATGAAGGTACCAACAGATTCTTGACTTTCCAGCTCATAATCCACAGCAATGACCCATACTATAATCAGCAATATAAATTCACAGAGTTTAATACAGATTTTAAAGAAAACACATGCATAAATAAAAACCTCATGTAAGCCTACCTTTTACATTAGAATGAGACATATAGTGAAAAAAAGAACTAGCAAACCTAGGACCTCTATGTGCTTCTATCTAGAAGCTCTGTTTGTAGGCAATATGAAATCAAATGGGTGCAGGGTGAACTGGTACAAATAAAGAACTGTTTACTGAGACCTGTCTATCGATGAAACTTACTATAACCACTCATGATTGCCTCATGCTACTCAGGAAATAATGCAACATGTACCACTTTGGACAAGGCTTCTGTAAACTTCCCCAAGTTTTAAATCTAAAAGCAACTGTAATTATACAATTAAACAACCACTAGTCAAATTAATTAAAACTGAGTAAAACTTAAATTTCAGTTCTTTAGTTACTCTAACTTCATTTCAAGTGCTCGACAGTAACATAAAGCTGGTGGCTATGGTATCAGGCGGTACAGACCCAGAACGTTTCCATCACCACAGAAAGCTCTATTAGACAACACTGCTATCAGCAACACTCTAGCAACACGAACTTCTTACAGCACATCATTATTTTTAGTTTATATGCTGCTGAAGCGAGCATGACGTCATTATTTTTAATAAGTAAATAAGATCAACTCTGAGAGTTTGGAACATTTTTCTAATACTGCCCACTTCAGGAAGTTTGAGAAATAAGTTGTGAAATTATAAACAGGAAGGGTATATTCGTTTTAAATTTGACAGATGATTCCAATATCTGAATACTCTTTGGCTCAGCACACCTCCTTACAGGAATTCATCTTATGGATAGTCACAGTTAACAATGTCTGCAGACAGCAATATATTGGAACCTAAATGTGCATCGAGAGAGGACTTTTTAATAACATCTGATAGATTACGGCACGTGTATACAACACAACTCTGCCAAAAAGCATGAAGCAAATGAGATTAAGAAAATTCCATTCACAACAGCATCAAATAGAATAAAGTACTTAGGAATAAACTTAACAAAATAATGTCTAAACTTATACTATGAAAACTAAAAAACAATACTGAAAGAATTTAAAGAAGGCCTAAATAAACAAACACATCCCATGCTCATGAACAGTAGACTTGATATTGTTAAGATAACAATACGCCCCCAAATGATCTCCAAATGCAATTCAATTCCTACTGAAACACAGCTGGCTTAGTGGCAGAAACTGACAAGCCATTCCTAAAATTCATATGGAAATGTAAAGGGCCTAGAATAGCCATTTCTTGATTTCAAAACTCACTACAAAGGTACAGTAATAACACAGTGTGGTGCTAACACATACAGATCAACAGGAACTGAAGTTCCAGAAATAAACCCTCATATTACAGTCAATGGATTTTTAAACAAATGGTGATGGGACAATTGAATATCCACATGGAAAGGAAAGGTGGATTCCTAACTCATATCATACACAAAAAAATAACTCATAATAGATCAAAGACCTAAACATTAGGAACTAAAACTATGTAAATCTCCTAGAAAAGATGTTCATCATCAGCCATCAGAAAAATGAAAATCAAAACCATAATAGCGCCACTTCACATTAGGATAATATCAAAAATCAGTAATAATCAATAGGACAGGTAATACCAAGTTAGGACAAGGATGTGCAAAAATTAGAACCCTCATACCCTGCTTATGAGAAAGGAAAATGGTGCAGCCATTTTGAAAAACATTTGAAAAACAGGAGGCAATTTCTCAAAAGGTTGAACTGAGTTACCATATCACGCAGCAATTCCACTATCCACTATATCCACTATATATATATATATATATATATATAAAACAAAAGAGAAACTAAAACATGCATCGAAACAAAAACTTGTACATAAATGTTCACAGCATCCTTACTTGTAACAACGAAAAGGAGAAACAACCCAAATGTCCAGTAATAACAATGACACTAAAAAGGAATGAAGTACTGGTAGATGCTACCATGTGGAGTACAGTAAGTCAAAGAAGCCACAGTCACTACAGACTGAACGATTCCATTTACAGAGGGGCAGATCAGTAGCTGCTTATGGGGATGGGGGGAAATGGGGGTGACTATTCAAGCATAAGAATTTCTTTTTAGGGTGATGAAAATGTTCTAAAATTAGGTGGTTGGTGATGGCTGTACAACTCTTAAGTATACTGAAAACCCTTCGAATTGTACACGTTATTTATTTTTTGCTTGCTAAATGACTTTTACTGGCTTAAATTTTACATATTTTGTGTACTGTTCATTAAGAAACAAGGATTTAAAGTCTTAAATGTGTTAAGTAGTAGGAGGCTATACTAGCATATACAAATATGTTAATATACAATTATATTTTCCTGGAATGTATACATGCTTGATAGCAACCCAGGCCACTGCCGCCACTATCACTGCCGTCACCACCCATCTTTAAGATGTGTGCAGCCACCTCAACCTGCTCTCGTGGAGCCTTTCCAAGCAAGGTGCAGACGACCTTTTATTTTTCAAAATGAAAGGAAACAGTGAGACTCGTGGCCAATACCAGACCCAGGTGAAAGTCGTATTTTCCACACCCCTGGATCATTTCGTTTATTACTAAGGTTCTTGTGAATTACACTGATCACAAAACGGAGAAACCGCTGGTGCTGGAGGCAGGATTCTGCAGTCTTCAAATATGTATGTTTAATAGGGTCTCTCTTATGATAAACAGGCTGGAAGAGGTTAGAGATGACTTATTCCCACTCATTTCCTTGTAAATAATACTCTTCGTTCTCATTTAAAGTTTCAAATCCTGGCAGAGTAGCTCTGGCCCCAAGTGGAGGCCAGCCAGGCAGCTTCCCGTCCACCCTCTGGCTGGGTCACCTCCGCGCACAGTGCCACACAGCCACAGGGCTGACACCACAGCAGGAAGTCAGAGCATCTGGGGCTGCAGTCCCTCCTCCGTGGGGGAGCACTGAGGGGAACCTTCCCTGGATGACCTGCAACTCCCAGCCCCTGGGCCTAGGGCTGTCCCGAGTTGTATATTTTAAACGGATGAATTCTAGAGAATGTGAATTCTCTCCCAATAAAGTTGTTACACAAAAATAATGGGGCACTTCTCTATTTACTAACTGGGAGGATATGTCAGTGATAAACACAAAGGTGCAGAGCATCTGTGTGTGGCATGTATGATGTTTTACAGAGACAGGAAGCAGGTGCCTCACCTTAGTATCTCACTCTGGATGCAGCCATAAGAAACTGACAGTTACCGGCTTTCTCCAGAGAAAGGAATTCAATGGTGGTGATCAGGAAGAGGAGGAGTTAACTTTTCCAAAATTCCCCATACTCTTTCCCTACTTTTTCCATTTGGTACCATGTGCATGCCTACTGAAATATTTTTTTTCTTTCTTTTCTTCATCTTTTCTTTTAAGTAGGCTCCACGCCCAGCACAGAGCCCAACTCAGGGCTTGAAGCCACAACCCTAAGTGCAGATCAAGAGTCAGACACTCAACTGACAAAGCCACCCCAGGTGCCCCTAAATTAACTTAAAAAAGACAGGAAAGGAAAATAAGGAAAGGGAAAGCAGGTGTTAGGAAAGGGATTCATATCCATGATACCCCCTCCCTCCAGCACCTAGGGAGAACTTAGTAAACAACAAAGTAAATGTCTAGGGAACAGGCAAGTTGCACCTTACTCTACTTTAGAACTAGAGAGTTAGGATAAAGGTCAAAGTTCAAGGCCATGCAGCTTTCCGGTAGAAAGGCTGTGAGTTAGATCTGAATACCAGTTCTAGCACTTAAATATCCAGGCAAGGCAAGCCAGTGACAAAGTTCTCTGGGCCCCTAAGGAAAGTCAGAGTGTCATGATAATTAAAAGGGACGATACATTAAGTCACCTGGTATGTTAACTGTGCGTGTGGTGGCAGGCAGTCTGTACAAGGGAGTCCTCTCCTCTCCACACTCCTAGTGTGGGACCCATCTCACCTTACACTGCGAGCTGACCTCTGGCCTCTCTGTTCACTTGTGACTGTCCTAATGACAGGCCAACATCAGTCCCACCTCTTAACCCTCCTGTTTCTAAACCCACGTACTTTTAGTCAAGATTAGTTAAAAGATTTAAGAAAGTTTCAACAATGATCTCTGCTGTTAATTATTACATATTTCCACAAGGCGATAAGAAAAATGACTACTGCTATTGTAATCATCTTGGAAGAGAGAGATGCCTAACATGAATTTTTAAAATTTAAAGAGTAAGCAAATTGTATAATAAATCTTCTCCACTAACGTATCACTTGCTCTAACTAGGTCTTTTTTGATAAGTACAAAGTTAAGCTGAGTCGTTGAAGACCTTGAGAACTGGGGTTCCACACAATGGCCTTTACATATCAAAACTGTTCCCATATTAAACTGTTCCTCCAGAGGGGAAGAAATCCAGAACCGCTGGCACAGAAATTAAATCACCTGAAGATGTATTAGTCCTCTCCAATACATTCTACCTCTGAAACTTTATAATTTTATTCATCCATATTCTTAAATATGTTTTCAGATAAACAGCTTCATTTCTGAAGGCAGTCGTTTCAGTTAGCACTAATATCAACCTACTGCAGAAACTGTGTATACGGTTCTCCAAAGATGTTAAAGCACGTCAGTATTATTCTTTAGGCATGCTCATTCTCAGAGATTGGTAAATACCTGAAGAAGCCATCAAAAACCATTTTTTAGGAAAAAACAAGAGATTCTGCAAGCACCAAATCCAATCCCAATGGGAGAGGCTCCAGAATAAAAGGAGAGTAGGTTAGGATTCCAACAAAGTGACCTGGTATCCACGGACAGGCTCAAGGAGGAGATGAGACCAGAGAAGGCGAAACCAGACACTGACAGTAGGCCTGTGAGATGAATGTGGGATGCCGTACCACGAACCTATACAGGTTAGAGTGGAAGCAGAGATCCTCCCCAAAAATCTGTGATCTCAAGCTTCCCCCGTATACATAGTTAGCATGAGAATTTATTATAATAACTACCCAGTCCAGGAAACCTCCCAAGCCAAGAAATCTAGAGAGTGCTTCCGGGTCACTACCATCCCAGGGCTCCTGGAAAAAGTAAAAACAAATCCTCTTGGGAGAAATGCACCCTCGGGTGGGCCTCCTTGGGATTCGAAATGACTATGATTGTGGAAATGTAATTTAATGATTTTTTTCAAATCATCAAATATACCAGGAAACAACACCCTATGACCAAAACAAAGAAATAATCAACAAAAATAGATTTCAGATACTAGCTAGTATTGTGGAATACAGAATATGAAATAAGTATGTCCATAATGTTGATAGAAATAAAGGAAGAAAATTAAAGCAGGAGCAGGAAAAAAAAAAAAAGACTTAAAATTTGTTGAACTGATTAGACCATGAACAAACTGGAAGACAGATCTGAAGAAATCACCTAGGATGTATCACAGAAAGACAAAAACACTAAAAATATGAAAGAAAGGTTAAGACCTCAAGTAGAGACTGAGAAGGTCTAACTTATCTAATGTTTGGGGTTTTTTAAAAATAAGTAGAAAATGGAGGAGAGGCACTATTAGAAGAAATAACAGCTGAGAATTGCCCAGAATTGATTAAAAAATGTAACTTCTCAGACTCAGAAAGCACGAAGTATGGCAAATAAAAAGAAATCATAACAGAGTAAAACCAAAGAACACCAAAACAAAGACAAAGATGGGGGTGGGGGGAGAAACGGTCAGATTTCCTACACAGAATGACAATAAGTGGTCACCAGGCATCTCAAAAGAAAACCTGCAACAGGAGTGTGAGATCATTACAGTGTTAGAAAGCCAACAACTGTATTCTCAGATGCATGATTTGCTAAAGAAAAAAATTATATATATATATATATGAAGCAAAGATATCTTCAAGTCAACAAAAACGGAGCATACCATTCACAGTCCCCATCGTAAAGAAACTGTTAAAGAATATATCTCAGAAAGACAGAAAATAATTAGGAAGGAAGGTCTAAATTACAACCAAAAAATGGTGATTCTTAGTAAACTGGTACATATGTGAGTAAAACAAAATAAACACTTGAGTATCTCCAGGTTGGCAATAAATCCATTACCTTAAAATATTTTTAAGGGGCACCTGGGTGGCTCAGTCAGTTAAGTGTCCAACTCTTGGTTTCAGCTCAGGTCATGATCTTGCAGTTCATGGGTTCAAGCCCCACATCAGGCCACACGCTATCAGCTCCCTGCTTGGGATTCTGTGTTTCCCTCTCTCTCTGGCCCTCTCCCTCTCTCTCTCACTCAAAATAAATAAACTTAAAAAAAAAAAAATAGTTTTAAAAGCAAACTGGTAAGTAACAGTACTATTCTGGAGCACTTCACTCATAATTAACTCACTTAATCCTCAAGCAACTCTATAAGGTAAGTACTACTTAGTCACCCCATTTTCACAGATGAGGATAATTAGGCACAGAGAGTAAGTAAGGTGTTCAAGGTCACAAAGCTTAGTGAGTGGAGAGCCAGAAATGAAGCCTGCCCTCCTAGATCGCAATTGAAAGCAGTGAAACGCTTCTAGACCCAACTTTCTAGTGGGACTAAAAGTCTGCCACCTCACCAGACCACCCCACGGAGGGAAGGGCAGGTGGCACAGGCTGTCACTGGAGAGGAGTCTAAGCAGGAAACATATGAGCAGACACCTACTGGGATGAGTCCTCTCTAGTGCTAATGCCCACCTACCACATTCAGACATCTCCAACCACAGAGCGGGACTCCTAAGACGGACATGAGGCCCAGGAATCTGCATGTTTGATAAGAACCCCAAGAAACTGATGCACGGAGTTCAAGGGGCACACTTTAAGAAACACCACTCAATGCACATGTAACCACTATAAACATTACATACAAGTCCTTTGGTCTAATTTCCTATTTTACTTTAATGACCTTTTTAACAGGAAAAAGCATGTTCATGTGCACTTTAATTTGGATATCAGTGTCAAGTAAATCTTTAGACAAATAATGTGCCAGTTTCACCATCTACAGGATGATGGCAGAAAAGATAAACTGCAGCTTAACAATGGAATAACTACTCAGTAATAAGAAAATGATAAATACAAAAATATGAAATCAAAAGCACGTGAAAAATGCTAAGTGAAATACAAGACATATGACTACTCCTAGTATGACTCCGTGGTTTTTTTTTAGTTCATCTGTTCACTTTTGAGAGAGAAAGAAAAAATGCAGGAGGTGGGGAGGGCCGGTGGAGGGGAAAGAGAGAGAGAGAGAGAGAGAGAGAGAGAGAGAAAGGGAAAATCCCAAGCAGGCTCTGCAGCAATGCAGAACCCAATTTGGAGTTCGATCTCAGGAACCATGAGATCAGGACCTGAGCTGAAATCAAGAGTTGGACGATTAACCCACCGAGCCACCCAGGCATTCCACAACTCCATTTAAAACAGGCAAAGCTGGGGGCGCCTGGGTGGCTCAGTCAGTTAAGCGTCCGACTTTGGGTCGGGTCATGATCTCACTATTAGTGGGTTCGAACCCCGCATCAGGCTCTGTGCTGACAGCTTGGAGCCTGGAGCCTGCTTCAGATTCTGTGTCTCCCTCTCTGTCCCCCCCACCCCCCGCTCAGGCTCTGTCTGTGTCTCTCAAAAATGAATAAACATTAAAAAAATTTTTTTAAGAAAAAGGCAAAGCTACAGTGATGGAAAGCAGCTCAATGACTGGGAGGGACTGGGGGTCAGGGGAGGGCCATGCTGCCTACAAAAGGGTGCAAAGGAAACTTTTGATGCTGATGAATATTATGTCATGATTGTGATCCGAATGACACCATGTATGTATACATTGGTCACAACTCACTGAATTATACACCTCAAATGATAAATTTTGACTTCATGTAAATTATATGCTAATAAAGTTGACTGAAAAAAAAGACCATCATTGCTGCTGGTAAATCCTCCCTGGTGAAATGTTCGTACCAGAAGCTCCCATCACACTCCTGATGGTTAAGGTCAGTGCTTTTCACAACCAAATGTAAAACACCACAAACCCTTCGGTCATGGACACGAACACACAGGGCACTCAGTCCCAACCTCCGCCACCTAGTCGAAGACTACTCGCTCCCTTCAAGGACAGTTACTTAACAGGGGAGAAAACAAAAGCTTCGGAGTTGAACGCAAGAAGAGCCTTACCGAAGGTGGAACAGAGACTCAAAACATAAAGAGGTGCTAAGACGAGCGCCCATCATAGCAAATACTGCCAAATACTCTCCTGTAGTCATGGGTGCCACAGTCCTGTTTCAATGTGAGCTTACCTGACAGCTGAGTATGGTCCTAAAAAACATCAAAACCACAGCTCAGACAGGGCAGGGACTCAAGTACTCTACCAGCCTGAGCATCTTACTAATTCAGATCAAAGAGAATGCAGAGACTGGGATATTCTCTACCCCCCTTCCCCGTGTCATAAATTGTGTGTTCTCCCCTGCAGTGCCAAGCTCTGCCGGACTGCCCAAGTACTGTGAACATACCTCATATTTACGTGTTCAAGAAATGTTACTGAACTCTATTTTATTGCTAAATATCTTCATTTATAGAATGAGGAGTCTAACATTGTATCAGACAGGTATAGAAATAATATAAAACAAGGCAGACAATGGTTTGAAAATATTACTTCCTTTATTAACTCAAAATATATTCAAGTAATACAGTTTCCAATACCCTTCTAAGGTCCAGAGCATACAATGACAAGAACAAAAAATACAGAAAGGCAACAATGTTCTCTCTGGCCAGGGGAGTCCCACAGAATGCTGAGAGAAAGGAGTGACAGGTGAGGCTGACCTATGAGGAAGAACAAGTGGTAGCGAGGGAAAGGACTTTCCAGGCAAGAGAACTACGTGAAAGGGCACTAGCGTGGTGGCAGGAAAGGGCGCATCCGGTCATGCAAGGTACCCAACAGGAGGATATTGGCAGAAATCCTGTTTTATTTATTTATTTTTTTTTTTGAGAGAGAGAGAGAGAGGAGAAAGGAGAGCAAGAGACAGAGAGAGAGAGAGAGGGAAAGAAAGAAGCGGCTCATGCTCACTGGATGTGGGACACGAGTTCACCTGAGGTGGGACTGGAACTCACAAACCGTGAGAAGGAAGGAAGGAAGGAAGGAAAACCCACAAGAATGAAGACCACAGAAAAGTAAAAACTGAGGAACAAGAAATTCAACACTGTTTTTAGAAAGCAAAGGGAATGGAGGAGGTGACCACCAGGAAGACCATAAGCAGATACAACCTAAAGTCACTGCAGAAATGGACGCTGGCCAGCAACTTGTCCACCCTGGAACCCCCAAGCTCTATGACCGGGGTGTGGGAAGAGGGCAGGGCAGGGGGAGGGTGTGCTGACCACACAGAGCTCAGCTGGATGAAGCCATAGTTCCCTCTCCACACACATCACCCCCTCAGAGTAGGCAGATTGCAACAGTTCCTGGTAAAGACCAGACATTTTGGAAACATCGGGCACAGAGGATATGGTAAGGTACGGGGATAATAAACAGCTCTGATGATGAACAGTGTGAATCTCAGACTCCTTACTCCATTCTGCTCCCAAATCACAAGCCCACTCCTCTTTCCCTGGGCAGGGGTTCTGAGAATTCTTTACCAGAGAAACTGCATAACGCCACCAGGCCAGAGCCATATAGAATTACAATAAAATTCTTCTTTTCTCCTCATCCTTCTCTTAATGCTTTTACTGTGATGTGTAAGAGCATTTACGTATCACCCACTGGATTCTCCCCAGATGAAGGTCAACCAGCCCCTCTACCTAAGGTCCTTTGAGGCTTCCCAGTGCTGGGTGTCAGTCACTCTTCACTAGGTATGATGTTGGGTTGATGATCAAGGACACGAGCTATGCCTCAATGCCTATGTACCTCACACAGGTGCTTACTAAGAGAGATATTAAATAACACATTCTTAAATGAAAAATCAAAATGGAAAGGTGTATGGGGGCGCCTAAGTGGCTCAGTCACTCAAGCATACAACTTTAGCTCAGTTTGTGATATCATGGTTTGTGAGTTCAAGCCCCAAGCTGGGCTCTCTTCGGTCAGCACGGAGCCCACTTCAGATCCTCTGTCCTCTCTCTCTGGTTCTTTCTCTCAAAATAAATAAATAAACTTAAAAAAAAAAAAAAAGTGTATGTATACCTGCGACTTTCTAAATCATTAAGCCTATAATACCCTGATTTCCTTATCTTATACGGATTCTGAACTTCAATGGAATAACAGAAATTTTCTGAATTAAAAACCATATTTCCTAGCCTTTTCCCCCAAATATGCAGTAAATAATGAGGTTCCATTTGAAAGTTTAAGAAATTCTGTTGAGGGGAGCCTGGGTAGGTGAATCAGTTAAGCATGTGGCTCATGATTTCAGCCCAGGTCACGATTCCAGGGTCGTGGATAGAGCTCCTCATTGGGCTCCACATGGAGTATGGAGCCTGCTTTAGATTCTCTCTCCCTCTGCCCCCTCCCTGACTCACCAACATTTTCTCTCTCTAAAATAAAAACTTTTTAAAAAAGAAAAATTCGGGGCACCGGGGTGGCTCAGTCGGTTAAGTGTCTGACTTCAGCTCAGGTCATGATCTCACGGCTCATGTGTTCAAGCCCCGCATTGGGCTCTGTGCTGACAGCTAGCTCAGAGCCTGGAGTCTGTTTCAGATTCTGTATCTCCTCTCTCTGACCCTCCCCTGCTTGCGTGCGCGCACTCGCGTTCTCTCTCTCTCTCTCTCAGAAATAAACATTTAAAAAATTTTTTTAATAAAAACAGAAAAATTCTACTGAACACATAATATTTCAATGTATTAGGAACTCATGATTAAAGAAGCTTACTAATAACTCAGTCACAAACTGATGGCACGAACAGGCAAATATTTCCAACTAGTGTACACTTGATCCAGAAACATACAAGCTAAATAGTCTATTCATTACTACTTATAAGGGAGAATTTTAGGAACTCAAATAACATATGTCTTTTTTAAAATGTTTTATTTATTTCTGAGAAAGACAGAGAGACAGCGTGAGCAGGGGAGGGTCAGAGAGAGAGGGAGACACAGAATCTGAAACAGACTCCAGGCTCTGGGCTATCAGCACAGAGCCCGACGTGGGGCTAAACCCACAAACCATGAGATCATGACCTGAGCTGAAGACGGACACTTAACCAGCTGAGGCACCCATGCACCCCTCAAATAACATATGCCTTAAATCCTGAAAAATGAAGTTAAGATTTCATTTAAATGATTAATGTTATCGAATCAGCAGAGAAAACTAAATATACCTGTCCTCAAAAGATGGAGTTTAAATGTGACAATAAAATTAATATTTCAGGGGCACCTGGGTAGCTTATTTGGGTGAGTGTCTGAATCTTGATTTTGGCTCAGGTCATGAGACTACACTTGGCGTCCTTCACATTGAGCATGGAGCCTGATTAAGATTCTCTCTCTCTCCTTCTGCTCCTTCCCTGCACATGCGCACATTCTCTAAAAATAATAAAAATAATGTTTTACATACTGAATGGTTTAAGGGATTTTGTTTCTCCTAATTCACGGATCCATTTATAGTGCTGACAGTGTGGCTTGTGCTACCCAGCTAAAATAATAACTCTGTCAATAGTTTGTTAATGTATAAAACACATCACTAAAAGAATCCAAAAGTACCATACCACTCTAGTAGAATTTTAATACATTGTTTTCAGTACAGTTCACCTTAACCACTTGTGTCCATCAAGACACCCAGATTCTCAGTCCTAATCCTGTCACCCCAGGTTTTAGCTCATTTGTTTCAAAGGGTATCCTCAATTGTTTAAAAGGTTTTAGAAGAGCACTGAAAGAGAAACAACAGCCACAACAAGGGTCAAATAATAATATTTTGGTATTAGGGAAAAATAAATAGTAGAAATTGAAACAATTTTAAATCATTAATTTAAAAATATTGGCAATATTGATTTGGTAAAGTCAGAAATTGAATTTCACATGAGTGAATTAGTCTAAGAGGTTTACTAATCCCACTCACCACTTTTTGACCACACAGAAAAATCTCTAAACCAGATTATATTGCTGCCTTTATAATACATGCCTTTACAAACTAAGTTGGTATTTTACTCCTTTCAATAAAATTTGAAAAGTACAAAGCGGTGGTTAAAAGCACAGTCTATAAAGTTCACAGACCTCATTTCAGATGAGCTCTGTGGCCTTGAACAGGCAACGTCCCCTTCTCTGATCCGTATCTTTCTCACCACCATATTCATTCCCCCGGCTGTGTCAGCCGTCATGCCCTACTCTGGACTCAGATAAGCATCTCCACTGGCCTGCCGAACCAGTGTGCAAAACCCCGTGCGCTTGCTCTAGGAGGTCAAACCAGTATCGCCCCATAGCCTACTTACACCCCACCTACAGCTGTTTGCCAAGGTCAATGCCCAAAAGCATTCTTTGACTGCTCTCTTGAATCCCAATGCTGCTACTCCTGTGGTGTATCCCTTACTCATCCCTCTGCCTTAAACACCAGCCTTCACCACCATCTCTGTCTGATGCCCCAGCTCCTGCCAGTTCAACCCACCTTCCTTCATCAGAGCCACCTGGCCAAGTAAGAGATACGACTTGCTCCAAAAGTACTACTTACTTGTCTTCAGATTAACAACAACAACAAAATTCTTGTTCGTTATTAGAAATATATAAAATCACAGAATTATAAAGAAACTAGTTATTTAGGGGCACCTGGGTGGCTTAGACAGCTGAGCGTCCGACCTCAGTTCAGGTCATGATCTCACCATTTGTGGGTTCAGCCCCGCATCGGGTTCTATGCTGACAGCTCAGAGCCTGGAGTCTTCTTCAGATTTTGTGTCTCCCTCTCTCTCTGCCCCTCCCTGACTTTCACTCTGTCTCTCAAATATAAATAAATGTTAAAAAAATTTTTTAAAGAAACTAATTATTTATAGTCCTAGTGTATAGAGATAAACCTGAGTATCTCCATATGTAGCCTCCCAATTTTTACCCATGAATATCTTACACAATATGAAGTCATTCTTTTCATGAGCATTTTCTCCTGTCATTAAAAACTCTCTAAATGTCATTTTGATAGGCACAGATTACCTCATGACACCTCTCTACCAAAATTACTTAACCATTCCTTTGTTTCCAGTCTAGAGAGACTATACGTATACAATACTATTAACATCTTTGGTCAAACACCTGCCAATATCTTATATAATTATTTTCTTGAAACATAGTCTCAGGAGTAAACAACCTGATCAAAGGTTACAGACATCTAAAAACCTAACATACTGGCAAACTGCTGTACACATTTCACTCTCATCAACAGGGAACATCTTTACTGGTAGCTTAGCTACATAGGATGGGCTCCTGCACCCTGGCTAGTTACAGACATCCCGGCAATCCGGCCGTTTGCTTACAGTGGGTCCTAACTTCACTAGTAACGTTCCAGGCTATATAAAAACAATAAAGGGACTATAATCAACAAAGTCTGAAACTCACTATTTGAAGAAATATTTAATCTAAGAATAACTGAAGATAATATTCTAACAATTTAATAAACATTTTAAGCAGAAAACAGTTTTTGTTAACAGCAAAATCACTGTTAAGTTTTAAAACCATTTTTCTTTTCTTTTTTTTTTTAAACCTACTTCAGTATTTACTGGGAGTATTGCTAACTCTTTAAATACTGTTCCCCCACATTCCTTTTACGTTTTTCATCATTCATTACATTTTTGAGAAAGAGCATTCTGGTATAAATACAGAAGCCGAATCTATAATAACATGAGTTTTAAAACATAAATCTGAAAGACTTTCACTTATATGCAACGTAACCACACTAGCAATTTATTACATAGATCTGTGTTTGTTTCATCATGAACAAGACGATATGGCCCCTGACCTCCTGGAGAATTTTGCTGGGATTACACTGGAATCAGAACAAGAAAGTTTTTATTTCTATTTTAATGGTGGAAAAAGCTAGCTAAACTCTAGTTACTACTATGAGCCAGGCATTATCTAAATGCTTTCCCATTTATTCAAATACATTTTTTTCAAGACCAATTTCTTAAAAAGCACAAACAGCACAGAAGAAATTTTCACCATTGGTGTAACTACTTTTCGTGCAAAAAGACTCAGGTGTAGTAAGATGGAGTGGTTGTTTGCCCCTAAATGCACACAGACACCCCAGAAGATGTACCGCCTCAGCCCAGGGCCTGTCAGCCCAGAAGGTGTATGAGACCATGACACTTCACAACCTTGACTCCGATTGCCCAGAATGGGCTCAGGAGCAGTAATTCCAAAACTTCTGTTTCTCAACTTAAAAACAAACTGCAATAACTATGCTTTGCCACTGCCTTCCAGAGTCTTCCCTGAATCACAAAAGTGAACAAGTGTCTTCAGAAGAGGTTCCTCCCGCGCTGACCACTCACAGGCTCTCCATGTCTCAGGAATCCAGGCACAAGATGGAACTGTCGGCCCTTCCTTTGCAATTCGTCCCGCCACACCCCTGTACCAGAATGCCAGAACCTAAGTATCTCTCACCTCTGTGCAACCTGCTGCCTTACAAATGCCATTCTTCTTCACTCTTATCGCAACAAATTATACTCTTCCTTCAATCATCAAGTCCTGATTTGATGCACTCCCTGTGAAACTTGTATCCTCCGCAGATGTGAGACAGTACTTCCTGCCTCCTGCTGGCACACTAATTAAGTGCACACACACTCTGCTCTCCCACTGGCAGGTTTAACTACCACCTCCGACCACCCAGGTCCGGGCTCTGTGCCCTGCACACGGCACATTTTCTAAACTCTGCGTTCTTATTCTCGCCTGTGTTTTAGACGGTTGAGATGAAGAACACAAAAACCCTGGATAACTGAGTCCTCCCTACACGGGTGTTCAGTAAATAGTAAATGCTCAAACATTTAATATTCTCTTTAATTTACAAACATGAAATTATTTCCTTATTTTTTTTAGGTATTTACTAAGCTCTTTTCTGCCCTTAATTTTCAAAAATATATCCAGGGGCACCTTGGTCACTCAGTCGGTTATGCATCTGACTTTTGATTTTGGCTCAGGTCATGATCTTATTATGGTTGGTGAGTTCAAGCCATGTGGCGGGTCAGCGCAGAGCCTGCCTGAGATTCTTTCTCTTCCTCTCTCTGCCCCTCCCCCACAAGCACTCAGGCTCTCTCAAAATAAATTAAAAAATTAACTTTATTTGCTTTGTTTTGTTAATTTTTTAAACTGTATTTATTCTGATAGAGCATGCAGGGGAGGGGCAGAGACAGACTCTCAAGCAGGTTCCGTGATTTCATTGGAGAGCCTCATGTGGGGCTTAAACTCACAAACCATGAGATCATGACCTAAGCAGAGATCAAGAGTCTGACGCCTAACTGACTGAGCCCCCAGGCGCCCCCATTATCTGTGTTCTTTCTTGAAATTATGCTTTCAGTTGTGACATTTTATCTTCACAAAGTATTAAGTGAACTTCAAAAGACATAAACTATAGAAGATTCAGATCCTTATTATACCATGTTGGCTATGGTATACTTTCATTCAACAAGTATTCATTAAAGAACAACCACGGCCCACACTGCAGTGGGCACAATACTGATTTACAAACAACAGGTCAGAACCATGGATGATGACAAGCACAGGGTCCACGTCTGTCTGCACCATCAGTGACGACTAACATGTCACCTCTGAAGTTCCTTAAGTAGCAGCTCCAATGTATAGAGACCCATGTAGAGAAGTAAAGTGGGTTTCCCTTCCAGTAGCAGGTGCACTTCCAGCAGGCTGCTACAGAGAAACGGTTCGTATGCACAGTGTCGGTTACAACTGTCAACTTTGGATTTTATCAAAACGTCTTTCATATGTAAAGGAGGACAACTAAGTAATAAAAGAATAAATTTAAAGCTGGCTTCTAGAAGCCAACTGCAACCAAAACATAAGTTAAAATTATAGATCAAAGGGGGGCACCAGGGTGGCTCAGTCAGTTCAGCGTACAACTCTTGGTTTCAGCTCAGATCACAATCTCACACTGTTATGAGTTCAAGCCCCGCATCAGGCTCTGCACTGATGACCCGGAGCCTGCTTGAGATTCCCTCCCTCTCGCATTCTGCCCCTCCCCCACTCACACTGTCTCTCTCAAAAATAAACTTTAGTAAAAAAAAAAAAAAAAAAATTATAGACCGAAGTCAGTGAATAACGAAAAATTCTTATAATGTTTGAGAAAGCTAATTCATAAAACCAAAACAACCAAACCCCACAACCCAACATATTAACCCAATACCCAGTGGTCCATCTAAAAGTTCTATAAATATGTGTAAATTGTATCATGAGGCAAAACCAATTCTCTATTATAATTATTTAAAGTATCTCTATTTCTATTCAAAGAAGTAGTTTGTTAAATAACCTTAGTGCCTTTCATTGTTCCACCTTTCATGTGAAAATCAACTTTTTAGTCAAAATCAAACTAAAAAGAAATATTCTGTAAACATAAAACCATTAATTATAAAATTTTAGTTTTAGCTTTTTTGAAATGAAATGTAACAGGTTTCCATAGGAAACCGGACTTCTCGTTTAGTTCTCTATACTTGTCAACTTATAACCTAATCCATCCCTTCTGACCTCCCTTCCGTGACCACCACCACCACTCATGCACCTTGGTGGCCAGCAGCCACCCTCAGCGTCAGCTCTGCCTCTGCATCTCATTACACACCAACACGCTGATCGCCTCCTCCAGGTCTCCAGACTCCCCTCTTCCCACTCCCTCACCGCCCTCTCGGTTCAAGCCAACACATCCCTCAACTGAATCATTACCACACTTCCCTCAACCTCTGCTCATCCAGTTTCATTCCATACGGTAATGAACATGATTCTTCAAAAACACCAATCTGATCTCATCAGTCCTTTCTTAAACCCTTCTGCCCTCGAGACAGAACAAATTAAGTCTGATGAATCCACTTCTGGATTAGTAAGCATGGAGCCTGACTTCCACACCTTTGGTCCTTTTTTCTCTCCCTCTTTATTATATTATATTCCATTACCTAAAACGTACAGAACATGTGACCCACCAACAATGTTAACAAATTGTAACATATAGTCACAATTGTTTCAGATCTTTTTATATTAAAGACTAACTTACTACAGACAGGCTGGAAGGCCCTCAATTCCTTTCCCCTCCTTCCACAGGTTAGCAACTATCCAGAAATTAAGAGTCATCATTCCTGTGCATGTTTTTGTGCTCCAGGATGTATCACTTTACATTGTTACAAACATGCTAAAACGTCCACGCACAAGAGTTTCTCAAAGGCAGTCCCTGATCAAGCTACACTCAGTAACTCATGAAATCAATGTACTGGGTCATGGAAGTATTTTATTTAAAATGGAATAATGTAAAAAAAAGAACTGTATTGCTTCTTTAAAATAAATTTTAGTTATACATGGAAAGATCTGTGTACACAGTGGATCAGAGAAGAATAAAATGTGGAAAGCCACTGCCTGAGAATATATACCTAGAAGTAAAAACTCCGATCAACAGGCAAGACACATCTTCAACTCAGATGCTCTGGTGATTTAGATAATTATCTACCTGGAGATTTTCCTTAAAATGTGAGGGAGAGCTCTGGTTTTAGAGCATATGGATAACCAATTATCCCAGCAGAATTTACAGACTATTAACTTCCACACAATATTAAATCACCCTACCCTCTCACTTCATTTTATATTCCAGTGCGCTTTTTTTTTTTTAAGTTTATTTATTTTTCAAAGAGAGAACACAAGAAGGGGAGGTGCAGAGAGAGAGGGAGACACAGAATCAGAAGAATCAGCTGTCAGTGCAGGGCCCGACGCAGGGCTGAAACCCACCAACTATGAGATCATGACTTGAGCCAAAGGCAGATGCTTAACTGACTAAGCCACTCCGGCACCCCAACATCAGAGTGCTTGTATGTCCTCTGCTATGTTCTGATGTAATCTCCAAAAAGGCCACTCATAGCTTTTTATAGAGTTCTTTCTAGTAATTCACAATCTCTATCCTTTCCTTAAAAAAAAAAAAAAGACTCTAACCTGTTCTAACTACCCAAATACACTCCTCATTTGTCTGTCATTCAGTTAATGCTGGCTCAAGTTTCAACTTGCCACCATCTTCCATTCTGGAACATTCAGATTTCTAAATCAAACTGCAAACTGCCAATTAAAATATATCTTGCCATTATCCCTGCTGTTTCATCAATTTGGTATGTTAAACTACTACTCAAAGTGAACTGGGGTGCCTGGGTGTGTCAGTTAAGCATCTGAGTCAGGTCAGATTTCACAGTTTATGAGATCAAGCCCCATGTTGGGCTCTGTGCTGGCGGCATGGACCTTGCTTGGGATTCTATCTCTCCCTCTCTGCCCCTCCCCAGCTCGTGCTCTCTCTCTCTCTTAAAATAAATAAACTTATTGACAAGGTGAAATCAATATCCTCCCTGGCCTGAAAATTTTTCAAAGGTTTTTTTTTTTTAATATTTATTTTTGACAGACAGACAGACTGCTGAGCCACCCAGGCACCCCTCAAATGTTTACTAGCTAAATCAAAGTTCAACTTTTTGCAGGAGGAGAAAACTAATCTCAAGACACACGGGAGCTTAAATGTAAAAAGGGTGTTAAGGTATCAAATCAAGTGATTCCCTTTACTTTCTGAAGCTTTCACAATCATGTCAATAAGGTTAGATTTACCTAGAACTCTGCCACCATCCCAAACTCGTCAATACAATTTGGCTTGCTTTTCTACCTGTAAAGATAGCAGATGATCAATTCAAGCCCAGCAGCTAGCCCTTCTCCATTTGCAATGGCGAATCACTGCTGCTACTTTCGCTGGAGCAGGCTACCAGGAGATGCCAACCAGCAGTGAGGACCAGCTGCCCTGGCAATTTTCTGTGTAAGAGCCATAGTTAAAACCTCAAGCTGTTCCCATCTATTTCGCGCCCTGGATGAAGTGTGGCAAGGGGGGCTTCCCATCATCCGTCAGTCTCACACAGATAATGGACACCATACTGCCCAAAGCCACTCTTAAGCATGACACACAGCCTTAGTTTCACTCAGAGCATCTCAAACCTTATAAATTTGGTGAAAGTTACCCAGCCATTTTCCACATTGTAATTACAGACACAGATATTTAATTTCCTTTATAAAGTTCAACAGGCTCCATGTAGAAAACAAGCACTCTTTAATATGGATAAAATAGGGACACCTGGGTGGCTTGGTCAGTTAAGTGTCTGCCTTCAGCTCAGTTTGTGATCTCACAGTTCATGGGTTCAAGCCCTGTATCGTGCTCTGTGCTGACAGCTCGGAGCCTGGAGCTTTGGATTCTATGCCTCCCTCTCTCTCTATTCCTCCATTGCGTTGTGCTCTGTCTCTCTCTCCCTCAAAAATAAACAAACATTTTTTAAAAAGCTATATGAAGAAAAAAGACTGGAGAAAATAGAAAATAAATTCAGTAAAAATACCTGCCAAAAATATACTGTACTTATTTCTTCTAACTCAACTCCTACTTCTAAAAAATACAGAACTTGTGCAAGGTAGCCACTAGTCACATGTGGCTATTTAAATTTTAGTTTTAATACTTTAAGATAAATTAACCCAAACACTCAGCAGTCAGTCTTCCTAGCCTTATCTCAAGTGCTGAAGAGCCACATGCAGGAGAGGTTTGCCATACTGGGCAGCGTTTCCATCGCAGAGTTCTAGCGGCAATGCTGCCACAGAATTTAAAAGTCCTGAGTCTCAGAACCTAAAGACCTCCAAAAGACTGTAATAACTATGTCAAAATATTGAATCTATTTTATTGTTTATTTAAGTAATCTCTACATCCAACGCAGGACTTGAACTTACCACCCCAGGATCAAGAGTCACATGCTTTTTTGATTGAGCCAGCTTGGTGCTCCTAAATCTACTTTAAAGAAATAAAAAATCATATTTGCCTGGAAGCATTTGGCAATTATATTTATATATTTCCCAGGATACAAATTAAGACAAATAGTTTTTGCTTGCTTAAAAAAACAACAACACTGTGTATGTGTTCAAGGAAGAAGCAAAATTCATGCTTTAAAAAAAAAGAAAAAGAATTCCATGTCACAAGTGGTAAAGACAGACCTCCTCCTCAAACAGAAAGCCTTTCTTTTTTCCTTCCAAGTCTGAGTTAAATCAAAAGCATATACTGACTGGGATATAAGGATATGAGAGCAGTGACTGCTTTCATCTGTACCAGGAGAAAATCACCACTCGTCTCTCACTTCCTCTGCGCTTCTGTGTTCAACTACAGGAGACACCTTAGTGGTGAGTGGGGAGAGCTGGGACTATTAACTGCCTCGAATTAAAGGCAACGTAACTCCCAAACTCAATAAATGAAAGCAAATAAAGAAGTCTCACAACTCAGTAATAAAAAAGATAGATGACTCAATTTAAAATTGAGTAAAAGATCTTAACAGACACTTCTCCAAAGACGATAAACAAACAGCCAATAAGCACATGATAACATCATTAGCCATCAGAGATGCCAATATAAAAGCCACAGTGAGATGCCACTTCACACCCAATAGGATGGCTATAATAACAATTAAATAAAAGCTAATAACAAGTGTTGGCAAGGATGTGGAAAAATTGGAAATCTTTTACATTGCAAGTGGAATCTAAATAAGTCCAGCAGATTTGGTAAACAGTCTGGCAGTTTCTACAAAAGCTAAACCTAAGCATTACCACGCGACCCAGCCATCTCACTTCTAAGTACACCCACGGTGGAGAGGGGGGGAACAATCATGGCCACTCAAAAATATGCACAGGAAATGTTCACAGCAGCATTAGTCAAAATAGCCAAAAAGTAAAAACCCAAATGTCCATCAACTGCTAAATGGATGAGCAAAATGTAGTATATGTATACAATGGATTGTTATTTAACAATAAAAAGGAATAAAGAACAAATATATGCTATAATACGGGTGTACCTTGAAGTGCTATGGTAAGAATGCTTCAAGAAGCATGTTGACCAAAGGCAACATGTAGTATGGTCCTATTTGTATAAAATGCCCAAAATATGGAAGCTCATAGAGAAAAAAGTAGATCAGTGGTTGACTAGGGCTGGGGAGATGGTGGGAAATGGGGCATGACTGCTAAAGGGTACAGAATTTTGGGGGGTGATGAAAATGTTCTAAAACTTATTGTGATGATCATGCAATTCTGTGCATATACCAAAACTACTGGCTTTACTTTTTAAATGGGTGAACTATATGCTATGCAAATTATAGCTTGATGCTTGTTTATATGTTTTTAAGTAAAATTAAACACATAGCTTATAAAGCACTCGGGTGGCTCAGTCGGTTAAGTGTCTGACTCTTGATCTCAGCTCAAGTCTTGATCTCAGGGTCATGAGTTCAAGCCCTGTGTTGGGTTCCATGATGGGCATGAAGGCCACTTTAAAAAAAGAATAATAATAATTAAAAAATAAATGCATAGCCTATCACTTCCCTATTAGGCTTGAGTTGAGTAGGCTTTAGAAGGGGAGAGATGGGGCCACCAGCCCAGTGAAATCAGTCACACAGTGAGCCCAGAGAGCCTGACAAAAATCAGGACAAATGTGAGCCCAGAATTTGAATGGGCATTATCCTAAGGCTTCATCAGGGGAAAACAAACTTATGACTCCCAAAATCCACATCCCTAAGTTTGAGGACAATCCTCCAGCAATTCTCCCTATACAGCCCCCATAGGAAAGCATCTATTGTTTTAAAAACCTCATCCAGGGAAATCTGAAGGTACGAGGCATCTAGTCTACAAAAAATAAAGCACTGATACACAATAATCAGAATTTAAGTCTGTAGAGTTTCACTGGCTGAATGGACATTAGAAACATACAGTCCTTTTACCTTTTCTATGTTTTCTCCTTCGTGTTCCAAGTTAATACTCTGGCTTCAAAGATAAAAAATGTTTTCAGAAACACTTCATTATGAATTTGGAAGAATTCAACTAACCCTCAGATTCCTCAATACCCCCAAAGAGCCTAAGGTCCTCTTTCAATGTTTAAAAATTCTCTTTCAAGAATGTAACTATTCCTAATCTTGGAACTTCAGAAGCCACATGATGCCTCAAACCCAGAGTTTTTCACAACTCAGAACCCATTACACATCACAGATACTCCCCACTTCCTGTTCAGATTCACCTCTGTAGCCTAGAGTTTTCTCAGGACATTTATGTATTTATCTACTAGTCAATTCTTGGGCATCTACAAGAAAACTAAACAAAACATGTTCACCTCTTTCTCCACTTCCTATTCCAGCAGGGCCCAGAAAGAACATGAACTCCTGTGGCCAAGCCACCAGTATAAAAAAATCTAACAAAAGTATTATATGTTATAACTACTGAGATTAAATGAGTGCTAAGTATCATCCTAAACTCTTAACATATGTTTACTCATTTAGTCCCCTTTATAACACTATCATGGATATGATTATTATTCTCCAGTTTACAGAATAGAAAAAAGAGCAATTTGATCTAGGCCTGGTAACTGGGGAACTCAGAATCATATGAAGGTAAATAATGAAGGACAAGTCCAACAAAAGAATTTAACAAGTCTTAAACTATAATTAATTCTCCCTACTCCATCCTTCTATAGCCACCTCTCCTTTGAATTCATTATTATACCCTTCCTTACCTCATCTGCTGCCAAACAAACACATATGCCCCAGACCGCAAGAAATCCCTTGAAGGGAAAATTTCTTCCTAGACCCTTTATTGCCATTAATTGAACCAGTAATTCTCAATAGTATTTCTTAAGTACAGAATATAAGGAAAAACATTTTAGATTTTAATGTATTTACTTTGCCACAGTTCTTCTGTCAATCAGGTAAATAATTAAGGGCACCAAAAATATAGTAATGCAATTCCCTCTTTTAGATTGTGCCCTGAGTGGGGGAACAGGAGGCAAAAACTCAGTAGCTATAGCATACTTCGTTATATAACAAATGCAATGTCCTATACTAATACAAAGCAGTTTTGAGAGGCCAAAGTACATTTTTTTCTTTCATTTTAAAAAATATTATTTTAAAAAAGCACAGCAAACATGCCACAACTCACCCTGACCCTCAGAAAAGTAAGGAAGGAGGAAATAACTGATAAAGGCAAATTTTCATACCTACAAGCTATTTTTAGTATTTTTCATCTACTATTTTTAAAAAGGAAGTATTCTGGGGACCGGATTTTGGCTCAGGTCATGATCTCCCATTTTGTGATTTGGAGCTCCGCGTCAGAAAGTGCAGAGCCTGCTTCGGATTCTCTCTTGCATACGTGTATGCACATTCTTTCTCTCTCTCTCAAAATAAACTTAAAAAAAAAATAAAAATTAAAAAATTTAAAGGAAGTTGTTAATAACAAAAATGTAAATGATGGCCAAACCACCATCCTAAGCTGATATGGGAGAAGTGATATAAGAAATGGATAAAGCTCACTATATGTGGAAAATTACCTTGCTAGGAGAACAGTACAGTGCCTTGATTTAGATATTTTGATTAACACTTAGAAAATTTACATCTGAAGCTGCAAAGCACGTCAACTCTCTGAAAATATCTCTCTTCAAAAAATGTTTAAAACGGAAATTTGTGACACTCCAGTATCTACGTAATAAAGGGAATATGAAAGATGCAATACAAGTTCTTTAGATAGGATAAGCAGCCCATAGAAAAGATACTGAAAAAGGACACCAAAACAGCTTTTAATTTGCTTCCTTTCAAGTAAATTAATATATAAAGTCATTTATCGCTTTTATACAGGAACATTTTAAGTATTAAGCAGAACTACTGCTAACAGAACCAACAGAATCTTTGCTGCCTTTTCACTGTGGAGTTGGAGCTGAATGACACTGGTCCACCAACAGGTGTTTAAAGATGCTGGTCCCCACAAGAGCAAGAAAACTGCAGCAAAGCAAGAAAACCAAGCAAGCATGTAAAACCACACTTGGTTCTCTCTCTTGCAGAGATTCTGCCCCCTCATGCTCTCTTGCTCTCCAAAAACAAAACAAAAAAACAACCTAACTACCTAACTAACAAGGGGGTGCCTGGGTGGCTCAGTTGGTTAAGCATCCAATTTCAGCTCAGGTCATGATCTCGCCGTCCGTGAGTTTGAGCCCTGGGTCAGGCTTTGTGCTGACAGCTCGGAGCCTAGAGCCTGCTTCAGATGCTGTGTCACCCTCTCCCTCTCCCCCGCTCATGCTCTGTCTCTCAAAAATAAATAAACATTAAACATTTTCTTAAAATAACAACCTAACTAAATTAATGCACATTTAAAGATAATCATAATAAAAAAAAATAAACAAAGTCACTCTGAAATATGAAGGGATGCTGCTGCTTTTAAAGGTCTTCCTTTCTGCTCTAACCTACAGAATATCCAGACGTCTAGCTATTGTTACATCAAACACACAGCCTTGAGCTTTGCTATGACAGAGATGATTCTCTGCTTCCCACTCATCCCACGCTCTGCCCTGCAGATGAAGAGGGAGTGCAGGAATCAAGTTATAGAGTCAAGATCCAGGATCACAGAATAGGAACAAATCTTGGTCAAATGAATGCATGGCACTGAGACCACAAGGTGAGAAATATAAGCAACCACACAGACAGCAAAGAAATTCAGGCATACTCTAAACAGAAGCAGAAACGCAAAGTCAGTCACAGGAATCTAGGAGCCAAGGCAAAAACTGTAAAACAGCTCTTACTTTAAAAACTAAATGGTACTGATGAACACCTTAAGGACTTGGTGATCCAGGAAGGCTTCAAGGGGATGTGGAATTGAACTAGGTCCTGACATACTGGTAGAATCCAGGCAGGAGGGGGGAGGGCATTTTCTAATGGAAGACTGAGTCCCTCTTCCTGAGCACGAACAAACACAGTCTGACTACAGTTGCTCAGTCTGAGCAACGAGTACCTGAGGATGAGAGTGACCAAAACCAAAACCACAGAACCCTTTTATGAAACAGAAAGGTACTCCTTTAACAAAGGATAAAGATAGTTAAGATGGGACCTGACGGATATGTAAGACGGACAGAGATGGAAACTGGCGAGTAACTAGGGCCAAGCAAACGCGGCACTCTAGCTGAGCGTCGACACCGCGTCCCCGGGACAGAACTTAGCTATAAAGCTGGTGGAGACACAAGCTGGGGACCACCACTGCCAGGCTCTAAAATCAGTAAAAATGCAAGTAAGCAATAAACAGAGAAGAAGAAAATGACAAAACCAGGAGTGCCTCAGAACAATTAACATGACATACTTCAGCAGGATGAATGGAGGGACACAGGATGCTAAACAGACTTATCCAGAGAGGGGTTTTCCTTGCCTATAGAAGGTTATATACCAATGAGGTGCCCTTGATTTACCTTTCACATTTGTTCCAAGTTTTTAAAAACAACCATACACACAAGTAAAGGTATACTGACCTCATCACTCATAAGCTGCTGATGAACATAAACTGCTAAAATAAATAGCAATATGTCAGAAACCTTTGAAATGGTCATATCTTGTGATTTTTTTCCTTAGAAATTTTCCCACAGAAAACAACCCAAACACTTTCTAGTTAACAAATGTAGGGGCACCTGGGGGGCCCAGTCAGTTTAGCGTCCTACTCTTGATTTTGGCTCAGGTCCTGATCCCAGGGTTGTGGGATGTGAGCCTCTCATCAGGTTCTGTGCTAGGTGCAGAGGCTGCCTCTCTCTCCCCCTCTGCCCAACTACCCAGCTCACATGCTCTCCCTCTAAAATAAAAAAATAAATAATAAATAGATTTTAAAAATGTATACAATGACTGTTTATAGTAGCAAACATATTACAGGTTCCCATATATCCAATATTCTTGAATTCATCACAAATAAAATTTATTTCGGGGCACCTGGGTGGCTCAGTCAGTTAAGCGTCTGACTTCAGCTCAGGTCATGATCCTGCAGTCTGTGAGTTTGAACCCCACACCGGGCTCTGTGCTGACAGCTCAGAACCTGAAGCCTGCTTCAGATTCTGTCCCCTTCTCTCTCTGCCCCTCCCCCACTCGTGCTCTGTCTCAAAATGTCTCTCAAAAATGAATGAATGTCAAAAAATTTTTACTTTTTATTTAAAAATATTTTAAAAATTTATTTATTTATTTTGAGAGAGAGCGCGCGTGTGTGTAAGCATGAGCATGGGAGGAGCAGAAACAGTGAGAGAACAAGAATCCCAAGCAGGCTCTGCACTTCCAGACCACAGCCTGATGCAAAGCTTGAACTCACAAACCCTTGAGATCACGACCCCCAGTTCGACTGCTTAACCAATTGAGCCACCCAGGTTCCCCTAAAACAAAATTTATTTTTAAAATGAAGTTTAAAAAGTTTGTAGTACATCAAAGCAAAAATGGAAGTATAAAAAATTGTTTTTAAAAGACTATGCAAACACTTGTAATCTCTCTCAGAAATCACAAGGTTGCAAAAGAAAGGGGGGGAAGTACTCATGAATAAACTGAGCATTCATAAAATTATGATCAAATCAAGTAACTCTCCATACTTAAAAAAAAAAAAAGGCCTAGATCTGTTTAATGGAGGCTCAAATCAATGAGTCAGTCTTTCACTGAAACTAAGCATTTGACAACAGACTGCAGATACAATTCAACAAAAACAGAAATCTCAAAAATATGCAAGATTTCAGGGTGACAAGAATAGATGTTGATATTAACAGGCCACGCTCCTGACAAAGGAACCCGGCTGACTAAGCAACAACTTCGGGGGACGAGCCCACCAAAGAGGACAACATGAGCATAAAAGTATTAGGGGAGCCCGATGGAGATACCGTTCTCTTCTACGTCCATCAAACAAGGTCCCTTCAATAATTCCTGCAAAACTCAATTATGAAGTGAAAAATAAATGTGGGGGGTGGATATTACATCAGAAACAACATCTAAGTCATCCTTCATGCATTCAACGAACTAGCTTGCAGATGAAACAAAGCTCAATTTTTATTACGTGTAAGATAAAGTTGATTTAATTTTAGTAACCTGTAGTTATTGTTATATCAAAATAAGGCCCAGTTAAATCTCTTTCACAACTACCTGAAATTTAGGTCCTTATTTTAATTAGATGCACATAACGAAGACTTCTATTCTAGTTTTAATCAGACAAATGAGATCATATTTTAGTAAACTCAGTTACGTAAAAAGAAAAAAAAAATAGAAAAGAAAACAACCACAGATGTATAAGAGTAGTTGCCACTGGAATGTGAGACTGTGGGTGATTTTTTTTTTTAAGGGATAGAGTTAAACAAATATCGTTTCAAGCAGTGCAAACATGTTAGTCGGTAAATAAGATCTTGAAACATACACTAATATTTCACCTATGGGTTATACTGCTTTTTGATCTCCAGAGATAATGGGGTATAAATTAGATAAAGCTTCTCTATCTCACTTAAGAAAATATACCTTGGGTCCCTATGACACACTGAAGACAAAACTGAATAAGAAGCATTACTGATGCTTAACTATGTGCCACTTCATTTAATCCTCAATATAACTCAACAAACTAATTACTATCTTCAGTTTCTGGAGAATGAGAAAAACTAAGTAACCTTTGCCAGGTACTAAGCCTAAAGAAGTAGCTGAGCCATCCTTCGAACCAAGCCTATCTATAAAACCCATGCTCATTACACTTAGTTATGAGTTACTCCCAAAGCCATAAAATTAACAGAAAAAAATACAGAAGCAACCAGAGAGCATTAAGGCAATGGAGACGGGTGTATGGACATGTGGTGTGCACCAGCTGCTACTGGAGGCAGAGAAAAGGTACATGCTCATAGCCTCAAGGGTGGGAAAGAAAAAATGTACAGTAAACATGGGGAGAAAATGGGAACAGACTTTCAAAGAATACAAGAAGCCCACAAAGAGAAAGGGGTGGTAGGGAGAACAGCAGTTTTTTTGAAATTATAAATATTACTTGGCAATTACTCCTCTGAAATGTTTGGTATAGAGATGAAACAAATGTGTACTTATAATTTTTAATTTAAGCACATATAGTTAAATGCACATGTTATAGAGTACTGTTTAGAATGTTTTTTTACTTTGATGCAGCAAGTTTATTCAGATGTTTCACAGGCATTTTTGTCAGCACTATATTCATCAGTAAAGTCAATTCTGTCCTTTTTTTTTTTTTTAAGTTCATTTATTTATTTTGAGAGAGAGTAAGGAGGGGCACAGAGTCAGAGAGAGAACCCCAAGTAAGCTCCGTGCTAATCAGAGCTCACTGCGGGGCTCAAACCCACCAACCATGAGATTATGAACTGACCCAAAACCAAGAGTCAAACACTTCACAGCAAAAAAAAAAAAAAAAAAATTAAAAAAGGGGCGCCTGGGTGGCTTAGTCGGTTGGAGCGTCCGACTTTCGCTAGGGTCACGATCTCGCGGGTTCGTGGGTTCGGTGCTCGCCGGCTCTGTGCTGATTGCCAGCTCAGAGCCTGGAGCCTGTCGTCCAGACTCCTCTCTCTGACCTCCCCTGCTCATGCTGTTCTCTCCTCTCTCTCCTAAAAATAAATAAAACATTAAAAAAAAAAAAAAAAAAAAAAAAAGAGTCAAACACTTAACCAACTGAGCCACCCAGGTGCCCTTAAAGTCAATTCTTCAGTCTGAAGCCAGTTTTCAAATTACGGTATCTTGATTTCTAAGCCTTTTGAGATAGACTTTGGTTCTTTATTTTAATGGATATGATACTGCCTCTAGAACTGTTATCTCAAGTCAGAAATAACCAGTCATTTGCTTTTCTACTTTACACACACACACACACACACACACACACACACACACACGATCTCGACATCACAATCACTTATTGTTTTGCTTTTTGTGTGATCTTAAAAGGTGTCAGAAAGATAGTCAACACTTGCAACTGTGAGGAATTTAACAAAATCAGTATTAAAATGCCTTTTCCTTTTTTACTAGTTCCTCTAGTGAATTCTAAAAATATCTGAAACTAAGCACTGATTGAAATCATTTTGATTTATAGTATGTCATCACAAAGAATTCTTTGCTATTCAAAATAAACTCCTAGAGACAGCCTGCCCTAACATGAGAGATATCTGCAGTCTTCTTCTCTGGGGGTAGTTTTTCAGGAAGAGGATGCTCACCTTACATCCTGCGGTTCCAGTGCTTCTACATTAATTTAAATGCACATAACAGGAAGGGGGAGGGGGAAGAAACTTAAAATAGGTTTGACCTAGATTGAAGTTCTTGAACTTTGGCACATATCAGAATCCCCTGAAGAACTTGTTAAAGCTCCTGGATCTATCCCCAAGTTTCCCCAGGAATGGGACAGGGATGAGTAGTCTCAGTTCTAAAAAGTTGCCAGGTGATGCTGATGCCGCTGGGCACCACACTCAGATCCAGATTACACTGGCTCTTGTTCATGACATTAAAGGTTTGGATTAAGGAGAATCATTGAGGAATTTCAAGCAGGGAAATGACATTATAAGACTTCTGGTTTTTAAAATATCACTCAGACAGCAATCTGGAGAATGGAACTGTCTCACAGAACACATTTCACGTATTTTCAACATGTACATTTTTCACATTTATAATTTCTGATAGCAGAATGCATTTTGCAACAGACGCAGTGATTTTTCTTAGTGGCATGTAAAAATAATGATGTGCATTATAATTTACAGGTGGCTGCTTCACTGGAAAATAGTATCTCTTTGCATACAGTGATGCTGTAAGAGGGAAAAGCAGGTTTTATTCCCATGTTACAGATGAGGAAACAGATTTTAGGGCAATCTGCAGGACACATTTCAGATCACACAGCTAGTAAACGACAGGTCCAAGATAAAAAAAAAAAACCCAAATTGTGACAACAACTTGCCTCTAATATGCTGCTGGTGACAACAGAGACCTATACTTGCCAGAGAGATGGAAGGGAGATGAAGTCAAGCCAACATAGCATAGCTTATACACAAGGAGCAATGAGGAAAGTTTCTGTGGACACCAGGTGGGAAATACCAAATTAAAGCCATTAAGATGAACTGCCTCAAGATTTTTATTTTTTTATGTATTTATTTATATGTATTTATTTATTTTTTTTAATTGGTTCATTTTTGAGAGACAGAGCATGAGCGAGGGAGACACAGAATCCAAAGACAGGCTCCAGGCTCTAAGCTGTCAGCACAGAGCCCTACATGGGGCTTGAACTCACAAACCATGAGACCACGACCTGAGCCAAAGTCGGATGCTCAACTGACTGAGCCACCCAGGCACTCACCTTAAGATTTTTATTAAGAAACTATTAAAAACAAATGAAAACAGCCAAATGAACCACCTCCACAAAGGTAGAGATCAAATCGGAAGGGCAGTTTGGGAACCATTCCACAGAGCGCTAGCAAGATACGGAACATGACATCACGTCTCTGAGGAGACAGACAATGATGGTCTGAGGAAATTCTAGCAGGTGATACCATCAAGTCAGGTCTGCTAAGACGGGCCTGAGGTCTGGAGGCCCGCCAGGACAGGACACGATGCATCAGCAGCTTCTGGTGACTACCAGAAACCTAAGACATGTACATGGAACCAACTCTCATAAACAAAACAGAACAAAACCCCGTAAGTTTTATGCTTTTGATCAAATTTGGTTGAAAAGGTGACTTTCTGAAATACCGTTCTGTCAGCTGCCAAAATGATTAATTCTAAAACTTAAAGAAAAAATAAGACTAGAAAATCTGACAAATACTATTTGTCATAACACCCTGCATATTCCCAATCTCTACCGCAAGTCTACTAATAAAAGATCCACTGAATAGTGCGAACTATTCAGCACATTCTCAAAACACACTTACACATTTACCTGGATCGGTTAAATGTGGTAACTGCTAGAAGAAGGATGTGCAAATATTCGTGTTTATCAAACAAGTCTTCCTGACTAAAATAACAAGTTCAGAGGGGCAAACCGTCTCAGCTGGTAATTCCTCTGGGACCCAACTATTTTTCATCCCTGAAAGGAACTCTAAACACTACTTAAATCTCACATTCAATTTCTGATTAGAAAAATGTAAATCAGGGGCGCCTGGGTGGCTTAGTCGGTTAAGCGTCCGACTTTCGCTTAGGTCATGATCTCGCGGTTCGTGGGTTCGGGCCCCGCGTCGGGCTCTGTGCTGACTGCCAGCTCAGAGCCTGGAGCCTGATTCGGAGTCTGTGTCTCCCTCTCTCTCTCTGACCCTCCCCTACTCGCACTCTCTCTCTCTCTCTCTCCTAGAAATAAATAAAAATAGAAAGAAAGAAAGAGAGAGAGAGAGAAAGAGAGAAAGAGAGAGAAAGAGAGAAAGAGAGAAAGAGAGAAAGAGAGAAAGAAAGAAAGGAAGGAAGGAAGGAAGGAAGGAAGGAAGGAAGGAAGGAAGGAAGGAAGGAAGATGTATATCAGGCTTAACTTGGAGGCCCTGAAGTTTGTGCTCTGATTACATCCATGTTTAAATGCCATGACTCTGGGAAGTGAAGAGTTCTCACACATGTGGCTCCTGCCACCAGACCCGAGGCACATGGCTGCTCTACTGAAGCCACAAACCAAACCTTAAGAACCTAAGAAAACATATCCAGAGGAATTAACACAACAGTTCTCTATTTTTCCTGCTTGAAGTTCATTTCACACACACGCACGCGTGCGCACATGTCTCAGACTGTTTTCAGGGAAAGCATTTAAATGTTTATAAACAGCCAATAACAGCAGCAGCATACTCTGACAATTAAGGCACTAAAAAAGCTACGGTATTATTATGTTTGAAACAATTCATGAGCAAAATAACACAGAACTAAAGGCAAAGCATATATCTAAATCAACCCCTCTGTCAAAATAACTATCCCATACTCCCCCAACCAGGCAAATGACAAGAGGTTCTAAGCAAGGGCTGAGTCCTGTGGAGAAAACAACAGCCAATCAACATGAGTTGGGACTTTCAACAAGTGGTAATTAATGATCATTTTCAAACCAAAGCAGATTCCTTTTAAAGATGCTGCATGCTTCTTCAAATTCCTAATAGATGGGATATCAAGAAAACTAGACCATTATTACTATTATTATTCTTAGTCTCATCTGTTGGGTGTGAATAGGTGGTAAGAAAAGCTCACAGAGGAGTCACCATAAAACTCTGCCTCCCACTCCTGGAGCAGAGGAGGAGATGTGCCCCTGCTCCTTGAAGGCCAAAGCACAGGCCAGTGGTCCAGGAAACAAACTCCGAGCGCGAGGCATGGAGCTACCGTAGTGGCCAGCAGCCATTACAACCCAAGCCTGCTCCAGTGGCGTGGCGGTGGCTGCTGTCTCTCCACCAGTCCCTTAGCTTTTCTGTCGTTCCTATACTTGACCCTTCAACAACACAGGTTTGAACTGGGCAGATCCACTTATTTGGGAATTTTTTTTTTTTCAACTTTTCGTTGGAAAGATTTTTGGAGATTTGTGACAATTTAAATAAACTTGTAGACAAACTAAATTTTAAGGGAAAAATTAGGTATGTCACAAATGCATAAAATATATGTAGGCACTACACTATTTTATCACTTACTACTGTAAAACATACACAAACCTATTATAAAAAGTTAAAATTTATCAAAACATACACACACACACACACACAGACTGTACATGGTGCCCATGTGCAGGCAAGAGAAAGACGCAGCAGTAAATCATTAACTGCATAAAATTAACTGCAACACACACCACGCTCCTGTAGAAACTTCACGGCCACCTCCTGTTGCTACCGTGGTGAGCTCAAGTGTAGCAAGTATCCCCTTAAAGCTCAAGGTGACACGCATACTGAACACGCAGTCTGTCTCTCCAGTAAGCTGTGTATCTCTGTAAAGGTCATCTTTCACAATTCTTGTGCATTTCTCACTGTGTTTAGTGCAATACTGTGAACCCTGAGTAACACCAGGGGCCCCATAAGAAGTGCCACTAGTGAGGCTGAAAGTGCTCCCAAGAAGCGTGACCTTATAAGACAAAGTTACATGGTGTGGCAAGCACGTGGACTGAGGTCTGCGGCTGCAGGTGTCCGCCATTTCCAGATAAATGAACCCAGCACAAGGACCACTGTAGAAATAAGAAAAGGGAGTTAATGAATCTGTCACTGCCGCTATGCCAGTAGGCACAAAAACCTTGGACTTCTTGCAAAATACATTTTTATCCCGTACTGAAAATTCATCTTTAATGTGGGTGCGGGATTGCTAAAAAGAAAGGCATATCTCTAAAGGCTGGGACGATTCGAGAAACAGCGAAGTCATTATATGGCAGCTTCAAGAAAAAGGAAAGTGAACGATCTAAAGCTGGAAAATTTAATGCCAGCAAAGGATGGTTTGATAATTTTAGAAAGAGATTTCGCTTAAAAAAAAAAAAAAAATAAGTTAACAGGAGAAGCCACTTCTGCCAAGCAGGAGATACCAGATGACTTCCCAGACGCCATTAAGAATATTACTGAGGAGAAAGGATATCTGCTTGAACAGGTTTTTAATGCAGACAAAAGTGCCCTATTCTGGAAAAAAAAGTGCCACAAAGGACATTCGTAAGAAAGGAAGAGAAGCAAGGGCCAGGACTTAGGGCAGGCAGGAATAGTCTATCTCTACTGTTTTGTGCAAATGCAGTCCAATTCATGATGAGGACCACCCTTGTCTGTACAGCTGCTAACCTCCTAGCCTAGAAGGGCAACGATAAACATCAGCTGCCCATGTCTGGTTGTACAGCAAGTAAGCCTACACGGTGAGAACACTTTTTCTGGGTGGGTTCCCTCAAGCTTTGTCCCTAAAGTCAGCAAGTGCCTTGACAGTTAAGGGGTAGCTTGCCTTTTCAAGTTCTTTTAAGAGATGCCTGTGTGGTTCAGTCGGTTAAGCATCTGACTTCAGCTCAGGTCATGATTTCATGGTTCAAGGGTTCAAGCCCTGGATTGGGCTCCATGAGCCTGGAGTCTGCTTTGGATTCTGCGTCTCCATCTCTATTCCTCCCTCCCCCTCTTTCTCTCTCTCAAAAAAATAATAAACATTAAAACAATTTTAAATAAAGTTCTTTTAATATTTGACAATGCCCTTGGCCACCCAGAACCCCATGAGTTCAACACCAAAGGTATCAAAATGGCCTACTTGTCCCAAAACACAATGACTCTCACTCAGCCTCTAGATCAGGGGGTCATGAGAAACTTTAAGGCTCATTACGCATGGTGATGTATGAGCAATGTATAGCATTGTGAATGCTATGGAAGAGAACCCTGATAGAACATCATGAGAGTCTGGAAGGATTACACCACTGAAGATGCCACTGTTCTAGGAAAAGCCATGAAAGCCATCAAGGCTGAAAGAATACTCCTGCTGGAGCAAACTGTCCAGATGTTTTGCATCACTTCACAGGATTTACAAAAGAGTCAATCAAGGAAATCATGAAAGGGACTGTTGATGTGGCAGAAATTGTAGGTGGGTAAAGGGTTTCAAGGCATGGATCTTAGAAACATTTTTAGAGAATAAAAAAGCAAAAAAAGCCAGAAATTACGATGTATCCCCATAAGGTTACGCATACCAGCGTGTCTACACCCCCTCACCTCCCCTTCCACCTCTGCCACTCCGAAGATGGTAAGACCAACCCTCCTCTTTTGTTTCTTCCCCCACAGACTACACAACCCAAAGATGACAAGACTTTGTGATGGTCCACGTCCACTTAGTGAAGAGTGAACACTCATCATGCCATACAATTAATAAACTGCTGTGTATGTGTGTGTCTTTGTGTAAATATCTAATAACTGCGCAGCAAGGAATGCGCACCCACACATTCACCATGAGGAACATTGTATCAAGACTTGCGTGGAAATGGAAAAGTCCATCCTTACGTAGGCATCAGGCGAGTGATACTTAATATAAAATACTGTTAATTTTGTTTTATAACTGTGCTTCCAAAGAATCACATTACTATACAGTATGCCTCCCTCTCTCATAACTGGAGGAAACTCTTATGTCTATCATCACAGATGAGTGATTTGTTTAATGCAAAAATGTTTCCAATACTTTATTATGAATAGGACTGTAATACCGTGTGGCACAAAAGTTTTATAACGATTCATTCACTAATGTAGAAACTAGGCTCCTGTGAAGCAATCATATAGATCATACTAGGCTATCATAAAACAACCATATTCTTGCTTCTTCATTATCAGAGTTATGACTCACACCTATAAATAAACATACATTTCTTTTTCACATTTCCTTTTTGTTGTTTTGGGGGGGCTGTTTTCTTTCACTTTTTAAATTTTTTAAACATTTTTCTTTGGAGAGAGAGAGAGACAGAGAGAGAGAGAACACAAGTCAAGGAGAGGCAGAGAGAGAGAGAGAGAGGGAAACAGAATCTAAAGCAGGCTCCAGGCTGTCAGCACAGAGCCTGAAAGGGGACTCGAACTCATGACCCATGAGATCATGCCCTGAGCAGAAACCAGACTTAACCGACTAAGCCATCCAGGTGCCCTAAGTTTGTTTTCATTTTTTGATGTCTAGTGTTTAAGTAATATGTATAATGGCTATAGTGGTTTTTTATCAGGTAAGACAATATCAATGCAGGTACTGATAGATAATTCACCTTATAAACAGATGACATAAACTTATAGTACTGATAAATACAGTAGAGTACTACAAATATTATTTTTCTGCCTTATGATTTTTATAATTTTCTTTTCTCTAGCTTACTTTATTGTAAGAGTATAGTATATAAGACATGTAACATACAAAATATGTGCTAATCAATATCAGTAAGGGTTCCAGTCACAGTAGGAGTCCATAACACAGTAGTTATGTTTTCGGGAGTCAAAAGTTACATACAGATTTTTTTTTTTTTTTTTTTTTTTTTTACTAATCTCCTCATTGTTTGAGAGTCAAGTATACTTCAGTCATTCCAATAAACTGTCTTTCTAGTTAAAATATACACCATCAATTTGGAATGCAAAAGCCTGATTGACAGGCTTCACCATTACACAGTCTCTGTTTCATTTTTGTTAAACACGAACAATTTTTAAAATGGAGTTCTTTTGTTTTGGTTTTAATAACAAACTTATCTTGTTTAGTACAAAGTTGGAAAGTAGAGCAAGTTCAATGAAGAATGTAACATCATTTACAATCCCACTAACTAGACAGACACAACCACAATCATTTTGGAACACACCTTTCCAAGTTTTCTGCCCAAATGGACATTTTGACCCCTGAGAACAAAGTGTGGATGCATTAACCACACTAGAGATCTATGGAGACATGAAGCAAGGATCACCACATAATTCATCATTCCATAAGGGCTTCTTTCCTTTCTTCCTTTATTAATAAGCCAAGAAAGCATCCTTAAATTGGGGCTCCCTTGGCATACCCAACCATACGGTTGCCTTACATATCTGAATAGCTCAGCCTATTGATTAGAAACCTCTACTTTAGAAACTGTACCATTCATCAGGAGACGCTACGAATTATAGATTATCTTTCCCTGGCACGATTTATTTTTATCAATTGGCAAACAGCGGAACAAGAAGATAAATCTAAGTTCTAACAAATCCAAAATTTTAATGAAGAACGTTTTAAAAGCCTACAATATAATTAGCATCAGAAAATGCAAAATACAGGTATTGCCCCTTCCTTCTTAGGTCAGAAACAGTGTTGACCCAATTTGTCTTTGCACAGGAAGTCATTCAATAAAAAACAAAGAACAAAGGACTTTTCCCTGAATGATCAAGGCATCAATGAAACAGCACACCCAGTTCTTCACACCCAAAATAGTGTTATCTTTTGGGGTTTTCTTCCCCCCTTTAAGTAGGTCAGAGCCCGTAAGAAGGCTGAAGGGGAAAATCAAAATACACTGTTTCAAACATACTCCTAGAAGCTGACAAGATGTGATGGGATGAGAGCAAAACATCAATCAATAAATCCTAATTAACAGACTGATTTGACAGAACCAGACGCAGGAAAAGTACTCTACAATACAAAGCAACAACAGAAAAACCAAGTAGGGGGAAATCAGAGTATGGATTCAAAAACAGCAATGCATCGTTGATAGGAATAAGAAAGCCAGAATCCCTTGAGCTTACTTTTCTCCCTCCCCCTTTAAAACAGTATCTTGCTTTGCAGCAGCTTTCGCTTTTGGTTTTCTGCCTTAGTCAGCAGCCACTCCTTACCTACAGGCTATTTCCTTTCCTGCAAGTATTCTTTTCTGAAGATGAATCCTGCTCACATTCCCCACCTCCACTGATTATATTTTACCTACCGGAGCGGGAAGTCGTCTCCAAATCACATACACTGGGCTCAGCCTCAAAGGTCAAATGTAGTTTTATAAACATACTTTTATCCTTTTATGGAGTGATATGAAGTAATAATTATATCTGGAAGCAGTAGTGAACAAACACACTTTAAAATATTTCTTTAAACCAAGTCCCAAGAATACAGAAAGGGTATAAAAATCGTGTGAGGCATTACGTACTATGTATGGTTTGTAAAGTTCGCTACGTATAAATCCCAGACAAAAATTACCAACAGGCCAGGATGAAGGGAGAGGTGGAGAGGGTGGAGAAAAGAAACAAAAACTTTCTTAACGTTAACTGTAGTTTCAGGAAAGTACAGTTCTAACAGCTGACCTTTGAACCTCACTGGTCTCTAAAAATGGCAAGCAAGACTGCTGGAGAAAGAGGAAGAATATTGCTTTGAAGTAATATTTTGTAAAATGTTTTCTCATATGTCCTATTTTCAACATGCTCTTGATTTACTGGAGGACTTAACATAAATGAAAATACTTACCTGATATTTACCCAAATGTTTATCGGTATTTTATATATATATATATATATATATTTTATATATTTATATATATATATATTTTATATATTTATATATATATATTTTATATATATATATATATATAATATAAATATATATACTGAATATCTGCCAGTTTAAGATGTTTAAGTCATCTTTGGCAGCACAATTCCAGTCCACAATCTGCAATGCTGTATTATTATTTTTTAATAGTTCAGCAGATTCTTTTTTTTTTTTTTTAAAGAGGGAGAGAGAATCTTAAGCAGACTTCACCCCTGGCGCAAAGCCAGACACAGGGCTTTATTCCACAACCTGAGCTGAAATTAAGAGTCTGCCGCTTAACCACCTAAGCACCCAGGCACTCTTGCAATGCTTTATTTTTATTTTCATTTTGTTTGTTTGCCTTTTAAAGAATGATCAAAAACCAGTTTACCAAATTGAAGGAAAGGATTTAGATATAACGACTCTAAGTGAAAACATTGAAATAGTGTCAGAATACAAAATAAGTCTTTAAAAAGAGACTATATGGTAGGGAAGGGATGAAAACTTCTTTGTGAAATTCTGAAATTCTGCATCTAAAGAACTCCAATTCTAGAAGTGCCTGGGTGGATCAGTAGGTTAAGCGTCCGACTCCTGATTTCAGCTCAGGGGATGATCTCACAGTTCCTGAGTTCAAGCCCCATGTCCAGCTCTGCACTCAGTGTGCAGCCTGCTTGGATTCCCTCTCCCTCTGTCTGCTCCACCCCCACTTGCTTAAACTCTTTCAAAATAAATAAACTTTTAAGAACTCTAATTCTGAAGCTGGTCTGAGGGTTGTGGGTATCATTAAGCTGATTAAGAACTCTAATTCTGATACCAAAATTAGATGGTAACAACCTGAGATACAGAACAGGACCATCAGGTTAAATTTAGACATTCCTTCTCCGTGGTACCTACCAGCTCCTTAGCCATTTACTGAATGGTAATCAGCCATTTAATGATTTCCCAACTGGTATGATTGCATGTGCTGTATACACCTACAAAAACTAAGGCCCAGAGAAGGTTACCGACTTGCCCAAGGTAAACAAAGCAATTCAGTGTCTGAGCGCATTAGAAAATCTGGCCTGATTCCAGAGCATGTGATCAGAAAACAATACCACCTACTACCTCTTGAGCACCCATTTGATAAACATTATCTCTTTAAATCCTCACAATCCCCTGTGAGGTGGGCATTATTGTCTTTATTTTGAAGATCAAGAAAACCTAAGGCTTAAGTTAGGTAGCTTGCCAAGATTTAGTTTCTGGTCCCTGGCTCCAAAGCCCATAGGCTCTCTTCTAATATTTCATGCTGCTTTCAGCACATGTTCTATAAATCCATCACCACAAGGTGATCCCTTCCCTTACAGGAAACAAAGCTTCCATGCAAGATGGAGATCAAGTGGGATCTGATCTTCTGTTGCCACAGCCTCTCCCCTTCCTCCCTTCCCACAGTCCCATTGCCTCTCCCAGCAAAGTGATGAGACAATTCTCAAGGACTTCTATTATGATCAGTCATTCCCTCCATCCTTCTCAAACAGACAGTTGGGAAAGCTTAAAAATAGTAGAAGGAAATCTTCCCCCAAGGAAAAGTTATCAGGGCAGGGCCACTGTCAATAGTCTGCCATTCGCTGCATGATAACCTTACTCCAAGCCCAAGGACCAAATCATATTGATATATTTTTTTTATATGTCCCCTGCTGTCATTTCTATCTTGTGCGATTATCACCTGATTCATGATGGACAACATTTCTGGGTCTCCTACTTCATCCATAAAATGAGCTACACCATCTCAAATGCCCCTTTCGTTTCAGAGCTCTAAGTTATCTGACAGAATCCCTCTTCCTTTGCCTGTTTGTGAGCAAGAGGCTGACAGTTTCTGGGGGGTGAAGAGTGGGGCTGTAGACAAAGCCCACAGTGAGTAGAGCAGAGTATTATCAGGTTCTACTGTATTCACAAAGATCCACTCACAAGCACATATACAAAGTCCAGTCTGAAACAAGCAACAAAAGCCACCCAGAGCCCGGGCTTTGCCAACCCAAAATGAATCGTCTAATTTTAGCTCATATCCACTCAAGAGAGGGCCTAGCCTGGCCTGCAGCAGCCAAACGGGCAGCCAGCTGGGCTCCCCAATGAATCTTCAGGCAAGCCAGATCTCTAATCCTTAAGAGTAACCTTTGGCTTGACTACAGCTGTATACTGAATCTAAGAACAGAAAGCTATAAAGGCTCAAAGCCTGCCGAGGAAGCAGCATCTCAAATATATGTCTACTTCCCTTATTTTTATTTATTCTGGTGGACGGTGTGGACAAAGTTCAAAAAGCCTGGACATCTTTACACTGTAATCTTAATTTTCCAAGTCTATGTGTCATTTTACAGTTGAGGAACATAAGAAGGAGCAGAGGTGACCAAGATTCAATTCAAAATCCCAAAGTCACTTGCCAAACAACCTTAAATAGTCAATGGTGAATTTAGGACTGTGTACCAAGCTGAGAATTTTCATAAACTCTGAATTTGAGAAGAGGCACAAAATTTTAAATTTCAGTTATCCAGATTATAGTATCTATAAATCAGAACAGATGAATAAACAGCGGCAGTTCGGCCGAACACTTAAAATTTAAATGTGAAAGATGGCATCAGCGAAACTTCCCCAATCCAAATTGGGGAACACTAGTTGCACCTAGTGTGCTCGCTGCTGGCATGAGACAGAGGCAAGGGAAGCAGCACCAGGCAGGGCAGGCAGCAGTGAGCTCAGGTCCCAGTTCTGCCAGTAACTCACTGGTATGCCCCCAAGGCGCATGGCACACAGGCAATGTGGATACGAGGAAAGAGTACTTACTACCCTAAAGAAGCCACTGGAGATCCCACTGAAGGCAATGGGGATCCTTTAAGGTAACTGAGCACAGGGAGGTTGGATAAAACAGCTACAGAAACAAACTTCTAACAAAGCTTTTCAGAAGAGAATAAGAGAATATTGCCCAATAATACTGTTTAATAAAAAAGAAAAAAATATTCTTTTCTCACTGTAAACTTCCTTAGTAACTGGGAAAGAAATTAAAAATCCTTTATTCAAATAAATATCTGTGTCTTCTATACAGGCCAGAAGACATGCAAAGTGCCAGGAATGCAAAGATGGATAAAACTCTCTCTCGTCATCTCAAGGGGTGACAGGCAGTTTCTCCAACAGATGTATTAATGGCGTTCTAGGAGACACCAACAGAAAGAAGGGGTGTGGGAGCGGCCACTCGAAACGGGGATGGCATCTGAATGGTGAGGTCTATGCAGAGGCAAGAGCATTTATGAAGCCGGCCAGGAGGGAAGAGCGAAAACGGCAGGCAGGGAGGCAGAAATGGCAGGTGGGGAGCACCCACAGTGCAAAGACCTTCTCAAAACAGACTAGGAAGGCTCCTTTAGGAATGTGATCCTGGAGGTGACAAAGGGAGGGGTTGGTGACAGTCAGAAAGGAGACTGGGCAGTACTGGAGGCCAGAGGTGGGAAGGCTGAATAAAAGCAGTGCACTAAGGTCACAGGGAAGCACATGGCTTGGGAACGACGCCTGCAAGGGAATTAACTGGACTCGGTGACCAACCAGATGTAGACTGTGAGGAAACCTGGGGAGATCACACAATGCTAAAGACTCTGAGTCTATAGAAAGCTATAAATATTTACTTTTTAAATTCAAATGAGCAGTGTGACAAAATTTTAGAGACAGAAAGACCATTTCTGGTCACAGGGCCCCACACTGTGCTTGACAGGCTCCACGGGCTGAGCGTCCAACTCTTGATTTCAGCTCAGACCATGATCCCAGGGTTGTGGAACTGAGCCCTGAATCGGGCTCCACGCTGAACGTAGGACTTGCTTGAGATTCTCTCCCTCTCTCCCACTCTCCCTCTAGCAGTATTCTATCTCTTTCTCTTACGGTAAAAAAAAAAAATAAATAAAAGTCACACGAGCAAGAAGTCTGGCAGAGAAAGGACAGTGGCTCCACAGCTGCTGCAAAGGAAAACTTCAAAGCCACACACACAGTTGACCTGTCAACAATCTGAGGGTCAGGGGCACCAACCCACTGTACAGCAGAAAAGCCGCATGTAACTTTGCACTCCCCATCACTTAACTACTAACAGCCTTCTGTTGACAGGAACCCTCACTGATAACATAAGCAATTAACACAAAGTTTGTATATTATATACTGTTATTCGTACAATAGGTAAGGTAGACAAAAGAAAATGTTAAGAAAATTGTAGGAAGAAAAAATACACATAAAAATGTAAAAAAAAAAAAAAGGGGGGGGGGCGGGGATGCCGGGTGACTCTGTGAGTGAAACGTCCAACTTTGGTTCAGGTCATGATCTCATGGTTCATGAGTTCAAGCCCCACATCAGACTCTGTGCTGACAGCTCAGAGCCTGGATTCTGTGTCTCCCTCTTTCTCTGCCCTCCCCCTTCTCTGTCTCTCTCAAAAATAAACAAACTTTCAAAAATTAAAAAAAAAAAAAAAAAAAGAATGTAAAAAAAAATAGCTGTGTATAAGGGGGACCCACACTTCAAACTCATGTTGTTCAAAGGCCAACCACCCACATCAGCAAAAACCTTCATTATTTGCTGGGCTAAGATTAGGGAACTTCTTTCTATCCTTTTACAGACCTTATAAAATTTCCTGTTGCCTTCTGCTTTCTTTCAGAGATATTTATAATGTTCAGTTAAACCCACAGAGGCAGGGTAAAATTTTAACATGAACATTTAAACACACAGGGTAATTTCTGTCCTTGATCCTAGAGCCCCTGAGGGCAGCCATACGCCAAAAGGATTATTCAGTCCCTCTCCTCCCACTACAACTACATTTTATGAGACAGGAAAGTAAAGCACAGACTGGCCATATAACCTGTCTATCTGCACAGACAAGAAGGATTAAACAAGATAAAGTGCTTGATTTATGGCCAGTTACATTTTAGGTTTCAAAAGACATTTAGGTAGTGATGTAAAGTAGGCAGGTGGATATATATGTCTGCAGCTCAGATTGGAGAGCAAAGATATAAATTTGGGAGTCATCAGCACACAGATGGCACTCGACACCATGGAAACAGATGAGATCATCTTCAGAGAGAATGCAGGCGAGACGAGCAATGGGCCTAGTACAGAGACCCTGAGGTCTGGATCTTGAGAAACCAAAGAAACTGAGGATGACCTGTAGTTCATCTTCTTACCCAACTTCTTCACAAGCCAAGAACAGAAACCTTTTGTATCAAGCCTATCTATGGTATTTCAGTACCAGATATTTTAAATACTGAAGACAACTACAAATGTTACCAATTTCAGTAAGTGGCTAGTGACAAAATCTACAACTTTCGGGAGAAAAGGGATTGCACACCAGTGAAATCTGCTGATGAGTGGTATTTCCAAATAAAGGAAGATTTCCCTTTATGTGAATAGTTCATACCTTAAATGTCTTCAAGAGTCAGGTAGGTAAGGGGAGCCTGGCTGGCTGAGTCATTAGAGCAAGTGACTCTTGATCTCAGGGTTCTAGGTTCAAGCCCCACGTTAGGTGTAGGGATTAATTAAAAAATAAAACCATAGGAAAAAAAAAAAAAGAATCAGGTAGGTTAGTGTGAACCACTAAGATACACAATGGTAAATGGTGAGTCCTGTTCTACTGGCAGGGGCTGTGGCCTCCCCTACTGGTATTCAAATTCGGTGGACTGCCAAGAAAAATGGAGGGCCCTGGTACTTACAGTACCGTGTGAACTGGGAATCAGAACCATGTCTCCATAGGTTCATAATTACGGCACAAGGCTGCATGTTAACAGAAGTCTTTCTTCCTGCCATTAACCGTTTTCTCTAGAGGTGAAGTTTGAATACATTCAGTGTTGTAAAATGGAAGCACTTTTTAAACTTATCAGCTCTGTGGCTTTTGGTGTTATCTACAATCCATCTGTGAAAGAGAGATAATACTACTATGAGGACTAACTGGAAAGCATGCCTGGAAGAAATTCCTAACATGGGGGGGACCGTCAGGCATTAATACATGACGAAGAGAGGGGCGCCTGGGTGGCTTAGTCGGTTAAGCGTCCGACTTTCGCTTAGGTCATGATCTCGCAATTCGTGGGTTCAAGCCCCGGGTCAGACTCTGTGCTGACTGCCAGCTCAGAGCCTGGAGCCTGTTTCAGTCTGTGACTCCCTCTCTCTCTGACCCTCCCCTGCTCACGCTGTCTCTCTCTCTCTCCTAGAAATAAATAAAGCATTAAAAAAAAAATACATGAGGAAGAGCAGGAGGAGGAGGAGGAGACAAAGTAAATGATGATAAGCTTCAAAACCCTAGAGGAGAAAGCAGGAAACAGCCTCCTTGACCTCCACCGCAGCAACTTCTTACTTGACACATCCACAAAAGCAAGGGAATCAAGAGCAAAAATAAATGATTGGGACCTCATCAAGATTAAAAGCTTCTGCACAGCCACGGAAACAACCCACAAAACTAATAGGCAACCAACGGAATGGGAAAAGATAGTTGCAAATGACATATCAGATAAAGGGTTAATATCCAGAATATATAAGGAACTCACCAAACTACACGCCCGAAACACAAACAACCCAGTGAAGAAATGGGCAGAAGATATGAACAGACACTTCTCCAAAGAGGACATCCAGATAGCCAACAGACACATGAAACGATGCTCAGCATCCCTCCTCATCAGGGAAATACAAATCAAAACCACACTGATATACCACCTCACACCAGTCAGAGTGGCTAAAATGAGCAAATCAGAGAACTCTAGATGCTGGCCAGGATGTGGAGAAATGGGCACCCTCCTACACTGTTGATGGGAATGTAAACTGGTATAGCCCCTCTGGAAAACAGTGTGGAGGTTCCTCAGGAAACTAACAATAGAACTCCCCTATGACCCAGCAATAGCACTGCTAGGAATTTACCCAAGGGATACAGAAATGCTGAGGCATAGGAGCACATGTACCCCAATGTTCATAGCAGCACTCCCCACAATAGCTAAAACATGGAAAGAGCCTAAGTGTCCATCAACAGATGAATGGATCAAGAAGATGTGGTTTATCTATACCATGGAATACTACATGGCAAAGAGAAACAATGAAATCTGGCCACGTGTAGCAACATGGATGGACCTTGAGGGTGTTACGCTGAGCAAAGTAGGTCAGGCAGAGAAGGACAAATATCATATGTTTGCACGTATAGGAGGATTAGGAGGAACTTCACGGAGAAACAAGGGGGAGAAGAAGGGCGGAAATAGTGGGGGAAAGGGAGAGAGGCAAACCATGAGAGACTCTTGAATGCTGACAAAAACTGAGGACTGATGGATGTGGGGGGGAGGAGGGATGACACTTGTGGGGATGAGCACTGGGTGTTATGTGGAAACTAATCTGACAATAAACTATTTGTGTAAAAAAAAAAAATCCTTACCCCTTCAAAAAAAAAAGAATCACTGAAGTACCTGGGGCGCCTACCTGGGTGGCTCAGTCAGTTAAGAGTCCAACTTTGGCTCAGATCATGATCTCACAGTTCATGGGTTTCAGACCTGCGCCAGTTTCTGTGCTGACAGCTCAGAGCCTTGAGCCTGTTTCGGAATCTGTATCTTCCTCTCTCTGCCCCTCCCCTTCTCGTGCTCTCTCATTCTCTCTCTCTCAACAATAAATATACGTAAAAAAAATTTTTTTAACAATGACTGAAGTATCATATATGCCCCCCCAAAAAGGAACTACACCTTTTACAGGGTTCTCATTTTATTATTTGAAGTTTTTAACCATTAACTGAACAAAATATGACAATATAATGGTGTCTAATTAGACAGTAGGTAAAAAGATGGGGTTTTTTTTAACTAAAATTTTTTTTAATGTTTTCTTTCTTTCTGAGACAGAGACCTCGATCTCAAGAACCGTGAGATGATGACCTGAAGCAAAATCAGATGCTCAACCAACTGAGCCAGGCAGGTGACCCCTAAAATGAAGTTTAATTCTTGGTATTGAAGTTTATTGATGATCTTTTTTACCTTCCCCTTATAAGGCTGCCACGACTTAAAGGAAGCAGATTCCACGACAACAGAAGGTCAGTCACTGCTCCTCTTGCCTAAGAAATGGTGTAATTCTCTTCACATACAACAGATTTGTAGTTAAAAACCTCCATGTAAAGCTATGATGGGAAATAAAGAAAGGACGACAGCAAAAATGTGAATTGTGTCCATGTGTGCTAGTCATCTTTGCTCTGCTTCACGGTCAAGTTTGGCGTCCCTAATCTCTCTGCCTTCTTGGTGTTTAAACACTGAAGTTGCTGGAGGAGGACATGAGAAGTGCATGCTCTTATTAAATGCAGACAACCTGACTGAGGACACCTCATATGTAGAAACAATGGAAATCTTTGTCAGTCAGTGTACCCCTAAGGAGCAGAGGATGCTGGCTGTGCAGTACCTCGACCACCAACTGAAGCGGGACACTGTGAAAACATAAACACACTGGTTTTCTTACCTAGAAAGTGAGGAGAGAGCCTTCCACACTATACATTTACAAGTGTTGAAAGAATTAAACTACCAGTGAACAGAAGAATGCCCTGTAAGGCACTGAGGTTACTCTATTCTCTGTCTAGAGCAGAGAATTATAGAGTTTTAATTATACTAGCACTAGTACAACTTAACATAACCAATCTCAGCTTTATTAAAGAAAAACTGCTTGGGGCACCTGGGTGGCTCAGCCAGTTTGACATCCAACTTCAAGTCATGATCTCACTGTTCTCAAGTCCGAGCCCTGCGTTGGGCTCTGTGCTGACAGCTCAGAGCCTGGAGCCTTTTTCAGATTCTGTGTCTTCCTTTCTCTCTCTCTCTCTCTCTCTCTCTCTCTCTCTCTGCCTCTTCCCCACTCACACTCTGTCTCTCACAGAAATAAATATTAAAAATTTTTTTAAATTTAAAAAAAAAAAAAAAAAGGGCACCTGGGTGGCTTAGTTGGTTGAGCATCCAACTTCAACTCAGGTCATGATCTTGCAGTTTGTGGGATCGAGGCCCGCATCAGGTTCTGTGCAGACAGCTAAGAGCCTGGAGCCTGTTTCAGATTCTGTGCCTTCCTCTCTCTTTGCCCCTGCCCCGCTCATGCTCTGTCTCTGTCTCAAAAATAAATAAACTATAAAAATTTAAAAAAGAAAAGAAAAGCTGCTCAAACCAATTTCTTTGTACAGTGTTCCAAGATACTAAAATTCTTAACTTTGAGTCCTGAAAGTAACTAGTTACAGGAGTCCAGTGTGGAACCTGAGATGAATCTCTTAGCCACTTTTGGTATCAGTTTTCCTTGTACAGAAAACAAGTATGGGGGGGTCCGCCAAGCTTTTTTATGGCTACGATGTTTTCTTCATTGTATTTGTCTGCACATGTATGTTCACAAGAACTAGTGAAATGCTTTTGATTAGTTAATAAAAATGAGTCATTCTAAGCTGCATCATTCATCAGTGAACTTTTACATTCCACCATCTCAACTGTATTAGAGGGAAAATGACAATTTTGATAATGTGGTGCTTGCTCCCAACATGAAGGACAGGAGACATGAAGTGTAAGTCTGCTATTTCTTCAAATGAGCCCTTGTTGCCCACATGTCTCTCAAAGCATGACCATGTCGCTGAGCAAAAAGGTTATTCCACTCAGTGTTTAAAAAGATATTTTGTACCACATGCCCTAACAAGCAACAAACAGTGCAAAGGGTCACTGATGTGTTACCCCAGTGGAGAAATGGCTGGCTGTGCTGGACTTAGGTGGGACACAGTGTCAGTCACCACACAGTAATTCACATTCAGAGACATACAGGATTTGCCTTATGCACATGCAGGCTGTGATGCCACTGAACCCTTCGAGGGAGTTCTGAAGTTCAATACTACAAAAAGTATCAAATCACAAGAGGTAACTAGACAGAGCCTCACCTTTAGAAAAAGTTAACTTCAGGGCACCTGGGTGGCTCAGTGGGTTGAGTGTCTGACTTTGGCTCCAGTCATGATCTCACGGTTCACGGAGTTCAAGCCCAACATCAGGCTTTGCACGGACAGTGTACAGCCTGCTTGGGATTCTCTCTCCTCCTTTCCCTCACTCTCTGCCCCTCCTCCACTTGTGTTCTCTCTCTCTCTCCCACCCTCCCCCAGAATGAATAATTAAACTTTAAAAAAATTTTTTTTAAACTTAACTTCAGTAGATCTACTTTAAAACGTTCTTGGGAAATGCCTAGTTTCTTTTTCTCTAAACTATCGCTACAGGCACACCTGGGGGGCTCAGTCAGTTAAGCAGCCGACTTCAGGTCAAGTCATCATCTCACTGTCCATGAGTTCAAGCCCACGTCAGGCTCTGTGCTGACAGCTCAGAGCCTGGAGCCTACTTCGGATTCTGTGTCTCCCTCTCTCTCTCTGCCCCTTCCCTGTTCGCATGAACGTGCGCGCTCTCTCCCCCCCACCAAAAAGTTAAAAAAAAAAATTTTAACTAGCACTACAAAACAGATCCATTATAATATCTAGTACTAAGAATCAGAAGGCCTATAATGTTCTCTATAAAACGTGTGATTCCATCCAACTACCAGAAGGGAGAACCACAGATAAGCAGCTCATTTTTGTCACTGGCTATTAAATATTTTACAGCACCTCTGAAAGAAGCAGGAGTAATAACTGTCTTTTTTTCTCCAGGAGCCAGGTGGACCGCCACGCCAAGCCCAAGCTACCGCTGAGAACATGACTGGCCTTTGGGCAGCGAGAGCAACAGAGATACACCGTGAGGATGGACCAGACACTGCACAGCTCATTACGCCCAAATACGATTTCTGGACTTGTTCACTTGGAAATGAATACTTGCATCGATGTTGAAACGTAAAGATACCACCACTGCAATAAATCCATTATCAGTACAATCTCAATGCAATCTTGCTGCAACTACAGCTCAGGAAAAAAAGGTGTCAATTTATTAACCACAAAATTTCTGTAATCGACTAACCATACATAACACAGGAAAAAGATACTTAAAGTTTGACAGGCCGATTGCCTGTCTTTAGGACATCTCCATCCATCCAAAAAAATAAGGAACCATCCTCCTTACAAAATCTTGGAAAGAAATACACTTTATTGCCTCTCTTGGTAATCCATTTCAATGCTTAATACTCACAGCATCAAGGCATTCATCCACCCTCTGTCAATCAAATGGTAAATTCTGCCATATGTTTCCACCCTTTTCCAGAGCAAATGAATAACATTTTGCCATCAACTCTGCAACATATCTTGCAACCTTTGATTCTTTTCTACAGGGAAAAACGGGTTTCTTAAGACTTTCTTAAAAGACCTTTATGCTCCAAGAAGTATGTGCATGTTCTAACCAGGGGCGGAATGTCTCCCTTGCTACATCCTGCCAATCAATGGCTCTCGGTAAACTTCAGCATTAAAATTCACAAGACTTACCACTGCACAGAAGAATCCTCTCTCCTGTTTTCCCATCCATTCCTCCACCCCTTTCCCAGCCTTACATTATTATCTAGAGTTCCCACACGGCAACACAATGTTTCACTTCACTCTGATTTCTCACATGCTCTTTTTCCCCAGCATGCACGATAAACCAAGGGCTGGGACTTCACATTCAGTCCTCCCGCTTTACAAAGCACAAACACCCCTACGGTCCCCACCCCTCAGAAAAACCAAATTCTACCAAAAAAAAAAAAAATGCAGTTGGCCAAAAAGAAGATCTTGACTAAAAAGGTGATTCAGTCTTACAACAGAGTCACTGAATACCTACTGAACACCCACCCATAAGGCCTTAGTTAGACAAGGAGGATTAGAGAATCTTAATTCCTGTACATGTTGTAAAAAATAAAAAAGGAAAGTCTGCCATGTTTTGTCATCTGTCTGGGGTGAGAAGCTTCTACCATATAAGTTCTCCAAATCCCTTACAAAATGAAAAGTCATTAACCAAGGCACTAAGTAGACCTTAAGCATTTCATGAATGCTCTACTGCCTTAGAGTCTGTTAAAGTTGACTGACTGCACAGACTTCGCTTTCATTTATGCACACCCAGCGGAACGCTGAAGGTGCCAGGGTAACAGGTGGCTTTCCTAGACAGAAGAGCTAAGAAGCAGAGGGGACAGGTCTAGCATACTGTCCACCAATGTCTACATAACACTCGAAAAGAAACAACTGTGAGACTCCAAAATGAGAGTATAAGCAAAAAGGTCCTTCACATGCTGCCAGTAAGAGTGTAAAGCTAAATTGTGGAGGCAATTTAACACTCCTGACCGAGCGCCTTACAAGCTGACTTTTCCAAGTGATTCCATGTCTAAGACCAAGACTCAATAAAAAGAATTGTGGTATACCTCTCCGTATCATGGACTCAGTCCTATGCAGCTTTTCCAAATGATACCACAAAGAAAATGCTACAGAAGATTACTTAATAACCTAAGAAAGATTATATGAAACTTAAAACATTATTACTGGCAACTGACCTTTTATGATAAAAGTATGGCATTTTTTGTGTTGTTTTTATCTGAATTTTTGAACATGAATAAACATAACTTCCGAAAAGGATTATGTTAAATATTATGAATCGTAATTAAGTTAGAGAAAAGGTCTAGTTCTCCTGTGGTAACTAGAAGATTTTCTCCTTATAGACAGGTAAGCAACACTGCTTTTTTCCTTAGTTTGGCTGTCAGGAGACTTAAAGCCAAATTTGCCGTAACCACCAGCAGGTGCACAGCAAATGCCACGTGCTGGGGGGATGTGCTTCTGACTATTCACTATCATAACCTTCTACCCTGACCTGCATCCTCTGGCCCTTTTCCTATTGCACTGCAGATCTTCTTCTAACTAAGAAGTGTGAGTGGAGGAGTGTGAGTGGAGGGGGTAAAAGAAAGACGTAAAAAGAAGTTAAAGGGGAAAGGAGAAAAAGGAAGAGGTGGCATTTGCACCAACAGGATATTGCTCTATCTCTGCAATTTTCAGGTTAATTTATTGAAGGTTAGGTCCCAGCACAGTGGGTACTGTACTGTGTGGAGAATGAATGAATGGACAGAACACCTTCCTACCTTGAGAAATGCATGTCTAATCCACACAGTTGAAATCTTCTCGAATTCCATTACCTTGGCATATGGTTATTAGAGCAGTGCTCACCAGTATTTGTACAGATTTGAAACATGAGGAAAACCCAGAGATACATTTCTTAGTACAACAACAGTTTGACTTGTATACCTTCAATCTACAGATAATGCTTATAGTACTCACAGGACTTGAAAATCCTTTACTATAAATCTGTACAGGTCTGTGGCTCACAGATTGTAAATCAATGTGCTATAGAGCACAGAATAAAACTGTTTAACAGGAGTTGAATTTAGATGGCAGATACTCTTTTCTTTGGAGGTTGGCACGAGTTTTTGTTTTGCTTTTTAGTTTGTGCCATCATTTAAAATGAGAGACCTGGGGCTCCCGGCTGGCTGAGTCGGTAGAGCTAACCACTCTTGATCTCGGGGTTGTGAATTCGAGCCCCATGTATAGGGAGTACTTCAAAAGGAAATCTTTAAATAAATAAATAAAGGGGCACCTGAGTGACTCAGTCGGTTAAGCATCCAATGCTTGATCTGGGCTCAGGTCGTGATCTCATGGTTTGTGGGCTCAAGCCCACATCTCTGTCACCACAGAGCCGGTTTTGGATTCTCTCTCTCTCTCTCACTGCCCCTCCCCTGCTTTCTCTCTCTCTCTCAAAAATAAACAAACATTAAATAAAGTAAGTAAAAATAAAATGAGAGGTCCGATGGAAAAAAATAGTCAACTTCTCGTAAAACTCACAAAAGCTGGCAAAATTTGGCCTGTATTTCCACATGGCACTAGCCAGCGAGAGCTGATCCACAACCACCTCTTCATTTACATATTTATTTTGGAGGGACACGGGTTCTTTATAAACACTTGATCTCAAAAACACAACATGTCACTATAAAACCTGTATCGTATCCCTCAAGCAAAAGGACAGTATAACCGTACCAGGCATTGTAGTGTGATGTGGTGTGTCTTTGCAAACTGTGTATTTGTTTGAATGGGCTCGTTTCATACCTACACGCATGCGCACACAAAGCTTTCCACACTGGGCTTACAGAAGCGGAAACATCTTTTAAGTACTTTTTTTTGGTCACCTATTTTTCACTTTTCCTGCTTTTATTTCCTACAATGCCTTTTAATAACATTTTTGTGTTATTAAATCTTCTAATCATGTTTCGATCTCTGCATCATATTCCTTACATTGGATAAGCTGTTAAAAATTTAATACTCTCATCCTGCAAATCATTTCACTTATTTCCAATAGCTTTGCTATCATAAATGTACAGAGTAATTTACAAAGACAATTTTGTGTTTTATTTTTAATGTGTTTTTGAGAGAGAAAGAGAATGAGAACGAACATGAATGGGGGAGGGGCAGAGAGAGAAGGAGACACAGTCTCTGAAGTAGACTCCAGGCTCTGAGCTGTTAGCACAGAGCTTGACATGGGCCTCAAACCCATGACCCTTGAGATCGTGGCCTGAGTTGAAGTCTGACGCTTAACCAACTGACCCACCCAGGCGCCCCTATATTTTATCTTAGCCTTGGAAGAAGAATATGAAAGGATGGGAGTTCTCTGTGCTCTTCCTCTCCAGTTTTCACTCTCTTTCCCCTTTCTGTTTTAATTCAGTATAGTAGCAGCCACCTCTCTTCGGATGGGTTTGTGGTCTCCATGTTCTAGAGTCTGCATCTGGCCCTCATTACTCACTCATCTTAAAAGCATCACCCGTTCGCTTATGGCAAATGTTGGTATCCCCTACACTGCAGCTCTAGTTCCAATGTAAGTTCACCCAAAATGTAATTCTTGGTTATTTGTAATTCTTTCAAAAAAAATGCCAAGAACTTCCCGCTGGTGTGGTCCATAACTACATGCCCACGAAACCGCCCAAATTAGGTGAAGGGTAAGATCCGAGGCTTCTGTGCTGCTTCTGCTGGCCCCTGATTTCCCAATCACTGAGTGGCCAGCGCACAACAGCTGCTGATAAATGCTGAATGGATGGACAGGTGACGGATGGATGACAGATGTAATCTACACTTAAAGTGGTCTTTAATTTCTTCCAGCTATTGGCACATAAAGACTTGTGCTCCAAAGGGAATCTGCAATATGACTGTTAGGAGAAGTGTTTATTTTTATTGTTGTCATTGTTATTCTTACAGCTGTGCACATTTGTTCAAAACTTCCCTGATCTACCATTTAGGGGGGAGGGCAGTTCCCACAGGGAGGAGGAAGTGCTACTGCAGGGGTATGAACCCACATTAGGTAACACAGTACTTGGGACCTGGGACTGAATTACAATGAATCACACACTGAGAAAGTTACTCTTCTCCCAACTTCTTTCAGTGTATCTGAGTATATCAAAGGACACGTCTCACTGTGGTGCTAACACATACTTAAGCTCCTTTATGACACTTGCCAATTTAATTTCCCTTGTAAACAGAGGGAGCATATGGTGCAGGCCTAAGCCTTTATCAGACAACAGAATCTGGACAGGATTTAACAGTAATTGTTTTTAAAGGTTGTGGTAGGGATACAGAGATTTCCTTTTAAAGAAAATTAACTTTTAAAAAGCATTATTGAGAACTTTATGCTATGTGTATTTTACCACAACTAAACACAAACAAAAAACATGATATTAAGTAAGTAACAATAAAGGATGGAGTGCAGCCATGACTGAGAGCACCAAGGGGATATACAAAACACTGACATCTGGGGGAAAAGGTTTGATGTTACCAGTTTGGCAAAGAGATGGGAAGGTTCAGATTGACTTTAATGTCCATTTTACATTGTAACAAATGTACACAATAGGTATTTAATAACAAACGGTGAGTTTTTATGGTGATAGAAAAACCTAAGGTTTGTAACCTTGACACTGAGTTAAATTAGCTTCTGACTACAATCGACAACACGATTATATAGAACTATTTATGACCACATACGGATATACTTTATTAATCTAAGCTAATACCATAAATATAAATGACTCCCTATACCAAAAAAGGTCTTCCCCATAAGGTTCCTAATTTGGATGCTGCAAATGATGATTTAAAAATATTCTGTAATGAAAATACTTCTATATTTAAGATCGTAAGTTGGGGCTAATACTCAGCACACCAGTAAGTAGACCAAATGTCATTGATACTCCCCTCTGTCAAACAGCAGCCATGACAAATGCTACAAAGGAGCAGTACAGGCTCTGGGAGGGCTTATACTAGGTGTAATCTGACCTACGCAGGGCTTCCTTGAAATGGAAGGATAGGAGCAGCGAAACAGCAAAGCAAGAGAGACTGGCTGGAGTCAGAGGAGTCTGTGGCTGGGATGCAGAGTGTGGGTGCCCACTGACCCAGATACAGAGTTCTCCTGGATGCCAAGAACAGTGGGAAGAGGGCTGAAGGGCATTTAAAGTGGAGTGACCTGCCTGAGCAGATCGGTGTTCCGAAATGTTTGTGCGGGCTGTAACGTGGCAACCCTCCAAAGCAGCGTTGGAATCAAAGTGTAAATTGATAACAAACAAAATAACTAGAAATTACTGCATTAGACCATGTAAGTAATGACCAACAGGAAAGAAGCTCAGATAACTGTCCAGGTTTGGTTGGTTTTTTAACAGAAATTAAAAGACATCAGTACAATTTTATTCAGACATAGGATTCAGAAATTTTGGAGACTATGAACAATATGAACTGTAACACTATGCAAATTTAACACTATAAAATTTATATATATTAATATATATAAAATTGGGACAAATCAAAAAATGTCTTAACTTCTTGGTCAAGCCCAAGGTGGTCTACGTACCTCAAGGATTTTAAGAAGCCTGGAGGTCTGTTGGGAGGGTTCTCAAGGCAGGGCCGTTGAGCACCAAGAAGTAAGGCCCCCATTACTTCCCTGGTTCTCACCCCAAGCTTTTCTTTTATGTTTTACATGACAGGCTTCTAATAAGGCTTAAATGAAAAAATAATTTTGGTACTGAAACCATGTCTGAAAACTAATGGTGGTAGCACCTGTGGCCTCTAGGATCCAGTTCAGAATCAGTCAGTGGGCAGATAGCACCTCAGACGACTACACCTAATGATTGGTTCCCATTTGGCCTCAACTTCTAATTCTGATTTCCTTCATGGAAGCGGATATTCACTAACAGTCCCTTATCTGCGTCTTATTCCCTCAAAAACTCTGCCCTTATCTGCATCTAATTCTACTTGTTCACACTGGCATACTCACCAGAATTCTTCCTTTTTTTAAGTTTATTTATTTGGGAGGGGAGGGGCAGAGAGAAAGGGAGAGAGAGAATCCCAAGCAGGCTCCGTTGAGCTGCCTGTTTGATGCAGAGCTTGAACTCACAAACTGTGAGATAGTGACCTGAGCCAAAATCAAGAGTCAAATGCTTAACCGATGGAACCACCCAAGCACACAGACCCATCGGTATTCTAAGAGAGAAAGAAAAGGGAAAGGGAAAAGAAATGGGATGGTAGAGGAAAACGCTATGTGCGGTATCAAGCTAGCAAGGCCATGGAACATGGCTGGTGAGAGTGCAGACGGTCGAACACTAGTCGAACACTTCGCGACTGCACTCCCAGGTACACACACGACACAAGTGCATGCACAGATCTGGTCCCCAGAAGACAGGCGTATGGATGTGCACAGGAGCAGCATTCCTAACAAACTGCAGACATCCCACACGCTCACGGGTAGGAGAATGGATACATAAAGTAAGGCATATTCGTGTGGTGAATACTGCAGAGCAAGGAGACCGAACCTGGTGCTGCTGCACACGAATCACAAGCGCAGCGCACAGCTAACACGTGTACAGAGGATTTCTATTTGTAGTAATGCTCAAGCCCAGATACAAATGAACAGTCAGATGTGGAAATAACCTCACCTTTACCTTAAAACTAAGACCCAAACTGGGGGCGCCTGGGTGGTTCAGTCGGTGAAGCATCCGACTTTGTCTCAGGTCATGATCTCATGGTTCACGAATTTGAGCCCTGCATCGGGCTCTGTGCTGACTCTATCCCCCTTTCCTCGCCTCTCCCCGGTTCGAATGTACACACACACACCTCTCTAAACAAATAAATAAAACAAAATTTAAAAAGATCCAAAATGAATCAAAGTCTTAAAATATTAAAAGCCAAACCTTTTATTAGGTAAGCCTACCAGAAAACCATAGTGACCTTGGGGTCAGCAAGGATTTCTTAGATACAACACTTAAAACATAAACAACAGGGGCGCCTGGGTGGCTTAGTCGGTTAAGCGTCCGACTTTCGCTTAGGTCATGATCTCGCGGTTCGTGGGTTCGAGCCCAGCGTCGGGCTCTGTGCTGACTGCCAGCTCAGAGCCTGGAGCCTGTTTCAGTCTGTGACTCCCTCTCTCTCTGACCCTCCCCTGCTCACGCTGTCTCTCTCTCTTTCTCTCCTAGAAATAAATAAAACATTTTAAAAAAATAAAAAAAATAAAAAAAAAACCTAAACAACAAAAGAAAATAAATAATTGGATTTCATAATCATCTATGATCTGTGCACTTTCCATATAAAATATCTTCCATCGGGGCGCCTGGGTGGCTTAGTCGGTTGAGCGTCCGACTTTCGCTTAGGGCATGATCTCGCGGTTCGTGGGTTCGAGCCCCGCGTCAGGCTCTGTGCTGACTGCCAGCTCAGAGCCTGGAGCCTGTTTCAGAGTCTGTGACTCCCTCTCTCTCTGACCCTCCCCTGCTCACGCTGTCTCTCTCTCTCTCCTAGAAATATATAAAACATTAAAAAATAATAATAATAAATAAAATAAAATATCTTCCATAAACATATTACTAAAAATTAAATGAAAACAAAAGAAAGCATAAGAACTGAGCAGAGGAAGAAAACACAATCAGTCACTGTCATCTCTTCTAAGCCCTCAGAGAAAGCGGGTTTCAAGTCCACCCGCAAACACAGAGGCAGAGGTAAGCATGAGAAAGGGAGAAGCTGTCACCACTAACTACCTGCCCAACTTGGGATCTGCAATGAGGAGAAAGGAATACAATGAGGAGGGATTTTTTTTTTTAATATTTGTTTGTTTATTTTTAAATAATTGCTACACCCAACAGTGGGGCTTGAACTTACAACCCTGAGATCAAGAGTCACATCTCGACCTATGGAGCCAGCCAGGTGACCCAGAAGAGGGAAATTTTTTAAAAATCTGGCTATGCTCCCATGACTGCGCTTAGTTCATCAGAGAGACATGGAGGAAAATACATTCAACAGAAGAGGAAATAAAAGATGCCTTGGTCCTGGATCCCTTTCCAGCGAATATCCTATACTTAACTTCTTTCAAGTGGTCCCATACTGGGTTTTTTCCCCTCCCATTCCCCTTATTCTTCCAGGGGTCAGTTTTTGCTTTCTGCAACCACGCATCATTATCATATGCCCTTTTTCTTTAACTTAAGAGGCTCCAAAGTAAGAAAAGGAACTAAAATACACACACAAAAATAGCACACATTCTTTATGGGTTTCCAATGCCCCTCTGCTGCTGAGGCAGGGACAACGATCTCTAACATTTCTTACCAATGCTGTTTACACAGCACTGGCAGGATATAAGCCATACCATAAATATTTTTATGATATTTTCTCCCTCTTCCTTTCTCTCTCCTCCTGAAAAAGGTAGCTAGCAATGTGTAAACTCAAGTAAGTGAGTGATACCTATGTGGGATGCTATTGACCCAGGCTCTACTCCTTATCTCCTCCAGTATAAGACCCCTTTCATGACCAAAAACTCTATCTATCTATCTCCCTCCCTCCCTCCCTCTCTCTCTCTCTCACACACACACACACACACACACACTCCTCCCCTCTCCTCTCCTCACTTAAAACTTGTATTTGGAAATGTTTAATAAATGATTACTACCTTTTTGCTAGATATTATGATTACTACTCCTTTTCCTCCTCTTCCCTACCTGCTCCACTCCATGGATTTCCAAATCCCAGAAGTGTTATGGCTAAGTCAAGAAGAAAGAAAAACTTGAAAACCTAGTTTTTATATCAAATAAATGTTCACAGCTTTCTTTTTTTCATTAAATTGAGGTAGATGAGGAAGTAGAAATTTGCCTGGCCCTGTCACTACCATGTTTAACATGAATACATTCATTCATTCAAAAGGCAGCGATTAAAAAGCAAATACTCATAGTGGGATTTGCTCCTAAAATCTGCAGAAGGGGGACCTCATGCAACAGATCCGTGTTCCTCTTAGCTGGTAATAACATACAAATCAGGCAGCATGTTTTTGTAATTTTAATTCATTCATTAATGTTCCCTGTCCTTAATTTAAAAGTTGAGTAAGTTGTCATTTTCCCCTTTCTCTGAAATATAAAACCAAAAAATAAAACTAGAGCTTTGTTTCTCAGAAATACAAAACCAAAAAATAGAATTATAACTTTCTGTCACCCACTGGATTCTGTCCTCAGAGTCAGCCATTCTGAACAGTACTCCCTACCTCCCCTACAAAAGAACATTCCACAGACCTCCACTCTTCTGATAAAGGTGAAAAAACCATCTTAAATTTCAAGGTGGTATTGAGGTATGTTAAGAAAACATATTTTCTAATTAATGCTCCAAAACAATTTTCAAAATTCCATATTGCTTCAAATCGTATTTGTATTTTTCAATGAAGAATCCTAAGTCTATGAAAGTAAATTTATTTTTTGTTTTGTTTCTTCCATTTTACAAAACTGTCTCAGCAAAAATTAATTCAACCAATACCAGCTGTCACACAAGACTAGTAATTCTCATTAAGCAGGTTAAAAATAGGAGACAGAAGAATTATCAGGAATATCACATCAATGTTTATAGTTATTATATTTTTACTCCTAAAATGCTGCATCTCCACACCACTCAGTGGCCTGAAATATCAAATGATCATTCTATCCTCCAGACAGTGAACAAAACCATCTGTGCCAAATGGTAAGTTTTGGTTTCTTGCAAACAAGTAACTTTTCCTCTCTTTTAAAGAAACAGAGGTATCTTCATCATTTCTACCCAAAAAACCATGTGGAATACTGACCATATATTAATTTCAAATAGCTTTAAGACTTCAGGCCTTGACTCAAACAGCTAAATTAAAAAAAAAAAAAAGTCAAAGACTTAAAATTAAGTAACTGGTGAGCAAGGAATTGAAGAATGTGATGGTAATGTTACATGATACTATAAGCTATGAAATGCATGAGCAGGATATAGCAGCACTACTAGGCTATGAATTTTTTTTAACTTCATATTCTTGTTTTTCAAATTCTTTGAAACACATTGAAAAGACAGAAGATCTGACTACTTGCCACTGTATGTCTTTTACAAAGAGGACAAAAAAGAAGAAACTTTAATGTATTTACGTCAATGAAACAACTTCTATCTTTACAAATGGGTCGTCTGACCCATAAATTAGATTTATCACCCATTAAGTCAGCAGATCACAACTGCCATATATATGTCTAAGTACCCCCCGAAGAATAACAAACAAAGCAAGAAAGCTCTGGTAAAACTGTGGCTAAAGCTGTCACAAGCATAGTGGCTGGTTTCTAAACTTTAAAACCATGACCACATGCATCCTCCACATCCATCAAATTTAACTACAGGAGCTTAGGTATAAAGATTTTTAAAAATAATAGATGATAATAATAATAATAATAAGTAAACGTAATCACCAAAATATTTTAGAATCTTTCCTTCTAAGAATGTAATTTAGAGATACTGCATCCATTCCTAACTTGTTTCTCACTAATATTCTTCCATTCTGTTCAGCCTTCAATTTACCAATAGAAAATTCATACTACTCAAAAAAAAGCTAACATAATTATTGCTGCCATCCCACTGAGAATGCTCTTCCCGGTAACAAAACTCCAACATTACAGTTGGCGCCCGGACCACTCACTATTTACACCACCACCCTCTCCCCTTCCCAACACCACCATTTTACTGGCTGAACATTCATAAGGCTGAAGACTGTTTTTCATCTCAGCAAACAGAATGTTTAAAATCGGATGGCTAGCCACAAGTCAGGAGTTAGAAGCTACATGAAAATAAACACAAATGTGAGTAAATTTTTCTATTTTCAATTTCTAAAGAAAGCAGTTAACATTTTATTTGTAATGCCCTAAATTGTAGCCATAAGTCTTTCCCCTAATTACACTAATAAATCGATTTAATGTCATCATTTTGCAATCAGATCATGTCCTCCATATACTAGTGTACTTTAATTAAATCCATTTTGCCATGGTAGGTTGTTCACCTCTTTTTTACTCCCCCAGTGCTTTTCCTCTATCATTCCTCAAGTACTAAATCATGTCTCTATATATTTTCCTAAATATTAAAATATGAAAAAGATAACCTGAAAACTAACCACAGATGAGACAAATCAACACACCCTCAATACAAAATATCAGCATAAAATATAAACTATTAGGTAACCTAGAGAAGGGTAAGCATCAACTGTATGCCCAGGAGCCTCCATTTAAAACATTATGTAGTATACACAATTTTGGCAAACAGAAGTGAACACAGTATTTACATACCAATATAGGCAACTATATTAGCCTCATTTCTGGCTTGAGATAAAAATATCTTGAATGCATTTATTAAGTAAAATAGCCATTTTAAGGAAATATCTCCTTACAGGTATAATCATTTGACTGACAGATAAAATAATTGCTTTAAAAATACTTCTGAGTCATTTTGTCCTTACCTGCAGGCATGAACCATTACTGCATGCAGTGACTGTTCCATTTCCTAGCACAGACTTGAAGAAGCATCATATCTCTTTCAGAATGTGACTAATCTGTGGGTTTGCAATTCCTAAGCTATTTACAAATGGCACTCCCTTTCCATATAAGAAAATATTTATTACGACAATAAGCCAAGTATTTTTAACCTAGATCTTACAAAAAATGTAATATGGGGTAACAACCATCCTAAAATACAGGAAGAAAATCTAATACTAATATTTCCTTAAAGGAAGCAAGGTTTTTGTTTTATAGCAAAGTAAATTATTTTTTAAAGCCTTCAACAGCTGTCACATATGAACTAGCGCTCTGCTGTGCGATGGTGTGCATGCTGCAGCTGATTAAGCTTCACTATTTTTTAAAAAATCAATTACCCTTTGTAAAAGCAGAACAGCCTGCCCAGATACACATCTTTGATACAGCACAATGACCAGCATGCAGTACGATACGTTATACAGCAAACTTGACAAGAAAAAAGAATACGTCCTGGTTTGTTTCTTAGCAATGCTACACCATTAATCGTTCATGCAAGAGATGTAGCTGTACCTTTCTGAAGAGGACGACTTCTCAGAGTTAACTGACATCAGCAGCTCAATCTTCTGCTTGATTTCTGGAAAAATCAGAAAATATTCACAACCAAGATTGCCTGCTCTTGCTTTCAAGCTTTATATCAACAGATTTTTCGTCTCTGCTCCCTTTTGTTCAAAAAGAGGCCACAAGATTCGCAGTACTTCTGTTAGGACTGGGATTCGATGGTGCTATAAAGGGAAAAGCTCCAGAGGCACCAGGCCTTGCTAAACTATGCACATGACTGTTTATGAAAGCAGGAAGTACCATTTCTTTTCAGCGGAGGGGTGTTTTCTTTTTTAAGGTAGAACCAGCATGGCTCTACGGGAAGATTTCAAATGCAGCAAATTAAAACACAAACAAGAAATGCTCACAACTGGGTTGGATGCACTAGATAACCCGAGAAGCCTGGGTAATAAAGTTACAGGCTGTAAAGAACAGATGTGCAACCCTGGGCTACTTGTATTTCACCAGCCCTGAAAAATATGGCTCAGTGAATCATTTTTGTCACTTAAGAATGAAATATTAAACCAGGACCCCAAATTATAGATTAAAATTTTTTTAACCCTTCTTATAATTTCTTGTCTTTGGTGAAAGAATATGTTTAATATCTAGTCCTTAACTGTTCAGAAAAAGACTTGTATTTTACACCTTAATTCTCCCCTCCTCCTTCGCAGTACAGCACAAGTGAACAGCAACACCCAGTCACCGAGCAGATAATATACTTGTCCTTTCAGGAAAGGACTGACAATGCCATCTGCAACAGAAATGTAAGCGCCAATTCAATTTAATTAAAAGATAATTGCTGATTCTGATTTGGAGGGAAAAAGAGAGAGAGAGAGAGAGAGAGAGAGAGAGAGAACAGACCAAAAGGGAAGGAAAAGTAAAAATAAAAGGGAGAAGGAAAAGAGAAGGGGAAAAAAACCTAACACATTTCCTTTAAAAATACTAATGACTGACTGAAAAGCACATAATTTCACATGAATAAAACTGACAGGGTCCCATTACAGACTGTTTCACATGCAAAGAAAGCTGTTTTCCTAGTCATAAGGACGTCTTCCCACGCATAACAAAAATAAAACACCTGGCCACCGACAAACTACTATAGGCAATCTCAGGATATCAAAGTAGAGCTCAACAGTTTCAAGGTATTCTTTTTTTAGGGGCAAAACACATTTTAATTGGTAAGAATCTTGACTACAGAAATCAAAGGAATAGGAAAAGATATAAAGGAAAAGGGAATAAAAATTAGTTGCATAAAATACAATGGACCTGTTCAGAAATATCTTTCCAATGTTGTTAAAATAAGGGATTTTCCAAATTGTTTAAGCTTACAACTTCATCCAACGGGCACTATAAAGCTGGCACGAACATCCGCTTAGAGAGCAGAGTCTACCACAGCTCTGGCCAAACTACCCAACCACTGGGGAGAGCACACAGCAAGCACAGTGGTTAAGTCTAGATGATGATAATGAAACTTACCTCGAGGAGTCTTACGCGGATTACAGAGTCTGGCACCAGGCGCTAACAGTGAATGCTCAGTAATGACCCTCCCTCCCACCGGTTTAAAAAGAGCAGTGTTTTAGGAGCTCAGGCTTGGCCACCAGCAGCCTTGGATTTGCAGGCAGGCTACTCCAGCATTTTAATAGCCCTATGACCTTGGGGAAATTACTGAGACTCTCTAAAAGCCTCTATCTCTTCTCCAATAAAATGGGGATAATAACTGCTCATACAGGGCTGTTGTGAGGACTTAATGAAATACAGTAATCCATGAAAGTTATGTAGATATAGTGTCATGCCTGGCATGTAGTAAGCCTGCTGTGTCTGCCCCTAGGTAGCCTAGCAAAGGATAGTAATCCTAAATAAATATTTGTTGAAGGGAGTTAATGAGGTATACTAGGTCTGTCCTATTTTAAAAACCTCGTCGACAGTCTTGATCCACTTTCTCCTTCTTACTATCAACATACAGCTTTTAATCACTATAGTTTGATTATATGTAGAAATTTAACTTTGATCTGTATCTCAGTCTCCCCATCTAATTTTCAGTTTATCAACTAGCCATGTTAGAAATGAGGTTACACTTGAATCCTTCTTTATCACGGTAATTGTTCACTCCAAAAAGACAAAAGATTCACCCAGATTATCTGTGCACATAAACTAAAAGACCCCAAATTTAAACCACACAGCTCTCAGGAAGTGTATGCCCATCTTACCAACATTAGAAAGAAAAGTTAAAGCTTTGAGAGCTCCAAGTCAAAAGGGTTTCCAGTAATACATGGACAGTTTCTAACATGTTTTTCACATTTTCTTCAAACCTTCAGATTTGTTTCTAATTCCTGAAGGACTAAAACATTCAGGAATGTTTACAAATACTATGTTAATATCATATCCTCTGCTACCCATAAGGTCCATGTAGTCTACTACCTACTCCTCCTTACCAATACCATCCGTGGTCTAATTGCTCCCCACATCCACTGAGGACCCCAGTAGGCATGTCACTGAGTCTTACTCCATCACAATACAGGCCAGAATACTGGGGGGGCTTCGACGTTCATGTTCAGAGGATTCCACGAACCCTTGCTAACTACCTCAGCCTCATGAACCTCTGGTCACTTGAATCGTCCTCTACCATGACCACACTTTCTCACACAACACTATAAGCACTCCCCCCAACTTAGTTGTTTCTGTGTTTTATTCACAGTGTATCTATGACCTTATACTTTACTTTTTTTGCAATTAAATCCACCAATCTTTTTCTTTATGAATGATGGTCTTCCTGCTAGACTTAGACTTTCCCCACACTGGTTTTTTAAAATCATCCCATTTCCTCAAACATGCTTTATAATTTTACTTTGCATGTAAATCTTGAACCCTTCTAGAATGTATTTCAGTCTATGAAGTGATGTAGTGATCCAGTCTGCTTTTATAGTTACATTTTAAAATGTTACACCCCACCACATCCCCCACAAATTTCTAAATTACTCTCTTCACTACCACTCCTCAGGTTCTTCCTAAGCGGCAATTCTAACAACCCCATGAATACTATTTATTCAACCATCCAGGGTCTCCCAGTTGTTCATTCAGGCCAGTGAATATTAAAGCCACACTTCTTTATTTCACAAAGAAAATGAGCGGTGTTTATGTAGTTTGAATAAGTATATTTAAAATTATGGTTGATTTTTCTTGACATCATGTTCTTTTAATTTCTAAATAACATTATGGGGCAATATAAGTGTGTGTTTGTTTTTCTAATGCTTTTGTGCTCTGATTCTCCTCCTAACTCTAGGTTCTTCGCTGGATCATCTTTTCTCACTCAGACCTTAAAGGTAGGAGAAACTTACCTCACGCGATCCTCTTTTCACTCACCAACCCTTCCATCTACTCCTATGACATCCGCAACAAAAGGAAACTGATGGTGACCAAACCTGAACTTGAGGCCAATACTCTCTCCTGAAACTCAGCACTGTGCATCCTTACACCCTTTCTAGACATCTTCACCTACATGGTCCTTAGGTGCCTTGAATGCATCATCTTTTTTTTTAATAATTTTTTTAAATTTTTTAATGTTTTATTTATTTTGGGGGGGGGCAGCGTGAGCAGGGGAGGGTCAGAAAGAGAGGGAGACACAGAATGTGAAGCAGGCTCCAGGCTCTGAACTGGCTGTCAGCAAAGAGTCCAATACAGGGCTCAAACCCACAAACCATGAGATCATGACCTGAGCTGAAGTTGGATGCTTAACCGACTGAGCCATCCAGGCACCCCTTGAATGAATCATCTAAAACTAAACTCCTCGGTGCGCCCAGGTGGCTCAGTCAGTTAAGCGTCAGACTTCAGCTCAGGTCATGATCGCACAGTTCGTGGGTTTGAGCCCCGCGTCGGGCTCTGTGCTGACAGCTCAGAGCCTGCAGCCTTCTTCGGATTTTGTGTCTCCTTCTCTCTCTGACTCTTCCCACTAGCGCTCCTGTCTCTCTCAAAAATATATAAACAAGAAAAAAAATTTTAACTAAAATCCTCAGCTTCCCAGTTTAAGATCTCCTTTGTAGAACCTTCATCTCCCCAAAGAGCAGCAGCATTGCCCTTCTGAGCCTGGAATGTTTGAAGGATTCCAGGTTAGCACCCCTGACTCATTTGGGGCACTGTTACCACCACTCTCCCCTTTCAATCTATTTTATATTCCAGGACTGCCAAGTGCTACTCTGATTCCCCAAACACACCATGCTTTCTTACACTGCCAGGAGTCTTCTTAGAATGCAGTCTTCCGTCCCTGGGATGACACTGCCCAGCCTGCTTCCCTTGCACACCCAATTCACTTTTCTAATCTCAGCCCACACACTACCTCCCCTCTGACTGCATACCAGACAGAACACAGATCACCTCCTCTGTCCTATATATCACATACGCTGGCACAAAAGAATTACTAAAATATATACACTACTTGTCTGGCCCCGAGACCACAGCATCCTTAGGAAGGGGGACCTCAAGTTTCACTTCAATTCACACTTACTTGTTGATTCCTTCATGGTCTTCTTAGCCTATCCTAGCCGAAGTTACAATCTAGCTGACTTACTGTCCTTATTCTTAACTATACATTTTCATATCCAATTACCCAATGAAACAACTACAGAGCTAGAAGAATCCTCAGAGGTCATCAATTAGCTGAGCCACATGTATTTATGAAGAAGAAATTTGAAGGTTAACAAGATAAATAACTGGTGGCATTAACACTTTCACCTTCTCCGAGACTACCATTCCCAAGACCTAGAGCTAAATTTCCAAGAACCTAGTGACCCAAGCAGAACATTCCAGCGTCCTTTAAAACCTGCTTCTAGACATGCCTGGGGGCACTCAGATGGTTAAGCATCAAAGACTTAGTTTCGGCTCATGTCATGATCTTGCGGTTCATGAGTTCAAGCTCTGCACAGGGCTCTGTGTTGACATTTCGGGACCTGACTGAGATTTGCGCTCCCTCTCTGCTCCTCCCCTGCTCATGCTCTCTCTTCTCTCAAAATAAATAAATAAACTTAAAAAAATTAAAACCAGCTTTTAAATCTATTTACTTATGTCAATTAAAATCATCACCGTTAGTTACCTTTCTTGATTAAAACTGGTCAGTGACACCAGACGCTTCTTATTCATCATCACATTATACACCAAAAAGGAAAAACGAATTCACCAGGATCTCCCACTCATTCTCTTTCATCCAACCTATAGATCCAGAATAAAATGAAAACCTTGTATTCTGACTGTACCCACACTTTAAAAGATACTCAAATCCCTCTGAATGATGAATAATTTTAACTCTTTAGTTAATGGCCTACTATCTCTAATATTTAATTTTCTACTCAATAACATGAGTTTGAAGACTCATGAGACACTTAGGGCTAGGAGTCCAGAATTGAGCCCATCCCTAAGAACCTAGACAAGGAAGAGTGAGTGGTTACTCTCTCCCTTTCTCTCTGCCCCTCCCCTGTTCACGTTTTCTCTCTTTCTCTAAACAAACAAACAAGTAAGCAACTTAGAAAAACAACAAAGAATATGCTTCAGAGATCAGACCGCCTGGGAGAGAAGGTGGGCAGCCCTGAATCTACCCAAAACCTGAGAGCAACAGCAGTGTGAGACTAACATAGGATGACATGGAGATGACATGCTTCCATGCCCTTGATGTCACTACATGCCAAACATGAGCTCATGTTGGACCCTTCCTCCGATAACATGGAAATTAAGATATAATGACTGGGCAGACAGTTCTACCTAAATTCTTAAACCTACATCCTTTCTCCATGGGTGCTATTCCAACAGATTTACTAAACCTAGTTTCTCTTGCCAAATTCCTTTTTTTTTAATGTTTATTTCTGAGAAAGAGAGAGAGAGAGAGCACAAGAGCACTAGTGGGGATGGGGCAGATAGAGATACAGAGAGGCAGACACAGAATCCAAAGCAGGCTCCAGGCACTGAGCTGTCAGCACAGAGTCAGATGCAGGGACTGAACCCACAGACAATAAGATCATGACCTGAGCCAAAGTCAGACACTCAACCAACTGAGCCACCCCAAGCACCCCATTCTTGCCAAATTCTTTACATGAGCATTCACAAAGCTGATTTTATTTCAGGTATAAAGAGGATTTTTTTAATGTTTATTTTTGTGAGACAGAGAAAGAATGTGAGTAGGGTAGGGAAAGAGAAAAAGGGAGACACAGAATCTGAGGCAGTCTCCATCCAGGCTCTGAGTTGTCAGCACAGAGCCTGGCACAGGGCTCGAACTCACAAAGTGGGAAATCATGACCTGAGTCAGTCAAATGCTTAACCAAAGGAGCCACCCAGGTGCCCCAAAAGAGAATTTTTTTAAAGTAATGCTTTACCTATATATCTGGAGCCATTTCAGGCTACAAGAAACAGGTATGTGCTCAGTTTACCTCAGGTGATAAGAATAGTGCAAGAAAACATCTAGAAGTTAAGAACAGAACAAGATTCTGGCTGTGAGGCCTATGGAGGGAGGCATTTTTCTGTTCCTAACAGCTCTTGATACTCAGTTCATGTTACCAAGTGCTCAGAGGGATTGCTCTCCACCTAATGCTTCACCATTCTGGTGATTCAACACCTCTCTGACCCTAAGTCCATTTCTCCTGTCACCACCAATTACCTGCTTCTGTTTCTCATGTTCCCAGATCCTACTGCCTCAGCCATGTGCACGGCCTTCTCTCTTGGTGTCTCCAACTTAAGCCTACAAGTATCTCCAAAGAGCTCCCATGTAAATGCAAAACAGGGTCTGGAGCAGCTTTTCTGGCTCAAGTGTCAATCCCTGATAATACCCTCTGGGACCAAGTATCGAGTTCCTGACTCCAAATTCAAGAGACTGACAAGTAAGAGACCCTTCATAAAGGGGTAGGAGTAAAATAAGCTCTCTGAGACACCTAGGAAGGTCGGTGACGAACTGACCAACACCATGAAGATAGTCTAGTGTAAAAAGGAGTCCTTCCCAACTTAGCGTTCGCTGTTCAAATCTTCTGTTATAAGAACACACAGAAAAGCAAAAACTCTGCAAACAAAAGCAATCATTAATGAACTGACCATTCAAACAACTGTCCCTGGTAATTCCCATCCTCTGTCTCCACTCATCAAACCCCTTCTTTCTCTCTCTCTCACTGATGGTCATACAATCCAACAATAATTCAAATAAAATGCAAATCCAAAACAAAGTGAAAACTGAAAATATATACCAAAAGATGCAACATTTGACAAGGCTGGTATAAGATACATTATAATGAAATGTTAGAATCCCAAATGAGGCTTCAGAGGAGTTGCGAAGGTCAGTAACTGATGAGAAAAATCAGCAAAGACAATAATATGCTAGTGTCTCAAGTGTATCAAGAATGACAATTATTTGATTATCAGTGACTAATGGGAAAATAATAAAACTCTTTTTAAAGAGTCTGCAAAAATGTCCTTCATTATAATTACATTATAAATTAAAAGATATCCAATCATGTTATTATACAAAATTTAGTACAAAAATATATGCCAACAACAATCAACACTTGATACATTCTTTGTTCATTCTAGTACTCAGTACTTGTTTTCCAATTAGAATTCAAATTTTGACAAATAAAATAAGCTTACTTTCAGAATCATTTTATTTTTCAAGAGAAAAATCCCAATTTTACCCCCTTCCTTAAAAGTAGTCTTTTTCCAGTATCCTGCACTCTGAACACAATGGTGTGTCAGAGGGCTACATGTGTTCACTCTGACTCGGCAGCGGGGGGCGGGGGGGGGCAGGAGGTGGTGGGGACTGAAGGAGGGGAGGGAGGTGGTCTCCAGCTGGTTAGGCTTCGGTTTAAACTTTCAAGGTAGCTGCTGCTGCCACTCATCAGCAATTTATTTTCCGAGAGGAAATACTTTTTCCTTCTGTTACTTCTTAAACTATTACTCTGGGTGCAACTGATAACCCAAAAGGAACATTAGTTTAAAAGGAAAAGTCTGTTGCCAATTTTCATGTTCTAGATTTTCAAGTTCTAGCACAAAGAGCGGGTCAATCCCATCAAACTGGGATTTCCACCCTCACCTCCCCTCCATAAGCAAGAGGCAAGGAAAAGAGGAACCAGGTGACCTGGTTGCATCTGCTGCACCAGCCTTAGACTCCACAGCACCTGTCCGGACACCGCAGGCCCGTGCTCAGACTTCACAGTGCTCTATACTATCTGTTACCAGTGTTTTTGTTATTTTGATATTGAGGAATTCCAGGACAATTAAATACAAAAAATGTATCAAAACATGAAAAGACAAAAGTTTAAATTCTTAATTACCATCGCCATCACTGTCCTCTATTAGCAAGGAAATGTAATGAAACTAAATTCTGAAAACGTCTACAGGTTTCTCACCACGGCACAGTATCATTAATAGTTAATCCAGGCGGCTAAGTAGAACAAAGGCGCTCTTACCCTCCCTGTTGGGCAGACCTAAGAAGTAACACAAGTTCTTAGATAACCAAGTTGTTACACTCAGGGTGAGATCCAATGCTCCTCCTTCACCAGGAGATCAAGTTTAAAGCTTTCTCTGTTTTACGCTTATAAAATAGATACCATTTGTACAATTTTCTGATATATGAATTTTAGAAATTACAACAGAATAATGCTCAGAAAAAGGAAGTATTTTTATAATCCTAACTAAAAGACAGTTTTTCATGCTAATTAATTAATATCTAATATCTAATACTAGATATTAATATACAAGTGAAACTACTCGGCTCTCTAATATTGTGGCTTACAATGTCATAAATTAAGACATTTTAATTCCATTTACAATTTTGGCATATAAAGGACTGTGAGTTCACCAAAGCAATAAATGCTTGCTTTCCGACTCTTTTAGTACACCAAGGCCATTCAACCATCTTGAAAAGTAACTTTACTATGTTAAAAGGAGGTAAAATTATTGTACGAGGCTTATTTACATGAATAAGAAAACAAACCATATCAAAATATGAGGTATAAGGAGGAATTAGAGTCCCTAACTCCCAATCCACAGTAACTTTCAAACTTCAGAACTGAAACTGATGTGATGCAATCCAATCTGTCCTCTCTTCCACATTCCCCCATCCCTGGGAGGTGCTGTGCTAGATGCCACATGAGCAGAGGCAGGAAGATTGTCTCAAAAATATGTAGGGGCAGTGGAATGGCTCACTCAGTTAAAGCATCAGACTTCGGCTCAGGTCATGATCTCATAGTTTGTGAATTCAAGCCCTGCATCAGGCTCTCTGCTGTCAGTGCAGAACCTGCTTTAGAACCTTATCCTCCTCTCTCTCTGCACCTCCTCTCCCCAGAAGAAACAAACTTAAAAATATATATACCTAGGGCAGGGGCACCTGGGTGGCTCAGTGAGTTCATCGTTCAACTTCAGCTCAGGTCATGATCTCTTGGTTTTTGAGTTTAAGTCCCGCATTGGGCTCAGTGCTGTCTGCACAGAGCCTACTTCAGATCCTGTCTCCCTCTCAAAATTAAACAAACATTAAGAATTATATTAAAAAATAGGGGGCGCCTGGGTGGCTTAGTCGGTTAAGCGTCCGACTTTCGCTTAGGTCATGATCTCGCGGTTCGTGGGTTCGAGCCCCGCGTCGGGCTCTGTGCTGACTGCCAGCTCAGAGCCTGGAGCCTGTTTCAGTCTGTGACTCCCTCTCTCTCTGACCCTCCCCTCACGCTCTCTCTCTCTCTCTCTCTCTCTCTCTCCCCCCCAATAAATAAAACATTAAAAAAAATTAAAAAAGGAATTATATTAAAAAATAAAAATTATAAAAATTAAAAATAAAAAATATGTGGGGGCAAAACTCCTCCCTTCAGGGAGTTCAGAGCCGAATATTTAGCATTTAGTTTTAACCATCAGGCCTACCCAAGCCCTTTACATGAATGAACTCACAACAATTGGAGAGGTTGGTACTTAACATAATTTCCATTTTACATGCATGGAAACTGAAGCTTTGGAAGTTTTATAAATTTCCAAAAACAGGGGTGCCTGGGTGGCTCAGTCAGTTGAGCATCCAACTCTTGATTTTGGCTCAGGTCATGATCTAACAGTTCATGGAATAGAGCCCCGTGTCAGGCTCTGCATTGATAGCACAGAGCCTACTTGGGATTCTCTCTTTCTCTGCCCTCCCCCATGTGTGCATTCTCTCTCTCTCTCTCTCAAAATAAATAAACATTAAAGAACAGTAATATAAAAAATTTTTCTAAAACCTCCAGACCTAAACATTTCCATTTACAATAGCATCAAAAAGAGTGCAATACTTAGGAGTAAATTTAACAAAGGAAATCAGAGACTTATACACTGAAAAGCACAAAACATTGTTGAAAGAAATTAAAGATTTAAATGAGAAGACATCCTATGTTCACAAGTTGGAAGACTTACTATTAGTAAAATGGCAGTATTCCCCCAAATTGATCTACAAATTCTAAATACCTTTTCCCCCCAGAAATGGGCAAACTGACCCTTATATTCATACAGACATTTAAGGAACCCCAAATAGCCAAAACAATCTTGAAAAAAGAACAACGGTGGAGGACTCACACATCTCAGTTTCAAAACATTATGAAGCAACAGTAATCAAAACAGTGTCATTAAGGGGTGCCTGGGTGTCTCAGTCAATTAAGAGTCCAACTTGGGCTCACATCAAGATCTCATGGCTTAGGAGTTCGAGCCCCAAGTCTCTAGGAACCTGGAGCCTGCTTCAGATTCTGTCTCCCTCTCTCTCTCTCTGCCCCTCCCCCGCTCATACTTCGTGTGTGTGTGTGTGTGTGTGTGTGTGTGTCTGTCTGTCTGTCTCAAAAATAAACATTTAAAAAATTAAATTTAAAAGAAAAAGTGTGAAACTGGCATAAAAATGAGACATAAAGATCAATGAAATAGAATCAGAGTCCAGAAACAAATCCTAACATGACAGCCAAATGATTCCCAACTGTGCCAAGGCCATCAGATGAGAAAAGAATGGTCTCTGCAAAAGATGGTGCTAGACAACTGGATATTCCCATGCAAAAGAAGAATACTGGATTCCTAACTCACACTACAGACAAAAGTTAGCACTAACTGGATCTAAAACCTAAATATAAAGGCTAACACTTAACTCTTAAAAGGAAATGCAGATGTAAATCTTCATTATTTTGGATTAGGCTGGTTTATTAAAAATGACTCAAAAAGTACAAAAAAACAGAAGAACATCATAAGAATTAAAAACTTTGGTGAATCAAAAAACACTACTGAGGAAAAAAGATAATCCACAGAATGGGAGTAAATATTTGCACATCATATATTCGATAAAGAACCAGGATCCAGAATATATAAAGAACTCTTACAACTCAACAGTTTAAAAAAACAAAAAAAAACAAAAAAAAAAAACTCAATTTACAAAATTGGCAAAGGACCTAACAGACATACAAAGAAAAAACGCAAATGGCCACACAGCACATGAGAAACTGCTCAGCATCATCTGTCATCAGGGAAACACAAATCACAGCAACAATGAAGTATCACTTTATACCCACACCAGGATGGCTGGAATCGGAAAGACAGCAACAAGAATGGACAAGGAGGTGGAGAATTTGAAAACTTCACATACTGTTGATGGGAATGTTAAATGGCAGAGCTGCTTTGGAAAACAATCTGGCGGTTCTTCAAAAAGTTCAACAAAGGGTTACCATATGACCCAACAATTCCACTCCTCAGTATATACCCACAAGAACTGAAAACATATGTTCACACTCTTCACAAAAAAGCCCGAACACAAGAGTTATTTGTAATATCCCAAAACTGCTAACAACCCATACAGCCATCAGCTGATCAATGGGTAAACAAAATGTGGTCTATCCATACCTAAGAGGAATGGAGTAATGATACATGCTAACACATGGATAAATCCTGAAAACATTATGGAGAGTGAAACAAGCCAGAGACCAAACACATATTTTATCATTCCATTTCAAGGAAATGTCCAGAACAGGGACCTCCGGAGAGACAGAAAGTAGATGTAGGGACTGGGGAAGGAGGGAAAATGGTGGTGTATGTTAATGCACAAAGAGTTTCTTTTTAGAATGATAAAAATGGTCTAGAATTAGGAAATGCTGAGAGGTCTTTACAGTATTATAAATATGCTAAAAGCCACTGACTTGTAAACTTTAAACTGGTGAAAAAGAGAACATGATGAATTTTATCTCAATTAAAAAAAAAAAAAAAAAGATTCCAGAGCTAATATGTCACTGAGGCAGGATGAGAACCTGGACGGCCTAGTTCTGAAGTCTAGATCCCCAGGTGTGCTGCACAGCCTCCAGGGAGGAAATGCTCACTCTGGGGAAGATATGTGTCACTAGCGTCAGGAGGACTTTGCCAGGTGAAGAGAAGCCCACTCTAGACAGGAAAATGGCACAACCAAAGCCATGCAGACTCCTGTCGTGTGGGCATCCAAGTTGTTTTGGTGACTGGCAGGAGCCAAGTAGATACTGGTAGGAAATAAAGCCAGAGATACTGGCAGGGTCTGTCCCTAGAGCATCCTGCACGCCATACAAAGAAGGCCTTTTTACATAGGGTAGAATATAACCAACTATACAGTGAAAACTAAAATAGGAGATTCAACAGGTGAGTTAGAATGAAGAGGGGCAGGGGCTCCTGGGTGGCTCAGTCGGTTGGACGTCTGACTTCAGCTCAGGTCATGCATGGTCTCATGGTTTCTGAGTTCGAGCCCTGCGTCAGGCTCTGTGCTGACAGCTCAAAGCCTGGAACCTGCTTCAGATTCTCTATCCCCCTTTCTCTCTGCCCCTCCCCTGCTCATGCTCTGCCTGTCTTGCTCTCGCTCGCGCGCGCTCTCTCTCTCTCTCTCAAAAATAATAAATGTTAAAAAGAAAAACAAAAATTAAGAGCAAATTTTTAAAATCTTAGATCCTGTCAGGGAGAAAATATAGGACTTCACGGAGCTATTTATGAGACTTGCCAATTCCCCGCAATCATTCTGTGTCTGTACACCCACACAGTGCCCCTCAGGAACTCTGGCAATTATCACCTCTCTCATTTGTAAATCCTAAAATTCTCACCTCAAGCATCAACCGTCCCTTATTTCTATAAAAATCTTTAACAGCAGCAAGCAATAGTAAAGTCTACGTCCAAAGCTTTGTTGCTTTACAAAATGTTATGAAGTATGACAAACACTTGAGCAAATCAAACACAGGCTATTTTATTCCTGTCTTGCTGTCTGTGGGATTTCCCACTAATTACAGAAACAGAAAACTTCAACTAGTTCTCCATGTTAGTACGCAAAAATCAATAAACAGGGCCTTGAACGTATCAAGGACACAGAAAACTTTAACTCTGTTTTATCAAAATGACCTTGAATCAGTATTCAAGAGCACAAGTTCTTCATCCTTATCATCTCTGGCCATGTACTGAGTTGCTGGTTTCTAGTCACTTGGAAAAATATTTTAAGCATGAAATAATGCCTAAAGACAAAGACACCAGGAATTCATAATTGTATGTGCAACAAAGAGCAGCAAACAATATTAATGGTAACAGTTAACATTTCATACCAATCACAATGCCAGGAACCTTCTGCTTTATGTAATAACTCTCTTAAAACTCTCTTATCCCTGTAAGATAAATATTATTGTTATCCTCATTTTACAGATAGGGGAACGGAGGTACAGAAAGGCCGCCATTTACCGGGCTAGTGTAGTAGAGGGGAATCTGTCCCAGCAGCCTCTGTACAGGCTCTGGGCCCTCAAAGACCATGCATTACCTGTGGCTGATTTTGAATGTGCTCAAATTTGTCCATAATAAAAAAGCTAAACACCCACTTATGTTAATAATATTTATGAAAGCTACAACACAATCCTATAAATTCAGTCCTATCCAGACTTCATGTTTATAATCCTGCTGTCCCTTCCCTCCTTTAAAAAAAAAACAAAAAAAAAAAACCACCACAAAACCTCTTCCTCTCTGTCAATCTTAAAACAATCATTTATTACATCTACAACTGTGGTGTTTGTAGCAGTAAAGTTATTAACTTACATTAAGAATTTAAAGAAAATCAGATTTTAAGGCCATTTTTGGCTGCATTTTATGGGGTGAGGTAGGTACTGAACCAGTACCAGGTAATTTGGGCACTCTAAGGAAGTCTTAGGATATTTCTCTTGCATTTAATTTTTCCATTTCACGCCAAGGGTCATTTGTACTTATCTGCAGACCTACTAAATCACTCTCTTGGGGTGAAGATGCCAAAAACATCTTGGGTAATTCTGATGCGCAGCCAGTGTTGAGAATCACCGGTTTTACACTTGGCGCCTGTCCTCCTCATCTAGCTGACATCACAGTGTTACAAACACACAATTGATTTCATAAGCACAATTAGCCTATCATGCCAAACAGTATTCCATTTATTGACTTTAATATAGCGTACGTATGCTAGACAGTTACAATCCAGCAATTCCACTTCTTCCAAATGTAAGCTAGAAGAACATTCACACGTGTCCTCGGAGAATGACACAAAGATGCTCCTCATATCGCTGTATGCCACAGCAAGTAACGGATAACAACCTGTTAAACGAACTACGTATGGTACATTCATCATGCATAGCCTTTAAGAAGAGTGAGGAAGATCTACATGGACTGACTGATCTACAAAACTGACACTGCAGTATGCAGAATACACAGTATACTATTACTTTTGTTACAGATGTGTGTTTTCACAGGTGTGTGTGTGCGTGTGTATATATATGTACATGCAAATAAAAACTAACACTGAGGAAGAGTTTATTCTAAAATGATTAGAAGATCTTCCTTACTTCTGGAGGTGAAATGAGGAGGTGCGCTTGGGTGACTCAGTCAGTCAGGTGTCCAACTTCGGCTCAGGTCATGATCTCATGGTTTGGGAGTCTGACCCCCACGTCAGGCTCTGTGCTGACAGCTCAGAGCCCGGAGCCTGCTTCAGATTCTCCCTCTGTCCCTCCCCCGCTCACATTCTCTCTATCTCTCAAAAGCAAAGTCTATCTCTTTCTCTATCTCTCTCTCAAAAGCAAATAAAACATTTAAAAAAAAAAAAGGAATGAGGGAATGGTCATCAGACAATTTCGCCTTTACCTGCACTTAAATTTTTACAGATGTTACTTGTGTAATTAAAAATAGTTTTCTCAAATAATGTTAAGTGCTACCAAAGGATACTCCATTTAAAATAACCCCCTCTTGTGGTTACCCAGCTTTCAAAAGGACAGTCTGCAAAAAGACTGCCATCACACCATTATAAATAGCCTCGAAAATGCCAATTTTCACTTTCAAATAAAATTCACAGTTTAATCAAAATCAAAGCAATGTTCCATTGGAATCCTGAGAGAGTTATACTGAAAGAAAAAAAACAGCTCAATACTTTTGACATTGTTCTATCATAAGAAAGGGAGCTTGTGGAGGTTGTAAAAATGACATTTAAAACTAGTTTTAAAAACTAAATTCAGTCTGTTCCTTCTTTTTTTTTTTTTTTTAATGTTTTATTTATTTCTAGGAGAGAGAGAGACAGCGTGAGCAGGGGAGGGTCAGAGAGAGAGGGAGTCACAGACTGAAACAGGCTCCAGGCTCTGAGCTGGCAGTCAGCACAGAGCCCGACGCGGGGCTCGAACCCACGAACCGCGAGATCATGACCTAAGCGAAAGTCAGATGCTCAACCGACTAAGCCACCCAGGTGCCCCTCAGTCTGTTCCTTCTAATTCTATCATGAGCAGACTCTCATAACAAAATTGCTGAAACAAATTGGTAAACTAAAAAAAAGTACCTAAAAATATAGGTATTAATTTAGCACACCAAAAATGATCAAGTCTCAATTAATGGAGTGTGCCTATGAATGATACATTAATGCACAGAAGACACAGAGAGAATCCCGCAGATGAAAGTTAAGATAAAAACTAAATTCTGTACGTAGAGCCACAAATATTTGGTCTTTGTTAGATGGTGCAGAGGAGAAAGAAAGGAATGTGCTTGAGGAACTGGAGTCAAATGCCAGGGCAGTTAACAGAGCAAGACACACAAAAGAACCACTGCAATAAAGAGGCCAGTTTGACATGACTCAAGGACAGAGCTTTAAGAAATTCCAGGTTGTTTTAAAAAATATAACTTCCTTCCAGTCATTACCATTATCAACTTTAATAACACAACGGTTCCTCAATTTTCACTGAAATACACCAGCCAATGTATTATACTCATCTGAGGTACCCAGCTTCTTCCTTTTTCTAAAGCCTGACTCTCTGAAATCTGGACCAACTACAAAGAAAGGGAGAAGGAGGAAAAGACTTGGACTGAGTGCATTTTGTTTCTGGAGTTGGGCGAGTATTCGGGTGCCTATTTCATTATTTTTCAAACTCACATTCACATTTCAGGTATTATTTGCATGAAATATTACATAATTTTAAAATATGTTTTTTGGAGTATGTGGGTGGATCAATTAACCGTCCAACTCTTGATTTCAGCTCAGGTCGTGATCTCACGTTTCGTGAGTTTGAGCCCCACAGTAGGCTCTGTGCTCACAGCATGGAGCCTGCTTGGGATTCTCTCTCTCTGCCCCTCCGGTCACTTGCTTGCACAGGCGGGCCCGAGGGGGTGCGCTCTCTCAAAATAAACATTTAAAAACTTTTTAAGTAAAATACGTTTTTAACTTTTCACCAGTATTTACCTAGTTTCCACTGCTTTCTCAGCATGGTATCTACTTTATCTCCTCCTCTGAACACAGGTAGACCCCAGCTAAGCAGGCCTTCATGGAATGCGTGATTCTGGACAGCCATGTGTTCTTGACAGTTGAAAGATTATGTATCTGGACTGAAATATTCACATATGCCTAACACAGTTTCCTGGCTGCCTCAGAGTGTCTGGCATGAACAGGACTCCAATACCCTCAGGGCCTCTGGGAGGTGGCTGAAGCGGCTGAAGGGGCTGAAGGTCTGCTTCGGCACTAACAAGGGCTCCAGGTTAGGGCGGTGCATTTGGCTTGGTATTGTTTTCTTTTCATCCCTTCCAATGACCACATGTGTGCCCTTCCAAATGGCTTGTTCCAACCTGCTGAGTAAAGTATAAATAGACAATTTCCCACACCATACGTGAAATTTTCTTTACTCCATCAACAACACTCGAATGTTAATGAGTGCTACACATCCGAGGCTCATATAAAAACAGCTATGACCCCTCTCTCTTCTGGGGTCTTCCCACTGCCACAGTACATCTGCTTCTCTTTGAGCATCCCTTTCATTCTCTCCCAAGCAGTCAGCTCTATAAATGTAGCCTGTACACGGAATATAAAAGTATACCAGGCTCCTCTATATTACAATGGCAACAATAACTCTCGTATAATGGTGATAATGATAACTCTTGAGTTTGTCAAGGATTACATATATTTTCATAAAAACACTAGGAGGCAGACACAATCAGCATCTCTATTGTGTAGATGAGGGAGGAAGGGGAAGGGGGAAGGTAACATGTCTAAAGTCACTCAGTCACTGGGGTGGCTGGGTGGCTCAGTCAGTTGAGTGTCTGACTCTTGATTTTACCTCAGGTCATGATCCCAGGGTCGTGGGATCGAACCCCACTTCAGGCTCTGTGCTGAGTGTGGAGCCTGCTTAAGATGCTCACTCGCTCTCTCGCTCTCTCATTTTCTCTCTGTCTCTTCCCACCCACCTCCATCTCTCTCCCTTCCTCTCAACCTCTCTGAAATAAACAAATTATAATAATAAAGGCATCCAGCCATTAAGTGACAAGACACATAACTTGGCCCCAGGTAAATCAAACTCTGAAGTCAATGCTACTACCATCTACAATGATGCACTGGCCTAATCGCTCCACTTCAGAAATCCAAATCCTTGGGGCGCCTGGGTGGCTTAGTCGGTTAAGCGTCCGACTTTCGCTTAGGTCATGATCTCACGGTTCGTGGGTTCGAGCCCCGCGTCGGGCTCTGTGCTGACTGCCAGCTCAGAGCCTGGAGCCTGTTTCAGTCTGTGACTCCCTCTCTCTCTGACCCTCCCCTGCTCACGTTGTCTCTCCCTCTCTCCCCTAGAAACAAATAAAAAACATTAAAAAAAAATTAAAAAAAAAAAAAAAAAGAAATCCAAATCCTGAGGGAGGGACTGCATTATTCCAATTCACCTTGTCCAGCCAGGCAACATTGCACAGAAGATGCCGGCTGCTGTACAGCCTGCCCATGTGGGAACCGCAGTGCACACCTAACCCGGTCCCTCTAGGGGACATGGTGCGTGGCAGAGCCACATGGGAGGGCGGCGCCACGGGGCACCTCCGGTCTACATCCCTATCTGTGTATTCCTAGTGCTGAAACCCACAGTTAAGTGTGCTTTTCATAAATCAGGCACAATCCCTAAAGTTTGAGGAATGGAAATGGAAAGGAAAATTCCAGATCCTGGACAGGAGTTTTTCATCAGGCCTCACAGCAGCCACTGCAAATTTCTGTTCCAGTTCTACTCCATATTCATATTTTTCTACTTAAAATGTTAATTGCCTATGGTTTACCAGCACTGTATTTAGGACACTGTGAATCAAAAACCCTGTCAAGAGTTCCTTATGTCTTCTCATCAGAGGCTCTGGCAAAAAGAAATTCAGTTAGATGCTTCTTCCCCTAAGGGCTCCTATCCCTTGAACTATGCCTGGGTCTTTGTCATTTTTTTAAATTTACTGGGGGTGGGGGGAGATAGAGAATGAATTCCAAGCAGACTCCACGCTGCCAGCACAGAGCCTGATGTAGGGCTCAAACCCATGAACCATGAGATCATGACCTGAACCAAAATCAAGAGTTGGACATTTAACCCACTAAGCCACCCAGGTGCCCCTTTGTCATTTTATAAATCCTTTTTCCTATAGAAATCCTGTAGAAATTTTCCTATAGAAATCCTATAGAATCCTGTAGTCTTTCCTATAGACTACAATCTTCTCCAATGTCTTTCAGCAAATATTTTTCGTTCATAATAAGTTTGTGCTGCTTAGTAATTGTAACTAATCATTCTTTAATCTAGACCCACACTGCCTGATACAGAAATCACTTGCCACACGTGACCACTGAGTGCCTGAAAGATGGCCACTCTTCACAGAGACACGCTTAGCACAAGAACAGAATGAAAAACATTACATTACTATTTCATACTGATTACACCTTGATATATTATACTATTTTTGAGATACTGGGTTAAATGTATTATTTAATTATGTTATTGGGTTTGTGGAATAATATTCAGCTGTAAAAAAGAGAATCAAATTCTGACACATGCCACAACATGGATGAATCATGAAAATGTGCTAAGTAAAATAAGCCAGGTACAAAAGGACGGATATAATTCCACTTATGTGAGGGACCTAGGATAAGCAAATTAATCGGGAAAACAAACCAGCTTCAGGGGCTGAGAAGGGGAAACGGAGAGTTGTGGTTCAGGCTGCACAGCGAAGGAACCCTACTCGGGTGGTAGAGAGGCTGCCCAAGTCCCTTCAGGTCCTCAGTATATAAGATGGGGTCACAGCCAGCAAACCAGCAGGTGATCTGAGCACCTCTAATGAATACGGTCTGATAACCCCACAAGAAGAAACGTCTGGTCAACTGGTTTGCTATCACCATGCTTAAGAGACAAATCTTATTTTTTTCCTATTGAAGAATGAATCCGAGGAGGACAAGAGTACTCTGAAACCAGAGCCATTTCCACAAACCATTCCACAAGTGCTCTTTAACAAGTGCCTTCAAAATAACAAACACAATTAGCTTTGTGCTGAGAGCACCTCTCTGTATAAAAGACACAATTTTATAAAATTATCACAAAGAAAGCAAACAGTTGTTCTTTTGACTTACAGTATTCAGTCCTCTAAATTTACCAAGTTTCCAAATCTCAATTCATAACCACATTCCCTAGCTCCCCATTTAAGACATGCATTTAGTTCTCTCTTGTTTCTTAAGGCAATGAATCTTTAGAAAACAGATTTGAAATGTAACCTACTTGCTAAAAATCAAACATGCGATGTTCAGAGAAACAAGAGGAAAGAAAAGAAGACCTAAGCCCACTGGCTTTATAAGAACTAAAGAAATCCAGTCTCAGGAAGCCAAAAGGGAAATAGCATCATAGCCATTCTTGTATTTAAACATTTAAGGAAGGCGTAGGAGGCTATTCGTGGACAGAAGACTCACAGTGACGACAGCAGTGGCTGGCAGTGAGCCTGAGCTCTAGGTTACCTGTTTAGGGGACTTCCCATTTATTCGTTCAGTTAATCCACACAACCCCTCCGCAGAGCTGGTACTGTAATTAGCACCCTCCTCTCACTTACTGATGAGGAAACAGAGGCATAGACAAGTTATAAATAATTCTAAGGTCACACCACTAATAAATGGTAGAGCTGGGGACAGACCCAGGTAGCCTGGCTCTAGAAGCCACGACTACAAAGCACCTCTCTCAATCTTTATGGCGGCTTCATGATAACATGTACAGTGGGGTTCAAGAGTCATAAACTAACAAAACAATGTAGAAGTGTAAGAACACTTATTGAACTCCTTTGCACACTCACTGGACAACACTCCAGGGAATCCTCGGTAACAGTAACTCATAGGTGTGATGAAATTGTCAAAATGAAATGTTATTTTAGAAACAAAAATAAGAACCAATGGACTGTTCAAAATAGCAAACCAACTGCCAATCACAGATCTTTAGTTTTACATGGAGTTCAATGACATACTGACAGACTGAAGCAACAAAGACCTGTGCTCTAGAAACCACAAAAGAGTCACAGCTGTCGAACACAAGACAGTACGCGGGGCATCCATTTTGTCTTGCCACACTGTCCTTTACCAGCTACGCTTAATACTGTCTTGTTCAACATTCGCACATTTTTCAAACCTCACTGGCTTTCCCCAGTAAAAGGACCGTCCCATCCATAACATGTGGCGGACGTCCTACAGCCTGCCTCCTTGGTTGTGCACTTCCACAAAAGGTCAGGCATACAGAGGTCCTCCCTACCGTCACCTGAAAGCCCTTCAGAGATTATCGCATCCTGGCAAATCACTTCCCCCAAAACCTACAAAGTTTTATCAAGCTTTAACAGAGTTAATAAAACCTTTGGTAATCACCATATCAATCACTTTTGTTTTGTTTTCTTTTTTTATTACATTCACACTCTGTAAAATCCACCCTCCAGTGTTCAGTCTGCAAGTGTTCTGTGCCTGACAAACACAGACCGTAGCCCCTAGCACCACCGATCTGTTTTTGTCTCCCTATCATCATCTTGCCTTTTCCCATACAAGTGCAACTATGTAGTATGCACACTTTGGAGTCTGGCTTCTTTCGCTAAGCATAACACCTTTAGATTCATTCATTTGTTGCAATGGTGTCAGTTCATTTCTTCTTATTACTGAACTGTATTCCACTGTACTGTTATACCACCATTTGGCACCTGGATGGCTCAGTCAGTTAAGCATCCGACTCTTGATTTCGGCTCAGTTCATGATCTCAAGATTTGTGAGTTCAAGCCCCGCATTAGGCTCTGTGCTGACAGTGCTCAGAGCCTGCCTGGAATTTTCCCCCCACTCCTCCCCTCACCCCCACACTGAGTGCACTTTCTCTCAAACTCTCCCCCCTTCTCAAAACTAAATGAACTTTTAAAAAAAAGAATGTCTATCAAAGAGAAGGCTTTGACATATGTCTAATTTATCTTTTTAATGGATCAGGTTTTTGGTTTATTTATGAAATCTTTGCCTAACTCAAGCCACAGATTTTTCTCGAATTGTTTCTTCTACTAGTTTGTAGCTTTACATTTAAGCCTATAATCCATTCTGAGTTAATTTTTGTGTATTGTACAAGGTATCAATTACTTTTTTATTTTTACTGCTTGATCCAAAGTCCTGGCCCTTATCACAGTATCTGTTTGACAGATGTCTTCTGGGCACCTATATTTGGCCTAGAGATGTAAGAGTAAAGAAGAGGGCACAGACTAATACAGGCAACAACATGATTAACTCACAAAATACAAGGTGAGCAGTGTGGACACAGACCAAATTCAAGTACCATAGCGGCAGGCACTCAGGAGCTCCCACCAGGGCTAGGCTGAGGCTGAGCAAACAGTGCAGGCAGAGAGTAACATTCTAGGAAGAAGAAATACCACAAGCAATATACAAAGATTCAAAGAGCAAGGCCTGTTTAGGAAATCGCTGGGAGGGATTCTTCTCAACCACTTTGTATTCGTGGCAGGCACTTCTGCATGCTAGCAGTTCTGGCAAGCCGTTGTAGGGGACTCAAAAACCAAAAAAACCTCACTAAACAAGTAAGCAACAAAATTCAATCACAACTATAGTATAATAGTATTTCTATGTCTGTAAAAGCAAACAAAATGGTCAAATAAAGAGGCCTTCAGGACAGTGTAGCTCAGTGTAAGCTGCGAGCCCCCAGCCTAGAACAGCTGGCCCTTGGCCACTGGCATTCCCCCAAGTGGCCGCTTCGCCAACCCAGCAGGGGGCAGAGGAGGGGTGGACCCACCCCCAGCAGAACCTGCCCCCCAGGAGGCTTTCACTTGGCCTTCAATCCCATTGCTGTTATTACCACCAAGAGAACCAGCAACAACACCCATTCAGCTTGAACAGCTGACCCACCTCTTCAGAGATGCTGCTTGGTTCCGTCAGTCCAAGTTACCCATGCTGCCAGCATCACTGATGTGCCCAGATTTCCCCCCTACCCCACACCCCCACTGCCCACCAGAAGCATCAGCATGTCCCCAGAGTCTCTGGCCCGGATGTAAGAGTACTGCTTGCCCTAACCCAACAGGCTGGCCCTGAGACCAGAACTTCTCCAACAGGCCTGGGAATAGAGGCCCATCTGTGGGGCCAGGATGGGGGTGGGGCCGCCATTCTCCTGTCCCCAAAGTCTCCCTTTCCCACACTCTTCAGGTGCGAGAGTCTCCAAGTCCCCACAATCCTTTCAACTAAGACTTTTTCCTATCTCAATATTATCAACAGCCTTTTTTCCATCTATACAATTTTTTGAATGAAGTATTTTCCAGACAGCCCATAGATAGAATGAAGAATAGCACTTATGTTCTGACAACCTCACATTTTATTAACCTTTCTGAAAAAGATATCGGTGAACTAACTTTTCAAAAATTAAGACTAAAGAATAACAACGAACGCTGTAGAGATAAGGCTGAATGCTATCTGGATAAAATTTTATCTATACTCACAACAGTAAGGCCTTATATTTGTTACCTGAGAACAAGTAACACTTCCTTTTGTTCTGTTTGTTTTTAAATTAATTTTTTTTTTTAAGAGAGAAAGAAAGAATCCCAAGCAGGCTCCATGCTCAGCACTGAGCCAGACATGGGGCTCCATCTCAGGACCCTGAGATGATGACTTGAGCCCAAATCAAGAGTCTGATGCTTAACCAAGCAAGTCACCCAGGCGCCCCAATACTTTTTTTAACTGGAACACTAACACCTCCTTCCATCCTATCCTTGATTTTGAGAAAAACCTCACCATCTTACAGGGCCCACACTCTAAGGCCCACCAGCCCACAGGATCTATGTATCTTGTGACTGGCTTGCTAAAGGATCAGAAATTCCTGGAGTTGACTGGGACCTCAGAGGTCACCTGATCAAGTCTATCACTTCTCATGTTTGCAAAAGGCTCATTTTCCCTTACCTTATATCATGGCCACAAGCTCTTGATGTCAGTGGGTCTCCCTGTCTCAAATCCTAAGTCAAACACAACACCTTTGATACCCTTGATAGAGCAAGCACTTTCCACAGAAGTTGCTAATACCAAATTAACAGGTAATTAATTCTCAGCTGTCATTCCTCCCAGTGTGTGCAGCACCTCACAAGGAGCACATCTACCCATAAGCAGCACTGCCCTTGGGAGTAAGACCTGACAGTCCCAGCTCCAATTCACTTCGTATTCTGTGGGAAAGACTTAGCCAAAACGTGTCGGTCATCAACGTCCTAATCTTTTCAATTTGAGATTTGGTGCTATCATCATATAATCTATAATTTTTTCAATTTAACTAAATCATTATTAATGTTTCTTTTGATATTACTCTTTATCTACTCTTTTTTTTTTTAACAATTAGAGGTTTTTTTTAAACTTTATTTATTCTGCGAAACAGAGTACATGTACAGGGGAGGAGCAGAGAGAGAGCCAGGGAGAGAGAGAATCCCAGGCAGGGTCCATGCTTGTCAGCGGAGAGCATGATGCAGGGCCTGAACTCACAAACCATGAGATCATGACCTGAGCTGAAAGTCAGACACTGAACTGACTGAGCTACCCGGGTGCCCCTAAGCTTGACTTTTATAAATCATGACTAAGACAAACTAATGTTGCAATGCAACACTAAATGTTTCAATGCAACACTAAAACGTAACTTATTTTCCCCGGCAGGATTTATGGAAACAAACAGCCACAGGAGGAATGTAGTATAATTTTTTATATGCAACAACTATTTTCAAGGACAAAATATAAACTCCTGAGGTAAATGCATGTACAGGCTTCATGTTGATATATAATGAAAACTGACCTCACCAAGATAAAAATTAACATTTAATTTTGTATGGCATTAAATCCACAAATATATGGAAATAAAGGGAGAAACCTCTTAATTTTCATATTTCTATTAAAAATTAAAGAAAATATGACCGGATTCCATCATGACAGCATTAACACAAGAAAATCTGTTGGTTCAGGGAGAGAGACAAGGCAGGATGGCCAATAAATAATAGGAATTTGGGTGAAAAATGTTCCAAACATCTTCACTAAGTGATAAAAAGCAGTTAGAAAACTGTTCTTCGTTTTGGATCTTTCATCAACAGCTAAAGAAAACAACATTATGAGAAAATTGGTAGAGTTAGTGATTTTAAAAAAAAGGTTTCATAGTGACTTGAAAACGTAAAATTTGCAATGGAAAACTCTGTTGCAGTCCAAACTCCAAAAAACCTCCATATCAAAATCACAAGTGAGGACAATGCTAACTTGTTTGTTTGATCTCCACAGCCTGCTACTGGAGGAACATCCCACAAAGACCCAGAGTCAATTGGGCCCATTGTTTAAGTCTGTTGAAGTAACAAGGAGTTTAACTGTGGCTCAGAAACTGGTTTCATCATTCTGAAAACGTTCTGGCTCAGAGTCTATGAGTCAAAAACAATAAGCCAAAACCTAATGACCCAGCACTGCCCATCCAGGTTATTGACCAGACTTGGCACTCGGTGATTTTTGGACAATGCCAAAAATGGATTCTGACATCAAAGGATAAAGACTTAGGACCAGTGAGCACAGTCAAACCCTAAAGGTGAAACAAGACCTTGAGATACAATGGCAGCTTTGTTGGAGGAAGCACACAGATTCATTTCAACTTGAGCCTGGTAAGTATATTTGTAAGTCTTACTCAGACCATAAAAACTGCAGGGAAGTGCCACTTTACATCCTTTCTGGAACAAGGCAGAATATACACGTATGTGTACTAAAACCAATAGAAATGTCCTGCCCAGAGAGCAGACACAGTTTTGCCTTAACCCTTTGTTTCCCATCAGGTAATATCCTACACCTTAATTAGAAGACTAATGATTAAAAAAAAAAAAAACTGACAGGAAAAACAAACTATTTGTTCCATCTTTTCATTTCAATGTTCATTTAGTATTGTCTCCAGAGACTAATGATACACAGAGAGGAATCCACTCTGGGTGCCTCAGTGCTGCTCTGGCCCCAGCCTGCTATTAGTAACAGCTACACAATGCCTAGAGACCCCTTCAGACAAGGGACATCTCCTTGCAAAAGAAAAACTAAAAGCCTCCCTAGACTAGCAATAAATCAAAAAGTATATGGTTTTAAAATCAAACTACCATACAGTTAAAGAAGATCCCTGATCTAATTGAAAAATATAAACCATTACTCTAGAAATATCAGACTATGCCAATAACTATTACTCAAAATGCTTTACATCAAGTACCCATTTAAAAATTTTTATTAATGTTTATTTACCTTTGAGAGAAAGAGAGAGATCGCAAACAGGAGAGGGACAGAGAGACAGCGAGACACAGAATCCAAAGCAGGCTAGGCTCTGAGCTGTCAGCACACAGCTGGATGCAGGGTTCAAACCCACGGATAGTGAGATCATGACCTGAGTTGAAATCAGACACTTAAGTGACTGAGCCACCTCAATGACCTATTTCAATGGATTTCTGTGTTCTCTGGATTCTTAAGCCTTGGATGGAGAGAATAAAGGATGTTTACTTAAAAATCCTACTTTATCACAGCAATATACAAAAACCATGAAAAGGAACTAATACTTAGTTTAATTGTAGAGAAATACTTTAAAAACCAAAAAGCTTCCTCCAGATAAACTATGTTGTCTTCCTCATTCCTGTATTACTCTAATTGCCTTTTGTACAATTTGGAGGAGAGTCAGGACTGCATTACCCAAAAGGAAGCCATGTAGAGGAGGAAAAAAAACTCCACTATCCTCTGAGGTTCAGTCACAGGGCCCACAAAACAAAGTGATAAAAGACAAATTAACAGCAGGAAAGAAACTTGCTCAATTACACACTTAAAGTGCATACACACAGGAAAACTCGGGGATGAGCAACTCAAAGGGATGGGTGGAGTGTAGGACTTAACACAGAGCGCTGGCACGAAACGGCCGGGAGGCACTGTGAGAAGGGACGAAAGTAAGTGCGGTAAGACAGGGCTGCCTGTTTAGTAGGAAGGATGGTACATGGAGAAGACTCTCCCACCCCTGTCAGGAGAAAGCGAACAGTTTTAGGAAAGGAAACTTATGTCCTGCTTTTGGACAGAAAGTAAGAGGACAGAGAGCTGTCTGCAGTTCAAAACAATCTTTTTGCCAAAGTGGCATGTTTTGAGGTGGCATACTTTGTTCCCCTTCGGCATGCTTAGGGGATACCACCAAAAAAATAAATAAATTTTTTCTTTAATGTTAATATTTTATGTACTTTTTCAACTATGGGTAACCATGGGAATTCTTTAGTTTGCATTTCAGTATTGCCTTTTTTCACTTTACAGGGACAGAAAGAGGCACAGTGCATTAGGCTTTTAAAGGACTTAATCAGGCCCTGGAGGGTCATTGATCACTGTACTCACTTCATGCCTTTCAATATATTTACCAAAAACAACAACAAAACATAGTTTCATAACATTAATGAAAGTCACGATAGCTATGAATTATTATTGCAAAGAACAGATCCTAAGAACCAAACCATAAAGTAGAAATATTTCAACTTAAGACACCACACCAGAGTCAACTTGTAGTCAACCCTTTTAAACCAGGCAAACAACATTCTTTTAAAATCCCATAAAGAAGAGAGGAGTTCTCTGCCATTAAAGTAGCAGGATGTTACTCTGCCTGAACAAAGGGAAAAAAGTCACGTAGAAAAACGAGTTGGCTAACTGCCGCCCTCTTGCTGGCAAGATGCCACCTTTGGTTGGAAAAGTATTTAACCAAAACATTCATTTACAAATGTCTTTATTGGCAACCCATTTCAATGTTGTATACACCTCTAACTTAAGTAGAGAATAAATTCTAAGAAGAAAATGAAAAACAAAAGGCATAAATTTCTCAGAATTAGAATTAAAACACTACCATAGGAACAGTTACATAAAAGAAAGTGATTCCAGGAAAGAGAGGCAAAGGACTCTAATGCCGAAAAAAAGACATGTTTGAACACAAACGTACAACTTCATTACGGAAATATAAACTCACAGTTAGCACCGGGCGTCCAACCATCACGCCACTAAGTCCTGGAAAGGGCACACAGTCCTCCCCTCCTGTTTCACATCTCTGCCTAGTGCAGGAAGGCACTGAGTAGCAGGCAGGTGGCAAGTGAACGCGGCCCGAGACACAAAGGCCTCGGCTCATAAGGAGCTTTTAGTTGAAGGGTCAGAGTTCATCATGTAAAACCACGGCTTCCCCAGCAGGGATGAGGGGAGGTATCAATTTAAGTAATTAATTTTTAGTGATGGTTTAATAGTCTTACTACTAAAAAATTTAGAAGTACAAATGCCGTTCCATCTGCCATCATGGACACAAAGGAGCTTTTCTTCCTGTAAGAAAGGCTTACTGATACAGTAAGAATCCCACCATCTTAAAAAAAAAAAAAAAAAGATAAACAAATGATGAACCAAAAGAGGGCATACAGAATCAGTCATTTCCAACATGTACAAAGTAGGTGGTTTAGTCCAGAATGTAGTCTGTTAAGATGGTGACCTAGATAGAACTCTGCTGAAGGGCTTGTCAAAGAGAGGCAGGTGACAGAAGCCCCCTACCCTCACCACCGCACTCTGGCAGCATCATCCATTTGGTCACTGACATATACAGATTTCTTATTCTCTCCTATTACTTCCCAGTATGATCTAAACCTGACTTTTACACAGGAAAAAAAAACCTCCACAAGGAAAAGTACCAAAGACAGACCCTTACAGATGCACACGGTGTCTTGAAGAAGCCTTTAGTAAGTATGATATAATATAGAATCGAAGGGAAGTTATAATCATGATATATATTTTTTACAATCAAGCAGTAATTTTACAATTAGGCGGGACAGACCATGATGTCTAAGAGATGGGCTCTGGCTGACTGCCTAGACATGCAAGCAGCTCCTAAATTCCAATTACTTATGTCCCTAATTGTCAACCACAGAAACAAGAATTATGTAAGAATACCTATGTCACAGGACTGCAGTGAGGATGGCAATGTTTGTGCAGAAGCACTTGGCAAAGCAAGAGGCCTTAATAAATATCATGGTTTCACTATGATAGTTGTGGGCTCATTGCCCAAGTATGTCCCCAAGTTAGAAGTTTGGGGTAAGAGCTTTTGTTGCTCCACCCAGAGGTCCGATGGTTTACATTACTGTTTTCACGGAAAATCAATTCTCCACCACAGAGAATTTAAAAAAAAAAAAAGAAAAGACACTGGAAACAAACCCTGTCCTCCTTCTGCCAGCGACCTATCTTGTAGCAGACAGACAGCACCTGAGCGCTTCTGTTGCTCTCCCCTCCCCAGCACTGGCAGCACTGCATTCTCAGGGAGCACTAGAAGACGCCTGGTGCGTGCTGGTTTTGGTATAAGAATGTTCATAGGGCTTATCGGGAAAGTACTGTATACTAGAACTTCTAGAACAAGCAGCACAGCAGGACACCACCTTAAGAAATGGTGGACATGCGTGGACTTCCACTCACTTGTACCTTCTTTAATTTAGTCTTTGTTCTGATGACCACCTAAAAAGCGATAATGCAAAGTTCTTATGGTTTGGAGTCAAGCAGTATTGTTTTTGACATGTTCTACTATAATATCTCTACATTAAATAATTACACATAACAAAATAGAAACTTCACTCCAAAGAGTTATTTGTGGATCTCTCTATAAAAATAGTAACAGCAAGGGTAGAATCAATGTGTTCTAATTGCTTATTAAATATGTGACACTATTGTAAACATTTGACATATAATAATTTATTTACTCTTTGCAACAACACTCGGAGGTGAGTAAACTCCTGGAGGGTCCCTGGGGACAGCTGAGGACATCCAAGCACACAAAGGGGAAGTGGTACATCTCATGACTGACACGCAGACAACAGCTCTTGCTTATAACCAGCAGGCGGCACATTGGTGGCTGGGACAGCGGCTTCTACGGGCAGGCCTGCTGCTCCGGTAGTGCCTGAGGCACCTGACCCCTCCACGAGGACCACACCAGAGGACGGAAAGGAATAAGTAATCATGAGTTTCTGCTTACCCACCTAAAATATTCTTTCCCCAGAGAGCCATAAGACTCTTTCCTTCTCCTTTCTCAATCAGCATAATAGCCTGAAGAGGAGGACTCTGGGGGCTGTAGAACTGTCAGGATTCATTCATTCTTACCAGAAAAGGAGTTTCATAATTAAGTACTTAGATAACAGAACTTCCCCCCAAATAATCAGAATTTCTCCCTCCCTCATCATCAGTTCTAATCGGAGCCCTCACCATCTCTGCCCCAGGTATCTCACACTTCTCTAATCCATGGCCTACAGTGCAGCCGAGTCAAGTTTCGGAAACAGAAAACTGATCGCATTACTGCCCTGCCTCCAGCCCTTCCAGGCTGCCCCATTTCCTAAGGCTACAGCACTTCACTTGGGCTTGGGATCAGCCCCCTGTGAATTTATGCACCATGGCCCAAAAAAAAAAAAAAAAGGTGAACATGAATTTTGCATATAGTCACACCAAGAACACAATTTATGTAATGCCTTCAAATTCAAAACATAAGTAAGAAACCTCAACCTTTAATTTCATAAAGGAATTAAAGATTTCGCGACGCAAGTCCATAAATATTTGAAGGTAAAAGATGTTTATTTTCACCAGAAACCATACATTAACACACAGATTACATGTCAAAAACTTTTAAAAGGTATTTACCAAAGAAATCAAATGTTCAGTTTTCACAGACGACATGATGCTCTTACATGGAAAACCTGAAAGACTCCACCAAAAGTCTGCTAGAACTGATACATGAATTCAGCAAAGTCACAGGATATAAAATCAGTGTACAGAAATCGGTTGCATTTTTATACACCAATAATGAAGCAACAGAAAGAGAAATAAAGAAACTGATCCCATTTACAACTGCACCAAGAACCATAAAATACCTAGGAATGAACTTAACCGAAGATGTAAAAGATCTGTATGCTGAAAACTACAGAAAGCTTATTAAGGGAACTGAAGATGACACAAAGACATGGAAAAACATTTCATGCTCATGGATTGGAAGAATATTGTTAAAATGTCAATATTAGCCAAAGTGATCTACACATTCTATGCATTCCCAATCAAAATTGCACCAGCATTCTTCTCAGAGCTAGAACAAACAATCCTAAAATTTGTATGGAACCACAAAAGACTCCAAATAGCCAAAGTAATACTGAAGAAGAAAACCAAAGTGGGAGGCATCACAATCCCCGACTTTAGCCTCTACACCAAAGCTGTAATCATCAAGACAGTATGGTACTGGCACAAAAACAGATACATAGATCAATTGGATGGAATAGAGAACCCAGAAATGAACCCACAATGTATGGCCAACTAATCTTTGACAAAGCAGAACAGAGTATCCAATGGAAAAAATACAGCCTCTTTAGCAAACAGTGCTGGGAGAACTGGACTACATGCAGTAGAATGAAACTATACCACTTTCTTACACCACTCACAAAAATAAACTCAAAATGGATGAAAAACCTAAATGTGAGACAGGAAACCGTCAAAACCCTAGAGGAAAAAGCAGGCAACAACCTCTTTGACCTCAGTTGCAGCAATTTCTGACTCGACACATCTCCAAAGACAAGGGAATTAAAAGCAAAAATGAACTACTGGGACCTCATCAAGATAAAAAGCTTCTGTACTGCAAAAGGAAACAATCAACAAAACTAACAGGCAACTGATGGAATGGGAAAAGATAGTTGCAAATGACATATCACATAAAGGGCTAGTATACAAAATCTTTAAAGAACTCACCAAACTCCACACTCAAAAAACAAATAATCCAGCAAAGAAATGGGCAGAAGACATGAACAGACACTTCTCCAAATAAGACATATAGATAGCCAACAGACACATGAAACAAAATTCAACATCACTCATAATCAAAGAAATACAAATCAAAACCGCACTGAGATACCACCTCACCGCTGGTCAGAGTGACTAAAATAAACGAATCAGGAGACTATAGATGCTGGCGAGGATGTGGAGAAACGGGTACCCTCCTACACTGTTAGTGGGAATGTAAACTGGTGCAGCCTCTCTGGAATACAGTGTGGAGGTTCCTCAAAAAATTAACAATGGAACTCCCCTATGACCCAGCAATAGCACTACTAGGAATTTACCCAAGGGATACGGGAGTGCTGATGCATAGGGCCACTTATACCCCAAAGTTTACAGCAGCGCTTTCAACAACAGCCAATTATGGAAAGAGCCTAAATGTCCACCAACTGATGAATGGATAATGATGATGTGGTTTATACATACAATGGAATACGACTTGGCAGTGAGAAGGAATAAAATCATGGCACTTGCAGCAATGTGGATGGAACTGGAGGGCATTATGCTAAGTGAAATAAGTCAGTCAGAGAAAGATAGCATATGTTTTCACTCATATGTGGATCTTGAGGAACTTAATAGAAGACCATGGGGGAAGGGAAAGGGAAAAAAAATAGTTACAAACAGAGAGGGAGGCAAACCATAAAATACGTTTAAATACAGAGAATAATCTAAGGGTTGATGGGGGGTGGGTGAGAGGGGAAAGTAGGTGATGGGCACTGACGAGGGCACTTTTTGGGATGAGCGCTGGATGTTGCACGTAAGCCAAGTTGAAAATAAATTATATTACAAATAAAATAAAAAGGAATTTAGTAACTTAAGAATGATAAACTTTCCCAAAACTAAACATGTCATTTTATTTGAACTTGTGTCATTATGACAGTCACTCTGCTAATGTCCTTGGAAAGTCAACTCACTAGCACTTTCTGTATGTCTCAGTTGTGTACGTCTATGTGAAAGTTTACAGCTCTGTCCTTAATTACCATCACAGAAAGACAAGAGCTGCAGAAACATGCCAGAAACCAAAACCTCCGTCTGCTGCCCACCTTCTGCCAAAAGACCGACTACAGACAGACAAAGGGATCTGGTGGTAGGGCATGCAGTCCATCCTTCCTCTGGATCAGGGACCTAATCCCAAGTGTCTCAAGGCGACAGCAGGTGACATGAGTAGAGCATGTCTCCTGTGAGATAAAAGGGACGGAACTACAGCAAATCATCTAAAAGGGGCAACAACCACAACCCAGGTTAGCAAACTGCCAAGGTAAAGGGATGCTGAAGCAGGGCAGCCAGATGCTCTCATATTTTCAGAACATGGAACTAGGGATTTTTATGTGAAATGTCCCAAGTTTCCAAGCACTGTGAGGCACACAAACACATCCATAGTCATAATCCAGGCCACACCCACCTGCTGGCCCCTCATGATAGCACAATCTTGATTTATTAATGTAACAGCCAGGTATTAGGCCACTCTTGCACCACATACTCTGCTAGTCAAGGGAACAAACAGTGAAGAAGTCTATGACCTCATCCAGTGTACCCACACAGTGCCATAAACACAGTGGTGAGCACAATGACAGAGCCAGGTAGGGCCCACTGAAGAGGGAGAGAAGGATCCCAAGTCAGCACAGAAAGAGCACAAGAAGTCAGGGGAGTTCCCGGCCCTGCACCCACACCCACCCCAGGGAGTGGGGAGGGCATCAGGGATAAGTGCCAGTCGCACTGAGCCCTGAGCAGAACAGAAAGGAAAAGGCAGAGAGGCCGGGCTGCAGCAGAGGAAAGCGTAATGTAAAGTGTGTCGCTGGGGAGCCCAGGCTGGAAGATGCCCTGCTGGGTCCCAGACCCGACAGGATGGGGGGCAGTGCACACTGGGAATCAGGACCACCTGAAATTCAAGGAAGGACAGACTGAACATAAGAGCCGCAGCAGGTAAAACCATGAGAATGGATCACGTATCCATGTGGATAAAGCAGCAACTCTGACAGATGCATTCAGAATTTTAATACTCTAGTAAAATTTTCTCCTTACTAAGGCAATATTATGTTAGATGTTAAAAAAAAAAGTCATATACAAAGAAGAAAATGTTGTATCACCCATAATCCTACACTAACTGCTACACATTTCCTCTCCATCTAGAAATGTCCAATGATGTTCTTCTCCTCAGTCTAGTTATTTTTCCTTTGATCCTAATTTTTCTCTTTTACTTAGACCTCTGCATTTTGTTTTTGTTTTTTTAATGTTTTATTTATTTCTGAGAGAGAGAGGGCGAGCGAGCGTGAGCAGGGGAGGGTCAGAGAGAGGGATATACAGAATCCAAAACAGGCTCCAGGCTCTGAGGTAGCTGTCAGCAGAGCCCAATGCAGGGCTCCAATCCACGAACTGTGAGATCATGACCTGTTTAACCAACTGAGCCACCCAGGTGCCCCTAGATCTCTGCATTTTGGCATGTCTACCATTAAGCCTCCTCAAACCTTAGCGAAATGAAATGGAGCATAAAAAACTAAGTTAAGTCTCTGTTTAAAAAGCCAAATTCACCTTTCCACATTATTTATGCCAAATGCCTTTTCACATAGCACAGGTCAGAGAGAGAGAGAGAGATTCTTTATTGTGTTTAAACATGAACCCACACTCTAGAGGAGATGTGGCTCTGCACATGGTATGACCCTGCTTAACTGCTTCCATTAACTAAAAGCTGCAATAAAAGTGAAGACCTATTTTGTGCATCAAAAGATATTATCAAGAAAGTGTAAAGAAAATTTATAGAACGGGAAAAAGTATCTGTAAATATTTTATCTAAGAAGAGCCTTCTATCTAGAATATATAAAGAACTCTTACAACTCAACAAAAAGACAACCAGTTAAAAGATGAGCAAAGGACATAGACATTTTTCCAAAGAAGATATGAAAATGACCAGCAAGCACATGAAATGCAGTTTAACACCATTAGTTACTGGAGAAGGCAAATAAAAGTCATGAGATATCCCTTCACGTCCATTAGGCTGGGCCATCCAAAATGTGAACAGTGTTATAAAGATGCAGAGAAACCAGAATGCTGTGTATTGCCGGTAGGAATGTAAAATGGTTTAGTCACTGTGAAAACCAGTTTGGCAGTCCTTCAAAAGTTACAAACATAACTGCCCAGCAACCCAGAAACCCCGTTCACAGGTAAGAGCCCAAAGAACTGAAAACAGATACTCAAAGAAACATGAGCACATGAATGTTCAGAGCAGCACTAATTCACAGCAGCCAAAAAGGAGAATCAAGCCAAATGTGCACCAGTGAGTGAAAAAACGGTGGTATGTATGTGCAATGGAATATTACTCAGCCATCAAAAGGAATGAAGTCTGACACACCCTTCACCACGGAACTTGGAGGACAATCAATGCTAAGTAAAATAAGCCAGTCACAAAAGGACAACTATCGTAGGACTCCGCCTCTATCAGTACCTGGAGCAGGCAAATTCATAAAGACAGAAGGCAGAACGGTGGTTGCCAGGGTCTGCAGAGAGAGGGGAATGAGTGAATTGTATGGTGTGTGAGTGATGGCTCAAGAAAAAAATTCCTCCGGGTAAGAAGCTGCTCTTTTGGAGCTAGGGTGCCATATAAAACAATGAAACCAAAACTCTACTGGGCCAAGTGATATCTTCCCATATGTCCACCTCTCTAAGTTTCCTAGATACCGCTTTACTTCTCTCTGCCCTTTGCCAGAGCAAACACGGGTAGGTGTCGGAGCGTGTGCATCCTGGTGCTCCCTCAACTACTGAGAGGCGCACACAAGTTTGCTAGCTCGTCTCTCCTGAGCCTGCAACCACCCCTGTACTGGGCACACAGATGCTCTGCCGTCTCTCCACTCATGGCTTTCTGTTCTTCCCTCTGCCGTCAATTTCCCTCTCATGTTCTGCCAGTAACTACTATGCTGCAGCTGGGGCGAATTTGAGATTCTCCCCTAACAACCGTATGTCCCAAGTACAACCTCTGCCTTTTTGATTTCCATTGGTTAGTGACAAGTTTTATGAGCTCTGGTATTAGAAGGGGTTAAAAAGGCGGAGAGGGGTGCTCTGAAGGTGAGGGAGGAAGGGAAAGGAAGAAGAAACTGTTTCAAGTCACCACAAAAACAGAATCAAAAGCCCAAAACTAGGGGACACTCTGTCCAGCCAGCCAAGTCAGAGGAAGAGTATTCTCACTGACTAAGGAATATAAAAGGATGGGCTACAGGTGTGAGAGTCAAGAAGCTCAAAGAGCAGCACCAAGAAACAGAAAAATGGGGAAAAAGGCAACCGTCAAGAAAGCAAGTCCTTGGGGTCGGAACAATTTCTCCCTGTGCCCACATCTCACATCTGGTTACAGTGACAGCAGCAGAGGCAGAATACCACCGAGGCCCAGCAGGAGTCATGAAAAATCCTCAAGTGGGAGAGAAGCACACAATGTATTTGAGAGGGCTTCCAATCACTAAGAACATCACGTGCTGATGTCAAGTTAGGATAACTTGTGTTACGGTGGATAAGTCAAAGTCTTTAGTATATGATCACTTCAATACACATTATGTTCATACAGCTCTTTATATTCCACAAAGTATATCTAATTTCAGCCTCACAATTATCCCAGGCAAATGAGAGTATCCACCTTCAATGTGCTAAAGCCAGGTCTTCTGACTTTACTCATCTCTCCACAACATAATACTATGTGACTCCTCCTCTGACTGATGCCAGGAGAAACATACATAGAAAGTCCACATATTAAGAACAAATAGAGAAAAACTGTGGGGTCAAAGCAGGTGAAGTAAGTGAGAAATGAATATGGAGAATACAAACAAAGAAATTACTCTCTAGAAAATATTTAGTATCTGCTATAGACTCAAAAGAATATGGGGGCGCCTGGGTGGCTCAGTCGGTTAAACGGCCAACTGCAGCTCAGGTCATGATCTTGCAGTTTGTGAGTTCGAGCCCCGCGTCAGGCTCTGGGCTGACAGCTCAGAGCCTGAAGCCTGCTTCAGATTCTGTGTCTCCCTCTCTGCCCTTCCCTGCTCACGCCGTCTCTCAAAAATAAGTAAATGTTAAAAAAAAAAAAAAGATTATGTATAGCATATATATACAAGTTAAACCAGAACAATTATAAAGCAAACAATAGTAGACCCATCACCCAATATAAGAACAATGAAGGGAAATCAATGAAGGGAAGCAGGGTAAGGCCAGAAGGAAAGGAAGAGTCTTGATTTTTGTGTTGTTGTTTTTTTTGTTGTTGTTTTTTTTTAAGAAATCCTTTTTTTTTTTTTTTTTAAATAATCTCTATACCCAGTGTAGGGCTTGAACTTAACAACCCTGAGATCAACAGTAGCATGCTCTACCAACTGAGCCAGCCTGGCACCCCTGTGTTCCTTTTAAATGTAGCAAAACGAAGAGGAAATATGCCAGTGGGAAGGGAAAGGCTGTGGTGAACTTCAACTGTGAACTTGACTGTGAAATGTGAACTTCAACATCCACTTTGGCAACGTTAAATTACATTAGGATCATTTACCGAGCCCTTGTCCATTCATCCAGCTACTGTCCAACGTACTGATAATGATCTTGCGACATCTCTCTAACCCTGAGAGTGGAAATCATTATAGAAATGGCAGGGACCTGGGTTCCATGCCGTGAACTTCGCTGTGGATTTAAAAGCTCACTGAGTGAGGCTTCCATCAAAACGATGACATGCCCAAATTTGTAAAAGACATATTTTTCTTTCCCACAGGAGGTGCCACCGAGCTCCTCTCCCTGCCTCCTGTAAATTCTAACAGCCATCACCCCCAGAAAGAAAGCCAGAGGGGTTACTTCTTCAAAGACCACAAATCCCTGAGACTGAAAATGCCACAAGATTTCTTTCCAGCAGGTTGCACTGTAGCATAGGTGACCATTTTAGAATTATCAGAAATATTTTCAGTGCCTTGGGGAGCCTGGGTGGCTTAGTCGGTTAAGCGTCCGACTTTCGCTTAGGTCATGATCTCGCGGTTCGTGGGTTCGAGCCCCGCGTCGGGCTCTGTGCTGACTGCCAGCTCAGAGCCTGGAGCCTGTTTCAGTCTGTGACTCCCTCTCTCTCTGACCCTCCCCTGCTCATGCTGTCTCTCTCTCTCTCTCTCTCCTAGAAATAAAAACATTTTTTAAAAAAATTTAAAAAAAAAAGAAATATTTTCAGTGCCTGTAATTAGAGGAAACAGAAGTAGAATCTCCCAAGGTTAATAAACTTAATTCCAACATAAAGCATTAAAGAGACACTGAGCTCCAATCTCAACTACTCTTTCAGGAGATGGTTTCTTCTCTACTCTCAAACTCTAGTAACTCAGCCCCACTCAGCAGCTCCCTGGTTGGTCTTTCGTCCATAAAACGCAAGGATTTTTATCTTACAGACTTTAGGTGCATAACAGTTAAGAACTATTCTGTTCACTGATGCTTAAACTAGTGCATTCATTCACTATCCTATCACCCTGTTAACTTTTCTCCAGAGCGCTGATCTGAAATTACCCATGGTCGCTATCATATTCCTACCACACTGAAAAAATGATTCATCATTCTGCTGACCAGCAACAAATTAACGATACTCCCCAGAAACCTTCAGTGAGCCTCCCCTTCCCTCTAGCCATCTCAGAATACAGGGCTCAATTCCACACAGTGCATGTGGTCTCTAAAAGCAAGAGCTGGGGGTCAAAACAGGTGGACTCAGCCCTGTCACTTACTGGCAGCTGAAGGAGCTCTCACTGGCCACAGATGAAACAATTTGTGCAGCGGTAAGTATGACAACACACAGACATAGTGAAATCCGTAGTAAGTCTTCCAGTCATTTTGGAAGATGCTAGTAAAGCAACTATTTTGAATGTGCTAAGAAGAAGAATCTGTCATGCATCCTGACTTTCAAGCCCTGCACCGGGCTCTGACAGTGAGGACCCTGCTTAGGATTCTGTCTCTCTTTCAAAAATAAATATAATGATAAAAAAAATTTAAAGAAGGGTCTCCCAAGGTTTTTGTTTCTTTCTCTCTTACCCCCCGTGTGTTCATCTGTTTTGTTTCTTAAATTCAACATATGAGTGAAAACATACGGTATTTGCCTTTCTCTGCATGACTTATTTCACTTAACATAATATACTCTAGCTCCCATTCACGTCCTTGCAAATGGCAAGATTTCATTCTTTTTGATGGCTGAGTAATATTCCAGTGGGTGTCTCTGTGTATGTGTGTGCGTGCACTCGCATGTACGTACACGTGTGTTTATCTCTGCGCACATGTGCACCACAAATTCTTTATCCATTTATCAGTCAATGGGCATTTTCAACAGTTTGGCTATTGTTGATAATGCTGTTGATGATGAACACAGGTGCACATACCCCCTTAAATCTATACTTTTGTATCTTCTGGGTAAATACGTAATAGTGCAGTTGCTGGATTGTAGGATAATTCTATTTTTAACTTTCTGAGGAACCTCCGTATTGCTTTCCAAACTGGTTGCACCAGTTTGCATTCCCACCAACAGTGCAAGAAGGTTCCCCTTCCTCTGCATTCTTACAAAAACGTGTTTCTTGTGTTGATAACTTTAGCCATTCTGACAGGCATGAGGTGGTATCTCATCGTGGTTTTAATTTATATTTCCCTGATGATGAGTGATGTGGGTTTTTTTTTTTTTAATGTTTTATTTATTTCTAGGAGAGAGAGAGAGAGACAGCATGAGCAGGGGACGGTCAGAGAGAAAGGGAGTCACAGACTGAAACAGGCTCCAGGCTCTGAGCTGGCAGTCAGCACAGAGCCCGACGCAGGGCTCGAACCCACAAACCACGAGATCATGACCTAAGCAAAAGTCGGACGCTTAACCGACTAAGCCACCCAGGCGCCCCTGATGATGAGTGATGTTAAGCATCTTTTCATATGTCTGTTAGCTATCTGTATGTCTTCTTCAGAAAAATGTCTATGCATGTGTTCTGTCCATTCCTTAAATGGATTGTTTTTTGAGTGCTGAGTTTGATGAATTCTTTATAGGTACTAACTAACCCTTTATCAGATATATTTTTAAGTATCTTCTTCCATCCCATGGGCTGCATTTTAGTTTTGTTGACTGTTTCCTTAGCTATTTTATCTTGATGAAATCCCAACAGTTCATTTTTGCTTTTGTTTCCCTTGCTTCTGACAACGTATCTAGTAAGAAGTTGCTACTGCCAAGGTCAAAGGTTGCTGTCCGTGTTCTCAAAGATTTTGATGGTTATCCATCTAACATTTAAGTCTTTCATCCATTTTGAATTTATTTTTGTGTATGGTGTAAGCCAGTGGTCCAGTTTCATTCTTCTCCATGTCGTGGTCCAGTGTTCGCAACATCATTTGTAAAGAGGCTGTCTTTTTTCCATTGGATATTCTTTCCTGTTTTGTCAAAGATGAGTGGACCATATAGTTGTGGGTCCATTTGGGGGTTTTCTAAGTTCCACTGATCTATGTGGCTGTTTCTGTGCCAGCACCATACTGTTTTGAGGACTACAGCTTTGTGGTATAGCTTGAAGTTTGGAATTGTGATGCCTCCAGCTTTTCTTTTCTTTTCTAGAATTACTTTGGCTATTCGGGGTTTTTTGTGGTTCCGTACAAATTTTAAGATTGATCGTTCTAGCTCTGTGAAAAATGTTAGGATTGTATTAATGGGTAGATGCTTTGAGTACTAGACACTTTAATAATGTTTGTTCTTCCAAGCCATGAGTGTGGAATGCTTTTCCATTTCTTTGTGCCTTCTTCAATTTTTTTCAGAAGCTTTCTATAGTTTTCACAAGTGTACAAATCTTTTACCTCTTTGGTTAGGTTTATTCCTAGGTATCTTATGCTTTTTGATGGAACTGTAAATGGGATTGATTCCTTGATTTCCTTTTCTGGTGCTTTATTATTGGTGTATAGCAATGCAACAAATTTCTGTACACTGGTTTTATATACTGCCACTTTGCTGAATTCAGGTATTCTAGCAACTTTTTGGTGGAGCCTTTCGGGTTTTCTACATAGGGTATATTATGTTGTCTGCAAATAGTGAAAATGTGACTTCTTCCATGCCAATATGGATGCCTTTTATTCTTTTTCAAAAAATTATCTATTCATTTATTATGAGAGAGTAGGAGACAGAGATTTTCTGTGCTGTCAGTGCAGAGCCCAATTTGGGGCTTGATCCCATGAGCTTATATCCTGAGCTAAAATCAAGAGTCAGACGCTTAACAACTGAGCCACCCACGCACCCCAATGCATTTTCTTTCTTTTTCTTGTCTGAATGCTGAGGCTCAGACTTCCAGTACTATGTTAAATAGTAACAGTGAGAACAGACATCCCTGCCTTATTCTTGACCACAAAAGAAACGCTCTCAGTTTTCCCCCACTGAGGATAATACTAGCTGTAGGTCTTTCGTTTATGCCCTTTATGATGTTGAGGTATGTTCCACCCATCCCTACCTTGTTGAGGGTTTTTATCAAAAATGAATGCTGCATTTTTTAAGCTTATTTATTTCTTCTGAGAGAGAAAGAGAGGCAGAGAGAGAATCCCAAGCAGGCTCCATGCTATCTGTGCAGGGCCTGGTGTGGGGCTTGATCTCACAAACTAAGATATCTTGATCTGAGCTGAAATCAAGAGTCAGATGCTTAACTGACTGGGCCATCCAGGTGCCCCTTCTTCAATATATTTTTTTAAAGAATGAATGCTGTATTTTGTCAAAAGTTTTTTCTGCATCTACAGGATACATGACAGGATGGTATGGTTCTTATCCTTTTCTCTTATTATTTTAATTATTTTTCAACATTTTTGAGAGAGACAAGAGACAAGAGACAGACAATATGAGCAGAGAGAGACAGAGACACAGAATCCAAACAAGCACCAACCTCCAAGCTATCAGCACAGAGCCTGATGCTGGGCTCAAACGCAGGAACCATGAGATCATGACCTGAGCCGAAGTCATACACTTAGTTGACTGAGCCATCCAGGTGCCAATTTTTTTTTACTTTAGAGACAGAAAGAGCACAAGCAGGGGAGAAGGGCAGAGAAGGAGAGAGTCTCATGCAGGCTTCGAATCTGGCACAAAGCCAGATGTAGGGCTCAATCCTACAACTCTGGGATCATGACCTGCGTCAAAATCAAGAGTTGAAGTCTCAATCAACTGAGCCACCCAGGCACCCCTCCTTTCTTTTATTAATGTGGTAGATCATGTTAATTGATTTGCAAATACTGAGCCACCCCTGCAGCCCAGAAATAAATCCCATTATCATATCTAATGTACTGTTGGATTTGATTTGCTAATATCTTGCTTAGAATTTTTGCCTTCAGTGAACTCTTATTTTTTATTTAAGAGAAAATTTTTAAATTGAGAGCAAATCAGATTTCCCTTTAAGTTAGGGAGAGAGAGTGTAGTGTGTGCATGCATGTGAGCAAGTTGGGGAGAGGCAGAGAAAGAAAATACCACGCAGGCACAGCTCAATGTGAGAACTATGAGATCATTACCTAAGCCAAAGTCAGATGCTTAACCAACTGAGCCACCCAAGTGCCTCAAACTCTTATTTTTTAAAAAGAGAAAAGACATCCAAATAGAAAAGCTGGCAAAGTAAAGAAACTAGAAATTTACAAACGAAAAACTAGAAACACTGAATAAATACAAAGGGGAAAAGTTTAACCTCATTTATAATCCACTGCAAATTAAAATAATGACTTATCCATTTGTTTTAGCTACACTGTTGAGAACTCACAAGAGGTTAATTAGAATAACTGTAACAGCATAAATTGGCAAAAACCTTCCAAACATCAGTTAGGAAATATGCATCAAAACATATATACGGTTTTTCTTAATTAATTTATTTGGTGGGGGGCAAGAGTGAGAGAGAGCGAGCGAGTGGGGAGGGACCAAAAGAGGGTGGGGGGACCCTCCACACTGTCAGCACACGGCCTGACACAGGGCTCAATCTCACAAATGTGAGATAGTGAGCTGAGCCAAATAGAGTGTCTAACTTAACTGAATGAACCACCCAGATGCCCCCAAAATATATTTTAAGGCACCTATTGATACACTAATTTGAAATCTGTAAGTTCATGTTCCAGAAATTTTATGCTCATTAAATGTTCCTTGCAGCATTTAAAAGAAAAAAAGAAAAACCCTGCAAACATCATAAATGTCCAACAATGGGAAACATTAAATAAACTGTTCAATTTAGTAAAACTTCATTAAATAATCATGGTCATAAAGAACTTTCAGGAAAAAGGACCATGCTTTAGAATGCACCGTTAACCTTAAGATTCCTAATGAAATGGCCTGGTAGATATATCAATTTTCCAATCAACATTTAAGAAGATTACAAAGATTGACACCAAAATATTATCGATCCATATTAGTGAAGTTAAGTGTTCTTTTCCTTCTATTCTTTTCTCAAAAATTTTGGCAGTGAATACAGATGACTTTCCTATCTGGAAAAATAACACGCCATATACACACATTATTAGCTAAAATGACTCAAGAATTTCAGTAACTCTAACTCTACAAAAAACCCTGGGCAACTCATGTAAGCTTGTAGCTCTCTGGGCCTGCTTCTTCAGAGATAAAACTCACAAGCTGAACGAGATGAGTGGCTTTCAAACTGTGAAACTGTGCATGTAAAGTGCTTTAGTATCTGGCCCCAAATGAACACTTGATATATGTTAGTGCTGTTTATTACTAGTAACCAAAGAATCCCAGCACTGGAAAACAGGACCTGGCAAGAAGCGTGAGGATTCCAAACCCACGACTCTCCCTTCAACCATCTGCCTTTTTATGCTTTAAATACTGGACTCCTGGATATGATTCAAAATAAAGAAAAGGTTTCCACTATTTTAAAGTTCTAAAGCCACTTAAGTCGATAATCCATAAAGTCCCTTGGAGTATTATTATTCACTCTAAATGTTACATACACATCTGTATTCTCATCCCTTTGGCAAATCTGGAAATGTCCTTGGTGAATAAAAATCCAGGTTAGATATATTTGGCACGATTCTAAAATACTGCAAAATAACTGTTAATTCTGAGATTCTACGATGGTTACCCCCTAATGCATATTCATATTACAGATATTAGTTACTAAAACTTTTCTGAAAGTTGGCATTCTGAAACTCCCAGCATTCTTTTTTTTTTTTTTTTTTTAATTTCTAGGAGAGAGAGAGAGACAGCGTGAGCAGGGAGGGTCAGAGAGAGGGAGTCACAGACTCTGAAACAGGCTCCAGGCTCTGAGCTGGCAGTCAACAGAGCCCGACGCGGGGCTCGAACCCATGAACCGCGAGATCATGACCTAAGTGAAAGTCGGACGCTTAACCCACTAAGCCACCCAGGCGCCCCTGAAACTCCCAGCATTCTTACACAACGCAAAATGGTGTATCAATGAAGAAAGGTATCTTTCAGTTAATCTTAAAAGTGCACCTCATGGGGCGCCTGAGTGGCTTAGTCGGTTAAGCGTCCGACTTTCGCTTAGGTCATGATCTCGTGGTTTGTGGGTTCGAGCCCCGCGTGGGCTCTGTGCTGACTGCAGCTCAGAGCCTGGAGCCTGTTTCAGTCTGTGACTCCCCTCTCTCTGACCCTCCCCCTGCTCACCGCTCTCTCTCTCTCTCTCTCTCTCTCTCTCTCTCTCTCTCCTAGAAATAAATAAAAAACATTAAAAAAAAAAAAGTGCACCTCTTGAAGAAAAGAGTCCTTTAAGCAGTGGAAACTCCGTCTTAAGCGACTGGAAAGCAGCATCAACTTCTGCAGTCTATCCACTACTCCATGAAGACATGCTCAAAGACCAGCTAAGGCACAGTACTCTGCGCGCCTGTACGACATTCCCTCCATGTTAAATAGCGCTTCACGGCAAACTGGTACAAATAACTCTGAAAACCAGAGAAAGAAAGCCCACCAGATAAACTACATTCCCTTCTAGCCTGACAATATTTTATTCCTTGACCTTTTCCAATTTTACAAATGAGACCAAAGATCAAGTAAATACCAGTGGTTTCCATGAGCATCAAGATTCCTATTAATCTAAATAAAAAAGGTTAATGACAAGATAAGGAAAAACTGGCTGCAAGGACAAGGCGGTTCAAAGACAGGGAGCCAATCCTTTGAGAAGTCCTCAATTCAGGATGCGTTACAAGTGTGGTACAGGTGTGGACATGTCGTCTCTGATTACACCCCATTTTAGTTCCAGCCCACCAGCCCCCATTTACTCCTTCCATGACCTTAGGCCAGATATGCTACGTCTCAAGATCTGTTACCTCATCTGCAAGTTCAATACATACTCTACAGGGCAGCCCAGAGGCTTAAATAAGAATGACTAATAGGAAAGGAGTAAATATTGTTGACACCCTCCCTACCTCCATTATACCTAAAAATTAAGACTCTGGATTGGTTCTGTTTTTTTCTAGATGCGGGGGAAGAGCTGCCAGAATAATTCATAGTAGGGGTGCCAATCCCCCCAACAGCTCTCAAAAGTAGGTTCACAAGTCCCAACAAATCCACCATCTCAAAACTATTTCCATAATGTTAACAAGAAGCCATGTGCCCTTTTCTTGTACTGACAACGTACATTAATGTGAACAGGCGAACACTTCACATCAACCGGCTCCAAACTGCCTCCACCAGCGGCTGCTGCGCTCTTCTCTTAACCTGCAGTTAAGACAATGGCCGTTTCACTTAAGAGTGTTTTTGACCAAGGAGTGAGTCATATATATTATTAGATCTCAAGCCTGGACACACGTTCAGTCGGATGAAGCAGGAAGCCCTTCTGCTGCATACATTCATCTCAAGGAAAGCCCCTGTGGGAGTGTGCTGGTTCCAAAGAAAACTAGTCTTTTCACCTGGCTAGCAGAGGAGCCATGGTTATCCAAACTGGGGTACCCGGCAGACAGTCTCAAAAACTGATGAAATGAAGCTCCTGCTTTAATACAAACAGCTGATTCCAAGGACAGAGAAGGAGTTGAAGGATTTTTTTTCCATATATTTCAGCCGAAATAAGATTCTGTGACAGACTGAAGGCAGAGCTTATATAAGAATCTAGCTTCAGGGAGCCTGAGTGGCTTAGTCAGTTGAGCGTTGGACTGTTGATTTCAGCTCAGGTCATGATCTTAACAGTTCATCGGATGGAGCCCTACATCAGGCTCTGTGCTACAGTACAGAGCGTGCTTGGAATTTTCTCTTTCCCTCTCTCTCTCTGCCCCTCCCCTGCTTGCACGTGCATGCATACGTGTGTTCCCTCTCTCAAAATAAATAAACATTTTATAAAACCCAGAATTGGGGGCACCTGGGTAGCTTAGTCGGTTAAGCATCCTACTTTCGCTTAGGTCATGATCTCGCAGTTCGTGGGGTTGAGCCCCGTGTCAGGCTCTGTGCTGACTGCCAGCTCAGAGCCTGGAGCCTGTTTCAGTCTGTGACTCCCTCTCTCTCTCTGACCCTCCCATGCTCACGCTGTCTCTCTCTACCTCCTAGAAATAAATAAAACATTAAAAAAAAAACCCAGAATCTAGCTTTTATTAAGCAAGACATTAATGAGATTGACAAAAATGCAGAACAATGTAATTCTTGTTTTTTATTTTGTCACTTAAAAATATGCTATTTTGTTAATATTTAATGGTTTACTACTGTTCTTTCAAATTGATATTTTCACAATTTCTCAATTTTAATTTCTAACAAAATATTAATAACTATAAACCACACTTTAAAAAGCTCTTTAGCCACCTCAATAGTTTTCAAGTCTCAAGGAGTCCTGAGAGCAAAACGTTTAAGAATCACTGTCTCTACAAGTATCAAGTTCCTTCATTCATGCTACTTGAATAATCAGAAATGTCACTCAGCACTTGAACCTTTTATGTTCTGTCACATCCGTAATAGCAAACAACTTTACTAACCTTTAGTTTACCCTCAGTTATCAATATGCCACCTTTAATTAACCTTTTAACTTTTTTCTTAACTTAAAAAAATTTTTTTTGTAAAATTAGTTTATTTTTGAGAGAAAGAAAGACAGAGTATGAGCAGGGGAGGGGCAGAGAGAGGGACACACAGAATCCAAAGCAGGCTCCAGGCTCTGAGCCGTCAGCACAGAGCCCGATGTGGGCTCAGACTCACGAACCATGAGATCAAGACCTAAACAGAAATGGAGAGTTGGAGGCTTAACCAACTGAGCCACTCAGGCCCTCCTTTAAAAAAATTTTTAGGGGCACCTGGGTGGCTTAGTTGGTTAAGCGTCCGACTTTCGCTTGGGTCATGATATCGCGGTTGTAGGTTCAAGCCCCGCGTCGGGCTCTGTGCTGACTGCCAGCTCAGAGCCTGGAGCCTGTTTCAGAGTCTGTATCTCCCTCTCTCTCTGACCCTCCCCTGCTCACGCTGTCTCTCTCTCTCTCTCTCTCCTAGAAATAAATAAAACATTTCAAAAAAAAAATGTTTAAGACATGCTCCTCACACCTCCCTTGAGAATGTGAGTAAAAGCCCTAACTCTCTAGAAAACAGAATTCAAGCACTACAGAATGCATGCAACTTCTGGGTACAAGCAGCATCCTGCAGCCTGAGCCTCTAACCACCAGTATGGAACCCCGGCACTGGAGGGCAAGGAGAAGTCGGTGTTCCACATACCCAGCGTTCAGTTACTGCACCCCCAAGACAGTCATAGATCAGATGACTGATCACAAGCCAACTTATAAGACAGGAATTTACATGCATGAGTAAACTCATGTTTTAAAACAAAACCTAGGCAATATTTTCCAGTAAGCCAAGGAATTACATCTTTTTATTCTTTTTTTTCCCCCCTTATACAGAGTATGTACACGTGCATGAGCTAGGGAGGGGGCAGAGGGAGAGAATCTTAAGCAGGATCCACACTCAGCCCTAACCCCAATGCACCACTTGATTCCACAACCCTGGGATCATGACTTGAGCCAAAATCAAGATGCTAAACCGACTGAATCACCCAGGTGCCCCCAAGGAGTCACAACTTAAAACTAAAATCAACACAAATCCAGGGGAGTAAAGATAAAATCTATCATATATTTAAAAACAACTTAACTTACTCAATATTTCAAAAATGACTGGAAATCACAGTTAAGAAAACGTTATGTTCACAAAGCACTTTACCCTTTAGAAATCTCTAAGTTCTGTGAAAATGTACTCAATACTCTTAAAATTCTATACATATTGAGGACTCAAAATTGTTAACACTGCAAATGTCCTTTCCAACATAGCTAAAAGTTATAATCAAAATACAGTGATCTACCATTGAACATTATCACTCAGAATACAGCCTCCAGGTATTTATGATTTCATGAACTTTTTAAAATATTCATTTGTAGTATTATTACGGCTTAAAATTACCTTCTTGTCTCATCCACATTCTTTAAAATTTTTAAATTTTTTTTTTTTTAAGAGAGACAGAGAGAGACACAGAGAACAAGCAGGGGAGGGGCAGAAAGAAGGAGACACAGAATCCGAAGCAGGCTCCAGGCTCTGAGCTGTCAGCACAGAGCCTGATGCAGGGCTCAAACTTGTGAACCACAAGATCATGACCTGAGCTGGAGTCGGACACTTAATTGACTGAGCCACCCAGGTGCCCCTCTTCCACATTCTTAAAAATTTATTCAAGTAAAACATTAATGATTAACTTTAACAAGCTTTAGTTTTTATTGTCAACATCCAGCATTAAATTTAACCCAGGTGAAGAAAAAAAATTATATAATCTGCTTTTTAAATTCTTTTGCAAATATTCAAGTGGTTTTTTCTAGTAATCCAGGTCATCAAATCTTTAAATAGTTACAGTATCTTTTCAGTTACAGTGTTGTCCTTATGTTGGTTTTTGCTATATATTTAAGACAAGATTCAAAAAAGCAAAGCTTTAAAACACACACAAGGGGCACCTGGGTGGCTCAGTTGGATGAGGATCGGACTCTCCATTAGGCTCAGGTCTTGGATCTTATGGTTTTTGACACTGAGCCCCCTGTCAGGAGTGGGGAATCTGCTTGGGATTCTCTCTAGCTTTCCCGTGTCCCTCCCTCCCCCACCTGCACTCTCTCCCTCTCTAAATTTTTAAAAAATCTAAAACACCCACACAGATGAACATATAGTCCCAACACACAGCCACACTGACTCCATCAAAAGACAGAGGGCTGAACTGGAAGCCGACATTCCTTGCTGGCTCAGCACCTCTCATCTTCAGTTCCTTAATGCCTCTACTGCAAAAATGCTACCAATTTAATCATGTGGAAGAGAGGAAAAGAGGAGCTACATATGCGAAATGTTTACATTAAACAAGCTTAAAGCAAGTTTATGGTATAATTTCTTTAGAGAATTTCATTTATTTTTTTAATGTTTGTCTATTTTTGAGAGAGACTGACATAGCACAAGTGGGGGAGGGGCAGAGAGAGGGAGACACAGAATTCAAAACAAGCTCCAGGCTCTGAGCTGTCACCACAGAGCCCGACGCACGGCTCGAACCCACAAACCATGAGATCATGACCTGAGTCAAAGCCAGATGCTTAACCAACTGAGCCACCCAGGCAAACCATCACTTATTTCTTTTAATGTTTATTCATTCATTTTGAGGGAGAGAAAGAGAGAGGGGAGGAGGCAAGTGTGGAGGGGCAGAAAGTTAGGGTAACAGAGAATCCCAAATAGGCTCCTTGTTGTGGGCACGTAGCCCGATGCAGGGCTCTATTTCACGAGCCTCGAGATCATGACATGAGCCAAAATGAAGAGTCAGATACCCCAATGAGCCACCCAAGTGCCGCTAGAGATTCTCATTTAAACAGGGGGGCACCTGGCTGGCTCAGTCAGTAGAGCATGCAACTCCTGATCTTGAGGTCATGAATTTGAGCCCCACATTGGGCACAGAGATTACTTTAAAATTTTTTTAGTTAAAAAAATAAAAATAAAAAATACATTAATAGTTACTTTGAGAATAAATTACAGAACCTGTAAGTTTTCAGAAAAGGAAACCAGTAAGCCCACTTCACAATATTAAACTACAATAGGCAAACTAAATAGATCCAATAAGAGGACCCAAAAACCAAAATAAAATCCACACTAATTTAATCATTTGATCATCAAGTCATGATCTCCTGTTCGTGAGTTCGAGCCCCGCATCGGGCTCACTGCTGTCAGTATGAAGGCTGCTTCAGATCCTCTGTGCCCCTCTCTCGCTCTCTGCCCCTCCGCGTCTGACGCTCTCTCTCAAAAATAAATTTAATTTTTTTTAAATAATGAAATAAAATAAAGTTATATTTATAAAGCTAAATTTACATTCAAGTGACAAACCCCTATTTATGACCAAAGCCAGACTGTGGCCCCCAACAACTCTCTCATACAAAGCTCCCCCTCAGAAGTAAATTCTAGATAGACCCACATACTTATAAACAGAAGTAACAGTTTGTACACCAAGACCATACAGTGGAGAAAGAATGGTCCTGGTGGTAAATGGCGCCGGCACAAATGGAGATCTACAATCCAAAGAACTTAGGTTGGACTCCCACTTCCCACTACATACAACACTTAACTCCAAATGGATCAACAACCTAAATATAAGAGCTAAAACCATAAAGATTCAGGACATTGAGTCTGGCAATAGATTCCTAGATTATACTAACAGAAGCATGTGCAACAAAAGAAAAAGCAGATCCATTGGACTATCCAAATTAAAAACCTTTCTGCATCAAATGGCATTATCAAGAAAACAAAAAAATTGGGGCACTTGACTGGCTCAGTCTGTAGAGCATGCGACTCTAAATCTCAGCGTCATGAATTCATGTCCCACGTGGGCCCTGGAGCCCAGTTAAAATTAAAAAAGAAAAAGAAGAAAGCAAAAGACAACCTACAGAAGAGATAATATTAATAAATCATACATCTGATAAAGGTCTAGTAACCTAAAACAAATAATAAGCACAACTCAGTAACAACAAAAATGTCAACAGACATTTCTCTAAAGATCTAGAAGTCACCAACAAGCACACGAACGGATATTCAATGTCATCAATCATCTAGAGAATGCAAAAACCACAGTGAGAGACTACTTCAAACGAAAAAGGATGGCTGTAATTTAAAAAGGATGGCTGAAGGTACCTATGGTGTTCAGCTGGTAAGTGTCCGACTCTTGACTTTGGCTCAAGGTCATGATTTTGAGATCAAGTCCCTCACTGGGCTCCGTGCTGGGAGTAAAGCCTGCTTAAGATTCTCTTTCTCCCTCTTCTTCCCCCATTCGTACATGCTCACACGCTCTCTTTCTCTCTCTCTCAAATAAAATTTTAAAAATTTAGAAATGGAGGGTAGAAAAGAAGGAAGGAGGAAGGAAGCAAGAAAGGAGAAACTAGCAAATGTTAGCAAAGATGTGGAGAAACCTTCATATATTGCTGGAGGGAATAGCAAGTAGTGGAACCTCTGGAGGAAACAGTGTAGGGATTGCTCAAAAAAAATGAACACAGAATTATAACACAACTTAGGAGTTCCATCCCTAGGTTTATAACCAAAAGGTGAAAACAGGTACTCAAATACCTACATACACATTCATCCATCAGTGATGAATGGATAAACTGTGGCTTATACATGTAATGGAATATTATTCAGCCATAAAATGGGATGGACTACTGATTCACGCTACGACTGGATGAACCTTAGATGCATTATAGGAAATGAAAGCAACCAGACACAAAAAGGTACATGCTGCATAATTCCACTATATAAAATATTCAGAACAGGTCAATCCAAAGGGACAAAGTGCAGACTGGTCGTGGCTATGACTGGAGGAAGCAGCAGCAGCAGAGTACAAGTGTTTAATGGGCACAGGTGTCTTTTTTCGGGGGATGAAACATTTTGGAACCGGTGGCTACAACATTGTGAATATCTAAGTGCCACTGAACTGTTCACTTTAGAATGGTTAATTTTACATTGTGCGAATTTCACCTCAGGGTTTTTTTTTTTGTTTTTTTTTTTCAGTTTGCATGGATGTCTCATCTGCTAGTGTATACATCCCACCTCAGCCAGAATGCTCTCCCCCGCTCAGAGTTCCCCTCTCAGTACCTTAGGTCTCCCTGGTTCATGGCTCAGATGCAGCTGGAGAGAAAACACTGGGGCAAAAATGATCTATGAAAACAAACTTTAAGAACGTATATTTACATAAAGACTGAAATTTTATGATGGGGGAAAAAAAGCTCTAGAGAAACGTATACACTAAAAGTTCCTTAACAAAATCCAAAAACAAATGGAAGGTGAGGCTTTCTGTGAATACAGACAGTGACAAACATTCAAGTCTGTGTTACCACCATCAATGTTTGAAAATGTCAGGCAGCAAAACTTCCTCCTAAGTTTCAAACTTCAAACCACAAGGCAGAACAGCACAGAAATTTCTCTGCACCACCTACACGTATTTCATGTTTGAGACACTGCAGGCAGTCTAGTACTTTCTCAAGAGCTGGTTCTTAAAGCAAATAAAATTATAATACTGGCACTGTTCAGAAATGTTAGGAACAATAAAGTCTTTCTTCTCAATTACTTACTATGTAACTTACTCAGCACCCAAGTGTACAAGATACTACATACTAACAAAGAACACAGGGGAGCAGTGTTTGGTACTTTAGAGTTATTTTAAGGATAAAGTGGGAATAGCACATTAATTTCCAAGAAGTGGGAAAAAAAATCTGTATCATGTATTATATCAATTTATGAATCTTCAACATTATAGCAATGATCTAGGGACCCATCACTCACATTTTTCCCTTAGTGGCGCCAAGCAAATTGGCTGAAAACTTCACCTAAGGAAGCTTTTTTCAAGGTATGAAATATCACCTCAAGTATTCATGATAGAAACAAATTTTTGGAAGGATCCAAACTGCTTTTCCTTAAAAGTACTCTGACCAAATGATTCATAACCAAAAAGCTAATAAACATGAAGCATGGATAAGTACACCCTTTGACTAAGGAGGGATGCTACTGACATCTACAGGGTTCGTCCCGCAGGCAGCGTGCCTGGGGGTTTCCCATCTATTATCATTTAAGGCCCAATAATGCTGCCATTCCTATCTAAAATCCAATATGTATGTACACTGAGGTAGGTACATTATGAAGTTAACCAAAGCTATTCATCAGTAATAATCATGATAGTTTCATTCAACCAAGATTCATGATTCTCAACTGTAACACTCCAAAAAAGTGCTCTCAACATCCCTACCTATACTAATTTGATGACCAGGTGATTTAAGTCATCCAAGACACTGATAAAATCATTCAGCAAAACAGGATCAAAGACAAAGTGTTTCATCTCACCATTTAATGAACTCTTTGAAAGTAAAGTTAGTGATTAAATCATTAATACGGTGGGAGAGCAGGTGTTATACTATCAAGGTGTGCAATGATATAAGCCACATTTCTCGAGCCCTTCAACAAAGTATAAGAGACTACCACATGCCTTGCTCAAATGAAGACCAGGTTTGGCTTAGGTGGTTTGCTATGCCATTCTGTCCACATGCATAAACCAAGAGCCAGAATGCCAAGACAAGTGAAGTTCACACACCATCTCCATGGGTGAGCTAAGACTGGAAACCAGGTCTTCTGACAAACACAATTCCTTTTTTTGACAAACTCAGTTTTGAAAAAAATGAATTCATGGCATTATTTAATGATATCATCTTTCCCTAGTTCCTCAAGCCTTAAAAAAACCAAGAGGCTATCCTGGACTCTTGTCTTCTCTCACACCCATCAGTAAATCCAATCAACTCTTCCTTCAAATGAAGTCCCCCATCTGACCATTCTCCCTCCTAAGACCAGCTGCTCACACCACCGGCACAACCCGCTGAGGCTAGCTGCCGCTGCAGCCTCCTCCCTGAAATCCTGCCACTCTACAACCCATTAACATACAGTGGCCAGAGCGACATTGTTGGTTTTGTTTTTCCTTTTTCAATTTTGAAACAAACTTGTAGAAAAGCACAGTACAAAGAACTTTCTTCCCCAAACCACCTGGGAGTCAGCTGCCAAGATGCTCCAACACCCCCAAATGCTAAAAACAAGGGTGGTCTATAGACTACAACAAAATCAACAAGATCAGAATATTAAGACTGCTATATCACTATGATTTAATCCTCACCGCCTCCTCCAGGCCACCCCTTACACACGGTGGGGACATCATGGGCCCTGACTCTCCATGCAGTCTACTCTCCCCTCTGGATACTCTCCTCACCCTCATCAAGCTCTAAAATCCCACAGTGGCTGACCCCATCGGAAAGAGCTCTGACTCCAGTGACATCTGCCATGCCCTCCCAACATGGACACTGTGTCCCAGGCCACCCTCCCATCTCACTTGGGCCGACATGCTGCTTTGTGCCACAACAGCTCCACATAACCACTCCTCATGCTATGTGCCACCTAATGGTTATAGGACAGAACTGTTCAGAAAAGAAGAAAGGGAGAGTGATCACTTCTCACTCTCTGGCTCAAAATCCTCCAATAGCTTTTTCATCTTTCCCTGAATAAAATCCAAACTCTTTCCGACGGTCCAATGGGTCCTATAAATCTGTCCCCTACCTCTTTACATCATCTGATCCATTCGATGTTTGCTGGACTTTATTCAAACATACTAAAAACTCTTTCTTGGGGCGCCTGAGTGGCTCAGTCAGTTAAGCATCCAACTTTGGCTCACGTCATGACCTCACATTTCTTGGGTTCAAGCCCCACATCCGGCTCTGTGCTGACAGTTCAGAGCCCAGAGCCTGCTTCAAATTCCGTGTCTCCCTCTCTCTCTATCCCTTCCCTCGTGCTCGGTCTCTGTCTCTCAAAAATAAATAAATGTTAAAAAAAAAATAACCCTCTTTCTTATGTCAGGGCCTTTACATTGTATTCTCCATCTCTCTGAAAGCTCTCCCACCTCTCCAAACCTTAGTAAGTTCAAACCGTATTTCCTAAGAGGCTTCCCCATCCACCATTCCCATATCCCCATCTACCACTTACCTTTATTTTCTTTATAGCACTTATGACTGCCTCATAGTACAATACATATTTATTTATATCCTACAAGGACAGAACAGCTTATTTACTGTTTTATCCCCATATTTAGAACAGTCCTTAATATAAACACATGAATGTCTGCATGATGGCTGAATTCCTCAAGAATCTATCTTGGTCAAGAATCCATCTTGGTGACAAAAACTAAGCAAACATAATACCATCGTATATCTATATGATATGTGTAAAGATGCTAGAAATGGCAGTATAATTTAAAATATTAATGTTGACACTTTACATGATGCTTTAAAGTATACTATTACTTGCAGTAATTCCAAGCAATATCTGTGTTGCGTTTACTTTCTCTTCTTCACAGACGAAGCTCAAAGAAGTGAAATGATGTGCACAGGCGGTAATTGACAAGATCATGACTGGAACTTGGACCTTCAAAGTACAATTAATTACACCACGCAAGCCCCTCTGTATGGGGACCACTAGTCAATCACTCTCTTAATTCCCAACAGCCTTTCCTTTGAACTTCCAGAATTACTGGAATGTTTCATAAGAACGGCCAGAGGTGCAGAAATACTATAATTTTCAATGCTACCTACAAATTTATGTCTTACTGAAAGCATAATGCACACTCTGACTACAGATTTATTGCACGATAGCTCTGTTTTTATAAAGAGTTCAGGCAAAAGACCCTTGATAATGGGCATTTTATTTTAGTACCATATTCCAGGAGTCAGCAAACTATAGCCCACCACCTGTTTCTGTAACAACATGTAAGCTAAAAATGGTTTTTACATTTTTAAATGGTTGGGTGGGAAATAATCAAAATAATAGTATTTCATGACAGCCAAAAATTTTAAGTAACTCTGAGTTCACTGTCCATAAACACCCTCACATTGATGTATTGATTTCCCATGGCTGCTCTGCACTACGGTGGCAGGGTTAGGCACAAAGATCATGTGGCCTGGAAAGCAAAAACCATTTTACTATCTGGTCCTTCCCAGGTCCTCTGTCAACCACTCCCACACTCTCCTGGTTCTGCACCCCCCTCACCAACATACTGACCTCCAAGAAACTTCCCCTGATCTCCTGCCTGCCAAGGTTGGGTAAGGTTCTCCTGTGGCACCAGATTGTTCTCCCATCACTTTGCATCCATGTGGCCTGTGTACTGTCTGCTACACAGCTGCCTCCCCAACCAAGTTACAACACAGAAGGAGAGAACCACATCAGCTTGTTCATTATTATATCCCAGTGCCCGGCAATACCGTCCACAGTAGGCACCCAATACCTGCTGAATGAATGGAAGGGCAGAAAGTACTAAATTCAGATGAGTTGATCTAAAACACCTTGAAATTTACAAGAAATTTCTGCCAGAAGATACCAGAAATACAGATATCAGACTTACAAAGAAGACTCTATTCCCTGGTTCATTCCAGTCATAAACCCTAACAGTGCACAAAATGGATCAGGGCAGGAGAGGAAACCAGAGTGGGCTGGGGGATGGGGTAAGAGCAGGGAGAGGTTAAACTAAAATGCAGGCCAGTAGTAAAAGGTATTAACAACAACAACAACAAAAACAGGAACAACCCAGGTTCACAAGCTCAGATGTGAATCTTCACAAACTCATCTATAGAAGAGATTGCTGGCTCCTTAACTTCAACTACCACCTCCAAAAAAATCTTTCTCCCACATTGCCTTTACATATTTCACCATGTCACACTGCCTATTAGTCATCTAATTTATTCACTCACCTTACAAGAAATCTCTTTTTATAGAGTTTTTAAAAAAAATAGATCTAAAGAGCTAAAGAAACAAATTGCTCAAGATAGCTAAATAACAAACATTTCATGCATTAATGTGGACCAGACAAAGCAGTTTTGATCATGAGACAAGGGGAAGAGAGAGAGAGAGAAAGAGAGAGAGAGAGAGAGAGAGAGAGAGACAAAGAGAGAGAGAGAGAGAGAAGGTAGTTTAAGGAAATGAAGCCATCAAGGGCTGAGGCATGAAGTTCTGAGATCATAAACTTAGGGAAAACTGACACCAGGAGAAAATAGACCCAAAGGGTAAAACTGATGGAAAAGGTACAGAAAGGGAAATGGGAGGTGTCCAATAAACACACTTATTTCAATTTCCCCTCGGTCAGACAGGCATCCTGCAGAAAAAGGGGAAAGAGGGCTCATCTCTACAATGTTGTTTAAGAACTCTGCTGGAGCAGGAAAATGTCTTCTCTTCAAAAGAATGACAACTAATCAACGTAAAAAGATACTAAGAGAATTAGAACAACCCATGGTTGAAAACAATGATGCAGGCAAGAAACACCAAGGGATGTTAAAACCATTGCATAACTCTAAGAACGATATCTACGTAGTCTGAAATTATCTTATGAATTTAAAAAGGGAAAAATCTCTACAATTAAAAAACCTGATACTTAACCACGTGATACTTAACATTAGCAATAATGAAGTGTCTCATGTGATAATAATGCTGCACTGAGAAGGGGACACCATGACCTATGATGTATTCCTGTCAAAAGTATTTAATCTGATTTTTCATCATGACAAATCAGACAAATCCAAATTAAGAGACTCTTCTATAGAACAACTGGCTTGGGCTCTTTAAAATGCTCATGGCCACTAAATAATAAAAATGAATTAGCCTGGGGGAACTGTTCCAGATCAGCCAGCGCTACTGAATTCTCAGATCACTAAAAGACCTCAAAATGTTTGCTATTGATCCAGGGTAAGAGAAGTACACAATTTAGAGTTCAGAAATTTTTATAGTAACTTGATAGTAGAATCTAATTTTTAAATAAGCCTTAATTTTATGTCTTCGTTTCTTCCATTTTACTTTTCTAGTAACTTATTATTGTTGTTATTTTAGACAAATTATTGGTCCATAGCAGAATGGAAATGAAAGGGGGGGAAATGGTCCTTCACCACAGAGTTTCAGAAGTACTATTCCAGATTAAGGAGAACTGAGACATGACAACTAAATGTAATGTGTAACCCTGGATTTACACTATATATGTGTATGTATATGTGTGAGTATACATATATGTAATATATAGTTTTACATATATACATACTCACACAATATTCTACCAATGTTAAATTTATACACACACACACACACACACACACACACACACACAAACACATATACACAGACAGTATTCTATCAATGTTAAGTTTCCTGAGAGTGACAATAACACTGCAGTTGTATTGTAGGAAAACATCCCTTTTCTTAAGAGACATGTTTAATTATTCAGGGTAAAGTTAATATGTCAGCAGCTCTCAATGTCTATTCCCAAATGACTTAGCAAAGAGTAAGTTGTAGGATTGATGGGATGGGGTGGGGTGGGTGGTAAGATAAAATTTAAATTATTTAGTTTAAAAATATGAAACCTGGGGTGCCTGGGTGGCTAGTCGGTTAAGCGTCCGACTTTTGCTTAGGACATGATCTCGCGGTTCATGGGTTCGAGCCCTACGCGTCGGGCTCTGTGCTGACTGCCAGCTCAGAGCCTGGAGCCTGTTTCAGTCTGTGACTCCCTCTCTCTCTGACCCTCCCCTGTTCAGGCTGTCTCTCTCTCTCTCTCTCCTAGAAATAAATAAAAAAACATTAAAAAAATTTTTTTAAAAATGAAACCTAAGTATAAATATGACAATAATATAAATTTAGAGTTTAAGCAAAATACCAAGTAGAAACCACACAGAATATTTTCTATAACTTGATCCTATGATAGTAAAATTCACATGGGTTTCACAAAAATTAAATAATTTAAGTGGTAATTATATATTCATGGATACCATAAATAATTTAAATTATATTTTTATGGGGACCAGGTTTTCAAAATATAATAGTTTAAAACTAGATTTTCCTATTTTAAAAAGAGAAGGCATCAATGGACTAAAATATAAAACCATATTCTACAGACATTTAAATTTTTAACTACCAATAGTAACAAATGACTCAATATATGATACTGTAGTTTAAAACAAAAGGAATTACCCTGAATATACTTCATACTACTATATTCTACAATAAATTTCAGATGTGTCAAAGAAATAAATATGAAGAATAACCCATAAAGGGGCGCCTGGGTGGCTTAGTCAGTTGAGCATCAGGTCAGAGCCTAAAGCCTGCCTCGCATTCTGTGTCTCCCCTCTCTGCCCCTCCTCCACTCATGCTCTTTCAAAAATAAACATTAAAAAAATATTGAGAATAATCCATAAAAACAAATACTGATCCTAAAAGCATATCCTACCTCTGGAGAAAAGGAAAACTCATTACTACAGAATGAAGAGACAGGAAAGATGAATAGAAAAAAGTTAAAGGAGTTCTGACATGTAAACGTTAAAGCTTTAAAGTTCATTCATTCAGCAATCATTTGACTTACTGTAAGTTCATAGAACATTCTAAGCGTGGGTGCAGGCCCTGAATTTTCAGTCTGAATAAAATACACATGGCCCCTGGTCTCACAGAGCTGCAGTCTAGTAAGGAACTGAGCACACAGCACAAATAGCAATGGAATGTTCTGGTAAGCACCAATGAGGAAAAGACAGACTGCCCCAAGAAAAGATCTACTGAGGAGGCACTGCATATGGGATGGTCATGAAAGAATTCTGTAAGACACAATATCAAAGCTGATACCAGAAGAAATAACAAGAAACCAGAAAACAAAGAAGAGAGAAAACAGCAGGTCAAAAAGGCCAGAGACAGGACTGAGACCAGGAGACCAGGAACCATACCAGTGGATACGGGCAGCTGATAAAGAGGATATTGATATTCCAAAGTATCAAGAAAAACACAAGTTCCTATACATCACTGCAAGGGAAATGTACATTCCTGACAGCCACCTGCATTTATCCACCTAACAAAGCTGAATGAAATACAAAGCCAAAAATCTGAAGGTCAAGAGGAAAGAAAGAGAACTGTATGCTTGTGTGTTCTTTAATCTAAAGACAATCGAGGAGCCAACACTGCCGTGCCCGCTCTTGTGACATGATGGTGGCGTACTGGCAAGAGGCTGAACTCAGCTACCTCCCATACTCCCAGGTTGGTGCAAAAGCAGTGAGACTTGTGCAAGACAAAACTCAAAGCAAATGCTGAGAAGGCTTCCAGCAGCACCATAAAAATTTTGAGAATGAAAAAGGAGTAATCTGGGGCGCCTGGGTGGCTCAGTTGGTTAAGCGTGTGACTTCGGCTCAGGTCACGGTCTCACGGTTCATGGGTTTGAGCCCCGCGTCGGGCTCTGTGCTGACTGCCAGCTCAGAGCCTGGAGTCTGTTTCAGATTCTGTGTCTCCCTCTCTCTCTGACCCTCCCCTGCTCATGTGGTCTCTCTCTCTCTCTCTCAGAAATAAATAAAACAACTTTTTAAAAAAAGGAGTAATCTACCCTAAAGCTTGAAATGTTACATTTTCAAGGTGAAGATGTGTGGGTACATGTTATGGCAGACTGAAAACTATCTCACTTCATGGGGGTAAGAATGTCTGGCTTGTTCTACGCTGACAATGTCAATAAAGGGAAGTACGGTTCAAAAAAATAAAGAAAAATAAAGAAAATCTAAAAACAAATGATAGAAACTATAACATTGCTCATATCTTTGGACTTCACATAAACTTCTATTTTCCAAAATTATTACTCTTCCTCCCTCCCCATAAAACTAAGTATGCAAAATATATTCACAAGAAATGGTATTTAGAAAATAAAAAAGAAACGAGCAAAAAGCCTAAATATGTGGAACTACCTAAACTGTAATGGGTGAAATTAGAAATGTACATGAGTGTAGGTTAGAAAGTACCCAAAATATATCAAGTAGTAAATAATGACATTTAGCTTGTATATATGGACAAAACATAAAAAGGTTTATACACTTTGTGTTGAAGGGACAATTAACATTTTGTAACCACCGACAGCTTTGCTCAAGATTATGTTCAGTTGTATCTTTTTTAAATCAACAGATTAAAGAACTGAAGTATTATAACACTCCTTTTCCTTTTCCAACTCTTTAGAATTAACAACTGCTAATATTATTAAAAAACAGCTAATTTTTTTTAAAGGCTAACCTTACCCTTTGAAACAAACCCGGAGTCCTAACCTCTTCCCCTACATCTGAGCAGCAGTTATGTTCTGATGGAAAGCTGACTGTCCACTCCAGGATACTTTCATGAGACAGAGAACCCAAGGGACGACGTGGGGACACAGACACACATCCATCAACAGTGTACAGTCCTGGAGAACTATTATAAATGGTATTAGGCTTTTCTCTCATTTGACAAATTGATGCAATACTAGAAAGTAAATACAGTTGCTGATATAAATAACAACAGATGTAATACATTTATAACATTACAACATATGAATACATTCCCCATTGATTTTTCCCAATTTGTTCTATCACACAGTGATTTAATATGAAGTTTCTGGGGGTTTTGTGGGTTTTTAATTTTAATATAAACTTATTTTTAGCAAGTTAAACACTGCTTATTAACCAGATTATTATTAAGCTTTTAATTAAACAAGGCAAAAAAAAATAATTCCTCAAATCATAATTATTTGGATCCACCAGGTAATAAATCAAATACCTACATTATCAGTTTTTGAGTACAACTATAAATTAATCATCCAACTATTAAAAACCAATCACATCTTTAAAAAGAACTATGCATATCATACAAAAACAAAATCTATACCTTTTTTCAAATTAAAAAGCATGTATAAAGGACATAAGTAAAATATTTATTTGTAGAAAAATAGCAAATGTGCCTTATTTATGACTTATATGATTTTTCCTGAATTTCCTTAAAAATAAGCTCAGGTATTGATTTGTTGCCACCTACTGGTTAAATTCATACTTGGATAATATCACTGCACATTAAAAGTTCAGTATAGTTAATATAAAACACTACATCAAAAATATCTTAGTAATGATCTTTATAAAATTTTACTAAACTACTCTGATAAACTCAGCTTTGGAGAAGTTGTTTTTTGGGGGGAAGAAGTTTTTAAAGCTATGCCATGAGTTAATAATATCCTGACTTTTAAAAATATTCTAGGGGCGGTTGGGTGGCTTAGTCGGTTAAGCGTCCAACTTTCGCTTAGGTCATGATCTCGCGGTTCGTGGGTTCAAGCCCCGCGTCGGGCTCTGTGCTGACTGCCAGCTCAGAGCCTGGAGCCTGTTTCAGTCTGTGACTCCCTCTCTCTCTGACCCTCTCCTGCTCACACTGTCTCTCTCTCTCTCTCCTAGAAATAAATAAAACATTTAAAAATATATATTCTAACATAATTTTCATTAGTGTGTTGGGAATGTTTAAAAATTAAAATATTATAATTTGTGAAAAATAAAAAATTCTTAATTAAAATATTTTCAGAATGTTATTCTTATTTATAACTCAAATGTTTATATTATTAGCTTTCCAGAATACTAGAGTTAGAGAACTTAAGACACTGTCATCTTTTTAAAAGTTAATATGTCAGAATCAGGACACTCTTCAAAAAAAATAAAAGCCCACATATTACATTTGTTCATTTTGCATTTTAAAATATCTTTTATTCTACAGCAGTCCTTCACCTCCTTCTTTTTTTTTTTTTTTTTTTTTTTTGTTTAATACGACCACTGGATAAAGAATCCATGGTCCCAATGCACTTTTTAAAACCCCTCTTTTACTTACCCATATTTACAAAGCATACCAAACAAATGGAACACATGGAGTTATTTCTGGATCCCAATTCTAAAAACTCAAGTCTAAGAAGTAATTGTGGAAATGTGAATACAAGATTGGGTTTAGATGACCACAGTCTAAAAGGGCAGAGAGAGGGGGAGAGAATCCCAAGCAGCCTCCATTCTGTCAGCACTAGTCAGACACTCAACACCTGAGCCACCCAGGTGCCCCGATATCTCTTCTTAGAAGGGCACTAATCCCACTGTAAGGGCTTCACCTTTATGACCTTATCTAAATCTATTTGCCAAAGGTCCCATCCCCAAATATCATCTCTTTGGGGGTCAGGACTTCAATATCTTAACTTGGGAGGACACAGATCAGTCACTAAAAGATTTGTACATTTTCTTACACAATCACAAATCATTATCATATCCAACAAAGTAACAAAACTGAATTTAAGTGACAGCTACTTGCATTTAATACGCTATTAACTCAACTTCTAAGTTTGAAATTTCTCATTATTAAAAAATAGCTTTAAAAAAGAATGTATGAAAATACCTTTCAATTTAATTCCTGTAACCAAAACCTGGAATTAAAATGTTTTAAGATAAAGTACTAGTCTGAAATTATTACAAGGTAAAAAAAGAAGGTGACTTGAAAGTTTATCTTTGAGTAAATTTGGTAAGAACTGTTACAGGATTTTTAAAATAATTCATCTCGCTTAAGAGTATCAAGCTAAAAAAAAAAATTGCTGACCTTACATACTCAATGTTCTAATTAACCTGTCCAAATTATTTATCTACTTAAATGCCCTCAATTATGAAAAAGATACTATTTTTGGATCCTATTGTAATGAGAGTGTCTTTCCATTATATATCCAATAGGTTATTACTGAAATATTTTTAAATTATTTTTTTCTGTTTGTAATACTTCACTTGCCTTAACACTTCTTAATTATAATTTTCACAATAGTATCAGATTCTTCAAACAGACTATCATCTGAAAATAATAAGCTTCACTTCTTTCTAATTTGTGTATGTTTGTTTGTTTTCCTTGTATGACTGCACTGACATTTCTAAAATAATACTAAGCAGGACGCCTGGGTGGCTCAGTCGGCTAAGCATCCAACTCTCGATCTCAGCTCAGGTCATGAGCTCCCCATTCCCGAGTTCAAGCCCTGCCTCTGGCTCTGTCACAGAGCCTGCCTGGGATTCTCTCGCTCCCTCTCTCTCTCTCTGCCCTTCCCCCACTCATAGACTTGCATGTGCACACATGCACGCTCTCCCTCGAAATAAATAAACTTTCATATTTATTTATTCATTTATTTACTTCTGAGAGAGTGTGTGTGTGTGAATGGGAGAAGTGATGAGGGATAGAGGATCCGAAGCAGGCTCTGTGCTGAGAGCAGAGAGCCCAATGCGGGGCTCAAACTAACAAACCGTGAGATCATGACCTGAGTCAAAGCTGGTTGCTCAACTAACTGGGCCAGCCAGGTGTCCCAAAAATAAACTAAAAAAAAAAAAAAAACTACTTAAAATTCTGTGTGACAAAGTGGGAAATGTGCATAAAGAACTGGTACACACCAAAATATGATGGCTATCTCAAGAAAAAGCACTTGGGATAACTGAATTATATGTGGAATTAGCCACTTTTTTTTCATGGAACATCATCTTTACTTGAAAAAAACAACACAAACAATACTTATTCAGACTTGGCTATAGGAAAGACATTTTCTATTAAAAAATAGTAAGTCTAGCAATTAAAGGAAAACAGATGAAAGTATTTGTTGCCAATGACAAAATTCAAGCTTTCACGAGAAGTCTGTAAAACTTCTATCTGCCACCATAAGCAGGACAGGTCTCCACACTTAAAACTCTTCTGATGAGACAGTAATGAACATTACTTTGGGATACTTACTGTATAATGACATGTGTCAACATTTGGAAGTTCTGCATAGCTCATTTTCCAAACGACCAAAACATGACATCACAAAATCATGTGTGGGGCAGAGTCATGTAATGTACAAGAAAATCAACTGTACATTACAGATTTTACTGTAGTAGGAAAGCTCATCAATATGGGCCTAGATTCCACAACACCACCTTTCTTTCAACACTTGCCAAGTGTCAGTGTAGCGATAATACCTTTGATTCTCTAAAAAGTCCATTAAAATACTGTTTTCCAACTACCTATCTGTCCACGACCACATTTTTTTCGTATATTTACTTCAAATATATCACAACAGATTGAATGAAGAAATAAATGTGAGAATCCAACTGTCTTCCATTAAGTCAGACATTGAAAGCCACTTCAATCAATGTTTTGAAAGTTATTTTTCATTTTAAAAAACGTTATTTATGTGACTACTTTTTTTTTTTAATGTTTATTTAGAGAGAGTGAGAGGGAAGGGCAGAAAGAGAGGGAGAGAGAGAACCCCAAGCAGGCTCTGCACTGTCAGCACAGAGCCCAAGGTGAGGCTCCATCTTGAGGAACCACAAGAGTTCATGGCCTGGGCCCAAAATTAAAAGTCAGAAGCTCAAACGACTGAGCCCTCCAGGCATCTCTGTTTAACGGTAAATATTTCACTTCCTGCTCTCTGGCATATCAGTGTTAAAATTACGTTATTCCGTCAATCACAGAGGCGTACAGCAACGAATACGAAAATGAGAGAACTTCCACAAAATGGATGGCCATTCTCAAACAAATTTTTAATTTTTTTAATGTTTATTTATTTTTGAGAGACAGAATGTGAGCAGAGGAGAGACAGAAAGAGAGGGAGTCACAGACTTCGAAGCAGGCTCCAGGCTCAGAGCTGTCAGCACAGAGCCAGACACGGGGCTCAAACCTACGAACCGCGAGATCATGACCTGAGCTGAAGTCGGCTGCTTAACCAACTGAGCCACCCAGGTGCCCCTCAAACAAGATTTTTTACACGCCAGATTTCTACTCACAAAATAGCTTTCCACTGGAAAGAAAATCGTATCATAAGAAATATGTTAAAACCAGACAAAACAGTATGTAAGAAAAGTACATGTTCACATATCAATTTTCAAAGCAATTCTCGGTCCTTCACACATTTTACCTAAACTGTATGGGAGAAAGGTTAACCATCAACTTGTCACAGCCAACTCCATTCAGAAAAGAAGAGGGAGGGTTGTGAGAAAGTTACAGGGGTGCACACAGAGCCAAAAGGAAGGCCAAAGGGGCAGAGAAGGGTCAGGATGCAGGCAGTCCTGGATGATCCAGACCACATCATTCCGGTCCTATTCCGAAAGGGCAGGATCTCCAGTCACTGGGCACAGGGTTCAAGTTCTAGGGAGCAAACTCCAGGTTTGGATTAAGTTAGGTGCCGAGGGAGGGCAGCGATTCCCTCCATGCCCCTACCCGCACTTCTCCCAGCACTCTCAATACTGAATGACTCCACAGAATGAAAGAAGAGTGTCCTTTTCACAAGACAATGGAATGACCAACAGCAAAGAAACAACACATGCCCACCACGCAAGGTGAGTGAAGTCACTGTGTTTTTTAAACACACGAGTTTTGTAACTGACATTCTAGAAATCCACCACCTTTGACATAAATATAAAACCACACCGAGAAGATGTGACACAAGAGAAAATGGACAGCAGTCCAGTTTCTTACTAATCCTCGTCTTCATTTCTTTCTGGTTTCCACAGAGATACGTAATTAGATACATACCTCCTCAAACCAGTATAGTAAAGCACCCACACTCAATTAGTTACCAAATTTTCCCTCGACTCTAAGACATAAGTAAATGATTTCCTTCCAAAGACTACCCTTTCTGCGCTTATACTTAGAGTAAACAAAGTGACTTAAAGTACCTAAATAATTAAATAATGTATGATAAAGTATTGACCAATTACTGCTTTTCATAGACAAGTACTCTAAGTAAGTTCTTTCCATGCAATCAAATTAAACGTCACAACAATCTCACGAAGTAAAAACAATGGTTCTCACTCGGGTGATTTTGATGTCCCCACCACCACATCCACCCCCATCCCCACCATGCCCAGAGGTCTGAAGACCTTTTTCATCATCAGACTGAGTAGCTGCGACTGTCATCTGCAGCACCAAGGTTGAAAATGGCTGTTGATAATCATTCTCCATTTTACTAACAAAAACAAGTTCAGAAAAAGAGAGTAATATTTTCCACAACCCGTGTCACCCAAGAAGTAGTAAAGCTACAATTTAAACCTAGGTCCAATTCCAGAACCCACAATCATAACCATGATCTATGTGGTCTAAAAAATATAATAAAGTAAAAAACTGATATTAAAAAATATATACTGATAATAACAGCATCAGAAAATTTTAAATACTTAGGAATAAATCTGATCAAAGATGCATAGCAACTGTACACTGAAAACTACAAAATGTTATGAAAAGAATTAAAGACAATCTAAATAAAGGTAGAAATATATACATATTCATGGACCAAAGATTCGATACAGTTAAAGATGTTACTTCTCCCCCAAATTTATCTATAGATTCAATGAAACCCCAATCTAAATAAGCACTTTTTGGTAGAAACTGACAAAGTGATCCCAAAATTCATGGAAAAACACAAAGGATCTAGAATAAACAAAAAATTTTTTGAAAAACACCAAATATGGAGGACTTAAAACCACCTGACTTCAGGAGCTATTATAAAAGCTACAGTAACCAAGACAGTAAAATATCAAGATAGATATAAAAGTCTATAATCCATAGGACAGATTCAAGCCCAGAATCAGAATACACATATGTGGTCAACTAATTCTGAACAAAAACCAGAGGCAATTCAGGAAAGAAAGAGTAGTCTCTTCTACAAAAGGTGCTGGAGGGGCACCTGGCTGGCTTGGTCAACCTTGATCTCAAGGTTGTGGGTTCAAGCCCCACACTGGGTATAGAGATAACTTAAAAATAAAATCGTCACCCATATTTGTACTTAAAAAAAAAAACTTGCTTATCTAGTCTCTGATTTAAAATACTGAAAGCAGGGGTACCTGGGTGGCTCCGTCAGTTAAGCGTCCGACTCTTGATGTCAGCTCAGGTCACAGTCTCACCATTAGTAAGTTTGAGCCCCACGTCAGGCTCCACACTGAAAATGCCAAACTTGCTTGGGATTCTCATCCTCTCCCTCTCTCTCTCTGCCCCTCCCCCTCTCACTTTCAATAAATAAATAAACAAACAAACACACTTTTTTAAAATAATAAAAGTGAATAAAACACTGAAAGGAAGAGAAAAGATTTTAAGTAACTGTAGAAAAGGAAACAAAGAACAATGACAACTCTTACACTGATGTGCAGTGTTCAGGGTCCATTAGGATGAATCTCAATTCACAGTCAAGTTTCTCTCCTACAGATTCAAAAACTAAAAACTAAACAGTAGCTTTTCAGTTTGATGAGATAATCCAAATTCATTTGCACATTTTAAAGAAATGCACAAGACCAGACTAAAGAAATGCTTGGGATTCTCTCTGTTCCTCCCTCTCTGCTCCTCTCCCACTGGTGCTTTCTCTCTCCCAGAATGCATAAATAAACTTACAAAAAAGAAAAAAAAAATCAAATGTTTTTTGTAAATGGTACCCAATGAAAACAAGTTTAATGAAACCCAGGTTTCTTTATTTTTTTTTTTTTTAAGTAGCTTCACACCTAGCAAGAGCCCAACATGGGTCTTGAACTCACAACATTGAGATCAAGATCAGAGGTAAGATAGAGAGTCCAGATGCTTAACCGACTGAGCCACCCACATGCCCCTAAAGATTATAAGTTACTTCTACACCCAATGTAGGGCTCAAACCCACAGCCCTGAGATCAGGAGTCGTGTGCTCCAGCAGCTGAGCTAGCCAGGCACCCCAGAAACTCTGGTTCCTAATACATACAGAATCTGAATATGGGATGATGAAAACCTTCCAGAAATGGACCTATGGGGATGGCTGCAAGACCATGTGAACATACTCAACACCACTCAACTGTATGCAGACTTACAAAACATTAAAATGGTAAGTTTTGAGGCGCCCAGGTGGCTCAATCAGTTAAGCATCCGACTTCGGCTCAAGTCACGATCTCACAGTTTGTGGGTTCAAGCTCCACATTGGGCTCTGTACTGACAGCTAGCTCAGAGCCTGGAGCCTGTTTCAGATTCTAGGTCTCCCACTCTCTCTGCCCCGCCCCTGCTCATGCTGTCTCTCTCTCTCTCTCTCTCTCTCAGAAATAAATAAAACATTAAAAAAATTTTTTTAATAAAATAAAATGGTAAATTTTATGTTACGTATATTTTACCATAATAAAAACTGAGTTTCAATAAGAATTAGGAACATGTGAGTCATTTGCAACAGTTTATGAACCATCAAGAAGTCATATGTGGTCTTTTGCACAATTCTCAACTAGCACTATGACAGATCAAGAGTCTTAGTTTTTCATAAATATGATTACATCACAATGAGAAATTTCCCTTGAAAACAGATGTTTGGAAAAACAAAACATGTTCGAACAGATCCACAAATGACATATATTAATATTAATGAGACTGTAACTGCTTGGCAAACTTAATAAGTCACTATTTGGCACAGAAAAGTTTGAAATATTTCTAATCAAACTAGTTCAGTACAATCAGGTGATATGTTCTTAAAAAGAAAATGTTTTATTTAAAGAAACATTTGAGGGACGCCTGGGTGGCTCAGTCGGTTGGGTGTCCACCTTCAGCTCAGGTCGTGATCTCATGGTTTGTGGGTTAGAGCCCCGCGTCAGGCTCTGTGCTGACAGCTCAGAGCCTGGAGCCTGCTTCGGATTCTGTTTGTCCCTCTCTCTCTGACCCTCGCCTGCTCATGCTCTCTCTCTCAGAAATAAATAAAACATTAAAAAATTTAAAGAAACAATTGACCTTGGATCAAGAATCCTTCATAAATATCCATGTGAAAGTCCTAGGGGCAATTATGAGCTGAAGCCCAATAAAGAGATAGTAGAATGGAAACAAGCAGAAAGAAGAGTCTTATTAAAGTTACTACTTACTCAGTAACACCTGGCCTAACAGTGCAGGCATTATGATAAATATATCTTCTGAACTCATTTAATCCTCAAAGTAACGCCATGAAATGGACACCTGAAGTACTCCTGTCTCACATAGGAGGAAACTGAGGCGCAAGAGGAGGCATACAACATGCTCCAGGTTACACAGCGCAGGACTGCTCCAAGCAATCACGTCTGTCAGCAAAGCCCTTTCCACTGTCGGGGGGAGGGCCCCCAGAACCCATCGCAGGTGTTATCTCTTCGCTATCACCTTTGTAACTCACTATGAAGTGGCCCGCAGTTTTATGACCACTATTTTCAAAGAGGAAACGGAGGTTCAGGGAGGATAAACCACATACTCCAGAGTCTCGGGGAGGAGGCAGCAGGGCTGGGTGTGAAAGCCCCCTCTTCTGACTCCTCCCCCAGTGGCCTTCCTCCTCGCTGTGCCTGACCTGGGCGCTGGTTTTAAAAATACTCTCACCAAGTATTTAGTATGCCTCTCTTCAAAGGATAGAGAGAGCCTCCACTGTCTCCCCAGTAGCTCACTTCTAACCAATAAAATGTGGCAGAGGTGACAGGCGTGAGACTTCTCAGAGCAGGTCATGAAAAGCACCGCAGCTTCCTCCCTGCTCTCTCAGATCATCGCTCTGGACGAAGCCAGCTGACGTGTCATGAGGACACTCAAGGAGAGGTCCACATGGCAAGGAATTGAGGTCTCCTGCCAAGAGCCATGTCAGTGAGCCAGGTTGGAAGGAGCTCCTCCAACTCCAGCCAAGCCATCAAATGTCTGCATCCCAGCGCCAGAACCGCCCAGCTGCACTGCTTCCGAATTCCTAACCTGGAGAACTACGCATGATAAATGCCTGCTGTATGAAGCCACTGTGGTTTTACTCCGAGCCTTACTGATGTGTAATTGACAAATTTTAAGATATTTAAAGGGTACATCCTGGTGATTACCTGGTTATACTTTAAGGTAATTTGTTACAAACGGATATGTAACTAATACAACTAGGAAAGAAAACACATCATCTCATACGTGACATGCCTCTGTCAGGTCATGTCTTAAAAGAAGCTGCATGACCTGGACTAAGGGACCATTCCTCAGAATCAGTTTTGTCATCTGTAATAGGCCAGATGAAAATTTCATTTTAAATACCCTCTTCATTGTATAATCATCTTTCCCTTTCCTGCACCTCTTAGTTACCATGAGAGCTACATGGAAGAACAAGGCCGGCACTCGGCATAGTGCGTGCACTGAAGGTTTATAAATGTTCACTGTTACTAATCTTCTTACTCTTCCCTCACTAGCAGCCACTCCCAGTCTTATAACCATGATTTAAAAACCCCCAATTCTTGGGCGTCTGAGTGGCTCAGTTGGTTAAGTGTCCGACTTCGGCTCAGGTCATGATCTCACCGTTCACGGGTTTGAGCCCCGCATCGGGCTCTGTGCTGACAGCTCAGAGCCTGGAGCCTGCTTCAGATTCTGTGTCTCGCTCTCTCTCTAACCCTCCCTGCCTCAAGCTCTCTCTGTCTCAAAAATAAACAAACATTTAAAAATAAATAAATAGGGGTGACCGGGTGGCTCAGTTGGTTAAGTGTCCAACTTCGGCTCAGGTCATGATCTCACAGTTTGTGGGTTCGAGCCCCATGGCAGGCTCTGTGCTGACAGCTCAGAGCCTGAAGCCTGCTTTGGATCCTGTTTCTCCCTATCTCTCTATGACCCTCCCCTGCTCACACTCTGTGTGCGTGTGTGTGTGTGTGTGTGTGTGTGAAATAAATAAAACATTTAAATAAATAAATAAATCAAACATTAAAAAAATAAAAACCTCCAATTCTTGGGATGCCTGGGTCGCTCAGTCAGTTAAGCATCCAATATCGGCTCAGTTCATGATCTCATGGTTTGTGGGTTTGAGCACCGCATCGGGCTCTGTGCTGACAGCCCAGAGACTGGAGCCTGTTTCGGGTTCTGTGTCTGCCTCTCTCCCGCCTCACTCACAGTCTCCCTCCAAAAATGAGTAAACATTTTTAAAAAATTAAAAAATTCCCAATTCTCAATAGGGAGCACCCCCTGTGGCCACGAAAATGACCCATTAGCCTTTTTTCCTGGTCTTCATTTACTCCTCTGTTGCACAGGGCGCTCAAATGATGCCCGCCCCTTGGCTCCCCGAGAATAAACTCCTACTACCAACAAGGTCCTCTTCAGGTCTCTGCTACCCCTGCTACTCCTCCTTCCTGCCCCTTCAAAATGTAGGTTATCCTCAACATTCTCTTAACTGTCACACAGCTTCGATTATGACCTTTTTGGGGATGACCCTCTGACTCCTAGATATATTAAAGCCTCTCTCTTATCTGGGTAGGTGAGATCCCAATTTGTCAAGCTCAACAGCCACATATGAATGTCCCCTAAGTACCTCAAACTCAACAAAATCTCAAATTTTTGCCTCTCCCTCAATGCTTATTTTTCCCCTTCGTCCCCACGCCCAGCCCTGCTCTTCCCCGTGCTCATTAACGACCAAAAGCTTCCAAGTCAGAAGATAACAAATCCAAAGTCATATCAAAATCCTCCCCCTTCTGCAAAATGTGCCAGGCACTGCGCTGGGCGCCAGGGATACACGGCAGCGGGACCCGGCTGTCCCCAGGAGCTCACCGCCTAGCTGCCGCCAACCTGCCGCCAGGTCCTAATGATTCCACCTGTGCAGACGCACATTCCATCCCTCCCTCCCGTTCCTCCCACAGCCACCCGGCCTCACGCACCTGGATCGCTGCGAGCACGTGCAAAAATGTCTCTCCAGATCTTCAATCTCTGCCACAGACCTCACCCTCCTTCACGTAGCTGCCCATCCATTATTTTAAAGAGGCGACCATGCTACTCCTCAAAAATCTGCCACAGTTCCCAGTGCTTCCAGACAAGGTCGGAATTCCCTACTGCCACCTTCATGACTTTTCCACTCAAATCACTTTCTGCGGCCTGCTGTGACCCCACGTATGCTCTGAGACACTCAGGACCTCTCTCTCTCTCCCTCCCTCACACCTGTTTATCATCTATTCCCCCGGAATGTCACAGCCTCAGTGAAAATTCTTTTGGGCAGTCATCAGAACTATCTGAGCCTTCCCTTAATTTGAACCAGCACAGCGTACCTCCATGCGCTATCCACCCTTTCCACTTTGTATCACTGCTTAGCTGTTTACCTGCCTGTCTCTTTGAGTAGGTCATAAATCCCTGGCCGCCACTAATTAACTAGGCAATCTTGAGTAAGTCATTGCATTATGTGAGGTTCAATTTTCTCATCAGTAAAATGAAGGAGTTAGATTAAGTAATTGCTATGGAACTCTCGACTCTACAAAGGATCAGTCTTATTTATCATTACAAAAGGCAGCACAGTACAGCTGTAAGCTTGGACATGGTGGTCAGTTAAGTGATCTGAACCCCACCTCTCAAACCCCCCAGCACTCAACAATGATAGGCTTGATGCTCAGCATTTCTGTGCCTCAGCTCATCTGTAAATTGAGAATAATGGTAGTATAATCCAGGGGCACCTGGGTGGCTCAAGCAATTAAGCGTCTGACTCAATTCTGGCTCAGGGCATGATCTCACAGCTTGTGAGTTTGAGTCCCACATCAGGTCTGTCTGTCTGTCTGTCTCTCTCTCTCTCCCCCACCCCCCAGTCATATGCACACATGCACTCGCACTCCCTCTCAAAAATAAATTGATTACATTAAAAAAATAATAATCTGTTAGAATTCTTTCTAACAGATTTGTTAGAAAAACAATTGCTTTTTTATGACATCTTTCAGTTTTTAGTTTTTAAAAATAGTAACGTTAGTCAGATACAATTCAAATATCATACAATTCATGCATTTAAAGTGTAGAATTCCATGACTTTTAGTATATTCAAAGTTATGCAAACATCGCCATAATCAATTTTAGTATATTTCTATCACCCCAAACTATCAACAACAGCTCCCCATTTCCCCTCCCCCAGCCTCAGGCAACCACTTCTTTATTTTCCATCTCCATGGATTTGCCTGTTCTAGAAATTTCATATTGATATAGTATCTGGTCATTCATGACTGGCTTCCTTCATTTAACATAATGATTTCAAGATACACCTACGATGTAGTAATTAACAATACTCCATTGTTTTTATTGCCAAATGAAATTCCACTAGGTGGACAGACTACATTTTGTTTATCCATTCATCAGTTAATGCACATTTGGGTTATTCCCACCTGCCATTATGAATAATACTCCTCTTTCAGTTTTAATGGAAACCCCAACTCAACCTGGCTTACATAACTTGGAAATCTAGCAGGGAGCCCCTGCTTCAGACAGTTTCAACATCATTTTCAGGACTGAGTCTCTCCCCACCTCTTGGCTGGGCTCCGTTCTCTTCGTCTGCAGAGTCTGCCTGGTGACAAAATGGCACCCATAACTTCATTTCACAGTCTTTCACAGTCAAGCCAAACAAAGCAAAATCTCCTTCCAGATCCTCCAGCAAAAGCCCCCTCTGGGTGGACTCTAACTGTGGCCAGTAAGCAGAAAACACTGAAGCAGGACACACGCTATCCTGGAGTGTGAGGAGAAACGGAAAGAGACCCGAATTACCTGAACCAAAAATAGATAAGGCCTAATCCCCACACAAAACCTGAGGCCTCTTTTCAGTAGGATAAATGGATTCAGGACAGCTGAAAATTTAAAGAGCCCAATTTCAGGTTGTTAGAATTAAACTCGAGAAGTACACACTAAGCATTTAGTAGGATGCCTGAGACACAAGAGCTTAACAATGTAAGCTGCTGTATTCTCTATTTATGTATATGAGATGAACCACAAGGGAAATGATAGAATCTGACATTTAGGGAAAACAAGCCAATTTCATATAGCTCAATGTCATATATACTCGGCTTAAAATTAAGGCATGTTCAACCACATTTGCCTTTTCATAGTGACATACGAGACTACATCTTTATCAAGAAAAAAAGGAACAAGGCTTATTTTCAAAATCCTTAAAAACTTGAGGTTACAGAATCAAGAATCTCTCCTTCAGGAGGGATTTCTCTGGTCTTGTGGAAAATATGAGAGTCAACACTTGGGGAAGCAAAGTCTCTGAGCTGGGCGGTTGCTTGCTGCAAAGCTACAAAGGAGTTCCTACCCGAACAGTAACACCCGGGTTCAGTCCTGATACCCACCTGAATCCTTTGTTAGTCAGAGTTCTCAACTCTATTAAGAATTCTTTTCATGGGAAAACTTCACTTTGATGTCTTCACATTAGCTAACAGGAAACTAGAATTCCCTTTACAATGAGCGGGTTTTCAATCTTACCCAAAGCACATTTACCACACAAAACAACGGATGGGATACCAACATTTCTCTCTTACATTCTGCCTCAACAGGATTTAAAAGTAAAAAATAGATTTAAAAAATGACTCTGGAGATCACCCATTCCTTTTATCACATGCCTTTGCCTCCTCCTTCTCATCCCCATATTCTACTTTCAAATTAAACAATTAGACTAACTCTTTCATGATTTCTAGAAGTAATTTCATGAGGACCTGTGCTTCAACAATGTGTCTCCTACAAATAAATTATAGGGGTTGGTATAGAAAGATTTAAGCTGGCCAACAGGTACATGGAAAGATGTTCAACATCACTAGTCATCAGGGAAATGCAAATCAAAACCACAATGAGAGATCACCTTACACCTGTCAGAATGGCTAACTTCAGAAGGACAAAGGGGCTCCTGGCTGGCTCAGCCTGTAGAGTATTTGACTCTTGATCTCTGGGTCCAGAGTCTCATGAGTTTGAGCCCCATGCTGAGGGCTGGAGTTTACTTTAAAAAAAAAAAAAAAAAAAAAGTGCTGAAGCACCTGGTTGTGTCAATTGGAAGAGCATGAGACTTTTGATCTCAGGGTCATGAGTTCGAGCCCCATGTTGAATGCAGAGATTACTAAAAACATATAATAAAAGCTTTTTTAAAAATAGCAAAGGAGTAACAAGCATTGGTGGGAATATGGAGAAAAATAAACCCTCATGCACTATTGGTAAGAATGTAAATTGGTGCAGACACTATGCAAAACAGTATGAAGGTTCCTCAAAAAATTAAAAATAGAAATACCATATGATCCAGTAATTCCACTAATGGGTATTTACCCAAGGAAAACAAACAAACCAATTCAAAGAGATATATGCACTCCTATGCTTTCAGCAGCACTGTTTATTTTTTTTAATGTTTATTTATTTACTTTGAAACAGAGAGCATGATAGGAGGAGAGGCAGGGAGGGAGGAAGAGAGAGAATCTCAAGCAGGCTCTGGACTAGCAGCACAGAGCCCAACACAGGGCTCAATCTCACAAACCATGAAATCATGACCTTAGCCAAGTTCAAGAGTCAGACAGTTAATTGACTGAGCCACCCAGGCACCCTACAGCATTATCTGCAATAGCCAAAATACAGAAGCAATCCTAATGGATGAAAAGATCAACAAGATATGGTACATACACACACACACACACACACACACAGGAATATCATTCAGCCACAAAAAAAAGAATGAGAACTTGCCATCTGTGACAACATGGATGGACCTACAGGGTGTTATACTAAGTGAAATAAGACACAGAAAGACAAATAACACATGACTTCACTTACACATGGAATCTAAAAAACAAATGTACAAACAAAAAGCAGAAACAGACTCATAAATACAGAAAATAAAGTGATGTTGCCAGTGGAGAGGGAGAACAGAGGCAGAGGGCAAAATGCGTGAAGGGGAGAGGGAGGCACAGGTTTCCAGCTATGGAATGAGAATGTCACGGAGATGAGAGGTGCACCATAGGGAATATGATGAATGGTGTCATAACTGAGTTGTTGAATCACTATACTGTACACCTGAAACTAATGTAACATTGTGTGTCAATTACGCTTCAATTTTAAAAAATGTGAGATGACCAAAATAAAGGCATCTGCATGTTTAGATACTTAAGAAAACTGTATCACAATCCCATTGCTGGTCTTTTTCCCTTTTACAAAAACCTCTAAAATACAACTGAAACAACATAAAATACCTACCACTTAGTGAACATTTAGTATGTGCCACACAGTAGAACGTGTGTGTGTGTGTGTGTGTGTCTCATTTAATCCTCACATTTACTCTCTGAGAGGTATTTTTAGCTCTACTTTAGGATGAAGAAATTGAGCTTCAGAAAAATTAAATACCTTATCTAACACCACTGAGAAAAGCGACACCTTCACAACTCGAACCCTAGTCCGCTACCTCTTCTGATAGCAAGATCAGCCTCAGCCAAGAATATTCAAAGATAAACCTGAGTTTAGGGAAGTAGGAAACCACCACATCTTCAATGGTAACCGGGGAAGTGAGACAGCCTTTGCCCTACACAAGGTAACGGACTCCAACTTTAAGATCATAAAGTTACAAAGCCCAGGATCCCCTAAAAGTAAACTTCTCTCTGAGCAGCTCTTCACTTGATGGCAGCAACAACACAGGTGTTGGGCCAGGAGTGGAGCTAAGGGGCAGAGACGAGCTCTGCTGTTACTCTTATGCCTACAGGACACTGGCTGCTAGAGAAAGGATATTGAAAACCTCAGCCCTGTAGCTAGTAAAAAACAAAACAAAAAACAAGTTTTCAAAGCTAAGACAGCAAACAAAGTTACGCCTTAAAAAAAAAAAAAAAAAAAACTATCTTAGGGGCGCCCGGGTGGCTCAGTCGGTTAAGCCTCTGACTTCAGCTCAGGTCATGATCTCACGGTTAGTGGGTTCAAGCCCCACATCGGGCTCTGTGCTGACAGCTCAGAGCCTGGAGCCTGCTTCAGATTCTGTCTCCCTCTCTTTCTGACCCTCCCCTGTTAATGCTGTCTGTCTGTCTGTCTCTCTCTCTCTCTCTCAGAAATAAAACATTTAAAAAAGCACATAAAAAAACCATCTTTCTGTATACTAAAATTTTCTACCTAAAGTAATTTCCAACCCACTCCTGCTGTATGCACGTAAGAGAACAACCCAGCACTGTGTGGCATGTAAATATAGTCCTTTCCATTCAGGGAAAGAGTATATACATATGTGTATACACACACACACTTTTTTTTTTTTTTTTTTACAGTAAAGGGAAGAATTAAAAATTATGGTTCTCACAGCACACCTGGCAGGCTCAGGTGGTACAGCGTGTAACTCTTGATGTTGGGGTTGTGGGTTTGAGCCCCACGTTGTGTGGGCTACTTAAAAAATAATAAAAGCTACTTAAAAAGGTTCTTACAATAATCTTTCTTTACGCAGATTCTGTGTCTCCCTCTCTCTGCCCCTCTCCCCACTCATACTCACTTTCCAGGAATAAACATTAATTTTTTTTTTTAATTTAAAAAATAAACAAACCAACCAACCATAGGATAGGATTCCCTGTATAAGCAGCAGCGGAAGCCACAGAGGTGACCTCTGTTCTCCACACGCCAGATGCAAGTAGCCGCACTGGCCTCCCCTGACAGGATCCCCACTTCTAAGTGGGTCGTCCATCTTGTCTCTTCTACACCCCCTGCTGCGGTGGTAAGGTACCCCAAAGTACCTTCTTTCTCTACTCCTTCCCGCACCCCACCAGTTAACCTGCACCTTGCACACAGTCCAGACAAAGGTGCATCTACAAAATGTCAGTACTACAGGGGTATGGACACCCACACTCTGTGCCCAACTAAAGTGAGTAACGGTCATGTTACTCATCTCAAAGGTTAAAGCATCCAACTACCTCATCCAGATGTTCCCTCTCGTCCCTATCTTCTTAGGAGCCACATTTTAAGACCCCAACTTTATAATTATAACATCTAAAAATATTTACATTAATAACCGTCTAAGAGATAGCTGAAATAAATGCACCATGGAACTGACAGATCAATCATTAGTTTGATTATTAACAAAGCAGTCTGACTACAAAGACATTCAATGTGGAACTAAATTCAAATATCAGGGCAAAACATTACCTAATATATTTGGCAGGATTTATCTACTAATGCTCAGAACTTAACATAAAGTATCATATGTGCCCATATAAATAAAATATGGTCTTCTCCCAAAAATTATTCCTCAAAAAAGAGATCATTTCCTTATTTTCTACTCCTTACAAAGCCTTTATTGTGACAGACTGCTCTCTCAATTATCCTATCTTTCACATAATAAGGGAAAAAAATCTTCAAGACAAGAGGAAATGAACAACCAGGATTACAGTAATGCTAAGCTTGATGGAGGGGATGGGAGATCATTCCCAGAGGAGCTGGTCAGACAGGATGGGGGAGGAGGAGAAAGCTGCTCTTCACTGACCGAGAACCTTCTGGGGGAAATGGCTGAAATCACTGTAATCAATACTAATTTAGGAGGCTTAGAGACCAACCCCAAAAAAAAAAATCTATGTAAAAGGAGGCAAGTAAATTCAACACATTTTTGGAATTATTCCTTAAGCTATAACCATATAAATGCTGTACACAGCCTGTTTTTAAAAACCGTTTTAAAAAGCAAGTAAATCATTAAATTGTGATAACGAATGTAATTCCATACAATAAATGAGGAAAAACTAAACAAATGTCTCATTGTTCTGCAGTTACCTATAACCTGGATTAAATATCTGCTGTGAAAGAACTGATAAATATGAACTGACAGTTCAGATACAGATTCAAGAATGACGCAGTTCAGTCTAGACAGCAAGAAGTATCACAGGCTCTCCCTGTCCTATCTTCACAGCTTGTCCATAAACTTAAGAGTTGTTCTAAACAATAAAGTTTGGGCACTGCCTGGGTGGCTCAGTCGGGTAAGCGTCGGAATCTTGACTCTGGCTCAGGTCATGATCTCACGGGGTTCATGAGCATGAGCCCCGCGCTGGGCTCTGTGCTAACAGCACGGAACCTAGTTGCTATTCTCTCTTTCTCTTTCTCTCCCCCCTTCTTCCCTCCACATAAATAAACTTTAAAAAACGATTAACAGAAAAGTTTTTAAGGAGATAGGACTTGGCGGTTACCAGAGGCAGGAGATGGAGGAAGGGAGTAGAGGGAGGTGGTCAACTGTACCAACTTCCAGTTATAAAATAAGTACTGGGGATATAATACGATGTATCATGATGACTGTAGTTAACACTGCTGTACGGTATACAGTTCTCATTGTAAGGGGAAATCTGCTTTTCTTTTCTTTCTCATGGGATCTACACGAGAAGATGGATGTTAGCTGAGCCTCTTGTGGTCACAGTTCACAACATACGTAAATCACATCACCGACTGTACACCTTAAACTTACAGTGATGTGTGTGGATTACTAGTAAAACCAGGGAAGAAATTAAGTTTTTAAAAATACAGATCATGTACTCTGGAAAACTATAGGATTCAAAAAGCATTCTTTAACGTGTTTTAAAAGTTTTTTTGGGGGGCACCTGGGTGGCTTAGTCGGTTAAGCGTCCGACTTTCGCTTAGGTCATGATCTCCCGGTTCGTGGGTTCGAGCCCCGCGTCGGGCTCTGTGCTGACTGCCAGCTCAGAGCCTGGAGCCTGTTTCAGAGTCTGTGTCTCCCTCTCTCTGTGACCCTCCTCTGCTTGCTCTGTCTCTCTCTCTCTCTCCTAGAAATAAATAAAAATATTAAAAAAAAAAAAAGAAAGAGATAAAGAATTTAAAAAAAAAAGTTTTTTTTGTAAACAGACAAAATGGAGATAGTAATTAATGAATCCCCATAACCAAGTACTTGGATACAGCAATTTCAAGAGTCTTATAACTTTTTTTAAACAGCTTTATTGTGACATAACTTACAAATAAAACTTTATAGATTTAAAGCATATATCATGATGACTGGACATACATATTTTCGGAAGGCAGCTATGCTCACCACTAAACCACCAACGCCGGCAACATAACATATTTTTGGGAAATAATTACCACAATCGAGTTAACACATCCTTCACCTTACGTATTTACCATTTTCGTGTGTGTAGTCAATCAAAAAGTATTTCTTTTTTTTTTTAAGAGCTTATTTATTTTGAGAGAGAGACAAAGCATGACCATGGCAGGGACAGAGAGAGAGAGAGAGACACAGAATCTGAAGCAGGCTCCAGGCTCCGAGCCGTAAGCACAGACCCCAACATGGGGCTCAAACTCACAGACCGCAAGATCATGACCTGAGCTGAAGTCGGATGTTTAACCAACTGAGCCACCCAGGCACCCCAATAAAATGTGTTTCTAATTCAAAACTTGTCAGGTCTCTCTAAATTAATCTACAAAGTGAATTACTTTAAACCAAACAGCAAACACAAACTGAAGGAGGGACTTAGAACTATGATCTAAATGAAAAAATATGCAAGAATTGGCAAAATAATTCTGAAAACAAGAGTAATGAGGTGTAGGGGCACCTGGGTGGCTCAGTCGGTTAAGCGTCTGACTTCGGCTCAGGTCATGATGTCACGGTTCGTGGGTTCGAGCCCCAAATCGGGCTCTGTGCTGATAGCTCAGAGCCTGGAGCCTGCTTCAGATTCTGTGTCTCCCTCTCTCTATGACACTCCCCTGCTCACGCTGTCTGTCTGTCTGTCTGTCTCTCTCTCAGAAATAAATTTTTAAAAAAATTTAAAAAAAAATTTTTAAGAGTAATGTGGTGTATATGGAAGAAGTAGAAGGGCTTCTGGCCTGCCAGAAAACTGTAAAACATATTCAAAACTAGAGCAATTAAGACAACATGGAACTATATCAGAAACACAGAAGTCAACACACTCAATTGGAAATGCAAAAGAACAAGTGGATATTATCACTGAGGAAAAACTAATTCAGCAACACCAGAAGCTTCATAGCAGTCACCCTTTACTGCACTCATCAGGGTCTACAACCCTGGGGGGCAGATGTTACTGCATTCCAGTTTCTTTTAAAGATAATATGGTACTTATATCATGTATTATGTAACATTCCAGCAAGGTATGGGAACATGTTTTTTTTAAAACATGCAACCTAGGGGCACCTAGGTGGCTTAGTCAGTTGAGTATCTGATTCTTGGTTTTGGCTCATGTCATGATCTCATGGTTCAAGTTCAAGCCCCTTGCTGAGCTCTGTAGCAACAGCTCATAGCGACAGCTCGGAGCTGCTTGGGGTCCCTCCCCTGCTCATATTTAATTCCCTCTCTCTCTCTAAATAAACTTTTAAAAAAGTAATATATAACAGGCAACCTATAACCTTCCTCATATCAGAGAAAGTCACAGACTTCTGTCCAAAGCAAACCTGCACCCTGATCCCACCCCCTTTCGTCGACTCAGGACTTTTGCGCCAAAATCCCCCTTTCCAGTATTTTCAACCTCTCCACTTCTACTATGTCCTTGCCATCCCCTTCGATGGGGGTGGGGAGGATGACCCACTTCTCAAGAACCACTCCCTCTCTACCTTTTCTCCTTTATACAAAGAAAGCTTACTCCAAGAGTAATCTTTTAAAACGAAGAAAAGGACTCTGCTATCATGTCATCTCATTCACTCATGCAAATTTCCTGATCGGAAAGCACTGGTGTCTCTGAAGACTCCCCATCTGCCAAAATCAAAGGCCAAGATGGGGGCTCATCTGACTTGAACTTTTTTGCAGACTGCGATTCTGTTGATTCCCTCAGGCTCTGGGAATCAAGGTTCAGCTGGTTCTCCTCTCTGGCTTCTCCTTTACCAACCCCACCTGAGGCTTTCTTCTGTTAACACACAGCACCTTCCACCAGCAGCCACCAACAGCTATTCCCAATAACTTCCAGTTCACATCCCCTAGCCAGAGACCCTCCCAGTGCTCTAGTTGCAAACGCCAACCAGTATCTCTAACTGGACTCACCAAGACACCCCTAACAGCCTCACTGGAGCTAGCGTTTCCCAAGCCTACTCTGCTTTCCCTATCCTGAGGAATGACAACACCATCCACAAATCTTGCTACTTCAGAAATCTGGGCTTCATCCTAGCCCCTCCCACCTCCCCCCCCCCAACATTAAACTGGACACTAAATCAAATGAATTCTACTAATTCCTTAATACTCATCAGTCTCCTAAAGTCTCCTCCAATAGCCCCCCTAATGGATCTTCTGGGTAAGCTTTCTAAAAATCTCAACCTGTGCCTTTTAACAGCTCCCCAGTCCCTTGTCAACTTCCTCAGACACATGAGCCCCATTCACAGCTCACCCCAGCCTGCACCCCAGCCTTTCCTACCTGCTTCACATTCCCGAAATACAAGCAAACCATTTGCGCCTGCCCATTTTTATACCAGCTGCAATGCTGCTTCTGCCTGGAAACTCCTCACCCTGCCTCCCTTACTGACTTGGCAAGTTACTATTGGCTCTTCAAGATCCAGTTTAACATAACTCTGTAAACCTACTAAAAACTACTGAATTCTACACTTTACGCAGATGAATTGTATGGAATGTAAATTACATCTCAATAAAACTGTCTTAATTTTCTGTACGAAAAAAGACTTACAACCCAATTGTTTAAATGTTTATTAATTTTGAGAGACAGAGAATGAGGAGGGGAGGGGCAGAGAGAGAGGGAGACACAGAATGTGAAGCAGGCTCCAAGCTCTGAGCTCTCAGCACAGAGCCTGATGCGGGGCTCGAACTCATGGACCACTAGATCATGACCTGAGCCGAAGTCAGATGCTTAACTGACTGAGCCACCCAGCTGCCCCACAAGCCAAGTGTTTTAAAGGGCAAAGAACAAATAGGAAATTCAAATGACCAATAAGCATATGAATCGATGTTCACCAGCACTCAGAAAAACTCAAAAGAGAACTACAGTGAGGTATCAATATATACCCATAATAGCCAAAATTAAAGTCTCTATCAGGTGTGCCAAAGATGTAGAACAACCAAAACTGTCACACGTTGCTGGTGGGAGAGGAAAGCAGTTCAATCCTAACTATTTCATAAAAGGCGCACATGGGTGGCTCAGTCAGTTGACAATTCGACTTCAGCTCATGTCATGATCTCACAGTTCATGAGTTCAAGCCCCAGATCAGGCTTGCTGCTGTCAACAGAGCCTGCTTCAGATCCTCTGTCCCCCTCTCTCTGCCCCTCCCCTGCCAGTCTCACACACCTGAGCCCGCTGTCTATCTCTACCTCTCAAAAATGAATACTTATTTATTTTTAAAAAAGATTTCATAATAAAGCTGAGGGGAAATATTTTTTGCCATTACTACTAACACCAAGCACATAGCTCTTGTGTAACCTAGCAATCCCACTGCTAGGGTATATCTCCAGGAGGAATGAATGCAGATGTCCAAAAAAGGACACATGAAAGAATGTTTATAGCTGATTTATTCATAATGACTAAAAACTGAAGAAACAATACTTATCAACAGAAGAGACAAGTAAATCATGGTATATTCATCCAAAAGAACACTTCAGAGCAGTAACAGTGAACTACTGGTACCTGAAACAACATGGACCGATCTCACAGATGTGTTCTGTGAAAGAGCCAGACACAAGAGAACATTCTATATGATTTCATTTCAAGAGTACATTCTATATGAAGTTCAAGAACAGCCAACTAATCAATAATGACAGAGATCAGCAAAGTGGTTACCCATGAGTGGCCTGGTATAGACTGGGGAAAAGCTTGAGGAACCTTATGAGGTAGGTATTGGAAGGGTCTGTATCTTGATCTGGGTGGTGGTTATCAAGGTATAAATACATGTAAAAATCATCAAGCTGTACACTTGGGATTAGTGCACTTTACTACACACACGCACATATACATGTTGTAACTCAATTTTTTTAAAAAACTAACAAAAAAGCACAAGTAGACTATAATTAACAGTACTGTATTATATACTTGCAAGTTGTTAAGAGTATAGCTTAAATGTCATCACTACAAAAAAAAAACAGCTAATTATGTAAAAGGATGGAGCTGTTAACTAACCTTACTGTGGCAATCATTTCACAATTTTCCATACACTAAATCATTGTGCACCTTAAATTTACATGTTATGTGGCAAGAATATCTCGATAAAGCTGGTGGGGGGAAAAAAACCCATAAGTAAAAGGATAATACAGCAACATAATTGGTGGATGTACAACTGATGTTTATTCTTTAAATTGCTGTATACTGTCTCAATTTTCCACGAAGACCATATTACTTCTAATAATTTAAAAAAAAAAAAGCTTTTTCAGGGCACCTGGGTGGCTCAAGTTAGTTAAGCATCCAACTCTTGATTTCAGCTCAGGTCATGATCTCACAGTTTGTGACGTGAGATCAAATGCAGAGCCTGCTTGAGATTCTCTCTCTTCCTCTCTCTCTCTGCCCCTCCCTGCTCAGGTACTCTCTCTCAAAAATAAATATTTAAGAAAGCTCTTTCATCAGAATAAAAGTAATGCTAAAATTAAACAAGATCTTTTCCTAATGCCTTTCCTTACCGATCAATCAAAGCACCACTGCACCTAAATCACAGGGCCACTTTCTGTCGGCCAGGGGGCGGGGAATCCCGTAGGTTCCTGATTATCTGTCCCACAATGGCCTACTACTGACTATGAGACAAGACATCTCTCCTCCTTGCCAGTAAGAACAGGGCTTTATTTATCTTACTCTTCCTAGCATACAACACACTGCCCTGCTTTAGGAATCCGCTTCTTATGTGTTTGTTATGTTCAAGTGTATTGTGGTAAGCAAAAATATTTGCTGAATAAACAATGTGTACCAAAACAAGAAGTCAAAAATAAGTGATTACCTTCCATAAGCGGTATTCCAAGGTCATGGGCTTGTGAGCTCCCATTTATATCACAGGCAAATGTTGAGGCTTACCTAATAAAGATATTAACTTGTATGACAGCATTCCTAAATGGTCTCACCTGTGATTTGCTGACCCAGAGCCACCAACCCCATGCCTATCATTTTCTGCGGCAGTCAGAACCATGACTACAGAGAACAGACAAGCAATAACCGACAGGATTCACCCACCAACATAAAGTCCAAAGCCCAACAGATACAGCACAGAATGCCACCAACAACAGCACACACACAGATCAGACATGGTGCTGAGGGAAGAGAGAGACAAAGGGAAAGACATACACCAAGAGACCAAGCTGCTAACTTGCTAGAAAGTCCAAGTACAACAATAAGTCTTCCAGCAATCATTCTCTTGGGTATTTATTCTACAGAAATGGAAACACGTTCACATAAAAACCTATACAAGAAATGTTCAGCAGCTTTACTTGTAAGAAACAAAAACTAGAAACAATCCAAACATCTTTCCATAGAAGAATGGATAAACTAGTACATTCACACCATGAAATAATACTAAGCATTAAAAAGGAATGAGCTACTGATGCACCCAATAACGTGGATGAGTTTCGAGGGCACCATGCTGACTGAAAAAAGTGGATCTCAAACAGTTATGTACAATATAATCCCACAGTCTCAAAGCGGCAAAACTACAGTGATGAAGGACAGATGGGTGCTTGCCAGGGGTGAGGGCTGAGGGCAGGGTGTGACTCTTAAAGGGTAACAGGAGGGAGTTTCCCTGCGGTGATGAAACACTTGTGATGGCTACACTAATCCACCCAAGTGATCCATCTGAGACAACCACACACAAAATACAAGCAAAAACCAGTGAAATCTTACTTCAGTTCATAGCACTGCGGCAATGTCAATTCTCTGAGTTTGACAATGTAAGATCTCACCACTAAGGGGAAAGCTGGATGAAGGGTACACAGGGGACTCTGCACTATTTCTGCAACTCCCTGGGAGTCCTACGACTTCCAAATGAAAAGTTTTAATTTAAAAAAAGGAGTCAAGGGGCGCCTGGCTGGCTCAGTTGGTAGAGCATGTGACTCTTGATTTCAGGGATTTAAGTTCTAGCCCCACATGGGGTGTAGACATTTAAAAAATAAATGAAATGAAATTAAATGAAAAATGAAATGAAATAAAATAGGTTTAAAAGAATTAAAAATAATTTATAGACAAAATGTGGAAAGAACCTGAATGTCCATCAACAGATGAAGGGATAAATAAAATGTGGTATATCAACAGAATGAAACAATATTTGGCAGTATAAAAATATGAAGTACCAATACATGCCTCAACATGGATGAACCTTGAAAACATTATGGTAAGTAAAAAAAAAAAAAAAAAAAAATCAGACACAAGACTGATATATTGTATGACTCCATTTATACGAAGTATCCAGAATAGGTAAGTTCAGAGAGACAGAAAATAAACTAGGAGCAGGGGAGAAAGAGGTGCAACTGCTAACTTAAGTATGGGGTTTATTTGGGGGAGGATGGTGCAAATGTTCTGGAATTAATAACTGTGATGGTTGTACAACTTTGTGAACATACTTAAAACCAGCAAATTATATACTTTGAAAGATAAACCTTATAGTATGCAAATTATGTATCAATGAAAAAGTTACATGCTTGGGGCACCTGGGTGGCCCAGTTGTTAAGTTTCTCACTTTATTTCAGCTGAGGTCATGATCTCAGGGCTGGGGAGTTCAAGCCTCACGCTGGGCTCTGTACTGACAGTGCTATGCTGACAGTGCAGAGCCTGCTTGAGATTCTCTCTCTCTCCCCCTTTCTGTGCACCCCTACCCCTCAAAAATAAACATTTAAAAAAAAGTTACATGCAAGGGGAAAAAAAAATAAAGATCCTTAAAAAACTTTATACATACATTCATGCCCCAAAGCAACATTATCCCAAGCCATGTGATTTAGCTAATGCCTGAGATTCATGACCGAATGACACTACAGTCCTTCCCTGCTCCGTTACTCACAAAGCAGCACAATTCATACTTCGCAAACTAAACTCACTGAACAATCTGACGAGATTAAAATTTTTACTCAGCTAAGTAGAGAAATCTTAATGGTATTCCTGATAACTACAAATTCCAGTGTACAGTGTAGCCAACAGGAACTGGCTCAATTCATAAACGCTCACAGAACTGAACTGAATGAAAATGAATGAAAAGCCAGCTTGCATATACAGGGAGATAATAACAAAAGTAGATCATATTACAGTAAGCCAAGCCAATACTGCACATAAATTAGGTCTGCCAATCATTAATATATATATATATTATGATATATATATATTTATATATATAATAAATATACCTATTACTCCTTTTCTTCCTCTGGAGATAATCAAAAATCAAAAACATTGGACATCAGGAGACACGAATTGTGGTCCAAACTCAGCTAACTGTAGGACGTTCACCTGTCCAGGCCTACCATAACACGAGGACTTCTGAGACCAGCAGTCTCCTGAAGTCCCTGCCACCACCGGTCTCCAGTGCTACTTCTAGACCACCTTAAGCCAGGTCACTTGGTTTCCCACCTGGATAGGTCAGCTCCCAGTTTCTGCTTCTCCCCCACCCCTAACAACGGGTCCTCCAAACTAACAGCCAGTGCTTTTTTTTTTTTAAAAAAAAAACAGGAACCAGATCCTGTCACTCCCATCTGGAAGCCTCTCCATAGCCTACAAGGTAAGGCCCCACCCACTCTCATTCACCCCCCAGTCACCATCTTCTTCCGTGGCACTCCAGTCACCCTGACCCCTTGGGTTCCTCCAACATTCCTAGCCCATTCCTGCCCAAGACTCTGCCATACTCCCATTTCCTCCTCCTCATTCTACTCTCTGTTCAAATGTCACCTCCTCAGAGAGCGAGGTGTGGATTCTAGTCCGTGGATACCTGTATTCAACTTACCAACGGGGCATGATACTTATTCATCTGTAAAATGGTAATTAATAACAGTGCCCAGTGGTGTCACAAGGAATAAAAGACACCTAAAGCTAGCTATGTGCACAGTGCCTGGCACAGTGTTCAAATGTCGTCTACCACTATTACTTAAGGCACCCATCTAGTTTTTGTCCCTGTCTCTTAGCCCTATCGGTAATTGTAATCTTGATTTGTCATCTTCTTTGGGGTTCTCTTCCAACATCTATTGGAGTAACCTTCAGGAGGAGCTTTCTCTTGTTCAAAGTTCTACCACCATCTCCAAGGAAAGGCATGCAAATAAATACTTGCTGAAAACATGAGTGAATAAATCATATCAAGCATTACTTTAAAATAATGTCTTAATTCAAACAATTAGGCAAAAAAAAAAACCCACAGCATTTCATTAATCAGTTATATAATTGGGCCGATCTCCTCTTGTTAATTACCTTGCTGACCAACCAATTCACTTAGCCACTGCCTAGGGGTTCTTCCCTCAAATCTTATCACATCAATACAAGGGACAATGGAAGACAATGGAAGATTAATCTGTGAGAATAACAATTGAATACTGTGGCTCCCAGCAATAGCACTGCTAGGAATTTACCCAAGGGATACAGGAGTGCTGATGCATAGGGGCACATGTACCCCAATGTTCACAGCAGCACTCGCAACAATAGCCAAAACACAGAAAGAGCCTAAGTGTCCATCAACGGATGAATGGATCAAGATGTGGTTTATCTAGATGATGGAATACTACATGGCAATGAGAAAGAATGAAATCTGGCCATTTGTAGCAACATGGCTAGAACTTGAGGGTGTTATCCTGAAATGTTATCCTGAATATGTTATCCCGAAATAAGTCAGGAAGAAAAGGACAGTTACCATATGTTTGCACGTATAGAAGGATTAGAAGGAACTTAAGAGAGGACCATGGGGGAGAAGGGGAAAAATAGTTGGGGAGAGGGAGGGAGGCAAACCATGAGAGACTCTTGAATGCTGAGAACAAACTGCGGGCGATGGGGTGGGGGAGAGGGGAAGAAGGAGGGCATGGAGGAGGGCACTTGTGGGGAAGAGCACTGGGTGTTACATGGAAACCAACTTGACAATAAACTATTTAAAACAAAAGAATACTATGGCTATACACTAACTCTTTATAAACATACCACATAATTCCAAACTGAAGCACACCAAAAAAGGCTCTTGGCCATTAGGAAAGTCATACCCTGAAATACGAAAGTATGAAACACACGATGACTTAACTAAAACTGCTTTTATACATGTGTGCCCACACGTAACATACATGTTACATATATGTATACACACAGAGAGCCATTCCCAAAACTGGGGACATGATTTTTTTCAATTCCTTTCTACGTTTCTAAACATAATGCAGTCTGCGTTAATAAATGCTTTAAACTTGTTTTTAACACCCAATAGTCAATCAAGATCCTAAATATTACAGTTCTCCTTACTCATACGCTAATCTTCTGTCGTCCCATGGAAATCCCAAATTTAAGGCCTTGACTTGAAAGCGAGCACTACTTTTTTAAACCATCTCAAAATTACCGTATTCACCCCGTTTTAATCTTAAGAATCTAATATCTGATTTTGACCCTCCAGTTTCTCAAGTCCTTAATAAGTACTTTTCCTGTCACTCGAGTAGCTTTGTTTTCTACGAAAGGCATTATTATATCGAGATCCACGTTTTGAGAAACCCTGAAAATACTTTTCAAGTTCTATTCCATTTTGAGTGAATAAAAACCGCATTGCTGATAGGCCAACCACCGCGATCGCAGCGCCCCAGGCAGTTTTCACAGATGCCCCCAAAGGGTATGAAATTCACTAGGCTGGCGGTAAGGGGAAAAGCCTAAGAATGCTGCGGGGTAGTCCCCCCAAAGGAAACAAAAACGAGGAATGTGTTGTTCAAGAAAGATCACGGTGTACCATTCCCTACAGGAGGACCAAAAATACCACAGAGCATTGCTTGCTCAAAAGGAAGAGTGAAGCCACAAATCTAGAAGGAGTAAAGATGTGGAATGCTGGCAGGTTCTTAAGACTAAGAAGAGGGAAGGCGCGACGCGGCGGCGCTCTGCGGTCTCGGAGCAGCTCTCCAGGAAAGGCTCTTCTTGGGGCGCCGGCCGCTCCCACTCCGGTCCGCGGCCAGGCTGGAGGTGGCCGGCGGCTGGCACGTTTTAAATACCACCACCCTATTCATCAACGCCCCGGCACAATGAGGGCCGGGGGGCTGCGCCCGGGACCGCCCGCGCACACGCCCACCGGCCCCCGCGCAGCCTGCGACCCGGGCGCAGCCGCCGCGAAGCGAAGTGACGCTCGGCCCGAGCAGAAAAGTTTCGAATAAAAAAACCCGAGCGCCGAAACGCACAGGTCTCGGAGCTGAGCTCGCGCCAGGAACACGCCCCAGGCAAACCACTTGACAACCAGCTCGGGTTTTCGGCAGAAAAGGCCGAGAGGCGGGGGCCGGGGAGGAAGAGAAGGCCACATACACACACACGCGCGCGCGCGCGCGCACACACACACACACACACACTCACTTTCTCGCACACTCGACTCCTCTTCCTCCTGGGCCCCAGCGTCCAGGTGCAAGCCACGCAGCAGACTCACGCCCGCACACGGCGCGGCAGGGCCGGGGAGGCGGACGCCAGCGCCCCTCCCGGGAAGCGCCCGCGACCCCCGGGCCAGCGCGGCGCGCAGAAAGGGTGCGCACGCTCGCCGCCCTCCCCACCCCACCCCACCCCACCCCGCCCACGGCCGCGGCCGCCGGGCCCGGGGGTCTGGAGATGCTCGGCGGACCGGCCGCGGGCTCGCACGCGCCCTCCCCCGCCCGCCCCTCCCCCGGCCGCCCGCGGGGCGCGCAGGAGGCGAGCGCCGGCGTCCCGGAGGAATCAGCCCGCCGGCCCGGGGGGGATCCGGGCAACTTTCCCCTCCGTGGTCGCAGGCAGCCCTCGACCGTACGGGGGCAGGGGCCCCGGGTCTAGCGCGGCGTGGACTCACTTTTTCGGATGTTTCTCTCTTTTCGGCCTCCGCTTTCGGGCCTGAATGGCCAGCACTGGGGAAAGAGGAGACACACATTAACGGTCGGGCCGGCCGGCCTGCGGGGCCGCGTGGCGGGGAGGAGGGGACGCCGTGGGCCACTCACCTTTCCGGGAGCTCATCCCGACGCGGCGGAAGGGGGGGCGGGGGGCTTCGCGGCGGCGGCGGCGGCGACGCGGGAGCCGAGCCGAGCCGAGCCGGGCTGCAGCCTCCACTCGCTCCGCCAGCCGGGAGGAGGCGGGAACCGCGCCTGCGCCGCCGCCGCAGCCGCCGCTCCCGCGGGGGGCCCAGCGAGACCCGCCCCCGGCCGGCCCCGCCCCCCCCCGCCCCCACCCTCCCGGTGGGGTCGGGACCCCCGCGCCGAGCCCTCCTGCGCGCCCCGCACCCACCCGCCTACCCCACCTGTGCAGAAGTGACCCCCCGCGACCACCGCCACTCCCGCCCACGGCGTCCCCCGCCCCAGCCTGCGGCCCGGGCCTCCGCCTCTTACGCCCCCGCTGCCGGCCCAGGCCTCCCGCCTCTCTCGGGCACCCGGCCTGCGCGACCCTCCCTCTCCAGCCACAGCCTCGTCCCTACGCACCCCGGCCGGTCGCGCCGCCCGCCTCTCCATGCGCCCTTCCTTGGCCGGTGCCTCCGCGGGTCTCACACCACCTCTCTTCGCGCGGCCTCTTCTCCCCCTTTGCACCTCTACATCCTTGCATCCCCATGAGCGCCGCTTCCTCCTCTCCGGCGGGTGTGGAAAGGGCACAGGACCAAGAACCGGGAGACCTGGGTCCTTCAGCAGCTGTGTGACCTTGAAGAAGTCATCTTATCTCTCACCTTTACTTACCCCCCCACCCCAGGATTGTTTGAGTTTAATGAGGGAAAGGGTGCAAATTGCATGGAAAGTAGGACGAAGTTTTTGCACTCGAATTAAAGCCCAGCTCAGTTAACACCAAGTGTGTAACAATTTAACACAACAATCCCACCAAGTAGTTATTGTCTATATCTTACAGTGAGGAGACTGACTCCTAAAGAAGTTGAACAGTTTGCCCAGCGATGATTCAGATGTAGGCCTAGCTGAGTGCAAAGACTTTCCAAAGTACTATTAGGGGGCTCTCATGCTCCCTAATAAAGATGGGACTCAAGCTGATAGCAGGACAGAATGGTAACCAGGGCTCCTTTGTTTAAATAATTATAATGTTTTGGAAAAGTATCCGTCCCGACCATTTACTCTTTCTGTTGGTCCAACTGTACTTTTAACTCATCAAAGGAGCTAGTCTTATTCTGAAGATGCTAAACCCAACAGAACCGGAAGCACTGCTTAGACACGACGAACCTTTTACTTTCTCAACTTTTTTTAAGTTTTTACTTTAATCACGTGGTGCTCATCACCACAAGTGCCCCTCTTAATCCCCATCATCTATTTCGTCCATTCTGCTAACCATCAGTTTGTCCTCCGTAGATAAGTACTTTCTCAACTTTTATTTCTGAAATTATCAACCCTACAGAAAAGAGAAAAATATAATGAACACCCATATTAAGCCATATTCACTAATTTTTTAATGGTTTTTATTTATTTCTGAGAGAGAGAGAGAAAGAGAGAGAGAAGCATGAGCAGGGGAGGACCAGAGAAAGGGAATCCGAAGCGGGCTCCAGGCTCTGAGCTAGCTGTCAGCACAGAGCCCGATGCGGGGCTTGAACCCAAGAACCATGAGATCACAACCTGAGTCAAAGTCAGATGCTTAACAGACTGAGCGACCCAGGCGCCCCCATATTCACTTATTTTTAACACTTCATCACATTTGCTTTTCTTGTATGTGTGCATGTGTAGTTTTCTTTGTTTTGCTTTTGCCGAATCACTCAAGTTTTTGCAGAGATTGTTACCCTCTACCCTTGGTATTTCAGTATTTATTAAGACCAAAGATATTTTACATAAATGAAATTCCATGATCTTAAGAAGAAAATGTAATATTAATATAATGCTACTATCTGTAATATACAGAGGCCATATTCAAATTTTCAAAATGTCCCTTTTAGCTGACTTTTTTCCAATACAAGATACAATCAAGAATCATGCATTACATTTAATTGTCATGTCTTTTTAAACTCCTTTAGTCTAGAATAATCACTGGTTGTTGTTTTGGGGTTTTTTTTTTTTTCATTTATAGCATTGCCTTTTTTTGAAGAATCCAATTCTACTGTTCTGAAGAATGATTCTCTGTTTCTACTCTGTTCCCTATTAGATTCGAATGAAATAAGTTTGTCAGCTACACTATATGGATGATATCCTGTCCATCCTCAGTATGTTGGAGCAGGAGGGAAATGTCAGTTTGTTCCATTATTAGTGATATTACATTGAATCATCTTTCTATGGTAAAGATACCTTCTTTCTTTTGTACTTAGAAAAGCAGTCTATGGGGGCACCTGGGTGGCTCAGTCATTTGAGTATCCGTCTTGATTTTGGCTCAGGTCATGATCCTAGGATCCTAGGGTCAAGCCCCATGTCAGGCTCTGTGTTGAGCATGGAGCTGCTTGGATTTATTCTCTCTCTCTCTCCCTCCCTCCCTCTCTCTCTCTCTCTCTCCCCCCCCCCATGCCCCCTCTGCCCTTCTCAAAAATAAATAAAAAATAAAAGTAGTCTATATAAAAAATGGGTGAAGGACTTGAATATATGTTTCTCCAAAGATATACAAATGGCCAACAAGTACATGAAAAGATGCTCAACAACATTAGAGAAACGCAAAGCAAACCCACAAAAAGATACCACTTCGCACATACTAACATGGCCATATTCCTTTTTTAAATGGCACACAAATGGGGCACCTGGGTGGCTCAGTCGGTTAAGCGTCCAACTTCGGCTCAGGTCATGGTCTCATGGTTCGTGGGTTTGAGCCCTGTGTCAGGCTCCGTGCCAACATCTCAGAGCCTGGAACCTGCTTCAGATTCTGTGTCTGTCTCTCTGTCCCTCCCCTCACTCATGCTTGCTCGCTCTCTCTCTCTCAAAAATAAACATTAAAAAATTTTTTTCTAAATAAATGGCACATAAATGTTGGCAAAGATAATAGAGATCCTGGAACGCTTGTACCTTGCTGGCAGGAATGTAAAAGGGTGCAATCATTGTGGAACACCGTCCCATACACCTTCGAAAAGCTAAAGAGAATTATCAGCACTTCTACCCCCAGGGAGTAGACATCCAAAATAAACAGGTACTCCAATCCTTGTACACAAACATAGGTGGCAGTACTAATCACAGGAGCCAAAAGGTTAGAAACAATCCAAATACCCATCAATATATAAATGGGTAAACCAATTGTGTTTCAGACATATAATGAAGTATTTTTCAGCCCATTAAAAGAATGAAGAAAAAGACAGAAAGAATGATATATACTACAATGTGGATGAACCTCAAAACATTATGCCAAGTGAAAGAAGTCAGACACAAAAGGTCTGTTTTTTATTGTATGATGCCATTTATATGAAACATCCAGCATAAGCAAATCCACAGAATCCAGATTGATAGTGGCTAGTGGCAGGGTGGAGGAGGGGAAATGAGGAGCAACCACCTATATGGGTACAAGGTTTTCTTTTGCGGTGATGAAAATGTTTTAGAGCTAAAAAGAAGTGAATGGTACAATTACAATATTGTAAATGTACGATATGCCACCGAATTGTGCACTCTAAAATTGTTAATATGGGGGCACCTGGGTGGCTCAGTCAGCTAAGCATCCAATGTCAGCTCAGGTCATGATCTCATAGTTCATGGGTTCGAGTCCTGCATTGGGGTCTGTGCAGACAGCTAGCTCAGATCCTGGAGCCTGCTTCAGATTCTGTGTCTCCCTCTCTCTCTCTGCCCCTCCCCCACTCATGTTCTGTCTCTCTCTCTCTCTCTCTCAAAAATAAACATTTAAAAACATTTTTAATTAAAAAATAAAATTGTTAACTTCATGCTATGTGAATTTCATCTCAATTAAAAAAAAATTCTGGAGCACCTGGATGGTTCAGTTGGTTGAGCGTCCGACTTCAGCTCAGGTCATGATGTCACAGATTTGTGGGTTTGAGCCTTGCTTTGGGCTCTGTGCTGACAGCTTGGAACCTGCTTCAGATCCCATGTCTCCCTCTCTCTTTCTATCCCTCCCTTACTTATGCATGCACACACACTCTCTCTCAAATTTTAAAAAACATTTTAAAAATTCTGTAAGGGTAGTACTGTGAGACTGAGTGTGCTTCCTCAAGAATCTTTCACAGTGTGGGGGCGCCTGGGTGGCTTAGTTGGTTAAGCGTCCGACTTTCGCTTAGGTCATGATCTCGCGGTTCGTGGGTTCGAGCCCCGTGTCGGGCTCTGTGCTGACTGCCAGCTCAGAGCCTGGAGCCTATTTTGGAGTTTGTGTCTCCCTCTCTCTCTGACCCTCCCCTGCTCACGCTGTCTCTCTCTCTCTCTCTTAGAAATAAATAAAAATATTAAAAAAAAAAAAGAAAGAATCTTTCACACTGTGGGTTAGTGTCCATTGCTGATGCTTGCCTGGATCAATTATTATCACAGTGGTGGTAGCATATCAGTATTATAATTCTATCATTTCACCTGTTTCATCTGTATTAATTAGGTGACAGTCTTCTCTAGGACCTTTCATTTCTCCTGCTACTCCTTTGTTCTGTTTTCAGCTTGTTTTCTTTTGTTTTGGTATCAATGTTGACAGTAATTACTGTCACTTTGATTTTTGATCTTGAATTGTTTCATATTTGACCACAAAAGACACTTCCAACTTGCAGTGCCCTTTGGACATGTCTCCATCAGTTTTTGAGCTCCTCTTCTGGCATGTTCCAGGAAACCTCATCCTTACTCTAACCTGGCCTCAGAAACAGCAAGTGTCCAGTCTTAGCTCCTTTTAGAAGGTGATTAGAAGCTTTGAAGCCCAAGAAATGTGAGTTTGAAACCAGTTTCTTTTATTATTTTTAACAGCTTTATTGGGATATAATTCACATACGATACAAGTCACCCACTTAAAGGGCAAAATTCAATAGTTAGTAGTACATTCACCTGGTTGTGCTGCTATTGCTACCACAATCTAACTTTAAAACATTTTTGTCACCCTGGGGTGCCTGGGTGGCTCAGTCGGTTGGGTATCCAACTTCAGTTCAGGTCATGATCTCACAGTTTGTGGGTTCGAGCCCCATGTCGGGCTCTGTGCTGACAGCTAGCTCAGAGCCTGGAGCCTGTTTCAGATTCTGTGTCTCCCTCTCTCTCTGACCCTCCCCTGCTCACGCTGTCTCTCTCTCTCAGAAATTTTAAAAAAATTTTGTCACCCCTAAAAGAAACGCCACATTCATTAGTAGTCACTCCCCGCTTCCCTCAACCTTCCCTGCTCCAGCCCTGGACAGCCACTAATCTCCTTTCTGTCCCTATAGGCTTGCCTGTTCCAAACAGATCATATAAATGAAATCATATGATATGTGTCCTTTTGTGACTGACTTTTTTCACTTAGATCAATATTGAAACCAGTTTCTGCTACTTAATTTCTGTGTTAACCTTGGACAAGCTACTAAATTACAACATCTGGAAAATGGTAATCAGATTAATACCAATCCTCCTAGGTCAATATGATAATCAAATAACATAAGTGACTATTCAGTACATGGTAATTATCATTAACATTAGATGGGAGGCACATACCCAATCTCTTTGCTAGATCTTTTGCATTCACTTGTTCAACAAATAATTACCAAATACCTATTACATAGCATTGTTCTAGGTACTGAGTCCACAGCAGTGAAGTAAGCAAACAAAACTCTCCCTGCCCGGATGGAGCTCACATTCTCTTGCCAGAAGCAGAAAATAAACAAAATAAATATGTGAATTATATACTGTGATTACTATATGGCAATACTATTTATGAAAAAAACCCTGAAAAACAAAAAAAAACACCAACCTTTTGAGACTTAAGAAAAGTCTCACTAAGAAGATAACCGTGAAAGACCTCAAGATGATCTTGTCAATGTTTTTACTTCTATAAATTAGGAGAGAAGTATATTTGCCACCTAGAGTATTTGTGAATTGCTTTGAACTTATTGAATTAAAATACACCAACCTAATTATCAATAAACAATTTTACACATACTATTTAAGGTGCTTACAAAAAGAGTGATAGATTACAAGCCTCATCTCTGCAAATTTAAAAATGAAACATTTTGAGGCACATGGCTGGTGCAGTAGGTACAGATCATGTGACAATCTCAGGGTTGGTATCAAGTTTAAGCCCCACCATGACTGTGGAGCCTACTGAAAAAAATTAAAACAACTAAAAATTTATTTGAATGCATCATCATTTCAAATGACATTTTAAAGGAAATCAGGGGCACTTGGGTGGCTCAGTCCATTGAGCATCCGACTGATTTTGGCTCACATCATGATCCAAGGGTCATGGGATGGAGCCCCACATCAGGCTCCATGCCTAAGATTCTCTCTCACTCCCTCTGCCCCTCTCCCCTGCTCACTCTCTCTCCCAAAAGTACAAAAATTTTAATTTTAAAATAAACAATTTTAAAGGGGAAAAAAAAGAAACTAAGAAACTATAAGTTTTTGTATACTTCCTTTTAGTTTTTATTCTTTTTTTTAATTTTTAAAAATGTTTATTTGAGGGAGAGAGACAGAGCACAAGCAGGGGAGGGGCAGAGAGAGAGGGAGACAGAATCTGAAGCAGGCTCCAGGCTCTGAGCTGTTAGTACAGCTGACATGGGGCTCAAACTCACCAACTGTGAGAGCATGACCTGAGTCAAAGTTGGATGCTTAACTGATTGAGCCACCCTGGCACCCCACTTTTTTTGGGGTAAGCTTTACACCTAAAGTGGGGCTCAAACTCACAATCTCGAGAGTATAAATTTAATTATTTTATTCTACCATTATTTATTGCTAATAAATCTAACCATGACAATATTATAATTAAGAAGGGGAAGGATTAGAACTGGATATATTTTAGGGGCGCCTGGGTGGGTCAGTCAGTTGAGCAACCAATTCTTAATTTCCACTAAGGTCATGATCCCAGGGTCATTGGATGAGACCCCACATCCAGTGCTGCGCTGAATGGGGGCCCTACTTAAGATTCTCCTTCTCTCTATGGAGTACCCGGGTGGCTCAGTCAGTTAAGCACCTGACTTCAACTCAGGTCAGGATCTCAGCTCATGGCCCTGCATCAGGCTCTGTGCTGATAGCTTAGAGCCTGGAACCTGCTTCAGATTCTGTGTCTTCCTCTCTTTGCCCCTCCCCTGCTCACGCTCCGTCTCTCTCTCTCTCTCTCAAAAGAAACATTTATTGGGGCGCCTGGGTGGCTTAGTCAGTTAAGCGTCCGACTTTCACTTAGGTCATGATCTCGCGGTACGTGGGTTCGAGCCCCACGTCGGGCTCTGTGCTGACTGCCAGCTCAGAGCCTGGAGGCTGTTTCAGAGTCTGTGATTCCCTCTCTCTCTGACCCTCCCCTGCTCACGCTGTCTCTCTCTGTCTTAGAAATAAATAAAACATTAAAAAAAAGAAACATTTATTTTTTAATTTAAGAAAAGATTCTTCCTCTCCCTCTCTCTGGCTGTGCCCTTCTTGCTTGTGTACACACACACACACACACACACACACACACACACACGCTCTCTTTCTCTCTTTCTCAAAGAGAAAAAAAGGGGAAAAAAAAAAGAACTGGATACATTTTGTTCTCTGTGGTGTACAAAAGAAGTGAAAAGGAAAGTACATATGCATTTTTCTCCAGCCTAGCACAACAGAATTCAAGATGAACATATCATATTAATTTTTACTAAATATAAGAGAAAATTACAGAATGCTGTAAACCCAATTACACACTAATGTTTCTAAGTAGAGCTACTAAATCATACTGTATCTTAGGAGATATATTTAGTATGTCACAGAATTGGAAACAGACTTGAGAGCTCATATAATCCACCTTCGTTCAGGCCTTCAGTGGATGAGAACCTAGGCTCGTTCCAAAGGCTCACCAATGCTTTTACGTTTCTAGGAAAGTTTCCTTATATCTCATTTCTACTTTCTAGTATGAAGCTTAAGCCTGTCTCTTATTATTTCATTACAGCATATTTCTCAGTGACATTAGTGCCATTAAAGCAGCAGTCTCACCCAGAAGTTAGTGCCCAGAGTAATAGAGCCAGACTGGCATGATTCAAACCCTAGTGTTATCATTCACCATCTCGGTAACCCTGGGCAAGTTTCTCATGTTCTCTGTGCCTTAGTTTCCTGATCTGAAAAATGGGGATAATATATTAACTACCTTATATATCTGTTGTGAGAATTTAATGAGTTATTTCACATAAAATGCTTAGAGAAGGATCTAATTGTTCAGTGAGTATTAGCTATACTTATATATATATGCACATTAAGATATGCATTGCTAATCTATTGCTGCATGACAGATTTCTCCCAAATTTAGTAACTAAAAACAACAAACATTTATTATCTCACGATTTCTGTGGTCCAGGACTTAGGGAGCAGTTTGGCTGGAGAATGAAGTTGTCACTGGAGGCTGCTGTCATCTGGAGGCTGGAGGAAGGCTGAGAGATCTGTTACCAGGATGGCTCACTCACATGGCTGTTAGCAAGAGGCCTCAAATCCTCACTGGCTGTTTCAGGGAGGCCTCACTTCCTCCACCTGATCTTTCCATAGGGCTGGCTTGAGTGTCTGACTTCCCCCGGAGAGCAAGGAAGAAACTTGACTGCATTTTGTGACCTACCCTCATAAGTCACAATCCATCATTTTCACCACATTCTATTCATGAGATGTAAGTACAGCACATGCCTCAGAGGAGGGGCAGGAAAGTACTTCTTGAAAGGAAGCCAGACTGTGTGGACATATTCTTTAAACCACCACCAGGGGTCATTCCTTCTTTCTTTTACTGCCTCTGATTTGCAAGTGAGAATCCTTACAGACCTCTCATTTGGCCATTGTATGAACAGTAGACATCAAAGAGAATTTTCAGTCCAACACTCGACTAAAGAAAAGGGAAAGTTGACTAGATTCTCTAAAGAACATCATCAATAGTAATAAACCTGTCATAAATAAAATGCCTACTGTATATAAGACTTACATAAGTCAGTTAAAAATGATTCTTGAAGATTTGTCCAAGGCTATATTAGTAGGGATTTAGAATATTGACCAATATGACTGAGCATCTTGGTAGCTCAGTCAGTTAAGGATCTGACTCTTGATTTCAGCTCAGGTCACGATTTCACAGATAATGAGACTGAGCCCCATGCAGCACTCACTCTCTACCCACCCCCTGCTCACGCTCTCTCTCTCTCAAAATAAAAAAAAACATAAAAAAAATAATATTGACCAATATGCCAGCACATATATAAACAGATTTAATGGTCTGGCTGTAATAAACTATGCTGAGCTTTCCCACCGTGGGCTCCATTCCTGTCAAGAATTTGGACGTGAATACAACCATTATGAATACTTGCTTGTCGAATACATGAACTTTCTGACTGTAAGAATTTTGTTTTCCATTTTATTGTAATTTTATTTAAAAATCCAATATAAAATCTAATGTAAAAACAAACTGAACATGATTTTTCTCATAGTCCAACATGAATTCTGTTCTAGCAGAACTCACAGTCAGTTCCGAAAGAATGTGTAACTCTGAGTAGGAGTACGGAGATAAAATATACTTTATCATTAAAAAGAAACCACTTTATAGTCAGGGCGCTTGGCTGGCTCAGTCAGTGTCACCTGAGGGTCAAGAGTTCAAGTGCCATGTTGGAAGTAGAGACTACTTAAAAATAAAATCTTTTTTAACACCCCCCCCTTTTTTTAATTGATTTTGAGAGACAGAAAGAGAATCCAAGCAGGGAAGGGGCAGAGAGAGGGGGAGAGAGAGATTCCCAAGCAGCCTCTGCACCGTCAGGGCAGAGCCCAACACAGGGCTTGAACTCCCAAACCATGAGATCATGACCTGAGTGGAAATCAAGAGTCTGACGCTTAACCAACCAAGCCACCCAGGTGCCCCAAAAATAAAATCTTAAAAAAAAAAAAGCCTGATAGTCTCCGTGATTGTAGTATTCAATTGTATGTGTTTTTTTTTAACTTTTTATTGTTGCATTAATATACATGTAGAAACACACATAAATCACAAGGGTATAATAAAAACACCTGTGTCACTTGGATGGCTCAGGTGGCTAAGCCTGAGACTTCGGCTTAGGTGATGACCTTGCGGTTGGTGAGTTTGAGCCCCGCATTAGGCTCTCTGCTGTCAGCACTGAGCCTACTTCGGTTCCTGTCTCCCTCTCTCTCTGCCCCTTCCCCATTCATGCTTTCTCTCTGTCTCAAAAATACATAAAAACATTAAAAAAATTGTTTTTAATGCCGAACATTCTCATTACCTTATGAAAGCTCCTCTCATTCCTCTTCAGTCACTACTCCTGTCCAGGTAATCTCTATTCTAACTTCTAGCACTGCCGATTAATGTTGCCTGGTTTTTAGGTTTATGGCAATAAAATCATACACTAAGCCTTTCCATCTGGTTTCTTTCGCTTAATATGATGTTTGTGAGACTGAGCTGTGTGTTGCATGTAATACTTTCATTGTTGTATAGAGTTTCATTGTGTGAATACACCACTTGTTTTTTTAAACACTGGCACCCATTATTTACTTTTTTAAAAATGTTTATTTTTAAGTAATCTCTGCAGCCAATGTGGGGCTTGAACTCACAACCTCAAGATCACAAGTCGTACGCTCTACCAACTGAGCCAGCCAGGCATCCCCACTGGTGACATTTATTAAACTATGTGTCCTGGGGCACCTGGGTGGCTCAGTCAGTTAAACATCCAACTCTTGATTTCTGCTCAGGTCATGATCTTACTGTTTGCAGGTTTAAGCCCCATGTGGGGCTATTGTGCTGATAACGCAGAGCCTCCTTGGGATTCTCTCTCTTCCTCTCTCTCTCTCTGCCCAACCCTCCTTACCATGTGCCCTTTCTCTCCCTCTCAAAATAAATAAACATTAAAAAAAAACTTCTGTGGGGCGCCTGGGTGGCTTAGTCGGTTAAGCGTCCGACTTTCGCTTAGGTCATGATCTCATGGTTCGTGGGTTCGGGCCCCGCGTCGGGCTCTGTGCTGACTGCCAGCTCAGAGCCTGGAGCCTGTTTCAGTCTGTGACTCCCTCTCTCTCTGACCCTCCCCTGCTCACGCTGTCTCCCTCTTTCTCCTAGAAATAAATAAAAACCTTAAAAAATTTTTATAAAAAAAAAAACAAAAAAACAAAAAAACTTCTGTGTCTTAACCCCAAACTTGCCCTTCTCCTCTCAGCCGTGTAATGAGGCAGTTGTGACTCAGCCAACAGGCTACAATTAGTTCTGCCTGTTGGGCGCTAGAGGGAGGCTGGAGGCTGGAGGACGTGCTCCTCCCTGCTGGCTGGTGGGTCCTGTCACCATCACCTCTGCACAGCGGGAGGTGTTTCCGATGTCAGATTTTACGGTACTCCTCACACCAGCCTCATGGTGTCCTGTTAGGATGAATGTCAACGCCAGACAATACTCCCTCCTCAGACCCCTGGGTCCCAGCTCCCCACACTGAGCTTCTGAGGCACCCCAGCTCTTCACTCTGTTCCTGCGGCCGGGAGATGGGGAACATGCATTATCACTGTGTTACCGCCATGTCCCCTTTACCCTTGTTAGCTCTCCAGCACCTGTTCAACCTTACAATGCCTTACATGTTTTTGTTAAAGTAACTGATCTAACTGCAATAAAGAAGTAATTTTGGGGTTGCGTAAGTTGGTTAAGCATCTGACCGGCTCAGTTAGTGATCTCATGGTTTGTGAATTCGAGCCTCACATCGTGCTCTGTGCTGACAGCAAGGGGCCTGCTTGGGATTCTCTCTCTCTCTCTCTCTCTCTCTCAAACTAAATAAGCCTTAGGAAAAAAAAAAAAGTAGGGGCGCCTGGGTGGCTCAGTCAGTTAAGTGTCCGACTTCGGCTCAGGTCATGATCACATGGTGCCACATCGGGCTCTGTGCTGACAGCTAGCTCAGAGCCTGGAGCCTGCTTCCGATTCTGTGTCTCCTTCTCTCTCTGATTCTCCGCTGCTCATGCTGTCTCTCTCTCTCAGAAATAAATAAAACATTTTTAAAAAGGTAATTTTCTGTTTTTCCTCTAGACTCTAATGAATACATGATTCTACCAGTAACAGGTGGTTGAACTGTTTCCTGTTGGGGCTATTATGAGTAACACTGCTATGAAGGCCCTTGTCCCTGTCTGTTGGTAAATGAATATGTGTATATTCCTAGAGCACAGAAATGCTAAGTCACAGGGTATGTGTTTGCTTATTTTTAGCAGGTCCTGCCAAAACATTTTCCAAAGTGCTTGTAGAAATGACTGCATTGATTCTAAAAAAGTATTTTATAAGTGTTTTATAAGCAAACGTATATGTTGCCTTCACTCCTCCTCCTCCTTTCCCCTGCCCTAATTTTTGTTGAGCAGTTTGAAGTTCTAGGTGGTGGTCAGTCTCTGATATTAGCATCTTCTATAAGCTACTACTTTTTCTCCATGGTCCACTGAAGTCAGGAACCCTGAGTTCCCAGCAGGTGTTAAGAAACCCAGTGGTTCCTAAGAATTTGGCTTGTGAAGGTTATAGGTGGGGTCAGCAGATGTAGGTTGTTTGCCCTGGGGCTCCTATAGGTTGATTCTTAAGACATTGCAGAGGCGTTGAAGTACCTGAGTGGCTCAGTTGGTTAAATGCCTGACTATTGATTTTGCTTTCAGGTCATGATCTCATGGTTTGTGGGCTGGAGCCCTGAGGGCTCTGAAGCCTGCTCGAGATTCTCTCCCTTTCCCTCTGTTCCTCCCCCACTCACCCTCTCTCTCTTTTTCAAAATAAATAAATAAATATATTTTTAAAAAGACATCACAGAGGTTTGAGAGGAGCACCCTGAAGCCTGGGTCACTGTAAGAATAAATCCTAGGAGATTCCTTTCATTTTGGGATTTCCATTAAAGGCTTTTGTAAAAGGGGGTGCCTAGCTGGCTGAGTTGGTAGAGCATGTGACTCTTGATCTTGGGGTTGTGAGTTCAAGCCCCCCTTTTGGGTGTAGATCTTACTTTAAAAAAATAAGGGTTCTTGAGAGAGGGTTTATTTTTATTTTTTTGATGTTTTTATTTATTTTTGAGAGACCTCACACCTGATTCTCACAACTTTTAAAAGTCAATAAACCCCACACTATTATAATTTAACCTCTGCCTCAGGTTTTTTATGTTGCAATGCTAAAGCAAACTAGACTTTATGTTGCATAAAGATGGACTATATGTCCTTAATTCCTCTGTGCGTGCCTGGCACATAGTAGGTGATGTTGAATAAATAATATGTATAATAAAAGGAAGTTTAAATCTGTCCTTCTGTACAGTTGAACTAAGGTGCAACAGTAACGTAAATCGAGATCAGCACTGCCCTATCCTAGGACACACTCAGTAACCCGAGAACACATGCACTGGGCAGCTCTAGATAAACAGGCCTCGAGTAGTTCCACAAGCTGATTCTATTGCCCTGTGAGACCCATCTGCTCCTCATGGTCTGCTTAAATGTTCGATACAGGAACAGACCTGACACAACGGTGGCGGCGAGGTACGGGGGGGAGGTGGGAGCTGCTATGGGCTGGGGCAGCCTTGTCTGCAACATCAACAACACTGTTTAAACCCTCCCCCCAGACACCTAGGTGGCTCAGTCAGTTGAGTATTAGACTCATGATTTCAGCTCAGGTCACAATTCCAGAGTCATAGGGTCAAGCCCCGCGTTGGGCTCTGCACTGAGCTTGGAACTTGCTTGGGATTCTCTCTTCCCCTGACCTGCATTGCCTGGGTTCTTTTTCTTTCTAAAATAAAAAATTAAAATTAAAAAATACCTGGTACCTGGGTGGCTCAGTCAGTTAGCCGTCCGATTCTTGATTTCGGCTCAAGTTGTGATCTCACAGTTCTTGAGTTTGAGCCCTACATCTGGCTCTCTGCTGTCAGCACAGAGCCAGCTTCAGATCCTCTGTCTCCTTCTCTCTCTGCCCTGCTCACACTCTGTCTCTCAAAAATAAATAAAAACATCAAAAAAATAAAAATAAACCCTCTCTCAAGAACCCTTATTTTTTTAAAGTAAGGTCTACACCCAAAAGGGGGGCTTGAACTCACAACCCCAAGATCAAGAGTCACATGCTCTACCAACTCAGCCAGCTAGGCACCCCCTTTTACAAAAGCCTTTAATGGAAATCCCAAAATGAAAGGAATCTCCTAGGATTTATTCTTACAGTGACCCAGGCTTCAGGGTGCTCCTCTCAAACCTCTGTGATGTCTTTTTAAAAATATATTTATTTATTTATTTTGAAAAAGAGAGAGAGGGTGAGTGGGGGAGGAACAGAGGGAAAGGGAGAGAATCTCGAGCAGGCTTCAGAGCCCTCAGGGCTCCAGCCCACAAACCATGAGATCATGACCTGAAAGCAAAATCAATAGTCAGGCATTTAACCAACTGAGCCACTCAGGTACTTCAACGCCTCTGCAATGTCTTAAAAATCAACCTATAGGAGCCCCAGGGCAAACAACCTACATCTGCTGACCCCACCTATAACCTTCACAAGCCAAATTCTTAGGAACCACTGGGTTTCTTAACACCTGCTGGGAACTCAGGGTTCCTGACTTCAGTGGACCATGGAGAAAAAGTAGTAGCTTATAGAAGATGCTAATATCAGAGACTGACCACCACCTAGAACTTCAAACTGCTCAACAAAAATTAGGGCAGGGGAAAGGAGGAGGAGGAGTGAAGGCAACATATACGTTTGCTTATAAAATACTTTTTTAAGTTTTATTTATGTAAGTGATCACTACACCCCACATAGGGGTCAAACTCACAGCTCCAAGATCAAGAGTCAGATGTTCCAACAACTGAGCCAGGAAGGCGTCCCTATAAAAAAATTTTTGTATTCTAGAACAACACAATTTCCAATTGCATATATCTGCTTTTATATAATATAGGATTCTTAGGGTGATATTTTCTGACTTGACAGTACAACCTTATTGAAGTTCCATTAATAATGGAGTCAAAACAATCCATAAAGTGGGTTTTTCGTTTGACAATGGTGAGGAAGCAGATACACCTAACTATGAATTCAAGACAATGGTATTTTTGAATCTCTGCGTATGGAAGGCATGTTTTTGTGGCCCATCTCAGCCAGTGATGTACAGCAAATGGATGTCTCTTCTCATGCACTATTTGTCATCAGAGAGGATGTCAGCATGTTCTGTTGTCATTGTGCAAGGCGTTGTAAGAACCTCCTGTTTCTGAGTCCTCAGACACGTCTTCAGTCCTCACTCCTCCATTCTCCCTTCCCCTTCTTGTCTAATGCCAGATTCACAGTCACCTAACACCTGAAGAATCTAATCATCATAAGGTGGGTGTTGCCTCAGTTGTCTATTGCTGCATAGAAAGACAACCTAAAATTAGTAGCTTAAAACAACAATGATCTGTTATTTCTCACAATGCTGTGGGCTCACTAGACAGTTCTTCTGATCTCATCTGGGCTCACTCAGGCTACTGCATCCGTATGATGGGTGAGCAATACCTCCAGGGCCCAAGATGACCCCATCACTGTATGTGAGACTGTGAAGGGACTGGAAGGCTGGGACCTCTTTCTCTCTCTCTCTCCGTGAGTCTTTCATCATTAGTTAGTCTATCTGAGCTTTTTTCATGGCAAGTTTCAAGAGAGCGAAGGCACAAGCTGTGGAGGCTCCAGAAATCTCAGATGATATTACTTCCACAATATTCTATCACTTTAAGCAAATCCTAAGGCCAGGTTTATTGCAAGATGCAGTGATACAAAGGGTGTGATTTTAGGGAGGTGTGATTCATCAGGGTCACTTTATAGCAATCTATCATAGGATATGTGTGTGCATGTGTATGTGTTGTGTATAAAATCCAGTTGGGCTTCATTAGAAGCATGCTTGGCTATGTACCTAAATCTCTGTAAGGTCAATCTGTCAACAGTTTTGTTTTGTTTTGTTTTGTTGAGCAACCACAAGGAACAAAGTAATAGGCTAGAAATATACATTACATTTATGTTGCAATTTCTGGCTAAAAAAATGCTTTCAAGTCCATTAAAAAATGTTTTTCAAATCCACCTCGTGAAATAGGTAATGCACATGGAGTATAATAAGACATACATTTGGTGTTTGATCTCATTTCCTGGCACAGAGCTTCTAACACTTTTGAGACTTTATGAGTATTAGAAAGGTCCTTATTTTTCCATGCTGAGCCCCTTTAGTTCACAGCTGGCCAACTTAGGGTAAAGCTCCTGGAAAGCCTCAAGATGAGGCTGATCACCAGAAAGACCAAGTGATGAGAGGATTGAAAAGTTTCAGCCCTACCCCTTGGACCTCCTTGGATGGAAGGATTGCTAAAGAACTGATCAGTTGAAAATAAAAACTTTAGTTTATTTAATTATTTTGAGAGGGAAAGAGAGAGAGCATGCACACGTGCACGAGTGGGACAGGGGCAGAGAGGGAGGGAGATAGAGAATCCCAAGCAGGCTTGGCACTGTCAGTGCAGAGCCCAGCTCAGGACTCAAACTCACAAACCATGATACCATGTCCTGAGCTGAAACCAAGAGTCAAACACTCAACTGACTGAGCCACCCAGGCACTGTGAAGATAAAAACTCTTGGACAATATTCGAACTTCCCAGCTGTTGAAGCATCAAAGCACTGCGAGGGTGTTATGTCCGGAGACCCAAACCTCACCCTATGCATCACTTTGGTTCAGCTGCTCCTGAGTTTCACCCTTTATAATAAACCAGTAAAATGCCCTCCTGAGTTCTATGAGCCTTCCTGGAAAATTATCAAACCTGACAAGTGGGTTGTGGCAACCCTGCTTCTTTATTGCCAGTCAGAAGCCTGGGTGGTCTTTCCAGGACTTGAAACTGGTCCTGAAGCAGGAAGGGAGGCTGCTTTGTAGGGTCCGTGCTAACTCCAGACAGTTACTGTCAGAACTGAAGTAAATTGTTAGTTTTTTAAATTTGTTTTTAAATTAAAATTTTTTAATGTTTATTTAGTTTTGAGAGAGAGAAGAGACAGAGCGTGAGCAAGGGAAAGGACTGAAAGAGAGGAAGATACAGAATCCGAAGCAGGCTCTAGGCTCCGAGTTATCAGCGCAGAGCCTGACTCCAGCTCAAACCCACAGACTGTGAGATCATGACCTGAGCTGAAGCCGGACGCTTAACGGACTGAGCCATCCAGGTGCCCCTAAGTTTCTTTTCAATGTTTATTTCATTTTTGAGAGAGAAAGAGCACGAGTGGGGGAGGGGCAGAGAGAGAGGGAGACACAGAATCCGCAGCAGGCTCCAGGCTCTGAGCTGTCAGCACAGAGATCGACTCGGGGCTCAAACCCACAAACTATGAGATCATGACCTGAGCCGAAGTTGGACACTTAAACTGACTGAGCCACCCAGGCTCCCCTAGAAGTGAATTGTTGAATATCCAGATGGTGTCCTGAGAATTAGAGAATTGGTTGTGGGCTTTGGAAAACACTCCAGAGGTCCCATTTTTGCACCAGGTAGGAGAGCTAGGACACACACAATATTTTCACTCAACATATGCTTTTTTTTTTTTTTCAAACTGGCTCTTCCTCTTTAGAAATAAAACATTATTTCAGAGGCACCTGGGTGGCTCAATCGGTTGATCTCTGACTTCGGCTCAGGTCATGATCTCCTGGTTTGTCAATTCACGCCCCACATCAGGCTTGCTCCTCTCGGCACAGAGCCGGCTGCAGATCCTCTGCCCCCCCAACCCCCGTTTGCCCCTTCCCCATTTGCACTCCCTCTAAAATAAATAAAACATTAAAAAGAAATAAAAAAGACATTACTTCATAAATCATAAGACATTACCCAAAGCCCTCTTTGTATGTGTAAAAGACTAGAGACCATTACACCTAAAACCAAGAGAGAAAAAACGAAGAGGAAAAATTATCGCAAGTAAAAGTTGTGCCACACAATAGGCAGACTCTCCTGCTGCAGCAAAAATTTCTGGAAGGAATCGAAGCTCTTAGAACTCAATCCAAAGTTCCAAGGAGAAGATTGAGTTCACAGTTATATATTTATATACATGCACATATAGTACCACTAGAAATGAGGTATCTAAGCTCTCTGAAAACAAACAAACTGAATACCACGAGAGCAAACTTATCTGCTAATAGCTCCCGACAAGCATTAAAATCAATTTAGAGGAGACAGTGATGCTGGACATGTCCAGAAAATAAGTTACGCTGAGATATATAAAAACAAAAGATTACTATAACATTTTCAGTGGGATAAAGTCTGAAAAATTGGCCCATATCTTCTAAAAAATACAAATAGGTAGTTCTGTAATGACAAGCTACGGTTAGAATATCTTCCTGCATGTTAACCTCTAAATGCAGTTTGAGAGCCTCAGTCACTTGCAGCACCTCGGACAGAGGATCCGGTGGATTTTGTTTGTTTGTTTGTTTGTTTGTTTGTTTTTGTTTTGTTTTGTTTTTTTCATGAGCCTCACTAGCCTTCTGGAGGCTCTTGTTTAGGAAAGATTCTCTCTGGGTCTATGAAAAGGTTCCACCTCTTCCTCTTGGAGTAAAACCATCTTCTAAATAGTTTTTCTATGGGTGCCTGGGTGGCTCAGTCAGTTAAGCGTCTGACTTCAGCTCAGGTCATGATCTCATGGCTCATGGGTTGGAGCCCCGCATCAGGCTCTGTGGTGACAGCTAGCTCAGAACCTGGAGCCTGTTTCAGATTCTGTGTCTCCCTCTCTCTTTGACCCTCCTCTGCTCACACTGTCTCTCTCTCTCAGAAATAAATTTAAAAAACATTAAAATTTTTTTTTAAATAATTTTTCTCCTACATTGTAGTTGAACATGTAGTTCAACTACATAAAACTGTGGTATTACAAATGTAAATATGTAAACCAGGGAAAAAAGGTAAAAATATTAATATCCCTAAGGCACAAGATTACTACACTATCTTTCATTAAGTAGTCTGCTAACATAGCCCTTCTCGCTACAAATACCTTATGTTACTAACACTATAGCACCCCTGCTTCAGTCTTGTTTCTACTAATCAGTCTTCTAGAAACTTTCCTCCCATAGCCCTAAGTGAAGACAAAGCTTACTTGTTATTATTTCCCTTGAGTCACCCTTACACTTTCTTTCTTCTTTAGTCATGTACCAGATCCAAACCATCTTCCTCTGGTGGCCATCATCATTGGATGCCTACCTGCTGGCAGAGCACTATTTTTTTTGTGTGTGTGTGTGTGTCTACCATCCCTCAATTATTTGACTCTATTTTGACTGATCTAAGCCAGTGGTTCTCAGACTTTTTGGTCTCAGGATCTCTTGACACCCTCAGAAATGACTGAGAACCTCAGAGAACTTTTGTGCTATATATCACTACTTAACATAATAGAAATTAAAACCATGGAGGGGCGCCTGGGTGGCTTAGTCGGTTAAGCGTCCGACTTTCGCTTGGGTCATGATCTCGCGGTTCGTGGGTTCGAGCCCCGCGTCGGGCTCTGTGCTGACTCCCAGCTCAGAGCCTGGAGCCTGTTTCAGAGTCTGTGTCTCCCTCTCTCTCTGACCCTCCCCTGTTCACGCTGTCTCTCTCTCTCCTAGAAATAAATAAAAATATTTAAAAAAAAAAAAAAAAAAAAAGAAGGGGCCTGGGTGTGGCTTAGGCCGGTTAAGTGTCCGACTTTCGCTTAGGTCATGATCTCGCGGTTCGTGGGTTCGCCCCCGGTCGGGCTCTGTGCTGACTGCCAGCTCAGAGCCTGGAGCCTGTTTCAGTCTGTGACTCCTCTGACCCTCCCCTGCTCATGCTGTCTCTCTCTCTCTCCTAGAAATAAATAAAAATATTTAAAAAAAAAAAAAAAGAAATTAAAACCATGGAAGCCTGGGTGGCTCAGTCGATTAAGTGACTTCAACTTCAACTCACAGTTTGTGAGTTCAAATCCTGCATCAGGCTCTGATGCAACTTGGAAGCTGGAGTCTGCTTCGGATTCTGTGCCTCCCTCTCTTTGCCCTTACCCTGCTCATACTCGGTCTCTCTCTCAAAAATAAACATTAAAATTTTTTTAAAAAGAAATTAAAACCAGAAAGACATTTACTTATGAATTTACATTAAAATGATATGGGGGCGCCTGGGTGGCTTAGTCGGTTAAGCGTCCGACTTTCACTTGGGTCATGATCTCGGGTTCGTGGGTTCGAGCCCCGCGGGCTCTGTGCTGACTGCCAGCTCAGAGCCTGGAGCCTGTTTCAGTCTGTGACTCCCCTCTCTCTGACCTCCCCTGCTCACTGTCTCTCTCTCTCTCAGAAATAAATAAAAATATTTAAAAAAAAAATGATATGCCTACTATGCTAATTTAAATAACATATTTTAATGAAAAGTAACTATATTTTCCAAAATGAAATAATGTTTTACATTATTGCAAATGTCTCTAATGTCTGGCTTGAAAGAAGAGAGAATCTCATCTGCATGTCCATTTAATCCATGGCCATCCCATGCCACACAGCCTCCAGAGGACTCCACTGTCCACTCCTGAGACAATGAAAAGGAAAAGGGAAAAAATTTAAAACTACCAAAAAGGATTTCCCGTGCTTCCCAGACCACCTATTAGGAGTAACTGGTTTAAGCAAATCATGGAGGTACCTCAGGAGTGAGCATGGACTTGGTTCTCCTCAATGAGACATAGAACCCAGTTCTGAATGTGACAAGAAGGAACCTCTTCTAGATGGCTTTTGGGAACGGTTTCTTTCCCCTTAAAAAGAAAAAAAGGGGCTCTGGTTGGCTCAGTTGGTGGAGTGCATGACTCTTGATCCCTGGGTTCAAACCCCAGGTTTATGCCTCACAGTTGGGTGTAGAGACTACTTAAAAATAAAATCTTTAGGGGCACCTGATTGGTTCAGTCAGTTAAACATCCAACTCTTGGTTTTGGCTCAGGTCATGATCTTGTGGTTCGTGGGTTTGAGCCCCACATGGGGCTCCATGCTGACAGTGCAGAGCCTGCTTGAGATGCTCTCTCTCTCTCTCTCCCCTTCTCCCACTGCCTCTCCCCCACTTGCGCTCTCTCTCTCCCAAAAATAAACATTAAAAAATAATAAGGGATAGAAATTATTATTTCAAATAGTCCTTATAATTTTCTTTTCAAGTAGGCTTTATGCCCAGTGTAGAGCCCAAGACAAAGGTTGAACTCATAACCCTGAGATCAAGACCTGAGCTGAGATCAAGAGTTAAATTTCTGCAACTTAGAGAGAATCCACTTATAAGAAGTGCTCTTTTAGGCTGAATATGTGTTGATTTAATGTTTTCATCTATAAATTTGAGTAGAAGCACTTTGCAACTGATAAGAACTTCTACCTGTTCCTTTTTTTTTTTTTTTGCTTACGGTATTTTAGAATCACTGATGTGTTTAGATGACTTCATTGTTTAGAATGTATCATATCCAAGTGTCATTTTTTGAATGACATAAAACATTTAAACACATTTTGTCAATATGATGCCAAAAATACAGACTTGTCCTTTTCTGCTACTTTCACATGTGAGATTTGAAGACATTATTTAACATGTCCACCAAAGTATTATTTAATTATATGGGACCTGGGGTCTGCAAACTTTTTCTGGAAAAAGAGTCAGATAGTCAATATTCAGGTATTTGGTTTTTACAATCCTTGAAAAATGTGAAGGCCATTTTTCACTCATGGGCCCTGCCAAAACTGGCCAGTGGCTTAATTTGGCCTGCTGAGGACAGTTTGCTGATTCTAGAAGTCCCTTTGTTTCACTACATTTATTTGTTTGTTTCACTATTCACCATTAATTAAAAGTCTAGATTTTATGAATTCACATGTTAACTTGTAGATTTTTCTCCAGTAAAGATAAAATTAATCTCTCTAACAGAAATATAACACCAAAGGTTATTGGAACATAAGTTTATGGCTTATTGTCAAAAAAATATCAACTAACTAGTTTTGTATCTAAGAGAGCAATCCCTTTCAAAGAAAATTACACTTCATAGATGCTTGGGTGGCTCAGTTGGTTAGGTGTCCGACTCTTGATTTCAGCCCAGGTCATGATCTCCCAGTTTGTCAGTTTGAGTCCCTAGTCAGGCTCTGCGCTGCCGGTATGTGGTCTGCTTGGGATTCTTTCTCTCTTCCTCTTCTCTTTGCCCTTCCCTTCTAGTGCACGTGCTCCTCTCTCTCAAAATAAATAAACTTAAAAATAAATACATATATCAAATTTAAAGTTTAAAATTCAAGATTATTGTAGATTTACATTCGGTTGTAAGAAATAACACAGAGAGATGCTGTGTCCTCTCTACCCAGTTTCTGCAACAGGAACACCTTGCAGGACTATTGTTCAGTATTAAAGCCAGGATACTGACTGACAGTCAAGACACAGAGCATTTCCATCACCTCAAGAAGCCCTCATGTAGCCACTTTTAAAAGTTTATTTATTTATTTTGAGAGAGAGAGAGAGGCAGAGAGATGGACAGACGGAGAGTGAGAGAGAGAGGGAATCCCAAGCAGGCCCTGCTCTATCAGTCAGGAGTCTGACTTTGGGCTCGATTCCAGGAACCTCGAGATCAAGGCCTGAGCCAAAATCAAGAGTGGGATACTTGCCTTTCCGTGCTACCCTGGGAGGGGTCCACACGGCATTGTTCTGCGTTCCCGTCATGACTTAAACGGAATCCTTCACGATGTCCGGGGCCCTTGATGTCCTGCAAATGCCAGGAGGAGGATGTGCTCACATCCCCTGCAGCAGGAACCCACCTAAGGGGCACCAACCTTGACTTCCAATGGAACAGTACATCTACACAAGAACAGTGACGGCATCTACATCACAAATCTGAAGAGAACGTGGGAGAAGCTTCTGCTGGCAGCTCGTGCCCTTGCTGCCACTGAAAACCCAGCTGATGTCAGTGTCCAGTCATCCGGGAGCACTGGCCAGTGAGCTGTGCTGAGGTTTGCTGCTGCTGCTGCTGCTGCTGCTGCTGCTGGAGCCCCTCCTATTGGCGGCCACTTCACTTCTGGAACCTTCACTAAACCACCTCCAGGCAGCCTTCCAGGAGCCGAGACTTCCGGTGGTGACGGATCCCAGGGCTGACCACCAGCCTCTCACGGAGGCGTCTGACGTTAACCCGCCTCCCGTCGCTGTGGGTCACACGTTAACCCACCTCCCATCGCTGTGTGTCACAGACCCCTCTGCGCTCCCAGGGCACTGGTGTCCCTTGCAACAAGACAGCTCACTGAGCCGGTCCGATGTAGCGGGCTTGGGCCCGGGAAGTTCTGCGCACGCGCGGCTCTGTTTCCCGTGAACACCCGCGGGAGGTCCTGACTGGTCTCTACTACGGACGGAAAAGACAGAGCGGGTCACTGCTGAAAAGGCTGTGACCAAGGAGGAATTTCAGGGTGAAGGGAGTGCTCCCGCCCCCGAGCTCACTGCTCCTCAGCCCGAAGTCGCAGACTGGTGTGAAGGCGCGGGCCCGTGTGCCTACTCAGCAGTGCCCCGGAGGCCGCAGCCTCCGCCTGCCCGGGAACACTGGTCTGCGGCTCTCGGGCCACTGAGCCGGCGGGAACAACCACCCAGCAGTCCGCAGCTGCCCTTCCACAGAGGCAAAGAAAGGGCAAACAAGGTTGATGGAAAAGAAACCGTTTGAAAAACAAAAAAGTTTAATACTTGACTGAGTCACCCACACAACACCCCCTTTTAAATATGTGTATTTATGTATTTATTTTTGAGAGAGCGAGAGTGAGCAGGGGAGAGGCAGAAAGAGGAAGACAGAATCTGAAGCAGGCTCCTCCCTGTCAGTAGAGGCTCGAACTTACTAACCGTGAGATCATAACTTGACCCATTCAGGTCCCCAGTCCCTGCCTTTTTTTTTTTTTTTTTTTAGAGAGAAAGTGAGAGAGTGTGGTCTGGGGAGAGGGGGCAGAGAGAGGGGTGGGGGGGAGAGAGAGAGAGAGAGAGAAAGAGAATCTTAAAAAGGCTCCACGCTCAGCATCAAGTCTGAGGGGCTTGATCCCACAACCCTGGGATCATGATCTGAACTGAAACTGAGTTGGACATTCAACCGACTGAGCCCCCCAGGCACCCTCATCTTAGATAGATAGATAGATAGATAGATAGATAGATAGATAGATAGATAGATAGATAGATAGATATACATATATACCGCGGTGTAGCCGTTTTATAGCCACACCCACTCCTCTCAAGACTCATCTTCTGGGTGCCTGGGTGGCTAAGTTGGTAAAGCCTCTTCCAACTTCAGCTCAGGTCATGATCTCAAGGTTCATAGGTTCGGGCTCCCCGTTGGGCTCTGTGCTGACACCTAGCTCTGATCCTGGAGCCTGTCTTCGGATTCTGTGTCTCCCTCTCTCTCTGATCCTCCCCTGCTCATGCGGTCTCTGTCTCTCAAAAAAAAATAAAATATTAAAAAAAATTTTTTTAAAAGACTCCATCTTCTTCTTAATCCCTGGCAACTATTCAACAGTTCTCCATTGCTAAAAATATGCCAGTTGAAGAATTTCATAGAAAAGAATCATATAGCATATAACATTTTGGGATTAGATATGTTCACACAGCATAATTCTCTGGCGATTCACCCAGGTGAAAGATGAACAATCTTACTTAATTTAATTTTCCTTATTGAAAGGCTCGGTTCAATACCCAGTTTCGCAAATACCCTTTGAACCAGTTGTATCGTTCCGTTGGTTTTCTAACTGATGAGTTGAAAAAAACCTATTGCGTGTGTTCCTTCTCTATTTGTATGAGTCATCGACATGCTATAAACAAGTATAAGTATTGTCGCAATATAGTTGACACACAATGTTACATTAGTTTCAGGTACACAACATAGTGATTCAACAAGGACATTCTGCTGTGCTCACCACAAGTGTAGCTGCCGTCTGTCACCACACAACACTATCACTGGACCACTGACTATATTCCCTATGCTGTGTCTTTCATCCCCATGACTTCCTCATTCCATAACTGGAAGCCTGGACCTCCCACTTCTTTGAGCCCATTTTGCACCCCCTCGCCCTACTCCCCTCTGGCAACCACCAGTTTGTTCTCTGTATTTATGGGTCTGTTTCCTCATGAGTCACCTTTTAAACTTTTTGAAAATAATACTTTGATATAATTACTTATCCCATGCTTGCCCCCTAGAGAGACTTTCCAGTTTGTTCTTTTTTTTTTTTACATTTTTAAAAAAATATTTTTATTTATTTCTAGGAGAGAGAGACAGAGAGACAGCATGAGCAGGGGAGGGTCAGAGAGAGAGGGAGTCACAGACTGAAACAGGCTCCAGGCTCTGAGCTGGTACTCAGCACAGAGCCCGACGCGGGGCTGGAACCCACGAACCGCGAGATCATGACCCAAGCGAAAGTCGGACGCTTAACTGACTAAGCCACCCAGGCGCCCCCCCCTTTTTTTTTTTTTTAATTTAGAAAACTTGTATCTAGTCAGAAAAGATCAGGTCACCTTTTTTCTCTCCCAGCCAGAATAAAAATATAATTTACTTTGTTTGAGTTTCAAAGTAATGAAACCTTCAATGACAGGTTATTTCTGTGAGATTTGGGGGTGAGTTAAGAAAGAAATTTTAAAATAGCATTCTTATCCTATGCCACTGGCTTACTTTTCATTTTTTAAGCAATCATTCCAATAGTATATCAGTATAGGGACTTATGAATAATTTGTCAAAAAACTCCATGTGTCTTTCAGACTTCAATTTTTTTGCTTTAGTGAGAGAAGCAGATAGTTTATAATAGAGATTATCACTTAATAGAAAAGGTATGTTTTCTCAGATGAGAAGATTAGAAGCCACTTAGTCTACTCTGCTGTTTCAGAGCATCACTAAAATAATAATCTTTTTTCAATTTTAAGTAGGCTTGTAGGAACCCAACATGGGGCTTGAACTCATGACCCTGAGATCATGACCTGAGCTGAGATCAAGAGACAGATGCTTGGGGCACCTGGGTGGTCCAGCTGGTTGAGTGTCTCATTCTCAACCTCAGCTCAGGTCGTAGTCCCTGGGTAGCAGGATCAAGCGCCACATTGGGCTCCATGCTCAGCATGGAGCCTGCTTAAGATTCTCTCTCTCCCCCAGCCCCTCCTGCACTTGTGTGCACGCTGTCTGTCTTCCTGCCCCGCCCAGAAGTCAGACATTTAATTGACTAAACTCACCTAGGTGAACCTAAAATAATAATTTTATTTAAAAAAACCAACAACAACAAAAATTTATTTTGGGAAATCTCAAAAAAACATAAGTAGAATAGTATAACAGACCTCTACGTAACCATTTAAAACTCAATATTAGTAATACTTGGCCAAATTTGTTTCATACATACCCATCATTTCCTCTAATTCAGTAAACCCCAGACATTTAATCTCATCCATAAATACTTCAGTATGTATCTGTAAGAGATAAGACACATTTTATTCATTTCTTTATTTAAAAATTTTATTTATTTATTTTGAGAGAGAGAGAGAGAGAGACAAGAGGGGCAGAGAGAAGGGGAGGAGAGAATCCCAAGCAGGCACTACACAGTTAGCACAGAGCCCTATGTGGGCCTCGAACTCACAAACCCTGATATCATGACCTGAGCTGAGATCAAGAGTCAGATACTTAACTGACTGAGCCCCCCAGGTGCCCCAATTTGATAACTTTTGACATATTATTCACCTGCAAAATTATCACCACAATCAAGATGATGAACATAGCCATCATCCCAGGCTTCCTCATGCCCCTTGGTAATCTCTCCCTCCCAATGTCCCCGCATACTCCCATCCCTAAGTAACCACTGGGATCTACTTTCCATAGATTAGTTCGCATTTTCTAAAACTTCTTTAAAATGTAACCACACAGGGGTGCCTAGGTGACTCAGTCGGTTAGGCATCTGACTTCGGCTCAGGTCATGATCTCGAAGTTCATGAGGTTGAGTCCCACATGGGGCTCTGTGCTGACAGCTCAGAACCAGGAGCCTCTTTCAGATTCTGTTTCCCTCTCTCTGACCCTCCCCCATTCGTGCTCTGTCTCACTCTCAGAAATAAATATACATTAAAAATTTCTAATGGAACTATATAATCTGTGTACTTTTTAGATCTGGCTTCATTCCCTCAGCATAATTATTTTGAGAACCATAGCATTGTGCATGAAGCAATCATTCATTCTTTATTGTTGCCAAGTAGAATGGCATTGCATGGATGTATCACAACTGCTATACCCATTCACATGGGATGGATGGATGGATGGAAACTCAAGGTGGATATCCGGGTTGTTTCCAGTTTTTAGTTATTACAAAGAAAGCTGCTATGAATATTTGTGTAAAAACTTTGTATGTACATGTGTTTTTGTTTCTCTTTAGCAAATATGTAGGAGCAGGACCAGTGGGTCATAGGGTAGGTAATATTTAACTTTCAAGTAACTACCAAATTGTTTTCCAAACTGGCCGTATCCATTCATAGTCTCTCCAGAGGAGCATGAGAGCTTTGAAGCTCTGTATTCTCACCAACATTTGCAATGGTCAGTCTTTTTTCTTTTTTTAATGTTTTATTTATTTCTGAGAGAGAGAGAGAGAGACAGCGTGAGCAGGGGAGGGTCAGAGAGAGAGGGAGACACAGAATTGGAAACAGGCTCCAGGCTCTGAGCTGGCTGTCAGCACAGAGCCCAAAGCAGGGCTTGAACCTACGAACCATGAGATCATGACCCGAGAAGTCAGAGGCTTAACAGACTGAGCCACCGGGCACCCCTAATGGTCAGTCCTTTAACTTTATTCACATTTTAAATGTTCTAATACGTAAAGTCTCTGTTTTCCAACTACATTCTATTTTGGGCCCGATAGTCTTTGTAGCCTTTAACCAAACAACATACTGCAACAGACTGAATGCAAAAGAGAATCTATTTTCTATTAGACCAGACATGAAAGAGACTAGCCAAAATGTAAAACAATGCCATTTTCTCACCTTTTTTTTTGTCTTGGAAAATATAGTTGTTTCTCTAAAAATATAATATAAATGGGCTTACTATTCTTTTAAAAATTAGGATCAAATTCATGTCACATAAAATTCACCATTTAAATGATTTCAAGTGCACAATTTAGTGGTTTTTATTATATTCACAGTGTTGTGACACTATGAATATTATCTAATCTTGGAGCATTTCTATCACTTCAAAGAGAAACCTCTTAACTTCCAAATGCCCCTCCCTCACCCCCTGGCAACCACTGATATACCTTCTGTCCCTGTGGATTTGCCTATTCTGGACACACCAGGTAAACAGAATCATACAAGCTGTGGACTTTGTGTCTGGCTTTGTGTTTTTTCAGTTATCGTTATGTTTTTGAGTTTCATCCATGTTGTAGCATTTACTTCATGCCTTTTTATGGCTGAATACCATCCCATGTACGAATCAACCACATTTTACTTATCCATTCACTAACTGATGGACATTTGGGTTGTTTCCACTTTTGGGTTATTAGAAGTAGTGTTTCCATGAACATTCATGTACAAAAAAACCCGACAAAACATTCATGTACAAGTGTTTGTGTGGATGTATGTTTTCATTTCTCTTGGGTGTATGGCTAGGTGTGGAATTACGGAGTCGGATGGTAACTCTCTGTTTAACTGTTTGACCAACTGCCAAATTATTTTCCACCGCATCTGCACCATTTACATGCTCCCCCCTCCCCGCACCAGCAATGTATGAGGGTTCCAATTTCTTCGCTGCTTTGCCAATATTTGTAATTATGAGTATTTTTAAATTTATTTTTTAAATTATAGCCATCCTAGTGGGTGTAAAGTGGTATCGCATTATGGTTTTATTTTGCATGTCCTGATGACTAATGATGTTGAACATCTTTTCAGGTGCATATCAATCAGCTATTTACACCTCTTCTTTGGAAAAAACCTCTGTTTAAACCTTTTGTTGATTTGTGGGGCACCTAGGTGGCTCAGTCAGTTGGGCATCCAACTTTGGCTCAGGTCATGATCTCGTGGTTCTTGGGTTCGAGCTCTGTGTTGGGCTGTGTGTTGACAGCTCAGAGACTGGAGACTACTTCAGATTCTGTCTCCTCTCTCTGCTCCTGTTCTTGCTCTCTCTCTCTCAAAAATAAATAAACATTTAAAAAAGTCTTCTAGGGGCGCCTGGGTGGCTTAGTCAGTTAAGCATCCGACTTTCGCTTAGGTCATGATCTCGCAGTTCATGGGTTTGAGCCCCGCATCGGGCTCTGTGCTGACTGCCAGCTCAGAGCCTGGAGCCTGTGTCAGAGTCTGTATCTCCCTCTCTCTCTGACCCTCCCCTGCTCATGCTGTCTCTCTCTCTCTCCTAGAAAAAAATAAAAATAAAAAAATAAGTCTTCTAAATTTTCTGATTTTTAAATTGGGTTGTCTTTTGTTGTTGAGTTGTAAGAGTTCTTTATATGTTCCTGGTTCTAGGCCATTAGCAGATATATGATTTAATATTTTTCTCTCATTCAGTGGGTTTTCTCTCTTGATAGTGTCCTATGATGCACAAAAGTCCTAAATTTTGATGAAGTCATTTTGCTAACTTTTCCTTTTGTTCTTATGCTTTCAGTGTCGTTTCTAAGAAACTGTTTCCTAATCCAAAATGAAGATCTATTCCTATGCTGTCTTTTTTTTTTTTTAATATTTTTATTTATTTCTAGGAGAGAGATCCCACACCCAGCATGGAGCCTGACTCAGGGCTCAATTCCACAACCCTGAGATCATGACCTGAGCCCAAATCAAGAGTCAGACACTCAACCGACTGAGCCATCCCGGTGCCCCAGAGACTTGAATCTTAATGCAAAATCACAGTGAATGTGACAGCTGTCATTGCAGAATCATATCGGCATTGTATGGTAATAGTATGGTTCTGTGGTATCCTGCATAGTGTTGACAAACAGGATAGATTCTTCTGAAACAGTGAAATCTCTTGCTAACATTCAGAACATAATACAGTCACATCTTTCTCTCATAGTCATGGTAATTGCATTCTTGGAAAATTCAGATTCATTAACATGTAAAAAACTTGTTTATTAGTAAAATAAAGTTTTTTCCAGGTTCAGATACTTAGGAACACATTTTTTACCCACATCTGATAGGACATTTGAAAGTTGTATGGAGTTGGGGCGCCTGCCTAGCTCAGTCAGTGGAGCATGCGGCACTTGATCTTGGGCTTGTGAGCAATAGCCTCAGGGTTGGGCATAGAGATTATTTATAGAAAAACAAGTTGTGCAGGTGAAGAGGAAGATCTCATTAGGCACGAATGTCCCTTTACTGCAAGAGTCTTGTATCTTTTGTTTCCATGCATTAAAATGCCGGTAATGCCACCCAATTATTGTGACAGTTAACATTGTCCTCAGGCATTTTCTAAATGCTAAGAGGCCAGGGTGGCTCAGTGGGTTAAGTGCCCAACTTCGGCTCAAGTCATGATCTCACAGTTCATGGTTCGAGCTGTCAGCACAGAGCCTGGAGCCTGCTTTGGATTCTGTGTGTCTCTCTCTCTGCCTCTCCCCTGCTCATGCTCTCTCTCTCTCTCTCTCTCAAAAGTAAATAAATATTAAAAGACACTTTTTTTAAATGCCAAGGGCCATTATTGTCCCTTTTCAGAATCCAAGTATAGAGGGAAGGGCACTGCATTAGGAGTTAGAAATGAGGAGGTGCTCATTCTAGTCCAAGTGGGTTTGCTGCCCAGGGTCCCATTTGCCTCACCTGAAAAATGGTCTGTATGATCTTGAAGACTTGTTCGATGCCTCCTTGTAGGCTGATAGCATTCTTCTTACTGCTGGTTGAAAAAGTATAGTTGCTAACAGCTGTACAGCCATGTCCCCCTCTGCTGGTTGATTTGCATGTCATAAACGTCAACAAAAGATTTTGATCTTTCCAGTGTATACATTCTTTTTTTTAATGTTTCTCTTGAGAGAGAGAGAGAGCATGGGGGAAAGGCAGAAAGGTAAACAGAGGATCTGATAAGAGCAACACCAATGTGGGGCTTGAACTCATGAACCGTGAGATCATGACCCAGGGCCAAAGTCAGACGCTTAACTGAGTGACCTAGAAGCTTCTCTCTCTCTTTTTAAAAAATGTTTTAGGGGCGCCTGGGTGGCTTAGTTGGTTAAGCGTCTGACTTTCGCTTAGGTCATGATCTCACGGTTTGTGGGTTCGAGCCCCACATCGGGCTCTGTGCTGACTGCCAGCTCAGAGCCTGGAGCCTATTTCAGAGTCTGTGTCTCCCTCTCTCTCTGACCCTCCCCTGCTCACTCTCTCTCTCTCGCTCTCTCTCTCTCTCTCTCCTATAAATAAATAAAAATACTAAAAAATGTTTTAAAGTTTATTTATGTAAGTAATCTCTATACCCAATATGGGGCTCAAACTCACAACCCTGAGATCAAGAGCCACATGTTCCTCTGACTGAGCCAGCCAGGCTCCTCTGTCATCTTTTAGAATTTATAAATCACACACAAAATGTTGACCAATTAAAAAAATAGACAGCCTGTGTTTCAAATCTTGGTTACCATGTTCATTTTTCTGGGTCTCTTATCAATATATGACAAGAAAGTAGCTGTGTTCTCATCCTCTAAATTAAATTTAGAAAAGTAAGTCAGATTTCAAATGAACCTGACATAGAGTGTTGGTCAAGGACTTCTGGCTGGAATGATTTGGCTCACTCCCTCAGATCCCTCCAGCGGATCATTATCTCCAAAGAGAGAATTTTCTGTTGGAGTTAGCAGAATTTTGAGAAATTTCAAGAAATATTAAACAGTGCAAAGCCATGAGAAATCTGTCACCTATACCTTAAAAACATTTTTTTAAACATTTATTTATTGTTGAGAGACAGAGAGAGACAGAGCACGAGAAGGAAAGGGGCAGAGAGAAAGAGACACAGAATCTGAAGCAGACTTCAGGCTCTGACACGGGGCTCGACCCATGAACCATGAGATCATGACCTGAGCCGAAGTCGGACGCTTAACCGACTCACCCACCGAGGCACCCCTTAAATAATTTTTAAATACTAAATGTTACCCTAGTTTCAAACTTCCTATAATGATTTTCCTCCTTCTCAAATTCATCCTATTTTACTATTATTATTGTTTATATCCTTGTAAGTTACTTTAAATGATTTTTGGGAACAAATGGTTTCTATATTATTTTAAAGCTATTTTTATTATTTTTTAAAAATGTTTATTTATTTTTTGGGACGCCTGGGTGGCTTAGTCGGTTAAGCGTTCGTCTTTCGCTTAGGTCATGATCTCACGGTTCGTGGGTTCGAGCCCCGCGTCGGGCTCTGTGCTGACTGCCAGCCTGTTTCGGTCCGTGACTCCCTCTCTCTCTGACCCTCCCCTGTTCACGCTGCCTCTCTCTCTCCTAGAAATAAAACATTTTTTAAAAATGTTTATTTATTTTTAAGAGAGAGACAGAGAGAGTACGAGTGGGGGAGAGGCAGAGAAAGAGGGAGACACAGAATCTGAAGCAGGCTCCAGACTCTGAGCTGTCAGTGCAGAGCCCGACACAGGTCTCAATCTCACAGATCGCGAGATCCTGACCTGAACTGAAGTCTGGCGTGTAACTTATTCAGCACCCCCCACAACCCTGAAGCTATTTAAAAAAAAATAACTATGCAGGCACCGTAAAAAGAAAAGGTAGAAAAAACTGAAGTAGAACAGAAGGGGAGGAAATGAAAAATACAAGTGGCTCCTTCCTCATTCCCAGGTCCACACACACACACACACGACCTCTGTTTATAGTTTCCAGTTTTCATTCTTTAGTTCGGTATCTTTCTGACATGAAATGTAATCCTTTCATGTTTTTATCCTGACTTATCAACTTTAGGCTGTATTTTCTATTTCCTGATATATAAGTGATTTATTACACTCTCATTTACTCCCACTGGCTTCAGTTGGCTTTTATTTCTACTTCTCCTATTGGCTTTCTGTCTTTAGAAAGAAGCCAAAAATATTATACAATGTCTTCTTTTTTAATTATAAATGTTACATTGTATCTACTGATTTCTCTCTATGAACATGAGTAAATTAAAGCTTTATTCTTTTAATGTCTTCCCAATGTTTGCTAGTTATACTATTATCTTCATTTGTTAAGATGAATATTGATACATTGCCTATCTACTTAAATATGAAGCTGAATTTCCTCTTTGCTGTAGCAAGCCATGTGTTTCTGCTGCAGGGGCTTTGTATTTGCTTTTCATGGCTCAGTCCCTCACTTAATTCAGATCTCGGCCCACATCTCAGCCACCTCCCCAGAGGTGTGTCTCCCCAGTTCTGAGAGAATAAGTCCATGCAAGAAGTTGTGTTGTGTTCACTGAATGTTCCCAGTGTCAGGAACAGTTCCTGGCTATTAGGTGCTCGATAAACATCTATTGAATGAATATATCCTAAAAGAAGAAGACCAAAGAAGTAGTGTCATAAAAGCTGTGAATGTGCAAAGATTATTACAGAATGAAATAGTATTTTGGAACCAATAAAATAAAAAAAAAAAAAAGAAGAAAGGGGCGCCTGGGTGGTTCAATTGGTTAGGCATCCGACTCGTCTTTGGCTCAGGTCACGATCTCCCAGATTGTGAGACTGAGCCCCAAACTGGGCTCTGAGCACTGACAGCTCAGAGCCTGCTTGGGAATCTCTCTCCCTGTCCCCCAAAATAAATAAACAAAAAAGGAAACTGTAACTCCACATCTTTGACAATCAAAGGAGAATCTTGTGAATATTAACTCTTTTATTTCTAATATTAATTGTGTTGTACTTTATTTTTGTTTATTTAAGCAATCTATATACCCAACATGGGCCTTGAACTCACAATGTCAAAATCAAGAGCCACATACTCTTTAGCGTGAGCCAGCCACGTGCCCCTCTGTTTTAGTTTCTAACTCCTAGTCTCATACCATTTTCCTTTTTGTGGATCGATTATTATTTTTTTAGTAATCTTTATACCCAATGTGGGGCTCAAACTCACAGTCCTGAGATCAAGAGTCACATGCCCTATGGACTAAGTGAGCCAGGCACTGATTATTATTTTTTTAATGTTTGTCTATTTTTGAAAGAGAGAACGAGCAGGAGAGGGACAGAATGAAAGGAGAGAGAATCCTAAACTGTCAGTGCAGAGCCTGACGGGGGACTCGAACCCACAAACTCTGAGACAATGAGCTGAGCCAAAATCAAGAGTCACTCAACCGACTGAGCCACCCAGGCATGCTCTTTGTTTTGTTTTGTTTTTCTGGAAAATCGCTTCAAAAGATTTCTCAGGCAGGGAATACCTTTACATGTGAAGGTATCTTTATTTTGCCTTCACATTTGATTGATGCCTCAGCTAGGTATAGAATTTTAGGTTCTAAGACTTTTATCTTCCATCTTTGAAGACATTGCTCCAACATCTTCCAACATTTGGTGAAGAGAAGTCTGAAATCAGTCTCATTTGGATATTTTGCAAGTGCCACGGCTTTCTACCCTGCTCTCGGGAAGATTTTGGGATTTCTGAAATCTCATCAGAATGTGTGGGCCTTTCCGATTAGTCCTGTCTGACACTTGGTGAGTGGCATTTTTCTATGATTTACTTTCCCACTCTGGTCTTTGTTCTTCATCTTTACATCGACATAGCCTCCAAGTGCTATCTTTTTGATTTCTGTTCTAAGAGGCTTGCACTACTTTGTGTTCCCAATTACACAGCCTTCCACGAGTCCCCTTAATCATTCTTCTAATCCATTACGTTACTTTGGCAATTCCTCTTCCCTGCAGACTGTCTGATTAATGCACTACCCTCTGAGTATACTAAATAGGACAATTTTTTTTTAATTTTTATTTATTTATTTATTTATATTTTTTAAAAATAGTTCATTGTCAAATTAGTTTCCACATAACACTCAGTGCTCATCCCCACAAGTGCCCTCCTCCATGCCCATCCCTCCTCCCCCCCCCAAATCCATCAGTCCTCAGTTTTTGTCAGCATTCAAGAGTCTCTCATGGTTTGCCTCTCTCCCTTTCCCCCACCATTTCCCCCCCTTCTTCTCCCCCTTGTTCCTCCATCAAGTTCCTCCTAATCCTCCTATACGTGCAAACATATGATATTTGTAAATAAGACAATTTTAAATTCTCTTCTGTTTCTAGAGTTATTTCTGTCCTTTGGGGTCCATTATTCAGTTTGTTTCCCTTGGTCCTGTTTTCTCTTCCATGCTGCTGCCGCCTTTCTTCCTGTCTGGTGGCTGGGACATTCTCAGACTCACAGGTAGGAGCCACGGCCTCCCCGGAAGGGGAGAGCGAGCTGCTTCTGAAAGAGTGGCACAGGAGGCCTTCCAGCATGCCTCACTCAAAGATGTGGGGGTGAGGAGCCAGCAGGTGGGCTGGGGAACCCCCCAATTCCCAAATTCAAAAGGGCTGTCCATTAGATGCAATGGGAAAGTGTGTTCTTCTCCTAGGCAGCACTGCCTTTCCCTCCTGCCCGCCCACGTCTGCTGCGCGTTTCTGCGGCCGTTCAGGCGCTGCTCTCCTCCGCCCACGCGGGGAGCACTACCCTGGTGCCCTCTTTTTTTGTTTTTGTTTTTTTTTTAATGTTTTATTTATTTCTAGGGGAGAGAGAGGCAGCGTGAGCAGGGGAGGGTCAGAGAGAGAGGGAGTCACAGGCTGAAACAGGCTCCAGGCTCTGAGCTGGCAGTCAGGACAGAGCCCGACGCGGGGCTCGAACCCACGAACCGCGAGATCATGACCTAAGCGAAAGTCGGACGCTTAACCAACTGAGCCACCCAGGCGCCCCTACCCTGGTGCCCTCTTAGCACACCTGCCCACTTGCTTGAGAGAAGGGTGTGCTGGCTTTATCCTGAGGGCAAAAGCACTGGGAACAGATCCTAGTGCTTCACAAAGTGCTCGACAAATATTTGTGTAACAAATAAGTGATGGAAGACAAGAGGGGTGGGAACCAAGAGCCCCGGTAATTCCAAGCATGCTTCTTTACTGAATTTCTCCAAATATGGCTTCCTGGCCCAGCCCTGCTTGTTGTACTTGTTGACCTCAGACTTTCCAACGGCCAGGATTCCTTCATTACATATGGTGTGCTACATAAATGCAGTTCCTCTTCTTTATCTCTACCCATGTGATACCACCTGCTCGCTCTCCTATAATTTCATAATTAAGCGAGAGAAAGTAAGATGGGTGTGTTCAGTCTGCCATATTAAACCAGAAATATGTCTGGAACTATAGCCACTAAAAAAGTTGTATTTTAGCACATCTGTTGAACCCTCACGAGATGGAAAGTGGAAAAAGCTAGGAGAGCTATTTCAATTTATTATATGTTGATATTTTATTTGAAGATTAGGAAAATAACAATACAAGTTAAAGGAATGCTTGCACAAAAATTAGTGGGAAATTCTTTGCCTAAAGGGGCACCTGGGTAGCTCAGTCAGTTGAGTGACAGATTTCAGCTCAGGTCATGATCTCATGGCCCGTGAGTTCGAGCCTCCCTCAGATTCTGTCTCCCTCTCTCTCTGTCCCTCTCCCACTCCCACTCTGTCCCTTTCTCTCTCTCTCTCTCAAAAATAAACAAACATTTTTTTAAAAAAAAGGTTTTACCTATGTTTTTAATAGAATTACAAAATATTTTCTTAAGTTTATTTATTTTGAGAGAGATAGAGAGAGTGAGCAGGGGAGGGGCAGGGAGAGAGAGAATCCCAAGCAGTCTCTGTGCTGTCAACGTGGAGCCTGACATGGGGCTCCATCCCATGAACTGTGAGGCCGTTAGCCAAGATCGAGTTGGGACATTCAACCAGCTGAGCCACCCGGGTGCCTCTACAATTATAAAATTTTGACATAGCACCTACTAAATACATTTTTGTTGGATAAAATGAGTGATAATGAATTAATTGGACATTTCAGGAATATGAAACTTCAGGAAAAAAAGTTTTGTCAGTTGAATAATAAACCTCACTTGAAATAAATTTAGCTTTTAAAGAAAAAGGAAGTAGAGAATATTACATGGAGAAAGAAAGTTGCAGCATAGAGTATACACTCACTCACCCACATTAAGAATGTGTATATACGGGGCATCTGGGTGGCTCAGTTAGTTAAGCATCTGACTTGGGCTCAGGTCCTGATTTCACGGTTTGTGAGGTTTTCTTTTTAATTAATTAATTAATTAATTTTAATGTTTATCTTTGAAAGAGAGAGAGAGACAGAGCATGAGCAGGGGAGGGGCAGAGAGAGAGGGAGACACAGAATCTGAAGCAGGCTGCTTAACCAGCTGAGCCACCCAAGTGCCCCATTATGGTTTGTGAATTTGAGCACTCCTTCTGGTGAGCTGAGCCCTGCTACAGGTGCTCTCTGTCGCTCCAGGGATTCTCTCTCTCTTTCCCTCTGCCCCTCACTCACCTGTGTCCTCTCTCTCTCAAAATAAATAAATAAATAAAAATGTGTATATATGTGTGTGTATCTCTATTTCAGTGTACACACCATACATATAGATCTGGATGTACCCACCCGTATAAACACAGAGGAAATAATCAGAAATAATAGCAAACTTAACAACAGTCATTGTAGGAGGTTTAGGATTAATGCAGTGGTGACTGAGAAGCACTAGAATCATGACATTTATGCCAAGTAAGAGGGACTTTTTATACATAATAATGTTACATGTTTACCTTGAAAAAAAATACATATGGGAGCCCACCCCCAGTTTGTTCTGATATATAGTTTGGAAGTTGTCATTCATGTCCTTACAAGAAAAAACTGGGACAAACTGTAAATCAATGATTTGAATGAGTTTTCTTGGAGCCATTAGAGAATTAAGGCTGCAGGGCAAGTTGTCACCTCAGAATCTGGAGACAGGAGAACAGAGAGAATCACAGAGGGGATCAGCTTGCTGGGGACAGAAGCTGCTGGAGCCATAAACTGGTAGGAAGCCTTAAAACAGTAAGGCTGGTGAATGTGGACTAGCAAGAAACTCCTAGGGGCTGTGGTCTTAGGGATTAGATTTTACTTCCAGAAACCCCACTGGGTTTTCATTATGAAGAGCCAAGAAAAACACTTGGGTTTCTGGCAGGGGGAGGGGGAAAAGAAACTATTTTGAAATCTGCCTGGTGTGTTCTCCATAACAAAGTGCTCTTGAGCAGGTGGTATAGAGTTTATCTGACTTTGGGGGATAGAAATGACCCAAATCCAGTCCCCTCTAGCCTTCCTGTCTTACCTAAGGGGGAAGACCACTGAGAGACACCACTGAAGGTCACAGCCCAGGGACACAGACCTACTGAAAGACTGGGGTGTAGTATGGTGTTACAGAACACTTTCTCTCCCTTCCCATGTCAGCAGGGCTACAGAATATTCACAGCGGATCACAGCAGAAAGAGCTATAAAGGTGCACATCCTGTTTAAGGAGGAGTTTCAGGGAATCAGAAAGACAACAGGGGACACAAAAACAAGGGCCTGAGAGGAAATGAAAGCCTTTGACACCTACAGCTGCAGCGAACACGAACCATAGTCCAATTCCTAGTCAGGTTAACAGTAAACCACACACAGAACGCCTACTGATCTCAGTCCCTATTTCCCAATACATGATGCCTGGCTTTCAACAGAAATTTATAGGGCATACTAAGTTTCAAAGCAAGAAAAAAACAGTCTGAAGTGGCAAAGCAAGCATCAGAACCAGATTCAGTTATGATACAGACTTTAGAATTTAACTTTTTTTTTGAGTTTAACTTTTTTTTTTAATGTTTATTTATTTTTGAGACAGAGAGAGATAGAGCATGAGCAGTAGAGAGGTAGAGAGAGAAGGAGACACTGAGCTTTCAGCAGAGTCCGACATGGGGCTCAAACCGACGAACTATGAGATCATGACCTGAGCTGAAGTCGGATACTTAACCAACTGAGCCACACAGGCGCCCCTAGACTTCTGAGTTTAAAATAACTAGGACTGGGGTGCCTGGGTGGCTCCATCAGTTAAGCTCAGGTCATGGGTCACGAGATAGAGCCTCCCATTGGACTCGGTGCTGACTGCGTGAAGCTTGCTTGGAATTCTGTCCTTCTCTCTGTCCCTCCACTGCTTGTATATGGGAGCTCCTTTTCTCTCTCTTAAAATAAATAAATAAACATTAAAAAATTAGGATTCTTGTTAAAGGTTCTAATGGAATCAGTAGATAATTGAAGAACGGATGGGTAACATAAGCCAAGATATGCAAACAGTAAGAATGAAGAAAAAAGAAATGTTAAAAAAAAAAAAAACACACTGGGGCGCCTGTGTGGCTCAGCTGGTTGAACATCTGACTTAAGCTCAGCTCATCATCTCATGGTTTGTGAGTTTAAGCCTCATACAGGGCTGGCTGCTGTAAGTGCAGAGCCCGCTTTGGCTCCTCTGTCCCAATCTCTCTCTGTCCCTCCCCAGCTCACACACGCTCTCTCTCTCTCAAAAATAAATAAAACATTTTTTAAAAAGTCACCATAACAGAAATGAATGCCTGTGATGGACACATTAACAGACTGACCACAATCAAGGAAAGACTCAGTGAGCCAAAAAGATGTGTTCATAGAAATTTCCCAAACTGAAATGCAGAGAAAAAAACAATGAAAGGACAAAACAAAACGAACCCCAGAAGAGAATATCCAAGAATTGTGGAACAATTTCTAAAAGTGCAACATATATGTAATTGGAATCCCAGAAGAAAGCGAGAACAGGGCAAAAGAAATAATTTGAAATAATAACAGCCAAGAATTTTCCAAAATTAATGTCAGATAAGGGCGCCTAGGTATTTCAGCCAGTTAAGCATCTGACTTCAGCTCAGGTCATGATCTCATGGTTCTTGGGTTCAAGCTCCGTGTTGGGCTCTGTGTCCACCACCCCACCTGCCAGCCACTCTATTTCTCCCCCACTTGCGCGCGCGCTCTCTCTCTCTCTCTCAAAAATAAACATTAAAAATTTTTCAAAATTAACGACAGACAAAGATCTAGGAAATTCAGAGAAGAACATCAAGCAGGATAAATACCATACAAAACTACAACGAAGTATATCATGTTCAAATTGCAGGAAACTAAAGTCAAAGAGAAAATCATCAAAGAAGCCAGAGGGAAAAACATCTTGCCTATTGAGGAATAAGGCTAGGAATAATTTGCCTTCTCATCAGAATCCATGAAAGAAGAAGAAAATGGAGTGAAATATTTTAAGTGTTGAGGGAAAAACCCACCAACTTAGAATTCTATATCCAGTAAAACATTCCGCAAAAGTGAAGGAGGAATAAAGACTTTTCTCAGACACAGGAAACCATCAAAATCCTAGGGAAAGCAGGAAACAACCTCTTTGACCTCAGCCACATCAATTTATTACTTGACACATCTCCAAAGGTAAGGGAATTAAAAGCAAAAATGAACTATTAAGACCTCATCAAGATTAAAAGCTTCTGGGGGCGCCTGGGTGGCTTAGCCGGTTAAGCGTCCAACTTTTGCTTAGGTCATGATCTCATGGTTCGTGGGTTCGAGCCCCACATTGGGCTCTGTGCTGACTGACAGCTCAGAGCCTGGAGCCTGTTTCTGTCTGTGACTCCCTCTGTCGCTGACCCTCCCCTGCTCACGCTGTCTGCCTCTCTCTCTCCTAAGAAATTAAAAAAAAAAAAAAAAAAAAAAAGACATTAAAAAAAAAGATTAAAAGCTTCTGCACAGCAAAAGGAAGCAATCAACAAAACTAATAGGCAACCAATGAAATGGGAAAAGATAGTTACAAATAACATATCGGATAAAGGGCTAGTATCCAAAATCTATAGGGAACTCACCAAACTCCACAACTGAAAAACAAATAATCCAGTGAAAAAAGGGGCAGAAGACATGAACAAACACTTCTACAAAGAGGACATCCAGATAGCCAATAGACACATGAAACAATGCTCACTGTCACTCATCATGAGGGAAATACAAATTAAAACCACACTGAGATACCACCTCATACCGGTCAGAGTGGCTAAAATGAACAAATGAGGAGACTATAGATGCTGGCGAGGATGTGGAGAAACGGGCACCCTCCTACACTGTTGGTGGGAATGTAAGCTGGTACAACCCCTCTGGAAAACTGTGGAGGTTCCTCAACAAATTAACAATAGAGCGCCCTTAGGACCCAGCAACAGCACTGCTAGGAATTTACCCAAGGGATACAGGAGTGCTGATGCATAGGGGCACATGTACCCCAAAGTTCACAGCAGCACTTTCAACAATAGCCAAATCATGGAAAGAGCCTAAATGTCCAACTAATGAATGGATCAAGAAGATGTGGTTTATATATATAATGGAATACTACATGACAATGAGAAAGAATGAAATCTGGCCATTTTTAGCAACGTGGATGGAACTCGAGGGTGTAATGCTAAGTGAAATAAGTCAGGCAGAGAAAGACAGATACCGTATGTTCTCACTCATGTGGATCAGGAGAAATTTAACAGAAGACCATGGAGGAGGGGAAGGGGAAAAAATAGTTACTGAGAGGGTGGGAGGCAAACCATGAGACTCTTAAATACGGGGCGCCTGGGTGGTTCAGTCGGTTAAGTGTCCAACTTCAGCTTAGGTCATGATCTCACGGTTTGTGGGTTCGAGCCCCATGTCAGGTTCTGTGCTGAAAACTAGCTCAGAGCCTGGAGCTGTTTCAAATTCTGTACCTCCCTCTCTCTCTGACCCTCTCCTGCTCATGCTGTCTCTCTCTCTCTGTCTCTCAGAAATAAATTAAAAAAAAACATTAAAAAATTTTTTAAAAAAGATTCTAAAATACTGAGAACAAACTGAGGGTTGATGGCGGGTGGGGGAGAGGAGAAAATGGGTGATGGGCATGGAGAAGGGCACTTGTGGGGATGAGTACTGGGTGTTATATGGAAACCAGCTTGACAATAAATCATACACACACACACACACACATACACACATATACATACATACATATAAAAGACTTTCTCACACAAAGAAAACCTGAGAGATCTTCATTACCAATAGACTTGTCTTTCAAGACATGTTGAAGTTATACAGGAAGAGGACAAATTATACAGGTGACAAACTTGGATGTACACAAAAAGAGCAATGCACACACAATAAATCACTTAATATAACCTTTTACTTTTTTTTAAGTTTATTTGAGAGAGAGAGGATGAGCGAGGGAAGGGCAGAAAGGGAGGGAGAGAGAGAGAGAATCCCAAGCAGGCTCCACAATGTTAATAGAGAGCCTGATGTGGGCTCAAAACTCACGAACTGCTACATCATTAGGTGAACAGAGATCAAGAGTTGGATGCCTAACTTCCTGAGGCAACCAGGCGCCCCACTTATTCTTTTTTAAGATTTTTTATTTGTATGTAATCTCTACATTCAATGTGGGGCTCAAACTCACAATCTCAAGATTAAGAGTTGCATGTTCCACTGACTAAGCTAGCCAGGCAACTCCACATTTTTTATTCTTCTTCAAGCAAATAGATAACTCTTAAAATAATAATAGTAACAGGGAATTGGGTGATTACAGCATATGGAAAAGTGAAATGAATAAAGCAATGTTACAAGGGACAGCACAGAAGAATTAGAGATATTCTACTATATGGTACCTGTACTATCCACAAAGTACCTGTACTTTTATTTTTTATTATTTTTTTTAACCTTTTTATTTAGTATTGAGAGACAGAGCATGAGCATGGGAGGGGCAGAGGGAGGCAAAGACATAGACTCTGAAGGAGGCTCCAGGCTCTGAGCTGTCAACATAGGGCCCAACGCGGGGCTCGAATTCACATACTACGAGATTATGACCTGAGCTGAAGTCAGATGCTTAACTGACTGAGCCACCCAGGCGCCCCAGTACCTGTACTTTAAATCATTATAGTGAATCAGCACAGTGTTGAGAGTGGATACATTAGTTATAAATGTATATTGTAAATATTATGATAGTCACTAAAACTTTTTTGAAAAATAATAAATTGATACACTGAGAGAGAAAATGAAATCATATACAACACTTATTTAAAACCAGAGGAAGCAGGGGTGCCTGGGTGACTCAGTTGGTTAAGCATCCGACTTTGGCTCAGGTCATGATCTCACGGTTTGTGGGTTCGAGCCCTGTGTCAGGCTCTGTGCTGACAGTTAGCTCAGAGCCTGGAGCCTGTTTTGGATTCTGTGTCTCTGTCTCTCTCTGACCCTACCCTGCTCATGCTGTCTCTCTCTCAAAAATACATTTAAAAATTTTTTTAAATTAAAAAAAAAAAAGAGGAAGCAAAGAGAGGAGAAAAAAAGTACAAAGAACTAGCACAGAAAACAGATATTAATCCTATTATATCAGCTATCAATTTAAGTGTGAATGATAAAAACATACCAATTAAAAAACAGATATTGTCAGAGTGGATCAAAAAACACAAGACCCAAATATATATTATTGTCTAAAAGAAATGCACTTCAGGGGTGCCTGGGGGGAGTCAGTCTGTCAAGCATCCAACTCTTGATTTTGGCTCAGGTCATGATCTCCTGAATTTGAGAGATCAAGTTCCTCATTGATCTCTGTGCTGATAGCAAGGAGGCTGCTTGGGATCCTTTCTCTCTCACCCTCTTTCTTTGTTTCACCCCTGCTTGTATTCTCTCTCTCTCAAAATAAATCAACTAAAAAAAAAAAAAAGAAATGCAAGGAGAAATCAATAAATTCACTATTGCTGCTAGAGACTGTAACACTCCTCTTCAGTGATGAACAGATCCAGAAGGCAGAAAATCAGTGAGGATATAGTTGACCTGAACAGTACCATCAATCAGAATTTGTCAGATGGGGGCACCTGGGTGGCTCAGTTGGTTAAGTGGCTGACTTAGGCTCAGGTCATGATCTCACGGTTCATGGGTTCTAGCCCTGCGTCGGCTCTGTGCTAACAGCTAGCTCAGAGACTGGAGCCTGCTTCAGATTCTGTATCTCCCTCTCTCTCTAATCCATCCCTGCTCAAACTCTCTCTCTCTCCCTCAGAAATAAATAAAAAAACATTAAAAAAATAAAAAAATACTTGGTCTGATGGACATTTATAGACTATTTAATCCAAGAACTGCAGAATACACATTCTTCTCAAGTTCACATGGACCACTCACCAAGATAAACCATATTCTGGGCCATAAAACATACTTGAAGGAATTAAAAAAAGAAATATGTATAAAGTAATATTCTCATATCAGAGGAATTTAAACTAGAAATCAATATAGATACCTTAAAACTCCAAATATGTGGAGATTACACAAGACTCTCTAAACCCACATATTGGTCAAAAAAAAAAAAGCTGCAAGAAAGACAAACATATTTTGAACTAAATGAAAGTACAGCTTATTAAAATTTGTGGAATGCTGTAAAATCAGTGCTTAGCAGGACATTTATAACATTAAATGTATATAGCTAAAGTCAATGATCTAAGCTTCCATTTTAGGAAACTAGAGAAAGCAATTTATGCTTAAAGCAAGCAAAAGAAAAAAAAATAATTAGAGCAGAAATCAGTGAAATCGAAAACAGGAAAATCGAGAAAAAGCAATGAAATCAAAAGCTGGGTCGTTGAAAAGATAAAATACATTCTGAATTCTTAAACTTTAACTTTGGTGATTTTGGCTAGAAATACATATGAGAAACTCCTTTAGAAAGTGGGGCGCCTGGGTGGCTCAGTCGGTTAAGCATTAGACTCTTGTTTTCAGCTCGGGTCATGATCTCAGTTTCATGACCTCTAGCCCCGTGTCTGGCTTTGTGCTAGCAGCCTGGAGCCTGCTTGAAGTTCTCTCTCTCTCCCTCTCTCTCTGCCCCTCCCTCACTTGCACTGTCTCTCTCAAAATAAATAATCTTAATAAAAAAAAAAAGTAATATGAGCTAGGCACACCTGGGTGACTCAGTCAGTTACGCACCTGACTTTGGCTCAGGTCATGATCTTGCGGTTCATGAGTTTGAGCCTCACACTGAGCTCTCTGCTGTCAGCACAGAACCTGCTTCATATCCTTGACCCTCTCTTGCTCTCTTTTTCTCTCTTTCAAAAATAAACATAAAAAAAAAAGTAGTAGGAGTTGTAAGAGAAAATCATTTAGTTTCCTGCTTTACATTTTATTTTGCCATTAATGTTTTATTGGACCATAAATGGATATTCTCTGGTTAAAAAGTAAGCTCTATGCCCAATGTGGGGTTCTGAACTCATGACCCCAAGATCAAAAGCTCCATGCTCTATCCACTGAGCCAGCCAGGTGCCCCTCTCTGGTTTTAGAAGTATAGCTGGTCAGTGTAACTATGTCTTTTTATTTAATTTTTAAACTTGAGTGTTATTGACAGTGTTACATTCATTTCAGGTGTACACCACAGGGCACTTCTCTATATGTTACGCTATGCTCACCACAAGTGTTGGCTACCCTCCATCACCATGCAACACTATTACAACTTCACTTATGTCTTTATAGTTATCTGTCTTTGCTGAGCCTAAAATTAGGAAATTACATATCTAAAAAAAACATATCCCCAATGTCTTAAGTGTTACAAACTTCTCCAAGTTTTGTAAAAAACCACCATCTCCACTAGCTTAACTATCCACTTAACAACACTTCCCTTTTATTTTCCACAGTTTTATTACACTGCTGGGTTTTTCCCTTTCTCACCACACTTTTGGACTGTTTGTCTCTAAAAATTTTTTTTTTGATGTTTATTTATTTTTGACAGAGAGATGGAGCATGAGTAGGGGAGGGGCAGAGAGAGGGAGACACAGAATACAAAGCAGGCTCCAGGTTCTGAGCTAGCTGTCAGCACGGAGCCCAAAGCGGGGCTCGAACCCACGAACTGTGAGATCATGACCGGACCCAAAGTCATTGCTTAACGGAATGAGCCACCCAGAAGCTCCTGGACTATTTTTCTCTTGACATTAGTACATATATGAACAGGAACTACTGGACAAAAGGAACTACTGGACAAACTGACGTCAGGAGTTTCTTCAAGGCAAGGTCTAAAGATAGCAACACAGTGCTTTTTTGTTTGTTTTTAAATTTAATTATTATTATTATTATTTTAAATATTATTTATTTCTAGGAGAGAGAGAGAGAGACAGCGTGAACAGGGGAGGGCCAGAGAGAGAGAGGGAGCCACAGACTGAAACAGGCTCCAGGCTCTGAGCTGGCAGTCAGCACAGAGCCCGACGCGGGGCTCGAACCCACGAACCGCGAGATCATGACCTAAGCGAAAGTCGGACGCTTAACCGACTAAGCCACCCAGGCGCCCCATTATTAAATATTATTGAGAAAGAGAGAGAGAGAGGAGAGGGGCAGAGAGAGAGAGAAATTTTCAGTTACATATGAGGTACACATTATATTTCTATTGGGCAGCATGGTTCTAAAGAAACATCTGGAATTTCTGATGGGATACGAAGTATGCATTAGAAAATAAAGGCCTTGAAGAACTTCTCCCACCATTCCCTGGTGCCTCCTCTTACGTGCTGGCCATGTACCAGGAGTCTTCAGCACAGGTGGAAACACTGTAACACAATCATCTCTGTACTCCTGTTACTCATCAAAACCAGGCGAGACTCTAACTCTGTTTGCTTGTTAGCGTTCTGCTTCTGTTAGAAGCTACAGTGTGTGCCAGCCAAGAAGCAACATTTTAAAAAGTTGCTCATTTATTTGAGAGACAGCACGAATGGGGAGAGGCAGAGAGAAAGAATCCCAAGCAGGCTCTGCACTGTCAGCAACAGAGCCCAAAGTGGGGCTTGAACCCATAAAACCGTAAGATCATGACCTGAGCTTAAATCGAGTCAGATGCTGAACCAACTGAGCCAGCCAGGTGCCCCAGGAACATTTTAAATTAAAGCAGTTACGACTCTTTTGGCGATAGTTTTCCATATGGAGCGACAAGGCCATACAGTATTAAGACAGGTTTACAGAAACCTTTGGACAAGGTGTCTGGATGAAAGTAAGGACAGGAAAGGAGAAAACAGGATCACAGGTGGTCTTGGAGAAAGCCAGAAAATGGAAGCAAGTTTCAGGGACACTCCTGGGCTGAGCTATGTCAAGTGGGAACTCTTCAGTCATCAACAGGTGCCCCGGATCTCACTGCAAGGTCACCCCAATCGCACATGCTGAGCATGTGCCCTTGATCATGAGGGTCACTGGTGTTACACCTGATCAATGTAGATTCTTGTGTGTCTGAGATGATGATTTGTTATCTAGGGTAGTGCCATCCAGCACAGCAGCCTCTGCCCCCCGCCCCCCAAATGGAGCAGCTGGACTGTGGCTAGTGTGACCAAAAAGCTGAATTTCACATTTTATTTAACTTACATTTAAGTTAACCATATGTGGCTGGTGGCTGCCGCACTGGCCACTGCAGGTCTGGAGTCTTGCTTCCCCAAATGCGGTGTGCAGACAAGCAGCACAGGACCCTCTGGGGGCTTGTTAGAAACGCAAAGTATTTCTGACTCGGCCTGGAGTTCCTAAAGTACGTTCCACGGTGGAACAAGATTGCCGGGTAATTCCCATGCACGTTAAAGTCTGAGTAGGGGGTCTTATTTGAAAACACTAGAGGGGCGCCTGGGTGGCTCAGTCAGTTAAGCATCCGACTCCGGCTCGGGCCATGATCTCACGGTTTGTGGGTTCGAGCCCCGCGTCGGGCTCTGTGCTGACAGCTCAGAGCCTGGAGCCGGTTTCAGATTCTATGTCTCCCTCTCTCTCTGACCCTCCCCTGCTCACACTGTCTCTCTCTCTCTCTCTCTCTCTCAGAAATAAATTAAAAAAAAATTAAAAAAAGAAAAAAGAAAACACTAGAGCCCATAAAGTTGTATAGAAAGTCAGCATACCTAGGGGTGCCTGGGTGGCTCAGTCAGTCAAACTTCCGCCTTCTGCTCTGGTCATGATCTCAAGTTAGTGAGTTCGAGCCCTGCGTCGGGCTCTGTGCTGACAGCTTCAGATCCTCTGTCCCCTACCCCGTTGGCACAAGGCTCTCTCTCTCTCAAAAATAAACAAAATATTTTTTTAAAAAAGTTACTGGCGCAATGTGTGGCTTCAGTTGGTTAATTGTCTAACTCTTGATTTCAGCTCAGGTCATGACCTCAAAGTTCCTGAGTTTGAGCCCCGTGTTGGGCTCTACACTGAGAGTGCAGAGCCTTCTTGGGGTTCTCTTTCTCCCTCTACCTCTAGCCTTCCCCTGCTTGCACTCTCTCTCAAAATAAATAAACATTAAAATAAAAAAAGTTATTTACGTGTTTTGTGTACGGGTAGGTGTGTGTGTGTGCATGTGTTCCTTCCCCTGGAAACAACATCCATACTTTTTCCTCAGATTTTTCAAATTTCCAAACTAAGAAATTTTAGTCTATAGGAATATGACCCTATTAAGTAGGAAAGCAGATTTCACTGAACAAAGAAAACTGTTAAGTTATCCTTTGCTATGTACTCTTCAGTTTATGAAGGGCAAAACCTGGCCATTCCCAGCTCTGAGTTCTTCCATTGTGCTTTCACCACGTGTGGCAATACATGGGCACTGTTTTTATTTCAAAATACCATACACACACACACACACACACACATGCATATATATATATATTCTATTTTGTACCACATGCATAGATCCTTATTTTTTTAGTGCAAAATTGGCCACAAAAAGCATTCCAGTACAAAGACCAGTTTGTGCTAATATGTACCACCTGGCACCACCGGTAAAGGCTTAAGTACAGATGTGCTACTGCAGGTGCTCATTTTTTGGTTGGCCTCAACCAGGAAATATTTTTTTCAATTAGTGTAATGACTGTCTAGTTATCTACAACATGAAGGCATGAACAAAATCAGTTGACAGTATGATTATTTAGCTTACTTTTCCATTAGTAAATAGTGGTTCATATCATAATAAAAAAATAATGGTTTTTTGTTATTTTAGGCAAAAACTTAGAAAACAAGGTGTAGTTAAGGATGAGGCTGCTTTCAAGGCTTGTAAACTTGCCTCAGAGAAATGTCTCCCCTTTGTTAACAATAATAAAATGTCCTGATATCTCTGTGAAGGTGATGATTGATTCCTGGAGTCAGATGGTGTGCCGGAGCCTCAAAATGGCTCTGAAAGGGGCGCCTGGGAGGCTCAGTCCGTTGAGCGTCCGACTTAGGCTCTGGTCATGATCTCACAGTTTATGAGTTCGAGCCCCACATTGGGCTTGCTGCTGTCAGTGCAGAGTCGCTTCAGATCCTCTGTCCCCTCTTCCCTATTTGCATGCTCTCAAAAATAAAGCATTAAAAAAAATGGCTCTAAAACTGCCTGATTCACTATTTTCCGGATGGTATTTAAGAGGAAACATGCACAAACTGGTAGTTGGCTAATGGAGGGGGGAAATTAACTCATCCCATTGGGCCCTAAGTATTCCTAGATGAAGAGAACATTTCTAAGTCTGGACCCACTTTTTTGCCAGTACTGTAAATTTATAAATGCAGCACTACTGAATGCACTTGCATCAGGCAGAGTTAGGTCCCCTTAACGAGCACTTTCTCCCTAATCAGTCAGATGAAGGAAAGTAACTCGCCAGCACTGGAAAGAAAGTACAAACAGTCCAATATACATTTAACATATTTGGCTTTTGTAGGACAAGGGATTCTTTAGAAACTAGCCAGCTAAATGGGTTATTCACCATTGATATTTCTAACAGTTTTTCACCTCTGTAGTGTGATGGATGCCATTACAACACAGGTTCTCAATCTTCCACTGCCAGATTCAGAACAAATGCCTCCCACCCTGCCATGGTGTGATGCTCCTGGTACAGAAGCTTTTCTCCATTCTTCTCTCCAGAAGGTGCGCTGGAAAGCAGGTGAGGGGTGTTGTTGTGAGAATAACCTTGAATCCAGTCTAACGTGGTCTAAGAGTTGGACAGTCTGACACTCAACTGTATGACTTTCATGACACCTCACACCTGATCATGACACACACCTTTGTGTAGACACCATCTCTGAGGATCCCTCATCACTTATTTCCTTGCCCTCATTCTGGACCAAGGTTCTTATGTGCACTCAGTGTTAGATAATTTATTTGATTTATTAACATAACTGGTACAGAGGTGCCTGGGTGGCTCAGTCGGTTAAACATCTGACTTTGGCTCAGGTCGTGATCTCACAATTCGTGAGTTCAAGCCCTGTGTCGGACTCTGTGCTGACAATGTGGAGCCTGCTCAGGATCCTCTCTCTCTCTCTGTCCCTCCCCAGCCCGTACCCCCTCTCTCTCAAAATAAATAAATAAACTAAAAAAACAAACAAAAACCACCCATAACTAGAAAGGAGTTTTAAAAATATTTATTATATTTTGTTCTAGAAATGGTAGAAAAGAAAAATTGGGGCAATTACGTCAGACACCCATGGCCAGGCATACTCTGCCTTTCCCACCAGAGAAAGGTTTTACACAGTGCCAGAAACGGAAATCCCTAAGCCGAAGGTGACACAGGGTGATTCTGATCGGAGGAGCCCTTTTGTAAAGGTTTCAAGTTTTCTTCTCTGCTGTCATTTAACCGTGGACAAATACCAGTCCAGTGGAAAGCATTCAGAACATAAAAGGCACCTAGAGTAAAAATCACACCTTGACTAATAAAAAGAGCGGCACATGTTTACACTGAGAAAAAAGGCCCTATGGCGCAACTGTCCAGCAAGGCAATGGTAATATAAATGCAAAGGCTACTCAACTTAAAGGTCTATCAACACTTACCTAGAGCTGGAATGGGAGTTAGAGGATGACAGCCACTTTTGTGTCTATAAACCTGGAGCTGTTTTATCATCATTTACACAAGCATGAGTACTGCACTTACAGGCAGGGGTGGGAGTCCTCTATCCATAGTCAAGATTTGCTTGGTTGCATTTTCTCTTAAAATGCATTGTTGCATACTCCATTCATGGCTACATGAAAAATTAATGTCGTCCTTCAAGAACGTAGCAAAACCTAAAACTGCAACTTTAAAACCGAAAGTCCTTTTAAATTATCATAAAGCCAGTAAAGCTGACGTTTTACTAGGATTTAAGCACCTGAAATATATTCTGATCAATTTATATTCTCTGAGCTAGAATTAGGATCCTCGGGATTTGTATGTGTGTACAAATCTTGCAAATGAAGCTAATAAAAACTTGAAAAAATACAAACAATCCTGAACTACAAAGATCTGAATTAGACCCATGGGTCTGCACTAAGAGAAGACCGAGCAGGCAGCCAGCAAACACCCGTCTGCACATTCTCGTCCAGGGAGGAAGGACTCAGCGGAGCCATGTGGTGTTCAGCTGGGTCTGCTTCTTGATGCTGGTATCCATTTTTAGCACTTCGCGAATGGCCATGGTGGCGTAGGTAGAAGGAGGGAGAGAAAAATCCATCTTCAGAGCTCTGTATTTGCCTTCTGCCAGGCAAGAAAGAAGACAGTGGTCAGAAATGGCAGGCGGCTGCGGGCAGACTGGGGTGAGTCACATAATCGCCGCAGAAAGGAAAGAACTGGGTTCCTTTCCGCAGGTGCCACCTCCTGGGGGGCTTCAGAGAATAAAACGTGGAAGTGAGATGGGGAGAATGTGATCCAGCTGAATCCCGACGCTTATTCTACTTGGAACCTTCACAAAAAGGGCACAGGGTGACAACAGATGACGGAATGGCAGCCAGAAGTTGACAAGGACAATGCGGATTTCATGTTTTACACTCTGTTCCTGGATATCCCCTCACCTTTGTTCACTCAGGGCGGAGCAAATAATCACCTGATACCACAACATTCTATAACATCCATTCATTTTTCAGTGAAATCTATTGTTTGAAGCACCTGATACCAAGCTTCAACCACGAAACCAAGATGACAAAACACAAAATAGCCATCACTGAGCAGGTGGAAGCTGGCGGTGATTACAAGAGTTTTGCATTTAATTTATGTTTTCATTTGAGAAAACATTTCCAAATTGACACGGAGCTGATGGCTGAGTAAACTTACCAGAAGCAAACACGGGTGGTGGCTTCCCTTCTAGGTTGTCCACATCTGTGTTGAAGAGTGGAATTTTGGGATCATCATATGCAACGACTTCCCTTCAAAACAAACAAATAAAGTGTGAATGGGAACTTCCACAAAAGGTACTAAAGCTGCTCATCACCATTTGTGTAGAAAGGAAAACACACAGGCCTATGGTAAGGAATTCTATGGGGAGTGTTCTTACTTCCCCCTAGATAATAATAGAACAGGGCCACAGGGCCAGATTTTACATGTAAGTATTGCTTTTATATAATCATACAGCAAGGTGACAAATGATACCAGCCTGGTTAAAAAACAAAACAAAACAAAAAAACCATGTTTCCTCAGGATGGAATTTTTTTTTCCCTATGCAGGTGATAAGTAGTAAACTTCACTTGGTGAAGATGCGACTGAATTAGTAATGGCATTTCTATCTTCTCCAGGCTGGTCATCACCTCTAACAACACTGTGTTACTCACCAGGAACTGCTCTCTGGAGTGGGGAAGACCAAGTCCAACCTGGCCAACCGCATCCCACAACCCAGAGAAGAGGAGTGAAGAGAGAAAGGGAGAGAAAGAGATAGAGAGAGAGAACACAGAGAATCTTCCGGCAATGGACAACTAATTCAGGATTTAGTTTTTTAAATTATCAAGCAGAATTGGGTTTTATAAAATTATGAAATAAATATACTGAAATATTTTAAATGAGTTAATACACGTCTATTTTTTTCTTCAGAAACATATTAAAACAAACAGATCAGTGTTTGGAGCTCATGGCTAATTCTGAAGAAAGATAGGTTGGTTAGGGATAGCTCTGTAAGGAAATCTTAGTTTTATTGAAGTAGGGAAAAAGTTTACTCTCTGCATAGTTCTTCCTTTTTAAATGTTTACTTATTTCGAGAGAGAGAGAGAGAGAGACAGAGACAGAGACAGAGTATGAGTGGGGGATGGGCAGAGAGAGAGGGAGACATAGAATCCAAAGCAGGCTCCAAGCTCTGAGCTGTCAGAACAGAGCCTGATGCAAGGCTTGAACACAGAGAACGCGTGATATCATGACCTGAACCAAGGTCAAGACACTTAATCCACTGAGCCACCCAGGAGCCCCATTATGCATAGTTCTTTTGTAAAATTTTTTTAAATGTCTTATTTATTTCTGAGAGAAAGAGAGACAGCATGAGCAGGGGAGGGTCAGAGAGAGAGGGAGACACAGAATCTGAAACAGGCTCCAGGCTCTGAGCTGGCAGTCAGCACAGAGCTAGACGTGGGGCTCGAACCCACAAACCATGAGACCGTGACCTGAGCCGAAGTCGGACGCTTAACCGACTAAGCCACCCAGGCACCCTGCAAAGTTCTTTAATGATGTAGGCCTATAAAATGTAAACTTAACCACTTCCACTCATTTATTTCCTGATGATTGGAAAAATGCAAGTAGAAGTAATAATGATAGTAAAAACAACAAGTAATGCTTCTATGCCAGGTTGTAAATACTGGACAATAAACCTGTAATGCAAAAGCTTTAAATTTCACATAATAATTCAGTTCTATTTCCTTCCAGACTATCACTCACCAACTGACATTCTGAGGACGAATAATGATCTTTCGGTAGGCTCCTGATAAGGAATAATCTCGAATTTTGTGTCTCATGTTGTCAATATCCAGATTGTCTGCTGTGAGCATTTCCCTGTAGGCTTCACTAACTGTAAAATACAAAAAGTTAGCTGGAATGCAGCATGTCAGCAAGCCACCTTCAGCCAGACTACTAATAGAGTTAACATATAAATTCAGTTAGAGCATCCTAAGAAAATTAGTCCTTTTCATTTATAATTCAGCCTGTTCTCTAGAATCACAGCTTAGGGATTTACTACGAGGACTAGATTTCTCCAGCCTAGATTTGACCAACTTGGAAGTTATCTCTCATAAGCAGCCACAGTATTTGGGGCGTAGGGTTCCCAAGCTAACTATAAAAGGCCATTTCAAGAGAAGTTATTAGCCTTTAATTTATACATGCACAGGGTTGGAAGAGACCATATACAGAGGCCTCAAACTCCTTCTGAAGAAGGCAGTTATAAATAAATGTATAAAAATAAGAGACCCGGGGAAACAATCTGGCTCACCCTCGCACCTGATGTAGAATCTTTTTTATAACACCCGAGAGAGGCAGTCACCCGGCCTTTGCTTGCAGGCTGCCATTTAGGGTAACTTCTTTGTAAGCCACGCAATTGTTAGAAAGTTCCTTATTCCAAGCTGAAATGTCTTTTTATAACTTCTGTTGACTGCTTTGGAACACAGCAGGTTAACTGCCCTTTTCCACATGTTCTCACAAGTGGTGGACCTTTAAGCCATATCTTCTCTAGGCCACAAACACGTTCTTTCAACTGTCCCTCCTCTGACATTGCTGTATTCTCCACAAAACCCTTCATCTGCCTCAGGGTAGCAGAATGATGTTCAGCAAGAACTCCAGTTACTTTTTATATAGACTACTATCAACCTGGACCTTCACAGAAGTAAGAATTTATATTTAACCCTATAAAAGGCCTTCTATAGTTAAAAAAATTATTTTCCATATTACTAGTATTAACAGTTTTGGGTAACACAATTTGCAAACATGATAAGCAGATTTCTTTTTAATGTTTATTTATATTTGAGACAGAGAGAGAGCATGCAAGCAGGGGAGGGGCAGAGAGAGAGAAGGAGACACAGAATCTGAAGCAGGCTCCAGGCTCTGAGCTGTCAGCACAGAGTCCGACATGGGGCTTGAATCCATGAACTATGAGATCATGACCTAAGTTGAAGTCAGACAGTTAACCAACTAAGCCACCCAGGAGCCCTGATTCCTTTATTCAAGTTACTGATAATAAATATGGGGTAGACCAGGGTCAAGGAGAGACTCCTCCACAACATGTCTTTTTTTTTTTTTTAATGTTTTTTTTTAATGTTTTATTTATTTCTAGGAGAGAGAGAGAGAGAGACAGCGTGAGCAGGGGAGGGTCAGAGAGAGAGGGAGTCACAGACTGAAACAGGCTCCAGGCTCTGAGCTGGCAGTCAGCACAGAGCCTGACGCGGGGCTCGAACCCACAAACCGTGAGATCATGACCTAAGCGAAAGTCGGACGCTTAACCGACTAAGCCACCCAGGCGCCCCCTCCACAACATGTCTTTAAGACAACAGGGATCCCTAAACTGAGCACAGCTGGATGCTACGTGTGCATATGTAACTGATCCACACACCCATCCAGTGGACGAGCCCCCATTTCAGCCACAAGGTTTTCATGAACGGGCTTTGTCAAAGGCTGTACCGAATTTATGGCTTAACTGGCATTGGCCCGTGTTTTGGATCCTGAGAGGTACAGAAAGAAAAGATGTTTAGTTTTCTCTTTTGGAAAGAGAGCAAGAACGGCTCTGAGCATCTTAGTGTGTTCCTTCCGGCTAGTTCCTGGCATCAGTCTCCTTGGGCCTCACGGTACCATCAAGACAGACAGATCGTTCCCCTCCCCCTCCTCAACTCCCCTCCTATTCATTCCCTCCTCCTTTCCCTCAGTGAAGTCAACCTCTCGGAAAAATTAGGAGCACAGCAATCTGATTATATGAAGCAATATGTGATTGGTGGATAACTAACTTTTCTAAGTATTTGCAGTATCAAAGAAGGGTGTTAATTCCTTTTTTTTTTAATAGTTTATTTTTGAGACAGAGACAGATTATGAGTGGGGGAGGGGCACAGAGAAAGGGAGACACAGAATCTGAAGCAGGCTCCAGGCTCTGAGCTGTCAGCACAGAGCCCAACGCAGGGCTCTGAACCCATGGACTGTGAAATCATGACCTGAGCTAAAGTTGGACGCTTAACTGATGCTTAACTGAGCCACCCAGGCACACCAGAATGGTGTTAATTCCTAATCAGTCTATACTTTGTGTGTGGTTTCAAGGAATATAACATTGATAAGCAAAATAATCACTGTGACCCCTTGAGAGAAAAAAAAAATTTTTTATGTTTTTACTCATTTGAGAGAGACAGAGACCATGTGAGTAGGAGAAGAGCAGAGAAAGGGAGAGAGAATTACAAGGAGGCTCCGAGACGTCAATGCAGAGCCTGATACCAGGCTCCAACTCATGAAACCATATGATGATGACCTGAGTCAAAGTCATACGCTTAGTCGACTGAGCCACCCAGGCACCCCTCCACCATTTTGTTTCTTAATTTAAGTTATCCAGGGGAGGGGGCGCCTGGGTGACTCAGTAGGCTAAGTGTCCAACTTTGGCTTAGGTCATGATCTCACGGTTTGTGGGTTCAAGCCCCACGTCGGGCTCTGTGCTGACAGCTCTGAGCCTGGAGCCTGTTTCAGATTCTGTGTCTCCCTCTCTCTCTGCCCCTCCCCCACTTGTGCTCTGTCTCTCTCTGTCTCAAAAATAAAGTATAAAAAAATAAAAAAATAAAAAATTTTAAGTCTGATGGAAATTAAAGTTCTAAAATTTTATTTAAAACACTGATTTTTTCCCCCTCTCTCAATTCTCAGAGGCTGGTGAGTGGCTTACAAATATTAGGCTTCATTTTACCTCCTTTCCCCTGATAGGGAACTTACTTTTATGCTTTGGGTAGATAACATCGAAACCAGGCAAAGGCATCACCACATCATGGATGGAGTAATTGTCAACATCTTCTTCATCAATATAGGTGGCTGTAGCTGCAAATGGACACATAGATAAATTGAGGAAAAACTGTGAAAACAGGTGATATTTTCATGAGCTTGATCTTCAAAAATTATATGCAAGTTGACCCAGGATGAGTGGCCTACAAAGTTTAAGGAAATTAAGTTAGGGATCTTTCTGTCTTTTCTGCTCTACCCAAGAAATAAAATCATGGATTTAGAACAAGTGGAAAGTCAAGGAAAAAAAAAAATCTCAAAACCTATTTATTTCTCAGCTGCACCCTCATGTTTTTAGAATGCTTTAAAAAATCATCTCCTTTCCACTTTTTAAACAACCCTACAAAATAGTATCTAGAAAGCTACTGCCATTGGATGCATTTTTATAGAAGAATAACTTTTAAAAGTTAATCTGCATTTAGAGGATGAAATGTGATGGCACACGGGACAATAAAACACACTGGATGCAATCAACACTGGAGGAAGTTACAACCTATTAATTCAGGATAATCAAAATTTCTCAACAGCACCCTTAGTGGATTTACTAGGGACACATGCAGATGAACAGGCTATGCCTTCAGACAGCACAAGGATGGCCGGGTGGGCCAGAAGAACAGGGACTCTGGAAACAGGCTGACTTTGATTCTGAATCCCTGCCTTTTCTTTTTTTAGCCAGCTGTGGAATCGTGTGCCCCTCGTCTGAACAGAGGGAACACTTCACACAACACTTTGGGTTTGCTTTAAACCGGAAGAGGAAGGCAAAGGGCTTCACACCAGGCCCAGCACTTGGTGGGGGTGTGGCCATCAGCGGCGACCCGTGTGTTTTAGGGACTCTGCCACCACAGAGTTAAGCGCTCAGTGTCTGTTACATCATGGCCCGTGGGTGAGGTGGGCTCAGGATGGGTGCTGACTTACAGAAGCTCTTTAAAATTGGAGAACAGCTGAGGGGCCGAGGCACGTCCAGAAGTGTAGAGGAGTATCTGCCAGACCCAGATTAAAGTGTGGAAAAAGACTCAAGGCAACATTTCATTCAAATCTTATTCTAGCCGAGGAAACAGAGGCAGAGACCCAGAAGAGGGTCAGATGCTTACTCAAATCGTTTGCATATTTTGATTAAAGATTCAGATCCAAACTGTTCAATCTGGGCTTACTATGCCTTTCCATTTAACCTTACTAGACAAGCCCCCCTCTCCCTGCCCCCAAGCAGTGGCCAGGCTGGATTTTAAGCACTAGTGTCAAATGACTGAAGCCTAATTTGGTGGAGTCATGAGGGTATCTCCTTTTTTACCTCCTTTGAGAACGAGGTCCCCTGGGACGGGCCTCAGTCCGTACTCTTCGATCCTCTTGCTTACCATGTTATTCCACACATAGCTTTGATAGCTATGAATATACATTAAGCGATTATTTCTTGGTATCTGGAGGGAAGGAAATGGGCAAGGAAAAAAAATACATATTCTGAGTATTAAAAGTACTGTACTTACCCAGACCTCTCACTTGCTCAGTGGTGACCCCAGGACAAGAAGCTCATAGCTTGAAGCTCTGGTCTCTAAAAGCTTATAGAAACAGTGACTGATGCACGGCAACCAATCTTAGAGACAGAAGCCCCTCTGACTGCGGGAGGACCTCATTGGCTTCCAATGCGGCAGCTCCCGCTCATTCAGGCAAATAAAGCAGGTCCTGTGGAGCTCACACCCTAAGCCAAAGACACGGACAGCCCTAAACTCTAGAGATTCGCACATCAGTTATACAGCACACAGTGCTTTCTGCCTGCTAATGGCCATGGAGGGAGAAAATCTGAATGACTGAACAGACAACTGATTTCATGCAGCAAAAATTCTTTCTTGTTTACCAGGGGAAGAGTAAGTGAGACGTTAAGAGCTAAACTTTAGTCCACGCAGGATCACAGCTATCTGAATACTGGCAGAGGCCACACCTGCCAAGATGGTACACACCCCTGAGCAACCACGAGGAAACCAAACTAAAATGTAATCACTAGGATGCTTCCAGTGCAACCTCCTATTGAGGCAGGTTACCGTCCTGATGTTGGGGAATGATCAAGCGAATTCTAAGATGCATTCTGAATTTCTCAAGTACTAAGATATTGGATTTAAATTAACATTTCCTTGTAGACAGTATTTACCACTTTCATGCTTGTCTCAGCCCTCCATGTGCGTAACTGTGGTGGACACCACCCGTACCCACTACCCGCCCCCGTCACCATTCAGGGTACAAACAAGGATCACTCAGGTAACACACGACTCCGAGATCACCAAAGGATCCTTATTTACCTTCCACTCTTTCGAACTTTGGTACAATATTTAAAGGTAAAATTTAAAACGCATTAAACCACCTCAAGTCACTTGCCTGACTTCACAAATAGCACTCACTATGCCAAATGCAGAGACTATATTCTTCATTCCATATTTTGAAAGTCCTCGCAGCAGCTGCCCTTCCACACACCTTTTGACAGGGAGTTTTCTGAGGGCAGCAGCTGGGTCTTTGGTCTTCGCCCACTCTTCCCTGCACTTAACCAAGTAGCCTTTTTCAGCTGGAGAGAAAAAAAGTTGTATTAAAACAATTTATCGAATAGACGGATTTCTGTAACTTAACATGCTTCCTAGAGAACACAAAAGTAGAGAACGCTCTTTGTCATATAGGTACTCTGAACAGCTTCTGCTCACCTGAGAATACCCGTCAGAAGACGAAAAGGTGGCACGGGCAGAGTGTACAGAATGAAACAACCAACATCCCCCCATCCCAGGATTTAAGGTCCATTACTGTCCCCTTATCACAGCTGATTCACCAGAAGACAAAACCTAGGGAGTCCTTTCTTCTTTCTCTTTTTCTACTGTGTTGGCAAATTTAATAGGCCACCCTCCTTAAAGGAGACAACTTTCTCTCTTTAATTTGTAAATGAGTAATCACCCAAAGGGCCCAATTGTTTTGATAATTTGTATAATAGTATTTAAATCAGACGGTATGAATTTAGATACGCTTTCTGGAGACTATCTAGCAAACTCTTCAATCTAAAAATCTTCAACACGTTTTTGCCCAGTTTTTACATTCTATTATACTACGCTTTAGCAAATTAACCACAAATTAACCATGGATTCTTTTATGTTCAGAGACTTAATAGTGCATTGGGCAAAGGAAATATATTTGTTTGTGAATTAATTAATTAGACGAGCTAAATGGCTGAAAATAGGACATAAATTATAAATATCAAATATATACATATAATTTGTGAAAAAATAAACTATCCTTTTTATTTTCCTATAAAAACAATTTTTTAAATTTCTGACATACCTACCCAATATGTACACGTATTCTTCTATTCAAAGCAAGTCCACAAATATCTAACAAGACATTCTATTTTTTTTTCATTAACATGAATTTTATTCTCACCTCCAGAACGGGGTTTCAATATTAAATCCATGACTTCATTCCAGGAATTCTGTAATATAGCTCTAAAATTAAATAGCATTTATTTTACTTAATTTTACATAAGATGAATTTTATATGCTGAAATCTGAGGAGTAACAAATCATGTTAATTCTATAAATTTTATTAAACTTAAAAGTAAGGTGAAAAACTAATGATATATGTTTCAAATGTAAACGAGAAAGGAACTTAGAAGAGAAGAAAATTAAGAATGTTTACTCTTTAACATTTAACAACACATCAATTTTTATTTTTACTTATTTATTTAAAAGTTTATTTAGAGGGAGAGAGAGCAGCGGAGGAGGAATGCAGAGAAGGTGGGGAGAGAGAGAATCCTAAGCAGGCTCCATATTGTCATCACAGACCCTGATGTGGGGCTCCATCCCATGAACCACGAGATGATGACTTGAGCTGAAACTAAGAGTTGGTCACTTTACTAGTTGAGCCACCCAGGTGCCCCTTATGTCACAGTTTTTTAATAGTATAAATACTACCAAGTCATTAAGCTGTTAAACATGGTATGTGTCAGATTTGTACTAAAAAAACTCTCAATAAATTTTTCCCCTGTGTTAAATACCTTCTTGCCTAGACAAACAGAACAAGTAACACTTTACCTCTCACTGTTTTTCTGGCCCAAATGGAAATATCTTTATTTTTGCTGATTATAAGTTATACATCCTTCTTAAAAATTAAACAGTATATAAGAAAGGTTACCTGAAATCTAATTTAACACTTTACTGAGCTGTCAGCACAGAGCCTGATAAGGGGCTCGAACTCAGACCATGAGATCATGATTGGAGCCTAAGTCAGAGGCTTAACTGACTGAGCCACCCAGGTGCCCCTAAATTAACACCTTAGAGTATATTTTTCATGACTTTTTTTTTCTTTTAAGATTTTTAAGTAATCTCTATACCCAACGTGAGGACTAAACTCACAACCCTGAGATTTAAGAGTTACACACTACATGGACTGAGGCAGCCAGACGCGCCCCCATGACTTTTTTTGATACACCTATAGGTGTACCCAATTCTTCCTTTAACTTTTATATTATCTTTTGCTATACAAAAATTCTATTTTGTGTATCATATCTGGAATTTTTTTCTGTTACAATTTTTGGTCTTGGAGTCATGCTGAGAGAGGCCTTCCTGACCTATAATTAATACTGTCTAGTAATTACTGTTTTAATTAACTAGGGTTTTTATTTTTCATATTTAAGTTAACCTGTATGGGATACTTTTGTATATTAAACTGTATAAAATGCTGTTTGGTATCCAATGATGTGATCATATGGATTGTTTATCAGCTAATGTGAATAATTACGCAACAGATTTCCTACTGCTGGCCACCCTTGCAGTCCTGGAATAAGCCCTGCTCTATCAGTCTTTCAATATTCTCCCTGGTGACACATTATGTAGCTGACTAGGCTACCTGCATCACCTCCAAAGAGAGGAGAGTTCTAACTCAGGACTAGGCATTGGTCTGCCAGGTATCAGAGACATCTTTATTCAAAAGCCTTTGGTATCTGGCCGGCCACATGATTTTGTAAATAGTTTTACTGTAAAACAGCTGTGCTCAACCATGTACACACTGTGTGTGACTACGTTCACACTGTTATAACAGTAGAGGTGAGATGCTCTATGAACACTCTGCAACTCACAAAGCCTAAAACATTTACTATGTGGCCCTTCACAGAGCAAGTCTGCCAACAGGTGGTACAATATATTGCAAAGTTTAAGATGCTACCCTACACATGCAAGTTCAGTATACACTGCCATATTAAATATTCACAGATCTGGTTCCAACAGGCCATTCTATCTGGCCCACTACACATGAAGATGTTTTCTACTTATGTTCTCTCTCCTTCTTTACCTTCCTTTTTAAACAACCGTAAAAAATACATACAACATAGAACTCATCATTTTAGCCACTTTTAACATACAGTTCTATGGCAGTAAGTACATTCATACTGTTGTGAACAGGACTACCCCTCCGCAGAACTTCTACATCCTCCTCAATGGAAACTCTGTTCACATTAAACATTAGCTCCCATCTCCCTTCCTCCCAGCTCCTGGCAACCAGCACTCTACCCTGTGTATACATCTAACCATCCTAGGTCCTCATGTAAGAGGAATTAGGGTATTTGTCCTTTTGTGACTGGCTTATTCCACTCAGCATAAAGGTCTTCAAGTATAGTATGTGTCACAATTTCCTTCCTGTCAAAGATGAATGACAGTCCACTGTATCTGTGTATCATGCTTGGTTTATCCATTCACTCGTTAATGGAAACTTGGCTGCTTCCTTCTTCTGGCTATTGTGAATAATGCTCAAAAAGCACAGGTGTATAAATACCTGTTGTGTGTTTGTTTTCACTTCTTTTGTGTATATACTAAAAAATGTAATTTATGGGCCATACGGTAATTCTACATTTAATTTTTTGAAGAGACACTGTATCATTTTCCATAGAGATTGTACCATTTATATTCCCACCAGCAGTGCACAAGGGTTCCCATTTCTCCACATCTTCAACACTTGTTTTCATTGTTTTTTGTTTTTTACCTAATGGCATTTCTAATGGGAATAAGGTAGTATCTCATTGTGATTTTGATTTGCATTCCCTTAATGATTAGTAATGCTGAGCATCTTTTCATTATTGGCTTATTAGTCATTAATATATATTCTTGAAAGAGGGGCACCTGGGTGACACAGTCCATTAGGTGTCTGACTTCAGCTCAGGTCCCAAGATCTGTGAGTTCAAGCCTCCCATCAGGCTCTCTGCTGACAGCTCAGAGCCTGAAGTCTCCTTTGGATTTTCTCTCTCTCTCTCTGCCTCTCTCCTGTTCACACTGTCTCTTTCTCTCTCAAAAATAAACATCAAAAAAAATTTTTTAAATGTATCTTCTTGGAAGAAAGGTCAATTCAAGTTCTTTCGAGTTTAAAATCAGGTTGTTTTGTTGTTATTGAGTTGTAGGAACTCTATGTATTTTGGATATTAACCCCTCATCAGATATATAATTTGCAAATATTTTCTCCCATTCTGTGGGTTGCCTTTTCATTGTCTTGATAGCGTCCTTTGGACACGAAACCTTTTTATTTTCTTAAATTTAAATTTATTTTAAATTTTATTTAACATACTGTGCAATATTGGTTTTTGGAGAATTCAGTGATTCATCACTTCCATATAACACCCAGTACTCATCACGAGTGCCCTCCTTAGTACTCATCACCCATCTATCTCATCTCCCACCAAACTCCCTCGATCAACCCTGTTTGTTTTCTATCTTGTGGTTTATTTCCCTCTCTTCTCTTCCCCCTCCTCCCATATATTCGACTGTTTTGTTTCTTAAATTCCACATATGCCTGAAACCATATAGTATTCGTCTTACTTATTTCGCTTAGCATAATACATTCTAGCTCCAGACACATCATTGCAAATGGTGAGATTTCATTCTTTTTGAAAGTTGAATAATATTCCATTGTGTATATATCTATATATACCACATCACCTTTATCCATTCATCAGTCAGTGGATGTTTGGGCTCTCTGCATAGTTTGGCTATTGTTGATAATGCTGCTATAAACACTGGGGCTCAGGTACCTCTTTGAATCTTGTTTTTGTATTCACTGGGTACATGCCTAACAATGCAATTACTGGATTATAGGGTAGTTCTATTTTTAGTTTCCTGAGGAACCTCCATACTGTTCTCCAGAGTGGCTGCACCAGTTTTCCTTGCCATCAACAATGAAGAAGGGCTTCCGTTTCTTCGCACCCTTGCCAACATCTGTTGTTTCTTATGTTGTTAATTTCAGCCATTCCAACAGGTGTGAGGTGGTATCTCATCATGTTTTTGATTTGTACTTCTGTTTGTATTTTGATGATGAGTGATGTTGAGCATCTTTTCAAGTGTCTGTTAGCCATCTGGATACTGTACACAAATATCTTAAATTTCATGGAGTCCTACCCTATTTTTTCTTTTGGTGTTCTAGATAAGAAGTCGGCAACCAAATATCATGAGGTTTTCCCATTTTCTTCTAATTTTATAGCTGTAGCTCTTATGCTTAAGTCTTTGATCTATATTAATTCTCGTAAATGGTATAAGGGGTCCAATTTCATTTTTTAATGTGTATATCCAATTTCCCTAACACAACTTCTTGAAAAGACAGTCCTTTACCATTTACCACAAGAATGGTTTTGTCACCCTTGTTATTTGACCATATTTGCAAGGATTTATTCCACCTTTTTAAAAAAAAGTTTCACTGAGGCATAATTCATATATGCATATAATTCATCCATTTAAGTGCACAATATAATGGCTTTTGGTATATTCACAGAATTGTGCAACATCACACAATCAATTTTGGAACATTTTTATCACCCAAAGGAATCCTGCACCCAACAGCACTCACTGTCTAATACTCCTCCCCCACATCTAGGCACCACCAATCAACTTCCTATCTCCATGGATTTGCCTATTCTTGATAATTCATATAAATTAATCGTACAATATTTTGTCTTTTCCGATGAGCTTCTTTGACTTAGCATGTTTTCAAGGTTCATCCATCCATGTTGTTGCATGTATCAGTATTTCATTCTCTTTTATTGTTTACTTGTTTTAAAGGGGAAAAGTTAGAGGGAGAGAGACAGAATTTTAAGCAGGCTTCATGCCCAGCCTGGAGCCTGACTCAGGGCTCCATCTCACGAATCATGAGATCATGACCTGAACCAAAATCAAGAGTCAGAGGCTTGGGGCACCTGGGTGGCTCAGTCGGTTGAGCTTCTGACTCTTGGTTTCAGCTCAGGTCATGGTCTCATGGTTGGTGGATTTGAGTCCCGCGTGGTATTCACAGTGACAGCATGGAGCCTGCTTAGGATTCTCTCTTCCTCTGCAAATAAAACAAACAAACCGACAAAAAGTTGGGAGGTTTAACTGACTGAGCCACCCAGGCACTCTCTTTTTCTTGTATCGTTGAATATTATTCCATTGTAAGGAGACATCACATTTTGTTTATCTATTTATCAGCGGATGGGCATCTGGGTTGTTTCCCTTTTCTTGGCTGCTATACACATTGGCATAAACTTTTGTATGAATGTGTGCTTTCAATTCTTGAGTATACACCTAGGAGTGCAACAGCTGAAACCTACGGTAACTCTGTATTTGATGTTGAAGACCAGCCAGGCTGTTATCCAAAAACAGCTGTAACATTTTACATTTCTACCAGTAGTGCATGCAGGTTCCAATTCTTCACATCCTCACCAACACCTGTTATTGTCAGCCTTTCTGACTTTAGCCCTCATAGTGGGTGTGAAGTGATGGCTCACTGGGGTTTTAAATCACTTTTCCCTAATGATAAGTGATTCCCTAATGATGTTGAACATCTTTTTGTGTGCTTACTGGCCATTAATGTATGTTCGTTGGAGACATGTCTACTCAGGTCACTTGTCCATTTTTATTTTAGTTATCTTTTTGGAGAGAGAGAGTGTGTATGAGTATTTGAGTCAGGGACAGGCAAAAGCAGAGAGAGAAAGAGACAGAGAATTGTAAGCAAGCTCCACGTGGGCTTGTCCCAGGCCCTGATATCATGACCTGAGCTGAAATCAAGAGTCGGGACACATTCAAAAGACTGAGCTACCCAGGTGCCTCTCACTTGCCCATTTTTAGACTGTCATTTGTCCTTTTGTCTTTGACTTGTAAGAGTTCTTCAAAAATTTTGGATGTAAGTCATCCTTTCATCTTTGCACTCTAAACTAAGGGTTTTTTTGTTTCTATTTTCCTATGATGGTAACAGTGGGCTGCTTTGGAGCTAGAAATATTCTTAGGTTGTGAAAACTGTTGGTTTGGGGCTTTGAATGCACCATATACTCACACTGTATACGTAAGGCATGCAATGCAATTTTTGTTCCTTATCTTTGATAAATCTGATCTCATTTTCATAATCTCTTTACATTATCTTTGGAGCACAAAATTTGCAGGGTCTCATGGCTGTTCTGCCAAATTCATTATAAAAGTTCATTCGAGGTGTGCCTGGGTGGCTTAGTCGGTTAAGCGTCCGACTTTCGCTTAGGTCATGATCTCGCAGTTCGTGGGTTCGAGCCCCGCGTCAGGCTCTGTACTGACTGCCAGTTCAGAGCCTGGAGCTTGTTTCAGAGTCTGTGTCTCCTCCTCTCTCTGACCCTCCCCTGCTCACATTGTCTCTCTCTCTCTCTCTCCTAGAAATAAATAAAATATTTTTTAAAAAAGTTCATTCGAAAGTTGATACAGTTTTCTCTTAAATATTCTGTCCCATAATATAATTAACATTTGCACTATCTTCACCAATATCCTCTGGCCATTTGGCAAGATTAAAAATACTATCATTTATTATCTAATAATAATGATTACCAGTTACTTTAGTTTTCTTCTTGGCAAAAATTCTTCCTCTGGTTAGCATGCTTTCGTTTTAAAATATTACTTTCCAGGGATGCCTGGGTGGCTCAGTTGGTTGAGCATTCGGTTTGACTCTCAATTTTGGCCCGGATCATCATCCCAGGGTCATGGGATCAAGCCCTGCAATCAGGCTCCATGGTGAGTCTGCTCAAGATTCTCTTCCCCCCTCTCCCCTGCTCTCCCAAATAAAATATTATTTCTGCTTATTGAGCATTTACTGTATTTGAGACATAGAAATAGATACTGCATAGATACAATGTCATTTCTTTTTACCACCCTGTGGGGTTAGTGTTATGATCTCCACTTTACAGATGAGTAGTCTAAGGCTCAGAACCCAAGTCTGATTTTACTGCCTGAGCTTTTAACCTTTACAACACTGCCTGAAGAGGTAGAGGAAATACTACGTAACAGATTGTTACCATGTTGTGTTTTTAAAAACACACGAACAAATGCAACTTCCTGTAGTCAGCTGCTACAACCGTGCACCGGAAGTCAGGAAGAGCCCTCATTACCTAGGACTACAGGGGAAAACTGGTGAGCGGCAGCAGACCTCAACCCTAAAGTCCACCTTCACTAGAACACGGGCTTGAAACACAAGGAAGAACACCAACTATGTAATCTCTCAGATCACTTCCAGCTCATAACTTCTACAATTCTAACTCCCACGAGAATGATTACTTTATGTAACACAGTCCACTGGACAGCAGGACAGCATATGCAGGTTTAGGTTTCTGAGTCCAAGTATTTAGTTATTTATTTTTAAAGTTTATTTACTTACTTAATTTACTTAAGTAATCTCTACACCTAGCGTGGGGCTTGAACAATGCTGAGATCAAGAGTCTAAGTATTTATTGATGGAATTCCCATCCTAGCTTACCCTAGGGGGATTCCCTATTTATTGCCTAAAAGAGAATCATATTTCTCTTTTAAACTTTTAAATGTTTATTTATTTTTGAGAGAGAATACAACCAGGGAAGGAGCAAGAGGAAGGAGACAGAGGATCTCAAATGGGCTCCGTGTTGACAGCAGTGAGCCTGATGTGGGGATCAAACTCATGGACAGTGAGATCATGACCTGTGCTGAAGTCAGATACTCAACTGATTGAGCCCTCCAGGCACCCCGAGACAACCAGATTTCTTAAAATTAATTTCACCACTCTATTTACATCCTATGCCACTGTCTTTAAAGGTGGGGAGAGCAGAGACGCAAGTCTAATAAACTGGGAAGTGCTTGTTAACCAAGATCACAAATTACATCATCTCTGTCAGGCTACTCTGGGCTGGAGTCACCCAACTGTTTATCGTACTGAGCCAAGATCTACCTATAAAAAAGAAGCTAAAGGGGCGCCTGGGTGGCTCAGTCGGTTGAGTGGCCGACTTCGGCTCAGGTCATGGTCTCATGGTTCATGGGTTCAAGCCCTACGTCGGGCTCTGTGCTGACAGCTCAGAGCCTGAAGCCTGCTTCAGAGTCTGTGTCTCCCTCTGTCTCTGCCCCTCTTCTGCTCACACTCTGTCTCTCTGTCTCTCAAAAATAAATAAATTTTTTAAAAAATTAAAAACAAAAAAAAAGAAAGTAAAAACAGGATCCCCAGATGGGTTGTTAGGGATGGGAGAGAAACTTACTTTTTGGGTTATATCCTTCTGAACATCAACTTATTTTTTTAAATCATGTACATGTATTATCTCAAAACACAAGAAAAGTTAGAAGGATACTATGGATCAGCTGATGAGATACGCTGGCTCATCTGGCCCAGACACAAATAATTATAAACAACAGCAACAGGGGACCTGGGGGGCTCAGTCAGTTAAGCATCCAACTTCAGCTCAGGTCATCATCTCACGGTTTGTATGTTTGAGCCCCGTGTTGGGCTCTGTGCTGACAGCTCAGAGCCTGGAACCTGCTTCAGATTCTGTGTCTGCCCCTCTCTCTCAAATAAACATTAAAAAATGTTTTAAAACAACAGCAACAAAAAATCTTTCTTCTTTTTTTTAGTAGAGCTTTTTCAGACAAAAGTTAAGAAATGAAATACAAACCTTCCAACTTGATATGTGGGGACGGCTGTAGTTCCAAATCTTTGCATTCCATAGTAGTTAATAAATCCAATCTCCTTGAGAGAGTTCATGGCTTGCTCAACTTGTTCATCAGTTCCTGTTATATTCCTGTAAGGGCCCAAATTTCCCAGGGAAGAAATTCAGTCAAAAACATTCAGGGATACATATCATAAATGACATGGCTTGGTTTCTGTGCCTTTCCCCTTTTTAAAAAAAGTTTTAGGGGCGCCTGGGTGGCTCGGTCAGTTAAGCGTCCAACTTCAGCTCAGGTCATGATCTCACAGTTCTTAGGCTTGAGCCCGGCATCGGACTCTGTGCTGACAGCTCAGAGCCTGGAACCTGCTTTGGATTCTGTCTCTCTCTTTCTGCACCTCCCCCACTCACGCTGTCTCTCTCATTCAAAACTAAAGAAACATAAAAAAATTTTTTTAAGTTTTATTTAAGTAATCTTTACACCCCACGTGGGGCTCAAACTCATGATCCCGCAATCAAGTCGCATGCTCTTCCTACTGAGCCAGCCAGGCACCTCTCCCTGCCTTTCCCTTACCCCCTGCAGCCTTCTCTCTACCTCATGAGGACTCTTTTGTTTTTTTTAATTGTGGCAAAATATCCATAACATTAAACTGACCACGTTTATTGTTTTTAAGTACCCACACAGTGGCACAACGTTCCCCAAGATCTACTTCCTGAACTTTCCCCTCTTCCCAAAGGGAAACCTGCTCCCATTCAACAACAGCTCTCCTTTCCCTTCCTGCACCCCCCGCCCCAGGTAACCTCTGCTCTATTCCCTGTGTCTGTGAGTTTGCCCGTCCAGGTACTGCGTGTAGGCGGAAGCGACAGGCTCTTCGTCTTTACGCCCCGTGTCTGAAGCAGCCAGCCGCTCTCCAAAGGAAGGGCTGGGCTGGGGAGGCGAGGGGGTGCCGGCACAGACACTCCAGCAGTGCCTGCTCTCCCGGGCTTGTCAGGCCCCGCTCTGCCTTCCTCTCCCGCCGCACCTGTGAGCACCCGCTCACCCGGGTGGAAAATGGTCCAAACAGACATGAGGTGCTCCAGCAAGGCCCTCTCTGTCCCGCACTCCCGCCTGCGGCTCGTTACCTGAGGACAACAGTGAAGTGGTTCCCTTGAAGCTCTCCCAATTTCAGAGGGTTTTTCTGATAGCTGAAATTCCCTAGCTTAAAGTTCATCAAGCACTTGTTCAAGTGGGCAAGCCTTTGAGCAGTTATTCTAAAAAACACCAAAGAAAAAAAGGAGCACAAAGAAGATCACGAAACGCCGCCTCACCCAAGTAGTCCGGGACGCGCTACTGCTGGTTTCTACGTGAAGCACGACTGCAGCCGCCGTGACGCGGGCAAGGGGCAGCCAGCAGCCCCAGAGCGCACTCCCCGCGCCCCGCCGGCTGTCCTCCAGCAAATGATACTGGTCCCTTCCTCCTGGACAGATGTAGCCCGAGCCGTGTTTATACTCATAAAGCCTCGTGTTACTTATAACAAGAAATGGGACAATCACATCTGTGCAATTTGCGACTGTTTCGAGGGGGGAAGGGTACGGCCAGGGGATAATAGCAGAGAGCCATCCCACAGACTCTAGAGATTATTCTTAAGCATTTTAAAGAGTCGGTCTCGTTTTCAGAAAAATACTGCAATCTTGCCACAGAAAACTTGGAAAAGTACAAAGAAAAGAAACACAATTTATAGTTTCATCACCTGAAAAAAGTTTAACGTTTAACTTTGTAATTGCTCCCGTTCTTTTCTTTTTTTTCCCATTCTTTTCTCTTTTTAAGTCTATTTGCTTTGAGACAGAGAGGGAGAAAGCAGGGGAGGGGCAAAGAGAGAGAGAGAGAATCTAAAGCAGGCTTCAGAGCCTGATGTGGGGCTCAAACTCATGAACCATGAGACCATGACCTGAGCTGAAATCAAGAAGTCAGACACTTCACCAACTGAGCCACCCCGTTGCCCCTCCATTCTTTTCTTCTTAAACACATTAAAGATAGAGCTACAGATGGAATCTTACCACAAATGTGTACCTTGCTATCATTTAAAATGTATTAGAAAGTGTTCATGAAAAATTCCCTAGTAGTAATGTACGTAGGAAAAACAAATACAGGACTGAAAACCTTTTGTCTTTTCTCTATCCCTTAACACCTCTCCCTACCAGCAGCCAATATTACAGCTTCTTGTGTTTCCTTCCAGAAACACTTTCTGTATATAGAAGCATGTAAGTACCTGCTATCTCCTCTCTCTTAAGTATTTTTTGGAAGCTTTTAACACAAATGTCATATATATGGAAAAATACACGACTCCTAAGTGTTCTGCTTGATTAATTTTCACAAAGTGAACATGACCATGTAACTAATACCCAGATCCTCCCTTTTAGAAAACAAATTTTGTTACATTAGAAATTGTTCGGCACCTTGCTTTTTCCACTTAAAAATGAATATCGGATGGGGCGCCTGGGTGGCTCAATCAGTTAATCGTCTGACTTTGGCTCAGGTCATGATATTGTGGTCTACGGGTTCAAGCCCTGTGTTGGGCTCTGTGCCGATAGCACGGGGTCTGCTTGGAATTCTCTCTCCCTTTCTCTGCTCTTCTCCCGCTTGCACTTTCTCTCTCAAAATAAATAAACTTAAAAAAAAAAAGAATATCTGACATTTCCTTTATTCACACAGTACTTCTGAAGCTGCCTCAGCCTTTGGCCAGCTGTACAAGGATGGCTGGTCCCACATGGACAGTTAACCCTTTATGTGACCAGTCTCCTTCCATGGACATTTAAATTGCTACCTATCCTTTGCTATCACAAAGAATTCTAGAGCAAATATCCTTACACATACTTCTTTGTGCATCTATAAAGGTACATGTTTGGAATAAATCCCTGGGTGTGGATTTGAAACTCTACTGCCCTCAAAAAATGTTTTTTCAACTTATGTTCACACTATTAATATGTAAGTGCCTACTGCCTCATCCCTGTGTCTTCTCCCATAGCGCATTATAAATCTTTTTGACTGCCAGCCTGTTAAAAACAGTATTTTATCTTGGTTGTTATGTACATACTTCCTATTGTGAGGAACATTTAAACATTTCTACATGTGTTGACTGCGAACTGCCTGTTTGTCCTGTTACCCATTTTTCAAACCTATTTTTACTTATTTATTTTGAAAGAGCAAGAGCTCGAGCATGTACGTGAACGAAGGATGGGCAGAGAGAGAGGAAAATACAGAATCTCGGGCAGAGCTCATTCTGTCAGCACAGAGCTCAACACCGGGCTTGATCTCACGAACCACAAGATTGTGACTTAGCTGAAACCAAGAGCTGGGACACTCAACCAAATGAGCCATCCAGGTGTCCCCCACCTTCTTTTTCTTTTTTTTTAAACCTATTTTTGATTGTTTTTATTTTTATTGCTGTTTTCATACAGTAAGGAAATCTCCTTACCACATATTTTGCAAATCTTATCTCCCATTTTGAGTTTAGTTTATTTAGAGTAGTTTATACTTATACTTTGCTAGGAGATTTACCAAATGTTAACTTTTCCACAGATTTACTTTATATCTCTTTCTAGGTCTATAAACACCCACAGAGTAAATACTTCACCAAACCATCGCGAGTTATTTGCAGACATCACCCCTAGAGACCTATGTGAGTGTCTCCTGGAAGCAGCAGAATCACCTGCCTAACCAAGGGGAAGCATCACCTGAAATTCGACACTACCAACAAGGAGTCCATAGCCAAACTCACCCAATTCCCCAATAAGATAATTTCTATTTTTTTAAGCTCTTTAAATTCAAGATCTAGCTGAGGACCACAGACTGCCATTGGGACATCCAGTTATACTCTCCACTAAGGTACCTGGATCTGCCCAGCCTTTCGCATTTACACCGCTGTCGGACTTCTGGCAGAATCCAGGCCGGCTGTTTTACACCGTGCCTCTGTATCTGGATTTGTCAGATTGTTTCCTCAGGATTAGGCTTAGGTAAACACATTACTTAGGTGACACTGTGGCTTTTTCAGTGTTATCACAGCAAAAGGCAATAATGTTCTGTTTGGCCATCACTGATGGCAAAAAATTTAATCATTAGGCTAGGATGGTATTTGCTAGTTTTCTACCATAATGGGACCTTTCCCTCTTCTCCCCTACCATCCACCCATCCATCAATCCACTTAAAAATGTTTATTTTTGAGAGAGAGAGAGAGTGTGTGTGTGAGTGAGAGCGAGCCTGAGTAGGGGAGGGGCAAAGAGAGGGAGACAGAGGATCTGAAATGGGCTCTACACTGACAGCAAGGAGCCCAAGGCAGGGCTCGAACTCTCGAACTGAACTTAGATGCTTACCCAGGCACCCCTCTCTTCTTTCTAATTAGTAAACTGAAGGGTGATATTTTAAAAACTGGGCAACCTACCCTGTTTTCCCATAGTCTTGCATCTGCCTGTTCAGGTATCTGAGGATTCGTATGGCCCGAAGCAAATACTATTGTGAGTTTGTGAGTGTTTTTCTATACTACCACTCCTGCCTTTAGCTGGCATTCTTCTGTAAATAAGGACTACAGAGTAAAACTGTTGTTACGTTCATGAATATTTTTTTAATAGTTCTGAAATTTAAGTCATACTTAGAGTATTCCTAGTCAGAGATTATTATTAAAATATGTCAATGGGGCGCCTGGGTGGCTTAGTCGGTTAAGCGTCCGACTTTCGCTTGGGTCATGATCTCGCGGTTCGTGGGTTCAAGCCCCGCGTCGGGCTCTGTGCTGACTGCCAGCTCAGAGCCTGGAGCCTATTTCAGAGTCTGTGTCTCCCTCTCTCTCTGACCCTCCCCTGCTCACGCTGTCTCTCTCTGTCTCTCCTAGAAATAAATAAAACATTTTAAAAAATTTAAAAAAATAAATAAATAAAATAAAATATGTCAAGTATAAATAGAGTACTTTTACTGTTTTTTCCCTAGTAAGAAGGGCACTTCCGTTTTGTTTCAGCTTAGAGTAGTGGTTACTTTTTATCACGGCTCATTTACAGAGTTTTGGCCTCCACGCATTCACTAACACGCTAATCTTCACTACTGGGGTTTTACGAGTTTCCACTGGTTGTGGAGAAAAATAAAAGAACTCTGGGCACTGTTGTTTCAGGGGCTTAGAGGGGGACTTCCTTTTCTCACTCCCCAGCCTGCCTCTGATGCCAAAAGTGGATCGTTTAGAAAGGAGCGGGATAGGTGATGCTGACTTGGGAAGGTTTTCCTTCTCTCACGCCCTGCTTTACACCATGGAGCTCCTCATGCTAAGCAATGAGGAGGCCAAGGGATGAAAAGAGCAAGTGGTTTTCACACACACACTGGCAACCAGGTCAGCTGCAGCTCAGTGGCTTAGACTCTACATTTTAAATTAACAGCATCACACATGCCTTTCTGCTTTATGTGCTTTTAAAAAGGCACATTGTGGGGACTTCTAGGGGGCTCCAGTTAAGCATCTGACTTTGGCTCAGGTCATGATCTCACAATTCGTGGGTTCAAACCCACGTTGGGCCAGATCTGTGCTGACAGCTCGGAGCCTAGAGCCTGCTTCAGATTCTGTGTTTCCTTCTTTCTTTGCCCATCCCCTGCTTGTGTTCTTTCTCTCTCTCTCTCACAAAAATAAATAAACATTAAAAAAAAAAAGGTACATTGTGGAGTATAAAAATTGCACCAAGGATCTGGCTACAAAAAATATATATACATATCTGTATCTATGTTTCTGTGCAATGATACCCCGGCTGCTCCTGTCTGACTGGCTTCGTTAATATCTGGCAAAAAGAAGTCACGGCTTTGGAAGCCATTTCCCCCAATCTCCTTATTTGCTGCAAATAAAAGTTTTCTTTGTGTGTGTGTGTGGAGGGGGAAAGACATGGCAAAGCACTGCCACTTTATGCACTAGGTCATGATGTAAAACAAGTCATCACCAATTCTTTCATACGCTTGGCTTTTATGTTTAAAATTCTGATCATCATGGGGCGCCTGGGTGACTTAGTCAGTTAAGCGTCTGACTTTCGCTTGGGTCATGATCTCGCGGTTCGTGGGTTCGAGCCCCGCGTTGGGCTCTGTGCTGACTGCCAGCTCAGAGCCTGGAGCCTGTTTCAGTCTGTGACTCCCTCTCTCTCTGACCCTCCCCTGTTCACGCTGTCTCTCTCTCTCTCCTAGAAATAAAAAAATAAAATAAAATAAAAATTCTGATCATCTTGCAATTTATTTAGAATAGGGAATGGAGGTAAGGAACCAATATAATTTTTTTTTCCAGATGGCTAGTCAGTTTTCTCAACACTGTTCAGTGACCCAACCATTTTTTTTCTATGCTGATTTTATAGTTTATTTTAAAAAAATTTAATGTTTATTTTGAGAGAGCACATGCAGGGGTGGGGACAGGAAGAAGCGAGAGCGAGAGAGAGAAAGAGAAAGAAAGAGAGTGCAAGCAGGCTCCACACTCAGTGAAAAGCCCAACCCAGGGCTCGACCTGATGACCTTGGGATCATAACCTGAGCCAAAATCAAGAGTTAGACACTTAACCAACTGAGCCACCCAAACATCCCTCTGCTGATTTAAAATGCTACTATGAATACATACTAAATCTGTGGATGGATGTGGGTCTCCATTTTACCAACTTACGTGCCAAGATCAAATTGCTTTAACACTCTATTTCTCTTCCTCTCAAAAATAAGCAAACATTAAAAAAACCATTAAAAAAATAATATTGTTTTTAAATGTTCACTCATTTTTGAGAGAGAGAGAAAGGAGAGAGAGACAGAGCAACACTCAACCAAGCCACTCAGGTACTCCAAGCATCTGATTCTTGATCCTGGCTCAGGTCACGATCACAATCATACTGTTCATGGGATCGAGTCCTGAGTCAGGCTCTGTGCTGATAGTGCAGAACCTGCTTGGGATTCTCTCTCTTTGCCCCTTCTTTGCACTCTCTCAGAAAGAAAATAAACTTTAAAAATATAAGACATTGGCCTTTCATTTGAGGTTTTTTTTTTTTAACGTTTATTTATTTTTGAGAGACAGAGCACGAGCTGGGGAGGGGCAGAGAGAGAGAGAGAGAGAGAGAGAGAATCTGAGGAAGGCTCTAGGCTGAGTTGTCACCACACAGCCCGATGTGGGGTTTGAACCCATGAACTGTGAGATCATGACCTGAGCTGAAGTCGGACAGTCAACCAAGTAAGCCACCCAGGTGCCCATCATTTAAGATTTTTTAATTTTGTCATCTTAAAATGTTTTTATATTGTTATGACAACACTTTATTAAAGAGGTTTTTAAAATTAGAAATAATCTGGCATGCCTGCATGGCTCAGTCGGTTAAGCGTACAACCTGGGCTCAGGTCATGATCTCTTGGTTCACAAGTTCAAGCCCCACATCTAGCTCTGTGCTAACAACTCAGAGCCTGGAGCCTGCTTTGGATTCTGTGTCTCCTTCTCTCTCTGCCCCTCCCCTGCTCATGCTGTCTCTCTGTTTCTTTTTTTTTTTTTTTTTTTAATGTTTTTTTTTTTTTTTTTAATTTCTAGGAGAGAGAGAGACAGCGTGAGCAGGGGAGGGTCAGAGAGAGAGGGAGTCACAGACTGAAACAGGCTCCAGGCTCTGAGCTGGCCGTCAGCACAGAGCCCGACGCGGGGCCCGAACCCACGAACTGCGAGATCATGACCTAAGCGAAAGTCGGACGCTTAACCAACTAAGCCACCCAGGCGCCCCATCTCTGTTTCTTAAAAATAAATAAACAAAATGAAAATTAAAATAAATAAAATAAAATTAGAAATAATATAATTTGGATGAAAATAATTCATCAATTGAAATTTACTTTTTTACTTAAGATTCTCCAATTTGTGCCATTTGAGTTATTCACAATTTCTCAAAATTATAAATAATGCTGAATAATATATCACTGCACATAAGAAAGTCTGAACTTGTTCTAAATTCAGGTTTCCTCTGAAGAGACAGCTACTCTGAGAACCACCTGAATGAAGGCATCTGTGCTTCACTTTGTTGAATGATATCTTTACACCCTAGACTGGTTTCAGCACTGGTCCCTGAGCTCATTCCTGCTGGCGGGAGCCATGGTTCAGCTGTGGCCTGGAAATACCAGAGTTGGGGGTGTGTGGGTATGTCTGGAAGTGGTTTCTAGGCCCCGGGCCTGCATAAAAGGCTGAGCTCTGCCCCGAAGTGCCCTGCCTATACACCCAAAATAGCTGGTCAGGTAAGCGGCCCCACAGAGGTGTGTGCACTGTGCCCTGCAGTGTCCGAAGTCCCAATGTTTCATGAAAAATTCATGGGCAAGTTTTATCTTAGTCCATAGTTAAAAACATGCTGATACTGAATTAAAGAAATTGTTTAAAATTCACCTATATAATACCAGCTTCCATTTCATCTCACAGAATTCTCTTCTTTGCTGAAAACTTCCCTATACTTTCTGAAGATAATCAATTCTTTGATGCATACCAATCAGCTTAGTTCAATACGTGCAGAAGCAGGCTGACCAGATTTCTCGAGGAAAAAAATCTGTCGTTGCCCCATTAATTAACACAAAATGTAGGAAGCTAGCCATAGCAGTTGGGAAACGGGCAGAGCTCCTACTCCATTCCCCTCCCGCTCCACCCCCAATGCCCAGTCCAACCTGAGGACCACACAGCATGGAGCAGCTCAGGTCCCGCCCTGGGCCAGCTGTTTAGACGGTAGCTCCGTGAGGTATTGAGTGAATGATGGGGACACTTGCTGGAACCACAAGGCATAAACTAACCCAGGAAGTGCATCCCAAAGAATTCAGGAGGCAGAGGGATCAGGATGCACAGGGCGAGGAAGAGAAGGATGGAACTCCTCTTTGGTCGGTAACTACTACAAAGACACAAAACATTTAAGGCAACCTGGTAGCTCTGGGGAGATTCTGAGAGTACCCCTTGAGGGCCATGGACGTGCCCGACAGCTGTGTTGTTTTCTCGCTTTTTAAAGTTGAGACAGAATTTATATAACCCTAAAATTTATCATTTTAACTATTATAAAGTTCAGCGGTTTTTAGTACATTCACAGTGTTATGCAACTGTTACCACTATCTAGTCCCAGAACATTTCCATGATTCCAAAAGAAACCCTACACCTATTGACCCCATTCCCTCTCACTGCAGCCCGTGGCAAGCCCTCATCTACTCTGTCTCTACACATTTCCCTAATGTGGACATTTCATATAAATGTAATCAGATCACATGTGGCCTTTTGTTTCTGACTTCTTTTACTAAGCATCATGTTTTAAAGATTCACCCATGCTATAGTACCTATCAGTACTTCATTCCTTCTTATGGCTGCATCACATTCTACTGCCTATCCTTTAAAAAATTTTTTTTAAATCTTTATTTATTTTTGAGAGAGAGAGACAGACAGACAAGGTGTGAGTGGAGGAGGGGCAGGGAAGGAGGAAGACACAAAATCCAAAGCAGGCTCCAGGCTCTGAGCTGTCAGCACAGAGCCCGACGTGGGGCTTGAACTCACGAACAGTGAGATCATGACCTGAGCCAAAGTCAGACACTTAACTGACTGAGCCACCCAGGTGCCCCTCTATTGCCTATTCTTAAACATACAGCAGACACATATTTCTGAATCCCACTGGCAAAGGAGAAAGCAAGAGCTATACTCCATGCTGAAGAATGGGAGTTCCCTGAGAAGAGATGGAATGGTATGGACAGTATCTTCACGATACTGTTCACAGCTGTAATTTTGACAATCGTGGATAGAGCTCTCTGGTTTGTAAATTCATAGCGAATTCTGTGAATAACTTGGGAATACTAAAAATCTCACTCTTAAACATCAGGAGCCAACGTAAGCAACATGTTGCATAAACAGCTCTTATTAACAAAGCCAGCGAAACTGGCTGGGGCTCAGAAAGGAGACTGGCAGGAAGAGGCAAGGAAAGAAACAAATCATTCTGAATGAGGCTGTTCCTGCCTAAGATCCTGTGAAAACGATGAGGTGGCCGGAGAGTTACACGAAGCTGAAAAGCAGTGCTGCTTATCCTCAGGATTGAGCGATTCAGCAATAATTAAAGCATCTGTGTGGCAGAGAGGGTTTATCCTGTCCACCAGTTCTCACGGGAAAGGCCGCCTGCCAGGCCCCATGTACCCATTAAGCAAACCAAGGGTGTAGCCTGCATCCGTGAGATAAGTGCTATGTGCTTTCCAGGGGCCAGCACTGAGGTGTCTAATATGGCTTCTTACTAAGTCAACAGGAAGATGATAAAAGCAGCAGAGAGCCATGAAGACAGAGCAGCATTGTGATCAAGTAGGACACCTGGTGGCTGACCAGGACGAGAGAAAATATCTTCACTCCAAATATTCAAAGATTTCACATCATGCAATGCAACCTAAAATAATGAGATACCATGTTTTGACCTTCAAATTAGCAAATTATTATTATTTTTTTAATCACAACTTGTGTCAGGGAGGATTCTGGGGAAGTAGTATAGAGGTGATGAGTTGGTAGGGCCTTTCCAGTGGATAATTAGGCCTTGCTATCAAAAACCCAAAACCTAGAGTTTCACATTCCCTTTAAGCCAGAATTCCACTGCTAAGTTTATCTTAATGGAGTTTTCACAGATGTGCGCCAAGATTTAGCTACCAATATGTCTGTCGTGGAATTGCTTATAATAGCAAAATGGGAAACAATGTCAACATCCCCAAGCAGGGTAACAATTCATAAATTAGGATTCGCCAACTATTTAAGTTTTTGCTACATACTAAAAGGGAAAGAGGTACACCATTTTCTGTTCATGAGAACACATTTCATAAAAATATTTTGGTTCACATGAAAAAATAGTCACTCACAAAAAGCCACACCAAGCTGTGAACAAGGTGATCTCGGAGGGAGTACAACTATGGCAGAACTTTCATTTTCTACCCCATCCTTCTGTGATGAAAACAAAACTAACTTATTGACTACAATATTTTAGATCCCAAAGGGATCTAAGGGAAGGTGAGAATCTTCTGCGTCCCACATCCATGGAGGATTGGAAAACCTGAGCCCTCAAGTCACTGCTGGTCCCGTTTCTGGCTAGCCCACTGGCCCACTCCCCACGAAGGTGGTTTCAAATCTTCACCCTCTTTTCAAGTTCCCTTCCCCACTCCTGCCCCCTCTACTCTCAGCAGACGACTCCGCGTTCTGAGTGTCACAGGAAGAACGTGAACAGGCCACCACGTGGGAACATCTTCAGGTGTCTTGTGCTGCTCTCTTTCACACAACAGCACTGGCACACACAGAAAAATCACAGAGGGCAGACATTCCTACTGTGCTTTTACTACTACATCTTGCCTCCAACCCAAGGTCAAGGAGGAAAAGGACTGGAAAATCCAGCAGGATGCAACTGGTGTTTAATCCCGACATCATTTCAAGTGAATTAGGATAGTAGGAAAGAAGCAGACTGCAGGGGTGTGCAGTCCCCTGCACAATTTGAGGAGATGCCACCTCAAATTCTCTTTATGAAAAGATACAGGAATTACAAATAAATAGATGTATTTATTTTAAGTGAGAACAGCAAGTATAGATGACTTTACTTTTCATTACAGTATAATTAACCTGTGGTAAGCTGTACCTAGTCAAAATGTACAAGTTTTACCAAGTGTATAAGCTCAGGAAACCATCGCCACATTCAAGATAATGAACATACAAAGAACCCTCAGAAGTTACCTCCTGTCCCTTTATTTCTCCCTCCCACCACTCCTTACCTCAGGGGGTGCGTAAGATGAAAGCCTGAATTTGTTTGACTTCATTTCTTCCACTTCCTTTCACTAATCTGGCTGGGTTCAGAGTTCGGTTCTCCCAAGCCTAGGACATGGCGATAGCCCTGATCTTTTGGGTCACCCACTTGCTCTAGTCACAACCTCTATTGCTGTCCCTATACACAATCCCCTCTGTTTATTAGATCACGGTCAAGTCCAAGATCCTCACCATGACCTACAGGGCCTCTCAAGATCTGGATTCTGCCTTTCCCTTGAGTCTTACTTCTTTTTTTTTTTTTTTTTTTTTATGTTTTATTTATTTTAGAGAGAGAGAGAGAGAGAGCGTAGCAGGGAGGGTCAGAGAGAGAGGGAGTCACAGACTGAAACAGGCTCCAGGCTCTGAGCTGGCAGTCAGCACAGAGCCCGACGCGGGGCTCGAACCCACGAACCGCGAGATCATGACCTGAGTGAAAGTCGGACGCTTAACCGACTAAGCCACCCAGGCGCCCCCTTGAGTCTTACTTCTTGCTAGCTCCTCAAGACTCAAGTGCCTGCCAGGTACCCCATGTGCTGTGCCCTTCAACTCTTTTCCAGTGTCTTTTCACAAGCTGTCTTCTTGGTTCAAACCAGCAACCCCAGACCCTGCACAGCCCCAGGAAACTCCTACTCCTCCTTCTAGAATCTAGACCAGTGGTTCTCGACTAAGGCGATTTTGCCCTTTAAGGGACATTTGGCAAAATCTGGAGACATTTCTGGTTGTCACAGCTGGGGGGTCAGGGAATGGGTTGGGGGAGAATGCTGCTGGCATCTAGTGGTAGAGACCAGGGTCACTGCTAAACGTCCTATGATGCACAGGACAGTCCTCCCAACAAGGAATTATCTACTTCAAAAGGTGGACAGAGCAGGTGGAGAAGCCCTGATTAGATGAAACCTCGTACATCCCATTTTCTGTGCAAGCTTTCCCTGGCCTGCCCCCCACAACGAGCCCCACACTTTGCTGTCAGGTCTGTCCTAACGCTCCCAACAAATGCCATCTTAGCCTTTATCGTGATAAAGTTCTGATTTACTTGTCTGCCTGCTCCATTAAATTCTAATCGCTTCTAATGCAGAGACCATCTTTTCATCTGTATATCCCTAGTGTGTAACAAGAGAGCTCATTCACTGTTGTGTAATTAAATTTTAAATAACTTGTATTAATAATGAATGAACAAAAGAGAGGAAGGAGAGAAAGAAGCACTTATTCTCTTGGCTCTACCACAAACACCCTTTGAAAAACCACACAAATGATACCTGTTTGCTGTAAAAACATTAGGAAGTACAGATAAAAAAAAATAGAAAAAGGAGTTTCTGGAATAGAAAGATAAGAAAAGTGAGGTTTTACATAGCAGAGGCACCGTTTCAAGAGGGAAGAGGTAAACCCACAGTGAAGCTGAGGGCCTGGGAAGGCAGTGCTAGGGTTTCTATAGAACGAAAGCCAGTACGTACTCTACACTTACTTGAGAACAGCGATCTCTTGAACGGTTATGGCCCGTTTATCTTTGGTTCCCATGTAGGAGAATATGTTTGGTTTGACTCTGGCAAGACAGAAACAAACACATGAATTTTCACACCATTAGGAAACTGTATTTCTCACAATTTAATATTAAAATGAAATACAAGAGAGTAAAATGCTGCTTGAATAACTCCTTTCTTAGCAGGGCCCGACTTAGAACACTTGTGGCTCTGAGTGAGTAACAGGTCATTCAAAGACTTGCTGGCCAGTAACCATAAGGACACAATGCATTTCCAACTGATCACAGGCCATTCATTAGATTAATTACACACCTGTGAAGGTAAAGAGCCATTCATTCCAGATACCGTACCACTGTAACCACTTTACACCTTCAGTTTTCAAAAACTTAATAGTAATGTGAAGTCTCCAAAAACATATGCTATTTCTTTGCATTAAGAAAGCCAAATGCTAAAACAGGGATCTGAATAATTTGGTGTAAAGGTATAAGTAACTACGTTAAGAAGTATTTTATAGAAGCCATTCCACATGACAAGGAAAACCACAGGAAAAACTTCTCGAACTCAGTGCACTCCCCAACTGCAAATCCCAGAGGAACTGCCCACCCCTCCCAACCCCCCACCCCCAGTGGTCTAGTCTCCCAGGCTCAGGTACAGACAGGCACCACTGACTCTTTCCCAGAGAGCCAGCAACTAGAGTAAAATAAAATGTCACTTACAAAGTACTGCGTCCTACGGGCTGAATGATTTTCCCCTTAAATCCGTATGTGGAAGCCCTGACCTCAAGCACCTTAGAGCAGTAAGTGTATTTGGAGATAGGCCCTTTACAGAAGGGGTTAAGTTAAAATGAAGCCAGGCAGGGTAGGCCCTAATCCAAGCTGACTGGTGTTCTAAAAAGAAGAGAAATTTGACCACAGACTCCAGGGACACACACACACAGAGGGAAGACTGTGGCAGGACATGGAGAGACAGTGAGCCATCTGTAAGCCAAAGAGAGGTCTCAGAGAAAAACCAAACTTGCCAACACCTTTATCCTGGGACTTCTCATCTCCAGAGCTGTGAGAAAATTCATTTCTGTTATTTAAGCCGCCAGTCTGTGGTATTTTGTTATGGCAGCCACAGCACACTATCACACTGGGTACCATGTGTAAAATGGGTTCACTACGTAGCAGAAAGTAAAGGTCCACTGCACATGGATTTGCTGCATGTCTATACCCATGACTGAAGAAAACTCCTCCAGCACTGGTGCATCCTCAGAGCCTGCATCTCTGCTACATCTGCACTCCTCTGAGCCACTCCGACTGGTTTCAGGTTTTCAAACTAGTCAATCTCCAAAAATAAAGAGTTTACAGTCTAGTAAAGCAAATCCCTGCAAAACACATCAAAGCGGGGGCTTTTGGGAGAGCAGGTTTATTTTTACTTTCAGCCGGATGGACCAGTAACACTCAGCTCTATGTGAACTACTTACATAAAGAATTTCCACCTGGGATCATTGGCAATCTGCAAGAAGGTTAAAAGAATTCACCCTACTGTCTAAGGAAACTATAACTGGGAGGCACATTTGCTATCCGTTTGCCTATTTTCCCGCTCCTTTTTCATTAGCATGATAAGAGGATTTTGTATGGGACAACAAGACACTCACCGTAAATATTTGGACAGTACATTAATAGCATCCATGGTGTCTTTGTTTTCCTTGTACAGTACAAAGTGGCAGTAACTTCCCCTAGATTTTGGCCAAGAATGTTTTCTTGGATCTTAAAAACAAAAAAGTAAATATTATATGCACCATAATAAAAACGATCTAAGTTTTTCCTTCTGAAACCCACAAGCTCATTTTCCACCAGAGAAACTCTGAGAAATCATACCTTGTCTGACAAGAAATACAGGTTGAGTGGTTACAGTTGTGCAGACTACAGGGCTTATACTTCCTGTGATTGGGTACGCAACATTATCTGTCTGTACTTACAATCAAAAGCTGAAAGGCAGGTTGTGTGATAAATGAGTCAGACTAACCAGCAGTCCTCACACAGAGAAACACAATGGCTTCTAGGTGGGTACTGGCTTTCTAGAACACACGCAGTCCAGAGGGAAACAGCACTCCAGGCGGAATCTATACACCCTGCTCTGTATCCTCGATCAGGTGTTCACACACCCAGGCTGGACACCTCCTCAGGGATACGATAAAGATTGTGAGAAACTGCCTCAGTGACAGGTTCAAATTTTCCAAAGGCCACTTCGGTCACAAAAGTTTAGTTAATACTAGGTGGTTTACAAAGGTTTACCTGACAGAGAGAGCAGCTGGCATTCAAAACAAAATGGGTAATTATTCTTGGGGAAAAGGAAACTTTAAAAATGAAGCCAGGTTAAATGTTAACTTCTGGACAACAGTTACTTTGTTCAACTTTTTGAACACTGACAAATCTGTCCAGTCCTTGGAGAACTTTCAAAAATATTCTTTTAAATGAACATTTTAACTATACTGTAATCTAGAGACAGATTTTTTAAAAAAAATATTAGGATTTAAACTTTGATTTTGAAAAATCAACGTATTTTGGGAAAAATATGTAAGCCACAACCACACTTTCAGACACGGTATGATAATATTTGTGGGTCTGGAGCAACACACAGCTGCAACTGTTACTTGAACACATCTAATTCACTTGATTTGTTAACTCCGTGAAAGAAAAACTATGAAAAAATATTTCATACAATCCCTAAGATTCGTCTTCTTTTAAAAATGTTCCTTTGTCTTTGTCCCTAAAGAATTCTTTAGCAAGAACCCATGAATCCTTCCTCTTCACAGAGATAAGAAACTCCCAGCACTGAAGTTGCTAAGACACTTGGCTTTGGCAAGGCTAAAAGCATTCCTGATAGGCCAGTGATTTATGCTACAATCTAAAGAACAAACGAATCAATAAATCATCTCAGAAAACCGCCACAGCACATATGCTTGGCGATCGGCTTTTCCTTTCTGATAAATACGAATGTGACTCTTTTCTGTCTTGGAGAAAAAAAGGATTTCTTTGGCTCCTGGTGTGAATTCCTCACAACTCATCCTCGGAAAATTGTGAATAAGAGTATTATTTTTGGCTTTCCTTCCAGCTCACTACAGTGAAGCAAAACTGTCTATACTTAGCACTTGGGAGAAAAATCATTGGCATTTCATTTTATCTACATGAAACACCAACCACTCTTACCTGCTGCAGTTCTGACCTCTGTCCAAATGCATAGCATAAAGAGCACAAGAGAGCAATGTTTAATTCATAATACTGTTAAAGTGCTTTAGAGGTGAACATGCAAATGATCGCATGGACAGGTTACCGAGGTCTGCTACGGCACCTGCTAGTCGTGTGGTGGTGAACAGCCATTCAGACATTAACAATGGAATGTCGCAGAGGCACATGGTGAACGAGGAGAAAACTCACCTACAGGGACAAGCCTCCCTGGCTCAGTCTCCTCACCTCCTCACAATGGCATGTCAGTGCATCCCCAAAGCTGCAAGGGTACACTGTCTATACTCGTGGTATGTAGCAGAAGGCTTAAAACTGAATATGATATATCGTATACCTGAAACTAGTATTACACTGTATGTCAACAGACTGGAATTCAAATAAAAACTTAAGAAAGGCTGAATACAAAGTGCTTCTGCATCTAGAGACTTGTTTTCACAAAGTGCTACCTATGATTATCTTTTGGTGGTGACACTGCATCTAATTACTGTCGTGTTTTTCTGGGTTTCATGAGTTTCCTGCAGTGAATTATAAAAACTTTCTTATTTGAAAAAAATTTGAAGAATCATTATAGAAAACAGTTCTCCAGAACTGATAAATTAAAAGGGATTTGAGATGACTTAAGAGACTTGTCTATTGAATGAAATGTTTGGACGTTGTTTCTATCATTATTTGACAAGCTATCTGTATGTAAAAGACATTTTTGAGACAGGGAAAAACTGAATGTGCTCTGGGTATTAGATATTAAATTATTGTTCCTTATGTTGGATGTGATATGGTCTGAGGTTTTAGTCCTTAACTGCTAAATACATACTGAAGTATCGACAAGTGAAATGAAGTGCTATGTAGAATTTTCTTTAAAACACTTCACAAGAAAGAATAAGTGGGAAGAAAAGATCAAACAAAAATAAGAGAATGTTAATATAATAATCTTGACGAGCGTTGATGGGGGTACACAGTGGTTCAATACTACTTTGTGCAACTTTCTGAAAATGTCCATAATAAAAAGTTAGTAAAACCTTGTGATGAAAATTCATGAATTGTAGCTATACTCTTCCTTAATGACCCCTTCAGAACATTCACAGACAACTATAATGGCGAAAAATAAACGAAGCCACAAGGCGAAAAAACTAAATGTTATTACACCTTGAGGGAGACCATGACAACCGAGTATGAGTTTGGCTCACACACATGCATCTTTTATTAGCAGAACCAAGCACTGAGCATGCATACAAGTATCTCCTCTGTCAAAAGCAGACACAAGGGTTCTTTTTCTAAGTGCACTCAGTATACAAAATAGAAAGCATATGCATTAGTTAACTGGGAATATTTTGAATAACGGAAAAAAATCAATGAGTCTCAACTTATTTTGAGTGATTTGACTTTCTAAAACTTTGAATCCTTAGAACATGAAGTAGGATGTGAGTAGCTTTGTAATTTAAGAGAATTTAAAATAACTTTCAGTTTTTTTGGAGACACTCTGATTTAAAATTCGAATGCAAAAAATTCTCAGGCTGAGATCACAGGAAGCAACCTTCTGATGATCTGATACGGCAGCCTCAGTACAGCAGAAATAGAAGCCAGCAGAAGAAATCATATTCAGGAAGATTCATGTACTGAGGAACAATCCTCATGAATAAGGAAGGAAAAATGTAGTTCGAGAAAGATGACTGGATGGGGCAGCATGCAGAACATTCTTTTCCTCCTTATTCGAGGCCATTTCCATGACTGCACCCCTGCACACCGACCTTGCCGCACCTTTCGGATCCGGCTCCACCCACTATCACTCTCCTGACATAACTTCTGCCTGCCTCTCCCCTGGCTCTTTCCCTTCAGGATACCAATATGCTCACGGCTCTTCATTTTAAAAGTCAAACCTGGGCACCTGAGTGACTCAGTCAGTAAGCATCTGACTTTGGCTCAGGTCATGATCTCACGGTTCATGAGTTCGAGTCCTGATCAGGTAGGCACAAGCCCCGCTTCTCTCTGTCTCTCCGTCTCTCTGCCCTTCGTGGGATTCTCTTTGCCCTCGCTCACTTGTGCCCTCTCTCAATTAAAAAAAAAAAAGTCAAACCCATGCCTCCTCCTTAACCATGTTGCTTTCCTTTCTTTTTCTCCTTACAGGCTTTTTAAAAATTATGTATGTATGTATGTATGTGTGTATGTATGTAATCTCTGCATCCAATGTGGGGCTCAAACTCACAACCCCAAGATGGAGAGCTGCATGCTCCTCTGACTGAGTCAGCCAGGTGTCCCTCTTTACAGCTTATTTTATTTTTAAAAAAATGTTTTTTAAAGTTTATTTTTGAGAGAGAGAGAGAGAGAGAGAGAAAGCGTGCGCGCACGCATATGCACACGAGTTGGGGAGGGGCAGAGAGAGAGAAGGAGACACAGAATATGAAGCAGGCTCCAGGCTCTGAGCTGTCAGCACAGAGCCTGAAGTAGGGCTCAACACACGAACCATGAGATCATGACCTGAGCTGAAATCAGACACTTAACGGACTGAACCACCCAGGAGCCCCAGCTTATTTAAGAAAGCAGTCTGGGGGTGCCAGCGTGACTCAGTCAGTTAAGTGTCCGAGTTTCAGTTTTGGCTCAGGTATAGATCTCATAGTTCACGAGTTCAGCCCCACATCAGGCCTCCTGCTGAGCTCAGAGTCGGCTTGGGATTCTCTCTCTCCTACTCCTGCCTCTCCTCTGCTCACATGTGTGCTCTCCCTCAAAATAAATATCCCATGTGTGCTCTCTCTCAAAATAAACTTTGAAAAATAAATAAATAAAAATAAAAAAGCAGTCTGTGTTTATTGTCTTATATCTCAACTCACTATATAACCTGTTTCCAGTCATATTCCGCTAGAGCTGCTACAGTCAACACACCAATGATTTCTATGTTGCTAAAAACTGATGGATATATTTTAGAAGTCTTATCTTGCTGAACCCATCTGTAATATTTTTCACTGCTCATTCCTTCAGTTACTGGCAGTCACTCTTCTTGGGGATTCCATACCACCAGTCTCCCAGAGAGTTTACTTTTTATCTGTCTGGCTCTTCCACCCGCTGGTCTCTGCGGATGCCTACATCCAGTGTCCCTGCTGGGAACCATTCATTTCCCTAAGTATGGAGAACCTCTATATATCATGTGGCAGATTTTTCCTTTTTCTTTTACTTAAGCCTTTGAAAAAAAATTCTTAGAGGCATCTGGAATATATACTACGTATCTCAAAATATAAGTTAATTTCCCTGATTACATGATTTATAATAATATTTTCAGAAAAATACCATAAGTTGTTTTGGTAGGTGAATCAAGACACCCTATCTACCTGACTGGATTAACAAACAAAATAACCTCTGAGTTAGAACAGCTGGCAATCTGCAGTGTTTGGGCACCATGATTTAGAATCCACCATGCCCATGTTTCAGGGTGCATGGAGGCTCTACCTGAGAAGAGTTTAAGTAAGAATACTGAAAATCTGCTGGATAATACATATAACAATTTATATCAGGGTATGGTAGGGAAGGAGTGCCAAAAACACTATAAACTTTTCTTTGCAATGAAGCTTTAAAAGCTAATTCATTCAGGGGCACACCTGGGTGGCTCAGTTGGTCAAGCATCCAACCCCTGATTTTGGTTCAGGTTATGATTTCACCAACTGTGAGATCAAGCCCCACATTGGGATTCTCTCTTTCCCCCTCTTTTTGCCCCTCCTCTGTTAGTGCTCTCTTTCTCAAAACAAATAAATTAATTAATAAAAATAATAAAAGTTAATTGTTCAAATGCTAGGCAAGGTAGCTCAAGAGGACAAGCTGTCACTGGCAGTGGATCCTATTTGCAGGGGAAAGAACAGTCTCTGCATCCCAGCTCTCTTTACTTTTCCAATGGTATTTAACTATGATATTCTTGGTTTGGGGGCGGGGGGGAGCTAGATCTGCAAGAGGTGAACGCAGGCTCTCCAGGGCCTGTCTGGGTCTAGGAGGAGGCAGGAGACAACAGTTCTGACCTCTAGTCCATCTCTGACCAAATGCCACATCTCAAGCCCAAGAGGCTTAGATCTCTTTACAAGTGACGATCAAATTTGACGTGGCTTCGTGCTTCTTCTTAAACTGAGAAATTAATATTTTATTGAAGATGTGTAAGGGCAAGGGTTCATGTCATACATGCTCAGCACCTCACTTGAAAAATCTGAAGGAAATTTTGTATTTGGGAAAGAAAAAGGAAGGTGGGTGTGGCATAAGCTTAGAAAATGTGGATAAAGACAAAACATGAGAGATCTGGCACCACTCACTTGAGGCGAAAGGGTGGGAAAACTGTAAGGTCCATAGTGACCTGCAAATGCCCTAACATCCCTCCCTGCCGATCACAAAGCCTGGCATTTTCTGAGAAACAAAGATCATTTCCAAGAAGCAGCCGTCAAAAAACAAAATACAGGCTTTGCCAATCTGCTTCCTTATGACCATACTCCGCAGAATAAAATTTTGTCTTTTCTTCTTGCCTTTGAAAGAGGCTGGGTGACCGATGTGGACTGCCTCTCTGCAAGGGACATCTCCCTACAGCCGTTCTCAGCCTGGGCTCCTTGAGACAATTAAGACTGAATGCTGCAGTAAGTCGCCCTCTCTCCTCCACATCTAGAATAGTTGCTAGCTATCTGCCAATCCTGGGAGAATGCAAAACAGTCACTCAAATCATTCTCCATGAGGTTTAACTCTCCTGAAGAACCCTGGCTGGAAAAAATCCTGCTAAGGTACTATTTTACATTGTGACTCAGACATCAAAGAAACATACAGTAGCCAAGCCATTCGTCTGTGGGTTGAGAAGCGATTAGCAATCATGCCCTCAGCTGTTCCAGAACACATCATCTTATTTCCTTTCTGGTCCCCACTGAGAAGTGACCTCCGATGGCCAGCTTCTCTTCCCCAGATGCTCAAGATTTCTGATTTCTGCGTCACTATCCAGACTGACCGAATTGACTACATAATTTTTACAGGCACAGCTAACTAAACCTGACTCTGCTCCCATTTGTTATACACCCCCCCCCATTTCACTAAAATCATACTTTGTAAACAATTAAGGCTCCATCCATTCACAGCATTAACCTACGAGAACATCCACAAAGCACTAACTGCACCAATAGTCTTTTGTTACGTAGTCCTGGAGTTCTGCTCTAACAAATTTATCTAGAAACAACTCTTCACTAATAGAAGCCATCGCTGGTAGGAACTGAGGGTGAGGAAGTATCTTTTTCCCACTGTAATTTCCATTAGAATTGTATCTGCTGATGTGGCAGGTAAAGAAGAAAAATTAATCTTCTTAAGGTTATACGCAGGTATATACGGCTACAGAAAACATATGTGAGCATAAACATCAAAGAAATTCACTGACACACACCCATTTCACATGAATGATATGCAACAAAAGAAGAGACTGGGTGGAGGGCCACTCTGCCATGTGTCCATGTTTGTGTGTGTGAGTGAAGAAGGAACTTGGGGTTGGAAAGCAACAGCTCTTCTGATGTGCCACTGGGAATTCTTGTTCATCTGAAAGCTTTCTCTCCTCCATTAAGAATACAGAATGAGCAACATCTTTCCATTTTCTTCTTGAATTGCCACTGAGCCCACTCTGCTCTTCAGGGAACATATTAAATTGCTAAGACTGTCTCTTGGGCACCATGGTAACTGTAGCAAATCTTCGCTCACATCAGAGGCCTAATGCCCCCTACCAGACAGTCTGTAGACTGCGCAGGCATCTGAAATGATATTATGCACCTTCTCTGAAGGAACGACATGATTGATATCCTGTTCTGCGTAATAGCAAAGTAGCCCTTGAACACGAACAGGCAAGGAACAAGAGAAGCGAGATGCCACTGGTGACCGGAAGACAGAGGAAATGCCAGGTCACGTGCACACTTACTTGCCAGCGCCTTTTTCCCAGCCGCATGGTAGGCTACAATGTATTTCTTCCCCTCTCTGTCCTCTGTTTTTGTCTCTAATCCTGGAAACAGAGATTTAATTGCTTGATGGATGACCGTTCTTTTCTCTTTGGTGTCCTCAACGACCTATTAAAAACAAATCATGTTACTGCTGATTTAACAAATATTAAACGGGGAAATACTACTGATGAATTTGTAAAATCACTAGTCATGTCGTCAACTATGCAAAGTAACAGAAGTACATGGGTGTGATTTCAACAATCTTATTTTATTATTTTTTAATGTTTATTTACTTTTGAAAGATACAGACAAGAGGGCAAGGTGAGGAGGGCAGAGAGAGAGGGAAACACAATCCTAAGCAGGCTCCAGGCTCTGAGGTGTCAGCACAGAGCCCGATGTGGGGCTCGAATTCACAAACTGTGAGACCATGACCCGGGCCAAAGTTGGATGCTTAACTGACTGAGCCACCAGGTGCCCCTTCAACAATCTTTCAGAGCTTCATAATACCACAAATCTTAAGAGCCTGTTCACGGAGCAGGATTCTCTGCCAGGCACTGTACCAGGAACTTCAGAGTCACTATTTTATTTTATCCTTATCATCTCCCTATCGCACTATCAGTATACCTACTTGGAGATCAGGAAAACGAGGCTGAGAGAAGGATCTAAAGCCATACAGCTGGAGGGTGACAGACCCACCCACTGCAGATATCCCAGCTCAGGGACTCTGCTGGGCAAAGGCCTCAGGGCTCACAGAGGCAAATGGAGGCAAGCAGTGCCCTTTGGGATACTGGAAACTCAATTCCCTTGAATACTCCAATCTACAACTGCTTCACAATGAATTCTATTCTATATTAGATTATTTTATAATGGTGTTCTAGTGTGTTCGTGATAAAGAAAAAAAAATCAACACCAAAAAATGTAAACTTATCATTTAAGGGGCGCCTGGGTGGCTTAGTCGGTTAAACGTCCGACTTTCGCTTAGGTCATGATCTCGCGGTTCGTGGGTTCGAGCCCCGCATCGGGGTCTGTGCTGACTGCCAGCACAGAGCCTGGAGCCTGTTTCAGTCTGTATCTCTCTCTCTCTCTCTGACCCTCCCCTGCTCATGCTGTCTCTCTCTCTCTCGTAGAAATAAAAATTAAAAAAAAAAAAAGGAAATAAAAAGCTTTAAAAAAAAAAAACTTATCATTTAAGGAACTGTTATTCAATTTTTGAATGTGTCTCACACACATTTCACATCTGGAGTCAACAGCCAGAAACATGTGCAACTGCCTTACTAAAAATATAGAGGGGTGCCTCTCAGTAGGTTAAGTATCTCACTTTTGATTTCAGCTCAGGTCATGATCTCATGGTTTGTGGGTTCAAGCACAGAGTCTGCTTCAGATTCTCTCTCTTTCTCTTTCTCTCTCTGCCCAGCCCCTGCTTATGCTCTCTATCTCAAAATTAATACACTGTCATTTTCTATTTCATTTATTGCATTTAAACAATGTTGGGAGACATCTGGATGGCTCAGTTGGTTACACATCTGACTCTTGATATCGGCTCAGGTCATAATCTCACAGTTGGTGGACTGAGACCCCCAGGTGCCCCTAATTTCACCTCTTCAAGTTTTCAGATTTAAAATTACAAGCATGGATCACATAATCCTACTGGACAGCACTAATCGAGAATAAAATTTTTCTAACAAAAGCTTTTCAATAAGCATCTATTATCCCATTTAGTAGCTAAATTGCCTTTCCTTCAGTAGCAGAAGCTGACTCAAGTTGAGCAAAGAAATGTTCCCTTACCTCTTTCCCAACCCCTTTCCCTCCAAAGACCTGACAGCCAGAGGCTGCTGGAGGCAGGGCCGGGGCCTCCCTATCAGGCCACACATCTGTCAGACTGTGACAGTCCTTTGGCTACAGACGCTATGTGAGACAGTAGTCACTCTGTGGTCTGAACACTTAAAAAAAATTTTTTTTTTTAATTTTTAATGTTTATTTATTTTTGAGAGAGAGAGAAAGAATTCAAAGCAGGATCCAGGCTCTGAGCTGTCGGCATAGAGCCCAACTCAGGGCTCAAACCCACAAACAATGAGATCATGACTTGAGCTGAAGTCAGACACTTAACTGACTGAGCCACCCAGGTGCCCCACCAAAGAACACATTTCTTTGTTGATTTGTGGTCATACAAAATTTTCTTACAATAAAAACATAACTGTTTCTTTGCTATAGTTTATCTGGATACTGGTCATTTGCCACCTATAAAAACACTTTTAGTGTAATGCTCTTTCAGGTCAAACAGAGCAAAGTCATTCTTTTGTCAACTACTATAATTTTTCTAATGGACGCTTATAGACTTTCACCCAAAAAGAAGCAATGAAAACCCTAAAATGTATGTTTTTGTGCTACTTACCTCAATGGCAACACTGGTTTCCTTATTTTTAAAAAGCTGGAGCTCCTCTAAACGCTGCTTTTCTTCAGCTGTCAAAACCGTAAATATGTCTTCTGATGGGTCCTTGAAAATAACCACAAAACCCTCAATGAGTCACACACAGAATTCAATGCTGTTAGAGCTCCCTGACCCGGGGCCTCTCAGAAATGCTAGTTTGTACAGAAAGTGGTTTTTGCCAGGAAGCCACTCTCACCTCCTCATCCACTGGGACGGACAAGTCATTCAAGTGGCTGATCTGTCCATCTTTTCCTATTTCGTGAACAACGAAGTCAGAGTATCTGATGAAAAGAAAACACAAACTTTCACAGCACGAACATTTTGCTTTTGATTAATTTAAGGACGTTTAACAACATTAAGCCTTACTGTTGTACATTTTTTTAAAAAAAATTCAGGGTTGTTTTTTGAGAGGAAGCATAGTTCCTTTTTAATTTTTTTTTTAATGTTTTATTTATTTCTGAGAGAGAGAGACAGTGTGAACAGGGGAGGGTCAGAGAGAGGGAGACACAGAACCTGAAACAGGCTCCAGGCTCTGAGCTGGCTGTCAGCACAGAGCCCGATGCGGGGCTCGAACCCACGAACCGTGAGATTATGACCTGAGCTAAAGTTGGATGCTTAACTGACTGAGCCACCCAGGTGCCCTGAGAGAGAGCATACTTCCAATCAGGGGCGAGGGGAGAGAGAGAGATCTTAAATAGGCTATGCAGAGCTTGATCCCAAGACCCTGTGATCATGACCTGAGCTGAGATCAAGGGTCAGACACTCAACTGACTGAGCTACCCAAGCATCCCCAAAACAGGATTTTTTAAAATAATCTTCATTACTACGTTCATATGGAGTTATTTTTTTCTGGTTTCTTTTTTTTTTTTTTTTTAATATTTTTATTTATTTCTAGGAGAGAGAGAGAGAGACAGAGTGAGCAGGGGAGGGTCAGAGAGGGAGTCACAGACTCTGAAATAGGCTCCAGGCTCTGAGCTGGCAGTCAGCACAGAGCCCGACGCGGGGCTCGAACCCACGAACCGCAAGATCATGACCCAAGCGCAAGTCGGACGCTTAACCGACTAAGCCACCCAGGCGCCCCTTTTTCTGGTTTCTTAAAGAATGCTACACCACAGCTTGGCTTTGTATTAGAATGTAAGGTAAAGACCTTGTGAGCTTCTAGAATATTCTTTCAGAGAAATGCATAAATCAAAGCTTATCAACGTTACCCTATTGATTACAGAAACAGTCCATACTAAAGTGAATCATAAAACATGGCATGGTTAATTCAATCAGAACCCAGTCAGGGTGCCTGGGTCACTCAGTCAGTTGAGCAGCAGACTTTGGCTTAGGTTGTAATCTCAAGGTTTGTGAGTTCGAGCCCGGTGCTTTGCACTGACAGTACAAAGTTGTTTCGGATTCTCTATCTGCGCCCCCCCCCCTCAAAAATAAAAACATTAAAAAAAGTCAGAACACAGTAAATCTACTATGAACCACCCTGCAGCTTACCTTTACGCTAAATATTCTACATACCTTATTTAAAACCCTCTCAAAAACCCCAAGGAAGTATTAGGACCCATTTTCTGGATGTGGATACCAGGCTCTGAGGAGTTAAGTAAACACAGTGAGTGACCAGTCTAGATTCACACCCAGATTCCTCTGGCTCCAAAGACCACCTTCTTTTAATTGTAGATGTGGCACATTCAGGTCAAAGAGTTAAGGGTTTAAGATCTTAAGACCAATTCAAGAGAAAACTTAAAACCATTTAAAATAATTTCTTTTAAAGAAGTGAACAGCACTGATTGACACAAAAACTTTTTTTTTTTTAATGTTTTATTTATTTCTAGTAGAGAGAGAGAGAGAGAGAGAGAGAGAGACAGCGTGAGCAGGAGAGGGTCAGAGAGAGAAGGAGTCACAAACTCTGAAACAGGCTCCAGGCTCTGAGCTGGCAGTCAGCACAGAGCCCGATGCGGGGCTCGAACCCATGAACCGCGAGATCATGACCTAGTGAAAGTCAGACGCTCAACTGACTAAGCCACCCAGGCGCCCCAAAAACTATTTTTTATTTACTCATTTTATCTTGAAATGGCTCCATCTGTTCATTTAGGCAGCTCTCCTCCATCCTATTCCTTTCTGATCATCAGTAAATAATTCTTGGGGATAGAAAGCTAAACAGAACATATTGCTGATTTCTTTCTCCTTTTTTAGTTTTGAAAGAGACAGAGTGTGAGCAAGGGAGAGGCAGAGAGAAGAGACAGAGACACAGAATCCAAAGTAGGCTCCGGGCTCTCAGCTGTCAGTGCAGAGCCTGACGTGGGGCTCAAACTCACAAACTGTGAGATCATGACCTGAGCCGAAGTTGGACGCTTAACTGAGTGAGCCACCCACGTACCCCTTGCTAATTTATTTCTAAAGAAAAGAAGGAATAGAACACCAAATTATGGAGAGAGCCCAAATGTCAATTAACTGAAGAACAGATATAGAAGATATGGTAGATATACACAAGGAAGTATTACTCAGCCATCAAAAAGAATGAAACCTTGGGATGCCTGGGTGGCTTAGTTGGTTAAGCGTCCAGCTTTCGCTTAGGTCATGATCTCGCGGTTTGTGGGTTCGAGCCCCGCGTCGGGCTATGTGCTGACTGCCAGCTCAGAGCCTAGAGTCTGTTTCAGAGTCTGTGTCTCCCTCTCTCTCTGACTCTCCCCTGCTCACGCTGTCTCTCTCTCTCTCTCTCCTAGAAATTAAAAAAATATTTATTTAAAAAAGAAAAAAAAAGAATGAAACCTTGCCATTTCCAATGACATTCACTCGGATGGAGCTCCAATGTATTACACTAAGCAAAATAAATCAACCAGAGAAAGGCAAATACCATATGATTCCACTCCTAGGTGGAATTTAAGAAACAAACAGATGAACAAAAGGTGGGGGGGGGAAGAAAAGAGGGAAACAAATCTATCTTAATGATAGAGAACTGAGGGTTAATGGAGGGAGGAGTGGGCTACATTGGTGAAGGGTATTAAGAATTGGCACTTGTAGGGGCGCCTGGGTGGCTTAGTCAGTTAAGCGTCCGACTTTCGCTTAGGTCACGATCTCGCGGTTCTTGGGTTCGAGCCCCGCATCGGGCTCTGTGCTGACTGCTCTGTGCTGGAGCCTGTTTCAGTCTTGTGACTCCCTCTCTCTCTGACCCTCCCCTGCTCATGCTGTCTCTCTCTCTCTCTCTCTCCTAGAAGTAAATAAAACATTAAGAAAAAAAAAAAAAAAGAATTGGCACTTGTAATGATGAGCAGTGGGTGTTGTATGTATGTATGTATGTATGTATGATGAATCACTGAATTCTACTCTCGAAACCAATACTGTACTGTATGTTAACTAACTAGAATTTAAATTAAAAAAAAAAACAAAACAGGAAAACAAACAGAACTAAAATAACTGGACACATAAGTGAAACATACCTTTCTTTCAAGATGCCTGAGAATCCCTGATGAGAACTTACAAACTTGGTGATGCCAACATCAAGTTCAGTGAGGCCGTGCTTCATCATGTCTGCAAAACTCTCAGCTTCCTCCTCCTCCTCACCCTCCTCAGAAAGGCCATCTTCTTCCTCCTCTTCCTCTTCTTCCAACTGCTCATCAGAATTCTTTGTTCCCTCCCTGGCACTCACAGCTTCAGGTGGCTCAGGCACATTTACAGCACTGGGTGGAGAGACACGCTCTGGCTCGTCCTGACTTTTGGTCAGACAATGGTCCGAGATCTTCTGTCTTTTTGCCTCCTCAGCTGGGGCCACCCTGTCATTATCTTCAACAGCAAGAGATCCACGTTTCAGCGACACACCAGTCACTTCCGTCATCTCCATTTTTAAGGCTCCAAGAAAACATTTAATAGAACCTTAAAGGAAGGAAGAGAGAGCAGGAAATAACAATCACTTCCATAAAGGGGATTTCAGCAAACAGGTACAGTTAACTTTATTCCTAGGGCTCTGAAGCTCATTTATTAAAATAATTTTTTTTTGACGCTGGTGTATATGTTTGGTGGCAAAGAAAAACAGCACAAAACTTCTGCATAGAACTTGAGAGGGTGAATCAAAAACCTTAAAAAAAATGTATGCCCTTTAACCCAGAAAAACTACTTTCAGGGTGTATCTTAAAATAACTGAAGTGCTTACAGTTTTAGCTGTAAGGATACTTATCTCAGCACTTTTATATTAGCAAAAAACTCAGAACGAAGATACCTGGATACAGAAAATAAACAATACACTGAAACAATATGAACAGAAGCTAGGAAAGGTGGTTCCTTCTAACACAGAATATGCGTGGCAGGGCAGGGAGACTTGCTGTTTTCAGTGAATACCACAGTTGCATCACTTGAACTTTGTTTCATGTAAATGATTCTTAAAAAAAAAATCTGATTAAATAAAAATAGTGCATAAATACATTTACTGACAGGAATGCATACTCGTATCATATTTTTTAAAAAAGGCAAGGGGGGATGTAGAGTTGTTTAATAGGTTATAAAGGTTTAGTTTTGCAAGATTAGATAGAGTTCTGCATATTGGTTCTACAACAGTGGAATGTACTTGGAGCTCCTGAACTGTACGCTTAAAACTGGAGATGATGTTACATGTTATGTGTATTTTGCCACAATTTAAACAACACAGATTATATTTCAGCAGCCCATATACAATGTAATGAGGACAAGTCACAGAAGCCATGCACACCTCCCAGGACAGAGCAGCTTGCCAGAGGGTTAACATGTGGCAATCAAAGTAAATACGTTTACCTAATTTGATCTTACTTGATGCTCTTGGTAAAATAAGGATAAAAGTTTTCTTACATTAACTATATATGGAAGTGCTATAATTAACATGCTAGGGAACTTAGTAAACATACTCATAATGAACATAAATGAGCAGAAAATTAATATTCTAAGGTTCTCCAAAGCTTCGTTAGCAAGGAACCCAACTACAGAAGCATCTACAGCAGAGTAATAACAAGGTTGAACTAAAGGTTAAGAATCCACATTTGAAGGGCACCTGGCAGGCTCAGTTGGTGGAGTACGTGACTCTTGATCTTGGGGGTCATGAGTTTGAGGCCCACTTAGAGACTACATAACTAAATTAAAAAAAAAAAAAAGAATCCACATTTTATCTCGGCTCATTGTCAACAATCTAGAATGGAAAGAAACAGAAAAAATGCATATACATATACAAAATGAAAGAAAAAAGGATGATGATGACTACCAAAAAATGGGAGAAAAGGTACAGAAAGATGCTAGTAAAACCAATTTTCCTTTGAAAGACAAAAAATTAAACAAAATGGAAGAAACCAAGAATTTGGAACAGAAGTAGACCACAACTATACAAAAACTACCTCTAATTCAAATAAGAAAGCACTGATTCTCTATTTGTTCTAAACAAGACATACTAAGAAAAAGAATGGTTTATGAAACGCTGATGCTTTTTCATGCTCACTTTCTATCAACAAAGCTGCCCTCACAGAGCCTGCATGCCAGTGAGGGAGACAGAGGTCACTGGGGGACTATGGGAACACAGAAGACCTCAGAGGGCACTGGCGGTGAGGGTGTCACAGAAGACACCTTTCCTCGTGGAAGACCAGAAACGAACCAAGCCCAGCTGTGAGGAGCGGGTGAGGTCGCAGAAGGCGGGGAGGAAGCTGTCTGGGAGGCAGGGGGTTGGCCCAGCATGTGCAGAGGCGTGGGAGCCAAAGGAGTTCATCATGCTGGGTGGAGGGTAAAACACACAACGGGAGAGGCTGGAGTTAAAGCTACGGAGCAGGCAGACGCTACACAAGCAGAATGGAGGGAATCCCATCCTGAAAACCAAACCACCACTAGACTCGTGCGTTAGAAAGATTCCGCAGTGTCTCTTTGAAGAGAAACTGGGGTTGGCAGCTGAAATCAAGCCAAGAAATTAGTATAACATGATCTAAGACTGAGGCAAGGATGACAGACACAAAGTTTGGATTCTGGGATGTTTAGGAGGTGGTGGGAACAGGACTGGATGACACATGTGGGCAAAAGGAGGAAATAGCCAAGGATGACTCAGGTTTTCTGCCTTAGGGACCTCAGAGGACAGGGGAGCTCTTCCTGACACAGAAACCCCAGAAGAGAAGCAGGGGGTGGGAGAAGACAAGCCCACTTACTGTCCTGTGGTGTCACAGGTGCTTGGGGACATCCTGAAGCCAGTCACTACACCGTGTTATACATACTCTTACCCCCAAACCTGCAACAGCTTCCCAGCTGGCATTCCAGGATCCACCAGCGTTGGGAGCCATTCTGAACTCACTAGCTGAGAATACTCCTTGTGTGGTTAAGGCAGGCTTGCAAGGTCTGCCATTAGGTGGCAACCGATAGCTGCCCCTTTTCATATCGTTTCTGCTTGAGCACCATACCCTGGAGTGCTTTGTTGACTGAGATCAAGAGTGACTTGTTCCCTCATTTTGGCCCTGGTATGATGATTGTACTTGGTCAGGGACTTGTGATATGGAGGGACACTGATGTTCAGTGGCCTGGGAATTATGACTAGAGCTGAGCGATTGATTACTCTAAAAGGTCAGATCCCACCCTTTGTTTAACAATTAATAAAACAATATTCCCATATAGAATAACACGCTATTCCTGGACATGGAGGACGTTGTGGGAACCATAGTCCCATAATCTTCTTTTTCAGGTTGTGAGAGCAGACACTGTGTCTCCGGCAGATCCTGTTTTCCTTGATACTTCCCTTGAGCTATAAACAAGCTAATGACCCTTACTCATAAAAGATTGACCTTTACGTATACAATTCTGTTTGTTTCTTGGTAAAAGGTTTTTCTCAAGGCTATGCTGGAAACATTGTAAACATCATCTACATGATGATGTAGCACATGCCTTAGCACATGCCACTTTTCTTGTTCCCTGTACCTTGACAAATGAAGTTGAGAACCCAGACTGAGCAGAGATGCCTGCCTGGTGATCAGAAAGAACCCCGCGGCTCTCTCATCACTCACTGACACCGTCCATCCTTCAGGGACCGCTGGACTGGCTGGAGGTGGACTTCAGCACACCAGGACATCCTGACACCTTTCCAGGCCTGAACTCTTATCAGGTAGGAAACCACAGCCAAGCACAGCCACACCAGCATCCTGGCTCAAGGACTGTGCTGTCAGCAGGATGTCTACCTCCTTCCCGGAATGTAGAGACTTCATCAAGCTCCTTCTCAACAACTGGTGGTCACAAGCCACATCATTATGTCCTCTGCAGAAATGTCTGCTCTATCCTGCTCTGGCACTGTCCATCATTCAGCAACCTATATACCATTATCTTCCACAGGCCTCCAACGACCCCGGCCCAGCCCCAGTGAGTGCCCGTTTCCGGTCTGACTGCTCATGAGCTCTCTCTGATGCGAGGTCCTCCACACCTGTCTAAGGTCACCTCTTAGACAGTCCTGCAAGACTCATCTGAAGGCCATGAGTCCTGACTCCTGTGCATTCCTCTCTACTAACTCCATCTTCCCATTTTACCTCCCTTTATCTGCACTACCATGTGGGCACCTGGGTACCATGCATTTCTCCTGCCATGTTCTAGCTCTTCATCCAAGTAAATTAATTTCTCCAAGCCCCTGTTCTTGGCCTGTCCAATGAGAATGACACATGCATCACAGGATTGCTGTGAAGATTAAATGAACTGATAAACACAGAGTGGTTAGATATAATAGGAACAAAATAAATGCTGGTCCCCTTTCCTCCCTCAAGCAGTCTGCAGATTTTTTGAGGACATTATTTCTTTTATACGTGCCATAGAATTCAGAGTGGTATAACAGCCTTCAATAGATTCTTTGTAGATTTCTTGAAACAAGGCTAAAACTATTCTCCACCTGTAGAGATCAAAGACATACTAAATAGCAAATGCCTAATGAAATAGTGGACCTAGACCAGCACCATGAACATTCATGACAAGCAGACACTGCATGCCCCTGAATTATCTGTGAAGTGTTCTTACTGATTGAAACTCTATGTCTAATTGGTAGTTTTGACAGCATACAGAGACAGGAGATGTTAAGCACCACCTTGGGGAAGCAATCAGCAACATTCTGAATGGACAAAGACAGTTCCCTCAACTAATAAAAAGCCAGGGGAAAAAGAGGGAAGGGAATTTACAGACAAACCTACAAAGAAATGCAACAAGTGAATCCTTCTTTCAACAAGTCAGCTATTTAAAAAAAGTATTTAGAAAAAAAGCATTTGACGGCTGCTGCAGCAACTTCTTAATCAATTGGTCTATGGAGGCAAGGGAGACAAAAGCAAAAATGAACTATGGGGACCTCATCAAAATAAAAAACTTCGGTACCGCAAAGCAAACAATCAGCAAAACTAAAAGGCAACCCACAGAATGGCAGAAGATATTTGCAAATGACATATCAGATAAAGGGTTAGTATTCAAAATCTATAAAGAACTTATCAAACTCAACACCCAAAAAACAAGTAATCCAGTGAAGAAAGGGGCAAAAGACATGAATAGACACTTCTCCAAAGAAGACATCCGGATGGCCAACCAACACATGAAAGAATGTTCAACATCACTCATCATCAGGGAAATACAAATCAAAACCACAATGAGATGCCACCTCACACCCATTAGATTGGCTAGCATTAACAACTCAGGAAACAACAGGTGTTGGCAAGGATGCAGAGAAAGAGGATCTCTTTTGCACTGCTGGTGGGAATGCAAACTGGTGCAGCCACTCTGGAAAACAGAATGGAGGTTCCTCAAAAAATTAAAACTAGAACTACCCTACAAGCCAGCAATTGCACTACTAGGCATTTATCCAAGGGATACAGGTATGCATCTTCAAAGGGGAACATGCACCCCAATGTTTACAGCCGTGCTATTGACAATAGCCAAAGTATGGAAAGAGCCCAAATGTCCATCCAATGAGAGAGTTCCTCTCTTACGACAGCATTCCTGGTCTCATGGCCATGCCTGGTCAGTACAGTCTTCTCCAAGTCCTGCTTGGCATTCACAAGAATGGGGATCCTCTGATACCCCTCTTTCTAGCACATTCACTAGACCTCGTATTATAACCATTCCCCTAAATAGGGCAACCCTCCTAAAAGTCCAGTCATTTTAACACTCACTCCTAAGCGTGCATTTCATCTCCTCAACACTCACTGTGCACCCTGTACAAGACATTATTCCAGGCACTGTGAAGACACCACAGCAAAGCAAATCAATGCTCTGCCAGTGTGCAGCTGACCTTTAGTGAAAGATCTGGCTTCTGCCTCCAACACACCACTGAAATGGTTTTCTTAAAGTTCAGTAGTGGCTTCCTTGTGCCAAAACCACAGCCATTCAAGCCTGGCTCTAACTGATGTCTTTTCCCAACTGGACATGGTTCGCCACTTTCCTTCCTTGAAACTCTCTTTCTACTCCTTTTCCCCTGCTTCTTGAGGTGTTCTTTTCCCCTTCCTGTCTTCTGCTGCTTAAAATCTGGGCATCTCTTGGTTCCTACACCAGCCAAGACCCATCTCCAACTTCCTGGTTTGCTTGGGGGTCCAAAGCAATAGCTGTTAAGCTGAGCAATTACAGAGTATACACAGTGAGCTCATTCAAGCCTCTCCTCCACCCTATGGCTCAGGGCTCATTAACATCACCAGATACTGGCATCTAGCTCCAGCTTAGCCAGCTAGGAAGAGCTGAATCAAATGTCGAACTCAACATGCCCTAAATTGATCTCATCATTTCTCACCAAAACGTGTGTACATTACACCTCCCAGCTCAGGGAATACCAGTCTACTAACTCAGAATATGGTCATCACCCAACTCCTCACTCTCCCCTGCACTCACATCAGGATTTTGTGACTAAAATCCTAGAAGGGTCTGAACAGCACTGTTATGCCTAACATCCCTGGCATGAGACTATTAACAGATCACACATATAGAGTATTGCCCACTGGTTTCCACCTGATCTAGTTCTGCCATTTACTGAATGAGCCACTTACCCTCTCTAAGCTGAGGTTTCTTTTTCTGCAAAGCTGAAAAATGATGACTTGCTAAAAGGTCTGTAATAACTGTTCCTATTCAACTATTGGTCATTAATATTTATTATGGATGGTTTGTACAGCAGAACTGTATTGCTCAGTCCGGGGAAAAAACAAAGCTTCTTAGGCTTCTTTTGTTCTCTGGGCTAATGATTAAACATGGTTTCCTCCTTCAAATTCCATTTAATTTTAAGAGACCCTCAAAGCACTGCCAACAGCACCAAATAAACAGGCCTTTAATATTTGGGGCAGTCTTTTTCTTGTTACTTGTGGACACTTGCCTCTTGTTACATTTAACTGTAAAGACAAGCTCATTAACCTCACTTTTGTGTTTCAAATAAAATTACAAATACTTTTCATGTGTTTTAACTAATGATCCTATTGCAGACATTAATTATTAAAATATACATAGTACCACTGATTATAAGTCACTTAATATATATTTTACCATGTTCTTTCGATGGGCCTAGAAACCAAGAACATATTTACAAGAACAGCTGTGTAAACTTCTGGACTTGGAGAGAGAGAACTCAAATTAGTATTGTTTTCAGGAGCAAGAACTATATAAAAGAGAAGACTAAGATGCAATATAATTTTTTAAGTTTTATTTCCTTATCAGAGAGAGACACAGCACAAGTTGGGAAGGGGCACAGAGAGAGGGAGAGAGAATCCCAAGCAGGCTCCGCACTGCTAGTGCAGAGCCTGATGTGGGGTTCCAACTCACAAAACTGTGAGATCATGACCTGAGCTGAAACCAAGAGTCGAACATTGAACCGACTGAACCACCCAGATGCTCCTGAAATATAATTTTTATTTTTGTTTTTTAATATTTTTTTATTTATTTCTAGGAGAGAGAGAGAGAGACAGCGTGAGCAGGGGAGGGTCAGAGAGAGAGGGAGATACAGACTCTGAAATAGGCTCCAGGCTCTGAGCCGGCAGTCAGCATGGAGCCCGACGCGAGGCTTGAACCCATGAACCACGAGATCATGACCTAAGCGAAAGTCGGACGCTTAACTGACTAAGCCATCCAGGCGCCCCTGAAATATAATTTTTAAATGAGGGAGGGAGCGAGCAGATCCTGTTAACATCGAAGAGGCTGGAAAGAATTCAATCAGAAAGATAAATCACTCCGGCTGCCTTGGTGTGATTTCCCTAAGAAAATCAGTTTTCCATTCAGGAAAATCCAAATATACATATTCAAGTATGCTACCTCAAAGCTGTAAAAATGACTAGCTTTTTAAAAATGGGAAGAAGGGTGGAGGGTACAGTTTTATGAGTTTTTTTAAATGTTATTTTAAAAAAAAGTTTTTAAAAGGATGCTATGCTGCACAAATACACTATTCAGAGCAGTAATCATAGTCAAGTAATAAAGAGCAGACTACCATCGGGAAAAGAAAGAATCTGCTGCTACTTACGGGTGAACTTCAAAGCCTTATGCAGTCTTTTGTTGTTGTTTTTTTAAAATGTTTTATTTATTTCTGAGAGAGAGCAAGAGAGAGACAGCATGAGCAGGGGAGGGTCAGAGAGAGAGGGAGACACAGAATCTAAAGCAGGCTCCAGGCTCTGAGCTAGCTGTAAGCACAGAGCCCGACGTGGGGCTCGAGCCCACAAACCGTGAATTCATGACCTGAGCCAAAGTCGGACGCTTAACCGATGAACCACCCAGACGCCCACCTTATGCAGTCTTTTGAAGGGAAAATTAAAAATACGGGTTTTGTTTCTTTTCTACTCCAAATGACCTGAATGCAATTTGGAATATTACAATTTTAACAATATTTTAAAATCTTTTTCATTAAGATATTGGGTTCACCAATAAGCTCTCTTTACATCCACAACAAAAGTTTAGCATTTTTAAAATTGTAATACTACACTGATAATCCCTTAACGTTACTTCTTGCAAAATAAACATCTAAAGCCATATTAGTCTTAGTCCTATCTATATTTCAAAATACAACTTCCACTTTTTAAAGACTTTCCCCCATCCTCTGCAAACTGTCAACAACCCCTCTAGGCTCACTATAAAGAGCACCTTCTGAGGCGCCTGATTAGCTCAGTCGGTTGAGCGTCTGACTTTGGCTCGGGTCATGATTTTGCAGTCTATGGGTTCAAGCCTCGGGTCAGGTTTTGTGCTGACCCAGATTCTATGTCTCCCTCTTTCTCTGCCCCTCTCCTGCTCATGACCTGTCTCTCAAAAAATAAATGTTAAAAAATATATATTTGTATTCATTTATATATATGTATGTAATAAAGAGCACTTTCTTCAGGGCAGAGCACACTCTACATTCTAATATGCAAAATCATGAAGTCCATTAGATTCGTTCATCCCACAAATACCTGAGGACCCCTTATGGGTCTGGCACTATCCTAGGCACTGGGGGTAAAGGGGTAATTTCTTGCCCTCTTTGAGTTTATATTTATTTAAGGATATATCAACGAATAAAATAATAATCTCAAAAACATGCACCCATTAAGAGCTACAAATAAAGCAGAGTAAAGGGAAGGGGAGAAAGAACTAGACATGAAAAGATGTGTATGGGGAGAGTTCCAGGCAGCAGGACGGGCACCTGTAAAGGACCCGAAACAGTAACAAACCTAGTCAACAGACCGGCTGGATCTCTTTCCTACTTGGGGGCAATTTCACTAATACGTGTATTGCCCCAGACTATACCAAAAGATACGTTCAAAAGGAGCTGCTGAATGATTAAACAAAATTACTGCCTATTCATCCCCTTTTCACTATGAGTGTACAAGCCTATTTTTGACAGATCCCACAATTGTCAAGGTATCCCCAAGGGAACGGAACGAGCCGTTTGCAAGGACGATTGGAGGCTTGAAACAAAGCTCTTCGTAATCCTAGATTTTTGAAATGAAAAAAAAAAAGTGGCCTGACAACGGGATTAAATATTTGACAAACCAAACTCTCTCCAAACCCTATTTCTTGGCAAGCGCTAATAACCCAGGCAGTAAGGATGTACTTCTAAACCGCTCACTGCAGGGATGGCGGTAAGGACTCAGCGTGGATGAGTTTCAACATGCACAGCAGCACCTCCAAACATCCACTCATTAAACACGGACCTGGCGGAGGGCTGGAGAAAACACTCCTGATCCCCAACCTGTTCGCTCCTACTCTGGGAAATGTGTACAAAAACAAGCAGTCAGCTGAGTGCCTGCCTGGCATGCAGCAGCCTCGCAGGAAGTGGTGATGGATGAAAACGAGGACGAGAGACAGCACGTGGGCTTTACCCTGCAGAAGACCGGCCCCGCGATACACCGGGGCTGTAAGGGCTCCGGGATAGAGGCCGGTTTTCCCTTCTGCGAGAAGAGTTTAGGGAGCGCCGGGGGCAAAGAAAGGGAAGAGAGGTTCTGGGAGCAGCGTGCAGCCAGCGCCGCAGGGAGGCGGGAGGGCGCGGCGCCCCCTGCCGATCGGCCCCGGAAGGGGGGGCGGGGCTGGCACCGCGGGACCGGGACCGCCAGGCTCCAGCCGCGCTCCCGCGGGCACGGTTAGTAATGGAGGCGCCGTGGGCGCGCCGCGGGCTCAGGCCGCGGCAGGGACGCCTTCTCAGCCCGCACTGCCCCTCCGGGCGGGGCTCTGAGGCCCGGCCGTGGAGCCCGGGCGGCTGCGGCGAGGCCGCGCACTTACCCGGGGCCTGGGAGCGCGGGCGCGGCGCGGGCCGGGCGGCGAGCTGCTCCGGGCGCAGCAGGGCGGCGGCGGCGAGGGCCACTCGGAAGAGCCAGCGGCGAGGGTGCCCCGGCATACGCAGCGCCGTCAGCGCCTTCTGTCTCTTGGGTCAGGGGCGCGCGGATGCACTCGTCTGCGGCCGAGCTCTCACACGTGCCGCGCAGCGACGCGCAGCCGCTAATCGGCCCCGCCCCCGCCGCCGGCCCCGCCTCCGCACCGGTCGGGTGAAGTGAGGCCCCGCCCCTCTCCGCCGACTAGAGCCTCAGCGGCCCTTGTGCGGAGGAGGCTGGCTGGTTCCCTGCGGCTTTGCTAGCTGCTCACCGCGGCGGGAGCCGGTCCAGGGCCCGGGCAGACAGTGATTTCATCGTGCACCACAGTCCTCCAGACAGTCTTTAGGAGTTCTAAAGTGGCCGTGGCGTAACGAATGCTTGACGTATTTTAATAAAGGTTTCTTCCACATGGTTATGGCCATTTTGTGTTGCCCTCCACATGCAACTAGCTTAATAAAAAGAGTAACTAGAGAAATCTGTTGTTCTATAGGTTATTCCCTTGAGTGCCAGAGGATCCGAGAGAAGCATTTTCCCACTTCTTACATTTACCCCTCCTGCTTGATGACGGCTCCTCAGTAGGATAGGCTTAAGAAAAATTGATGATAGCAAGTTTGTGCTTCTGTGTGAAGAGAACTTACTCTTTCCATACTTTTCACGTTTCACGACCAAATTCTGGCCTCCAATAGCTTTTGCACATTTAATATTTTCCCACATTTCAATCCTCAGTGACACACCTGTATGTTATTTCAAGTCCTTTAATTTCTATTAGACTTGGCTTTTTAAATTGTGGTAAAATACGTGGCACATAGAATGTATCACTTTATTTTTAAGTGTACATTCAGTGCCTTTAAGTACATCCACAATGTTATGCAACCATCACTGTCATCCATCTCCAGAAGGCTTTTCATCTGGCAAAGCTGAAACTCTACCCGGGAAATAAAGCCCAAGCCTCCCCTCTTCCCAGCTCTGGAAACCACCATTCTACTTTTTTCCCTGTGAATTTCACAGTTGTAAGTAATTCCTACAAGAGGAATCATACAGCCATATGTGTGACTGCCTTATTTCCTTAATGTTCATCCATTAAGGGTACAACACAGGTTGCAGCGTGTGGCAGAATTTCCTTCCTTTTTAAGGCTGAATAATATTCCATTACATATATACACCACATTTTGTTCACCTATCATCACTCGAATTGCTTCCACCTTTGGGCTACTGTGAATAATGCTGCTATGAACATGGGTGCTCCAATATCTATTTGAGACCTTGCTTTCAATTTCTTGGGGTATACACCCAGAAGTGAAATTGTTGTATTATATTAATTCTACTTTTAATTTTTTGGACAACCCCACATTGTTTCCACATTGTTTTTAAAATTTGGGTTTACATTATCCATACATAGTATGGATAATTCACTCAGACTGATAAGATTCTATACTGTCTTTCTCTGAGAATAGTCACCTCAGTTGAGTACATTTTTGTGTCCCTAATCTATGTATAATCACATGTCCTTGGGCTTTAATTAATTCATAGGTTAATGTCCCAATGACAGCAACTGCAAATATGGTTACCACAGCCACAGTAAAAATTCAATCCTAAACTTTAAATTTTTGTATACTTTAAAAATTATCTTCTCTGAGGCCCAACACCTCGTAAATGTATATGGAAGGAAAGAACATTCACATTGCTTTGGCTGTTAGCTAGCTAGGTCCATGGTCAAAACTTATTGCATTTTAGCCTGAACTGCCTCAGACAAGGTCCAAGTGAAACATGCATTTTTAGTTTCCTGTTTTTCAAAATGACAGCCATTTATTGGCTTTTATCGTTAAAATAATACAGAAGTGTTCAAAGCCTGTCCCAAATTCCAACTCCCTCTAATAACTGTTCAACAATTTAATGTTCTCCTTGATTTTCAAATTACATCCTAACATGTATGTTATGTATAATATTCAGAATCCTGCTTTTAACCCATACCAGCACTATGGATTGCTAAGGGCCTAAAACACACAGTGTATCTCTTGTTTCACCCTTATTATTGCCTAGTAGTCTGTCCATCTGAGATTGCCTCTTTACACTCCCCAGATAGTAGTCAATGGTTTTCTGTGCTTCCTCAGTCATTGCAAACATTTCCATTCTTGAGCCTACTGCATTCAATCTTAATTTATTTTCATTTCTGTTTCCCTTACCAGACGTGAATTCTTCAGAAGCAAAAATTTGGGTATAAGCAATCTTTTTTTCCCTTTAATGTTATTTTTTATTTTTTATCAGAGTTATGCATGTCTGTGATTTAGAGCCAAATAATTCCGTAGAAATACTGTAAATTGCAATGAAAAGAGCAGAGCCTACAGCCTCCTTGCCAATTTCCCCCTCCTTAAAGGCAGTAATTTCATCTCTTTTAACTGGTTATTTTGATATTTACTTTCATTTCTCTATATAAAATGTTTGCGTTGCTGTTTCTCAATTTTTCACTTCTAGGCATTATCTGTTGACTTCACTTGGTGGAAAATGAGGATTTAAATCTTCTTTCTTACCCTATCCATTTCCCCACCCCCACCACACTTTTCATCCCTTTTGCTGCTCAATCTAATTATATTGTCCTTTTTTAATAGGTTTCTGTTTACTTCATTATGATTACGTAAACGTTACTTACATCTTGGGCAAAGTAGTATATGCATACTATGATCACTTTTCTTCTGCTCAGCTTTCTGTTTTTCCTGCAGTTAATAATTATCTTATTTTGGTTTACAATCCATCACCAAGCCAAGCCCACACTTTTTAATGATTGTTTCAATCTCTGCTTCCCCAGGTTTAGATATACGAGGTGTTCTACTAGTTTCACCTGAAAAGGAGCTTTTCTGGGGCCTTCTGGACCTGCACCAATCCATGTCCAGTGAAGAACTGTCATCAGGGCCTCTCAAAAATCATTTTTTTCTTGCATTGTGTCTTGTTACTTACATCCTGTGTCTTCTTTTTTTCTGTTTAGTCCCTCATTTTAGTAGAGCACAACCTCCAGAAGCATCCTGAGAAAGGAAAAGTAAATGAAAAGGAAATTTTTTGAGATCTTTGAATGTTTGAATATACCTTTATTGTTTACCCACACTTGACTTATATTTTACTAACCAGGTGTAGAATACTAGTTTGAAATAAATCTCCTTTTGAAATTTGATAGAATTTCCTCCTATGAGGGCATTGGGGTAGCCCAGTTGGTTGAGTGTCAGACTTCGGCTCAGGTCATGATCTCACGGTTTGTGAGTTCGAGCCTGGAATCAGGCTGGCTGCTGTCAGCGCAGAGCCGGCTTTGGATCCTCTGTCCCCTCTCTCTCTGCCCCTCCCTCTCTCACACTCTCTCCAAAATGAATAAACGTTAAAAAAAAAAAATTGCTCTTATGTTTTCTAACTTTGTGACTATTGAGAAATTCAAAGTTATGTTCATTCTTGATTCTTTGTTAAGTGATCTGTTTTTCTTTCTAGAAGCTTAGGATTTTCTGTCCCCCGTGTCCTACAATTTCACAACGATGATTTGGAGTGAGCTATGTTTTATCCATTGTGCTGGGCACTCAGTGGGCCCTTTTAACCCGGAAACTCGTGACTTTTAGATTGGAGACATTGTCTTGAATTTTTTGGTGATGATCACTCCTTCCCTAAGGAGTGATTAGTTTTTTCTTTTGGAACTCTTATTTTTCAGATTTTGGATCCTCTGCAGTGGTCCTCTAATTTCTTCTTTTTTTTTCTTTCTTATTTTCATTTCTTAGTCCTTTTGCTTCTCCTCCCCTTAGATATTTCCCAACATTTATCTTCCAACTCTTTAATTGAACTTTCCATTTCTGCAATCGTATTTTTTTTTTTTGTCTCTGAGTACTCTTTTCATTTATTTTAATGTTTATTTCCTTTGAGAGAGAGAGAATGAGAGCAAGCAAGCAGGGGAGGGGCAGACAGAGAGAGAATCCCAATCAGGCTGGGTACTGTCAGCACAGAGAGCTGAGCCCCAGGCGGGGCTCAAACTCATGAATGGTGAGCTTCTGACTTGAGCAGAGATCAAAAGTCCAACACAACTGGCTGAGCCACCCAGGTGTCCCTCTGAATACTTTTTTAAAAATAGTATCCTGTTATTGTTTTGTGGTTGCAGTGGTACCTCATATCTCAAGATATTGTATATAGAATATATATATATTTTAAGTTTTCTTCTCACTAAATGGTTTCTGTTTTCTCTAAGGGTTGCTTCCTCCCTCCCTCCTTTATTTAGTCTTTCTGGTACCACCACCCATGTTTGTTTTTGAAGTCAAATCCTGAGTCCTCTACCTACCTCTTGCTTCCAGGTCACTCATGTTCCTCCTTCTTGTCAAATGCCACGTTTTTTGGGTCTCCGGCGTGTAAAGTGCTTTTTTGATGCTGAGTCCTCTTCCTCCATTCAGCTCCCAGTCATTCACAACCAGATCTGCACCCTCCAGGCAGGAAAGCGGAGGGTCATCTCTAGTTGAGTCTGAGCAGCCTTAAAAGAAACATCCCAAAATAAGGACATTGGAAATTTCCCCAACTAAACAGGCCGACCAAATTACATTGAAGCTAGCCGCCAAAAAGCTCCCCCACACTCTGAGAACATCTGGGGTCTCATCTAAAGTATGAATTGAACTGGTTCACAAGGAATTTATGGTGCGGAGGGCAGGGTACCTTAAGGCTGCAAGACAAAGGACCCCAGCGAGGTGGAGGCGTGGCCGAGGTTGAGAAGGACCGCCCCTCTTTCTCCCGAGAGCCTGGGGGGGCTGAGGCCGGCTTCCTGAACGGCCGTGCCGGCCCCCTGCCAGCAGAGGGAGCCACCGTGCCTGGCTGGCGGCTGCGCTGGCAGGGCCTCTCTGGGAGGAGAGGAAGAAACCAGAGAGACGGCGAGGGGAAGTAGAGGTGGCACCGAGCCCCACGGTCTAGCAGGCAGAGGGGGTGGCTGGCCTCTGGCCGCAGCGGAACCCTACAAGCCACGCTGGCTGCTCATGGAGCCGAGGACTTGCGAGGAGACGGGATGCTCCTGGCCGCCGAGATCAGCAAGGCTCCGGCAACCCCGGTGAGGCGGCCCTGGTGGCCCGGGGAGGGGACGCTGGTGGCCCAGGGAAGTGGCACAGATCTCCCAAGGGAGACTGCGTCGGTGAGGTGATCCCTGGCGGCCTGGGGACGTGGTTTCCGTGGCCCGGGGAGACAGCCCTTGCAATCTGGAGAAATGGCACGGACCTCCCATAGGAGGTGGTCCCAGGGCGGTGGCTCTGGCGACCCGGGTGAGATGACACAGATAGATGTCTCTAGGGACGTAGAGACATGCCCTGGTAGCTGGGCAGGGTAGCTCCAGCGGTCCTGGGGAGGTGGCGGTTGTGGTCCCCAGGGCCACCTGCGTCAGATAGTCCTGACCCCTCAGGAAGGTCCCACGGGAGGAGTCTGGGACCTCGCACCCTCTGGGAATCCTGTAGAGTTCCGTCCATCACTCCAGTCTTAATGTGTTTGTTACACCTGTTCTTCTAGGGCTGCTCTGAAAGTGATAAGGAAAAGAAGGACGTCGAAGAGAAAAGTAAGCAGACTTGAAACACCTTACCATTCTCTACCCAGCCATCTCTCCTAAACTCAGCCCTCCAGGGTCTGCGGCAGAGAAGAGTCTTAGCCTGTGATCTTTAAGATGAATTTCTCTCCTTTTTTTTTTTTTTTTTTTGGTACAATATCCTTGCATAGTGTTAAGTACTGGTTATCATTATGCACCTATCTTTCTTTCTAAAATTGTAAAATATGGGATGATTTGAAGATAAGCACTTCCTGACCCCGACTTAGTGCAGGGACTGGTGTGGTTTCACTGAAGTGCTGCCCCTCACACTGATTAAGAATAATAGGGGCCTGCCTGTTATTTTAATGAAGCATTAACTTATCAAGCATCAGGAATTTGTAGGGGCTAATGATCTAGGAGAGATGACCACCACCTTAATTGGAGTCAAAATGATAACTGTTTAATTGTACTTTACCTTCAGTGAATTTGCCTTGAAAAGTTGATCTGGGAAGAAAAATACAAGGAATAACTTGTTTCCTTGGTCTTGGTCTGGACAAGGAAGAGGGAAAAGGTCAGCACCTCCATTTCCTACCGAGGACAGGAGCACATGTCAGAGAAGTGGACATTTTGTCATTTTACTCTAATGAGCTAAGCATGGCAGGCTTTTGGAAATCAAGGAATCTTCGGTGGCTTTGAAGTGAAATTTATTGGGGGAGGAAGGGGCCTGTAACAGCTATTCCATTACAGGGTTTTGGTTCTTCTGACCAGGAATGAGTAGTGTCAGGGAGGAAGGGGGCCCACATTACCATAATGCCTTTAGGAGTTAGGCTTGCCCTTACCATGCCTATGGATACAGTCTGCCTCAGAAGGAAAGCTCGAAGTGGTCCATAGCACTTGACAGTCATAGCTTAGCTCCTTTTTTTAAAAGATTGGAGAATTCCCTATATCTTTTAGTTAAACCCTTCCCTTTTCCACCTTTGCCCATTCAGATGCCTGAGCAGTTGATGCCTACTTCATTTAAGAATGACAGACACAGACTATAGACTTTGACCTTGTCCTTCCTTTGGTAGCTTTGTCAACTTCTTTGCAATTAGGGGTGCTTATTACAAGAAACAGAAAAGGAGAATCATAAAAACCTCCCAAATCACTAGTGTGTCACCTTAAAGAATGTCATTTGACCAAGAATGTGCTTGATGCATTTAGATGGTAATGTCAAAACAATAGAATTTAAAAGTAGGTGCAAAAATCTATTTTTTTTTAATGTTTATGTATTTATTTTGAGAGAGAGGTGGGAGAGAGAGTATCCCAACCCAAGCAGCTTCTGCATGATAGCTGACATGGGGCTCGATCCCATGAACCAGGGGATCAGGACCTGAGGTGAAATCAGGAGTCTGATGCTCAACTGGCTGAGCCACCCAGGTGCCCTGAAAAAAAATTCTTTTAATGAAAAAAAAAAAAAAGTAAATAAAAGTAAGTGAAAATAGGATTTGCTCCCTAAGCTATGGGAAAGCATTCCTTCCACATAGCCCCGCCTCTGGGTGTCTGCGGATGCAGCGGACAATGTACTTGTTTTATTCAAGGTAACTAGAAAAAGAGGACCCTGTGACTCTTGTCCCCACGGTAGATTTCTGCATTAACGAAGTTTGATGCAGATCAGCGTATTCTGCTGATACTTGAGGGAGGAAAAAAAAAAAAAAGAAACTTGGGCTGAGGGTCAGGAAACATGGATTTTAATTCCATTTATAACCTTTAGGTATCAACTGGGCAAATGTTATAATTCATAGTTGGGAAGTCAAGGCATAGATTTATAGTTTTGCCCCTACTTACTAGTGGGCTTCTGCTTCTCGTGGCGTATGAACGTGCTTTTCATGCTCATAAGTTGAATAGAACAAAGGAAAATTTGGTTTGGGGGGCTGGGGGCGGAACATACCCAATACTAAATACGTTGGCATGTATTCTATTAATCTTTATTTAAATAACTGAGATCAGGCCCCTTGGTGGCTCAGTCGGTTGAGCATCCAACTTCATCTCAGGTCATCATCTCACTGTTTGTGAGTTCAAGCCCGGGTCGGGCTCTGCGCTGACAGCTCAGAGCCTGGAACTTGATTCGGATTCTGCATCTCCCTCTCTCTCAGCCCCTCCCCCACTCACACTTTGTCTCTCTCTGTCTCAAAAATAAAACTTTAAGAAAATAACTGAGCAAAATCTGACAGTTACATTTTGCATTTAGGCATCTATGTCTTTTTTCATATTTTCATTTTATCAGAAGTAACAGTTGTTTTGTAATGAGGCTGTTGTATGACCTCTTTCTCTCATTGCTGCTTTCTTAAAAATTTCGTTTTTGGTAAAGAGCCAACTTCTACAAGGGCAGCCCCAGGAAGAACAGAGGCGAAGTTCAACCATTATTGCTCCCCAGGAGGCTCTGTATTGTTCCCTCAGCTTTATCTCTCATGCACATACTTTTTTTTTAAGCAATTGCTATAGTCCTGTAACTAAACATATGATAGCACAATCAAGCTTTTCGTTTGTGTATAAACTGGTGGTGAATGGTTTGTTTCGAGAGGACAACATCCTTTAGTTCAACCTGAGACAGAGAAATGCACTGCATGTTCAGGTTTATTCTAAGGTTCGTTTTCCAGAAAGTCTGCTTTTTCTCTGGGGCCTTATTTTATAGCACTTAACCTTCATCTGGAAGTCAATAGCTGTTCCTCTTATACTTTTACATTATCTTTTTTTTTTTAATCTGTAGGTGCCACTCAAATCTTAGGGAGATTAAGCCCTGTCTGTGGAATAATTCACTCTGTGGACTGAGTGGAGTTGAGTGTGTTGGATAGCAGGGAGCCTAGTGAGTGCACAGGGACACGCACGCAGCCTCCGCTGTGCCGAGTTCCTAACCTTGTGGGAGGAGACCATGAGTTACCAAGGGGGATAGCCTGCACATGGAAACAGATACTTCGTAGGAAACCGTGTAGCTCAGCACACGGGGGTGGTGTGGAAAGAGACGTGGCAGCAATTGTGAATCATGTCACTCCTACCTTCTTTGTCAGGAAGCAGCTGCGGCCTTCAGCTTTCTCTGGGGTTTAGGGCACGTCCACCCTGGCACAGATAGAGCTGGAGATACTCTGGAAGAGAGGAGCAGTGCTGTCAGTCCAGAAATTTAGGACAGTGGAAGATGATTTAATTGCCTTTGAAGTGAATCAGGGGTTTACCAGAAATTTGTTTCTTTAAATAAGAATGGAAAATTTCATATTTATGTACTTGAATCTTGCCTCTTTCCACAAAGAATGAGAGGCAACTTACGTTGCTTAATTCTGTCTTAAACATGGGTAGTGGAAGAAGGTATAGACGCTTGCAGAGTGAAAAACTGATGTGGAAACGATAGGCAGTGCTAGGTTTGCACACGCAGAGTAAGGCACGGGCTCTTTGGGAAACACGCCCGCATCCTAAATGGGAGGAGAGCAAAGCTAGGCAGGAGCTCCTGCTGCCCTGGGGCCGTGTTTGCGTCACAGCCCATGTTGCCTCTGCTCCCGCTCTTCCCTGGCAGTGGCTCAGGGCCCCAAATCACCTGTGTTTGTCACATCTAATGAGTGTACCATGGATTGGTGCAAGTCTAGTTTATGTCCCACAGAAGGAATCTCGCTCCAGACTGTGGAATTCAGTGGCCGCATCAGTCATTTTGAGTTTTTCTTAGTAATTTGTGTTTTCTCTCAAGCTTCCTTTTATTCTTTTTCTGACACAGAAATGTTTGTACAATGGCATTTGAAGCTTTTAAAATAACTTTTTTACTCGAGGCGTCGTGTGGCTCAGTCGGTTAGGTGTCTGACACTTGATTTCAGCTCGGGTCATGATTCACGGTTTGTGAAATTGAGCCCCATGTCAGGCTCTGCACTGACAGTGTGAGCATGCTTGGGATTCTCTCTCCCTCTCTCTCTGCCCCTCCTGTGTGCATACTCTCTCTTGCTGTCTCTCAAAATAAATAAATAAACATTTTTAAAAACACAGTTTTTTACTCTTACATAAGGAAGAGGTTTTACTCATTGGTCACCTTTTCAGTTTTTTTCCATAGATTCAAAATCTTTCAAAACGATTTTTTCTTTTTTTAGAAAGCATTTTATTATGTTTTAATTAAAAAATTTTTAAGAATTCCCCTTTAAAAAAATTTTTTTAACATGTATTTATTATAGAGAGACAGAGTGTGAGCAGGGAGGAGCAGAGAGAGAGGGAGACACATAATCAAAAGCAGGATCCAGGCTCTTAGCTGTCAGCACAGAGCCCAATGTGGGGCTTGAACCCACAAACCGTGAGAACATAACCTGAGCCAAAGTCGGACACTTAACCGACTGAGCCACCCAGGCGCCTCAAGAATTCCCTTTTTCATGATCTCGCAGTTCGTGGGTTCGAGCCCCGCGTCGGGCTCTGTGCTGACTGCCAGCTCAGAGCCTGGAGCCTATTTCAGAGTCTGTGTCTCCCTCTCTGACCCTCCCTGCTCACGCTGTCTCTCTCTCTCTCCTAGAAATAAATAAAAGCGTTAAAAAAATAAAAAAAAAAAGAATTCCCTTTTTTAAAGTGTTTATTTATTTTTGAGAGAAAGAAAGAGAGCATGCAAGCAGAGAGAGGGGGACAGAGGATCCAAAGCAGGCTCTGTGCGGACAGCAGAGAACCTGATGTCGGTTCAAACTCACAAACTGTAAGATCATGACCTGAGTTGAATTTGGATGCTTAACTGACTGACCCACCCAGGTGCCCCCCTTTGTATACCTTTTGTATTTCCTTTAATCCTGTCATGCTTGGTAATGTTAAATAATTGTTATTCTTTCATTTTAGATGACATAAATATTGTAGCTCTTGTTGGAAATGAACAAGTCAATGAAGATACAGATAATGGTGATCTCACTTCCTACGTGTCTGCATTTATAGAAAAAGAAGTTGGAAATGACCTTAAATCTTTAAAGAAACTTGATAAACTCATAGAACAGATGACAGAAAATAAAATGCAGTTAGAAGAACAGGCAAGTATTAAAACTCATTGAAATAATATCAGAAGTGTTCAATAATATAACATAGACATTACCATTATTATATATCACTGTGATTATAGGGAATTTTGAAGATAGAGATTGTGACAAATAGTCTAGTTGTTTAAAACTGTTTCATAGCTTTTAAGGCCCTACAATGTGCTAGGTACTTTACAGATTATATAAAAGTCAAAGTTGCTGCTGATAGGATATAGGTCTTAAAGACATAATGACAGCTAACATTAAAAAAATATTTTTTAATGTTTATTTTTAAGAGAGAGACAAAGTGTGAGTAGGGAGAGGTAGGGAGAGAGAGAGGGAGACACATAACCTGAAGCAGGCTCCAGGCTCTGAGCTGCAGCCCAACTCAGGGCTTGAACTCACGATCATGACCTGAGCTGAAGTTGCTGCTTAACTCACTGAGCCACCCAGGCGCCCCAACACTTAACATTTTAAGTAGCTTTTCATACCATGACTTTTAAAGGGTTCGACAAGGAAGTAATTTCATGGTGTACAAAAATGTCATAACACCATCATTCCATACTTTTTACATGTGCACTCATAAGGAGAAAACCTGAAAATAATTATAACACGATAATGGTTATTTCTGAGTAGTTGGTTAACAGGTGATTCATTTTCGTCACATCTTTTTGTATTTTCAGGCTTTTTTTTTTTACAATGAATATATTACTTAAAATAGTTTTTAAAAAACCCAATGAATGTAATCTTAAAAAACTAAGTGGTTCCATGTACTTACAACAGTGTTTGTCAAGGATAAAAGATTCACATTATGTAATTGCACCGTTGGGTTAAGTGAACAGTTTATGGGTATGTTGGTGTGTGAGCCCTGGGTTGATGGCTATGTTCCCCCATCCCTACCCCTCAGCCCTCCCCCCTTCCTGTATTTCCACCCCGTCTACCCTATTCTCTCAAGCATGGCCCAGCTTCAGTGGGCTCTCTCTTAGTAGTCAAAGGCCGAGTGAGCGGCTGGATGCCAGCCCTGCTGTGTGGTCTCCAGGGCTCCTTCCTGGGAAGGTCGGCTCCTCTAACGCTTCCCTCACTTGTTCTTACAAATCCTCCCGAGGATACCTACCCCACCTGGCCATTCCGTCTTCCCAAAAAGAAAAAATTAAGGCTGCTTAACACGAATCTATTGAACAGTCTATCCCACATTCGAAAGACTTCTTTGCAACCATTTCTACTTCTTAATTCAGCCAAAGATCAGTCTCAGATCGTCCTCCTGCCTCAGATCCTACCTGTGCCCAAGTGATCTCACTTCATGCTTTCATAGTTTCCTCCTCTGCTCCTCAGCCAGTCCTGTCCTCTGGGCCTCAGGACACCCTCCCCCCCCCCATCTTTTCCTTAAAACCCAAACAAACACAACACTCTGCCCTCATCTTTTAGCAGGTGCTAGTCCCGTCCTTGTATTGTTAGGCTTCCTCAACAGTCCTCTTTCTTCGTGTCTGTCTCCACTTCCCAAACAGGCTGGTTTCCCCGGTGACACGGGGAGCTTGTGCCCAAGCCCCTAACCGGACTTAAGTTCAGTGTGTCCGACACTGGACTGCTCTGTGTCTTCACATGCTTCCCTTTTTCGGAAAGCAGTGCCACTATCTGCCTGTCACTCGGACCTAAATCCTAGGAACCTTCCCAGATTCCCCGTCAGCCTGCCTCCTCTACCCCATCTCCAGGACATCAGACCTTTGCCCCGTTCGTGTCTGCCGCCACCAGTTCACCCAGTTTAGGGCTGCAGCCTCTCGCACATTTGATGGTGGTTTGCCCATCTTCTGCTTCCTTCTCATCCCCACAGTAACCGTCGCTCATTTTTATGCTTTGCAGAAATGATATTATGTGTAAATAAGCAATATATATGATACAGTTAAAGTCTTCTCTGTATATGTAAGCATGTGTATACTTTAAATATGCATAGCTTAACTCTTTATAATTAATGTAACATATGACTTGCTTTCTTATCAATGTATATAGCTCTTTTTGAATGGTTTTATGGTATTCAACTATGGCTGTACACAGTTTATTTAACCAGGCCCTTACTGTTGGACATTTTCACTGTTTCCAGTTTTATTATTACAGATAATATGAGAATAAACATAATTGTTTATCACATTACTTTTTTTTTTCAGATTTTTTTGTTTTTAAGTAATCTCTGCACCCAACCCAGGGCTCGAACTTAAAACCCCTGCATCACTAGTCTCATGCTCCCCCCACTAAGCCAGCCAGCTGCCCCTATCACATGGCTTTCTAAATCGTAAATCTAACTGAATGATTCCCTTATCAAAAATTCTTAATGGGGGCACCTGGGTGGCTCAGTCCGTTAAGCGTCTCAGGTCATGATCTCGCGGTTCATGGGTTCGAGCCCCGCATCGGTCTCTGTCCTGACAGCTAGCTCAGAGCCTGGAGCCTGTTTCAGATTCTATGTCTCCCTCTCTCTCTGACCCTCTCCTGCTCACACTGTCTATCTCTCTCTCTTTCTTTCTCTGAATAAAAAACATTAAAAAAAAATTCTTAATGGCTTCCCATTGCCTGTTGGAAAAAGCCCACATCCTACTAAGGCACAAGATGCTTCTCTGATCTCACCTCTCCCTACCAGTCTAGGCTCGTCTCTTCTCTCCTTTTTTTTTTTTTTTAATGTTATTTAAATTTATTTTTGAGAGACAGGGAAACAGAGGATGAGTGGGGGAGGGGCAGAGAGAGAAGGAGACACAGAATCGGAAGCAGGTCCAGGCTCTTAGCTGTCAGCACAGATATGGGGCTCAAACCCCTGAGCTTTGAGATATGACCTGAGCTGAAGCTGGACTGAGCCACCCAGGTGCCCCTAGGGTCTTCTCTTCTTTCTGTGTGTTCGTGAACTGTATTTTGTACCTTACTCAGCTCTTTGCTGTTCTTTCAATGTGACTGAGCCAGACAGTTCCTTTTGCCCTGAATTCCCTTTCCTTCCAAAGTTCCCCAGAAAATTCCCACCCACCCTGCAAAGGTCTTTGCAGGAGTCATGCGGGCACAGTTGCCTTGCATCTCAACACCTTATTATCCAAAGTGTGGGAGCTTGTTAGAAATGCAGAAGGTCAGGCCCTACTTGGGCCCTAGGAACTCACATTTGGATTGCTCCAGCTCTTTAGGCGATGCCTGTGTGCATTCAGGTGGGAAGCACTACCTTCAAACACCATTTTACCTAGCATCTCTCTTTTATTGCATCAATCCCATAATGTAGTAGTTATTTGCTTACATTTCTCTCCCATACGAACTGAGCTTAAGGGCAGATACCATGTCTTATTTATCTGTTCCTTGCACAGAGCCTTGTACAAAGTGTCTAATCAATCTTTTTTTAATTTTTATTTATTTCTAGGAGAGAGAGAGAGACAGCGTGAGCAGGGGAGGGTCAGAGAGAGAGGGAGTCACAGACTCTGAAACAGTCTCCAGGCTCTGAGCTGGCAGTCAGCACAGAGCCCGACGCGGGGCTCGAACCCACGTACCGCGAGATCATGACCTAAGCGAAAGTTGGGCGTTTAACCGACTAAGCCACCCAGGCGCCCCATGTCTAATCAGTCTTGATTAAAATGAAGTTCTTCTAGAATAGTCTTTATGTTGTATTGATACCTAATTTTGTATATGTTTTTCCATGTGCTAGAAGAAGAATTAGTAAATACCATACCTAAAGTCATTACCTGGATGTTATCTTCCCAAGTCAGTTGTTCTCTCCCTGGGCGCCAGTCAGAATCACCTGGGTAACTTTTGCAAAACACAGATAACTCAGACTTTTAGAATCAAAACATCATTTGTTTTTGAAGGGAAATGTCTGGTAGGTAAAGCATAAAAATATTCTCTGGCTGGCCCCTCTGAAAGTGCTGAGCTTCATGAAAGATGCAGAGGTGCTTACCGGGGTGATCTGCCCCCCACACACGTCTCCACATACGCAGGTTGTGTTTAGGTTTGGTTGGTACTGGAGGCAGAAATCGCATCTTTCTGTGAACATTGGGGTACATGTGCTCCTGTGTCTCAGCATTTCTATATCCCTTGGGTAAATTCCTAGCAGTGCTATTGCTGGGTCCTAGGGGAGTTCTATTGTTAGTTTCCTGAGGAACCTCCACACTGTTTTCCAGAGGGGCTGCACCAGTTGACATTTCCACCAACAGTGTTAAGAGGGTGCCCGTTTCTCCACATCCTCGCCAGCATCTCGTGTTCTCTGATTTGCTCATTTTAGCCACTCTGACTGGCGTGAGGTGTATCTCAGTGTGGTTTTGATTTGTATTTCCCTGATGAGGAGGGATGCTGAGCATCGTTTCGTATGTTTGTTGGCCATCTGGATGTCCTCTTTGGAGAAGTGTCTGTTCATGTCTTCTGCCCATTTCTTCACTGGGTTGTTTGTTTTTTGGGTGTGGAGTTTGGTGAGTTCCTTATAGATTCTGGATATCAACCCTTTATCTGATATGTCGTTTGCAACTATCTTTTCCCATTCCGCTGGTTGCCTATTAGTTTTGTGGGTTGTTTCCTTTGCCGTGCAGAAGCTTTTAATCTTGATGAGGTCCCAATCGTTTATTTTTGCACTTGATTCCTTTGCTTTGGGGGATGTGTCAAGTAAGAGGTTGCTGCGGTGGAGGTCAAAGAGGTTGTTTCCTGCTTTCTCCTCTAGGGTTTTGATGGTTTCCTGTCTCACAGTCAGGTCCTTTATCCATTTTGAGTTTATTTTTGTGTATGGTGTGAGAAATTGATCTAGTTTCATTCTTCTGCATGTTGCTGTCCAGTTCTCCCAACACCATCTGTTAAAGAGGCTGTCTTTTTTCCATTGGATATTCTTTCCTGTTTTGTCAAATATCAGTTGGCTGTATACTTTTGGGTCCACTTCTGAGTTCTCAATTCTGTTCCATTGGTCTATGTGTCTGTTTTTGTGCCAATACCATACTGTCTTGATGATGACAGCTTTGTAGTAGAGGCTAAAGTCTGGGATGGTGATCCCTCCCGTTTTGGTTTTATTTTTCAGGATTACTTTGGCTATTCGGGGTCTTTTGTGGTTCCATATAAATTTTAGGATAGTTTGCTCTAACAATGTTCATAGCAGCACTCTCAACAATAGCCAAAACATGGAAAGAGCCTAAGTGTCCATCAACAGACGAATGGATCAAGAAGATGTGGTTTATCTATACCATGGAATACTACATGGCAATGAGAAAAAATGAAATCTGGCCATGTGTAGCAACATGGATGGACCTTGAGGGTGTTATGCTGAGCGAAATAAGTCAGGCAGAGAAGGACAAATATCATATGTGTGCACGTATAGGAGGATTAGGAGGAACTTAACAGAGGACCAAGGGGGAGAAGAAGGGCGGAAATGGTGGGGGAAAGGGAGAGAGGCAAACCATGAGAGACTCTTGAATGCTGACAGAAACTGAGAACTGATGGATGTGGGGGGGGGGGATGGTCATGGAGGAGGGCACTCGTGGGGATGAGCACTGGGTGTTATGTGGAAACTAATTTGACAATAAACTATTTGTAAAAAAAAAATAAAAAATAAAAAAATAAAACCCTAGTCTTAAACACCCCCCCAAAAAAAGAAAGAAATCGCATCTTTCTTTTGAAGCTTATAATTGACAGTTTTCAATACTATTAGAACAAACGTGTTTTGAAGGTGATAATCTAATTAACAAGGCGCCTGGGTGGCTAAGTTGGTAAAGTGTCTGACTTCTCAGGTCATGATCTTGCAGTTCTGTGCTGACAGCTCAGAACCTACTTTCCAACCTTATCTTCTGTCTCCCTCTCTCTCTGCCCTTCCGCCACGGTGCTTTTTCTTTCTCTCTCTCAGAAATAAACATTTAAAAAAGGTTGTGAAAATTTTGTCTGATTGCTGCTGTTTTTTGTTACAATCAGGTACTTACAATTTCATCAGAAATCCCTAAAAGAATTCAGAGTGCCTTAAAAAATGCGGAAGAATCAAAACAGTTCCTTAATCAGTTTCTGGAGCAAGAAACTCATCTCTTCAGTTCCATTAACAGCCATTTGCTGACCGCACAGCCCTGGATGGAAGACCTGGGGGCCATGATTAACCAAATTGAAGAGATTGAGCGCCATCTTGCTTACCTTAAATGGATTTCACAAATTGAAGAACTAAGGTAAAAAGGGCCTCTTTGTTCTCATAATTATTATTTTCCTTTGAGGCTCTGTCTTAGCAAGTGCATGCATGCCATTAAATAATTGAGTTAATTAAAGATTATAATAATGTAATTTTACCATTTGTTATGAAAATAGCATTATGATAATGATTCTTTTCCTTTTTTGTGAATGAACATAAACTTTTCAGGGAGCTTAATTTGCATTTGAAAGAAAGTAATCTAAGTAAAAAGTTTTAAGTCCTATAGTTGTATTGTGAGCACAGGATAAAACTATTATTTATAATACCAAATTAATGAAACAACTCTTCAACATGGTAATATTCTTTACTTTTACTTTTTAGACAGGATCATTTAATAAAATGGATTGCTTTCTCTAAAATTTGAATTTCTTTCAGTGGGAATCCTCTAATAAGAGATACACAATATTCTTAAATAAGTAACAGAGTTTTGCTACCTGTGGGTAGAGGGGGAAAAGTACACGCTTCTTTCTCAGTTGAATGGGAATCACTGGTGTTAACTGTGAGTGTCTGGTATTGGCTTTCCAACAAGCTAAATGAACATTTCTGCCTAGATGGGCAAAATTAGTTGGTTTCTGATATAGTCCCCCAGCCCCTCCAAACTACCCGGTTCCATCCTGCTTTGCTTTAACTACTCTTGCTCAAAGCTGTCAGTACCCATTCATGTTGTCTGGAAGAGTTGAAGAAGAAAAGTCATCCAAGAGTCTTAATGTCCCCTTGTAAGTGTATCATAGTTAGTATATGTTATGTCTTCCAAAGAGTAATGCAGTATCATTTTGTTCTGATGTTTCCCAAGATTTTACAGAATTTTACCTATCAGGATAGGGTGACATCTTTGTTTTGCATATATGAGTTTTACATTTACAGAAAAATTGATACACCTAAGATTGTAGTGTTACCAGTGATTCCAGAAATCTACTGAAGCTTTTTAGACTATCTCCTTGTTTAGATAATTTATTTGTGGTGAACGGATTTTAAATCTTGCTTCTTTTTACTTCGTTCTTCCTTGCCCCTCTGGAAGAAAATACCAATAAGGAGCAATGTTAATAACCTTATTAAGTAGAATAGGTTGTTTAAAAGCCTCACTCTTGTGGTAGCTAAAGAAATAGATTAATTGACACAGGACTACAGTTATGGACAGCCTTTTTCTGATGTTGGGATTGTTTAAGAGAGATTTGGTCTGGGCATCATATTAGAAATAGGAATCAAGTTCATAATCAAATAGAGTACAGCTGTTTCTCTCTTTAGTAACATGCTCTTTAACAACGTGATAAGTCTCTATTTCTGTCTTCCTTTGGGTTTTTGAGATTCTCCTCATCTAATTTCTAACGTTAACCTGCTTTTTATTCTGTAGCACTTTCTCTTTTTAAAAATGTAGTTTTCCCCCTAGAACTAGCATCTTTTATTAACTGTTTCTTGAATACCACAGTGTCACAATGTCATTACACACGAACAGAGTCAGCTGAGCATCTGAATCTTGATTTCAGCTCAGGTCATGATCTCATAGTTCATGGGTTCCAATCCCTAGTTGGGCTCTGGGCTGGCAGTGTGGAGCCTGCTTGGGATTCTCTCTCTCCCTGTCTCTCTCTGCCCTTCCCCCTCCTCCATGCATGTACATGCTCTCAAAATAAATAAACTTAAAACAAAAAAAAGCCCATTAAAAAAAACCTACTGATGCTTTAAATGCAGAAATGATGAATTTCTTGACACCCAGTGGAGGAAAAAAAAGAGTGCTTTTAATTTTGGTAGTAGTTATAAAAGACAAAACTGGTTGGAAATCTTAATAAAAATGATTAGAGAAAAAGAGGAAGAAAAATGAGAGATGGCTGGGGCGCCTGGGTGGCTTAGTCGGTTAAGCGTCCAACTTTCGCTTGGGTCATGATCTCGCGGTTCGTGGGTTCGAGCCCCGCGTCGGGCTCTGTGCTGACTGCCAGCTCAGAGCCTGGAGCCTGTTTCAGTCTGTGACTCCCTCTCTCTCTGACCCTCCCCTGCTCACGCTGTCTCTCTCTCTCTCTCCTAAAAATAAATAAAAAACATTAAAAAAAAAAAAGTAAAAAAGAAAAATGAGAGATGGTAGTAAGGGGTAGCCACAAGGGCTGACCTGAATAGAATAATACAAACACATGAACCCTGAAGTGGTGACAGTGGAAAACACAAGCAGGCCTCAGAGGAGGAGAGGGAAAAATGCTAGTGCCTAGTGGAGCTGGGCAGGGTGGGGATACACGTTCCTGTCCTTAAGGAGGCGCCGTGCACGTCCCGGGAACACACACCAAATGGGGGACCCGAGGCCCAGCACACAGACATCTTGCAGTGGGTGGCCCCGCACCTGAGTAGAGTGCCCAGAGGATGCCTCCAGGTGCAGCTCGCGCCTCAGGTTTCCTGCAGGGGGCGACTCCTGGTACTGACGGTTACGTTTTGTTCTTTATTCTTAGATGGTCTGAGCTATGGGATATTTTATTTTTATCAAGCGAAACATCTCATTTTCATTATTCCTTATTTTAATTTTTTATTCAAGTATAGCTGACACACAGCATCTCCTTTTTTTTTTTTTAATTAAAATTTTTATTTCTGAGAGAGAGAGAGACAGCATGAGCAGGGGAGGGTCAGAGAGAGAGGGAGACACAGAATCTGAAGCAGTCTCCAGGCTCTGTGCTGACAGAGCCTGATGCGGGGCTTGAACCCACGAACTATGAGATCATGACCTGAGTGGAAGTTGGAGGCTTAACCGACTGAGCCACCCAGGCGCCCTTAGCATGTCCTTTTAAAATAAAATGTTTTGCCCCATGAAGCCAGATAAACAAAAATGGTAGCTCATGGGATACATTTGTCCTGAAGACATCTTTTATTTGGCTTGTTTCAAAGAATCTAATTAATTGATTTTACATGAAAATCTTGATTCCTGGCTTTCCTAGAAAAATGCTAAGCTTTGGCCACATTAGAAAAAAGCCACTTCTGGCTGCTTCCTTCTTCCTCACGTGGAACCTTATACACCACAGGAGGGAGATGTCGTTTTCTGCACTTGGAATGAATTGAAGAGACTGTCTTTGAAGTGTGCTTTGCCTCATTTTGCAGCGATAACATTCAGCAATACCTGATGACCAATAATGTCCCAGAGGCAGCCTCTACTCTTGTTTCTATGGCAGAACTTGACATCAAGCTCCAGGAATCATCTTGTACTCATCTCCTTGCTTTCACGAGAGCCACTGTTAAATTCTGGCACAAGATTCTCAAGGACAAGCTTACAAGGTACGGAATTCACCCCTATTTCATGGTAGCTGCTTTCAGACAGTGACCACTGTATTTTACTGAAATACATGTGTTACTTTTTCTGTTGCAGTGACTTTGAGGAAGTTTTAGCCCAGCTGCATTGGCCATTCATCACACCCCCCCAGGCTCAAACTGCTGGCTTGAGTCGCCCAGCCAGCACCCCTGAAATATACAGTAACCTGGAGACACTGTTCTGTCAGCTTCTGAAACTGCAAACCTCGTATCTTTGTTGGACATAAAACTTACTAAAATTGCTTTTTTTTCTTTTCTAGAGTGGATTTGTGGCTAGAGAGTAAAACTTTTTGAAAGTGACCAAGAAGCTAAACAGTAGTACTGGGTTTGGACTTGATCTGTGTATACCCACAGAGTGGTGGATTGTTCCCTTCAGAGTGAATTGCATATTGTGGGGAGCAGGGTCAGTCTGAAATATATGACTGACTCAAGTTTTTATCACACATAGGTCTCCTGGGATGACAGAGAAAATGGGCAGTTGGGAGGAAAGCTTAGTAATCTAGTGTTAATAAAGGAATTCCTTGAATGTGTTTCCTTCCTACTACTGGTTTTTTATTTTAGGAAGGACAGATTGCTTCTAATAACATTTTTCGTGCACTTTTTACTGAAATCATATGCAATGTAAAATTATCTGTTTCATAATTAATTTTACTTAGTATCTTATATATTTGTTAGAAAAATATATTGTTTATATGTATATACATATGTGTGTATATGTGTACGTACACATACATATAGATATATATACGTTTGTATACTTTCTTTTTCCTTGACTTGACTATGTCAGAGATAAATTACTCACTGAGCCAAAACAACTTCCAGAAAAGTACTCTCTTCCTGCATCCCCGTCTGTCATCCTGCCCATCCAGATTATGCTGACTCCTCTTCAGAAGAGGTTCAGATATCACTTCCGAGGGAATCGACAGACTAATGTCATAAGCAAGGTGTGCTTTGCCAGCTCTTGTCCTTGGTTGTTATTAATACCAGTGGTTAAGTGTCTCAGTACTTTTTCTGGTTTAAGTTAAAATCCGATACTATTCATATTTCTGTTTTTCGTCTGAACAGCTAAATTCCTGTTTTGTCCTTGCCCTAAATAGATCTATATCAGCACTTGTGTTGACATGTCATGGGACACCTCTCATTCATGAGCACGTCATCTGACCAGTGTCTCAAGTTGCCCCTTGGGTGTGCTGTGGCATTTGTTGGGGGCACTTTTGACAACTGGCTCCACGTGTTTCACTGTGTGAATTGCTCCTTCAGGCTTATAAATATGTGAAAGTCCAAAGATAGTCAAATATTCTCTCTTGAACAGAATACTGATGCCTGATGCCAACATGATCTGTGGCTGAGGCGCCTGGGTAGCTCGGTCAGTTGGGCATCTGACACTTGGTTGGGGCTCAGATCATCATCTCACGGTTCGAGCCCCACATCCAGGCTAACGGTGTGGAGCCTACTTGGGATTCTCTGTCTCCTTCTCTCTCTCTGCCCCTTCCCTGCTTGCACTCTCTTTGTTTCTCAACAATGGATAAACATTTAAAGATAAATGAAAAGCTTTAAAAATTTTATAAACATTAAGAGATTTGTGGCTGTACAAGAAAGTAAGGCATGATGGGGATGGCTTTGAGGAAATTCTCACTGTGTCGCCAGCATTTTAGTTGAGGGATTACAGCCATGTATGTTGGAGATACTCTTTTTTTGTTTGTTGTTTTGTTTTGTTTTGTTTTCAGAGAGAGGGGTGAGTGGGGAGGGACAGAGGGAGGGAGAGAGAGAGAATCTTAAGTGGCTCCATGCTCAGTGTGGAGTCCAATGCCAGGCTCGATCCCAGGACTCTGAATGACCTGAGCCAAAATCAAGAGTAGGGCACTCAACCCACTGAGCCACCCAGCTGCCCCTATATTGGAGATATTCTTGAGATTTTTCTTAAATTTTACCTGAAAAACAATCAGGCACTTGTTTCTAATGAAATTTTGTTGAATTTATTGAGAATTAGAACTCTATTGCCAGGGGGTGGAGACTACCTTGTTTATCCTTGAGTTTTGCTACATTTAATGCAGTGCAAATAGCAAAGTGGTCATTTCAGTGTTTTGAATTAAATGTTACTGCACCAGGCTTACCCCAGTCATTGTATGTGGCTTTTATAAATGAGTTTATAGGCTTTATAGAATTTTAAAGGGGTTAAGGGACAGGCAGTTATGTTTGCACAGGAGGAAGTAGAGTGGCAATTGGATTTCTGGGTCTTAAATTCAGTTCATTTTGTTGTACCTTATGGGTCTCCCCTTTTTTTGGATGGGGTGTTGGTGAAAAAAAAGAATAGAACCAATTAGTAAGTAGTGAGACAAGGCAATAAACCTACAACTGTAAAGAGGCAGTAACAATTTGAGGTTAGGAAATTGTGAGTTACATTGATTTCTTTCTTTTCTTATTATTTTTTAAATTATTTTTTTAATGTTTATTTTTGAGAGAGAGAGAGAGAGAGAGAGAGAGTGTGTGTGTGTGTGTGTGTGTGTGTGTGTGTGTGTGTGAGAGAGAGAGAGAGAGAGAGAGAGAGAGAGAGCAGGGGAGGGGCAGAGAGAAAAGGAGACAGAATCCCAAGCAGGCTCGAGGCTCCAAGCTGTCAGCACAGAGCCCAACATGGGGCTCAAACTCATGAGCCCCAAGATCATGGCCTGAGCTGAAGTTAGATGCTTAGCTGACTGAGCCATCCAGGTGCCCCATGTTGATTCCTTTCTACAGTTCATTTCCACTCTGTCATCAGGCGTGAACTATGTAGCCCCTGAGATTAGAGATGCCCCTTACTCATTTTTGTATTTCTAGCATCTAGCACATAACAGGGATTTACCACTCAGTAAATATTTTTGAATGCTTGTCCAACAAAACTTGGAAGGTTTGTAGAATCATCTCTAGGGACAATTTAAAAAGCTGCCTATTTACATTTACTTTTCTATTATTTTACCTGTTTCAAGGCATTTTTTTTCTTACTTTACCTTTTGAAGAAGCAAACCAGAAGAAAATCAGGTTTGAAAGTTATTTTGGAATGTAGTTTACAAAAGAACCCCAGAAAAACAAAGAAAACAATTTAAAGGGCATCAGTTCTTTGTAATGTTCGTTTTATGTATTTCCAAAGTACTATGTTTTAAATATATATCGTATTGAAATTTATAAATTTACTTACTTATGCCACTTTTGGGAATTTGTTGGGAGTACACTGGGAAACATCTGACTAAAGTTCAGAGCAGAAATTATGTTCTTATAAAGGAATCTTCAACTAATTTGGGGAAGTGCTATGTGTATACAATAAAATAGAACCATTTAACTGTAACTTTCTGGTCAGAATGACTTCAGAATTCCGACAACTTTAACTTCCTTCCTTAGCCTGAATGGTACTTGGCTCAGGTACTTATGTGGATTGGGAATCACACTCAGTTTCTGGATGAGAAGATTCAACCAATATTAGACAAAGTGGGCCCCTCGGTCAATGCACGGGTAAGAAACCCTGTCCTTAACTTGTCCCAGCTTTAGACATCATCTGTCACTTCCCTTACCTCCTGCTTATGTTTTTCTTGCAGCTTGAATTTTCCCGGGGCCTCGTGATGCTTGTTCTTGAGAAGTTAGCTGCAGACATCCCGTGTCTGCTATACGACGACAATCTCTTCTGTCATCTGGTGGATGAGGTGCTCTTGTTCGAAAGGGAGCTGCACAGTGTTTACGGCTATCCCAGCACCTTTGCCAACTGTATGCATATTCTGTCAGAAGACACCTGTTTTCAGAGGTGGTTGACCGTGGAGAGAAAATGTAAGTGCTCCATAGCCATTGAGTGGAGAGCATATTATCTCCTTTTGTGTATATTAACTTTAGGTTTTTCTCCACCACCTCTAGGTAAAAACTAGAGTCATCTGGATTTTTCCTGGTCAGGGTTTACCAAGTTGCCTTGTTTTCTTCCCATCAGACTTCAGTTTTTCTTGCACTTGCACTGTCCACCTTTGTAGAGTGGAAGAGTCAGGCCAGCACAGTATACAGCTAACTGTTTTATAGCTTGTACCATAGCACTTCTGTTCTTTGTAGAATCTGTTGGATGTAGCTTGTCTAATCGGTGTAACTGTTTTGAAGATTTTGGGTAGGGGTGGAGGGGAGAAGTAGGGTGTCTTGTTCAGCCCTAACACAGGGCATGTTAAATATAGTGCAACCGGTAGGAGGTTGTGGATTTTTTTTTTGTTAACAGAAAAACCATCATTCCCAAAAACTTGTGCTGAAAATTAAGAATGATTGTAAGTACTTAATTGACATATTCCCTTTTTCTGCATGTCAGTTGCTCTTCAAAAAATGGACTCAATGCTTTCATCAGAAGCTGCTTGGATATCCCAATATAAGGATATCACTGATGTGGATGAGATGAAAGTTCCAGACTGTGCAGAAACTTTTATGACACTACTCTTGGTGATAACTGGTATGTATAAGTCTTTCAAGATACACCTATGTTTGAGGTAAGCATTTTTTTCTTTTGAGGGAGAGAGAATGAGTGGGGGAGGGGCAGAGAGAGATGGGCACAGAGGACCCAAAGTGTGGTGCTTGAACTCATGAACTGTGAGATCATGACCTGAGCTGAAAAACTCATGCTTTTTAAGACGCTTTTTATTTGGGAAAATTTTAAACATACACAAAAGTGTTATATTACAATGAAGCCTCAGGTATCTATTATGGAAGTTTAAAATAATGATCACTTCTATTATATTTTTTTCTCCTAGAGTACTTTAAAGAACATTTCACACATCTTATCATTTCATCTGTAAATTCTTAAGTGTATAAGTCTTCTAACCTATCATAGTTTCTCCTTCCTTTAAAAAAGAAGTCTTTTTTTTTGTTGAAGAAATGGGTGATTTTTTTTTTAAAGTTTCATTTTTATTTATTTTGGTGGGGAGGGGCAGAGAGAGAGAATCCCAAGCAGAGCCTGACACAGGGCTCAATCTTATGAGCCATCATCTCAGGACCTGAGCTGAAATCAAGAGTCAGATGGACACTTAACCAACTGAGCCCTAAAAGGGGGTGCCCTTTTCAGGTGCCCTAAAAGGGGGTGATTTTTGTATATACATAATGAGGTTTTGGGGTGATGGTGGGGTTTGGAGTTGACGGCCAAGAAAGAATTCTTGAAGATGTCTTTGGTACAAAAATGTGATTTTATTAAAGCAGGGGGACAGGACCCATCTCCGAACCCCACCATTACCCCAAAACCTTATCATATTGATCTGTGACTTACAGTGGGTCTATATCCTGATGAAGGCACCCTAAGTTAAATATTTTCAGTCAAAAATGCATTTCATACACCTAACCTACTAAATACCACAGCTAACCTAGGTGCTCATGACACTCACATTAGACGACAGTTTGGCAAAATCATCTGAACACAAAGCCTACTTTATTTAAAGAGTTTTTTTTCTTTAATGTTCATTTATATTAGAGTGCACGCATGCATGCACACGTAAGCGGCTGGGGGTGGGGGTGGGGGGCGGGGAGAGGGAGACACAGAATCTGAAGCAGGCTCCAGGCTCCAAGCTGTCAGCAAAGCTGGACGATGGGCTCAAACCCACAGACTGTGAGGTCAACTAAGCTGAAGTTGGATATTTAACTGACTGAGCCACCAGGTGCCCTTACAAAGCCTACGTTATAATAAAGTGTTGAATATCCCATGTAAGTTACTGAATCCTGTACTGACATGGAAAACAGAATGGTTGTGTGAGGAAAGAATGGCTATAAGTCCATCGGTTGTTGACCCTCATGACCCCATGGCTCATAGAGTAGTGGTGCCCTCCCACTGCCCAGGATCATGAGAGGGTTGTAAGCCATATTACCAGCCTAAGAAAAGATCTAAATAAAATATTCAAAGTAATTTCTATAAATGTGTATAGCTTTTGTACTATCGTAAACTTGAAAAATCTTAAGTTGAACCATAATAAATCAGGGATCATCTATAATTTCCTCATGCCTTTAAAAAAACTGAACTGTGGGGTACCTGGGCGGCTCATTCAGATAAGGGTCCAACTTTGGCTCAGGTCATGATCTCGTGGTCTGTGAGTTTGAGCCCCGCGTTGGTCTCTGTGCTGACAGCTGAGAGCCTGGAGCCTACTTCAGATTCTGTGTCTCCCTCTCTGCCCCTCCCCCACTCAAGCTGTCTCTCTTTCTCTCTCTGTCTCTCTCAAAAATAAATAGACTTTTAAAAATTGAGCTGTAATTTATATACAGTGAAAAATATAAATCTGAAGTAAACAGTTCAGTGAGTTTTGACAAGTACATATACTTGTGAAACCTGCACCCGTGTAAAGTTTAGAAATAGATCTGTACTTGAGGATGGTAGACTGATTTTTTTTTTTTTCTGACAAAGGTACCAAAGCATGTCAATAGGGAAAACCTATAACTGTGTCATGAGCAGAACCAAAACCTTCACACATCTTATTAACTTTCTCCACAGACAGATACAAAAATCTTCCCGCAGCTTCCAGAAAGCTACAGTTCCTGGAGTTACAGAAGGACTTAGTAGATGATTTCAGGATACGGTTAACTCAGGTGATGAAAGAAGAGACTAGAGCTTCCCTTGGCTTTCGATACTGTGCGATTCTCAATGCTGTGAACTATATCTCAACAGTACTAGCAGACTGGGCTGACAATGTTGTAAGTTAATGCACTTTTATTTATTTATCTTAATATATATATTTTAAGTTTATTTACTATCTTTTTAAATGAATCTCTACCGCAGTGTGAGACTTGAACTCACGACCCAGAGATCAAGAGTCGCATACTTTTCTGACTGAGCCAGCCAGGTGCCCCATTAATGTGCTTTTATATTAAATCATAGGTCAACTTTTAACAGTCTTAGTTCAACAGTTTTTTGTTAGTAGTTTTAAGTTTTACCTTCTGAAATGTTGAATTTACAGCAAGCAAAAATTACACGTTAGTAGAATAACAATTAAGCCACACTTAGGGGGTATGATTAAATTACATGTTTTTCTCGGTTTGCAAATGGTTACATAATCCCAGTAGTTTAATCATTGGAAAAGAAAGCTAACCTCTCACGAAATAGTTGTCTATAGAATGAACCTTTTTCCTCTTTATTTAGATGTTATACTTGGGGAAATATTCATGTATGTAGGTGCCATCTCAGAAAGCTGAGCTTGAGTAATGGTGTCAACATCAATAAAATCCAGGACTTTAAGGAAGATAAAATAACATTTGCGGGGTACCTGGCTGGCTCAGTCGGTAGAGCCTGCGACTGTTGATCTCAGGGTCATGTGTTCAAGCCCCACATTGGGATGGATTACATAAAAAAGTAAAATAAAAATAACATTTGACACCTTTTGAATGCTTTCAAAACATATGAGTAAATAGAATAATAAAATGAACTTCCATGTTCCTGTCACCCAACTTCTTATGCCAGTTTTGTTTCATTTAAGCCTCTTCTCCACCTCCCACACTTGGTTATTTTGAAGATCTTAAGATATATTTCATGATAAATATTTCAAAATGTATCTCTGAAGAAGTCCTTAGAAAAACAAACAAACCCTTAACCACAATACCATTAACACACCATCCAAGAAAATTAATTTCTTATAGCGGGAGGTGTCTTAAATAAATCTAAAAATCAAAACCTTGGGTCTGGTTAGCAAGTACTGTAAGGCCTTTTCCCTCCAAGAATTTTATGGATCCTTCCTTTCTCCACACACATTCCACACACATTCTGTGTGTTGACAAATTTGGTCTGCCTAAATATAATTATTAAATAGTAATTTCTGTTTACTCTTTTTGTTCATCCAAGGAATATACTGGCTGTCAAGGCTTTTGCCAACCAGATTTGCAATATGTATTTCTAGCCAAAAATGAAGAAGTTTAATTAGCCTTTAAAATCTTAACAGAGGGACGCCTGGGTGGCTTAGTCGGTTAAGTGTCCGACTTTGGCTTAGGTCATGATCTCGCGGTTCATGGGTTCGGGCCCCTCGTCGGGCTCTGTGCTGACTGCCAGCTCAGAGCCTGGAGCCTGTTTCAGTCTGTGACTCCCTCTCTCTCTGGCCCTCCCCTGCTCACGCTGTCTCTCTCTCTCTCCTAGAAATAATAAATAAAAAAAAATAAAAAAATAAAATCTTAACAGAGATTAATTCCTTTGGATGTTTAGATATTAGAATGATCTCAGAGGGGGCGCCTGGGTGGCTCAGTCGGTTAAGCGTCTGACTTCGGCTCAGGTCATGATCTCACAGTTTGTGGGTTCGAGCCCCACGTCAGGCTCTGTGGTCACAGCTCAGAGCCTGGAGTCTGCTTCAGATTCTGTGTCTCCCTCTCTCTCTGACCCTCCCTTGCTCACACTGTCTCTCTCTCTCTCAGAAATAAATAAAACATTTAAAAAAAAAAAAAAAAAGAATGATCTCAGAGGATCACCAGGAACACTTGGACAGGGTGCCCTTGGGTTTGAAATCACTGTCCCATGATCACCTGTATGGATACAGAATCCAGCTTGGGTTTCACCAGTGTGTCCCATGAAGCAGGTTTCATGATCAAAAGAATTAACAGAGAACTGACATGATCATAAAACAGTGAAACATCTATTAAATAGTAAAAAAACGAACTAAGGTGCATTATAAATGTAAAGTATTTTATGATTGTGTCCTGAAATGAAAATAGGAAAACAAAACAACTATAATTGTAACTAAAGACTTAAGAATACCACTTTTTAAATATGGTAAAGTGGGAACTGAAAAATGCCAGTGTAAAATAATTAGAAAGATTGATTAACTGAGGATTGGTGATAAGTTCATAGTATACTAGAAAACATGATTCTTGAGTGTGTTCAGATGAGTCACAGAGATAGACAAGGTAAATTTAAATGGCTGTATATTGTCAAGTCTTAATGTAATAAAACCAAAAATAAGCTGAAATGAAGTATAATCAAACATAGACATTTAAAAATAGTCCATGTCCGGGTTAAGAAAAGAGTCTGGAAAACATAAGAATATATATATATATAATATGTAATAAATATGTAATACATATTTATGTTAAAATATGTATAATAATACATAATATATGTAATGTGCAATACATATTTATGTAATATGTAAATATGTCAATATAGACACATATTTATAATTTGTTATTTTTTAAGGTTTTTATTAAAAAAATATATTTTAAATTATGAATTTCTGACAAAAAAGCGTATACTGCTAATGCAGTACATTGAAGAAAATGTATTCCTTTACTGTGAAAGAACAAAAGAGTCTTTATCTTAATTAAGTACAGGGTAATAAATTTAAAAAATAGGAAGCAAAAATGAATATAATAACAGATGAAAACCTGATAAGCATAATTTATATTCTAGACTCTGGCTGGGACTTACCTAAGTATTTAAAGCCTTTTTTCTACAAATATGTTAACTAAGATCCACATGTATCGCCTCATTCTGCTAAGCAAGGAAAATAAGACACAAAATAATTATTTCATAAAATGAATATAATGTAGAGTGTATTGATCAATGCATTTCTGTTCTATAAAGTCACCTGATTAGACTGCATCGGCTGTATTCTATTGCATATGCTACACACTTCTCATTGTGTACTTTTATGTATTGTTTTCCTCATTTTAGTAAGAACTTTTTCACTCAGCCCCCACACCGCTCCATTTTCTGCTAAGCTTTGTCCTAAAACAAATTGTCATTCCTGATTTTTGTGCCAGATGATCTAATAAGAGACTCTTTCAAAGCCAGATTTTTAGCTTCAACGAATTATTTGTGGAACATCATTAGCTACTTTACTTGGTGCCACAGTCTGTTAACGAAGATGAATTGGCCATCATCCCTGTCCTTAGGAAATTTGTAATGTGATGCTGAATTAACTGGGTCCTTCTGTCAACAGAACAACCAAATTTAGAGTAGCTCTTCAAATCATGAATGAATTTTTTGTCCTTGTAGTTATGGCTTTACAAATTCTGTTTGACATCAGAAGTTATTTACTCATTTTCATGGTCTTTCAGCCTGTGAATTCTTAAAATAAAAATCATTAACACTCTTGTATGGCCTAGATAGAAAAAAGGTAGGGAGGACAGAGCTCACTTTCTATTCATTTAGATTCTATACTAGGGGCTGCCCGTCCATCGTCAGATTGCGCCAAGCCAGACGCACCCAACCATTGAGAGTCAGGAATCTTCAGCTGTAGGTGACAGAAGCTGGATTCATGCTGGCCTGGGTGGGGTAGGAGCATGGGGGAGTCGGCGTAGAATTTGAGTAACTGAAAGCAGTAGGCATGGCTGCCCTGGACTTGTTCCTTTCTGGCCTCATTCCCAGGCAGGCCCTGTGAATGTGGCTGCAGGTGGCTCCAGGCTCCCACTGGCCGGGCACTGAAAGGACCAGTGCCTCTTGTCCGACAGGTTCAGCAGAAAATACCAGCGTGACCTCTCACATGTCCATCCCTGAACAATCTTTGTTGTGGTGATACCCTGTCTCCTATTAATGGACCTTTAGGTTGCTTTTAATCCTTTGCTAATTATCTACAATATTATTTTTTCCATAGGGGAGAAAGAGTAACAAATTCTACCCAAAATGTCACTGTAAAAATGACATTTTAATTCTCTTAACTCTCATAAATCTGCTTACTACAACTCTCAGTCTGTGTTCAGAGAAAATGAATACTTAAAGAAATCAGCCATCAGGCAAATGCAAATGAAAATCATAATGAGACACCACTAAATATAAACTAAGATGGCTACGATAAAAAAGACATAACAACAATTACTAGTGCAGAGGTAGAGAAACTGCAACCCTCACACACAGCTGGTAGGAATGTAAGATGGTGCAGTCGCTGTGGAAAACAGTCTGCAGGTCCTCAAATAGCTACACACAGAATTACCGTATGATCCAGCAGTTCTACTCCCCGGTGTACCCAAGAGAAATGAAGCCATGTGTCCGCACCAGAAATTTACACACAAATGTTCACAGCAGTATTATTCATAATAGACAAAGAATGGAAAGAACCCAACTGTCTGCCAACTAATGAATGGCTAAATAAAATGTGGTACAGCTGTATAATGGAATATTATTAAGCAATTAAAAGAAATTAAGTACCGATACATATTACAACACAGATGCACCTGGAAAACATACTAAGTGAAAGAAGCCAGTCATAGCGAGCCAGAAATTATATGATTCCATTTATATGAAACACTCAGAAGAGGCAAATTGTTGGAGACAGAAAGATTAGTGGGTGCCAGGTTGGGAGGGTGCAGGGAGGGGATTGTGAGATGATGGTTAAGTGTGGAGTATCTTTTTGGAGTAATGAAAACATTCTAAAATTGACGCTGCCATTAGATGCACAATTCTGAATATACACTGAAAGCCAATGAACTGTACACTTTAAAAAAAGTGAGTTGCAGCACATGAATTATATCTCATGCTCTTGAGAAGGAAGTGTCTTAATGACTATGTTAATACGTTTTTGCTTTTAGTTCTTCCTGCAGCTTCAGCAGGCAGCACTGGAGGTCTTTGCAGAGAATAACACCCTCAGTAAACTGCAGCTGGGACAGCTGGCCTCCATGGAGAGTTCAGTCTTTGACGACATGATTAACCTACTGGAGCGTCTAAAGCATGACATGCTGACCCGCCAAGTAGACCACGTTTTTAGAGAAGTTAAAGATGCTGCAAAATTGTATAAAAAAGAAAGGTAAGTCCTTCGTATTTTCTTATTACTCAACTTTCAAATCCAGGTCGCTAAAAGTTGAAGGATGATAAATACGTATATTTCTCAGACTATTCCAAAACATAGAATAGGAAGGAAAAATTCCAAATTCCTTTTGAGGCCAGCATTACCTGGATTTCAAAACTAGACCAAGACTCCACAACAAAAGAGAACTACAGGCCAATATCCCTGATGAATATGGATGCAAAAACCCTCAACAAGATACTAGCATAGCAAATCCCAACAATACATTAAAAGAATCATTCACCACGATCAAGTGAGATTTATTCCTGTGTTGCAAGGATGGTT